>OY728160.1:707138985-709638985 GCA_963277665.1 Viscum album
ATTTCATATAATATTTATTTTATTATTTTTAAAACCATTTATTTGGTTTATCACTTAATAAAATAATTACTAAAACAGTTTTTGTATAATTAATTAATATACTTATTTGTTTCATAGAAATTAATAATAAAATCCTATGATTAATATAAATCTATTAACTTTCACAATAATACTTTTACTCGAATTTATCATCTTAAAATCACAATATGTAAATTATTATGTTTATTAAATTATGAAGGTGACAAATTTGGCATCATTTAAAATAAAATAATATAAGTATCATGATCACTTTTATAAGACACAAAACGGTTATATATTAGGTAATTGGATTATTATGGTATATATATACACTACCAATATGTTTTGGTCAGGTTGGATGGCCTTTTAATGGGTATTATTATTTAAATAAAAACTATATTACTGATTTTTCACTTAATAAATAATTTCTGCATCATTAATGTATCGCCATTAATGACATTTATTTAATGCCTAAAAATTATAAATAAATTATCATGATTTATATAATTGTATTATATTTCTGGGGACTATTCAGGTTTGATGTTTTATGATGTTTATCACTAAATTAAAATTATTATACTTATAATATTTCAGAAAGTGACATGTTGTCACTTTCTTTGGTTTTAATAATAATTAAATTATTTTCATTGTCAAAAGTCTATAAAATTAATCTAATCTGACACTTAAGTGATATGGGTATAATTTTATCCATACAATAAAATTTTGGCATGTGTTAGGGTAATTTTATAATATTATATTTACCGTTAATTACCTGATTTACCTTTAACTATGGTAAATAAAATTTACCGTAGTGAGTATTCATAATTACCAAATATAAAAAGTATCCTATTAAAATATTTTGGACCCACTGATTCAAAATATGGAATCCATTTTTTCAAATTCAATTCAAAGAAGTTACATAAATTAAATTAAAATTAATCTCGTTGTCGAATGAAAATGGGTTTTTGTTTAAAACATTTCAAAAGATTGAATTTATTTAACCTACGAATTAAATGTAAAATCAATGCTAATGACATAAATTATATTAAATGGTAAAAATATATTCTTTTTATACTTTAAAACCATTAAATATTATAATTTATCCATATAAATTAATATGATTAAAAAAGTTGTTTTTAATTAAAATATATTGTGTTTTTACTATTCATTAAAATATGAAAGTTATCAGAATAATATGAAAAATTTATCCAAATTAAATTTTTATATCCTGATTCTAAAGAAGAATTTTATTTTTTCAAATTGAACTTATAAACATGTAAAAAACTATATTTAATGTGGGTGCTCCATCAAAAGGAGGTAAAACAACATTTTTTGAAAAATACTTATTTTACCCGAAAAATTTATTTTGTTCTCATACCATGTTCTAGAAAATAAGTAAGATTAATAATAATGTTATAAAATTAATAATTTAGTTAATACTATTCATAAAGGCTAGTTCATAATAACCATATATCATTGTTTAGTGAAACCCGATACTGCGTACAACACACTCTATCGAAGAAGGTCACGATTGCGTCTAATGCAAGACATATTAGGGTTGCATGTAGTGCAAGAATCCATTATTGTTGCGTATAATTGAATCCAACCATATCTTATTTATACATTGAATATTTATGTATATACACTCAATGTTGCGTAGAATAACTTCTATCAAATGAACTTGAAATTGTTTGTAACACGAGCCAATAATTGTGTTGTGTATACTGCAAGCAATACGGTGTTGCGTATAGTACAAGCTAAACTTGGTGTGGTGTATAATAGAAGACATCAATGAAATTAAAAGAATATTTTTCATAAAATCTCATGGTGTTACATTCTACCCCCCTTAAAATGAATTTCACCCTCGAAATTCGTCGGGGTTATACATGGTTTTCTACATGAAGGTTTCTATAATTGAAACCCACATTGTAAAATGAAATACTAATACTTAAACTTAAAAACTAAAGTATGAAACATAATGGTTACCCAAATAAACTAATCACTAGGTTTCCACATATGATTAAATAGGTGAAAATATGGATATAGAAGAGAAATCTAACCATCATGTTCTGATAGAGATGGTAGAGAACTTGGCTATGAAAAAGCCAACAATCATAAAGCCATAGATTTGCGATAATCTAAGGTACCATCTGATTCGTCAGATATAAGAGCACCAGGACAACATTTTTTGGTTTTCAATATTATTTCCCTAAAGTAGAAAATTTTGAATTAGAATAAATACTTTCTTGATTTTGGTACAATATCACTGTTGTTCGTGCTTTGAACAATTTCCACTTCATCTCTTAAAGAAATGAAGTTCAATTTGTTATTCGTGAAGTGATAATAAATCATGTGATAGAATGATTGTTCATTCCATCTATCTGAATGAAAATGTTAGAAAAATTTATCGATTACATAAGTCAATGTATGGTGAGGTTAATCAGATAGGATTCCAATCAAGGACTTATACTTCATCTATCATAACTCTTAATAAAATAAAACGAGTTTCTACTAACAAGGGACTTCATGTAGGCCAGTGGTAGAAGATAAAGGCCTGTCACACTTCGGTTGTGGGTTCGATTTCCAGAGCCTTGTCCGACGCGATGGGTTGTCGCCCGTCCTGTAGGTTTTCCTTTTTCTAAAACTACATTACTTTATCATCCCATCAATAATATAGAAAAAGGTTCTATCCTTAACCAATACTAACTTATGTCCAACGTAATCCATTCCAATCTTTAGGCTTATCCATAATATTTCAGTCCATTGTCATATTATAGTGAAAACGATTACCAAATATTTCATATAACAAGCATGTTAATACCATCGTTGATCCCCATATATCATAAGATATGTCTTGTTGGTCACATTCCAAATGTTCAAAGGCCTTAATCATGTATTCTCTTGAAAAATGAATACACATTGAATCTTAGTGAAAACATGAGTGCTTTCAAAAGTTAACTCTTTCCACATACCAAAACCCCAAAATTATATATACTCAAACCATGATATAACTATTTCCTTATACCATTCATGAGCTCATGAATACTGTAGAACATTTCATTTTCTTCTTATCCCATCATTATGTGCATAACATCTTCTTTACAAAAATATCTCAATAACATTCCATGTTTACCGGTACCATAAAATTATTGAAAACCACAATAGGCCAAAGCATAAATATTCCAATATTCCACGATACTATATAAAACATTATTTTGGAATCCGATTATATAAACACATAATCATTAAAAAACTTCATTTTCATACTCAACATCACAAATAATGATCGAATGAGACTTCCCTTTATCCTTTGACTTAAGAGGTTTTTCATGTTGATCATCATTAACCAGTGGATTGGGGAATTTATTAGAATAATGCCCCATTTAATTGCACTTGAAGCATTGATGTGTTGGTGGTGCGCTCTCTGCAGTCTTTTCATTATTCAAATCATTATCAACCATTTTTCCATTACTTTGACACTCACCTACTCGATGAAATTCATTTCCACACATAAAACTTTTTCTTGTACCTTTTAGGAAATCTACACCATGATTCATTCCACACTTTGAGCATAAGGAAACATTCATCTTATTTTCACCATTATTTTGAGATTTCTCCTTGAACTCCATCTTTTTTTTCTTGTAAAAACCATGAGATGGATATGATACACCAACATCCATTTCTACCTTGATAGCACAACGCACAATTTCTTCATAGCTACTGAAGTATCTTATAGCTAATACCCTTCAATGACTTGGTTTTAAGCCACTAAAAAATCGATCAACTTTACTTTCGGGTTGGATGATAAATCCAGATGCATAACTTGCAAGTCTTGTAAAATTCACTTCGTATATACCACCAGATTCATCATCCGTCTGCTTAAGCTCAAGAAACTCCTTCTCCATCATTGTTCGAAAAATACGAGTGAAGTAATTATTGAAAAATAAGTTCTTAAACTCGTCCCATTCCATGGACTCAATTTCAAATCGGGGCCTTGTATTCTTAATTAGAGTCCACCACTGGTCTGCTTCACCTTCTAAACAGTAAATAGCTAGAATGACTTTATCATGTTCCGAACAGCGGAGTATGGAAAATATCTTTTTAATGGTACTGATCCATTGTTCAGCAACAAGTGGATCAGAAGACCCATTGAAAGAAGGTGGATGTTGCCTCATGAAGGACTCAATAGATTATTGTTCCCTCCTCTGCTCATTTGGAAGTCCAGGATGATTCATAGCTTGTGTAAGTATAGAAATAAGATTTCGCACTCAATCTCCCATAACGTTGGTTTGTTCAGGAGGACAATCATTGCATGTTCCATTACATTGATCCACACAGTTCCTTCGGGTTCCATCCACTAGTGCAGAAATCGTTTTTTACGTCACCATTTTTTTACGTCGGTTATATATAACTGACGTAACAATGCAGCGAGTAGATTTTTCACGTCGGTTATTTTAATAACTGACTTTACAAATCGCGCATGTTGGGTTTTTACGTCGGTTATCTTATAACCGACGTAAAAAACCAATGCGCGGGGGGTTTTTTACATCGGTTATTTGGAAACCGACGTAAAAATCCCGATATTGACGTGTTTTTTACGTCGGTTATAAAATAACCGACGTAAAAAACATAAGCGCGGGAATTTTTACGTCGGTTATTTTATAACCGACGTAAAAAAACCCCCCGGGGTTTTGGTTTTTTACCTCGGTTATTTTATAACCGACGTAAAAAAATGCCTCGATAACAGGTTTTTTACATCGATTTCCAAATAACCGACGTAAAAAACCCACCCGTGCTTTGGTTTCTTACGTCAGTTATAAAATAACCGACGTAAAAAATGCGTAGATATCAGGTTTTTTTATGTCGGCTATTTGGAAACCGACGTAAAACACCCCCCACACATTGGTTTTTTATGTCTGTTATCTTATAACCGACGTAAAAAACCAATGCTCCGGGGGGGTTTTTACGACGTTTATAAAATAACTGACGAATAAAACCAAAGAGCGGGAGCTTTTTTACATCGGTTATAAGATAACCGACGTTATAAAGTTAAAAATTCAGTTATATCGTCGGTTATATAAAAACCGAAATTATAAAACATTTAAAAAAATTAAAGCCTGTGGACTGTCATTTACGATTTTTCGATTGACAGTCCGCCGACTCGTGTCTCTCTCGCGCGGTAAACCCTAATCGGCTCGTCAATCAACCTGCGTTAAACTCATTTTGGCTTCATTGTTTATCTTCTTCACTCCTCTCGGATCTATCATCTCAACCTGCAACATCGATGTAAGCCTTCCATGAATTTATTTTGTTCGTTTTTGTTTCGATTCTTAATGTGCTTTTCGTTCGTTTTTGAATCTCGTGGAATTTTTTGTTATTGCAAATGGTTATTATGCCCATTAAACTCGCAACATTCAACTCGCAACATTCAAGCAGGTGTATTTTGGATAACACTATTTTTAACTCTTATTATAGATTTTCATTCTGATATACACTTTACGATTCTATAGTACAATGAAAAAGTAGATTCATTAAAGCTTCTTAAACCACTTATACATCATCTTTTCTTCTGAAATACGAATCAGTAACAACTCCAATATGCTCGCTATATTGATCTATCTGAATACCAGCAACTTCATTACGAGCAACCTCTTAAGTATCTAAATAAATAAATATCTAATAAAAATATTACTTTGACCAGGAGAACATAGATATTTTACTTCACAACCATTCAAATTATTCAATCATTTAGAAAGAATAATTAATTTTAAAACATTGAGGATTAGCTTCAGCAAAATCTGAAAAATAATGGGTGGTATTGTAACGTTTCATTCTTCCAGCAACATTATTATTTCCTACTTAGCTAGAATGTGTTTTTCTGGATGAAGATTGGTAGTACTTATTTTCTTAAAATCATATTTTCAATATGATTGTCCAGAAAATTATTTTCATGAATTAAATTGGACCAGGTACAATTGGTAATACTTATCCTTAAAATTTCATTCAAAATTATTACATCATAATTTTTTTCAAAAAATTATGATTTTTAGAACTCCTAGATCAGAAAACCATCATATGTTTTCATCTGCATTCATAAAAATATCAATTCATACCTTTTAAAATCAAATATTTCATTATGGACTCATGGTGAGTCTGATAATACATTTCTTCTTTCAGTCATCTCCTAAAAATGATGGACCTTTTCATGCAAAGTGTATCTGATTTCTTGAATACGATGGTATGTCTGATTTTAAACAAAACCAAGTGAGGTGATTTCTTTTATTATTGATAATTCATAAAAAAATTATAATACCTAAATATTATTATCATCCTTTTCATATTTTTCATTATAAAAAAGGTAATGGGTACTTTCTTTTCATTCTCAAGTTAAATTATATTTTTTATAAAGGTCTTTTCTATCTAGGTAGAAATAATTTAACGATAATTAGATTGAATTAGTTATATTATCTTATCTTACCATCCAAACACATTTTTATGTATTAATAATTATTATGTTTTGTAAAAAAAATTATGACCCCCATTTCAATTTTTTTAGTTAATTGATCTACGAATGTATTATAAATGATCTGATGATCACGATTCACCCATATATATCGTTAGTCATTATGTGACACTTGGGTCCATAATATCCTTCTAATGCATTCGACAATGCATTATATATCATAGATCAATATGGGATACAGATGGTTATCCCATGTCCAATGTGTTATGTGATGTGTCTCGTAAGAAATATTATAATAAATTATAGGAAAGGTGATTAACATATCCCAATATGAGGTGAATGAAACTATGTTTTCCCTTGACATATGTTATGACTTATATGATTATGTTTGTGCCACACTCTTATGTTATTCCACATACCAATGTTGTGATCTTGTGAATAAGGTTTTTTAAATCATGTTCCCACTATCATATAAATCATGTCTTATATTATGCTAAAATTGTTATACTTAGACTCAGGTTTTATGATCTATGATTATATAGAACTGTTTCACTTATCTTTTTGATCACGTGCTTTGTGTATGCTCTTATACCCCCATGGATATCTTTTTATGAGATTAGATATTATATTTATATATATCATGTTTACCCATAATGAGTATCGTAAATCAAAACTTTTATTATTTTCATTCCCTAAGTTATAAAAATAAGTATTATGTAGGATGATTCAAAAATTTAATCTGTGAGATGAGTTGTTTTATGTGTGAAACCCAGGTCAAACACATATGTATTTTTTTATTTGTATTACATATATATAGTTCGACATATACTTTTTTTTACATTACCATGATATTAACATTACTTTTTCTAAAGAAATATTAATGTCCTTAGATTATATATCGGATCAAAAGGATATAGTAATTCTAATATATAATCAGAATGATCAGATAATATGACAATATTATTAAACATAAAACAAATGGTTTATATTCCTATTTATAACATGACACTTACGATGTATAGCTATTTGATGTTGGGTACTTATGAAAACTACTACTACTTTCAAGATTTTGGCACCTGAAAGTGTTGAGTACTTTAGATCATAATGATTGAACAACAACCATGAATAACACATGTTATATGCTCCATTAGGTATTCCTATATTTTAACATGTTTATTAGTATATTGGCATGAGATTATTATAAATGTTTATCATCTTATCATATTCACTTATTCGAGATAAAAATCATTTTGTTTATGTTTTATTGATGTATATTTTATTTGGAGAATCACTAGGCATCATGGTTTTCTTTGATTCAATGAAATTTAAAACTGTTATATCTAACTATATTTTGTTTTAAAAATAATATTCAAGCATATTTTTTAAAATACCTATAGATTTGTTTTATATTTTAAATTGTTTTACATTCAAATTATGATTTTTTTCATATAAACATGTATTTGTCTTATCTTAAAAATATATATTTTTTGTTGATATTTGTTATAGGTAATAATGAGTCGAAGTTGGATTACGGCACATCAAATGAGTAATGAATTTGAGGAAGGTGTTGATGCCTTTTTGGAATTTGCAAAATGAAATGTTCCAAGTAGTGACATTTTTTTCTGTCCATGCCTGAAATGTTTGAATATGAAGAAGTTAAAAAGTATAGAGATAAAAGATCATCTGATATGTCATGGTTTTAATCTGAGTTAAAGCCCTTGGATTTGGCATGGTGAAACTGGACGGAATGTCACTGATGATGATGATTCAAAAGATGGTAACTCCGATGGAATTGAAGAAATGATTCGCGATATTGTAGCAGAACAAATTGAGATAGAACTGACAGTTGCACGTCTATATGGTGATGCTGAAAAACCATTATATCCCGGTTGTACAGATTTTACGGTTTTGTCGGCAGTGTTAAGATTGATTAACCTGAAGGCAAAGCATGGATGGAGTGACAGAAGTTTTACAGAGCTGCTACAATTGATGAAAGACATTCTTCCAAAAGATAACGATCTTCCATATTCACATTACAAAGCCAAGAAAATATTATGCCCGATGGGATTGGGATTCAAGAAAATACATGCCTGTCCGAATGACTGCATTATATATAGGAAGGAATATGAATTTCTGTCAGAGTGTCCAAAAAGTGGGACATCACGGTATAAGGTGAAAGAAAAATCACAGGGTGATGTAGAGATTACAAAGCTACCTTCAAAGGTATTTTGGTATCTTCCTATAATTAATCGTTTCAAACGTTTATTTGCTAATTCACATGTTGCAAAAAGGTTAAGATGGCATGCTGAAGAGCGGGTATGTGATGGAAAAATACATCATCCAGCTGATTGTCCACAATGAAAGAAAATTGATGCGTAGTATTCTACATTTGGAAATGAAATAAGAAATCTCAGACTAGGGTTGTGCATAGATGGAATGAATCCATACCAAACACTCAGTAGAACACATAGTTCATGGCCTGTTTTATAGGTAATTTACAACCTCTCTCCTGATGTTTGTATGAAGCGCAAATATGTCATGTTGAGTACAATGATCTATGGTCCAAAGCAACCCAGTAATGATATTGATGATTACTTGTCACCGTTGATTGATGATTTGAAACTATTATGGGCTGATTGTATTTGGGTGTATGATTCTTATAAAATGGAATATTTTCAACTGCATGCAGTGCTTCTGTTCACTATAAATGACTTCCCAGCGTATGGAAATTTTTCTAGATAAAGTGTTAAAGGGCATAAAGCATGTCCAATTTGCGAACAACAGACGTCCTATTGTCAATTGCATCATGGGAGGAAAACAGTGTACATGGGTCATCGAAAGTTTTTGCCTAAGGAACACCCTTATAGAAGACTAAAAAAGGCATTTAATGGATCACAAGAATTTGATACTGCTCCAAAACCTTTCTCCCATGATCTGTATTTTGAGAGGGTGAAAAACCTTGACGTGACATTGGGAAAGACACAGAAATCTGGTAATGATAGACCTATTTGGAAGAAAAGGTCAATTTTTTTGAGCTACCATATTGGAGGTATCATGAAGTTAAACATAATATTGATGTCATGCACATGGAGAAGAATATCTGTGATTCTTTGATTGGAACATTGTTAGATATTAAAGGAAATACTAAATATGTGTTGAATGCATGATTAGACTTACTATCAATGGGAATATGTTTGGAGTTAGCTACCACTCCTAAAGGAAGATGAACATTTCTTCACCCGGCTTGTCATACATTATCGAAGAGGGAGAAAATTAGCTTCTGTCAGTGTATTCATGATACCAAAGTGCCTCAAGGTTATTATTCTAATGTTAAAAATTTTGTCTCATTGAAGGACTTGAAGTTGATAGGTATGAAATCACATGATTGTCACGTCATGATGCAACAAATTCTACCAGTTTCATTGCGTGGAATATTGCCCATTCGTGTCAGAAAGACTATAATGAAGTTGTGTTATTTTTTCAATTCAATTTGTGACAAGGTGATTGATGTGAATGCTTTGAACATTTTGGAAAAGGATGCAATTTTTATACTTTGTCAATTGGAAATGTATTTTCCTCCAACTTTTTTTGATATAATGGTGCATTTAATGATTCATCTGGTTCGAGAAATAAAGCTTTGTGGACCTGTATATCTTCGTTGGATGTATCCTTTTGAAAGGTATATGAAAATATTAAAGGGGTATGTTAAAAATCTATATTGACCTGAGGCCTCCATTATTGAAAAGTATTTTTCTGAGGAGGTAGCAGAGTTTTTTACGAGCTACTTGGTTGTGGCGCAACACATAGGTTTGCCTCCATCTCGCCATGAACGAGTTAATAATGAGGGAAAGGGGATTCAAGGCTTGAAAGTCAAATCATTGTCAGCTGAACAGATGAAGAAGTTAGAATCATACATCTTGAATAACATAGATGATGCTAAACCATATATCACATTGCATATTAATGAGTTGAAACAATGTCATCCAAAGAAGAAAGAAATGTGGATTTTGAATGAGCAAAACAAAACTTTTTTGTCATGGATTAAAAATACTTTGCTTGGTAGATCAGATGTATCAGAGACATTAAAATGGATAGTGGGTGGTCCATGTTTAAATGTGATAGCATGGTCTGGTTATGACATTAATGGTTATACATTTCATACAAAATCTCAGGACAACAGAAGTGCAATTCAGAATAGTGGTGTATTGGTGTTTGCAGAAGCAATGCATTTTTCGAGTGCTAAGGACAAAAACCCAATTTCTGCATCAAATGCATGTTATGGAGTGATTGAAGACATATGGGAGGTTGATTACATTAAAATTAAAATTCCCGTTTTTAACTGTAAATGGTTTAACGGTAACAACAGTGTCAGACACGATGAATTTGGAATGACACTTGTTAATCTGAATAGATTGGAAGACACAGCTGATTCTTTTATAATGCCAACACATGAAAAACAAATTTTTAATGTAGTAGATCAATCAGATATGAAGTGGGCTGTTGTTTTACAAGATAAAAAACAATATGTTGGTGAGGATGAACTTGATGAATATGCTGATTTATGTGAGATCCCTACTTCTATGGAAATATTAACAGAACATAATGACGATCATGTGGAAGACGTAGTTTGTGCCATAAGGAACGATCACGACGAAGGAATTTGGGAAAACAATCCATCTGTACATTCCTAAAATTACAGGTAACATATGTTTATTTCTTTTTTACATTTATTTTTTCCATAAATGTTAGATATTGTATGTTTTTTATTTATTAAAACATGTTTTAAAATAAAATAAGTATATGTTTTTGTTTTTGTTTGTTTTAAGTTTGTTTAGTTTACTTTATCAAGTTTATAACCATAACATGAATTTTAAAATGCTTATTTTTGTTCAATGACAATTACTTTACCATGTTTACATTGTTTACCAGGTTAACCATTTTTACCATTTTTACCATCTTGACTATCTTGACCATCTTTGCCATCTTTACCCTTGTTTAACATGCTTACCATATTACCAATGTTTACTATTATGTAACTTAGTACACTTTTCTATTTTCTGATTACAGTAGTATTAAAATATTTGAATTTGTATATTTTTTCACTGAAAATTACTTTACCATGTTTACAATGTTTACCAGGTTTACCATTTTTTCCATTTTTTACCATCTTGACCATCTTGACCATCTTGACCATCTTTTCCATATTTACCATTGTTTAACATGCTTACCATATTACCAATGTTTACTATTATGTAACCTAGTACACTTTTCTATTTTCTGATTACAGTAGTATTAAAATATTTGAATTTGTATATTTGTGAACTGATGTTTGTTTTTTTTTTGATTTGAAGGATAATGAAAGATCATTCAGATGATCAACCACATGATTCTGTAGAGGAGCATATTGCTGGTCATACCTCTAGGGATGAACATTCACATACTCCTATTACGAAAAAGAGTTCAAAGGTTGGTAAACGTGGGTGCACACGTTTGCCAAAATTATCACTTGCCCGTACGCAGGATCAGAGGATAGTAGTTGAGTTTGATGATGATGATATTCCTAGAGGTCTGAATGCCAAATATTTTAAGAGTTTTGTTGCAACTCAGGCTAAGACCAATGTATTCATTCTATATGATGATTGGAGAGGTGTGGATAAAGAGATTATCTCTTAGTTGTGGGAGATGATTTTGGTAAGATCTTTTGTCATTGTTTGACCATTCTTTTAATGTTTCTAGTATATATAATATGTTTAACCTCTTCTTTATCAGATGACATTTTATATTCCTGACACTGGAGGAGTCAGGAAGAAATGTTTATCTTTGGCTGCCAAGAGATGGAGGGATTTCAAATCAACCCTCTCATTTGATTTCATTTATGGTCATAGGAGTCATGACAATCCATGTCGTATATATCCTTTTATTGATGAAGACACATGGAGACAGTTTTTTGAATGTAGAAAAAAAGATTCATTTCTGGTAAGGGCAATGTAAACTTTTATATACTTTCTTATATAAATGTTTTTATTAATGTTTTGTTAATGATTTCTTATTCTTAAATTATAGCAAACAAGGAAAGCTCATCAGGAGATCCAATCTAAAAATGTATACCCTCATAGTTTATCTTGGGGAGGGTATACATTATTGGAAGAAAAAATGATAGGGGAAAAATTTCAACAACTAAGAGCTGAGTCTTTAAGCTCTGGAGAGGTCGCCCCTCCATCCCCTCTATCTAGACATGAAAAATGGAAGAGATCTCGGAAGGGAAAAAAGGGAAATATCTTTCGGAAGAATCGAGAATCGTAGCTGAGAGGATTGTAAGATATCTATTTAATTTATTTAAGTTAACTTTTTTCTTCATATAAGTTTCAATCATTTTAGAAATGTTCAATTAATTAATACAAGACTCTCTTGAGGAGCAGAGTTCAGAGGGGACATTTACATCTACTGGGAGGGAAGATATTTTATTTGCAGCATTGGGAAGGCCCGAACATCCTGGTCGTGTAAGAGGATATCCGGCAGGTGTATCGGTAAGAAAAGTGTTTCCACGTTCTTCAACTTCTAACATTGAGGGGTTTTATAAAAAAAATAGAATCCTTAGAGGGTGAAGTTCAAAATATTAATGCGATGATGGAAAAAAAGATTAGACAGTCGGTGCAGTCTATGTTTGCAGAAATGAAAAGACAATTTCAGACTGCAGCTCCCACTCCTCCACCTCCCCCTGCAGACCCCATTATTTATCCTCCACCTCCGCCAGTAGCTCCCACTCCCCCACCTCAGCCTGCGGACCCCATTTTTTATCCTATGCCTCCGCCGCATCTTCCTACATATTGCGAGTTGTATGTTGATGATTCACAACATTATATAGTATTATACGGGTTGGTATATTGTATAAGAGATACAGTTCATCATCAACAATTAGAGGTAGAGAATTAGAGGGTCACTGTACAGGATATTATAGATAGATCAGATAGGGTACCAATACCTACCGATGAGGTGGCGACAGTTGGACAGAGTATCGGCCATTTTTTAGTTTGTCCATCCAGACTTCTTCGACTCATTACCATAGAGGTATGAATGTTATATCTTTTATTTTATTTTTTTATTAAAGGTGTTTTATCATTTGAAAACTACTATAATTCTCAATTTTTTTTCACAGGAATACTACAAAGGTAAAGAAATACTATATAGACAACAACAAAGACAACAGGCTATGACATCAGATACAGATTCCAGTGGTCTTGACAGATTGTCAAGATATTCACATTTGTTGTTTGGTTTTTATGAGTTTCCAATGGAATCTCATGTTTTTGGACGTGAAATAAGTGTGGGGATTACAAAATCTGATATCATGGATCTTGTTACTGGAGATAAGTTGGGCATCAACATGGTGCAAATTTTTTCCATGTATGTCTTAGCACCTTTTCCCTGCGTTATATTTATTAAAGATGTATACTTATATATGTTTTGTATTAGGTATATTTATAAAATTTTTGAGAGGAATGAACTGAAAGAAGTATATGGATTCATGGACCCGCAATTGATTTCCCCTGAAGCATGTGCATTGACTGAGGAACAAAGAATGGTTTATATTGCTGAAAGATTTGAAAAGAATATAATCCAACAATGTTGGATGATTCCTTTTTGTGGGAGGTATGAAACACATTTCTCTCAAAGAGTTAATTATCTTTTAACATAAAAAACCACTAACATTAAATTTCCTTTTATCAGTAATCATTGGATGCTAGGGATTTTTTGCCCAAGGGAGAAAGATCTTTATTGGATATGCTCTATTCATGGTGATGTGCGGGCAAGTTTTAAGAATATATTGGAAAAGTGTGTTTCAATTTCTCAATAGTTTTATATATTATAATGAATTTTAAATTTACCCCATTCGTATTATTTTCTAACAGTGCATGGGTCTTCTTTCAAAAAAACACAAAGAAAAGAAATGCAAAGATCAAATATGTAAATGCGACGGTAAATTTCCATTTATAATTTGTACTTTTTGATTTATTATATAAAAATAATATATTGAATTTACACTCATTAAAAACAGAATTGTCATGAACAATAAGGCCTCATCGAATGCGAATATTTTATGTTAAGATTTATGTATGAAATAATAACAACTGGGACAGTTGTGAATTTTGACCTGGTACGATTTCCTCTTAAACTTTTCCATAATATTTCAATTTGAATTATTCATTATACATGATAACTATCTTCTTTTTCATTTTTAGCTTTTTGATGACCCTCAACCCTATACTGCTAAAGACATCAAACACATACAAGTGTAGTGGTCAGATTATTTTATAGGTTTGATTGAAGTTTAGTTGTTTGTGATGTAAAATGTAATTTTGAATATTGTCGTTTTAATTGTGTATTTGGTAGTTTTTTAGGTTTGATTTTTTTTTTGAAGTTGACAGTGTATGTTTTGAATGTTATATAAGTTAATGTTTAATTTTGCTCTACTTCTTTTTTTGGTCTACTTTTGATGGTTCTTCTGGTATGGATTTGGGTCTGTGGGGGAGGGTTTCCAAAGGTGTGGGGGTGTGTTCAGTGGGGTTGGGGGTGTCCAGCGGTCTGGGAGGGCTGTCCGGTGGGGTGGGGGGACAGTCCTGGGGGGTGGCAGGGATGTCCAGGGGTGTGGGAAGCTGGTCCAGGGGTGTGGGAGTGTTGTCCAGGGGTGGGGGGTTGTCCAGGGGTGTGGTGGGGGATGTCAAGTGGGGAGAGGGGGTGAGGAAGTGATGTTCAGGCGGGTGGGGGGTTGTCGAGGGGTGTTTGGGGGTGTCTGGGGGTCGGGGGCAGTCCAGGAGTGTGGTGGGGGCTCCAATGGGGTGGGGGAGGGTTGTCCAAGGGGTATACATGAGGGTGGGAGATCCAATGGGGTGGGGGAGGGCTGTCCAGGGGGTATACATGAGGGTGAGGGCTCCAACGGGGTGGGGGAGGGCTGTCCATGGGGTATAAATGAGGGTGGATGTTGTCTAGTGGGTAAGTTTTATATGTTATCTATGTACATGCTTAATTTTGATGTACTTCTATTTTTGTGGTACGATTTCTTGATTTGTTTTCTGGTTGATTCTGGTGGAGAGAATATCACTGCATTCTGTTTAAAAAAAATTGGGTTTATCACGTCGGTTATTTAATAACCGACGTGATAAAATGCCTGGAAAATAGTTTATCACGTCGGTTATTTAATAACCGACGTGATAAAAGGGCTGGAGAATGGTTTATCACATCGGTTATTTAATAACCAACGTGATAAAGGGCCTGGAGAATGGTTTTGCACGTCGGTTATTGAATAACCGACGTGCTAAACGGCCTGTACAATGGTTTATCACATCGGTTATTGAATAACCGACGTGATAAACCACCTCCCTCCAGTTTATCACGGCTGTTATATAATAACTGACGTGATAAACCCCCCTCCCACGGTTTTTCACGTCGGTTTTATATGAACCGACGTGATAAACAACGCTCAGCCCGGTTTATCACGTCAGTTCTTATAGAACAGACGTGATAAACCACCCTCACACCAGTTTATCACGTCGATTCTATATGAACCGACATGATAAACCCCCTCGCCCCTGTTTATCACGTAGGTTGTTTAATAACAGACGTGATAAACCATTGTCCAGGCCGTTTATCACGTCGGTTCTTCAATAACCAACGTGATAAACCATTCTCTAGGTCCTTTATCAGATCGGTTCTAAAATAACCGACGTGATAAACCATTCTTCAGGCCCTTTATCACGTCGGTTCTAAAATAACCGACATGATAAACATCGAGATTTTATTTTTTTGACGTCGGTTTTTAAATAACCGACGTCAAAAACCTTATTTATAACGTCGCACGTATTAACCTCGGCTAGAAACCAACCTAAAAATTTAAAAATAACCAACGTAAAAAATGTTTTCTGCACTAGTGATCCATCGTCTAAAACCCAAAAAGAATAGTGTGAGAGAAAAAAAATCATGTTAGGAAAACAACAAAATAATGGGGGAGTACCTTCAATATCTAACATATTGGGTTTAATTCTAAGATCGTTAGCGCAATTCTAGGCCTATAACCTATACAAATACTTATCCTTAGGGATATCCCTAGACATAACATAGAAATATCTCTAGGGATCTCACTAAAGTTCTCGCATCCTAGTTTCCAAAGGTTGACTAAACCTTTCCTCTGATACCAACTGTAGAGACCCAAAGCTTGACATACATGGACATTACAATAATTTTGCAGAATACATAATACATAACAAAAATAGACACACAAGGACCATAATATTTTAGTGTCTTTGGAAACTTGGAACGTAATCTTCTAATCGTGGTGAAAGATCTTCAACATCTCCCATAAAGTTCTTACCCTTTTTTTTCCTAAAACCTTTCTTTATATCCTGGGGAAAAGAAAACATAAAAAGAGTGAGCTCAAATGCTCATTAAGGGTAAGCATGGATAAAATAAAACATATCATATACATTTTAACTTCAAAACATGAACATAATGTTTAAACATCAAAAGCTTGAGCAATGACATAAAACATGGAAGTACGTAAGGCATAGATCATAAAGAAACATTAAGAATGATAAAATAGCATGGGAGTAAACCATTTAATTGTCGAAACCATTAAGCACATGATATGATTTCCATATTTGCCAAGGTATTGCTGTCAAGACCATCTTAGTGGACAATGTCTCTTTCTGAATCGAGTTCACTCCTCGTTCCAGTCTTGTATTACTGAACTGGTTTAACTTGTCGTTCCAGCCATTTCTATCTCATGAGATATAAAATTATTACCCAATGAAGTGGTGGAGGAAGATATAGGTCCCACCCATATTATAATTAAATCATTTTTAATTGTGCCACAAAATAAACATACATCATTCATAATAACCCAACGAATAAAATGGGTTTCATAAACATCATCTCATCATCACATAATCCATATAAAAGAAATGAATATCATTTCATAATAAGAAAAGTGAAACCATGTAAATCATAAAGACATTATACTTTAAACATACACATATGAAATAATTTCATCTTACATAGAAAATGTATTGGATAAAACAGTTGAAATTAATTCTTGAGGAAAATATCCTTTCTTCTTCAAAATCATTTTCTTTTCACAAAATGCCAAGAAATTTTAAAAGAAAAGGATTTTGTTGAGAATATTAAAAAAATATTTTGGAGGTAGATTCATGAAAATAAGGCTTTATAAAACTATAAAAATCCATTCCCATCGTATAATTTAAAAATAATATTCTCCTCGTACTTTTGTCGGAAAAGTCAAAAAGTACCTCGTATGGTAAATAAAAGAAAGATTCCTTCCATACGATGTGGTAAAAGTAAGAAAAGAGTAAAAAATTCTTAAAAATACATGGAAGGAATGTAAACATTTTTTGAAAACATTTTGAGAGAATATGGACATGGATAATAAACATAAACCCCAGTAAATACTTACGAGTATACAATCTCAGATAAGAATGAGATTGGAATAATTATCCCTTACCTTAGGTTTGATATGCTTCGTATGGATCCGAACCTCCTATATAATTATTTAAATAATTTCATTGACTTATTACATAATCATATTAATTGTTATGATATCATATATGTTTCACTTATGACTTTATATTACCCGTTCTTTTGTAAATTCCCTGTTAAAGTAGTGTTTTGTGTAAAATCATTTCATTTATCGTGTGTGCTTCGACTTGTCATTTCTTGATATTATTACTTATATCCTGATTTAAATAATTCCAGAATGTAAAAAATTATTTATAAATAATATATATTCATAATATACATATATATTATAGATCGATAAAAGTAATGAAATACACCGTTCATGGAGATGGTAGGTCGTACGTAGGCATGAACGTTGTTTTCGTTTCCTTATTGAATTGAATGAAACTAAATAGATGGACATACATATATATATATATACATAAATCCAGTAGAATTATTATTTCATATATTTCATTATTATTCATTATATAAAATTTATGATCATTCATGTATGGTTAATCATGGAGAAAGAATCTCATCGCGTCGTGGAGACAGTAGTCCATACGTACGCACGAGCGATGATATAGTTCCCATAATTATAGAATTGGAGTGGATGGGATAATATATCAGAATAATTATGATGTTATAATAAACATATATAGTTATTCTTTACACCATTATACCCATCCATGTATGTTGTTGGTGGAATAACAGATTACACCACGGTGTGGAGACGGTATTCCGTAGGTACGCACGCGCGGTGAATTTGTTTTCCGTAGGATGGATAGAAGGTGAAATAGGGTTTTTTAATATTTATAATAACATATCAGTATATTAGGGATTCTGATGTTATTACTTCATAAAGATACAAATAAATAAGAAGAAGTTGAAGAAGAAAGAAAATTGAAAGAATCGGTAACGGATATTACCTCTTCTTTGACACGCCTCTTTGAATCCTCCTCTTAGGGTACTAAAATTGGTCATTGAAGAAGACCAGGACCTCTAGGATGTTTATAGGGAAGTTGATAAGGGAAATTTTTAGGATTTGGCAGAGATTAAAGGCTCAAATTTGTGTGATGAAGAGAGGGAGTAGGTGCCTTTTTATAAGGGAGGAGAGGGGCACCTTTGGAAGTCTCAAAAATATTAATTTATAATAAATCTAACCCCACATAAAACCTCCAAAAATGACTCATATTAGAATATTATATGATATGGGGTTGTAATACCATCATCCAATAAAGTTTAGACATGTTAGGAATTTATTTTCAACATTATCAACTTGATTTATCCTTATTTAATCAATTTAATTTTATTTGTGGTAATAACATTCTAAATTTTCAATTATAACAAATAATAACTTATTTGTTGTGAATTTTCCATAATTGGATACTTTATAACATTTTATACCATATAAATTTAAATTTATAATTTTTAAATATTTTTGTGATTTTTAACCAATTTTATAATATGTTATTTTTATAAAATAACAATAGTGTCAATTTTGACACTATTCATTTATTTGAATTTGAATGAAATATATACAGAAGATATTTTCGAAATAAAAGAGATAATAGAATCCTAAAAGGTAATATGTATCTATTAAATTAGTTGGGCACATTAAATAGTTCATATAATATTTATTTTATTATTTTTAAAACCATTTATTTGGTTTATCTCTTAATAAAACAATTACTACAACATTTTTGTATAATTAATTAATATAAATATTTTTTGCATAAAAATTAAAACTAAAATCCTATGATGACGATAAATCTATTACCTTTCATAATAATAGTTTTAATCGAATTTATCAATTTAAAATCAAAAAATTTAAATTGTTATTTTTATTAAATTCTGAAGGTGACAACTTTGGAATCATTTAAAATAAAATAATATAAGTGTGATAATCACTTTTATAAGACTCCAAACGGTTATATATTAGGTAAGTGGATGAATATGGTATATATATTCACTTCCAATAATTTGTGGTCAGTTTTGTGGCCTTTTAATGGGAATTATTATTTCAATAAAAACTATATTACTGATTTTTCACTTAATAAATAATTTCTGCATCATTAATGTATCACCATTAATGAAAATTATTTAATGCCTAAAAATTCTAAATAAATTATCATTATGTAGATAATTTTATTATCTTTCTGGATACTTTTCATGATTGATGTTTTATGATGTTTATCACTAAATTAAAATTAATATACTTATAATATTTGAGAGAGTTACATGTTGTCACTTTCATTGGTTTTAATAGTAATTAAATTATTTTCATGGTAAAAAGTCCATAAAATTAATCTAATCTGACCCTTAGGTGATATGGGTCTACTTTTATCCATCCAATACAATTTTGGAATGTGTTAGGGTAATTATATAATATTATATTTACACATAATTACCTGATTTACCTTTAACTATGGTAAATAAAATTTACCGTAGTTACTATTCATAATTACCAAAAATAAAAAGTAGCATATTAACATAATTTGGACCCACTGATTCCAAATGTGGAATCCAATTTTTCAAATTCAACACACATAAGTTTCATAAATTAAATTAAAATTAATCTCGTTGTCGAATGAAAACAGGATTTTGTTTAAAACATTGCAAAAGATTGAATTTATTTAACCTACGAATTCAATGTTAAATCAATGATAATGACATAAATTATATTAAATGGTAAAAATATATTCTATTTATACTTTAAAAACATTCAATATTATAATTCAACCATATAAATTATTATGATAAATAAAGTTGTTTTTAATGAAAATATAGCGTGTTTTTACTATTCAGTAAAATATCAATGTTATCAGAATAATATGAAAAATTTATCCAAATAAAATTTTTATATCCTGATTCCAAAGAAGAATCTTATTTTGTCAAATTTAACTTTCTAAACATGTAAAAAACTAGATTTAAAGTTGGTGCACCATCAAAAGGAGGCAAAACTGTATTTTTTGAAAAATACTTTTTTACCCGAAATGTTTATTTTGTTCTCATACCATGTTCTAGAAAATATGTAAGATGAATAATAATTTTATAAAATTCAAAATTTATTTAATACTATTCATAAAGGCTAGTTCATAACAACCACATATCATTGTTTAGTGAATCCCGATATTGCGTACAATACACGTTATCGAAGAAGGTCGTGATTGCGTCTAATGCAAGCCAAGTTAGGGTTGCGTGTAGTGAAAGACTCCATTGTTGTTTCATATAACAGAATCCAACCATATCTTATTTATACATTAAATATATATATACATACACTCAATGTTGTGTTGAATAACTTCTATCAAAAAAACTTGAAATTGTGTGTAACACGAGCCAAGAATAGTGTTGTGTATACTGCAAGCTAATACGGTGTTGCGTATAGTACAAGCTAAACATGGTGTGGTGTATAATAGAAGACATCAATGAAATTAAAAGAATATTTTTCATAAAATCTCGGGGTGTTACAGCTGTTGCACGGATACACCAAGTAGTTATCACCCTGAGAATTTCTAGTTGAGTGTTGAATAAATCATCATCCTCATTCATGATGAGTTTTCCATGGACAATAATCAATGCTATTAACTCTTAGATATGAATTTTAATATTTACATGCACTTTTAGATTATTTCTGATGTGATGTAATAATGTACTTCATGGTGAGTTGTACTGTGTTGTGAGGTCATAGTGTGTGTGTGAGGGACGTGTTATGATTCCCATATGTATGGGGGAGGGCTGTGTTGTGAGTCCTAGGTGTGTGTAGGTGGATGTTTTGTGACACTAAGATGTGTATGAGAATGTTGTAAGGTGGTATATTCAAAATCGTTTGGATTTTTAGGATATTTTTTGTATGAGTGAGAGCATCTAACTATTGGTAATGTGGTTTGGGCTACCCTATCAATAATTTGATTTATTATATATCGTATTACATAGATATATTATTTAGAGATTGAGCCTTGGTGATGTTGGTTTTTTTCTTAATATAAATGTGTAGGTTGGTTTGTGTTTATATGCTTTCACATGAGTGCATTAGAATTCCCTTTCACATGTTCATGAGAGAATGTTTTACCAACAAAATATTGTTGAATGGTTACCGTAAATTTATAAAATCTATTTTCACGATTTTAGGATGACATTGTAGAATGTTTGGGAAATTTTTAGTCTAGGCATTTGTACTTTTTGTTGCATCCCTAAATTATATTTATTCTTTTGGGATTTAATTTGTAGACTTTATATATATCAGTTTTGATTTATACATTCATTTTAGGATGGTTTTAATTTCATTCAAATTATTTTATTGGTTTTTTTGTTGATTCATCTAATCAACAAATCATGTTTTCTTATAGATGGTTATGCCTCCCATATTGTGAGAATAGTATGCATGTGGTTTTAGCCACTAATGTGTATCCAAATATAGGTATGATTGGGGGGTGGTCATTATCTCCCTTTAAACATTTCCTTCCAAGAAGGGGTATCTTTGGTGGGAGGGTTCATGGTATAATTGTTTCAGAGGCTGATGTTTGAGATATAAGATAGAGTTAAGTGGTAAGAACAATGAGGATTGAAATGGTATGTATGTAAACTCTTTCAGCTTACATTTTTTCGCAACATATAACATGGAGACTGGCTTGTAAATATTATTTTTGGCCCCCCATGATCTGATGCAAGGATTATAATCCTTTTGAACAACCATGTCATGTGGAACTATCTACAAGGTAATGACCTAGTAGTGGAACAAGAATCATGAAAAAAATGTGTTGTAATTTGAATTTTTTAATCATGTGTAGTTAAAACTAATTGTAAAAATTATGAGTTTTTGTGTCTATTTCTCGAAAAATTTTCATTTTATTATTTCAAAATAGTTCATGAATTATTTGATGAATTATTTCTATAACCTAAATGGAACGAGTAAAATAATACTTAACTGGAATGTTTTGATTGTTTGAAACCTTCTTCTGGTTTGAATATATTGTTTCTATATCATCTCATAGAATTTTTCTTGATGAATATAGTTTTTATTCATTTTTTTATAAATGTATAACATTCCATCAATTTTTCATAATGATTAAATTTTTTAGAGAATCATGCTTCATGTATTATGTTATGATCATTTATTTATTTTCAAAAACCCTTTCTATGTATGTTATGTGATGTATATTTCACACTAAAATGATAAAATATATTATTTTTAAACCATTATAAGAATTATTATAGATTCTATGTGTTATTTTGTGTATTTTGTTGCTTTCAATTAATATTTATCATGATATCATGTTTTTTACATTTTGTAAAACATAGTTTTAGTCGTTTTATTTCTAAAATTAATGATATATATATATTGATTTATTAATAATTCGTAATAATTTAGTGTCCTTGAAAATAATTATTTTCTATTTATACGAAAAGATCATAGTCATGATCTATTGATTCTACTATTTTTACATGCATATGTCAAAGTCGAGATTCTTCATAAATTTATTTCTAAAATTTTGGAATTGAAAAAATACATATTGGTAATTTTTCAGATATAATATTTTTTAAATTTTAATATATAAAATTATATTATTTATATGAATTAATAATTACTATGATAACTTTACCATAAATGATAGGTCATAAGTAGTTTTATATGGGATGAATTGTTAAAGTTGAAATCATTGGAGTGGTAACTAGGTAAATTCTACTATGAGAGATTGGCACATGTAACAAGTTTAATACCTTTTATTTAAATTTATAAGTAAACGTATTTTTTCTTTATTTTATTATATAATTATATATTCATGATATATGAAATGAATAAATAATTTTTATCCAAATCCTGGTAAAACCTGAAAAATAGTAAAACAATATGTGGAGTTTTTAGTTTCATTTTTTGAATGAAAGATTTATTGTGACAATTTTGTATGAATGATTTTTATGTAATGGAGTCTTTGGGGATGAAAAATAAATAAATATTTAAATTGAACATGTTTAGTTCTAAATTATTAATTTTGAAAATCAAGTTATAATGATGCATGAAATGATTAAATAATGCACTGTTTGAGAAAGATAAAGCAATAAATATAATAATGAATCATTTGTAGTTTTATTTTGGTTTTGAAAAACGTAGTTTTAAAATGATGAATGTGATTACGTGTTGTTTATGTAATTTTTTTTGAATTGAACATAATAACAAAGAATGTTGAATTTTTTAAATAATGTTGGATGTGGATTTCATTAATACAAATATGAACAATGAATATCTTGTTTAACACTAGTAACCATTATGTGTGATAAACCATGTGTAATTTTGGTTCTTTAACATAGATTCATGCTAGAACTATTTGAAATACATGTCATAATATATTTATTGAAATAATCGTGGAATTTTCGTTGTTTTTTTTGGTATCATTAATATTATCAAATTGATGTATTGGTTTTACTTGTTGAAAACATCTATTATTAGAAACCTTGAATACGATGTTATTATTATATATAATGAGACCATTTATATTATGAAATTTTTAATATTATCGATCCTTATAATTATAATCATTGATATGCGGATAATTAACAGTTTCACTAGTAAAATTTAAATTTTTTTTGAAAGTACCAGTAATAAATAATGAGATGAAGTAATATATGCTCATGTATAATTATAGATGAACAATTTTTTGTTGTTGTGTGTGATTATTAATGATGTGTTTATTCTATGACATTTTATTTTAATCTTCATGGAATTTCATGGAATTTTCACATAATGTTTTTTGTTATATGGAATGATTTCGTGAACACAAAATTTGATGGCATGTAATTCTGAGGCCTGGAGTTCCAAGAATGATCTGTTGAAAAATCTTATGATTTAAATAGCATGCATGAGCAGTTTTTATGAAAAAAATTTATAACTATTATATAGGTTCCCGTATCGGAAATCGGAGGGAACCACTACTTTCAGGATGGCAGGTTAACCCTAGCTGCAACATAATCATAGTTGGCGCAGAACTGCAGTTTGAAAACCCATAAATGGAATAACAATAACTAAAATAATTAAATAAAATTAGTTGATTTTTCACATTCTTATAACTTAGAAATGGCGACTCAGATTAAAAATTAGAGCCAACTGCTAAACTTGGGAGGGTATTCTTTCCTTAAATAGACTCTAACATTGGCCAGTGAGGGCCAATAGTGGAAGTTAATTTTTGGCTATAAATAAAATAAACAAGTGACAAATATTTTAATGATAAATATTTTAACATCAAAACAAGAACTCAGATTGAATATCAGAGAGTACCATTGGATTCCTGGTGGCTTGTTTCCCTTATGTGGAGACTAACTTCAACCGGTGCCGGTCAAGGTTGACTGTTAATAATTTTTTCATTTTATATTAAGGTACATTTAGAATTCTTTCAAATGAGATTTTCTATATTTTCAACTATCACTCGTATCAAAAATTCAAGGGCACCATTAAATTCAAAATCCCATGATTCATATAGAAATGACTTTACATCAGCCAGCATGGGCCGAGAAGAATTGTTTGTTTTCAAAATTTTCAGGAAAAATAATATAATAGTTTAAATGAATTATATTATTTTCATTTTCCCTTTGGAGTGGAAGATGGAGACTCTATGGGTGTGTGACTGGGAAATGACGGGGCGGCGATGAAGCACATCAATGAGGCTCATTAATTTCTCATTAATCTCACAGCATAAAGATTCTTTAATGACATTTAAAAATGACATTGTTTTAACAAAAAAACGCGACACCACCTAATTATTTGAATGATATGACGTGCTATTATTTATAATTAGATATTCTGGGAAAATTATGGATTAATGAAATTTGTAGATTTAATGGAGAACCTCTGACGGACTTCCACCTCAGCAATGAAAGTAGAATAATAGCGAGACTTCTCCTTCTTTGATGCATTTTAAATATCTGAATCAAGAAGTGAAACTAACATCTTAGCACCATGAGGATGAACATGCGACGCTGTCAATAAAGAGGTAGGTGATTTTAACCATATTTCTTCCATCCATTTCCAAATGAAGAACATGGACTTACCCAAAAACAATTCAATTCTTGGAACGGGCGTTATAACGGGAGGGTGAATTTTTTGGGATGATTATTCGGGGGTTATAAATCCTAGCATGTAAAGATTGAACAAAATCTTACCAAACCACTCCCATCATTAAACCTTCAAACATGGAGGGTGGGTTCGGACATAATAAAATTCTAGGACCCCTACTTTTGTGTGTTTGGGATGAACATTTTCTCTAAAGCGATGACACTGCCGGTTATAATGCTTCACCAAAATGGAATCCTCGCCCGGAGACTGTTGGCATAAGCGATGCAAGGGAAGGACGACCAAATCTCATCCAATGGTTGTATAAAGACTCTACAAGCCCATCGGTGCATGCAGTGACATCATGTGTTGGTGGTGGTGGCTGGGGCCAAATACATGTCGGACGGAGGAACAGGATGTCAGCTAAGCCGACGGTCAGGTGGAGCGGCGTGCCCCGGCAGCGCACCGGTGTGGTGAATATCGCAACTTACCGGGCTGTAGCACAAGATACATGTCGGACCAGAATAGTTCCACATTGACCAGGGTAATACCAAGGACTATGTCTGTGGGTGACATTGAGGGCGGCTGGTCATCACCGTCCAAGGTGCATAAAGGAGTGGCCCAATCCATGGGAGCCACGCTTGGACAAGGGAGGGATGCAGCGGTATGCCACACCCTAGTCGCACACCTCATGCCACTAACACTAGAAATCTATAGACAAGAAGATCACACCCCACAGGGGGTCGTTCCCTATTGGGTTGGGCCAGTCTTAATACCCTGTGGGCCGAACCCACACCAAAAGGTTGGACCCGCACCCACATCGGGTCAGGCCGCACTGGACTGGGTCAATAGGCTACCCAATGGGTTGGACAGTCTACCTACCGGGCCAAGTCCAGCGAGGCTTATTGCACTTGGACCACTGGTCAGGACAGACCGAACTAACCCTGACCCACAATAGGTTGGGTCGGGTCATTCAGAATGAACCAATGTATGTGGAACCCCTGAGACGGGTTGGTCGGGTTGCTCCGACCGGGTCAGACCGGGCATCATTGCAACCAGCCCATGGTTACTGAAAAGCCCAAATCATGCAAACTGCACATTCTATTGGTGGTCTATTTTCAGCATTGGTACCCTCTAAATAAATCAAATCTTTCTTCATGCATTGTAGTTACTTTAATGGACCATGAGAAGTGACGAATGGCTTGAGAAGCGGTTCTACCCAATACGCTACATACGGAACCCTACGACTGGCTGAGACCTGAAGACTCATGACTTTTGATTCTATGAGACTCGATGACCTTTTGGGAATTAAAACTGTATGAATATGCTGCCCACATTGGGGAGAGGCTTAGTCTAACCCAACAGATCAACAATACTCTACAGGAGGAGTGCCCCAGTAGTCCATTGTGGGTAGTGACTATGTGTGACCCGACAGACACACTATACCTGATGGGGAGGAGTACCTAAGCATATCAATATTAGTGGGAATCAACAATGTGTGATCCTAAAGGACTAATGTAATCTGTTGAGTAGGATTTCTCTAGTAGTTTAGGTGTTATATGATTGTGACTGATGATGCTACTGTTACTACACTAGAATATACCAGGTGAGCACTATCTTGTGTTTTGTGTTTTACATTGTACAATTGATGTGTGTTATTTTATATTGTTTTGAGGTCCCTACTGATTACTGTGTTTCACACAACTTCACAGGCTTCACCCACACTTGTTGTGTATCCTATAGAAGACTGATGTTATAAATGTCTTTCCCTTGGAGACAGGACGAAAAAACTCTACTGCCATGCACATGGTGGCCTAGAACCAAGTGAGTCCTAGTAGTACTGAGTGGATAGTACATACCAATTCACCTTTATATAGCTTCCCTAATCACATGATCAGGTGGCATTTTATGTGGAAGTCTATCAAAGAAGATTTTGTACTTTACAGTTTTCAGTACTTTTCGTGGGTTTGTATTCAGGAGCACATTCTTTCAGTTATACCTGTACTCAGTTTCATTGGTTTTTTGTTTCTATATTATGTGTTGGGACTTGGTTCAACATTCGGGTGGGTACAAGTATCCAGTTTAATTCCACAAACTTGTAGGTTAACACCATTGGCGCCTTTCTCCAGCCATAATTATTCAGAATGTGGGAATGGGGTAGTCACGACAAGGGCCTCAGGGGATGGATTGTGACAATGTGGTACCAATGTGCAGTCGGTTCCCCATCAATGACCGGAGGTCTGCGTTTTTCTTAGAGTGACAATGTAAAATGTGGGGATTCCAATGTTCATATTTGGGGAGTCCAGACTTGGTGCGGCTGCCGATGTATCCATACACTAGGACATTAAATTTTTCTTTTCATTTCAATATATGAATACACTAATTGCATAAGATTTATGTGATTTTGAAAAAGAGTCAGCTCTCCAGGTATAATGTTCGATCCATGGAAAATATTTATCTATATCAGGAGGCCTCCATGTAGACGACCAGTTAGGATCCTGATATGTGGTCGTGAGGATAGCTCACCTAGCGACGAGGCATCCATTCATGGACCAAAATTTGAGATGGCCCCACCAGGTGGTGCCCTAGTGGTTCCAATACCCAACGGATATCATCAAATTCTAGTGGTTCCAGAAGAGGATGTTCATAGGACCAGTGTCCAACCAAATATTCATAGATAGAGACCTCCCAGGTTCATGGGGGAGATGGATCCTAATGTCATTGATGACTGGCTGGGGGCTATGATGTGGATCTTCCACTTAGTGGGGACACATCCTGACTAGATGGATATCTTGGTAGAGAGTATTTTTTAGGTATTTGTACAAAGATTATGGATCATGGATGTCTAGAATCACGTTGATGTGACCCTCACTTGGGTTGACATTGATAGGATTTTTTGAGAGGACTTTTTCCCCGATATGTTCCACTTTGTGCGCATTAAAGAGACGATCCACCTACAAAAGGGAAACATAAAAGTGGCCGAGAACTCAGCATGGTTCACATAGCGTTCATGATACTCCTAAGATGTGGTGAGAGACCCTTTCTTCAGGGATCAAGCCATCTAGTAAGAACTCTGGTGGGAGATTAGGTCTTCAGTTGTGTATCTAAGAATCCCTACCTCAGCCAAGGTGCTATAGCGAGACCTTAAAATGGTGAGTTTCTTGGAGGAGCATGCAACCACCGTTAGCGATTCCATTAATCCCCAAGTGGTAGATTCTTCTGCAGGTAGCAGACAGCAGATGTGTGGGCCAATGTAGGCTTGGTCATTCAGAAACTGACAATAGGACTCAGGGTCAGTAGTGAGAGGCCCCCAGGGAAAAGGGAGTCAGATAGGGGCTATGCATTACTTTTCATGTCGCGAGTAGGGAGACATGGCATGTGACTACCTGACCTGCTGTATATATGACTAGTAGATGGTTGAGGGGAAGCTGAGACAGTGGTAGCGGTTTGAGAGAGGAGGTATGTAGGGTGTAGGATGTAGAATGTGGATAGTCGAGTGGTAGTAGGTGTATGATGGTTCGAGGTCCTTCTGCCATCACACCTTGGTGTCCACCCCGACCTCATGGAGCTGAAGGATAGGGGCATGATCAGCTATAGGTATCAGAGGATTACAACCACGATGCTCCAGAGATGATACTAGGTATGATATGTGTCTTCTCCACACTAGCTGCAATACTTATTGATATAGGTTCTAGTCACTCCTTCCTTGCCATAGCTCTCGTTTAGAGCTCATATATATCAGTGGAAAAGTTGTCTAGATCCTTATTGGCAGAGAATCTTACGGGAGGAGATTTGATGGTTACACACTGGTGCCTGTAGTTTGAGCATACTCTTGGAGGCAAGAGCTTTGGCTAGGATTTCCTAGTATCTACATCAAGGCCATACGATTTCTTCATGGGTATGGACTAGTTATCCATTGTATATTGTAATATTAAATGTTTTCAGAATATAGTGTGGTGTTTCCACACAGATGGGACCATGTATTCCTTCATCGGTGAAAAGAAAACCCTCACAGTGCAGGACTGAATCTCTAGGATGAAGGTACAACTGATCACTCAACAGTTGGCTAGCCTCACCTTTGGTGCGGTGAAAGAGACAATTCCATGTTTTCCAACAATGGTGGATGAGTACAAGGATGTTTTTCTTAATGAGGTTCTAGGGATACCTCCTTGTAGAAAGTTAGACTTTTGTATCGACCTGTACCCTAGGACAGCACTGATAGACCCTCTAGAATATCAAATGGATTCCACAGAGCTTCACGAGCATTGGGTACAACTGGAGAATTTACAGGACAAGTGGTTCATAAGACCCAGTGTTTCACCAAGGGTAGCCCCAATGCTTTTATTTATGAAGGTATATGGGAGGTTGAGGTTGTTTATGTATTACCAACACTTTAACCACGTGGTCAGGGAGACGAATTACTCTACTACCAATGGGTTGATGGGAACATCAATCAGTTATAAGGGGTAGTATTTAGTGTGTATGGGAAGGTGCATATAGACTTTTCATTGGTTGAGATAACAGAGATGGTTCGATTTTCTCCTGTTCTATGACTTTGAGATAGTATATACTCTTAGGAAGGGGGAATGTGGGGGTAGGCGTTCTTAGTAGGAGGACCAAGTTGTATCTATTGAGTGAAGGAAAAATTTACTTAGCCACGATGTAGGAATCCCTCGTGGATGAAGGGGAAGCTATTTACCTCCAATCTATGGCTGTCACACAACCACTCCTTCGGTGAATTCTGGAGGCTCAGCTTGGCGACGTTTCCTGTGAGGCCCAACATGGTCAGTTATCCTCAACAGAGTCTCCTGATGAATTTTAAAAAGGTGGGGAGAATGTTGACCTCTTTAGAGGATGCACCATGGTACCTATGATGCTACAAGAGAAGATGTTAAAAGAGTTCCAAACTTCGTAGCTTGTTGTACATATTGGATTGGAAAAGATGTACCAGAACCTCCAGTATTAGTACTAGTGTCCAGGGATAACGAAATATGTGGCCGAATTCATTTCAAGATGCCTCACTTTTCAGCGAATGAATATTGACAAACAGGTTCCTATTGGATAACTCGGCCTCTCTAGGTAATAGAGTGTAAATGGGATGGTATCTCAATGGACCTTGTGATTAGGTTACCATATACTTCTAAAGGTTAGTGGATAATTGAATAAATCACCATGTTGTCACACTTCCAAACCATCCTAGTGTAGGTGGAAATAAATATATAGTGATGCATCTATTTCTAAGAGATATAGTGACATAAAGGGGTGCCATCGATGATTGTCTCAGATCACGACGCTCGCATTACATCCCGATTGTGGAAGGGATTACAGGAGGATTTCGGGACATAGTTTCATTTGAGCCTAGAATTTCATCCCCATACGGATTGTCAGATGGACAAGACCATAAATACCATAGAGGACATGATTCATTCTTGCATCATTGACATTTTTCATGGTTGGGAGGACTGCCTGCCACTATTAGAGTTTGCATCCTACAACAGAAATCACTGTACCATTGGCGTTTCACCATTCGAGTCCTTGTATGAGTGGCCATGCAGATCACCCATATGTTAGACATACACAGGGGAGTCAATATTCATTGGTCCAGAGTAGGTACGGGCTGCCACCAAGAAGGATTAGATCATACAGGAGAGGATTATTATTGCACAGAGTAGGAAGAAGTCATATGCAGACAGGAGACGAAATCCCTTGGTGTTCAATGACAGATATCATGTGTTCCTTTAGGTCTCAACCCGACGATGATTGCTATGATTTGTCTAGGGTGGTAAAATATATATATGGTTTATTGGAAACATTCATATACATAGTAGAGTTGGTGAGGTGGCATACCTCTTAGATATTCTCCCACAGATGCATCAAGTGCATGATGTTTTCCATGTGTTGCAACTGAAGAGTTGCGTGCATGATTCATCACACATCATCGACTGAGTAGAACAGAAAATTGAAGATGGTGTGATTTTTTCTGAGTTCCCAGTGGAGAGAGTGGATTGACAGGAACATGTTTGATGCCGGTGGTCGATTCCTATAAATCACATCTGATGGAAGATCAAGAATCTCTAGAAGAGCACATGGGAGTGACATGTTCAGATTTGTGCTAAGTACCCCTATATCTATGTTTAGTTTTTGTTTTGGATTTCATGGCCGTAATTCCCTAATGTAGGGAGAATATAATTTCTTGGAATTTCCATTTAATTTTTTTTTATGGAATTATTTTGAGACCAAAAAATTTAATGGAATGTAATTTCAAGCCCTAAAGAACCCATATTGGTCTGTTGATACATGATAATCTTTAAATAGCACTGATGTGATATTTTCAGAAAGGTTAAATAACTCTTAAATCATTACTTGGATCAGAAATATGAGGGCATAGTTGCATTCAGGATTTTGAGATTACCCTAGACATGACTTAAGTTTAGTAGGAGCTGGCCTCCAGGGACAAAAAACGAAAATGGAATAACCGTAAATGCAATTACTAAAAGAAATTATTTTATTTTTCAAATACATATAACTCCAGAATGGTGACTCGGATTAAAAATCAGAGACAACCATTGAACGTGTGATGGTATTTTTTCCTTTAGGAAGACCCTATCATTGGCCGGTGCAGGCCAAGAGTGGATATTGGTTTTTGGTCATAAATAAAATAATTATGTAAAAATGATTTTAATCATAAATCCTTTAACTTCTATATGGTATCGTGGATTGAAAATCTCATAGTACCGTTGGATTTTTGGGTGTGTGTTTCCCTTAGGCGGGGCCAAACCTCGACCAACATAGGTTGATGGTGAGTTTTAATAATTCATTAACATATTTAAAGGATAGTTCAGTAAAAATACAAGCAGAACTTTTATCTTTTTCAATATCTATCATATAGAAAATCTGAATGTACCATTTAATCCATAACACTAGGATTCATCTAGAAATGGAATCACATAGGCTGGAAAGATCCGAGAAGAAAAATTATTTTTTGGACTTTTTGAGAGAAATTATAAAATAATTTAAATGAATTATTTTATTTTCACTCTCCCATTGGAGTGGAAGATTGTGACACTCCAGGGAAGTGTCAGGGCAATGAAAGGGTGGTGACAATGCACATCAATGATGCTCATTAAGGGCACAATGATCGTGCAGTGTAACAATGCTTTAATGATGTGTAATAGTGACATTGTTTCAACAAAATGATGTGAAACCATATCATTATTAGAATATTTCGACATGCTCTTATTTATAATTTGATGCACGTAAGATATCTGGATTAATGAAATTGGAGGATTATCTTGCGATCCTCTGATGGATTTCCACCCAAACATTTAATGATGAACGATGGAGAGACTTATTCTTCTTCGATGCCTTTTGAATATAGAAATCAAGAAGCGACACTGACATCTTATCCTCTCAGGGATGATTTTTTAGAATTGAAATTAAAGTTGTAGTGTTCAATAATATGTTTTTTCATCCATTTCTAAATGAAGAATGCAGATTAACCCACAAACAGATTAATCCATGGATTATGCATTATTATTGGAGGTAGACTATTAATTTGGGATTATTATTCAGGGGTTCAAATCATTGAATTTAATGATTTAATGGAGTATCCCCAATCCTCCCCTATCTTTTACCGTTCTAATGTCGAGGGTTCGGGCAGAAATGAACAATGGCCCGGACCCATCAGTTTTTGCGCTCGTGGTGAATGATTTGTCTAATGTGACATCAGGACCATTTAAAAGGCTTCGCGGGTAAAGGAATCATTCCCCGGGGAACGTTGGCATAGGCTTCACAAGTGAAGGTCCACTGTATCATGTTTGGTGGCCCACCGAGGATTCTACCGATGATCCATTACCTATAGTGACAGCATGGAGTGGTTTCTATGGCACATTCCAACCGTGTTCCAATCAGAGGAGCAGTCTATCGACCATGCATGCGGCTAGGTGCAGCTGCGTGCCCTGACGGATTTCTTGTGTTGTGGAAGCCATAGACAACATGTCTGTTGCACGGGAGACCCATGGTGTCTACATGAAACCATGTTTATTAGGTTCAACCCACAGACATGGTCTGCGGGTGACGTGGAGGGCAGTCGGTCATCACCATCCATGGAACATGAAAGAGTATCCCACTCCTTGTGGGCGTCACCTGGACAAAAATGGATGCGGTTGTTCGATGTGCCCCAGTCTCACACCACCTGCCACTAACGTTGCTGGTCTTTGGACCAGCAAGCTGTGCCCCCCCCCCTCTGGTCGGGCAAGGCTTGAACCCTCTCTAGAATAGACCTGCAACCTCTTCTGGCTGGACCAACACCCTCTTCTAGTTGGGCCTACACCCTCTTCGGGCTTAACCCGCATCCTCTTCAAGCTAGGCCAGATTTGACAGGGTCGCCGGGCGACCCAGCTGGTTGGAATATCTGCCATTCAAACATGGTCTAGTGAGGACTATTCGGCATGAACAACTCGCCCATCAGAACTAGATTGACCCCGACCCACAGCAGGATGGATTGGGTCTGTCAGAATAAACTAGGGTATGTGGAACCCCTTATCCGTATTGGTTGTTTTGCTCTGACCAGGTCTAACCAGGCCTTATTGCAACCGGCCCCTTGTTACTAAAACACCTATATCTTTCCCACAACATGTCTGATTGGCAGAATGTTTTTCTGTGTTGGGAACCTCTCTATGAGGCTAATCTTTCTACAACACTTATGGTGACTTTAATGGATGCTGATAAATGATGAATGGATTGACGAATGGTTCTCCCAAGTGCGCTATAAATAGAACCTTGTGTCTAGCTGAGCCCTGAAGAGTACTAAATTTCTACTCTATGGGACTCGACAACCTAGTGGAAGAACCTATGTGTGAAATTATAGGCCCATATTGGGTAATGACTATGTGTGACCTGGTAGACCAATGATACATGACATGAGGAGAACCCCATCATGCCATGGTGGTGAGAAGATCTATGTGACATGACAGTCCAATAGTACATGATGAGTAGGAGTACCTAAGTAGTTCAAGGTTAGTGGGATTCAGCTCTCTATGGCCCAGTATCCCCATAATACTAGACAGAAAAGTGTTCTCCATTAGCCGAGGTGTTCGACCATTGTCGATGATGATGCAACTATTACTACTAAAGAATAAATCCAATGTAATTTTTCATGGGTTTTGTTGATTTATTTTGAGGAATTAATGTGTGTTATTTCCTATTGTTTCGGTGTCCCTACTGATTAATGTGTACTCACCCCTGCATGGTCTTAGCCCACATGTGTTATATCAGGTTCAAATGACCGATGTTACAATAGGGGTGCCCAGATAGACGTGAAAAAGGGAAACAACGACAGTGGACTTGGTGGCCTATGACCAGGCGGGGCCCAGTTTTACTGGGAATACATGGCGTACTACTTTAGCTTCAATTAGCATCCCAACTCTCACAATCAGGTGGGGTTTACTACGGATGGTCATTAGTTCACTATTTGTAATTTACAGTTTTCAATACTTTTCATCGGTTTGTATTATGGCCCACTTTCATTAATATGTAATTGTAATCAGTTTCAGAGGTATGTTGTTTCCATTTGTGAGTAGGGACTTGGTTGGTGCAACGCCCCAGTTCCGGATGCCACCCAGAGGCCCCCCGTACCTGGTTAGTCACATGGCCTCAAGCGAATTTCCCCGAACGCAAGAGGCTACCATCTTGCAAAGAGGGCCATGGGTGTGATAATGGGGAAACGATTCTCTCATTGGCAGAGTAACACAATGGATGATAAACAATCATACAACAGCGGATGCTGTAAATACCGAACCGCAGTAACATCAGAATACTGATAGATCAACAACAAGAGAAAAATATATAAATGATTCATGATAAAAATTCGTCTAAGAAAGAATCCAAAAAAATCACAATACTGATTATAGTACTAAAACCAAGTACAAAAGGAAAAGGGATAAACACCTCCACATCGCAAGCCATAGCTTAGTCCCATGCTCTCCAAGGCCAGTGCAATAAAGAACCTGATGTAGAAGGGTGCTTGCCCTTATCCATACCTTCAACAATAAAAACTGTTTGGGCCCAATAGCATGCCACAAAATGGGTGTGAGGTAAAAAACCTAGTACGAAACAACCCGAAGATCTATGCATAACAATCAGTGAATATATGGCAGGTAAAAGTATAGTAAATAGGAAAATACTCAGAAGAAAGAAATCCACATTCTATAGAATATAATGTACAAACAAGAAAGCATCCACTCATTCATGTAGAAAAAATAAGTAACCCTCTAGGAAGTTCTCATAGACTAACCCCAATTGTTTAACATACAATTACTAGAAACCCTCTTGGAGGCACACACAGTCTCACCCCTCTGGTTTAGCTAATGAATAGACTCTCTGGGTAAGCTCTCACAGTCATTTACCCCTATTGTCTCGTATCATACTAAAGGCACTTTGGTGAAGCACTCAATGTCTCATTCCCATTTTGGCCGGCATCGAGGAACTACAGACACTCTGAGGAAGCACTCAATGTAAATTCCCCATGTGGTCTAACATTCTAAAAATTAATGACACTCTGGAGAAGCCCTTACGTCCATTCTCAATATGGTCTACTACACTAGGTTCTCACATCCCAGTGTAAAATAACCACGAATCGTATCGCGTAACTGCCAAAGTATCCTCAAGAACTATTCGGATAGAATCTACATCATCTCAACATGGAAGAACAGTCATAAAATCCTACAACTAGGCATTGAATTGGAAATAGCCTAACATGAAAAACTAGACCATATGGTTATAAATAGGAAAAACATGCATGGGAATAACATCGAAATCATAGTGGATTTCCCTATTCACAAACAATATCCTCTACTCAGGCATAGTTGGAAAGTAGGAAAACAAAAAGGTCAAAACAGAAAACAAAGAATACCCCGTTCTAGGTTATTGGTGGAATTTTCACACAATACTCAATTACATTATTCAAAAAGGCACAACCCACCTAGCTCTATGTTAGAAGATCAATATACTTGAACCTAAAATATTGAATCTCATTGGAATGTTGTAGATCTATGAAAATTTCCAAAACTCTCAACACACAATAACTTGTTAAAGATGGGGAATTGGGAAACGAAGCTCTAGGAGAAAGAAGAGCATACTGCTATTGTTCCAACACAATCGATGGTGGTTGATTCAGAGAAAGGATAGAGGCTTGGTGGTTCGTCGAAGATCCGCAACCGTATGGAACGCTCTCAGAAAAAGAACCTGGTGATGAAGACAGTTATGGGGTTAAGACTCGACCCCTATGCGTTTAGTGGAAAAAAGTACACTACATGTACTTTTGGAGTACAATGCATGTACTAGGATTTTTTGTAATTCTTTTTAGGCATCCTCCAATTGACCCCAACATTGTCGGGTGTTTGGCCATGACACGACCATCACACTACCTCGAGAGGAAATTATGTACATGGTGTGTACTCAGAAAGTACATGGTGTGTACTTAAATTTTTTGAGAAAATCCTATTTTCTAAAAAACTCTAGAAAAAGGATAAACATACCGGAATATAAGGTTCAGGTGCTTACAAACATCCCCCCTTAATGAAATTTGTCCCCAAATTTCCCTAGAAAGGAATATAAGAAGAAACCCGGAACAGCTCTGGTCACTGTGATCGTACATCGGCCTCCCTCTCCTAAGGCTTGTTCTGTACTCGCCCCTACTGCCATAACACCCATACTAGTGGAACAGACCAACCACAGAGAACCTTTGTATGGTGATCCACAATCCAGATAGCATGCTCCTCCAACAATCCATCCTCTTTGAGCTCAACCTCCTCAAGTTGAAGGACATGAGACGTGTCTCAAAAGTAATCTCAATGTTGAGAATCATGGAAGACGTTGTGCATAGCCCAGTACCTCTGAGATAACTGCAGCTGATAGGAAACCAGAAAAACTCTCTAAAACACCACAAACAACCTGATGTACCATGGTGAACCCTTTCCCTGTCTCTGAATCCCCTTCTGTCCCAACCTCAGTGCGACACCCAGGAAAAACTGATCCCCTACCTCAAACTCTATAGGTAATCTCTGCTGACCAGCATAAAGCTTCTGTCGAGCCTGGGTAGTAGCCATCCTCTTCTGAATCAACTCTATCTCCTCCGAGTACTCCTGAACAAGGCGAGGTCCCAACCAAGTAGCCTCCCTCGCCTCCAGCCAGCATAAAGGTGATCGGCATGCCCAAACGTCCTAAGCCTCGTATGTTTTCATCTGAATAGTGAACTAAAACTGTTATTTTAGGAAAAATCCACAAGAGGTATATGATTCTCCTAAGAACCTCCAATGTCCAGAATGCTTGCTCAGAGGATATCCTCAAGAACCTGAATCGTACGCTCTGATTGGCCATCTGTCTGGGGATGTTATGCTGTACTCAAAAGTACCTATATACCGAAAGCCTTCGAAAGCCCCTGCCAGAACCGAGAAGTAAAAAATTAATCCCTATCAGAAACGATGTAGCGTAGAACACCATGCAAATGTACAATCTATAAAATATAAAACCATCCCATCTCATCAACACTGAAGGATTCCGTTATCAGAAATAAGTGAGAAAGCTTCTTGAGTATTTCAATGACAACCTATTCTACGTCATTCCCTCAAGGTGATCTCAGCAAACCAATCATGAAGTCCATCGTGATGTCATTCCACTTCCACTTGGGAATGGAAAACTACAGTAAAATACCTAATGGTCATTGATGGTCCGCTTTCACCTGCTGGCAAGTGGAACACCTCATGAAAAAACCAGAAATATCTATCTTCATACCTGGCCACCAATACTGGCGGTGTAGATCACAATACATCTTGGTGATTCCAGGATGAACTTCCCAAACTGAGGAATATAAATCCCGCATCAGCTCCTCGTGTATGTCTTATGGAACACATATGTGTCTCTGTAAATGCAAGATCTCATCCTCGCCTACTGTCCATCTAGGAATAGGGTCCCCTCTCGACACTCTTTCTAATAGGACTAGGCCTTCATAATATGATAGATTCCTTATTCGTACCCGATCAACAAGTGTAGAGGTAACATATTCAGAAGATAAGAAATTCTGGCCATGTCTGTCATGCACCTCCAAATGCATCTCAAAAAACAGAGCATGAAGATACCACTCACCGCTGGCCTTCTGAACTACCTCTATCTGAGTCCTCCTATTCAATGCATCAGCAACCGTGTTTCCCTTTACCGTTTTATAGACAAGCTCAAATTCAAAGGACTGAAGATACTCAACACACTTATGCTGTCTCAGATTCAGATCATGCTGCGTGAAGATGTACTTGGGACTCTTGTGGTCGTTGAAAACCAGAAAGTCCTCTCCTGGAAGATAATGTCTTCAATAATGTAAGGCATGAACAACTACCTCCAGCTCGATATCGTGTGTCAGGTAGTTCCTCTCATGTGGCCTCGACTACCGAGAACCGTACACAACGACTCTATCTCCCAGCTTAAGTAGAGCTCCCAGCCTGATACCTGAAGCAACACAGTAAACTGTGTAGCTCATGCCCGGCTCTGGAAAGACTAGTATCAGTGCTGAAGTTAGCCTCCCTTTCATCTCTTGAGAGGATGACTCACAAGAATCTAACCATATGAAATTATCCCCTTTCTTGGTCAGATCTATCAACGATGCTTCTATGCATAAAAAGTTTTGTATGAAGCGTCTATAGTTTCCAACCAGCCCTAGGAAACTCCGTACCTAAAAGACATTCTTCGGATGCTCCTAGGAAACTACAACTCTCACCTTATATGGGTCTTCTGATACTCCTATGTGTGAGGTAACATTACCCAACATGTGAATCTAATCCATATAAAAGTGTCATTTTGAGAGGTTAGCATATAATTTATGCTCTCTAATTGTACTCATATAAATATCAGGATGGGTAGCATGGTCGTGTCGAGTGTGAGAGTACACCAAGATATCATCCATGAAGAACACCACGAAAGATTCTATGTATGGATGGAACACTTAGTTAATCAGTGCTATTAAAACTGCAGGCGCGTTCGTGTGGCCGAACGGCATAACCATATAATCGTATAGACCATAGCTGCTCCAGAAGCCTATAAGAGGTATAACATATGTTCTGACATGAAACTGATGATTACCAGATCTCAAGTCGATCTTCGAGAACATTCGCGCTCCTCGAAGCTGATCAAAGAGGTCATCAATCTTAGGAAAGGGATATTGGTTCATGACTGTCAACTTGTCCAGCTTATGATAATCCACAAAAAGCCTATGGGTGCAATCTTCCTTCTTCACAAACAGGACAGGCGAAAACCAATTAGAAGCACTGGTTCGGCTTAAACCCTTTTCCACCAACTCCTCATACTACTTGTTGAGCTCCTGCAACTCAGGTGCAGCCATCCTATAAGGAGTAATGGACATTGGTGTCACTCCTGGAACGAGCTCAATCGAGACGTCAACCTCACACTCTATTGGAAAACGAGAGAATTTCTCTAGAAATAAATCCTCCAAACCATCCACAACAAGATGAAATTCTACTCACCTAGACATCCCACTCTCCCTTATGAAGAAAAGATCCACCATGTTGTGATATGAAACTCACCCTGCGATGATAATAGTATATGATTTCTTGGAAGGGATCAATCCAGTCCATTCCGATAATGAAATCATATCAGGTAATCTCTAGGACATAGAGATCCCATATGAAGTGGCACCCCGAAACCTCAAGAGGAAACTCTCTGCACTAACATACATTAATCATTCTTGTCCTCAACGGTGTGTCTAGAGTCAAAGTATCGGTAGAGGAAAAGATGCAGAGCCAAGGGCTCTCTACAACAGCAACAGAGTTAAAGTTATGGGAATCCCTTGTATCGAAAAGAGCAGAAGAAAAAAATGAGGCTACTATGATTGTACCTAGAACTGTAGATTGTCTGGAATCCGGCTCCTGTTGGGTCTGCTTCACTACAAAAGCCTAATTTGTACCGTGGCCCTATGGCCCTACCTGACTACTGTAAGATGATCCACGCTGATATCACTGATAGACCAGTGACTGACACCCCGTCCATGACCTCTACATCAGCCTAAACAGCCAGAAGTACTCCAGTTCCAAGATTGGTGAGAAACACGTGGTGCTGCTCCAGAACGAGGAGTCATGAATGAAACCCTGTCACTAGCTGCTAGTGAGAATACCTGAAAGAAGCGCTGATGGTGACCCATTTTTTTACAAGATCATCACTGCACTAGGTCTCTTTGGCACTATGGTCTCGTATGTCCATCACTTCCACACTGGTATCATACAACATGGATACCTGAAGATGTGTCTCTCTGCCTCGGATCACCGCATGTAGACTCCCTATGGTGCTTCCTAATGTCAACTCGTGATGCACTAACTCAGGAAGTGGAACCTCCCTGGCCCTCGGCTCAAGAATCTCTCAGATTGAGCTCTACAATCAGTTCTTGGATGACGATGGAAGTGATGGAAGTCAGCCTAATGATATTCACCTATGAGCGGATCTCCTAACTGAGACCATCCTCAAACATCCATGCCAAGAACAACACATCTACACCCTAGATGGGTGAGGAACGCTGAAGCTCGGTGAGAAAATACTAATACTCCATGACAGTAAGAGTACCCTCCTCTAGGCTCTTGAACTCCCGGGATCGGTCGACCCTCAGGGTCTCCAGATAGAATTTTTCAAAAGAGACTCACTGAAACTCCTCCCACACCATAACCTGCTGATGACCCACTTTTGAGATCACATCCCACCACCTCTTGGTGGTGTTTCCTAGTATGTAGGTAGAGAGCTTAACCAGCATTTCTGGAGGCATCTCCAGATGCTTGAAGATCATCATCATGGATTCTATCCATGACTCTACAGCCAGAGCTAATCCTTCCCCTGAGAAGGTGGGAGGATGCTGCTGCTGGAAAACCCACGTCAAGTCTGCCATAGTCGAGGCAGGAGGTGATGATCCCTAGAGGGTCTGCATAATCCTTATAAATTCTTCCCTAAACAATGCATTGGCAGTTGTAACCCGTATCACTGCTAGTTCCAAGGCTAGCACAATAGGAGGATCTGCGGGAAGTCCCAAATCAACCATATCCGGCGTCTGATCACCGCCTGGCAACTGGCTTTCCACTGGAGTACATCTCGGTGCCATGACGCTGCAAGGTCAAACAAACACTTTAGATCACATTATCAGGGACTAGAACTAGGAGTGTAAGAAGTGAACGGGGGAAAGAAATCATTCAAAATTTAAAAAACATGACTACACGAAATGTATAAAGACTACACGATGTGTTCCCTTAAGTAATTTACATGGTCATGTAATTTTCCAACACTGGTCATATAACAAACCAAACACACGAAATGTTATTCTAAAACATGATGTGTGCCTGAATACTCTTCCCCTGCCTGAGTCCTTCACATGGTTAAGCCACATGGGTCCTCTAAGACAAAGCTACGTAGTGTGTTCATGTTAGAAACATCATGTACTAAAGAGCTTCACTTGGATTATGTTGTTGGTGATACGGCATGTGTACCCAGGTTACAATACACGACATGTTCCAGAAAGACACAGTGTGTACGATGAAGTCCTAACAGACTGTGTGGTTTGCTACATGGATGGCTACATTGCTGACACTAAATGGTGAGTTCTAGAAATATTTTTCATAACCTTGTGTCCCTGCCCACACTGTCAGTGGCATGGTTAAAAACTACATGGTGTGTACTCATAAAGAACACAACGTTTATTCTACGTTATTCTGGGCAGTTGCTTTAGAAACTGCTCCAGAGCCCAGAAAACATAGAAAAAAGATGTTAAGGTTCCAAATTCCGATCTGTGAGGGCACATTCTGTCCGTGGATAAAATATTGGCATCTTATACATGTTATGAAAAGAAAAACAAGAAATGATCCACCAAATTCTCATCCATGAGGTACCAAAATACCTCAAGATCCAATGTTTGGCGTCCATCTATGCAAATCACTATACAAAAAAATCATCTATAAAACAGCAAGGATTCTATCAAAGAATCTATCACAAAAACATTAATAATCTACACAATGTCTATAACAACAACATGCAATTGCTAATTCATCCTAGATGGCATCGAAAGAATGCATGGTAGGTGATTTTCTAATAAGTTATTATATGATGCCTGAGATGGAATACCCTCATCTCATCGGGATGCGATAGAAATAGAACCACAATATCAATAATGGTAACAACACAAGGCATGTGAATCACCCAACAATGAAATAAAACCAACTGTAAAATTTGAAAACCAGTAAAATTGAAATAAGTGATGTAGTGTGTCGTTTCCCTATACATAATTTAGCTACTCCCTGTCATAGCTCATTACCAAGTACCAATTCCATCGTATCCCTGGCTATAGGCTCCAAAAAGTAAATCAAAAGAAAAGAAACCCTTTGATACCACTTGGTAATTCCCCTCTTCCGAAAGCCACCTAGAGGCACCCCGTACCCGGTTGGTCAAATGGCCTCAAACGCATTTCATGGAATGCCAGAGTCTTCCGACTAGTAGAGAGGGCCTTGGGTGTGATAATAGGGAAACTATGACCCATTTTCAATGTAACATATCGGAAGATAAAAAATCATACAACAACGGAAGCTGTAAATAAAAAATAGTTGTATCATTGGAAAACTGATAGATAAACAAATGGAAAAAAATATATAAATGATTAATGACACAAATGCGTCTAAGAAAGCAGCCAACCAAGTCACAATGCTGAATACAGTACTAAAACCAAGTAAAAAAGGAAAAAAGATAAACTCCTCAACATCACAAGTCATAGCTTGGTCCCTTTCTCTCCAGATCCAGTGCAATCAAAAACCTAATGTAGAAGGTCACTTTCCCTTATCTATACCAGAAAAAATATAATATATTTTGGCCCAAAAGCATGACACAAATAGGGTGTTAAATAAAAATCCCAGTAGGCAATCATCCAGAGATATGTGCCTAACAGTCAGTGAATATATGGCAGGTAAAAGTATAGAAAATAGTAAACAGGAAAATACTCTGCAGCAAGCAATCCATAGTCTCCAACATATAATGTACAAATAAGAAAGAATCCACTTAATCTAGTAGAACAAACAGGTAACCCTCTGGGTATTTCTCACAAATTGACCCCAATGGCTCAATATACAAGTACTAGCAACCCTTTGGGAGTCACACACATTATCACCCCCTCCGGTTCTCCTAAACAATAAACACTCTAGGGAAAAACACAATGTCAATTCCCCCTATTGTATCGTATCATACTAAAGGCACTATGGGGAAGAACTCAACATCTAATTACCCATATTTCCCGCATCGAGGAACTACATACACTATGAGGAAGAACTCAAAGTGAATTCCCCCAGTGGTCTTGCATCGTGAAAATTAAAGACACTCTGGAGAAGCCCTAACTTCCATTCTCTATACGGTCTATTACACCAGGTTCTCATAGCCCTATGTAAATACAGCAAGTATTGCCTCAAGTAATGGCCAAATAATCCACAATAACTACATTGAAAACATCTTCAACATCTCATCATGGAATAACAGTCATACCATCCTACAACTAGGCATGGAACTGGCAATTGCCTAACAGGAAAAACTAGACCAAACAGTTATAAAAAAGAAAAATAAGCATGGGAAAAACATCAAAAGCACGGTAAATTACCCTATTCACAAACAATATCCTCTACTCAGGAATATAATAAAATGAGGAAAACAACACGGAAAAAACAGAAAACATGGAATACCTCATTCAAGGGTATTGGTGGAATTTGAACGAAATACTCAAAGACTTTCGGTAGAAAGGAAAAAACAACCTACCTCGACATTAGGAGATCGATATACTCAATCCTCAAAGCTTGAATATACATGGAATTTCATAGATATATATAAAAATGTCCAAAACTCTGAACCCACGATAACATGATAAAGAGGAGGAATTGGGAAACGGAGCTCTAGGAGAAGGAAAAGCTTACCACTGTAGTTCCAACGCAAATGACATAAGTTGATTCATAGAACAGAAGGAGGATAGGGGTTCATTGAAGATCCATGGCCATACGGAACACTCTCGGTCGATGAAGATGGAGAAGAATATAGTTCTGGGGTTAAGACGCCACCCTGGTACGTTTAGTGAAAAAAAATAAAGTACGTGGCATGTACTTTAGGAGAACACTGCGTGTACTAGGATTTTCCATACTCCACTTTAGGTGGCCTCCATGTCATCCCTACGTGGCGGTGTGTGTGGCCTTGACACGGCCAGCGCATGGCCTTGAGCGGCAACGAAGTACACGTCGTGTACACAGAAAGTACACTACATATACTTCAATAATTTACAAAAACTCTCCCTTTCTGAAAAACAAAAGAAAAAGGAAAACTATACTTGAAAAAAATGTCCATGTTCTTACAGTTTGTTGATTGTGTGCATACAGGTATCCAGGCTAATGCCTCCCATATGCAGTTTGATGCCTTCGACGCTATTCGTTATCCCCTAGCCTTCAAGAGGGGGGGAATGGGGTAGTCATGGCACCGGCCCCAGGGGATGGGTTATGAGACTTCATCCACAGGAAGAGGAGGAAACCTGATCCATATTCAAGATAACAGATATTTGGACATGATCAAACCCGTGCAGGAGATTCAATTCCACCCAAAGTGGATAATATCTTGACATGCGTAAGGGGATTACAATATGTTTTTTCATGGGGCTTGATGTGTGATTTTATTGGAGATTGATGATTAGTCCCATGTAGAGGATGATATGGTGAATTTGGTTATGTCAAATGGGTATTTTCATATGAATTATAATGTTGTATGGTGATGTGGAGGTGTTAATTGTTTGACGACCTTTTTTGTTCATTGGGAAGCTATTACAATGGTTTTGTTGTGTAATGATTATTATGTGTGGTGGAATATGTGTTTGGTTGTACTAATGAGATTCATTTTTTCCAATATGTTGTTTTAATATTGGAAAAATACCTCACCACCAATAAAAATTATTAATCACTGAAATTCGGATGTAAAATAGAATGGCTATATTTAGAAATCATAGAATTAATGAATATGGGATTTCCTCCCATATGTTAATATTTTTAAAAAGGATATGATGTTAATGTGTGACTAATATATTGTTGAATGGTTTTGTTGGGATTGATTTTTTTTATGACATGGGATATTAACTAAAACATATTATTCAAGAGAATCTCTTTAATGTATCGTGAAGTGTCTTATTACAACACTTTTTAAAATAGTGTGGGTGAGTCAAAGCCACCCAAAGAAGAAATTATTTTGTTGTATTTGATCATTTACATTGATTTGAAAGAATTCATTTATATATATATATTAATATATGTGTTCTTGTTGATTGGGGAATTTGATCAAATAATCATCCTTTTAATGACATGCACGTGTGAAAAAAAAGAAATAGGAATGTTAAACACGTTTTTTTTCTACATAAGAATGTTCCTAATAACTATTGTCTTGATTGCAATAAAATAATAATCTTAAAGCTGTAAAATTTGGGTTTTTAAAAACTCATGTCATATTTATGATAAATTTTGTGTGATAATTCAATTATTCTAAATGTTATGTTAATTTTTTTGAATAGTGTATTGTTAAATAGAATTAGAGAGTTCTCTTAGTGGAACAAAATTAATATTTTGAATGTATGAAACCATAACAATTATTTTATTTGTATTTATAAACATGTTTAAGAGATGTATCTTTCAAAATATATATTTTGTATGTTTCCACAATGATTAATTTAATTAATACCATTCTATAAAAAGTATTCTAAAGATGTTTTCAACCCAAAGTGGTTTTTTTATCCTATTTAATTTTTTTCAAATACATGTAATTTATTGGTAATGATTTTAATAGGATTGTTTTTGAAAATTAAATGATTCACTAAAATATGTTGATTTAAATGAATGGACAAAATAAGGAAGTTGGAAAAAAATTCGTATACTTTAAACACCATTTCAAATATGAATTAATGGAATTTCAAAACACACACACACACACAAACATATAAATATATATATATATATGTTGAAAAATTAATACCTAGTCATGCTAATCTATTGTATTCATCATATTTTAATAATGACATGTTTTAATTGATTCCATTTATTTTTTATGTATTAGAAAATGAGTATAGTTCATGTGTAAATATTCATACAATTGCATGTCAATGTAAGCTCATTGAATAATAAGGTATAACAATGTTTTATCAAATCGAAAATATATTCCTCCTATTTAAAATAATTTGAAGAAATTGTTTTGAATTTAATACCTTAAATGGTTTTATTGTTGATGTTTTATTGTTATGTACTTCTTACAAGACTTTTTATACCTATACAAGTCACCTTTTTATTTTTTTAGATCTTCCTCCCATGGAATATTATGTTTAATGTACTGTGTAAATTGTAGATACTTTCCTCCATGACTATTATGTTCCCAATATATTGAAAAAAATGACAAGTACATAATGGGATATTTGTTTAAACCCTTAAAATATTTTCTTCATTGTTGGAATTGAAATATTGAGGGTGATAATAGTTTCAGAGGTATCTCATTTAATGTCCCACAAATTCTGGTATATTACATTATCAGAAATTGGGTGTTTGAGGTGTCCACTAGTAGTCTGATGTTATTTTTGACATGTGAGTCATTCCAATAGAGTCTCATTTAATGAGTTTTTATAATTTCCAATTTTATAAGGGAATATCATTATAGTGATCGATCATTTTGGCGTTAGCTCACCATATAGGTAGGTCACCTTGACATTAGCTCATCATGGTAAGGATTATTCTTGTAGGGATTCGCTATCGGAGACATTTCTAGAATTGACTTGTCTCGCGTTGACTCTATAGAGGTGACTCATCTAGTAGTGAATCGTTGGTGGTGTCTTGATGATAGTAACTCACTAGGATTTACATTTATGGTGGTCACTCACTGGTGTTGACATGTCTATAGGTGTTTTATTTATCAATGAATCGTCTATCCATTAATATTCTTTAGTTGTCTCAACCTCGCTATGGGGGTGAATTTTTTTCAACTATTTTTCATACACCCCTAATTTTCTAGTTTTTTGTTGTTTTATAATTTTTACATCTATTTTGAAAATAAATGAGTTAAATTAAACAATTAATGGGGTTTAAATTCATTTTAAGTAACTTTAAACATATCATAAATTTCTCCAATGACTAGAGGATTTTATATTTTCAAATGGTGTGGATGGTTGAGATGCTCCTATACTAAAAATAATAAGTCATTTGAAATAACATTTCTTCCAGATCTAATCTTTTTTATTTCTATAATCTTACCTTCATTTATTCATTCTTTTCATTTATGATATTGGATGTTACAAATACTTCTTACTATAGGATTCATGTAACAAGGAATCTGAGGATTTTTCTAATTTCCCAAGAGAGATATCAGATATACAAGGGCCCTCATTTTAATTATGGATGTCTACGAAAAATTATTTTTTGACAATATAGAGTCCAATTCAGTTTTTTCCTTCGTATCTCATTATTTTTATCATGTGGAATGGATATATTATTGTTAACTTTTATAAACATAGTTTTGTGAAAATTAGTAATGATTATGAATTGGTTTATATTGAATTCAATGTTTTAGGGGAATGTGTTTTTTATGTTATAGTTTCTTATTAATTTGATTTGATTCATTTTGATATCATGTTTATATGTGTGTAATACCTTGATAAAAATAGTTTATGATAATGACATAATGATGTTGGAACAACTTTATTTTTAAATCCTCTATTTTTGGGTTTGAATGTGATCATTATAAATAAATAAATGATTAAACACGTATATTTGTTTCATTAAATATATTACCGGTTATTTAATAGATTTTTTGTCACACCATTAAATAATGAAATTCAATTTAACAAGTTTCCCTTTCATTCTAAGTCTAAAAAGGTGTTGTATTGTGATATATATAGTGATGTGTGGAGTGGTTATGGATTTTTATGTTGGATTGATGTCATGGGGAGTATCTATATCGTTATGTGTGTGGGGGACATTAAATGAGATGTGGTTTTGAAGTGGGGTTATGATTGTTCTTATGATACAGTGCTCCTTTGGGGCTATAGTGGTGGGGGTGTTATGGTTATGTATTGGGGAAGTGAATCTAGATGTGTCTAGAATTTATTGTGGGTGAGAAATTTAAAAATGGTGTGGTGATTTGTTTTGGGTTCAGTTCAATTATATCTAACCAATTATTTATGGAATAAATATTGTGTTTTTCTGACCTTAAATTTTAAATTTTCATAATGAAATAGATGATGGTATGTTTTGATTATCTCCTTAATGATTATATATAATCTACCTTGTTGGGAATGTAAAATTATATTTTCTTCTAAATGAAATGGGTTTTATTATTAATATTTTTTTCCCAAATCAATGTGGATGATAAAGTGGAATTTATTGACAAAATATAGACTCTTGAAAATATAAAAAATGAAAAAGTATGGTCTTTAGATTCTATAATATTTCTATCATTTTAATACATCCATAGGTTGATGTGATTGTTGAGATTCTATGAGATGGTTCGCTCTTGTTGTAAACCCATAGGATGGTCTTCTATTATGTAACACCATATATATATATACTTGTATTTAATTGATTTTGATATATTTATCCCACCCACATTGATCAATATGTGTCCCACACTATCATCGTCAGGATTTAGGTTACTTTTCAAAAACATCATGGCTAGAGGATGGCTGGCTGGCCACCCGTCATTCCATGTTATCTATTACTGGCGATGTATGTATTGCAAAAGCTTTGATGGATGGAGGTATGATAAATAACATGGTGTTGGATTTGATGTGGCTTCTAAATTGTATTCAGGATTAGTTGTTATGTGATGTCCCATGTGACATCGGGATGAGTTGTGATGTGATGTTGTTCGTGTTGTTGAGATGAGATGTGATGTGTTAAGAGGTCAAGGTAGGATTAGGTAGGATTTTATGTGATTCCCATTTGTTTTCGGATGATATGTATTGTGAGGCCCATTTTTGTGGGGGTGGGATGTGTTTTGAGGCACATGTGTGTGCAAGTGGGATGTGATGTGGTATATTCGTAAGTGAATAGATTTCAAGGAACCTTTTCTATAGGGGAGAAATGATAATAATTAGTAATGTGGTGTGGGTTACTCTATCGTTGATGTGATTTATAATATATTATATTATATGGATTCATTATATGGTGATTAATCCATATATTTGTTGTGGTTTCGTTTAGTATAGTTGTTTTTGTAGGGTTTGGTTCTTCATCTTTTAAAGGATATCATTAGTAATCTATTTTAACATGTGAATGATAAAATTTGGTTTTCCAATTGAGTGTACACTTATTCTCAACCTATAATTATAAAAACTATTTTTCGGATTCCATGATGATTTTTTTGAAAATGCAAGGTATTTCTTTTTGGTCCTTTGGAGATGTTGCTACATAACTACATTAGCTTTTTTATTTTGGTCATTCCTTGGGAAACATTGTATATATATATATATCAGTTTTTTTTACTAATTCATTATGAGATATTTTGGATTTATTTGAAATTATTTCATTAATATTTTTTTTGTTTTTAATTAATCTGATCTCCAGATAATGTTTTCTTATAATGTTTAATTCCTCTTATATTGTGATATTTGTACACCTGTAGTGTTAGTCCCCAACCCGGGGCCTAATGGAGGTGAGACTCAGGGGGACATTATATTTGTTTTTTTAATTTTTATCCTAGGAGGATTAACTTTGGATGTAGGGGTCATTAAATATCCTAAATTATAGTGGATTTTCATATCAATATCATTATCCATACCTCATATTCTCCTGATTTAATCATTTCAATAAACATTATAAAAATCAATCATTTTCGGGTTGGGAATAAAATTCTATGTTTTGTTGGTAAAAAACCACTGTGTATATTTCGTATAAAATAAATATTTAACATGAAACTATATTGTGGATAAATTTATAGAACATATTAATTTATGTATGATCACCCTTAAATGGTTTGGTTGTGCATTGAATATATAATAAATTTTAGGCATGATTTGTGGGAATAAGACATCACACATATCAAGACTCATCCAACTGATTTTCATACTAATATTAACATGCTATTAATGAATAATGTCAATAGATTTTTACTACCATAGAATTTGACTCATTCAATTAAAAATAATGGAAACCAACAATATTCTTCCATTCATTACATAAAAATTGAAATTTCCATCGGCACTATATTTTATGATATAGGTACATCGAGTCACATTGATAATACCACAAAACATATAAGTTGAATAGATGATGATCTCTTAGAAAAACACATTATTCCATTGAATGTGGGATATGTTTTTATATTTATTTCAAATTATATAGATAGAAATGCATTTATTCATCCAGAGTTTCATTATGAAATGACACAAAATGTATATTTTTATATTATAGTGAAATTATTCAAATTTATTAGGTTATGAGTTGGGAAAAAAATTATATTTAGCCAAGATTAATCAATTGTTCTAATACTTTAATATACAATTTATTTGTCTGAAACCCCCTCTCCCTCTTAGTATAGTGTCTTCCCATTATGCCATGAATATAGTTTGTTACTTTTGACATTATGAATTTTATACATATGATATAGATGATTATTGAGACCCATCATTTATATTATAATCATAAATATTTGATCTTATACAGGACAGTTGACTATGGATTTGTATTATATTTTTATTTCATTTATATCAATCATTCCATGTTTATTCTATGATAGATTTTGTTGTGCCCTACTCATTACTCCAAATCCGAGGCAACCGCCACATTTTTTCATTTCTATGGAAACATATTGGATAAGAATTTTTATTTATCTAGGGATTTATGGTAAGGAAAATAATATTAATTCCTATGTATTCATAACAAATCTTATTATATCAAATAAATTATAATCCTCTATAAAATATTCCAATAATACTTAGCAATTTGATAATATTGGAACAAGTTTATTATATGATAATAATTAATATAACTACGTCATTTAGATTCCAGTATTTTGATATTATAGTGTTATACCAAAACCCCAATACTGCTCATTGTGTGCAATATTATTTTCATATAATGTGAAACATAAAACCACCATCCTTATAGAATGATGTTACATTGTGATTCCAATGTTCAAAACATCTGATGTTAATCATCCTGGTACCATCATTCCTCATGACCATACTCTATATAACTCAAAATACCTAGTGTTTTATTGTTGCGAATAGAGGATATATTGGGTACCACCAAGATGTTAGAACATAACATCACCAACAATAAATTATCTATCCTGATGGATCCAAATTCCTTGGAGATCCACTTTCAATGCATCCTCAATAAGTGATATCCTCAGAAATCTTGAAAAAAAAATTAATAGGGACAAATTTCCTATTAATTCTATTCATTGGTCAATAGTCTATATCAGAATATCTACTACCAATAAGGACATATTCCTATAATTAATAAACATGGTTTAACTCTTAGTCCATGTCAATGAAGATATCACATTCAATACAGTGGTCCATATTCCAACAATAGGGATCATCCCTATTTCTCATTGGGATATATAAATTGTAAGGAAAAACAAAACTCATTGGGACATATTGAATTTAATGTCAATCTAAAATGGTCAAACTTGATTATTACCCACATTACCATCCCTAGAAATCATTAAACAAATTTATGTTTCATGATGTTATAAACAAAAATAGAATTTTCAGAGCGACATTACCCTAAATGGTATTATGTGTATCATTATGTGAAATAAAATATCACCGTTTATCATTCTACTCCTAAGTATATGGAATAATCTCAGATTATTGTCCTACTCCTAACACCATAAACACATACCACATCCCTCAGTGGAAATAATATCATGAGCACCCATCTATTTGGGATTAAAACAATATACCATATAATAAAACATGATAAATATTTAAATTAAAATTATATAGAAACTCAATTATATAAATGATCACAACAATACATGTTATCTACATATTACTATAGTAGGGTTCACCAGTATAACCCTAGGATGTTGGAATGATTCATGAAATTTTATTATAACAATGATAGAGTCCAAGAATATAATGGAAACCCCTAAAAATGTTTTAAGGAGAATAACCTATAATCATTTACACCAACTCAAATTCTGAAGAATTTCATTGAAAAAACCCTCTTGTAATCATTTCCTTTGGATAAAAGGTCTGCAGGATTCCCCTGTTAATCTATTGTAGATGTGGGAGCACGCCAAATGTTTCCAATTGAAATGTATTACAATATTATTCTTTGAAATTATCATCTGATATATTCAGAATGATCCTTCTGGGTATAGTTTTAATGTCAACCATTTTATATATATATATATTACGCTTTAATAGAGTTATTTTGTGGTATTTTGATCATATTAGACATTACTACCACATGACATTGATTTAGTTGGTTTTTGTGGTGTCACTTCCATTGTATTATCCTTACTGTTTTTTATTTTGGAGATTATTATTTATTTAAAAAATTATATTCAACATTTTAGGGATATTATTTTATCATATAGACTAGATTCATTGTTTCTTATTTTATATATATGGGATTTAATGGATGAGTGCCTGATATTCCTGTTTTAATACCCAAGGTTCATGTCTCTAAACCATGGATTATTTCTATTCAGCATTGGTGGTTACAATCTTCTTTGCTATTACCCTAGGTTGGGTTATAGTATGACTATGTAACGACATAATATATAAACATATTCATATAATTATTTTTTAGATGAAATTTTAATAAATAATGGTTTTTTTCATATTAGATGACCTGCAAAATTTCATTCATTACATGAAATACATGTTATTCATTCCAATTGGATAACCCAAATCATTGAATTTTTATTATGTTGCATCATATACTATAGCATTTCTCAAATATAGTGAAAATTAAAATTCATATCCATTGATATATATAAAAACAATAATTTTCATTCACTATATAATGGATTCCATGTAACATTGAATCTCTATATAATCTCAAATTAGATGCACCAAATCTATATCATATATAATTTTTTAAATTATTCATATCTTATTCAATTTAATACGTAAATTGACGGATAATTTGATTTTTTTAAATAATTTATTATATTTTATGATATATGTCTCTTGTGAAACCATATGATAATATTTTTCATTATATTTTAAAATCACTTTTGGAAATCTATCATTAATTTTACCGTATATCACATAAAACAACATAATCATTAATATCCATCCAAAAAGAATTTAGGATAATCTATAAATCACATTTTCGAAATTTATGTATGACTTATAATACATAATATCCATTCATTTATACATATATTGATGTATGATTGAGATTTTTATAGTGAAAAGTCATTACTATTTCTGTTATCCATAACAATATGTCCTTTATAAATGTAATAATGTGACTCATTATACAATGGTATGTATAGTGTGATTTCCATCAATCACATATATCATTATACCTATATTAACATACAATATATAAAAATATGAATAATCCCATAATATTTTTATCCTATATACTAAATAAAAAAGATGCATGGGGTATGATAATGCTATATAACCAACAATATTCCATATACATTCAATTTATATAACAATTCTATAGATAAACACATTAAATTCAATTCACCATAACGGATATTGATATCTCATTTCCTACGGTAAATTGATAATATACCAATATTTTACATTCCTATATAATATTTAAACACCCTAACCAAATCCCAATTAAAGTATTATACATAATATTGGTCCAAATAGGATACATCTCCAGTCATGGTTACTCATCAACCAGAATATTGATCAACAACATACTAAACAACCCCTAGTTATCATTGACATCATGATAGAATACTAATGGAATCAGGGTTTAAATTTACTGATTCATTGAATATTTTCCATTCTTTAGTATATACATCCAATTTGGAGTATTCAGCATTCTAATTCTACTGGTATATTTTAGGACTATATTCACTTTATATGTTTATGTTCATTCATAACTCAAAAATATTTATGATTCTCATGAAGATATTTAGTGTCTCTATATTAAATCCAAAAATGGTTACATTAAAATTCGTAAATAAATATAATAATCTATGATGAAAATAGGTTTTCCATAAATAAATTTTATACATTCAGTGCTGTATAATCTGTTCACCTCATGATTATATATTACTAACAAGATCAAATGATAGTACTCAGAAATAATTTTTATAAAATAATAAATTTCATAATAATAATATCAATTAATATTATTTATATAATAATACTTATGTAATATTAAAATAATTTCTCATTTGGTAGGCCTCCAAAGAGGCATTATGTTTCCTTATATTTTTCATGATCTATTAACCTAATTATATCTTGATTAATGTCCAATCAATACCGGGTTAAATAAATTTCTCTCAATATTATATTTATAATTATAATATTCTATTATTTATTTGTCCAAATAATTTCCTATAATTTATATTTATATTAATTAAATTTAAATAAATATATTATAATTAATAAATAATAATAATATATTTTTTTATTCATAATGAATGGTTTTAGGAGTTTTATTTCTCACTTATAAAAAATTACATTAATAAGAGAAAAATATGTCCACGTATTTCAAATTTGAATATTTAATTTAATAATAAATAAACAAGTATTCATACTTATTATATGATAATGTAAGGTTATTAATAATAATAATTTATTAAAAATGATATATAAATCATGTTTATTTTATTAATTATTCATCCTATATATAGCATTATTTATTAATTACAACATCGTTAGTAGTTTTAATCTATCATTTTCATATAAAAACTAAATTATCCCTTTTAATTTCATTGTCAATATATTGTACTACATTAATAAATAGTCACGTAATTCTAAAATATAACCATTTTATGTAATGTAATAACATCAAATCTACTTTTTACATTTTTATTCTTAATCTTATAAAGTAAATGATTGATATATATCTTCCCAAAAAATTTAATATATAATTATCTATTAATAATTTATATTATAATCCATTTAATTTTAACATTAGTGTTATTATATTATATAATCATATTTTTATAATTTTTTTAAATATGATGAATACTTTTTTACACTGAAATAATATTATAAAATTATTATTATTAAATTATAAAAATTAAATCCACCAAATATATTGTTTTTTAATATTTGAAATAAACATTTACATTTATTAATTATGAATTAAAATTATTAATTTTTTAAATTAAAAAAATTTTATAATAGTTTATAAATACCTTCCACAAAAAGGATTCCCTAAATATTTTTTAGAAATATATAATTACATAAATTAGTAGATGAATTTAATAAAACACACTTCATTTTATTAATCCCCTCATAAATACTATTTGAAGGTGAATCTTATTATTTAGAAAAAAATTAATTTATATGAATAGTATGAAATATAGTGTTTCTAATCTCTTATTATCATTGTGATTTCCTTGGTATTAGTATAACGTGAAAATAAATAAAAAATTTTTTTTATAAAAAATTTAATCTTATGCTTTCATAAAACAAAAATAGATTGTAATGTATAATATGTATAAATTTGTGGTTTCAAATAATATAAATATTTTTTTGGAACATAATATTTAAAAATACATGAAAATACATAAATTATATTAATACATATATATCATAGTAGAATAGTTTAATTTAAAATGAAATATCAACAATCTAGCCTCTAACTGGTTTCGAAAACAATATTAAATCCCAGCAAAAATATTAAATACATGAAAAATTAATAAATAACCATTGTATAGGTAAAAATCTAAAAACATTTAAATTACAGATTCACAAATTTTTTAATTTTAATTCAAAGTGAATGCACAATCAAAAACTGAATCCAATGAACCACCTATTAAAACATGTTATGTCATTGTATCTATACTCGTAAATTGGTATATCTGTTTACATATACCTAGAATACCTCAACTATAATAGATCATATGGTATATTTGTCTCCCATACCTTGAATCCTTCAATATTAATGGATCGATGAATATCATTCATTGCACCAGAAATGATTGATCTTTGTTGTTGGTAGTAGGTGACTAATTCGAACATAAATATGAATATCAGAACAATGGGAATAATTAAAATTAAAATTAATAACTTGTCCAATTTATATTTAAACATCTCACCATTATATGGATAAATATAATAACAATAGTTAAATTATAAATGGATGCGCTTTAGTAAATAGTCATTTATAAACATCAAAATGATCGATCACTTTAGAATTCCAGTATCAAAAAATATTTGAATACTCCAAGGTTGAGACGATAATTAGTATATTTCGACAAAAAAACATACAATTATTACCTTTTAAGTATAACAGTCTATGATTTTAGTTTATTAATTCTTTATGTGAGAGCATGTGATACATGCAACACTATGGGTAACCAAATAATGATGTACTACAAAAATATTATTATTTAAATCAGATCATTATAACATTGTCATCAGATTTACATGTATGAATAAAAGTAATAACATTATAAATTATATTATGAATAGTTTGGCAAAAAAAATTATTAGTTACTTCTATATAAATAAATATTACAATTTGATAGATAATAATTATATATTATAATGATAGGAATAATTAACACTTAAATAATATCGTTTCGTATAATATAAGGTTCTTATTATATGATAATTTTTTCTTTAGAATGAAAATTATTTTATTTCTATTTTAGAATATATTTAAAAATAAATTTTTATATATTTTAAATAATTAATATTCTTCCTTATAATTTTTTTTAATATATCTATAGTGAAGATAAAATTATTTTATAACAATAAATATTTATATTTTTGAAATCTATTTATATGAAAATAATGAATTTTTAAATACGTATATTGTCTTAATCACTATTGAGTAATAATATTCTTCACATCAGTTGAATATATATTCAATAAAATTAACTAATATTTCTATTGTGGGTTTTATAGGTAAATAAATGAGAATAAAATCATTTTATGATTCAAATTTCATTTCTCCAAAAAAAAGTTTCTTACCCATTTCAATTTGGATATTTGAATGTTTTTATACCATAGTTAAATTTTTCATTTGATTAAATGAACATACATTGTAATTACATTTTAATAAAATAATATTTTGTAGAATTTTTTTGATATAGTAGAATATATGATTTTTTGGTCAATAGTGATAAATATTCGTTATAAAAATAATGTCCGGGTTAAGAAATTATTATATATGAATGAAATTTATGTGTATGAATGATTTTTTATTGATTAGATATATAATAATTTATTTAATGTGTTTTTAAATAAATTTTGGAACATATGAAATTATGTTTGACATTTTTTATTTCCAGATAATGTTTTTAATTTATACAAAAACGAAACATGGTTCTTCTCAGTTAATAATGTCATACAAAGTTAATGTTATTTTACTATATATTTTTATAGTCAAATAATTGATGAAGTATTTAAAATAGTACAATTAATTTTATAGTAATAACCCTTATTAAATCTCTTGGTGAAAGTTTATATATAATGTTAAAAATGACATTAAAAAACCACTTTTTGCTGAATTCTGTGAAATTAATCTAAATGTATTTTTTACATATTTAAGGATTTGGAAAATGTTACAAGGATTCCATATTGGTAATAATCATTTTTATTTTTCTATTATCTGTAATTAATATTTTTTCATAATGACATGTAATATGGGTAAATATTTATCACTTTTATTGTGAGTAAAATGAGTTAAAAGCATTCAAATTAACAGATAAAAATCATTATAATATAAAAAACCGAATGAAATAATTATTCTCACATTTATTTCGACATTTAAATCCTTATGTTTTAATTCATGATAATTTCGGCCAACGTGACAGTAGTATGACATATAATATATTATTATTTTATAGGTATTTATATGTATCACACCCACCACACCTATAAAAGGGAAACTCATCTCTAGTATTATACACAATTATTGAGAGAAATATATAGACCAATAAATTACTAATTACCTTTATATCCTTTTTATGTCATTCAAATTGTTCTCTTCTTTCCAAAATTCCACTTTAGTTATATTTATGGTGTCAGAAAAATGATATTACCTATGAAAGAAGTATATGTTCTTAAAAGGAATTTTCATTTTCAATAATTCATAATCATCCTCAAAATTATCAATATACATATTATCAAAATTAAATAATTAATTTTTTTTAATTATATGTGTTTATTGAAATATTACATGAATTTTCAATATCCATTTCTTCCTTTTGAAAATGAAAACAATGCTCTTGCGTAGTTGTGGAGAACCATCTCCACAAAGAGACAGGTTTCAATTTTAATCCCCAAAAAATATGTTGGTTATAAGTATGTAATTAAAAAATAATATGTTATTGATGAAATAATCAAGTATTTATAAGAATTAAATATCATTTTCATCTTTCACATGAATTTATATTAATTTGGTAACATCACATAGGTGTATGTGTGGGATAAATAATACTCAATGTGATATAATTAATTATATATTACAAACAAGCATGAAAGATATTAAAATTATTAAAAAATAAAATTAATAAATTAAATATATTACAAACATTATTTTTATAATTTTACCAATTTATAAAAACATCATCAAAGATCAATAAATAAAATTAATAATTTGGAAACTGACAGATCAGAATTAAATGGGTTCCATATTTAACAAATGTGAAACAAATAGATTCCAAATAATATATAACGAACCAAAATAATTATATATAAATGTGAAAAGGAATTATGAAAATATTTAAAAAATTGTATTTTTTAGTCATGAAGATTTAATACATCTGACCAAGAATGAATTCATTGTAAGGGGGTTTCAACTCAATTACACTTCATTGATACTTATTTAATATTATGAAAATAATTTCATTTATATGGATTATATAGTTCCCCTATGAAATATTATATCCTTACGTCTTCATAGTTCAGGACAATTGACCTTTTAATACAATTTTTCTCTCTTAAATGACATTGAATGAAAATATAATATCATGTAATGGATTATTTTTAAAATCATAATGGTATTAGAGACTGTACATATTTATTTTCTTATTTTAAGAAATATAATATAATACAATTATTAAAAAATTATTTCACTCATGTTAAATATTGGGATCATATTTTAAAAAAAAATTATAATTTTTAAAGTGATATTTTTAATGAATCATTTTATTCATAACAAACTTTATTTCTGCTTTTAGGCCGGGAATATTTATCACCCATTTAAATTGAAATACAATTATTTTACTGGTTTTTATCTGTAATTTAATTATTATTAATGGTCCTTTTACATAATTATATAATTTCATTGTAACAGTGTAAAATTAATATGATTAATTTTTTTCTATTCATTTCATTGTTGAAATTTTATAGAAAATTAAATGAATTTTCTTCTTGAAATATATGGAATTAATTGGTTTCCCCACACATATCCACATTATTTTTAATTTTTAATCCCCCTCACATTTCCAATAATTTTAAATGAATAATAATATTTTCATTTTTATGTTAATTTTTTATGGTAGTATAAAAATTGAATAATTTTATAGCGGTTGAATAGAAATGGTGAAGTTATTTATGAATTCATTTATACAACAATGTAACTCATGATTTAAGGAATGTTCTTTTTAATGTTTCACATCCATTTTCCCATATTATTCTTCCAAGGCAAAAATTTAATTCAAAAATAAAATTTATGATGAACTGATATTCTTCTATATTTATTTAATATGTTATCATTTAGTCCTTAAATTATTACCATTAATTTTCTTTTTATGAAATTCTCAATAATACTCCTTTATTCATTAGATGTTATTTTTTCCATTATGTCCATATTTTTTGTATCATGTTTGTATTCAGTATGAGTTCACATAATTATATGAAATATAAACTATACTATATTTCAGAATATTATATTATCTAATGTATACAAATTATAATTTTATTTCATATATTTGTGAATTATTGAAATTATATAATATTGATTAAATAATGAAATTAATTTATTGTTATGTCATATTAAATGGAGTTATTTCTATTTTTTCGATTCTATTTTACATTCATACTTTGAAGAGCCATTCCTTTATTTCAATGTGTAATTTATTTTTAATTCATGGTCTTCTATAATTCTTCAATGATTTATAGATTATGCATTACTTTGTGATCAATTATCTTATTTTTATCACGTTTTATATCACTATACACTATTAATGAGGTATATTTTTTTCCATCATGTCAATATTTTCAATATCATGGATGTATTCAACATCATTTATAATAGTTAAATACTTTCTTATCCCTATTAAATTTTATTTTTTGATGACACGTGAATAAATCATATCAATAAAGTTAATTTGTGTACTAAGAAATTTAATATTCTACAATATTAATAAAATACATATATGAAAATATTGATCATTCATATTTAATTTCCGTTCTATTGTTTATTATATATAAATGATTAATTAATTTTAATTATATAAGTTATTGTTTAGAATTCCATAAATATATCCCCTCGATTCATCAATATGTATCATGAAACTAACATGAATAGATATTTTTATATGTAATATGGACCATATAATTAATATGATTTGGATTAAGGCATTGAAAGTGTGTAAGATGTTTTGAATCCAGGACTTGATGTTATATTTAATGATTTCATAGAATGAGGCCTCGATGGATGTCATTAATTAACATCCTCATTCTATATATATGGAAAATTCATATCATATATTTGTGGTAATACCTTGATTTATGCCTGGTCACACTACAAAATAAAATTCTATTCATTCACTTATATTACTAATTATATTCAATAATATCCATAACATGTTCTTTTTGTAATATTTCTCTAAACCCATATGCACCCTAGATAACATCACTGGATGTCATCCATCCTGACACTACTCCATAATGATCTCACATAACCTTAATGATAAAATTATTTAATCACTATTATATAATCTTCCAACTTAGTGAATGTTGTGGTAATAGTTGTTGGATTTATGTCACACTTTTCTAGGGGTGTTAAATTTCTACATCAATGTAATGCACAATATCCTCATTGTGGACCCAAATATCGAAACTATGAAGTTCATGTAAACTAATAGTTGGGTATTGGCTACAATACATTATTTTATAACTCACCATCAATAGACCTTGAAACATTTCATCTTACCCTAGGTGTATCCAGTAATAACATGGTTTTCTTCCCATCATACTCTTTGATATTACCCACTAAGGTAATGTATAAAATTAAATACTATACCCAAATGACCATGACTGTTTTTTGTGTGATTTTTCATCACTCCCAAACCCCATGGGAAACATCCTTAGTGGTCACCCATCAAGACACAACCCCTACAAATTTCCATGTTAATATAATGTTTATAACTTCTAGGATCAAAAAAATAATTGATTTCCTTATTAACATGGATAATAATTGTTAACCCTTTTATGTCGCTATTTTATATGGTGTCATAATTGAAACATGAAGTCATCTATAACCGTACATTTTCTTTATTAAATGTTAGTTCATTTTTATCCAAGTTGTCGTATTATTTTTTTTGATATATATTTTTTTCATATTATTTATTAAAAGTCACATTTTTCATTATTTACTACTGAATATTTTTTTCCATACATATTCATGATCAATTCCACTATATTATTTACCTAGATGGGAATTTGAACACAACCTTTTAATTTTTTACATTCTGTTAATATGAAGAGGAATCTTTGATTGACAATATAGTGTAAATTTAATACATTTAATCTTATTTATTTATGTTCCAATGTAATATGTATTTGATATAAGAATCTATTTTTCCAATATGTCAAAAATTGTGGATCCTTCATGATAAGAACAATTGAATCTTGTATTAATTTATTAATTTAAAAACCAAATATGGGTATCCAAAGTTGGGTTATTATCCTGAAAGTATATATATTGAAGTGAAAATACATCATAAGATTCTATGTCGTTTTTTAGGAAATCAGTATTTTTCACATTATTTAATAACGTCAATCCATTAACACCATATATATTATACATCAAATGAATTTAACTAAAACCTCTAAAACAAAATTTTCTATTTCTGTATTAGGAATTAAATAATCAAATCAATGAATGAAATTAGGTGAAACCATGTTCTAATTCAGTATACATCCATTTTTATTGCTAATGACCGTGTTATCCCATTCCCAAATAAAAATCCGATTTGAAAAAATAATGAACTAACCTGAAAAATATATAATTTTGAAATTTAAAAAGACGAAACCCATAAAATCATCATAATTCAATGAAATTAATTTATCCTCATTTATAAATAACATCACAATGAACATGATAGTTGAATATGTACCCTTCATTAAATAATGATATTATAAATTTTTTCACAAAATTCTCAACCATTTTAATTTTCAAAATTACATAAAAATAATGAAGGGAGGAAATAAATTTAATTAATTTTAATAAAAATATTATATTTTTTAATATTACTAAAACACTCAAATAAAAATGAACTAAATTGATGTTAGGGGAAATCATATTTAGTTTTTTTTATGTAATTTTTATATTGTACAACAATAATTTTTAAAATCATATCCTTAAATAATAATTTTATAGAATTAATTCATTTCTGAAAAGGAATGTAAATCAAATTTAATATATATTTTTTAGAAACAAAAACATTCATTCTTTAAAAAATTTAATGAAAGAAAACATTCATCAAATAAAATAATTCACCATTTTAAAACATTTTGACCCTTTGAAAAATAGTCATAGGAAAATTAATAATTATATGTATTTAAAAAAATTAAATTGTTCTATAATATAAAAAATTTAAGAATATTCATGGATTAGATGACATAATATTTATTGTAGGATTCCTACTAATTTATACAACCCTATGGGTAAATATTATAATACTATTTCAATATATTAAATGAAATTTTTTGATTAACATATTTAATATTTTAACTTTAACATTTGTTTATTCCTCTAAAACAATGTAATATTTCAATTTTACTTGTAAATATTCATATATTTAATCATTTCATATATGTAAATTCCCATGTGATTTTAATCAATGAATATATTCATCCTCCATCTGGTCATTATATTAATTGTAAAAACGAAATTTATGAATATAGTTATCAAGGTACTTTTAACAATATTCCAATTTCATAATATTTAGGGAAAACTAATTAACAATAACATATGAACTAAATAAATCATTACAAGTAGGTTTTCAATGAATATTTTCTACATAAGAGTTAAATTTTCATATATGATACTCCTATGAGGATCGGTATGTCAGGAATCTATTTGTGAGTGAATGGGAATAAAAAAATTGCATTATGTAGCTATGAAATTTAAATTCAAAATTGATTTTTCAACCATCAAATTTTATTATTGTCATTAATAAAAAAATATTTAGATGAAAATTAATAATGTGTTTCATTAGAATTAACATCATCAATATTATTTTATATTATATAATGATTAATTTCATTGTATGATGCCATTTTTAATACCTATTCAATGAGGGATATTGAAATCCCTCAACAATGTCACATTTATATTATTATGATTACTAGAAATCAAATAATATTTATTATCAACATGCACTATGTTAAGCTTATTAATTATTAACGTATAATCTAATTTTTATAATGGATATTAATACATATAAAATTGTATATATTTTTAATTAGAACAAGAAGATGATATATTTTAGGATCCATCGTATCATAAACATTAAAAAATTCAATCACACTAGGTGATATGGTAATTGTTTTAAAAATAAATAATTCAATTCAATTTTATGTGGTAATAGAAATATATCTTCGAGAATAAAATATTTCAAATATTCTTGAGATAAATATACATTCTTAAATTTATTAACTTTCAAAGGAAGAACCTCTACTAATTTATCCTTCACAATGATATCCATTACATATGATGGATCTAAAATTTCCCTTCTATAATCAGGATACAGATTTCATAATGAAATTAAATGTATTAAAAATATATATTTCATACCCATTGGACCATGTATTATAACATGTGTAGACTCTTCCTTCATAATATATTATTTTATATGATTTTCTTATGGATCACTATATTCTACATTCAAAATCATAATACTAGAAAAGACATCAGAAGGTCATTCTTCTAATGATACTCTCATCAACTTCTAAATAAACATTTCAATAACTTTATAAAAACAATTTCTATTGAAACTATTTACCTTATGATCGTGAAGTATCTTAATTTAATTCAACAAAACTATTTTTTTACCTTTTATTTTACAAAATTATTTTTAATATTGTTTTACTATATAGAAGATATTAAAATATAAGTTTACAAAAGTCAAAATTATTCATACATACATTCTCACACAGATATATATATATATATATATTTACACAATAGAATATTGTAGTTAGGTAATCCCATATATTAGATAAATTTTCTTTCAAGGTATGTCCCTCTTTCAGATTTACATTATATAAATCATGTTCGGGTTTCCCATTTTGTATGCCCATGTGGTTGAGACATGTTCTGAGATGGACAGATTTTGAAAAGGAATATGGCCAAAATATTTGATATGTGTGTGTATTTTAATTAATTGAGTCTAGTTATAAATATTTTATATGGTATGATATGAGTTATATATAATTTTGGAAGGCTTTAATTGTTGTTCTGATCATTTATTGATGTTAAGAAGAAATAAGACTAAAATAAATTTAAATACACTGTAAATGGGTTACATGACATGTAACTACTACTATAAAGATACCATGAAATGAATCGAGGAAGTGATTTGGTTTATGGTGTGAAATAAATAACATGTCATGAATCAACATTTCATGATTTTTAATTTTCATTCAGTGTTTAACTCACCTGATGTGAAGTGGAATTCATTAAAATATTCTACCAAGACATACAGAAAATATAAATCCAGGGCTGGATAGTTGAAGGGAAACACATCACATAGGTTTTTCATATCATATATTATAGCTCCCCTCTCTTTAGGATATGGTTACTTCCATTAAATTTTGATGATTCTTCCTCCAAAATATACATCATATTCCTGAAATAAAACACTACAATGTCTTTTTTCTTTTTTCCCTTTCCCTTATGTAATTAAACATTGTGGGGATGTAATTTTTTTGACTATATTATATTTAGGGTATTTAGATGGTTGTTTTATGATCCATGGATACACTTTATGATCTTATGTTCCTCCATTAATTTTTCCCCTGTTTGATGCCTAAATGTTTATATATATATTTCCATGGAGGAAGAAATTTTAATATCATGTTATTGTTCTAGTTACCTAATTATTCAGTGGATTATGGTTTTTTAGAATGGTTATGCTACATGCTCAGAGACATTCCAACATGAATCATAATCAGGTTATTTAGTATCCTATTTAAGTTAAATAATAGATGAACTTGTTATTAACTTATTGCATGACCATATTATTAAATCTATTTTGTTTTGAATCTATGGTTTCAACCTATATAAATTTACACACACCCAAAATATTTGGGAAATTATTTTCTACCTAAGCAGATTACATGGATGTAGATTTAGACATGAAAAAGGGATCATGTTTCTTAATGTTGCATGCTTGATGAGATAGAGTTTGTATATTGGACTAACATGGAGTCCTAGATTTGGTTCATTTTATTTTATTTAGGAAATATAATAATTTTTTTGAATTCAATTTAGTTTCACGTTTATAAACTAATTCCTATCATTCATGATTAACTATGATTTGGTTTATTGGTGCAACCTTATATTCACAATTTTATGTTTTATTTTTCCTTAATTTACAGTATCCTTGTATTATTACAAATAAATTTTCATATATTGTAACTCTACATAAGGTGGTATATTATTCCATCTTTAGTTATTAATCCCCATGAGTATTCAGTGACCTATGGCATACGGGGAGGCAAGATTGAGGACTTGTAATGAACCTGATTTGTCTACATAAGAGAGTTTCAGATTAGGGGATGTAACAATATGGTGTTAGATGAGGTTTTTATTTTCTGTTTCATTACTATATTGGAATGGTAGGATGTATACTAGGTTGTGTGGAATGTGGAAATGATTTTATTTATTGGATTTTCTAGACCTTGAATGAAGAAATATCATAGTTCCTTGGGATGGGACTATTGTTCAGGATGTTTACTTGTTATCAATCAAATCATTTTTCCTAGGTTGAATCAAATATTTTTTTAATGTAATTGTATCATGAGATTTATAATCATGTCCTGGTATTGTGTGATATGGGTATGCATGAATCATGATAGGAACATATTTATATAAATCAAATTTTATTGTTCTTTATAGGGACCTATTTATGACATGTGATATAATTATTTATATTATATGTGAAATGATATAACTAATATATCTAACAAATAAAAATGAGGGAAAAATTATTTCAGGGTGATACACTTGTAATCCATATTTAAATGGTCCATGATCCAATATTTCTTTGTTATTTTCAAATATTGGGTAGACATTGTTTTTAGGATGTTTTTTACAAATTGCATTAGTTTTCTATTGAATATGAATCACCATCTTCTTCAATTTGATCACTAGTAGATTTGTTAAAAACACTATTATTACATATTTCAGAAATTTCTTCTTGTATCTCTTTAGGATCTGGTAGATTTTCACATTCATGAAAACATCCTAATGGTTAGACGATTATTGGAAAGGTGGGTTGTTTTCTTCATTATTTGATGCATCAGCTGATGAGAGAGTTTATCAGGTAGTATCCACCTCTATTAACTATGGTGGGATCCTGAAGGGTAGATATATTCTAGATAATTACAATATATAAAATCATAATTCAAATTGACATGCCTTTATAGAATAGGTTGACACTTTCTAAATTCTTTATTGATGACCCTATATATAATTTTTGGGATAATATTGACAAATATGGCCACCAATATGATTTATTATTGAATGAATTTTAGGATATTTTTCCATTTCTCATTATCTAGACATGATGAGTTATGATATGAATTGGGAGTTTATGCACCAATTGTAGAAGCACATGATAGTGTTAGACTATATCAGGCACATGATTGAACTTCAGTTGTTTTAAACATCATTATCCTCAGATTAGATATATTAAGAAAAATGTTTTCATGATATGAATTAATATTATATCTAGTAATATGTAAAAATAATTTACATGAGTAGTGTTTTAGACTTGTTGAATTAGGTACCCATCATAGAGATAAATCTGTGAGAGGCCTTGTGTAGTGGATAAGCCGCTTTACTATGTTAAATTGGAATCTATATTATTAGTAGAATAATGACCATATTTGATTGTTATCATTAATTAATTATCAAGGAAATCTTCTAAGAGATTGGGAAACAATATTATATATATGTTCCATTAGAGTTCTATCAGTTGGACAAGTTATTCCAAAAGTTTACATAGTGTTTATAATCATCATTAATGTTTCATCCTTACATTGGACAGGGAATTAATTATTGTCCTTTTAGGATCATGTTATTGTATATGATTTGTAGGGGATCATGATAGGTACTAGATTCTAAAAATGTCTCATGACTTCATTATAAGTAAAATGTCTGATATTCCCTTGTATTTTATGGTCAAGGTAGGAGGTGTGGTTCCCTTGTACAAGAGATTCATTACATGGAAGATAAATATATCTATGGATTTGGGAAGAAGAAACATAAAGAGGGGTTTATTGGCATCACATTATAAATTCTTCTCTAGCTATTGGTGATATAGAACCATCTACCTTCAAAAAAAAGGAATCAGGAACAAATTGATATTGATTGAGTTTTTTTTGGAAAAATGGAATCTTATTCAATTTTTTAATCTATTTTGGAATTTTTTTTGTTTTTCTCTCAATAATGGATTGTTATTTGAAAGATAGTAAACTTTAGGGAGTTTAATTATAAAATATAAGACATGGAAATATATTTTCATTATAGGTTGGTGCTTAAGATTTCTATTGGAAACAATTTGGGCTTGAAATAATAGGTTTATATATTATTATCAGAATAAATTGACTAAATATATACCTAGATTATATCGACTGTTACATGAGGAGATTTACCTATCCATCACCAGATGAAAAAAACTATTCTCACTAGGGTGAGTGGGTTATTTAGGTTGTACATGACCATTTCAGTTTAGATTGGATTGTCTCATGACTCATATAGAGGTACTTATTATTGAAAATAGTTGAAGGTAGTAGTATACATTTCCTCCAGATGAATAATTCTTTAAGAATATCATTACAACTGATTTATATGGCTTGAACCCCAATATAGAGATCATGATTATGACTAAAATGATGTCGAGAATAAATATAATTTCCTTCCTACTAACCACATTGTAAAAATTAGTGTGATGGGAGTAGAATGATTAGTTGGAATCTGTAGATACTAAAGGTTTCATACAGCCCTACATGTATCCATCACATATCCAATTTTTTCACGTAGAAGGAAGATGGGAATTTTCCCTAATATAAAGATAATTCGAGATTGAACAAGTTGGTTTTAAATATCCAATATCTTCTTTCTCATATATACGATTGAATTTATTATTTGGGAGCTTCTAAGATCATATATTCTATTTATTTGAGACCAGGATAACACTTTTTGATGGTTAGACCATCATAAATACGTTGAATGAAATTTATTTTTAAGGTATAGTATGTATATGTTTAATGTAATTATTATTGTGATAATTAATGCTTCGGTAGTATTCATGTACTTGATTAGTTGGATCATTCACCCTTTTCTGAATCAGTAGGTGGTTTTATTTGATGAAGAAATATTAGTATACTCCCAATTATTATATTATAATTCAAAACATCATGAAAACATGTTTTGTACATTAAGAGAGAATCAATATTAATCATTGATATAAAAATGTAACTTTTGGATTGATAATGTGAACTCAATAAATCAATAAAACATAGATAAACGGATTTAAATTTACCCATAAAATATTGAAACCATGGTATATTGGGGGAGACAGAAGAATTTATTCATGTTTCAATGCTCTATTGGTATACAAAGCTATTAACATCACATTATCCAAGACTTCTCCCAACGATTTTCAATTAAGTACCAGGTGTTGAAGAGAGGGGTGTATATTTTTTGGACATATTTATGTGAGAGAGATTACTCGGATGTAAATTGAAGGTTTACCTTGTCACATGTCTATAATTTAACTCAGTATACAATATCATATATCTTTTTTGTTATTCTTCTGAAGTGGGACTCAAATCGGTTTTAATGTTGGATGATTAGGTATTTATTATGGATACAAATAGATAATACCATATGAAATTAGTTATCATACTCCTGATTAAATGATATATGATATGGCATATTCCCTTTGGTATTATAGAAATTTCCATTTGGTTGGGTTTTTTTTGTGTACACGGACCATAAGAGACTCATGTATATATTTTATTAGTGTGACCTTCCACTTCATAGGTAGTGGGTCGATTATTTTTATTCATTCGACTATGAGATGGATTATTCACATGGAAAATACAAAACAATTACCTATATAATATGATGGATGGCAAATACATAGGTATTCTGAGAGTCTTGTTATGAGTAGAAGATCATATTAGGATTTAATGAAATATAGTTACATGTGGGGGAGTCCCATTGATGATTATCCATTATTTTTACAAATATTATACCAAATAATTTGGACTAGATCATGGAAGGTAATTTGTTTCATATGGATGGACTAGTTCTGAGGGACATCTTATTTTGTGGGGAGACCGTAGTAGGATGCACTATTGGCATTGTTAATTCTATTATTTTTCTTCTATGATTATGAGGTCCTACGATATGGCACAATGATATTCTTGGGGAGTTTCATGTTTCTAGATGTTAGCTACATTATGATTTGACCATGATATATCATGATTTCCAAAGATAGTACTAGTTTCTAGGAATGAAAAAGGAGGTAGCACACTCTATTTCAATTTGATTTACACGGCAACTGGTGAAATCCATAATTTAGAGTCCTAATGGCCTTATAAAGCCTCTTCAAAATCAATAGTAGAAATCAGATTATCTATCTTTTGATTTAATGACATGATTACCTAGGGAACACCATATTATTGCTGAAATATGGATGATGTAGATAGTATGAATTTTTTTTAATAATTCTTATTAGGGAGACCATTACCATTGGTGATTTTTTTGTCATTATATGTGTTAGATTGTTCATGTTCACTATATTATATGGTATCATTTCTAATCGAGATCATAATTTCAAATATTAGGTCTAGAAAGGTATTTTTAAAGATCATAGAATAATGTTTACATTGATCCAAACATATCACCATCATATTGATGATCAATCTAAGATGACTATTATGGTAATGGAGGATATATTACATTCCTTTAGTTTTGATTTCAGTGGTTCATGGGAGCACCATATAGAACTTATGGTGTATTAATTTAATAAAACCTATATAAACTGATCCATATGGAACCATTTGATACATTTTGATGATATGCATGATTTACTATTTTTTGCTATGTTTTTGCTAGTTATCACATTTTTTGACCTAGTTTCCTATAGGAAATGTTAGTGAATGTTCAAATGATTAGGAGGAGGATTGTGACCAAACATTACATGGATAATTATACGTATCCATATAGATAAGAACTAGTGATGGAGGTTTTAAATAATGTTTTTATTTAGGTGAAACCATGGTTTTTGAAGCACTGTATATGGAAACATGAAATACTTGTAGCCTAGTTTGATAGTACATTTGAGGTAGTGGAGATGTTTGGTCATGTGTCAGACAAATTAGCTCGTACATAGTTCTATATTTCTATTAATGATGTTTTTAATATATTAATGATTTAGAGATATGATCATGATCCTTCTCATGTGGCAGAAGTTGAAGACGTCTAGTTCTAGGTTAATGATCTTTTATGAGAATTACATATGCTTGTCTAACTGTAATGATAAGTATCTAAAGGTTAGTATGATTCAACTACTTTTAATTATATTGCATTTTGGGAGTTTTTAGAGAAATACAAGGAGGATGGGTTTAATATTCCATCAATGTTTCTAGAAAATTTAAATGATACCCCTTTGTGATTGTAAGAGCTACTTACGGATGAGCTATTAAATGGTTGGGAGGGTGTGAGTTCACATCAATTTTAATGTATATCTCTATTTGTGTTTGAAAATTAATGTATTATGTTTTTTTTCTCCTAAAAAAGTAAAACCATGTGGTTGGGTCTCATTCAAATATAGAGTGATTTAAACTGGGAAAATGAAAAAATATTCAGGGTTGTATATATATTATTTGAATTAATATTTTCTATGAATTGATGAATTAAATGGGAATATTAGGTGGATTTTAAGGGTTTTAAGGGATTGCATTTCGTTTGAGGAAGATTTTATTAATATAGTATGAATTTTATATGTGATGAATTTATACTCCACATAAATGTGTTTCACAATATCTAACTGCTTCTAGGAAGATGCATCGAATTGAAAACACTCCATGTAGTAGTTCATGGAGTGAACCAGATTACACACCAACAATATACTATTTATGATATAGATTGTTTGGGAATGGGTTAATTTATTTGGGTTGACAATATTTTCAGCCTACACATAATTTGAGAGGTACAAACACTGTAATCCAATTACACAAACTGAATTTAACATGTTGGGAAGTATTATGGTATTACATTGGCTATTTGATCTATTCCATCTTCTAAAACATCCCTCTCAAAAGACCTAGATAATTTATAGGTTATTTTGGAGAGCCTTAAAACAATCTTCATATCTTGTTCAAGCAATCAATCTGTAGTTTCTTCTCTTGTTTTGTTTTCCCTTTCCGTTATATCAATCCTAAAAGATGAAGTAGAATTATTTTGGCTATATTTTTTAAGATTGTTGGTATAGATATATTTGTTATTCGGTCCTATCCTATGGTCTTTTTCACCTTCATTCCTAATGGATTTACCCACTAGTAGAGTACGTTACACTGAAATTTATGGTAGGTTGTCTAAAACCAAACACTATGGTCTATTTAAATTCTAGACTACATGTAATATTGTGATTTTTTCGAGACAACATGCAAATTAATTAATTAATTTTGATAAAAAAAACATGATAAATTGATCATTGGATATATTATTATTCAATTATGTCATTATCTAGCTTATGGCTACCCATTGGGTGAGTGAACACATGAATGAAACTGAAGTGGTAAATGGATTATAGTTTTAATTTAACAATATGAGTTCCTTAATATTTATGTATGTATACTCACATTGATAATGTATTTTTTATAAAGAATTGGGGAAATTATTTGATAAATAAATAAATTTTTAGTTAAAATAACAATGAAAATTTTCATATTTAATCATCAAATCTTATAAAGTGATACTATGATATCTCTTATGGTGTGAATTTTGGAGTTTGATGAATTAATTTTTATATAGAGGGCATGACGTAGTTTGATAATGAAATTCTTATATAGTGGGATTGGCCTAGTTTTATTATCTAATTCATATATGGCAGGCTCTATACATTTTTCTATTGTAATGCTTATAAATCATGAATTGACCAGTTTAATGATAATATATTTTATATAGTTTTTTTATAGTAGGATTAATTGAATATACATAGTGATTTCCCATGTGGTGTAATTGTGTGATATTCTATGGTTTTTAATGAAACAATTGATAATCATGCTTAAGGAAATTTCAAAATTATTCAGAAGAAGACTGATTTTTGTGTTATATTAATTAATTAATTAATTATCTTTTTATCTCATTATTTAATGATCTTATTATCAGACAATTTTTTCATAGAGTTGGAGGTGTCGACCTACTGGTTTTTTCTCACACCCTATATAGGTCGCCGTTTTTTAACTGAGAAGAATACATTGATGAATGTTTGAACAAGGGAAATGGAACAATTTTATAATTCATACATTCTTTACTAGACAATGATTGCAGTTTTGACCTAAATGGGGTCTGGTACTGGGTTTTTGTGAGTTTATAGATTCTAACTGATGCTTTTGTTATATTTCATTCAATTTTAAATTTGGATACATTTCTACCTATAATAAAATTATTCATTTTTATTAAGTATGTTGGTTCATTGTTTTACTATCTAGTCGTATGTTGTAATATTTATGCTCTTTGTATTAATCTATTGTTTAATTTCTATGTTTATTTATGTTATATTCTAAAACTCTACTGGGGGATATACTATACCTTATATACACTTCGCATACACACATATACTTAGAAGTGTTTGGCATATAGGGAGGCACATTTATGGGCCCATAACCAGCATTAATTAGCCACATGAGATAGTGTTGGATCATTTGTTGTTACGTCATCCTTGTTATATTTCTTGTATATTATTTAAACATGCTCCAATAATTATTCCATTAAGAAAAATTATAATTCCAATGATAGAATATAGAAAATTCTTATCTATAATGTTAACTATATCATTATCTCCATTTCATTGAAAAACAAAAACATGAATATAAGGAAATATCATCATCGTCTCCTCATATATGTGATTCAATTTTTAAATATTATAACATATATAGATTTAAACCTCTATATCATCATATAATATTAATATTTAAATTAATCTATATATCTTTCATGAAAAAAACATGCTTATACCCATGGGATTCCAATAGTGTTTTGAAAATATTTTAGTGACATGAGAAATTATTTTCCATGATTATTTTACTACAACTATTTCATTTTTAATTTCATTAAAAAATTTATTTGAAACATAAATTCTATCATAATATCTATATTAAACAAATATATATCATTGTAAGTAAAATTTAAATATTTTTATATATGAAATACAATACAATTCATTAGAATAGAATCATGCATATCATGTTAAACTAATTTAATAAACTTGTCAAATAATATTTGATGAAAAGAAATTTCACTAGACAAGTAAATTTTATTTAATAATTACCAAGATAATAGAATTTCAAAATTATATATATTCTTGTATAATATATCAAAAAACCTCTGACTCAAATTCAGTATTTTTAAACAACATTATACTATTGATTGAAACCCATTTTACCAGCAATGTGTCCTAGTAGGAAAAATGATGAAATAAAAAAAATAAAGAATATAATTCCTATAATAATTGATATTTTCCAATTAATTTATAATTATCATCATAATAATTATATCAATTATATACTATTTTATATAATGTAATGTAAATAATAATTTTGTCTAAAATATTACGGTATATGAGTAAATTATACTTCATCCTATCATGATGTTATCATATGAAATATAATGTATTATCTTCATAAAAAATATATGAACCATGATGGATTTAAAAATTAAACAACTCATAATAATATAATATAAAGTTATAATGAAGTACTTTAAACCAAGGTTATCCGAAAAATATACCCTAATAAGAAATGAGTTAATATTTAAAATACATATTATTATTTAATGTTATAATTAATTATATAAAATATACAAAGCACTATTTATATAATTTGAAATATATATAAACATCATCATTACATTATTAAATGTTATGTATGTGGAATATTATCTATTATATGTCATGTTCTATTCGAAAAAAAAATTGGTACCAAAATATATCATTGATTTTTATAATTATTGAGTTATATTTAGGTAAATATTCATGTTCTTCTAATTGATTTAATTTTATAAAGACACATATTTATTTATATATACACCATTCAAACACGGGGTATATAAAAAATATCTTCATTTAAAATACTAATTTGTATGATATATGGTTTATTAAATGTATTTATAATAATGTCCATAAGTGTATTTTTTCTATGTATACCATACATCATCAGAGGTGATTTTTTTTCCAATAGCTAAAATGAATATTAACATAATCAGACTTATAATATAATATTTCATCATTAAAACAACATATTTATCATTTGTTGATGTAAATGGATTCAATATGTTAATTTATAGATAAAAATTTAGATTCTTCTTTCAATAAACATTATAATAGATTCCCATTATTTTTTAATACTTTTCCCATTTCTATAAATAACATCAGTAATAGATATTTTAGTTTTCAACTCTATAAAATTTTTATTCATATAAAATAAATTATATTAATCATATTTAGACGTAAAAAATTCTACCATCCATTCAATGGGTTTACCTGTAATATAAATATATGTTTTTAATGTTTACATAAATCCAAATTGTAATTATCACATTATCATTTAATTATTCTATCTCTCTTTTTTGATGTCGTATTAAATAAAATCCCTTTTAATTAATAGTTTTGGAATTATTTTTATTATCAGTATAATAACATATTTAATTTTATAATATATCATTTTAAAATCTTTTTAATATGAATCAATTCTATTTTTATTGTTATATTAATTATATGAATATTAATTAATATTTTAGTTAAAAGGATAAAATCATTGTTTCAATCTGAATGGACCTTTCATTCATTTTGAGGATTTTAATTTTTTTTCATCACATTTTAGAATAACAATTTGAATAAATTATAACAGTTTTTAATTAGAAACATATATATTATCTATGGAATATTTATTTATAATTTTTTTGGAAATGTCATACTTTTTTAATGAGTAGTTAAAAATACTAATTTATATTAATAACCTTCATATCATTTCAATTATAAAATATAAATCTCTTTATTTTTTTGATAATGTTAAAAAGTAATTATATGAATTTAGGTTAATTTAATATAATAATTTTTATTATAATCAATATTATATATGGAATTGGTATATAAACATTTTCATAATAAAAAAAGCATTTTTTGTGAAACAAATTTTCGGCTTCTCCAACCTGTTGAAATATAAATTAAAAAATCTCACTTCTACGAATTGAATTTAGTAAAATATATTCTTTATATAAATCCAAAATAAATAATATAATTTATTCGGTCTAAGTTAATGTTTTATAAAAATGAATGTATCTAATACTATAAAACGTGTCTAACTGTTATGGTTAGAATAAGATTATTATGTCACAAAACTAAATAGAATTTTATAGAATAACTGAAAAATATTCCGTAATATTATTATATGAGTGATATTTGAATAATATATATATTATGGAGTTTATAGAGTAATTTTAAACAATAATTTGTAATTTGGGAATATAATATCAACTTTAAAGTGGATAAGTGATATTTTATTTTGAAAATAGATAATTTACTATATGCATTTACTAGAATTTTTGTAACTGGCAATTACATTTTTTAATGAAAAATATGTATTAAAAATATTCATAATTATTCTAAATTTTGAATTTGTATTTTTATTTGGAATAGTTTTTTATTCTTGAAATCATTTTTTGGTGTTTTTTTCATATATTAAATAAAATTTCATCTACATATAAAATTTCAAACTATTATAATGGATGAAAAATTTAAATTATTATATTTCAAATTTGATAAAAGAATCATTTTATTTTCTATCATATATTCATAATTTCATGTTAAAAAAATATATCATAGTAAAGGTTAAAATATGTTTCTAGTTTAGAAAATAGAATAATTGGCTTAAAATGTATTTAATAAGTATCTAAATGGGTTTAGTTGAGTTAATTGCAACCCTTTCACATGTTATTTTAAATTTTTGTTTCACTTTATTCCCAATAAAATTATTATGAAATATATATTTTTAATAAATTAAGTGTATGGAATTATATTATTTCACTCACATATAAATGAGATCCTCCTCTACTAATTTATCCATACATAAAAACCATTTTCAATTTTGAATTCCAACCTCAATCACATCCATACATCACTCAAAATAGCATAGAATCCCAAAAACCATTATTTAGAAAATACCTTAAGGATTAATAAATAAACATAAGTAGTTTAACTGAATAAAATGAAGAAAATGAATATATGTTACGATTTAGGCTCTTTATATTGTCCACTTTTACATAAAATAGTTTTTTAAAATGTTTTGTTGATTGATTTTATATATATTTTCATAAATGAAAATATTATTTATTTTATTTTAAAATTAAATTTCAATTAAATATAATAGTTATAAAGGAAATTTTAGGCTTATATGACATTTTATCAAATGTTTTAGAAAACATTCTGTTTATGTATTTTCTAAAAAACATTTTAAATAAGAGGAAAACTTAATTATCTATTTTATTGTTTGTGGTGTCAAATATGTTTCCCTACACTATAACAATATTTCTATAATTTCATATAATTTTAAATGTGAACCATCAATTATTTTGTGTGAGGTATTATCATAATTTTTTTTAATGGGAATAAATATTATGTTTTAATGAATTGTTTTATTATGAAAATAATATTTTTATGTTTCTGATAAGGAAAATGAAATAATTCTTATTATATGAATATATTTTGGTTCTTATGAAATATTTAGGATGAAAGGAACTTCTTATGCCTTCTCATGATGGGTGGGTCAAATAGTGTTCATTCTTATGGGTTAGCATAATAAAAATCTATAATATATTGGGTAAATACATATCGTTAACCAATTATTTTCGTCCTAAGTGATCATTTCAATTTATTGGGTAGGTTTTTCCATTTTTAAGAGTGATAGAATGAGTTGTATTAAAATGATGACCCATGTTTCCTATATTATTTATATATGGTTTCTATTGTATTGTACAGAAAAACATCTAATTTTACAATGATATGTAGTTAATATAGGTTTAAATTAATGTTTATGATACTTATTATGTGTGAAATGTATTCTTTTTGAAAAATATTTCCTAATATTTTCATGAATGAAAAGGATATATTATGAGTTATATTTTTCCCTTATAATTTCATAAAAAAATTATTAAGTGTTTGTATTTTTGTAATTTAAATTTCTTCAGTAAGAAAATGAATAATTTGACCTCAATGATCATTTTAAAGGAAGATAATTATTATGAGTACTCATAGAAAACATGATTTTTTTTATATAACACCTAATTGGATTTATGTAATGATTCCATATTTTACAAATTATTTGAAAGGGTATTGTGGAATTGTAGGGATTTTTATGTATCCAAGATGAAAATTTTAGAGATATTTCATAAATAGAAAATTTTTTATGACAAAAATGTTTTATTATATGGAAAAAATAGATACTAAGTAAAAGTGTCACATTTATAATGTAATATATCATTTTCAGAATTAATAATCCATTTATATAAAAATATAATTTTAAAATACCTTTATGAATGAATTATATTATTCTCTTTTTTAAAGAATCATTTTTGTGATTTTTTTATCATTGTTTCTTTATATTTAGTATTGGGGGAAGGTTTTTGATAATTGTAGTGGTCTGGATTCGGTATTTAAATACAATTAATAGAATAAAATTTACTTTTATTAGGAAATAATATTTTAATATTATAATTTTGTTTACACCTGATTAATTTTGTACAAAATTGGTTTCTTTTTAGGAAATAAGGAATCATAAATTAGAATGCATAATTAGGACTAAATCCTTTGAAACATGAAAACAATAATGGATTTGATTATAAATAAGATGTTTTCTAAATCATAGATTATTTATTGTAGCCTTTATATTTTCATGGAATATTTTTTATAGAGAAAGAATATTTACCACATATGAACATATTTATAGTTGAGAATTTAGTAAACCTAACACTACAGAATTTATTGGATCATTTGAATAATTTATTTCAATGGGATTGTGAATGATATGACTATAATATATGATATCATCAGTTCTTTAGATCATCAAAATGTAACTCATTATAGTTACCACATTGAGGGGGAAGCTAGTTAATGGTGCTAAATATTTATGTATTCTAGAGAATGGGTAGACATTGGATCCATGGAATGCGATACATTTTAGAATCTATTAAATGAGAATGTTTATTTTATCTATATTAAATAAGATATAAATTATCATTTATTAATTAATGTAATAGGATGATTCAAGGGATATGTGTGAAATGTACATCACCTCATTGGAGGGGAATGCCGCAAATTTTATCCAGAATCATGATATTCAAATTAATAAAATTTAACGAGGCTTAATGTAAAAATACCATTTTGATTTTATCATTTTTAATTTTTAAGTCAATTATAATCTTTTTTATTTTTAGAATATGGTTTAAATAGTTTCTCTTAATTATCATGCATTCTATGTAATCAATTTGAAAATGATTTCTAGTTTGAGAATATGGGAATCATCCACTGAGAAAATGTATTGGTATGAAAATAATTTTTTAAGTTTGTGATATTATATTAAAAGCCACATTGTGGAATGACTAACAAATTTTTGGATGTATTTATATTATAGTATGTTGTGGAGTATTTCCAACAATAGAAACTAAATAATTAAAAGTAGTGGGGAAAAAAATTCATAAGAATTATGTAAGAGGTTTGAAATGAAATTATATAGTTTATTATAATTATGTGCATACAATAAAGATAATAAATGATGATAATAAAAAATGGATGTGTGTTGTGAAATCCATTAAAAATACTTGGATTGAATTTTTTACATCAAATGTAGTATTAAAATTTACATTAAATGAGATACTTTTTGACAAAATGATTATTTTACCAGATAAATTTGAAAACATTAGTTGAAAACACATTGGGGAATAATTGTGTAAAAATAAGTTAATATAGTAATCCTATTATTGTTCAGAAATGGTCTTTTAATTAAATAATAGTGTTATTTTCCCATATATATATTGATGTTATTCTATGTATGGATTTGATTTTAATTTATAAAGAAATTTTATACTATAAAGATAATTACGTAAATCTCTGAAATGGGTTTTAGTTTTTATATAAAAATGAATTAAAATATTTTATAACATATACAAAAGTATAGAAACTGAAAAAATGTATAAAACATTGTAATAATTATCATATTATTAAAAATATGTGAACTGGATAGATTAATGATCTATCAATGTTTTATAAAATTTTAGTCATTTCCTGATAATATGAATAATATTATACATAATTGACAATTATAATTTATTATTAACATAGTATATGATTTAAAGATAAGTTGAAACCCACATTATCTTATGGATAAATTGTATATTATGAAATTGAATAATTATATAAATTAGTTTCTAGATAAAGGTTTTTTTCATTATAGTAGTTCACCTTGGGTTACTGATATTTTGTTTTTATAAAATACACATGGTTGAGTGACATTTTTCATTGATTATATAGAGTTAAAAAAACATCAATGTTAATAATATGTATATGGTTTTTGAAATATATGAATTTTTTTATCAACACATAGGAGATGAATATTATTTAATGGATGATAATAGGATTGGTTACCATAATATGATTATGAATGATGATAACATCACTAAGCACAAAATTTGTATTATACATGGTAATTATGAATCTATGTTTATACACGTTGGGTTGATGAATTCTATGACTATATTAATTAATCATAAAAATTTATTTATTGATTTATATTAGGATAAATTTGTTGTCGTGCTTATTGATTATATTTTATTAATTTTAATATTTTAAAGGGTCACAAAAACAAATAAATATATTTCTGAAAGGCCTAAATTAAAGTAATATATATAGTAACATTAGTGTAAAAGAATTTTTCATAAAAAATAATTAATCCATTGGATATATCATAAATAAAAATGGAATAATAGTTTATCTAACTATTACTAAAGTGGTTTACGAATGTCCTTGAAAAATGATAGTTAATGAAATGTTTATATATCATGTATTAACGGATTATAACAACCACTTTGTCCAAAAATGAAATTTTTATATAATTTAGTAACCTTCTAAACTGGAAAATGAGATATGTTCAACTAGATAGTGGGATTTGATTAATGTTTTGATGAATTGAAAATTAAATTTTAGAATTCAAAATTCTTGGACCTTCCATAAGAAAATAATTATATTGTTTTCTACAATGATAATTTATTAAAAAGAAGATGTTTTTTAGTATATTTTTATATAGATATTATATATACTCATAAATTTTTGATGATCAAGGTAAAACAGATTGTATATATGACCTTGATCATGTTTCTATATTTTTTTGATTTAAAAATTTAGACAAATCATTTATATAGAATAAATTGTGAAATGTATAATGATTAAAAATTCTGGTTGAATATATTGATGATGAAAGAGATAAATATTATATATAGAACATTGATTAAATTGATAAAGAATTATGATTGGAAAATTAATTACCATATAGGAAAATATATGTGTAGTTTAATGATTGATTCATTAATATAATTCTTTATTAACTATAATACACCTATAAAATTATCTAGTGGTTATTGATTTAATGATTGGAGGATTATTAAATATACTAGCAAAGATTCCTCATTAATTGTTTCCGGTGTCACTAAAACTGTATTTATCAGATATATTAATGAAATAACATAAGTAATAAATTATTTTATAAAAAAGTATAACTTCTTATAGAATGGTTATATTCTTGACATTTATATCAACATAGAATGTGTTTGGTGATCAATAAAACTTTTATGTATTTCATATATCCATCATTGTAGAAAAAAATATTGAGTGAGGCTCTTATCTAACCATTTTCAATTCATCCTGATATACAAATATGTATAGTTGACTATAGATAAATTTCTAGTAAGATGTAATGAATAATGATATTGAATTAATTAATTGAGAATTTTAACAACATTAAAATAGTTAAATACTAAAATTAAATTCCAAAAGGAATGTGATAGAATTTTCAACTTCCATAATAAATATGGGGGAATATATATATATATATTGATTTCAGTTTGGTATTATCCAATACATATTATGAAAATATTTGTATTTATGTCATTATTAGTAAATTAAAAAAAAATATATGCATTTACATTATATTAAAGATAATAAGTATTTAGATTAATTTCATTTAATTTAGCTTAAATATAATATAATTTAAATTTAGTACCTCATTAAATTATAAATTTTCATGATATATGATTTACCTACAATTTCTATAATGGACTTTATAATTCATTTGGTACAAAATGTGATGCTATTATGGACCATAATTATTAACTTTATGGAAAATATGATGATATATTTTAGACATCGAAATATATGATTTTATATTTTTTAATTTATTATCAATGAATTTGATATAATAATATAATAGTGGTAGAGTTTTTTTATAAAAAATATTTTTATTCTGTTATAAATATGGCCACTTTGGTTGCACTATATTGAGTAGGGTGATTAACTCTCACATATTGGGATAATATCTATGATTGAATGTTTTGTGGACAATATTTAGTTTAAGAAATGGATGAGATGGTTAAGGTTACTCAATAATACATGAAGAAATCAATAATTAGATGAAATAGTTATAAAAATTATAGTATCAATGATATTTATTTTGATGAGATAGATTAATTCTTGTTGTTTTTCTCCATGGAAAAGTGTTTCTATTTTTGGTAAAAGGTCATGTCATCTCTATGTTCAGTTGTACCATATATAATCATAGATAATATTGGATAATATTTAGGTTGAGAAGCATTTCCCCAAGGTTTATATCTTCAATATGTTTTTTTATTGTTTTTTTGTAAGGCTAATTACTGTTGGATGAATCCCATATTTTCATAAATGGTTTTTATTGATATGATAATCATTCATAAATTGAATATTTTTTTCATATTCTTGATCATATCAGGATTTTGTTATTGAAGACTGTCTTAACACTGTCACAGATTTGGGTAAAATCCTTTTTATTAATGAAAATCATATAGTTAATTGTTTATATAATGAATATTAGTTCAATGATGAAATATAAAAATGAGGGAAGAGTTCAACAACATAGATATTTTTATTGTATATAATTTTTATTTATTATTAATACACATTATTTATATTTTATAAGGATATATTCATTACAAGAATAATAGTAAATGTTCAGTCAAAAGGGAAAATAATTATTTGAAATCAAATTGAGTTCCATGAGTTATACAGAATTAATTATATGAAAGAATTTAATTTATTGATGTTTAAATATAATATTTGATATAATTTAGGATTTCATCATATAAACATTATCTTAGGATACATTTTAGATAATTTTCTGAACTCTTTTATATTTTTTAATTAAATAGAATATATAATGATTTTTATTTAAAACTATCATTTCCTATAATGTACATGTAAATAAACACAATATTTTGAGTTAGTCTGAACATTTAATTTTTTGTTTTTCTATAAACATTATCCAAATCAAAATTATATATTGATTTGAAAAAGAAAACAATTTTAATCAAAAACTGATAATTTTTTTAAAAACTTATGACATGTATTTTTGTGAATAATATTTTCAATTAATTAATTATAATTTTATGAATGAATTTTGATAAAATTTCTATAATATATTAAATCGTAATTGTAACTATAATTTTATTATTTCAACTAGTAATTTCCCAGACACTCTTGGTCCATTAAATTGCTGAATTCCTATGTTTGGAGTGTCCTGGATCTCATTCATGCGACATGATGTTGTGGGTGTTTGAGGCGGGGTGTCACCGTTGTGTCACCGATTAATATCGCACCCAAAACGAACCCCCTTGGGGTTTGAGGATTCTTTCCCATGGTTTCTCGTAACACATCTTATAAGTATTATTATCATTTCCAATTGATTAAATCTCATTTCTAAATCCCTTAAACATATTTTAATACCCCCTGAGTTTATTGATCCTTGGTTTACCAAAACATGTGGAATTTCCCATGAAAAAGTTGTATTATGAATTTTATCTCTCATATATAGAATATTATTAAATAAGATGTAATAATGAAATCTTATTATATAGTAATAAATCATTTATATATTGTCATGAAATCATTTTAACATGAATTTTATTTCTCGTATATAGATATAATTTTCTGTAGAAATTTTTTATGATAAATGAAACATTAAATTGTTATTATTATATTGAACATGTAATAAATATTAATTAATAATTAAATTTTGCAACACACCAACTATCTAATATATGATTGTTTTATTATTTCCAGGATCATCATTCTTATAATAAGGATCGGGATGGGTTCGGGTTTAAAATTTCTAACATTAATTTTTTTTGGGTGTCAGACTCATGAACGGGAACCATGTGGTTAGCATTGATCATGTGGTCACCTTCAGTGCTTGTTCTAATAGTGAAGTGGACTACATTGATGCATCCAATTTCTGTGCATTTTTTTATGTCATGTGATTAGCGTACATGTACCTATTTTTTAGAATTCGATAATTAAATGGATTAAGTTTCTTAAAAAATAATATTTGTTTATAATAATAATATTATTCTGTTTCTATTATTATTATTATTATTATTCGGGTATTATTGTTATTGTAATTCTTGTTTTTATTATTATAATTTTTATAATTATTATTATAAAATGGAAAAAAACAAGAAACCCTAATCTACCCGGTACTCTACCCTTTCCCACTTACACTCATAGCACACTAGGCCGTCTCATCTCGCACAGCTGCCTCCTCTCCACCAGCCCTTCAAGCTGCTACCCCCATGCCCCCCATTTACCCACAAAAATTATCCCCTCACCCAACTGATCGGCATCTACACTGGCTCCTATGTCCTTTGTCGGCCCTCTCCTGTCCTACCACACTATGCCTCTAGCTGGTCACCACTCCTCACCGCTCACACTTGGCTCTCGCCACCCAGGCCTTAAGCGTGAACCACTACCAAAAGTTACCTCTTTGCACCAGGTCCTGCCGACCCCTCACCCCTATAGTTATATGGACCCCATCCACCATGTTGGCCACCGCCCAATAGTCATCTCCATTCTGGCCCTCCGCATTCTCTGGCACACCAGCTCTAGCACTCATGTCGCCCCACCTCATTGACATTAATTTCTCCAGCCGCACCTCCCTCGCTGGTATCCTCTTCATCCAATGTTTTTTAACCTTTTGTGCTTTTCATCAATTTTTCTAGACTCTAGATCCATGTTTTATGCATGACTCATTAAATTGGTATTTTAGGCATTCCAGATAGTTTGCAGGGGTGTTTTCATCTCTTCCGGTGAGGCTTCGTAGCATTTTCACTAAATCGGTAGGCCTTCCATGGATTATTTTATTTAGTTGTTCTTCATATAAATGGGTGAATTTTTAGATGTGTTACATAGTTTTATTGTCTGTTACGAAAGTATTTTGGCATGAAAAAGTAATAAAAACAGATTTCACAAGGGTTAGTTGATATGTTTTGATTATGTATATTATGGTTCCATTTTGAATATTTTTATGAATTTTTTGAGAAATGTGAAGGGTTTTTTGAAAGGATTTAGGTTTTCATGGAAAAGAGTTTGATTCTTGGAAATGATATGTGAAAAATAGATTCCATGTTCTTTGGAAAAATAGTTTCGGAATTTCATTGGGTAAATGGATTCAGGGTGTGCAATACATAAGGACCCGTTTGGAACTACTTAAATTAAAAATAATGTTTTATTTTAATATTTTATTTCATAATAGTGTCATGGGTTTTTGTATCTTATGTGGGTTCCTTTGTTTGACTTAAGTTTATTTCTTTTGATGTATTATTATGTTTGTGGATTATTACGAAATGATATAAAAATTGTCTTTGAAGTGAATATTCAATTATGACTATGTGTGCATGTGTCAAATATATTAGAAATGGTATTTTGTTATTTCAAAACAAGACACTATTCTTAAATACCTAAATTACTATCAATCATTTAATAAATTTCTGAAAAATATAAATCAAGGTGTGCATGTCTTTCAAAGTGTTTGATCAAATTCCCCATTGGGCCTTGAAAATGCACTTTAGATTTAAATTGGTTAATTGAGATTCATAAATGGGTTTCCAAGGTCATATGGTTTTAAAAGTAATGGTGTGTGTTTCTTCTATTAGAAAGGATTTAGTGTTAAATGATTGCATAATGCCAGTTATTCTAGGTTTATGTACCATGATGTTAGGCCATTCTCTAGAAATGGTTTTATAAGTTATTTGATTAATGTTAGAATGTTACATATATAATGTCCTTATTGGAACTTTTGAATGGTTATTTGGGGAAAAAACCTCTTGGGTTGGGTCTCTTGACCCATCGTTTGATCATGAGATGGGAGAGTCCTCGATATGGAAACAACCCTGTATAATTATTATATTTTGGGAAAGACTAACCTTGAGGATACTGGGGGTGTTCTGGGTTCTATGTTGTGTTCGGTTATATATACATGTCTGGTTTTTTGAAATGTATGGAACACCTTATTGAGAACAATACATGGGAAATTGGCATAGTGAAGATATTTACCTAGAAAGATTACTGCTCTAGTTTAGATTACGCACTGGCAAGTGCCCCATAGAAAAGTGGTGTTTTGTAATTATTGATAAGGGATTGGATCCCTCGATTAATCCAGGTGTGGTTTATGATCAGGTGTTAGGGCATTATGACATCATCGAGAGTAAGGATGCCTTTAGGATGAGTAACATTTAACAGTGCGTTCTGTTTTGCCTCTATGTTCCTGGGATTTCATGTGTTCCTTTGACTCTAGTATAGTTATTACCATTGCCCATACTATATGTAGTGATACCCATTGTTCATAGTTTCTTTGTTTTCTTGTAAAATTGTAAATGTGTGGTTACTAATTCTATTTTCAAGAGAAATAATTAAAATGAACAATCACTCATTCTTTTCACACTTTTATGAAAAATGAACGATTCTTTTTTTGTCTCATTTAATTTCCTCCTCTTGTAACTTATTTTAAACATGATGGAAATGGATTAGGATTGTGATATGTTTACTTTAAAAATGAAACCTATAGAAAATTATAAATTTATATATTGTATTTCATTGCCGAAATCAATGTTTTCTTTCATTAAATAATGTGCATTGTGATTATATTAGTTGGGCCTACCTAATGAGTTTTAATACTCATGCATATAATGTTTTCTTATTTTTAGTAACACCTGCAGTTTCCAGTTCTGGTTTGGATCACATTGACCATTGTTCTGTCCAGTACTAGAATGTAACCCATGGGGTTACGTGGAGTTTTGGACGTTTACTAGTTAATCGTGTTGTTGAGCGTCCTATACTTTTCTTTCCTTTTATTTATTTTGTGATATTCTATTAGTTTTTACTGTTTATGATATTTTTTTTTGGGAAAAATCATTCCCAAAGATTAAAATTTGATTCCCGACAATAGTTACCAGCATGTGGGGATCAGGAACTCCCCTCAGGCCATGTTACGGACCACCTCAGGTGTCCAGTTTAGGGTCAACGCGAGTTAGATCCTAACAAAATGTTTTCAGAGGAGGTTCTTCTTATTTGGGGAGTTCGGTAGATAGATATTTGGATTGTCGGGACTCAAGAGGTTGGTATGAGAAGGCTTTCATGAACCCTTGGGCGTTCCAAACCTCGAGTTGCCAAGGTTATTCAGGTAATTGATTCCTTGTTCTCATTCAGATTTTTTCGGGATTGATTGATTACAAAGGAGGAAAGTCGATGTTATATCAGGACCTCACATGGAGTAGTGACCGACGTGGATTCTGATTTCATGGTTGAGATTCCCCTAGGTGTTTACACTTTCATGGGTGTGTGCCTCGCTACCGCATCTCCATGTTAAGAATAACTACTTGTTCCTCATCCAGATGGTTTGTTGTATGTTGGGTTTAGTTTTTGTTATGATTGATATAAGAATTTTTTGAAAATAAAAAAGGGAAATGTTTTTTGTAAAAATGAATTTGGTTCAAAAAGTGGGATTGGTATTTGGAAAGTGGCCTAGAAAGAATGCAGTTTTCAAATTTAAAATGAAAAGGGGAATTTTTTGTTAAGTATGTATTTTTTTGAGTTAGCTCTTTCTGGTGGAAAGTGATTTCATTGATGTTTCTATGTTCGATATTGGTTTTGGCATTGTGTTTTATATGATGTTTAGAAAATACATCCCATAATAGTCCCAATGGTTTCTAATTAATCCTTCCCATTTTTTTGTACTTCTTGGACATTGTCTGTACTTAACTGTGATCGGGGTCTGTTAACGATAGGTATGTGGTTTTTAGCGGATGAGTGTGATTTTTTGACATTGGAAATACTAGTCTGTTAGAGTTTGTGTTACCATGAGATTATTTGAATTTCCATTTTTGGATGAATGGGATTGATTCGCCCCACCATCACAGCAAGTTGGGATGACATGGGATGTCATTAAATATGACTTATTCTAATTTTTTATACCTGAAGAGGTGAATATGAATAGAAGGTAAGTGTTAATTCAAAATAAACATGGCCAGAAACAGTGAAATAATTTTTCAACAATTTAATGGAACTTGTGGGATATTCTCTAGAGGTAGCGTCACATGATTTGATGAAGAAATCTCTCCTCATCGGGGGTCTTCATATAGAGATCATGGAGCCTGTATTCCCATCTAGGGACCATCGTTTTGAGATGTTGGAGGATGTGGCATTTTTATCTTAGTTAGTCTCTAAAGCACAGATGGATGGAAATCCAATATATCCAGTTACTCGTGAAGGTTCCCCATCTAATGAGTAGGGTATTTCAGAGGAACAGGATCTCAAAGATTCCTCTATAGTTGTTTTGGATTCCAGTTTATTAGACCGTTCAGTAGTGTGCCACCAGTGTGGCTAGTTCAAGAAAGTGAAGTCGTCATGTCACATCCCTCTGAAGACATTCCATAATTGAAGATGATTGGGTCATCTAGAGATGTTTTACAGGAAGTGTCACCTAAAGAAGATTTTGTGACTGAGGTATTTCGGTTCCCGAATGTGAGGCAGGAGATGCTTCAGCCATCATAGCCCCAGCCACAAGTGTTGGGGTGAAGCCTGTGCGTAGTTTGGAGTTGTCGGGGATTTGAAGCTTCAGTTCGAGTTTTGTGTTTTGTGTTGGCGATAGAACATTTAAATTCTTTTCATTCTTGTTTTTATACATGTTAATGTTTTGATGTTGTTTTGAGTTCATTATTTCATTGGTATGTGTTAGGTCCACAAGGGTGAATACCCTGAGAGGGTAGGGGGTGAATCAAGGTATGACTAATTAAAAATTTATTCTCGTTCTGATCTCGTTTTGCTGTTAATAAAAACAATCTTCTCTCTCTTTCCAATTGTACTATATAAATAGTATGTAAAGCATGCACAAGAAAAAAGAATTTTTAAATGGTTCACTCTCACTGGGATACATCCAAGGAACATACACTAGCAATGTGTTTATGTACCAAATCCACTATAAGCAAACTATTGTTTACTAGGTTTGGGATATATCACATCTATTCCCAGGATCAATGACGTAACAATGTTTAGGGTTTTCTCAAATCTTTCCCAAGGGTCACTCCTTGTTTCTCTCTCTTTATAGCTCACATCCGGTGGAGAGGATCACCATCTTCCTCATCCTTTGATCACTTCTATGGAAAGGATCCACTCATATTTTATTGAACTTTAGGATTCATTATTATCACTAATGAATACATCCTCCATTGTGTTTAGATGCTCTTTTGAAGGCCAACATTCACCCATAGTTAAATCTCAGTTTGCACCGAATGTATCGGGAAATCTTCCATCTTCCACGCAACCCTGAATCACTGTCGTTCATCAACCATACCTGGTGCCCTTCTCTAATAAAGTGTGCAAGTCTTGGCGTGAGAGTCCAGACTAGTGCGCAAGTCCACCTCAACCACTTGTGCGACACAAGCTTCTGTAAATCCAAAATTGTGTGATGCACACCCTTTTATGGCCAAACCAATTTTGGTGCAAAACCAACAACATTCATGGTTCTTCAAAATTTGGTGAGAAAGTGTCAACAAACCACTTGTGTGACACCTTCTTCTTCAACTCAAAACTTAGGTGACTTCTTTCCTTTCTCGCCCAAACCACCATGGTCGTACAACTATCACCTGGCTCGCAACATCTACATGCGCGACCACACACCACACACCACATGCACGACCACGACACCTGCGCGACAGGAACTCTAATTTTTCTATGTGCTGAACTCTTGACCGAATGAGGAGGGGTTGAGGTATATTTATAGGAATTTGGACACTCTACACGACGGCGCATAAGTATCCCCTCGGCGCGCACGTTTCGGCATGCAAGTCTTTGTCGCAGAACTCACTTGCACGACCAACTATAAAACTTTGGTTCCCCTTATCCGTTTTCCATATTTTGAAGTACTAATCTTGAAAAACATTAGGCGCACATGTTTCCTCTCCTTCAAGTACATTGGACGTGATTCCCTTTTCCAAAAATCCATTTTATTTATTTTTCGTTTTTCACAATCACCTAAAAAATGCTTCAATAATGCCTTGAGGTTTTTTCCCAACAATCTCTACCTTTGGGTTTGTTGAAAACTCTTCTATAAAAATATACATCATTAATTCATCAGATATAATTCACATATTGCAATTCCAATAGTGATCAAGGATTTACTCATCACATACTCAAATCCCACATGAGCAATGCTTGATGTGAGAAACAAGGGTAAATGAAACATTAATCAATGAATCACATCAACTCTAAAACCCCCTATTGATACCAAACTGATACCTATTTTTGGAAATATTCTTTCCACATTTCAACACCATTTTCCTTCTTTTATCATGATCCTCAGCTTTCGTGATATCTATTCTTTGATCGATCACTTCTAGCATCGTCAGATTTTAAAACGATGCCCCTATATTCTCAAAACATTAACTCTTGTCAACTTAAAATCCTCTTTAGCACAATTGCCACTATTTTCCAAGATGACCTCTGGCTAAGAACGTTTAACTAACTTCAACTCCCCCTTTTTGGCTACTCCACCTATCAGCTTCTCCCCATATCTTTCATGATTACTCAAATAGCCACAATTTCTCCCCCTTGAACAATCACTACTTTCTCCCCCTTTGTCAAAGAACCCATAGGTCACTTCTTTTTAGTCTGTAATAGAGTAGAGATATAATATCAGCACATGGGGGAAAACACACATCATACCTCAGGGAGAGGGGGAGGATATCCACATCCACACTGTTTTAAGTGCGAGGAGTTGACTGAACTCCCAGAGCCAGTCGATGTCTCTCGAAATCTTCCTTGGGTAAGGACTTGGCAGAATTTCTACAACCTATAACTCTGTAGGCTCATAATCCAACTTCACGAGTCCCTGCTCAACCTTCTCCTTGATAAAATGATACTTTATCTCAATGTGCTTTGTCCTTGAATAATGTAAGGTATTTTTTATAATATTTCTAGCACTTGAGTTATCACACTAGATTCCGATCGGAGACTTCACTTCAACTCTCATATCATCAAGCTGCTGCTTCATCCATAATAACTAAGTGCAAGCTTGAGTGGTTGCAATATACTCCACTTCTGTGGTGCTTAATGAAATGAAATCATGCTTCCTGTTTAACCAAGCTATACATTGTCCACCATGATTTAATGCACCTTGAGATGATGATTTCATGTCATCCACTAATCTAGCCCAATCCACATTAGTATATCCCAATAACTCTGACTGAGATTTGTCATTATATGTCAAGCCGAAATCCACCTTGACCTTGATATACCAAATTATTCATTTCACTGAAAGCATGTTGATTTACATGGGATTAATCTGATATCTCACTGCTTGGAATGTGGAGAAAATAATATCAGGTCTTGTTGCGTTCATGTAAACAAACATCCAATAATTTGACTGTATTCTATGATATTAACCGCCTTTTCATCATCGTCTTTGGATAGTTTCGTCCGGGTAGCAATCTGAGTCTTTATATCCTTGTAATTATCCATTACAATCTATATAAAAACCTCCTTGACATACTTGGATTGAGAAATGAATTTTCAATTCCTTACTTGTGTCACCTGTAGACCAAGGAAAAACGTTAGCTCTCCAATCATTGACATTTCAAACCCATTTTTCATTAATTCATAAAAATGTCTGCATTGAGCCTCATCTGATCCACCAAATATTATGTCATCGACATAAACAAACACAATCATCTGTTTATTACAATCGTTGCTTAAATACATATTTTAATCAACTCCTCTACGCTAGAAACCATGATTCTTCAAGTACTGATCAAGCCTTGAGTACCATGCTCTTGATGCTTGTTTCAGCCCATACAACACCTTCTTCAGTCTGAAAACATTGTTATCATCCTCATGATTGAGAAAGCCATGTGGCTACTCAATATATACTTCACCTTTAGTACCCAATTCAAGAATGCGGATTTGACATCCATCTGGAACACTTTGATCTTTCGTTGCACAGCAATGGCTAGGAATAATCTGATTTTCTCTAGCCCTACAACTGGTGAAAATGTCTCATCAACATTAATTCCCTCTATTTAGGAGTATCCTTTTCACACAAGTCGTGCTTTGTTTTGAACCACTATGCCATCATCATTCATCTTGTTGTGATAGACCCATTTAGTCTTGATGACGTTCTTATCGGATGGCCTCGAAACAATCTCCCACATAAGATTTTTCTCAATCTGGTCTAATTCTTCATTCATATCCTGAACCTAGTACTCATCTTCAGCTTCATCGGAAAACATTTCCATTTCCACCTAAGATAAAAACAATGTTTTCTGTGATTATTTGATTCTTCGAGTCTGAACTAGAGATTTCTAATCACCAATAAAATTTTTCATATAAATTTCAGCTCGACTATTTCGTCTTCTTAGCAGATTCAAATTTTATTTCCTCTTTCTCATCATTAGTATCTTCTTTTGAGTCAGGTTCTGCAACTTCTACTCCCCCTGAGTTCCTTAACTCCTCATCACTTCCATCGAGGTTCATTGGGACGTTGAGTATTCTGTTCATTTTCAACTATAGTGACATCATTTTTCTCAGCAATTTATTCTAACCTTTTGTTAAAGCATTTATATTATTTGATTTTCCCTAAGTAGCCATGGAATATATCCTCATCTATTTGTGACTCAAACATCCTGTGATTTTCATTGTTGATAATGAAGCACTTACTTCCAATGATTCCAAAGTATTTAAACATTGGATTCTTTTCGTACCACATTTCATATGGCGTCTTCCCTTCCATCAGACACAACAAATACTAGTTCAAAATATAGGCCGATGTCGAAACTGTTTCCTTCCAAAATTTCTCTCTTAGGTCCTTTTCAATATGAATCATTCTATCGTTGTTGTTGATGATCTGATTTCACCTTTCAACCACTCCATTATTTTGGTGAGTTAATATTGATGAAACTTGATGCCTTATACAATGTTTCTCGAGATAGTCTTCAACATGACTTTTTTTGAATTCTGAACTGTTATCAGTACGAAACATCAGAATTTTATACCCAATCATCCATTCTAATTCCCTCCAATACTGCTTTATGCAACTGAATACCTCTATCTTATTGGTAACGCAAAATACCTAGACCATTCTGCTATAATCATCAATGAAAAGTTCATATTACCCTTTCCCATTTATAGTTCATGGAGAGATAGGTCCACATAAATCAAAATGCACCAATTCGAGCACTCTGGTTGATTTCTATTCCTTTGGCCTATATGCCTTTCTAATTATATTCCCTTGTTTACAAGCATCACAAGTATGAATACGGTCATGTGATAGTTTTGTAAGGTCTCTAGTAGTATCACACATTACCAGATCTTCCATCTATGGTTGACATAGATGACCAAGTCTCTTATGCAATAACTGATTTTCTTCTTCTCTAGGTAAAAGGCATGTATCTTCTCCCCACTTACAAGGTAATGATTTCCCTTTGTCCTTTTTCCCGGTAGAACAACTGCTCTATATTTTCCATTCACAACACACATCTTCATGGTAAATCGGATATAGTGCCGAGAGTCACGTAGTAGACTGACACTGAGAATGTTATGACTAAGACCCTCTACTACCAAGACATAAGAACGTCTCATTTCTTTTCCCCAAAATTTAGCCTTTCTGGAACCAACAGTCTTTAGCCCTTCATTGTTCCCAAACTAGAAAACTCTTTCTTTGTCATATTTTATGTCTGTAATGAGATCCTTATTTCCTGTTATATGGGATGTGCAACCACTGTAAGGATCCATACTCATGAACGATTTGAATCTTTAAGGGCAATTTTCGCAACTACTGCCCTCCCATAATTTTTCTTTTTGATCCATGTCTTTGACTTCCCACATGGTGTGGGTTGGAGAATTTGATCTTCATTAGAGTGAGATGGACCAGCTTCTTCCTGTATTGTAGTAAATCTATTTAGTATTTTCATCTCATATTATGATTCCCAAACTTGCTACTTACAAATGATCGAGATTTCTTTAGCGCATTCATTTGTATGATTGATGTGAAATATATAGCCATGTGCCCAAATCCTATACACCAAAAACAATGACTTTCAAAATATGTTCTATAATACAGAGCTCTGTTTGGCTACTACTATTGTTCTTGTTCCCATCGGTATCTCTGCACTATAGAACACACATTTTGTGAGTGTCCCATCATTCCACAGCAATAGCACCTAATGTGAGGATCATTCCAGTTTGCCACTTCACTACGAGTTTCCACTTGATATCTCTGAATATTCTGATTTTTATTTGTTCCCAAACCATCCTTCAATATCAGGTTGTGTTCTTGTGGTCAAACATCAATTTTCACAGATGTTTGTTTCTAATTAATCCCTAAATCAGCCTTAACATCTGAGCTCAATTGTTGTTTCTTTCTTGCTGAACTACAAGCCTACTCTATCATCTTTTCTATCTTTTAAATGACCTACTTTTCTGATATCGCATTGGAGGTCAATATTTTTTCATGATCCTTCATTTTTCGTCGTAGACTAACTACTTCTTCTTCAAAATCTTAGATACACTTGACTTGATCTTTCACTTTTCAATACAAGCCATTGATCTCTCTTTTCTGTTCTTCAATCTTGAGATTATACTCAGTAACTGATTCTAAGTTCTCTGGTGTTGATAACATTAGTTTCTCAATTTCTTTCATCAACTCATACTTCTCTTCTTCCTGCTACTGCATATAGAGTTTGGCATCATGAACAACTATGTTAGCTTTCATTGTTTTGTCTCTCCAAACATCTATATCTCAAGAGAAGCCTCTAACTTAGCTTTCATATCTATTATTCCTTCAACTTCATCATCTTCATCATCACCTTCAGTTTCGTTCTTCTGTTCAGAACTACCGATGACTGCCACCATAGCATTTTCTCCACTATCTTTGCAATTTTCAATCTCCTCCACCTCTTTAACCTCAGACTAATCTGAACTTTATATTTCTTGAGAAAGATGATTCTTCTTCTTGAAGATATTCCTCTTGAAACTCCTCATCCCTTTCACATAGGATGATGATATCTTCTTGGGAATTTCAACTTCATATTCATCATTTTATTCTTGAATCTTTTTTGGGGCACCTTCCGGCGAGATGACCAAATTTTCCACATCTAAAGCAAGAAAGTGTATGTTTCCATTTGAACATTCCTTTTCCTCTTTGAAGATTTGAGGAGAGGAATGTCATTACCTCATCTGTTTCTTCATCCTCTCGACAATCTTCAGTGGTGTGCTTTTTCATGGCCTTAATACCACCTCTTTGGATTTTCCATTTTCCACAACATCGTTATCATCATTTATCATTTCATATCCATCAAGGGTGTCGTGCAGGTTATCCAACGTCATCTCTTTCAGGTCTTTATCTTCCAAAAACAGAAACTTTCAGATTGAACCACGGTGGATGTTTTCTTAGGATTCACATCACATTTTTCATATCTTCAATAACATCTACAAGACCTCTCACGTCTTCCTCTACAAAATTAACCCTGTCAACGAATGCATCAACAGATTCATTCTGGTTCATTCTCATATCATTATACTTGTTCCACTACACTTTCATTTTTTCCTCGCGGACCTTTTTATCCCCTTTATATTTATTCAATAATTTTTCCCCATGGCATGTGACATTTTTCAAGACATCACCTCTAATTATACATAATTGGATAGGGCTCCCCCTAAGGCATTGATTGATTTGGAATCTGCAGCCAACTCTCAACGCTCAGCGTCTGATAATTTACCACTATTAATATTAGCAGTTATGGCATGCATTGTTGATGTGAATACATCCATTCCCAATGATCGGATGTAGTGTCGCATACAATTCTTCCATAGCTGAAAATTGTTCCTATCGATGATCGGAATCCCTTTATGATTGGTGACCTCCATTGAGGGAATAAATAATATCATCCTTTTCTATGATACCTATTGTTAGGTCCATAAGGATGAATACCCTAATAGGGGGTAAATAATGGTATGACTAATTTAAAATTAAAACTCGTTATGATCTTGTTTCAATGTTAAAAAAACACCCTTCTCCATTTTTCCCATTACAATATATAAACATAATGTAAATCATTAACAAGACACAACAATTTTTACTTGGTTCACCCTCACTAGGCTATGTCCAAAGAGCATACACCGACAATGTACCGATGTACCAAATCCACAATAAGTACACTACTGTTTACAAGGTTCAGGATAGATCACATCTATTCCTAGGCTCAATTCCTTAACAATGTTTAAGGATAGATCACTACTTTCCCAAGGGTAACTCCTAGTTTTTCTCTCTCAAGCTCACTCCTGGTGGAGAGGAACACCTTCTTCCTCTTCCTTTGCTCATTGCTCCGGAAAGGATCCACTCACAGTTTATAGACCTTTACTTCTCTTAATTATCACTAAGGAATACATCCTCTGTTGTGTGTAGATTCTATGTTGATGTCCAACTTTCACCCATAGATGAATGTCAGTTTTCACCAAAGGAATCGGCCAATCTTCCTGCTTCCACACAGCCCTAAATCACAATTGTGCATCAACCATACCTGGTTACCTTCTCTAAGGTAGAGCGCAAGTACAAACCAGCGCACAAGTCCACATCAACCACTTGCATGACACAAGATTCTGCAAATCCAAACAAGCTCGACACACACCCTTTTACGCCCAAACCAATTTTAGCGTGCAACCAACAACTTTTGCGCTACATAAAAATTTGGCGTTCAAGTGTCACCAAACAAGTTGTGCGGCACCTTCTTCTTCAACTCAAAACATAGAATAATTCTTTCCTTTCATTCCCAAAAAACCATGGGCATGCAACTATCACCTGGCGAACAACATATACATGTGCGACAACAGACCACTTGTGAAACCACCACACCTGCGCGACGGGAGCTCTGATTTTTATATGTGTTGAACTCTTCACTGAATGAGGAGGGGTAGACCTGTATTTATAGGCATTTGGACACCGTTTGTGGTGCTGTGCAAGTCTCTCTGTGGTGTGAAAGTTTCAATGCGCAAGTCTCTTCCGCGTAACTCACATGTGCGACCAACTATAAAACATGGGTGCCCCTTATCCCTTTTCCATATTTTTATGTACTGATCATGAAAACATTAGGCGCGCAAATTTCCTCTCCTTCAAGTACATGGTGACACCTTGAATCTTCTCCTTTTGTACCACCACTAGATCATCCATTCCTTTGTCGACGTTATTGAATCAAACATGAATTATTAACCATAACCCCTGAACTCGACATGCCACCATGAAATCACCTTTGTCACAAAATTTGTATGTCATGGTTATCTATGTCAAAAATCACAACACAAATGTCCACTTTGTCAACAAACACAATCACCTCAAAAATTCTTCAATGATGCCTTCAGGGATTTTTTACCAACAGGATGCTATGATGGAATTTAACTATTTAAATTCAAATATTTTTGTTTTCCTGATTATGGTTTTCTGAATCGTTCATTTTTCGTAAAATATTGTTTGAACCATGTAAGGGTTATTCTCGTCTTGGCAGTGTTCATTTGGAGATGTTAGTTCCAATGAAAGATCATATGTTTGTGATTATTCTCACGTTCACTGGTTGGGGTATGTTTTTCTCGAATGTTTTCCCCCAGTGTTAGAAGTGTTTGTTCTGGGTCATGAATTCCAGGTTTTAGTGGAGTTGATGGTCTCTTGTGTTATAGAAGTTGGTCTGGATCAGTTGGGAGTTCCCATGTTGCTCCCCTTTTTGGATTGTTTGTTTGTGTGATAATTTTCCACATTAGTTGAGTCTTTTGGTGGGGAGAACCCTATCGTGTTCTCCTGTTCTCTAGATTTATGGTTTCGTTCGGTTTCAATCTGGCTTGTATTTTTTTGGTTTATTGTTCAGCTACGTGTCTTTATTGTGGAAGAATATGTCAATGGTGGAGAGATTTTTCACACCCCCACTTTCTAATTTATATTTATTTTATTATTTTGGGGCTACTAGTTCCCGCATCATGAATTGGGCAATGTCTCGATTTAAATTTTCTGTCATTTACTGTTTTTATGGTGTTTCAGGTCCATGCACGGTCACCACATGGTTAGAAATGATCGTGTGTTCACCCCAGGTGCTTGTGTGGGTGTCCAAGCAGACTGCGTTGAGGCCTTCAATTTATGTGCCCATTTTTTTATCATGAGATGTGTGTGTTGGTATCCAGTTTACAGAATTTGATAACTATAGGGATTGAGTTAAAAAAATAATGTTTTTTAATAATAGTAATAATATGGTGGTATTATTATTATTATTGTTATTCTTGTTATTATAATTTTATTATTATTATTATTATTGTTGTTGTTGTTGTTGTTATTATTATAATCATTGTTATTATTATTATAAAATTAAAAACAACATGGTAACTTAATATACCTAGCACCCTCCCCTTTCCCCCCTTACCCTCATGGCAATCCAAGCCCCCTCCTCGCACGCATCTACCTACTCACTGTCATCCCCTCACACTGTGCTCCCCCTTTCCCTGTGGTTTCCCTCCCTAGTACTCCCTTCTCCCAGTCAGCCAGCCTCTCACTGGATCCCCTGTCCCATGCTTTCCCTCACTTTCTCGGTCCACACCACGCCTCCGGTGGACCACCTCACCCCACCAATCTCACCTGACACTCACCTCCCGGGCCTGTAGCACGACCCGCCACTCCGAGATGCATTTTTAAACCATCTCTTACATACCCCACAACCCTGATGCGATCTAGCTCCCAACCACCAAATCGGTGTCCTCCCATTGTTCCACTCCGTTCCGAGCCTCCACATCCCTTGCCTCTCCTTCTCGGGACCTCCCATTGACCCTCCTCTTTAACGGTCATTTCTCCAGCCATTCCCCCCTCATAGGTATCCTTTTATTCTAATGATTTTAGAATTTTTTTATTAAATTTACTCGGACCCTAGAATCATGTTTTATGTGAGACTCTTTTTTTTGGGATTTTAGGGATTACATATATTTTGCGGGGTATTTTCCTCCCTTCCGGCGAGTCTTCATTGTATTTGATCACAATCAGATAGTGTTCGATGTGTTCTTTTATTTAGATGTTCTTAATTTTCTTTTGAGAATATATATATGTGTTCCACAGTTTTATTGTGTGTTATGAATTTTTTTTGGCATGCTTATGTTATGATAATGGATTTCATAACTGATAATGGATTTGTTTTGATTCTTTTTTTACTATAGTTCTTTTTTGAATTTATTTTATTAATTTTTTAAGAAATGTGATGGGTGTTTTGAAATGATTTGTGTGTGTGTGGAATTGAGTTTCATGCTCGACAATTCTTAGTGAAAAGAAGATTTCATGTCATTTGAAAAAAAAAATTGGTTTCTGAGTTTCTTTTCGTAAATGCATTCGTAGTGCGAAATACATAAAGAAATGTTTGGAACAACATAATTAAAAAATAGGGTTGTATTTTTAACATTATACTTCTTAAACTTTTTGTGCTTTTATGTATCATATATTGGCTCCTTTATTTGACTTAATATTATTTCTTTTGGGGGACTATGATGTTTATGGATTATTATTACGTGATAAAAAAGTAGTTTTTGAAGTGAATCTTTAATTATTTCTATGTTTCCATGTGTCAAATGTTTTTGGTTAAATGTCATTTGGGTTTTAAAAAGTTAAATCAGATGTTTTATGTGGCACAAATTATATTTCGAGAGTGTTTTGACTTGAGTCTTTGTGGAAAGGGTTTTTCATAAATGATATGGTTATGTTTTAATCTGTGATTCTTTAGGGTACTTATTGAATGTGTTTCTAGGATTATAGAAAATATGGGAAATGTGTTTTCAAAGGAAATTGAGTTGCGAATGCATTGATAATGGTTTTTTACAAAGGTGTTTCATAAATTTATTATTTAATGGTAAATGCATTTGAAAAATGGTTTGTGTGTATCTTAGAATGTTTGGTGGTTAACCAGATGTTTGCACGCCCATGTGTGCACTGGGTGCACACATGGTGGTTTCATTAATGGAAGGTAACACCTTAAATAGGTGTTTCCTTGAAAACATGTTTTCAAAAATGGTTCATATTTTCTGAATGATGTTGGTTCCTCTAGGTTAATTAATTTAAGCTTGGGTGTCTCCTTGGTGGTTTGCAAAAACATACATAGGTACGTATGTGTATATGAATATATACATCTTCATTGAACATATTACCTCTTTCTATGGGGAATATGTTATTTGGATTAAGTGTATACATTTGTATGAGAATGTATGTGTGTGTTCTGTGGGCATTTTTCTTTAGAAGCATCAAGATCCGAAGTGTCTTGGTTTGGCCTGGTTCCCTTTTTAACGTCGGTTTCCCTATGAATTAGTCTTTAAATTAATGAATTATTGATTACTTTTTTATCACACATTAGTGAAATGCTTGATATTAATTTATGAATGTAAGAATAGTTTATTATTTTGAAATAAAGTAAGAGCCTTTCTATTTAATTTTCCTGAAGTTGTTTTTTTAAATGTGCATACTAAGTGTTTGATGAAATGACCTTTTGGCCATTGCAAAGGCACCTCGGATTTAAAGTTGTGAATTGAGTTTCTTAAATGGGAATCCATGTGCATCTTGTTTACAATATAATAGCATCTGTTTCTTCGTTTGAAATGATTTTGTGTTAAATGATTGCTAAAGGCTCATTTTTCTAGGATGATGTAAAATTAAGATTGGCATTGCTCTAGATATGATTTTCTAAATGATTTGATTAATTATAGAATGTTACATAGATAAAGGACCAATTAGCACTTTTCAATGGTTATTTGGCGAAAAACATTCTTCGGATGGGTCTCTTGCCTCATCATTTGATCATGAGATGGGAGAGTCCGTGGAATTTGAGCTTTCTTGTATAGTTTTTATATCATGTAAAAGACTACCTTTTAGGTGATTGGGGTGGTGAGAAGTTGTGTGGTGTGGTCAGTTATATATAAGTGGCATGTTATTTGAATTGTATGACACACCCTCTTGAGATGTATTCAAGGGAACATGGAATAGGTAAGAGGTTTACTGAGAGCGATTGCAGCACTACTTTAGATTACTATCTGGATAGTGGCCCATAATAGAGAGGGGTCTTGTTATTATTGGTATGTGATTGGGCTCCTCGATCAGGCCTGGTAGGGAGATGATCTGGCATTAGGGTGTTATAATGTCATCGAGTGTAGGCATGCCTTCGACATGAGTCACATGAATTAGCATATTCTATTAGTCCACTGAGAACCTAGGATTTCTCATATTCCTTTAAAACTAGTATAGTTACTATCATTTTCCTCGCTATATCTAGTGATACCCACTGTTCTTAGTTATTGTTTTTTCTTGTAATATTTTAAATGTGTGGTTGCTAAATATCATTTCAGGAGAAATGTTTTAAAAGATAAATCACTCATTCCTTTGACACTTTTAAGAAAAATGAATGATTCCTTGGTGGTATCATATTCATTCCACCTCTTGTACCTAATATTATTCTTGAGGGAAATTGATTATGATTGTGACTTGTTTACCTTAAAATGAAACTTGTATAAAATTCTATATTTATATATTATATTTGAAACAGGAAATCAATTTATTATTTAATTAATGAATTAGAATTGATATTAGAATAGTTACTGAGTTTTAATAATCACAACTATAGTGTTTTTTTGTTTTTAATTTCTCCAGAAGGCTCTAATTATATTTTGGATTTATTTGAGTGATGTTTTGTTCAGTACTGAGGAGTAACCCATGGATTTATGTTGTGTTTTTTAGGTTTTCTAGTTATTTCTATTGCTGATCATCCTTTACATTTGTTGTCGTTTACTTCGTTAGCGATGTTTAATTTTTTTTTCTAAAGTTATGTTTATTTTTTATTGGTTAAATCATTCCCAATGATTAAATTTTTAGGCTCGACAATAGTTTTCAATCTGTGGGGATCGGGAACGCCATTCGGGCCTTGTCGCGGACCGGCTCAGGTGACTGGTTCAGCGTCAACCCGAGATAGTTCAGGAAAAAATATAATAATTGAAATTTATTAAATATAATCATTTTTTAAAATACTTTTAAAAAATAAAATTAATTTTATTCATGAACAATTTTACACATAGTTTTTATTTGAAATTTTTTTTCTAAAATATTCATATTGAAATTTTCATTAAATAAATATTATTCATTATCAACTAGTTGAAAATAATATGTTTTTTATTTATATAATATTTAAATAATTATTACAATTAACCACTGGATGTAATGTATTTATTTTTAATTTAAAATGGAATTATACATTTATAATATATTAAAATATGATATAGAAATATATGTTTAAAAAAGTTATTAATATTTTGTGTAATTTTTAATTTTTTTAATATTTAATATAATTTTGAAATGATTTTTAATTTACAATATATGAATTTTTTTCATAGGAAATTCCATTTTAAAATTTAAAAAAACATATGTATATATAAAATATTACATATTCTTTCTAGATTTATATTATTAAATTCATTATAAATTTATGAAGAAATAATTTATATTTATATAAATTTATGAATTTTTATTTATGGAAAAGTAATATGATCTTAGAAATATTAGAAATATCAATAGGTATAGTTATTTGGGCCAATAAAATACTAACCTCGCCTATGAGAGTATATACATTTTATTTTTATCATTTATGTGAAATACATATATATTTATATTCTGTAGTATGAAAATAAATGTTTTGAAAAGTGATAAATAAGGTGTTGGTATTTTTTTATGCTATAAATATTTAATATTAATTTTATAATAAAATTAATGACTAAAAAACATATTTACAGAGAATAGAATTATAAATTTATATTTTATTCATTTATAGTTATAATATTATTGTATGAGACCGTGATAAATTTTTCAATGTGTTATAAAATCAGTTATAGTTTTAAATTTTTTAATTTTTTAATATGTTTTTATGTTTTATTGAAATTTCTTTTATCATATTCAGATATTTACTTTGATAAAATATTATTTTGTTTTGAAATATAAAATTTGAAAATTTTTTGGGTTGATTTATTGGAGTTTTTCTGAATACATTAATTTTTTACCAATTGTGAAATACTGAAATCTATAGTGTACATACAATATAAGATAAATAATCAATTTATAAAATAATAAATTATGTAATATCCATAAAATCACACATCAATTGATTATTTTAATATATTTTATGATAACGATAAAACAATTTATAGTCTTGATCCTATTTTTTGACTAATGAATAATATAATGAAAAACATCCTCTTCTCAACTATATTTACCACCACTCACCCCCTCATCACCTGACATTCATCACGCATTTATAATTTCCTAAATTATTCCCTCATTATATGCCACTTACCCACATAAAAAAATTTCTAGTCTATTAAAAAGGAGAAAACCAATGTCTTAATTGAGGTTCTCAAGGAGGATAATTAATGGGGTATAAATCCTCATTCATTTTCATTTATTTTAGTTTTTATTCATATTATTTTCATATAATATCTTCACTATAACTTGTCTAAGATTAATGGAAACTATAATAATGTCACTACCCCCTCCCCACAAAGTGTACCCCTCCTGGGACGACTATGTGATAAGGGAGATAATTACCCCCGAGTCCCCCCTCCAGTAGGCCCCAGGTTGGAGACAAGCACTGAGGGTATAGTAAACACACAAATGGGATCCATTAACCTCTAAGATAACACATGCAAATGAGAGAGATAATACAGGAACCAACCAACTCCAACTCAACTACTTAGATGAATGAAACCCCAAGGACATATATGAAATGTCATTAAAAACAACTACAACTAGAAGGGGGACTGTAAGTCCCCAAAAAGTAAGTAAAACAATAGAAACCACAAGACCAAACAGCTCTTACAACTTCAAGATAGTAGAGACCAGCATTATCTCCATCCTTCTATAAGTGACCAGAAAAAATGTTTACATATACATTGGATGACTATAACATTACAATCAGTAGGATCCTCTTGGAATCCTCTCGTGAAAAAGTAAAGAAAGCATGAAAAAGCATAGTGAACAACAAATGAAACTAACTCGTCACCTAAATAGGTATACTAAGCTCCCAACCCCACCCAAGTACTCTCAACAATTAAAGCATACAATAATATATCATATAGAAAATAATATCATATTTACCACACTACTACTTCCCCACTAGTTTTCCACTTTACCCCGACATCGCACGTCTTGATCATCTCTCTTCAAAAAATGCTTGCCCACAGACACCAGGGAAAAGCACCACAATATGCACCTCATGCAACAAAACCACCACTTCCACATAGGAAAAGTAACTAGGTAGTATCTAGGAGCCACCACAGCCCGCATAACGTGTATCATATGTCGGGTATTATACCTTAAGCCGTTACATCCCATACGCTGAGTAAGAATCTTATAGCCATCATAGACTATACAAGACACACCTATAGTAGTCCATAGGATACTATATCCAAAATATTTATGTGTGAATAACCACAATCCATTAATCCCTATAAACACATATAGGAGGAAAACTAACTGTTGTTCCTACCAGCACAAGTATCTACCAAGAGAAGAGAGTGGGGTCAAAGGGGGTAGTCAGCCATTCATCCTCCCACCGGAATGATGGGGGAAACACACCCCTGTAGGGCTCAGAATCCCCAAGGTGTCAGTTTCACTTAATGATAGTGTTGCGTAGCATATAGAAATATAAAACGTAGAGATATAATATAGCTCAAAACCACACAATTGGAATAACCTAGTCTTAGAATCAAATTCCATGTGGATATCGGAGTACTTCGGGTCTCATAGTCAGTATCCCCACATTGCACCTCCCTAACTCTATGAAGAATTGGATGTGTGACTGTAAGATACTATAGAAAGACTGCTCCATCCTGATCCACAGAGGATAACTACAACACGACATGCTGCTCTGTCACCTCTCCTAGCAGCTGAATTCATGTTCTCCTTCTGAGATCATCTGCTACAACGTTCCCCCTCCCAGGTGTATAGACTATCTCGAAGTTATAGTCCTGGAAGAACTCAAACCAACACCGCTGTCTCAGGTTCAAGTCCTTCTGCGGGATGAAGAACCTGAGACTCAGGTTGTCAGATTAGACTGTAAAATTCTCGCCCATCAGATAGTGCTGCATCATCTTCAAGGCGATGACCACTGCTGCTAACTTCAGGTCATGGGTAGTGTAGTTCTGCTCATTTTGTCTCAACAGCCGAGAACCATATGAGATCACTACATTCCCCTGCATTAGGAAACACCTGATTCTGGTCCCTTATGGATCGCAATAAACTATATACCCAATTCCCTCCTCCGATAGCCTCAATATGGGTGCACTAGTAAACCTCTTCCCCCGCTCTTGAAAGATCTGGTGGAAAATCCCTGACCACATGTGTGACACCCGAGATTTTTATGAGAAATATTTTTGTATCATCAAAGAAATATTTTACTACACACAACACTAGATTGGCTTGCTTTACACTCAATCGTGACCTTCCTCGATAGCTTGCATTGTATGCAATACCGAGTCTCACTAAACAACGGTATGTTGTTAAAATATTATTAAATCTAGTCATTATGAATAGTAATACCCTCTTTTTGAAATTTTATAAATTTTATCTTTCACAATGGACTTCATTTTTGGATTCATAATATCAAAATTATCCTAGGGTGAAATTTTGGTATTTTTCTGAAAACTTTAATTTTTTGATAAATAGTGAAAACACTGGTTCACTATTTAAAAACGACTTTTTATTTAAAAAATTATTTATTTTATTTAAATTATTTTTAGGTAAAAATTAATACATAATACCTATGTATGTTAAAATTAATTCATTGGAGTCATTTTATAATAATTTTAGATATATAAAAATTTTATTGATCTTTTCACCTTCTTTTACCCACCTCCTTGGAGAATTTGTAAATTTACATAAAACGTAGTTTCACTGATTCTGTGAGTGGAATTTAGAAAAACTGAGAGACACGGTTAATATTAAGGAGTAAAATGTTTTTCAATAAGATAAAAATAATTTTTGGTGAATTGTAACTTTTTACTTTTTTTTACCACAGTTAAAAGTTAATAGGGTAATTAACGGTAAAAATTATATTATTATTACCATAAAACGTGTCCTAATTCAGTTGGATAAGTATAATTCTACCAATAACAATCTTACGAATTAAATATGACCATTTAGGTCCACTTGGATTATATTAGGACATTTATTATTATTTTATTTAAAGAATAGTTAAAATAGTTGAAATCAAAGTTTAATAACTAAAACATTTTTAATATAGGCTTATACATAAAATAAATTCAACTATAAATATTCATTAGAAATATAAAAATATTTCCTACATAATGGTATTTTATTTATAATTTTTAGACTTTAAATAATTTAATTTATTTATGTCACAATGATGATGCAGTAATTACCTTATTAAGGAAATATTAACATAACTGATATTATAAATACAAAAATAAATTTAATTTGAGACATTTTATGAATTCCAATAACTTTATACGTTAATATGACATGTTTTTATTTATTTAATTAAATGTATTCTAACTAATCATGCTGTTATCATTTTCAAAAAAATCAATTACCAAATACTGTCAAAATTAACATAAAATAGTTTTTGAAACAAATATTATATTATTAATTGTTATTTTATTCCTAAAAATCTAAGGATCGGCCAAATGACTTATATAAGGAAATATATATTAATAATTAACAACTTGGGGTTCTTTTAGATTGTTATAGTATATTTATTAACCATATTGTGTAAGAAAACATGAAGACACGGTAAAAATAAAATTATTTAACTTAATGTTAAATCTAAATGATAAGGATAAAATAGAAACCTAAACTTGTCTAAAATGTATTGGATGAGTGGATTTCTACCCATAACCACATTATATTCAAAATAAATCAATTTTGATTTATTAAAAACCAAATATGACTTTATAATAAAATAATAGTTTTTGTTTTTCCATGGGTGCCCCTCTCCACCCTTATAAAAGGGCATCTCCCCCCTCTCCTCCTCACACCACATTGAGTCTTCAACCTCGGCCAAACCATAGAAATTTCTCTTCTCCACTTCCATATTAATATCCTAGAGGACCTGGTATTCTTCAAATACAATATTTTGTTCCCTAAGAGGAGGTTAAGAAGAGGTGTTTCAAAGAAGAGGTAATGTTCGTTACCGATTCTTTCAACTTTATTTTTTATTATACTTCTTATTCATTAGTTGTTTCATTATGGAGTAATAACATAAGTATCACTAATATACTAATATGTTATTATAAATATGAAACAACTCTATTTCACCGGCTATCCATCCTATGGAAAATGAAATCACCGCGCGTCCGTACGTACAGAATACCATCTCCACACTCTGGTGTAATCTGTTTTCCACCACCAGCTTACTTGGATGGGTATAATGGTTTAATAAATAACTATATATGATTATTGTAAATTGATATTTATTCTGAAATAGTATACATACACTTAAATACAATTCAACAATCATGGGAATGATATAATCGCTCGTGTGTACGTACGGCCTACCGTCTACACGATGTGATGTGACTTGTTCTACAAGAACTTCATTGCATAATGGTTATATAAATGAATTTAATGAACAAATATGATATATATTACACTAATACAGTTCTGGAAATGAGTTATCTATAACCTAAAAATAAGAATAAGAATTTATTCGACAAAACACCCATAAGAATAAAAAAGAAATAAACACCCGAATAAAAAGTATCAATGAAATATTACTAATAAGAAGCTAAGAATATAAGAATATGACCATATATGATATCATAACAATGGGTATGATTCTGGAATAAGTCATTACCATTATTTAAATCATTATATATGAGGTTCGGTCACGTATGAAGAAAATCAGACCTAAGGTAAGGGAAAATCTCACAATTTCATTTTTATCCGAGATTGTTTATACTTTCGGATTTACTGGGGAATATTTATCATCCACATCCATGTTTCCGCAATATGTAATATTATTTCTATCCTCCTACAGTTTTTTAAATCCAATTTTACCCTTCTGTGAGTTTTTAGTAAATGATATGAAAGTAATCTTTTGTCATTTTTCGTATGAGGTACTTTTTGACTTATTCGGCCAAAGTCCGAGAAGAATGTTTTTTTAACTTATACAGCATGAATGTATTTTTAGAACATTATTTCCACGAATATTCCTTTAAAAGTTTTCATGTTTTTTTAATCAACTTCTTTTAGTATAAAATTATATGACATTTTAAGAAAGGAAAATGTTTTTGATGTAGAAAGGATATTTTCCTCAAAAATGGAGTTCAAGTGTTTTATCAAAATGATTTTCCATCTAAGATAATGTAGGTTTCTATTTATATACTTATTTTTACATTGATTATGTTATGATGGAATTATTTTTATGAAGTCCTTTTATCATATATGGATTATGTTATGATGGCACGATGTTTAAGAATCCCATTTTTATTACATGGGTTATTCTATGATGTCTGATTTATGATTTTGTGCCACACATAATAATGGTTTCATTATGAGATGGGAGGGGCCTATATCCCCCTCCTATGCATTGGGAAAAGATTAATATCTCATGATATAGACATGGATGTAATGGCAGGTTAATCTGGTTCAGTGAAATAGGACTGAAACGAGGAGTGAACTCGGTTCAGCAATGGACTTTGTCCGCTAAGATAGTTTTGGAAATGAGTCTTGACTAATAAGAAATGATTCTCTATGATTATGTGTGTATTCCAAGAAGTTTCATGTGTTAAGTTATGATTATTTGGATTAAATTTTACTTGTATGATTGATCCCATGTCATGATATTATGATCTTTTTTGCAGGACAAGATTTCCAAAAATGCAATGTTCTTAAGAATATGATATGATTAATATTTTTTTGTTTACCCTTACTGCGCATTTGAGCTCAAAATTTTGTATGTTTTCTTTTCCCCAGGTCTGGAAGAAGGGTAATAAGTAGAATATCCCAAAAGGGTCTCTAGATATGATGAAATAAATTTGAGACAACATAGATGATTTATGAACCAGTTGTTTATGTTTCCCAGTATCTCAAGACACTATACATATATAGTCCTTTCATGTTTCTGATATATGTTGCAATAAGTATGCTTCAATTCTGAAGTAATAATAATGTATGTAATGTATGGGTCATTATAGTTGGTATCAGAGGAATGGTATAGTCAACCTTTGGAAACTAGGATGTGAAAGCCTTAGTAAGAACCCTAAGGATAAGTCTTAGCATAGAACACAATCTTAGTGTTTTAGAAATAGCCATGAATAACCTATGATAATACCTAAATCATGAAATTTTATTCTTGATTATGTGGTTTTCCTATTATAATTAGTATTTCTCACACCATTCTTCTTGGTTTTTAGTCAATGGCTGGAACCTGAATGAACCGTGTTAGTTCTGAATGCGACGGGCAATGCAATAATTTTCCCCCTAAGCAACCAAACATTATGGGAGATGGAATTCCAAATATTGTATCCATTCTCACACAACATTCTCAAGCTATGAATCATGAAGGACTTCCAAACGAGAAAAGGAAGGAGGAAAATTCTATTGAATCCTTTATGACGCAGCGTCCACCCTCATTCAGCGGGTCTACTAATCCATTACAATGGATCAAGACTACTGGAAAGATATTTTTAGTTCTTCGATGTTCTGAACATGACAAAGTAATCATAGAAGTATATCATTTGGAAGGTGATGGTGATCAATGGTGGAATCTTATCAAGAATACGAGGCAAAGAGATGAAATTGAGTCCATGTAATGGGACAAGTTCAAGAACTTATTTTTCAATATTTACTTCCCTCGTATTCTTAAAAAAGACAGAGAACGAGTTTCTGGATCTAAAGTAAAAGGATGATGAATTAGTTGGTACCTATGAAGAAAATTTACAAGACTTGTAAGGTAAGATTTTGGGATTATTATCTAACATGAGAGTAAGATCGATCGATTCTTTAGTGGCATAAAACAAAGTATTCAAAGGGCGTTAGCCATAAGGGACTTCAATAACTATGAGGAAATCGTTCGATGTGCTCTCAAGGTTGAGATGGATATTGGAGAAACCCATCAGTCATATGGGTTTGATAAGAAGAGTAAAATGGAATTCAAAGGGAAATCTAAAGAGCACACTAAACAGACGATGAGTTTTCTCTTATGCTCAAAGTTTGGAAAGAAACATAGAGGGAGTTGTCTTAAAGGGATAAGTAAATTATTCAAATGTTGAAAAGAAGATCAATGGGAATTTTAATGCCATAATGATGGGAAGATGATGTCTAGTGATGTCAACAGAGGAAAGGCTACACAAGGTGCACCTCCTACACTTCAATGTTACAAGTGCAAGGAAATGGAGAATTATGCTAATCAATTCCCTAATCAAAGGGTTATTGATGATGATCAATGTTAACAAACTCTTAAGGCTAAAGACAATGGAAAGTGACATGCATTTTATATCAGTGATGTGGAGTATGATAACGAAGTGGTGAAAGGTACACTTATCATCGACTATAAAGTAGAAAATGTTTTATTTGATTCTGTATCGACCCACTCTTTTATTTCTGAATAATTTTCTAAGGGTATCTCCATATTACCTCAACAATTAGATGTTGAGTTATCTGTGACAACCACTAATGGCACAACAGTCGCATCAAAAGTTTATAATTCTTCTCTGATTGAAGTTTGTGGGAAAGTGCTTCCTGCAAATCTTGTGATCCTCCCTATAGTGGAATTTGATGTGATTCTTGGAAGGGATTGTAGATTTCTTTATATGGATCTCATATAAATTTCCAAATAAGGGAAGTCACATTTCATATTCTAGAAAATTCTATGATCGTCTATCGATGTAAGGATGAACATAACCTTGAACTGGAAATTTCTTCCATCTTATGGGTCTTGATTCCACTAAAGTAAGTATATATATCTCAAATGGTTGGTGAGATACTCACGATTAAGAATCTACACATTTTACAAGAGATTGATGATGTCTTTCCGGAGGAATTTCCATGTCTTCCACTGAATCGTGAAGTTGAGTTTTCAATAGAACTCATACCGGGTGCTATGCCCATTTCAAATAAACCTTATAGAATGGACCCAATTGAGTTTCAGGAATTTAAGAAGCAACTCCAAGAGAATATTGATAAGGGATATATACGCCCTAGTGTGTCACCTTTGGGAGCACCTGTTCTGTTTGTTATGAAGATAGATGGATCAATGAGAATCTGCATTGATTATCGAGAACTTAAAAAAATCACAATCAAGAACAAATATCTTCTCCCATGCATTGATGAATTATTTGACAAACTACGCGGAGCTCAAATATTTTTCACGAATGATCTTTGTTCAGGGTATCATCAATTAAGGGTCAAAATGGAGGATATGCCAAAGATGGCTTTCCGGAAAAGGTGTGGACACTATGAATTTATAGTGATCCCATTTGGTCTTACTAATTCCCCTGTTATCTTTATGGATCTAATGAATAGAGTATTTAGAGACTATCTTGATCACATTTTGGTAGTCTTTATAGACAATATTCTTATCTATTAAAAGAAAAAGGATGAAAATGAAGATCACTTGAGAATTGTATTGAAGACCCTGAGAAAGGAGAAGATTTATACCAAATTTACCAAGTGTGAATTTTGGCTTCAAAAAGTTGCATTTTTGGGTCACATAATCTCAAAAGAGGGGATATCTATGGATCCAGCAAAAATAGAGGTTATCGAAAGATGGTTGATACCAAAAACAGTAACTAAGATCCGAAGTTTTTTTGGATTGGCTAGATATTATCGACATTTTCTGAATTATTTTTCACGATGATCTAATCCAGTCACAACGTTGACTCGAAAAGGAGTTAAGTTTGTTTGGATGGATGAGTGTGAAGTGAATTTCAAGGAGTTAAAAAAGAAGGATATCCAGTGCACCTGTGCTAACACTACCTTGTAGTGAATAAAGGTTTGTGATCTATAGTGATGCATCCAAAAGGTATTGATGTGTGTTCTAATGGAAAATGATTTGGTGATTGTTTATGCCTCACAGCATTTGAAAATCTAGGAGAAAAATTACCCAACTCATGATTTGGAGTTAGCTGCGGTAATATTTGCATTAAAGATTTGGAGGCATTATCTTTATGGAGAAAGGTGTGATATATATACTGATCATAAAAGTCTAAAATATAATTTCACACAAAAGGAACTAAAAATGCACCAAAGAAGATGGTTGGAGATGATTAAGGATTACGACTTCTCAATTCATTACCACCCTGGGAAAGAAAACAAGGTGGCAGATGCATTAAGTCGACCAGACCATGCTAGCTTATCCATGATGAGGATCACAAAAGATCCAATATTTATGTATTTACAAAGGATGGATCATGGAATTATAATGGAATGGGAATAATCATATCTTTCTCAAATGAATGTTCAACCATCTATACATGTGAAGATTAAATAGGCACCGAAAGAAGATGTATAGTTACAAAAGAAGGTGAGAAATGTTCCTGAATTCAACCATGATTGTGATGGGATAATAAAGTTCAGAAATTGGGTTTGTGTTCCTCCAATCCCAAAATTAAAGTAGGATCTGCTGGATGAGGCTCATAGTTCTTCATTCTATATTCATCATGGAAGCACGAAGATTTATAGGGACCTCGAAGAGTACTTTTGGCGGGATGCCATGAAAATATATGTTGCTGAATATGTCTCTCGATGCTTGGTTTCTCAGCAAGTTAAAGCTGAGAGAGAGAAGTCTAAGGGGATGTTATAACCATTAATCATACCCAAATGGAAATGGGAAAACATCACTATGGAATTTGTCACCAGACTTCCTAAAACATCCAAAGGAAATAATGCTATCTGGGTCATAGTTGATTGTCTTACGAAGTCAGCACACTTCAGTGTTATTAGATAAGATTTCTTTCTAGATCATCTCGCCAAGATATATGTAACGGAAGTGGTAAGATTTCATGGAGTACCACTTTACATTATATCTGATCGAGATGTGAGTTTTACCTCAATTTTTTGGAAAAGTCTTCATCGTACTCTGGATACAGAGTTGAGTTTCAGCACTGCTTATCATCCTCAGACAGACGGTCAGTCTTAGAGGACAATTCAAACTTTAGAAGATATGTTGAGATATTTCTCTATGGATTTCAAAGGACGTCGGGATCAATAGCTACCTTTGGTGGAATTTTCTTATAATAATAGCTTTCACTCCAGTATTCAATTGGATCCTTACAAATATCTCCTTGGAAGAGAGTAATGACATTTTGAAATAAGGGAAAGCTGAGCCCTAGGTATATTAGTCCTTTCTAAATACTGGATCATGTTGGGAAGGTAGCTTACCGATTGGTTCTTCCACCGAATCTCTCTCAAGTTCATGATATGTTCCATGTATCTCTCCTGAGAAAGTACATACCCAATCCTTCACATGTACTCCGCTCAGATGTTGTACCGCTAGAGCAAGATCTATCTTATAAAAACAGCCGATAGAGATTCTGGATCGAAGCGAAAAAGTCATACAAAACAAGAACACTTGCTTAGTGAAATTTTTATGGAGTAACCAACAATTAGAAAAATAAACATGGGAGCTTGAGGATATGATGAAGGAGAGTTATCCTCGTTTGTTTGTTACCAAGTGACGAATTTCAATGGCGAAATTCATTTTAAAGGGGGGTAGAATGTGACACCCGAGATTTTTATCAGAAATATTTTGATATCATCAAAGGAATCTTTTACTACACACAACACTAGCTTGGCTTGCATTACACGCAATCGGGACCTTCCTCGATAGCTTGGGTTGTACGCAATACCAAGTTTCACTAAACAACGATATGCTATTAAAATATTATTAAAAATAGCCGTAATGAATAGTAATACCCACTTTTTGAAATTTCATAAATTTTATCGTTCAAAATGGACTTCATTTTTGGATGCAGAATATCAAAATTAGCCTAGGGTAACATTTTGGTATTTTTCTGAAAACTTTAAATTTTTGATGAATAGTGAAAACACTCAGTTACTATTTAAAAACCGACGTTTTATTTAAATATTTATTTATTTTATTTAAATTTATTTTAGGTCAAAATTGACACATAATACCTATATATGTTCAAAGTAATTCATTGGAGTCATTTTTTAATAATTTTAGATATATAAAAATTTTATTGAACTTATCACCGTCTTTTACCCACCTCCTAGGAGAATATACAAATTTACATAAAACTAAATTTTACCGCTTCAGTGAGTGGAATTTTGAAAATCCGAGAGGCATGGTTAATATAAAGGAATAAAATGTTGTTGAATATGATAAAAATAATTTTTGGTTAATACTAACTTATTACTTTTTTTACCACAATTAATAGTAAATAGGGTATTTAAGGGTAAAAATGATATTATTATTACCATAACACAGGTCCTTATTCAATTTTATAAGTTTAATTCGACAAAAATCAACCTTTGGAATAAAATATGACCATTTAGGTCCACTTGTATTAGATTAGGACTTTTATGATTATTTTATTTAAATAATAGTTAAAATATTAAAAATCAATGATTATAAACTAAAACATTTTTAATACAGTGTTATACATAAGATAAATTCGATTATAAATATTCGTCAGAAATATAAAAATATTTCCTAAATAATTGAATTTTATTTTTAATTTTTATATTTTAAATAATTTAATTTATTTATGACACAATGATGATGCAGTAATTACCTTATTAAGGAAATATTAACATAATTGATATTATAAATACACAAATAAATATAATTTAGACTTTTTATGAATTAAAATAATTTTATAGATTAATATGACATTTTTTTATTGATTTAAATAAATTTTTTCGAACTAATAATGCTGTTATGATTTTCACAAAAATCTATTACCAAATAGTGTCAAAATTGACAAAAAATAGTTTGTAAAACAAATATTATATTATTAATTGTTATTTTATTCCTAAAAATTTAAGGCTCGGACAAATGACTTAGATAAGGTTATATATATTAATAATGAACAACTTGGGGTTCTTTTGTCTTGTTATAGTAAGTTTATGACCCATATAGTGTAAGAAAACAAGAAGGCACGGTAAAAGTAAAATTATTTAACTTAAAGTTAAATCTAATTGATAAGGTCAAAATAGAAACCTAAACATGTCTAAATTATATTTTTTTGAGAGGATATCGACCCTTCCCCACCTTATCTTCGAAATAAATCAATTTGGAGCTATTAAAAACTGAATATGACTTTATAATAAAATAATTTTTTTAGTTTTTTCAAGGGTTCCCCTCTCCACCCATATAAAAGGGCACCTCCTCCCTCTCCTCATCACACCACATTGAGCCTTTAAACTCAGAAAAACCCGGAAAATATATCTTCTCCACTTTCCTAGAAACATCCTAGAGGTCCTGGTATTAATCAAAGTCCATCTTTAGTTCCCTAAGAGGAGGCTAAGAAGAGGCGCTTCAAAGAAGAGGTATTGTTCGTTACCGATTCATTAAAATTTATTTCTTCTTATACTTCTTCTTATTTAGTTGTTTCATTATGGATTAATAACATAATTATCACTCATATAATGATATGTTATTATAAATATGAAACAAACCTATTTCACCTTCTATCCATCCAATGGAAAATGAAATCACCGCGCGTGCGTATGTAAGGAATACCATCTCCACGCCGTGGTGTAATCTGTTTTCCACCACCACCATACATGGATGGGTATAATGGTGTAATGAATAACTATATATGATTATTTTAAAGTGATATTGATTCTGAAATAGTATACATACACTTCAAAACAATTCCACGATAATTGGAACGATATCACCGCTCGTGCGTACGTACGGCATACCATCTCCACGATGTGATTTCACTCGTTCAACATGATCTTCATCGCATAATGATTACATAAATAAATTTAAGGAATAAATATGACATATATTAAACTAATAAAATTCTGGAAATGGTGTATCTATAACCTAAAAATAATAATAAGAATTTATTCGACAAAAAAACTCATAAGAACAAAAAATCAATAAACACCCTAATAACAAGTAGCAATCAAATATTACTAATAAGAATCTAAGAATCTAAGAATATGACAATATATGATATAATAACAATGGGTATAATAATGTAATAAGTCAACAAAATTATTTAAATCATTATACAGGAGGTTCGGACACGTACGATGAAAATCGGACCAATAGTAAGGGAAAATCTCACAATCTCATTTTTATCCGAGATTGTTTATACTTCCGGACTTACTAGGGCACATATATCATCCAGATCCATGTTTCCTCAATATGTAATATTATCTATATCCTCCTACAATTTTTTAAATCCATTTTTACACTTCGGTGAGTTTTTAGTAAAAGATATGAATGGAATCTTTTGTCATTTTTCGTACGAGGTACTTTTTGACTTCTCCGGGCCATGTTCAAGAAGATTTTTTTAAACTTATATGGCATGAATGGATTTTTAGAACATTATTTCCACGAAATTCCTTTACAGGTTTTCAAGTTTATTTTCAATCAAATTGTTTTAGTTTAAAATTATATGACATTTTAAGAAAGGAAAATGTTTTTAAAGTAGAAAGGATATTTTCCTCAAGAATGGAGTTCAAGCGTTTTATCAAAATTATTTTCCATCTAAGATAATATAGTGTTATATTTGTATCCCTATTATTACATTGATTATGTTATGATTGAATTATTTTTATGAAGTCCTTTTCTCTTATATGGATTATGTTATGATGGCACGATGTTTAAGAATCCCATTTTTATTACATGTGTTATGCTATGATGTATGATTTATGATTTTGTGGAACACATAATAATGGTTTCATTATGAGAAGGGTGGGACCTATATCTCCCTCCAATTCATTGGGTAATGATTTATATCTCATGAGATAGACATTTTTAGAACGACAGGTTAATTCGGTTCAGTGAAACAGGAATGAAACGAGGAATGAACTCGGTTCAGAAATGGTCTTTGTCTGCTAAGATAGTCTTAACAATGTGTGTTGACTAATAAGAAATGATTCTCTATTATTATGTGTGTGCGACAAAATGTTTCATGTTTTATGTTATGATTATTTGGATTAAATTTCAATATTATGATTGATTCAATGTCATGATATTGTGATCTTTTTTGGAGGATAGGATTTCCAAAATGTTATGTTCTTAGAATATGATATGACTAATATTTCTTTTGTTTACCCTTACAGATAATTTGAGCTCACCCTTTTGTATTTTTTATTTTTCCCAGGTCTGTAAGAAGGGTAATAATTAAAATATTCCTAAAGGGACTCTAGATATGAATAAATAAATGGGAGACAACTAAGATGATTTATGAACCAGTTGATTATGTTTCCCAGTTTCTAAAGACACTATATCTATACGTTCCTTTCATGGTTTTGTTAAATTTTGTAATAAGTAATCTTCAATTATAAAGAAATAAAAATGTATATAAAGTATGGTTCATTATAACATGAATGGTTTCCCCTTCTTCGTCAACGCAGAAAGTGGTGCTGCAACTTGGGAGAAGTCTGGAACAAATCTCTAATAGTACCCAGCCAGTCCCAGAAAACATTGTACCTCTATCCCACTCTTGGGTGGCTCCCAAGAAAGTACTCCCTCGATATTCTCTAGATCCACTGAAAATCCAGCCTCTAAGATGACATGCCCTAGGAAAATTACCTCTCGAATCTAGAATTGGAACTTCGAGAGCTTACCTTAAATATGGTGCTCTCAGAGTGTGTCCAGTACTACCCACAAATGGTAGGTGTGCTCCTCCTCAGTAGCTGAGTAGATCAGAATGTCATTGATGAAGACTACAACAAAGTGATCAATTTATGGCTGAAAGATCCTATTCATGAGCCCCATGAACACTGGTGGTGCGTTGGTTATGCCAAATTCCATTACCAGGAACTCATTGTGGTCTTACCGGCATCTAAAGGAAGTCTTCTCCACATCCTCATCCCATAATCCGAACTTGTGATGGCCCGACCGAAAATCTATCTTCAAGAACCAATGCACTCCCCTCAACTGATCAAAGAGGTCGCCAATCCTCAGAATTGGGTACTTGTTCTTTCGCGTCACCTGATTCAGGCACCAAAAATAATCACACAGACGCAAACTCCCATATGCCTTCTTGGAGAAAAAAATCGGGGATGCCCAGGGTGAAACACTGGGACGGATAAATCCCTTCCCCTGTAAGTCCTCCAGCTATACCCGCAGCTCGCGAAGCTCCGTATAATCCATCCGATATGCTGGAGTAGATATTGTTTCCGTATCGGGGTACAGGACAATTTAGATTTCCACCTCTTAGTGAGAAGGTAGTCCTTGTACATCGTCAGGGAAATCATCTGCGTACTGATCCACCACAGCATGAAATCTCGGACTCCGCACATCAACCTCTCTAAGAATGAGGCTAGCTAGCTGATGTGTGATCGACTGCCCCCTCCTCTAGGTATGTCCATCATGTGCTTTAAAGGCTCCCTTCTCACCAGTGAAGGTAAACTCGGTCCCATCCGAGTGGACACCACATAATTTGCGGCTAATACAATCAATTTGTGCATGAACTATGGATAACCAGTCCATAAACAAGATGACTTCTTATGGCCTCGACGCTTCTACGAGGAGATCCCCCAGCCAAAGCTTTCACGTCCTAGAGTAAGCTCACATTTCTGCCACCAGTGTGTAATCATCGAGTCTACTCGCATAAGATTTTCTAATCATAAAGATCGATCCAATGGCTTCGTCGGAATCTCAGAACTCCGATCGAGGGTAGCGGCAATAAAATAATGGCTCTCACTTGTGTCTCTAAGTACTACAACAAGGGGGTAGACATAGATAGTACCTAGAATCATCTCAGGTGCACCGTGGTCGTAGGCCTTGACTACCTGGAGCTGATCTTGCCTCTATCCACTAGCTCCCTGTGGTCGGGGTGGACCTCCGGGTGGTGGTGGAGGTAGGACCTCGAAATGTCATCCACCACCCACTGCTCGGTCAGCTCCTCTTCCATGTCCTCCTACTCCCGGTGGACCACCATGATCGAACCTTTTCCTCTTCCTGGGAGGTCCCCCTACTATCTTATACTCATCTGCATGGCTGTTCAGGTAGTCACGAGCAATGTGACCTTGCTCGCTGCACGCAAAGCACTTCCTACTCCTCGTATGGTTGACATTGTCTCATGTACCCTGCACAACTGAACTATATCATGGGGTTTCCCACCTGATGGCCTTATCGGGATAGACCACTAGTACATCTTTCTACTGCTGGCTGTAGAAGACTCCACTATGTGTCGCCCAGTGGTGGGTCTTGCAGCTGGTGACTGCTCGGCAAGAAAACTCTCCACTAGAAGGGCTCTCTCTAGCACCCCTTCCTACATCGGGATGTTGAGGGAGATCATTGAATCCTTGATCTCATGTATGAGTCCCTACTCGAAGGTCCAGGACCAAATGAATGGGTCACGTACCATATTTGTGGAGTAGTGTGAGAGTTCGGTGATCCTCACTGACTTATGAGCTCCCATCATGCTACGTTGTTGTTGATGAAGTAACTCATGTATCCGCACCGCATGAATGGTGGCTGGAACAATCTCTAACTGGAAGAGACTCTCGAAGTATTCCCAGAGTATTGATGCCTTGGTATGAATATGGATCATCAAACTCCACCATCTGCCTACAGCTTCCTACAGGAGACCTGCGACAAGGATCATCATGAGGTCAGCTGGTGTCCCTACCAATCTGAAAACTCCCACTACAGCCTCTAGAAAATCCTTAACTTTAGAGACCCAAAGATTGAAGTACATGTAAAATTCATTACTTTTGAGGAATAATTAGCACATAACAAAAACCAAAACTCTAGGATTGTAATAGTTTAGTGTCTTTGGAAACTCAGAACATAATCTTCTAATCGTGGTGAAATATCTTCAACATCTCCCATAAAGATATTCCCCTTTTGTTTTCTTACCTAAAACATTTCTTTATATCTAGGGGAAAAGAAAACATAAAAAGGGCGAGCTCAAATGCTCAGTAAGGGTATGCATGGAAAAAATAAAACAAACCATACACATTTGAACTTCAAAACATGAACATAATGTTTAAAAATAAAATTCTTGAGCAATGACATAAACCATGGCAGTTAATAAGGAATATATCATAAAGAAACATTAATCATGATATAATATTATGGGAATAAAACATGTAATTGTGGAAACCATTAAGCACATGTTATGATTTCCATAGTAGCCAGGGCATTGCATCCCAGACCATCTTAGTGGACGAAGTCCCTTTCTGAAACGCGTTTACTCCTCGTTCCAGTCCTGTATTTCTGAACTGGTTTAACTTACCATTTCAGCCATGTCTGTCTCATCAGATATAAATATTTACACAATTCATTGGAGGAAGATATATGTCCCACCCATCTCATAATGAAATCATTTTTATGTGTACCACAACATAAACATAAATCATTCATCATAACCCAATGAATAAAATGGGTTTCATAAACATCATCCCATCATAACATAATACATATAAAACAAATGGATATCATTTCATCATAAGAAAAGTGAAACCATGTAAATCATAGAGATATTATACATGAAACATACACATATGAAATAATGTCATCTTATATGGAAATTTTATTTGATAAAACACTTGAAAATAATTCTTGAGGAAAATATCCTTTCTTCTTAAAATTCATTTTATTTTCACTAAACTCGAAGAAATTTTAAAAGAAAATGATTTTATTGAAAATAACCACGAAATATTGTAGAGTAAACATCATGAAAATATGGCGTTATGAAACCATAAAAATCTGTTCATGCCGTATATGTTAAAACAACATTCTTCACGTACTTTTTCTGGAAAAGTCAAAAAGTGCACTATATGGTAAACAAAAGAAAGATTCCTTCCATTCATTGTAGTTAAAGTCAAAACGGAGTAAAAATGACTTTAAACCAACATGTAATAATAGTAAACATTTTATGAAAACATTTTGAGAAAACATGGACATGGATGATAAGTATAACCCCAGTAAATACTTACAAATAAACAAATCTTGTATAAGAATGAGATTTGAATAATTATCCCTTACATTATGTCCGATATGATTTGTATATATCTGAACCTCCTGTATAATGATTTGATTAATTTCATTGACTTATTATATATTCTTATTCATTGTTATTATATCATATATGGTTCACTTAGGTATTTATATTACCCATTCATTTGTCAATTCCATGTTAAATTAGTGTCCTGGGTAAAATTGTTTCATTTTACCTATGTGTTTGGACTGGTTGTTCTTAATATTATTATTACTTATATCGTGATTTAAATACTTCCAGAATGTAAAACATGAGTTATATATCATATATATTCGGTATATATATATATATATATGATAGATAGATAAATGAAATGAAACACACTGTTCATGGAGACGGTAGGTCGTACGTACGCATGAACCCCATTTTCCTTTCATTATTGACTTGAATGGAAGTAAGTTGATGACATATATATATATATATCTGAATAAATCTAGTATCTTTATTATGTCACATATTTCATTATTATTCATTATATAATCATTCTTGAATGGTTAACATTGAGAATAAATCTCATCATGTTGTGATGACGGTAGTCCGTACATACGCACGAGTGATGATATCATTCCCATGATCATGGAATTGTATTGAATTGTATGTATAATATTTCAGAATCAATATCACTTTACAATAATCATATATGGTTATTTTTTTACACCATTATAACCATCCACGTAAGGTGGTGGTCGAAAACAGATTACACCACGGCGTGGCGGCGATATTCCGTACGTACGCACGCGCAGTGATTTCATTTTCCGTAGGATCGATAGAAGGTGAAATATGGTTGTTTAATTTTTATAATAACAAATCAGTATATAATTAATACTGATGTTATTAATTTATAATGAGACAACTAAAGGAGAAGAAGTAGAATAAGAATGAAACATGAGAGAATCGGAAGAAGAGATCACCTCTTCTTTGACGCACGTCCTTTAAGATTCCTATTAAGGAAGTAGAGTTGGTCTTTTTAGAAGACCATAACCTCCAGAATGTTTCTAGGGAAGTGTATAAGATAAATGGTCAGGGGTTTCCCGAGATTCATGGCTCAAAAGGGTGTGAAGAGAAGAGGGAAGGGGTGCCCTTTTTATAAGGGAGGATAGGTGCATCTTAGGAAAACTTAAAATATTATTTTATAATAAATAAATATACGGTTATTAATAGATCCAAATTCATTTATTTCGAAGCTAAGGTGGGTATGGGTCGCAATCCTCTCATCCAAAAGGTTTTAGACAAGTTTAGGTTACTATTTTATCCTTATCATTTAGATTTAACTCTATGTTAAATAATTTAACTTTTACCATGCCTTTTTGTTTTCTTACACTATATGGTTAATAAACATACAATAACATGCCAAACAAACCCCAATAGGTTAATTATTAATATATATATCCTTTTATATTTCATTTTTCCGAACCTTAGATTTTTAGGAATAAAATAACGATTAATAATATAATATTTGTTTTAAAAACTATTTTATGTCAATTTGGACACTATTTGGTACATGATTTTTTTGAAAATTATAACAGCATTATTAGTTCGAAAAAAGTTAATTAAATCAATAATAACATTTCATATTAACCTATAAAATTAGTGTAATTCATAAAAAGTCTAAAATTACATTTATTTTGGTATTTATAACATAAATTATGTTAAAATTTCATTAATAAGGTAATTATTGCATCATCATTATGTCATAAATAAATTATATTATTAAAGTCTAAAAATTATAAATAAAACACCATTATGTAAGAAATCTTCTTAGATTTAAAATTAATATTTATAGTCGAATTTATCTTTTTATATAACCATATATTACAAATAATTTATTGATTAAACATTGATTTTAACTATTTTAACCCTTCTTTAAATAAATTAATAATAAATGTCCTAATCTAATAAAAGTGGACTTAAATGGGAATATTTTATTCCTAAGGCTGTTTTTGGTCAAATTAAACTTATCCAATAGAATTATTACATGTGTTAGGGTAATAATAATATCATTTTTACCCTTAATTACTCTATTTACTTTTAACCATGGTAAATAAAATTAAAAAGTTATTATTCACCAAAAATTATTTTCATCTCATTGAACCACATTTTAGTCTTTGATATTAATTGTGTCTCTCAGATTATCGAAATTCCACTCACATAAGCGGTAAAATTATTTTTTATGTGAATTTCCAAATTCTCCTAGGAGGTGGGTAAAAGACTATGAAAAGTTCAATAAAAATTTTATTTATCTAAAATTATTATAAAACGACTCCAATGAATAACATTGAACTTATATAGGTTGTATGTATCAATTTTCACCTTAAATAAATTTAAATAAAATAAATAATTATTTAAATAAAAAGTCGGTTTTTAAATAGTAACGCAGTGTTTTCACTATTCATCAAAAATTGATCGTTTTCAGAAAAATACCAATAATTCACCCTAGGATATTTCCTATATTCCAAATCCAAAAATGAAGTCCATTTTGAAAGATAAAATTTATAAAATTTCAAAAAGTGGGTATTACTATTCATAACAGGTAGTTCATAATAATATTATAATAATATATCGTTTAGTTAAACTCGGTATTGCGTACTACACATGCTATTGAGGAAGGTCTTGATTTTGTGTAATGAAAGCCAAGTCAGGGATGCATGTATTGAAAGCCCTGTTTGGTGTTGTGTATAACATAATCAAAACTTATATCATTTATACATTAAACGAAATCTATACATAATGTTGCGTAGAATAATTTACACAAAACGAACTTGAAAATGTGTGTAACACGACCCAAGAATATTGTTGTGTATATTCCAAGCTAATACAGTGTTTTATATAGTATAAGATAATCTTTGTGTAGTGTATAATAGAAGACATCAAAGAAATTAAAAATAATATATCTCATAAAATCTCAGGTTGTTACATTCTACCCCCCTTAAAATGAATTTCGCCCTCAAAATTCGTCGGGGTTATAAATTGTTTATTACATGATAGTTTCTTTCAAAGAAACCCACATCGTAAAGAGAAATACCAAAACTTATCTTTTAAAACTAAAGTATGAAATGTAACTGTTACCCAAAATAACTAATCACTGGGTTTCCACATAGGACAACATAATTTAAAATATGGATATGGAAGAGAAATCCATCCATCAAGATCTTGATGGAGAGTGGTAGAGAACATGCAAATGAAAAATCCAACAATCACAAAGCCATAAATTTGTGATGATCTAAGGTACCATCCGATTCATTGGATATAAGGGCACTAGGACAACATTTTTGGTTTTCAATATGATTTCACTAATATTAAAAAATTTGAATTAGAAGAAATACATACTTAATTTTGGTACAATCTCACCGTTGATCGTTCCTTGGAAAATTTCAACTTCATATCTTAAAGAAATGAAGTTGAATTTTTCATTCTCCAATTGTTAGTAGATCAGGTGATTGAATGATGGGTCATTCCATCTGTCTCAAACCAAAGGTTAGAAAAATTTATCAAATATATATAAGTCCATCTATAGTGAGATTAATAATATATGGCTCTTAAAATGGACTTATACATCATATATCATACTGCTTAATATAATAAAACTAGTTTCTCTAACCATGGACTTCTTGTAGGCCAGTGGTAGGCAATAATGGCCCGTCACACATCAGTTGTGGGTTCGATTCCCACAGCCTTGTCCGACGTGATGAGTTGTCGCCCGTCCTGAAGGTTTTCCTTTTTCTAAAAATACATTATTATAAATTTCCATCAATAATATCAAAAAAGTTATAGCCTTAAAGATTACTAACTTATGTCCAACAAAATCCATTCCAATCTTTAGGCTTATCCAAAATACTGATGTCCAATCTCATATTATAGTGAAAATGATTACCTGAGAGTTCCTAAAAAATGAATGTTAATACCATTATTTATTCCCATATATCATATGATATGTCTTTTTGGTCACATTACAATCATTCGAAGACCATAATCATGTATTCTCTTGAAAAATTAATACCCATTGAACCATAGTGAAAACATGAAAGCAGTTAAAAAATAACACGTTCCACATACCAAAATCCAAAAAATTCTATATACTCAAACCATGATATCACTTAGATCTTATAACAACCATGAGATCATTAATACTATCAAACATATTATTTTCTCCTTATACATTCATTATATGCATATCATCTGCTTCCAAAAATATTTGAATCACATCTCATGGATACGGGTACCATAAAATTATTCAAAACCACAATATACTAGTACAAAAATATTCTAATATAACATAAAAGTACCTTAAAAACATTATTCTTGAATACTAATACATAAATAGTTCAATACGTCCTCTACAATGATTGTCATGGAGTAAGTACTTCCTTGATTTAGAAGTAACCTTTTAGGTCTGGGAATTTATTTGGGTAATGCCCATGTTCTGCACAAATAAGACATTGAAATCCATAATAGTCTGTCACTATATGACCCTTTTCTCCAGACAGATAACATCTTCCCCTCCCTTTGAGGTATTCCTCAAGGTTCTTCTTCCCTTATTTGGAAATATCAATCTACCTTTCTTTATTCTCCTCACCATGTGACCATGAATAAAATTCCATCATCCTCTTATTTGATGACTTTTGAATACCACCAAGGTTCAGCTTGTTAATCATATATCGGGATGACTGATTCGGCATAATCACAATATCATTATCTCTAGTCATTACACAATTTTTTTGATCACAGTCACCAATTTTTCCATTAGAATCAACGTTAACTAAATTCCTTCTCGTTCCCTCCATGGAATAAAACCAGAAACTATAGTGAATAAATAGTTAAATTAATGAGGAAAGACATAATAATTAAAAGTCACTTATGGGATGTCTAACTTATCACACATTTTGTAATCCATGACACCTTAGGTTCACCCTAGGTTATTCATTATCGTCAACATAACTCTAGTACTATAACCTATTGTTATACAAAACCTTATAGATATCCCTAGACATACCATAGAAATATCTCTAGGGATTTCACTAAAGTTTTCGCATCCTAGTTTCCAAAGGTTAACTAAACCTTTCTTCTGATACCAACTGTAGAGACCCAAATCATGATGTACATGAAAAATACATTACTTTTTCGGAATACATAATACATAACAAAAACCAAAACTAAAGGATCATAATAGTTTACTGTGTTTGGAAACTTGGAACATAATCTTCTAATCATGGTGAAAGATCTTCAAAATCTCCCACAAAGAACGTCCCCTTATGTTTTCTTACCTAAAACATTTCGTTATATCCTGGGGAAAATAAAACATAAAAAGGGTGAGTTCAAATGCTCAGTAAGGGTAAGCATGGAAAAAATAAAATAAACCCTACACATTTGAACTTAAAAACATGAACATAATGTTTAAACATTAAATTATTGAGAAATAACATAAAACATGGAAGCTCATAAGGCATAGATCATAAAGAAACATTAATATTGATAAAATATCATGGGAATAAAACATGTAATTGTTGAAACCATTAAGCACATGTAATGATTTCCATAGTAGCCAAGTCATTGCTGCCAAGACCATCTTAGTGGACAAAGTCTCTTTCTGAAACGAGTTCAATCCTCATTCCAGTCATGTGTTACTGAACCAGTTTAACTTATAGTTCCAGCCATGTCCATCTTATGAGATATAATTCTTTAACCAATTCATTGGAGGGAGTTATAGGTCTCTCCCATCTCATAATGAAATCATTCTTATTTGTGCCACAACATAAACATAAATCATTCATCATAACCCAATGAGTAAAAATGGGTTTCATAAACATCATCCCATCATAACATAATCCATATAAAAAAATGGATATCATTTCGACATAAGAAAACTGAAACCGTGTAAATTATAGATATATTATACTCGAAACATACAAATATGAAATCATGACATCATAGATGGAAAATATTTTTGATAAAACACTTGAAAAGAATTCTTGAAAAAAATATCCTTTCTTCTTAAAAATAATTTTCATTTCACTAAATGCCACGCAATTTTAGACGAAAAGGATTTTATTGAAAATAACCATGAAATATTGTAGAGTAAACATCATGAAAATAAGGCGTTATGAAATCGTAAAAATATGTTCATGCCGTATAAGTTAAAAAAACATTCTTCTCGTACTTTTTCCAGAAAAGTCAAAAGGTACATTATATGGTAAACAAAAGAAAGATTCCTTCCATTCATTGTAGTAAAAATAAAAATGGGGTAAAAATGATTTTAAACAAACATATAATAATAGTAAACATTTTATTATAACATTTTGAGAAAACATGGACATGGATTAAAAATATAACTCCAGTAAATACTTACGAATAAACAATCTTGGAAAAGAATGAGATTGGAATAATTGTCCCTTACCTTATGTCTGATATGCTTCTTTTGTATCCAAACCTCCTGTATAATGATTTAGATAATGTCATTGACTTATTAAAGAATCATATTCCTTGTTATTATATCATATATGGTTCATGGAGGAATTTATACTACACGTTCATTTGTGAATTCCTTGTTAAAGTAGCGTTTTGGGTAAAATTGTTTCATTTATCGTATGTGTTTGGATTTGTTGTTCTTGATATTATTATTATATATATCATGATTTAATTACTTCTAGAATGTAAAACATGATTTATATATCATATATATTTAGTATATATATATATAATAGATAGATAAATGAAATGAAACACACCGTTCAGGGAGACGGTAGGCCGTACGTACACTTGAACGATGTTTTCCTTTCTTTATTGACTTGAATGGATGTATGTAGATGAAAAAATAATATATATATATATACATAAATCCAGAAGCTTCATTATGTCATATATTTCATTATTATTCATTATATAATCATTCTTGAATGGTTAACATGGATAATGAATCTCATCACATCGTGGAGACGGTAGTCCGTATGTACGCACGAGCGATGATATCATTACCATGATCGTGGAATTGTATTGAAGTGTATGTATAATATTTCAGAATCAATATCAATATACAATAGTCATATATGGTTATTTATTTACACCATTATACCCATCCATGTAAGGTGGTGGTCGAAAACAAATTACACCACAGCATGGAGACTGTATTCTGTACGTACGCACGTGCGGTGATTTCTTTTTCTGTAGGATGGATAAAAGGTGAAATAGGGTTGTTTCATATTTATAATAACATATCAGTATATAATTAACACTGATTTTATTAATTTATAATGAGAAAACTAAATAATAATAAGTATAAGAAGAAAGAAACTTGAGAGAATCGGAAGAAGAGATTACATCTTCTTCGACAAATGTCCTTTAAACATCCTCTTAAAGAAGTAGAGTTGGTATTTTTAGAAGACTAGAACCTCCATAATGTTTCTAGGGAAGTGGAGAAGAGAAATGGGAAGGGGTTGGCCGAGATTCAGGACTCAAAAGGGTGTTAAGAGAAGATGGAATGGGTTCCCTTTTTAAAAAGGAGGAGAGGGGCACCTTAGGAAAACTTAAAATATTATTTTATAATAAAGTCATATTTTGTTTTTAATAGCTCCAAATTAATTTATTTCAAAGCTAATGTCGGGATGGGTCGAAATAATCTCATCCAATAGTTTTTATACATGTTTAGGTTACTATTTTATCCTTATCATTTAGATTTAAATCATAGTTAAATAATTTAACTTTTACCGTGTCCTTTTGTTTTCTTACACTATATGGTTAATAATCATACTATAACAAGTAAGACGAACCCCAAGAGGTTTATTATTAATATATATAACCTTATCTAAGTAATTTGGCTGATTATTAGATTTTTAGGATAAAATAACTATTCATAATATAATATTTGTTTTAAAATCTATTTTATGTCAATTTTGACACTATTTGGTATGTGAATTTTGTGAAAATTATAACAGCATGATTAGTTCGAAAAAAGTTAATTAAATAAATACTAACATGTCATATTAACGTATAAAATTAGTGGAATTCATAAAATGTCTAAAATTGCATTTATTTCGGTATTTATAACATCAATTATGTTAATATTTCATTAATAAGGTAATTTTTATATCATCATTGTGTCATTAATAAATTAAATTATATAGTGTCTAAAAATTATAAATAAAATAATATTATGTAGGAAATATTTTTATCTTTATAATTAATATTTATAGTCTAATGTATCTTATTTATAATCATATATTAAAAATGATTTAGTTATTAAACATTAATTTTAACTATTTTAACCTTTCTTTAAATAAATTAATAATAAATGTCCTAAAATATTCCAAGTGGACCTAAATGGTGATATTTCATTCCTAAAGATGTTTTGGGTCGAATTAAACTTATCCAATAGAATTAAGACATGTTTTAGGACAATAATAATATCATTTTGGCCCTTAATTACCCTATTTACTTTTAACCGTGGTAAATTAAAAGTAAAAAGTTACTATTCACCAAAAATTATTTTCATCTCATTGAACCACATTCTAGTCCTTGATATTTACCGTGCCTCTTAGATTTTTTAAATTCTACTCACAAAAGTGGTAATATTTAGTTTTATGTGAATTTCCAAATTTTCGTAGGAGGTGGGTAAAAGACGGTGAAAAGTTAAATAAAATTTTTATATATCTAAAATTATTATAAAATGACTCCAATGAATTACATTGAACTTATATAGGTATTTTGTATCAAATTTCACCTAAAATAAATTTGAATAAAATAAATAATTATTTAAATAAAAAGTTGGTTTTTAAATAGTAACCTAGTGTTTTCACTATTCATCAAAAATTGTAAGTTTTCAGAAAAATACCAAAAATTCACCCAAGGCTAAATTCGATATTACAAATCCAAAAATGAAGCCCATATTGAATGATAAAATTTATAAAACTTCAAAAATTGGGTATTACTATTCATAAAGGCTAGTTCATAATAATTTTATAATAATATATCGTTTAGTGAAACTCGGTATTGCGTACTACACACGCTATTGAGAAAGGTCTTGATTGTGTGTAATGAAAGCCAAGTCTGGGCTGCGTGTTGTGAAATCCCTGTTTGGTGTTGCGTATAACATAATCCAAACTTTTTTCAATTAAACATTAAACAAAATATATACTTAATGTTGAGTATAATAATTTCCACAAAACGAACATGAAAATGTGTGTAACACGAGCCAAGAATAGTGTTGTGTATAATGTAAGATAATATGATTTTGCGTATAGTACAAGATAATCTTGGTGTAGTGTATAATAGAACTCAACAAATAAATTATAAATAATATATCTCCTAAAATCTCAGGTTGTTACAATAACTGTATGTCGGTCCATCTCTTCCCTCAACATGGGCGGCCTCTAGCGCTGGATCTCATGAAACACACTCAGATGGCATGCACTATATTTTTCTTGAGCCAGTGGTATCAGTGGCCCAATGGGTAGTGGTACCACTGGTACCTCCACTGTGATGGGGCCCTATACCGAGGCCTCATCGCTTGGTGGGCTACCATCTTGTAAAAAACTCAGAACCGGGATGGCTGCCTATGTGGGGCCATCTTGAAAATAAATAGGTGTGCCACGGTCAAAACAATATACATGGTGAGGTGACACAAAGGTAATCACGAAGAAAACTTTTCAAAGGAAACACACATGCAATCATTGTTTTCGTGCCCTGAGTCTAATTTAGAAGTTAGAGTCGTAGTGTATGGATATGTCGACTGACGAACCAACATTGGATTCCCTAAACTGAAAAACACACCCAAAACAATTTACACTATTTATTTTAAATGAATCAGAGTCCACGTTCTATGGTAGAACTGACACCTTCGATAACAATTTGTTCATACCCTTCCTCAGGGCCCATTCTATTACTACCATTAGCCAACCTTCCATAGGCCAGGGGCTGGAGACTAGTAAAAATGCCGTAAATCTGTAATCTGGGAAGTAATTTCCTTTATAAACTATAAACACACAAAATCAGAGTAATAGCTGGAAGCAAGACACAAAGTATAACTGTATAAAAAAAGAAGTACTGAAAAGTAAAAGGGCCGGAAATACAATCCCAATAGTAAAATACAGGTACAACGGAATTAAAGTACTACTAAAAAAGGGAAAAACAGTTGAAAGATAAAGAGCATCTCCTGGATCGTCAACTGGGGATTCCTACCTGAACGGTAGGTACATATCACGAACAAATCGTCCATGTGGTACGTCATGTCTAGTCCAGCTATGAGCCGCCTCCCGTCCGTTACCCTCAGCCTCTATCACTGTTGTTCGTCGTCTGCACAGAACACAACAAGGTGTGGGAGAAGCCCGTGTAGGGGTGAGTATAAAAATACTCAGTAGGGGACCCCGAGACCACCGACGGTCTCTTAGAATCCACTAAGGATAACCCATAGTAGAAAGATACAATCGCGAAGTATCAACCATCCGGACATAGGTTTATGCCCATTCATATACCTATGTTACCAATCAGAGTCCGGCTCCAACACACGAGCCCAAGCACAACCCATTCCAAAAAGGAATTAAAGTCAATAATCTTGATGATTATGAGTGAAAGACAAGACCCAACTCACATAGGAATACAACTTACATAGGGGGTAGAGATGAAAAATATCAGCGCTGTCGAACCCATGAAGGATCCCCGTACAAAAGTCATCGCTGTCGAACCCAAAGAGGATCCCAGTAAAGAGGTCATCCTTTTCGATCTCACAGTGGATCCTGGTACAGTATCATTGCTGTCAAACCCACGGAGGATCCTAGTATAGTAGTAGGTCCACATAGGATCCTTTTATCTCAGTTGCAGCTAGCCATAAGGTTTCCGCACATAGCACGCTCCATTCTGGGAGTGGCCACTTCTCGAGCCATGTGTTGATACATCATCTACCACAAAGTCTCTAGTTGATGTATTCCATTGTTATGTCTCATCATAAGGAACTCAACGCGATAGATGGAATATTTATCGGACGCTCGGTTTGTGAGTTATTGGCTTATCCGTTCTAGGGGCGCGGTTGGTTTTTTGGTTCCAACCAATCCGTTTGTACCCCAAATCCATACAAACCTCAAGTGGGTTATTCCAAAAGAACCGTCAATATATAAGCCTTCCGTCACCATAGACGGTTCGTCATTCGAACAAACGTAGCCCAAAATATGGGCGGGAAGGTGAAAAATGGCCACAGCGGGTCTGGGTGTGTTCCGACCCTGTCGGAGTAACCCGGCACGACCCCGTCCGGACAGGGGTCTGACCCAGTTTGAGGGTCCGACCCGGTCTGAGGAAACTGCCCAACCCGAGGGGCGGCCTGGCCAGAAGGCCACCCAGCCAGAAGGTGTCCTGGCCAAGGGGGTCCCGACCAAGGGTTGGATGGCCATGGGCGACCCAGCCGAGGGCAGCCCGGCCATGGGTTGCCTGGCCGTGGGTGGCCCAGCCGAGGGTGGCCCAGCGGCCTGCCCTCGCTGCACCCAAGGGGGAAGGCACGAACCCCTGGCACCAGAACTACTCTGTCGTTTGGGTGGGAGCCGAACAGTTGCCTGGTGGCACCGGTCCCGCACACACAGGATCCGACAGGGTCCCTCTCCTCCCATCTGGAATGAGCGGCCCACCGATCCGGCTCCACGGCAGCCGGCCCGGCCGGCCGCTACTGCAACTCCACGGTGGCACGATGGCGCCACAGTCCTGCTGCCCTCTGCGTGGTGCGACGACACCATGTCGTCCCCGCCATGGCCTAACCTGGCTGCAGCCCCTTGGTCCTCCACGCAGCATGATGATGCTGGGCCTCCTCCACCGCGGCCAGGTTTGGAGATGTCCCTCGTTTCCATCACACGGTAGGACAGTGACGCACCTTCCTAGTGGCCTTGCGTCACTGGTTTTCTTCGCTACCGGCCCGAAGCTGGCTTCCGTCGCTCAGCCTCCATCATCAACAACAAGGTTAATCAAAGGGTGGAGGTTCGGGATATGTTCATGCTGTCAGAGCCCTCCTCTTTATGGTGTTATCATTTGGTTCTTATACATAATTTGAACGACAATGTTCGGGAATATATAAACTCAAAAACCCCCTACCTCAATTTCTATGATCAATGACAGATTCGCAGGAGACGGATGTTGTTTCTTCGATGTTGGAGGAGTAATAGGTCAGAGGAGACTAGTCTATATGATGTCATCGGTGTTCTTCATGGGTGGAAGTGCTTCCCCTTCTTGCCCCGTTGAAGAAGGAAGAATATGGTGTTCATCTTTCTTCGGAGGTGAGGAGCATTCATTGTGTTCTTCGTCGAGACGATGAAGGTCTCCCTAGTATCTCCATGGTTCCACCAAAAGAAAGATTCCCCAACCAAAATAAAATAATAACTTGGTCTATTATTTTATGGTTGACATGAATTCCACATAATTCAATATATTGCCAAAATTAATTAATTAATCCATTAATTAATTTTTAGGTGAATTGGCACCATTATGGGGAAGTTCAAGAGTTCCCCCATTTTTGGGGAGCTCAAGGGGTTGAAAGGGTGGTTATAGTAGTTAAAGGGATCAGATGGGCCCCACCTAATAACATCCTACCAAGGGAAGATAGAGTGTGGTGGGCCCACCTCTAACCTCTACATGGTGTTTTTAACCTCCATATAAATAAAAATAAGTACACTTATTTTTATTTAATTTTATTTAGAAAACACAAAAAGTAACATCCAGTCTCATTAGAACACAACTGCAGTAAAGGACTCTTTATGTGAATACCACCATAGTTAGTTCAACGGTGCCATCATATTTCAATTCCGAGCATCAGTTCAAAAGATATAAAATCATGCTCATACGTTTACTGAACGTACCAGAAGAAAACATCTGAAATTTATTCCAAACACACTGGGCCTCAGAATCAAGAATCTTCAAAAACTCTAGACTCCTAAAATTTCAATGTATTTAAGAAAAGAAATTCCATGGAATTTTTGGGTCATTACATTCTCCCAAACTCAGAGCATTACGTCCCCGTAAGCTACAACTCACACTATGGAACCAAATGTGGGTAATGATCACGTGTCTGAGCCTCCCGCACCCAGGCGCTCTCCTGGAGGTTCCCGTACAACCTTCGAATGCGCACAAGAGGAATCGACTATCCATGTCGGACCCACTCCTATCGATCCTCAATCTCCACTGGAACCTCCATGAATGTCGTCCCATCATCGATGTCCATCTCTCCATGGTCGATGATGTGGGATGAGTCGTGCACAGATCTCCTCAGCTATGATATGTGGAAGAAGTTGTGCACCCAGTGCAATTGAGGTGGAAGAGCCAAGAAGTAAGCCACCTCACCTACTCTGCTGAGGACCTGTAATGGTTTGATGAATCACATAGACAAATTATTGCATTGGTCAAATATCCATAGACCTCGTCGAGGTGAGACCCATAGAAAGATGTGGTCGCCATCCTTGAACTACATTGGTCTCTATCTCCTATCAGCATAGGACATCTACCTGCTCTGTGTAGTATCCATCCACTACTAGATGATCTACACCTTCTCCATCATAGCCTGCACCATCTCTGGTCCCATGAAAGCTGACTCTCCTGGGTCAGTTCAGCACATAGGCAGTTTACATGGTCGGCCGTAAAGTGCCTCAGAATGTGCCATCCCGATGGTGGATTGGTATCTTTTGTTATACGCAATCTCTAACAGGGGTAAATGATCCTCCCTGATGCGACCAAAGTCGAGGACACATATACAGAGCATGTCCTCAAGAGTCTGAATGGTCCTCTCAGTCTCACCATCCGTTTGAGTATGGAAGGTGGTGGTCAAGAAAAGCTGCATCCAAAAAGCCTCCTTCTACCCCTTCCATAGCTGGGAAGTTAAACAACCATCTCAATCGGAGATGATCTTCGATGGAACACCATGAATCCGTACAATCTCCCTTACATAGTGACGTCCCTAGCTCTCTACTGAACCCTGCTCTCTGATCAGTAGGAAGTCGGCCGACTTGGTGAGTCGATCGACAATCACCCAGATTGAGTCATGTCCTCAGGATGTATGTGGATGTCCTGTCAGTAAATACATGGATATCCCATCCCACATCCACTCTGGAACCTCTAAGGGATGAACTAATTCTGTAGGAACCTGGTGCTCCACATTCACTTGCTGAAAAGTGAGGCATCGTGAGAAAAACTCTATTACTTCCTTCTTCATACCTGGCCACCAATGTTGTCATCCGTGGTCTTGATACATATTCTCTACACATGGATGTTCCGATAGAGGATATGTGTGTAACTCTCTCAACCCATCTTCGTAAAGTCCAACTGGTACCATGGTACGTCCTCTGAAAATAATGGCGTGCTCCCCACCTTCAGAAAATCCATCTGGTGCCTGCCCTATGGATATCTGAGTACGTCATGTCTCATAATCAGTATCTTGAGACTGAGCATCCCTAACTCTTTGAAGAAGTGGATGTGTGATTGTAAGAGACTGTAGAAAGGTTGATCTGTCCTAATCCACATGGGATATCTACAACACAGCCTACTACTCTGTCGCCTCTCCTAGCAGTGGAATTCCAGTTCTCTTACTGAGAGAATATGCTACAATGTTCCCCTTCCCAAGAGTATAGACTATCTCAAAGTCATATTCCTGGAGGAGCTCAAGCCAACTCCACTGCCTCAGGTTCAAGTCCTTTTACGAGAAGTTATATCTGAGACTCTGTGGGTTAGAGTAGACTGTAAAACGCTCGCCCATCAGATAGTGCCACCACATCTTCAAGGAAAAGACCACTGTGGCTAACTCCAGGTCATGGGTAGCATTGTTTTTCTAATGTGGCCTCATCTTTTGAGAACCATACGAGATCACTACTTGCTCCAGCATTAGGACACACCCGAGTCCGGTCCGTGACGGGTCGCAGTAAACTACATACACAATGCCCTCCACCGGTATCCTTAATATGGGCGCACCAGTCAACCTCTGACTCAGCTCCTGAAAGATCTTCTGGAATCACTCTGACCACATGATGGGTTTCCCCTTCTTCATCAATGCAGAAAGCGGTGCTGCAACTCTGGAGAAGTCTGGCACAAATCTCTGATAGTACCATACCTGTCCGAGAAAACGTTGTACCTCTGTCACACTCTTTGTTGGATCCTAGGAAAGTATTGCCTCGACCTTCAATGGATCCACTGCAACTCCTGCTTCTAAGAAGACATTCCCCAGGATGTGTACCTCTCGGATCCATACATGGTGCTTCGAGATCTGACCATAATGCTGGTGCTCTCGGAGTGTGTCCAGTACTACCCGCAAATGGTAGGCGTGCTCCTCCTCATTAGCTGAGTATATCAAAATTCTTGTGATGAAGACTACCACAAAATGATCAAGGTATGGGTGGATGATCCTGTTCAGGAGCCCCATGACCACTGCTGGTGCATTGGTTACACCGAATGGAATATCCATGAAATCGTTGTGGAATTACCGGCATCTAAAGGCCGTCTTCTCCACATCATCATCCCGTACTTTGAGCTGGTGATATCCTGACCAATGATCTATCTTCGAGAACCAAGGCTCTCCCTTCATCTTGTGAATGAGTTCGTCGATCCATAGATGTTGGTACTTGTTCTTCACGGTCACCTGATTCAGGCACCAATAATCAACAAAATGATGCAAACTACCATCCACCTTATTGGCGAACAAAATCGGGGATGCCCACGGTGAAACACTTGGTCGGATAAATCCCTTCCCCTAAAAGTCCTCCAGCTATACCCACAACTCACGTTGCTCCATGGAAGACATCCGATATTCTGGAGTAGATATCAGAGTCATCTCGAGGTAAAGGTCAATGTAGAAGTCCACCTCTATGTGAGCAGGTAGTCCTTGTACATAGTTAGGTAAATCATCCACTTACTGATCCACCACAACAGGAAAACTAGGAGTTTGCACATGAACCACTCCGAGAATGAGGCTATCCAACTAATGTGTGATTGATTTCCCCCTCCTCTGGGTATTTCCATTCTATGATATAAAGGCTCCCTTATCACCGGTGCAGGTAAACCTGGTCCCATTCATGCAGACACACTGCACATTTCACCTAATACAGTAAATATGTGCAGGAACAATGGATAACCAGTCCATTCAAAGATGACATCATAAGGCCTCAACGCCGCTATGATGAGATCCCAGCTAAAGCTCTCACATCCTAGAGTAAGCTAACTCTGCCGCCACCAGTGCATAATCATCGAATCTGCTCACGTAGGAGTCTCTAGCCGTAGGGATTGAGCCAACGGCTCCGCTGGAATCTCCGAGATCCAAACGAGGGTAGAGGCAATAAAAGAATGACTCAAACATGTGTCTATAAGTATTTCAGCAAGGTTTTAGTAGACATAGATAGTACCTCGAATAATCTCAGTTACGTCGTGGTCATAGGTCTTGACTACCTGGAGCTGATCATGCCATCGTCCTCCGGCTCCCTGTGGTTGGGGTGGACCTCCTGGTGGTGGTGGTGGTGGTAGGACCTCGAAACGTCATCCACCACCCACTGTTTGGCCAGCTCCTCTGCCACGTCTGCCTACTCCCGGTGGACCACCATGTTCGAACCTCTACCCCTGAAAGGGAGGTCCCTCTACAATATGTTGTTCATCTTCCTGGAGCTTCGGGAAGTCACGGGCCATGTGACCCTACTCGCCACACGCATAACACTGTCTGATCCTCTTATGGATGGCTCTTTCTAATGTGCCCGGCACAACCGAACCTGTATCCTGGGGTTTCCCATTTGATGGCCTGGTCCGGTTGGACTTCTGCGACATCTGTCTACTACCGGCTACCCATGACTCCGCTACGTGTTTCCTAGTGGTGGGTCTCACTGCTGGTGACTACTCAATAAGAAAACTATCTACTAGAAAGGCTCGCTCCAATACCCCCGCCTGCATTGGGATGTTGAGGGAGATCATTGAATCTATGATCACATGTCTGAGTCCCTACTCAAAGGTCCAGGCCCCGAAAAATGGGTCCCGAACCATATCCATGGAGTCGAGTGATAGGTCGGTGAACCTCGCTGAGTTTTGATCTACCGTCATGCTACCTTTCTGTAGATGTAGTAACTCTTGTAGCTGCACCGCGTGATGGGGGGCTGGAAAAAACTCTGACAAGAATAGACTCTCGAAGTCTGCCCAGAGTAGTGATGCCTCGATATGCACCTGGAGCATCAGACTCCACCATCGGCCTATTGCTTCCTGTAAGAGACTCGCGGTAAGGATCACCATGAAATTTCCGGGTATTTACAACACCCTATCTAATGATCCACAAGGTTTAAATCTATGATAAAAATCATAATGTTTACTGTTATTATTTCTATCATAATAGTTTGTTTGAAAATTCTATTGTTACATGACAACCCATTCCAATTTGGTAAAATTAGATCATAATCCACATGAAGTAATATCCTAAATTTAATTTTAATTTATCATAAAAATATTATATTAAATATATAATATGTCAATAGTTAGTATATAAACAAAAAAATTAAATGTGTGATGAATATCACATATGAATTTACAAAGTAAAAGTAATGTAAAAATCACTTACCTTAAGACTAGATTTTTTTGTGTGTCATCTATCTCTAGTATAAAAAATCTAATAAAATATTTTTCATTCATCATAAAAATTTCCAACTTTAAATGTTTTAAGTAACCCATTTACATAATTTATTTTAATTACATGTTTAATTTCATAATGAACTATGTTTATATATAGTGTTTTGAGGATGTTATGTTGAAAAAATAAAAATTGTATTGGTTTCTTGATAGTTGTCAATGTGTTTGATTCTCAATAATTTATTGAATAATAATCATAAGATTATTATAATTTTGAAATATATATTAAACATTAAAAACAAACCATGATTTTTTTTTGAAAAATGAACGTTGTTATAATCATTAAAAGTGGGGGTATTACATATACATGGGTGACATTTCCATTTTCCAAATATCCTGATAGAATGAATGTTATTATAATTTTATCTACAAATGATTTTTATTATATAACAAAATATTATCTATTTAAAAACATTTAAATATAACTGCAATTATATGTGGTTACAAAAAAGAATCATATCCCTTTATGAGGTGGTAGTCTGTCGTATTCACAAAATACATTATCATATTTCAATCGATGGTAAGTTATGAATGTTTATGATAAATTAAATTTTCATAAATAATAATATTTATTTTTTATAATATGTAAAAAATTTATCAATCTTCTGAATATCCATGAGAGGGATTGATGAAAGTTATTAATATCGTTACATGATGCAGTAGTCCTCTGAAAAATTGAAGATTGATTCATTTTCAATTTTTTGTAAGTGTATATGGATGTATGATATGAAATTAAATGAATGATAATCAGTATATGGTATATATTTTTATATTATATTGTAATGGATTAATAATATGTTATGGATGTGGAAAAGAAAAATATATATAAACCCTTACTCAAGAGCGATACATAGTCATTAGAACACATTTCTTGTATTATACAAAATGATTCCATCTATTGGATTTACGATAAAAATATGGACTCTATGAGAACTGGAGGGAAGTATGTATTTGGTTTTTGAAATTATTTAATGATGTGAAAGGAAATATAATTGTAGAAATTATAGGAGATGAAAATGTATTTCAAAAGAGAGGGGTACTGGATTTTTTATAATTATCCATATCTATTCACTAACGGGATGTAAATATAAGGAATAGTTCCTTAATATTGAATAATAATTTAGATTAGGGGTTATATGGAAAATCCATAAAACTTACATTAAAAAATAAAATTTCATAAAAAATTATTTAATTTACCCTACTTTTTACTCACATTTATCGTTTTGTAATATCAACGATAACTGGTTTTATTAATATGTTAACTATTCAATATAAGAAAAAATTATGATTAAATAATTACCTTCTGTCAATTAATATGATTTAATAATTGAATCAAATATATTAAATTATATTCATATAATTTATATAATTAAATTTAAATTTAATCCATCAAAATGATTCAATGAATGGTTTATCGTGGAATTTTTTTTAACTGATAGATTATTTTATAATAACTCAATTACTAGAAATAATCATTTTAAAAAATTAAATATCTATAAATAAATTTTTAAAAATTAATTTCAACATAAAAATACCAGAGTAGGGTTTATTGTAATATATTTATATAGATAAACACTCTAAAATTAAAAATGGTATTCCAAAAATATCATTTTTAATTATAAAAGAATAATTATATTGAAATCATGAAAATTTCTGACTAAAATAAATTAATTATAATGTAATATTTCATATATAAAATAAATCCAAAATCCAGTATTTAATTATACCAATTAATTTCATGAAATTAATTAAAATATTTTCAACATTTTAATAAAATATATAATTTCCACTATACACTATTAAATCAATATATTTGGAAAATTACAAAAAGAAATTACAATAAGGTAATCTTGATATAAATATTTTAATAATGACATTAATTTTATAAAAAACATCTATACTCTTTTAGAATATTAATTAGAATATTTTCTAATGAAAAATAATTAAAATAATTTTTAAGTACAATATATTTTTGAAACATATAAATATTTAATGAATTTTTGATATCATAATTTTTATGAATAAATAATTACATTTAAATTATCGAAAACTAATAAATAATTTTTTCATATTATTTTAATTCAATTTAATATTTATAATTTTAAATTATTAGTTATACGAGACATTTTTAATTAATAATATTGTGAAAGTATATATAAATTCGTTTATTATCAATTTTCCATGTTGTGTATGCAATGATACAAATTAATATTTTAAAATATTTGAAACTTACAAATTAATTTTCAAATGTTTTATTATGAAGAAAGATACCAATAAATAATTATCCTAATTCATAAATAATAATAAATATTTTGAGATGGAATCTGTATGTGTTAAATGATAAATTAGTACTTTTGAATTTTCATTCCATCTACTATGTTTCAAGATAATATTAAAAAAAACCACATTTATTTTGTGAATAAAAAATTTCTTTTTCTTTTGATAGAATTTAGTTGACATAGATATCCATGAAATCATTTGACATGGGAAAATATTGACTCTATTATATATCATTTATCTAAAATGGATGGTCAACCAAAAACAACATTATCTTTATTGGATGGTATTTACATAGATTTCCAATTTATTTCATAATATTCCCATATATTCTAATTTTTCTACTCATGAATTGATTTGGAAAGATTTATAATTGTGTTCATAAAAATATTGACCAAAAATATGCTGAAATACCATTATGAATATGGGTTGGATTGAATTTACATAACCCTCTAATATATTAGGATATCTTTTTATATCACATATTATTCATTATTATGAAACATGGATGCATATCCTAGTCCACTATGTTATTACAAATGGATGGTTATATTTTAAAATTATTCTATAGTTCAATAGTTATTAAAAAATTAATTTCAATTATGGGTCATAGGTGGTAATCCATGTCAAAAATGATATGAATTTAATTGTCTAAAACCATTAAATATTATTATGATACATAATTACTAAATATATATTAAATTAATAAATCCTAAATCATTTCAAATTTATACTGAAATGTTTTATTATAATTTGTATATGTTTTTACATGTAAATGTGTATGGTTTTCAATAATTATCATACATTATGGTCTAAATCTACAAACCATGTATTATCATTATGTTAATTTTACATGTTATCACATTTTATAATTTTATGCCATTATTTTGTTAGTTATTCAATTTCTATGACAACTATTTATCAAAAATAATTATGATCCACTAGTAATTAATCAATGTATATTGGATTTTTAATCCTTATAATACATTGTAGTCCAATCATTTCATACGTTTCTGTATTTCTCATAGTGATTGTCAGGGATAAGAATATTTTGGTACAATTATATTGAATCTACGATAAATGATTCATTAAATTTTAATTGATATTGATGTAATATGATAATATTTACCATTATCAATAATATATTAATTCTATGAATTAGATGTAAATTTATGATATATATTCAAAGCAATTGATCATAAAATGTGTGTTTTTTTGGAACTTTTCCGGTTACATCACCATATTATTCATGTCACATCTCAATGAAAACATATAATTAAAGCACTTAGAAAAAATCTTCCATTGGAAACATCTTACAAGATATTTATTTTAAATATATCATGACATGGAATAATATTTTTAATATTTATATAAGATAATTCTTAATCAAAATTACAGACATCATAAAATCTAGTTTTTCAATTTTAATAAAATCAATTTCTTACAAAACTTTTCTTCATCATCATATTTGATAAATTGAAATCAAAAATTTTTGATCAATTTTCTGAAATAATATTCATGATTATATTATCTATATTAATAAATATAACAAGAATTTTTTATGTTAAAAATTTACAATAAAATTTATTTTTATTCGAATTTCCATAAATTAATTAATTTACAAATTTATTTAAATCCTATAAAACTATTAGTATCTCCTTTAAAAAAATAATTTTTCAAAATATAATGGCAGGAAAGAAAAAATAATTTCTATTGTTAATTTAAAATTATTTATTTTATTTTGAATATTTAACAAAAAAACAATTAAAATCCATTTATATCGATAATATATATCTCTGGAGAAATATTTTTAAATGATTATTTTATTATTTAAAAAATTCTACTAGATAGTAGTGGGGGGACTATTTTCAACACATTTAAACTATTATTGTAGATATAATCATTTCATGAGGGTAAAATATTTTTTGCAACACTAATATATAAAGAGGATATAAAATTTAATATATTATGAGCAATGTGTGTCAAAAAATAATATCATATTATTCATAAAACGTCTTTGTTTATGGATAACATCTATTGTCTTAAAGATAAATGAGATAATTTAATCTTACTTAAGTACATGATGTTTACTCTTTATGGATTTTAAATACCTCAACAAGTGTTAGAGATGGTTACATATTATTAAAACAAAACATATCCATCTTATGACCCCTTTTTATTTCAATTATTAATGGTTAATATTTGAATATTAAAATATTTTTTGGTTGAACGTTATCCCTTATATACTATCAACATTGAAAAAATCAAAGTCATATTTTGTTCTATATAGAAATATTAAAAAAAGATACCACATCAGATAAATATTTTCAAATTCATTCTTATTTTTAGTATTATACCAATAATGACTATAAAATTATACTACTACACAAAAAATATACAATGTTGAAATTAATCGGTCTATGTCACTAACCGACACAATTATTTTATTAACTTTAGTGAATAAAAATGATTCCTTCACAATGTATCATATAAAAAATTATGTATTATCACCATATTAATAGTGGGTTTCTTCTCATAACCATCTAGATTATATTCATAAGCAAATAAAACAAAATTATTAATTATGAAAGACTAGATCTATGAAATTTTTTTCCTTCTATAATATTGATTATTATGTTTAATTATATGTTCACAATGGGTAGTCCTGTAATCATGTCCCTTTCAATGATAGATCTAATACTTATGATTTTTAGTGACATGGAAACTTTATCTAAAATAAATTTCTTTATAAATTTGTATTCATTTAAAATCATATATAATTATGACAAACATCATATTAATATTATAATATGAGACACTTTTATAGTCATGTGGTAATAATTTTCACTGAACACATTATATAGAATATTCAATCTCATTTCATATATTTTACATACTATAATTGTTTCCTTAGAATATATATCCAAATAAAACATTATTAATTATAACCATACTAATATTGTTAGATTAACTATTCCTCTATTACCGGTGATAAACTATAGGTACCATTTTCAATCATGACATTCCTATTTGGATGGTCATTAATATGAAGTCTGTTTTCATTAGAATTGATTTAACAATTATTCTTTTTGATGTTAATTTAAAATCCTATCATCTATTATAATTATTCACTATAAAAGTATGTATCCATCAAATGATTTATTTTTTTATACATAATTCACCAACATTATTAATATGTGAAAAAACGTTTATGTATATCTCATTGCACAACCAATTTCTAATGTTACTGAACAAATTAAAATATTGATATATTAAATTATTTTAAAATTACTAAAATGAATAATGTAAATGTAAAAGATTCATTTTAACAAATTGAATCATGTTATTTCGGATATCCTCACAATACAATGTCTAATTCATTTCAAATCCAATCCCTATATTTTCATGACAGAGAATCAGCTACAATGTTAAAGAGAAGTCTACCCCAAAGCCTAACTATCCATATTAGATTACTATATATAGAATCAAAATTGAATCAATGTTATTAAGAAATATGTATAAACCATAAATGATCGTTAATTTCAATCACATAGCACCTCAACCATGTAATTAAATGGATATTAAATATAATTTCATCACCACACCTATCACCTAACTGTATAAATGTATGTTTGATGATTTAAAAATTTAACTCAAACATGTTTAAGCTAAATAAAACATCTATTATCAAAAAAATTAATCAATATCAATCAATTAATTAGATAATAATACTAACTAAATAATCATTTAATTAACATAAAAATAAAATAATGATTTATAATCAATTATAAAATTAAACATCTGGAAACAATTTATAATTGATGACAAATTATATATTTTACATAAATAAAAAATCATAGACGCTATATTTATACTATGATATGAAATCCTTATATTTACATTCTCAATTGTATATATTTAAATATATGATATTTAATTTCAAATTCAACACATTATATTCCATTTGAAAACTATATTTGTTAATTAAATTTATTCCATAATAAAAACATCATATCATTATAATTAGTTGATCTTTTATCAAATAAATTATCAAAATACAGGTTGATATGATTTTAATAAAACATCTCAAACAAGGAATTTCATTTTGATCATTTGGACATATTAATTATGTATAATCAAAATTCATATAAAATTAGGCATTTAATTTCCGTTACTTTTTAATTTCATAACACTAAATAAATTCCTATTTTTATTATTATTCCACTCAAAGAAATTATTATAAAAAATGTCATATGAATTAACAATATTTTGAAATTGATAATTGATATTTGTATTATTTATTAATGTAATTTTATAAAAAATTTATCTCAGATAACTATTAATAAATCATATTTTCATAATTTATAATCTAATTATTAATAATATTACATGTAACAAAATAAATATTTTTATAATTTTTTAAAAAATTATAATTTATTTAAAATAGTATTCAACATATATTTTGTAAAATTTTATTTGTTCCACAAATTTCATTATTTGATATATTGTATATTATAAGTCATGGTTTAGTTGTATATGAATATCATGTTTTATGATCTAATTTGTGACATTATTCTCGAACTAAAAATCATGGATTATAATAGGAAATGATATCAATTTGGTAAATAATGATCAAGGGAAAAATAATTCAATTTTTATGACTAAAACCCAATAATGTTTTTAATTTATTTTGTGAAATGATATTACATCCTGATCATATACAGTGAAATTGGAAATTTATTCCATTAGAAAAACTTCCATAGAACATATCATAATATGATTATGTGGCTGCTAAATGAATTATTCTATATGAGATGTTATGAAGACTTATAACAATCAGAATCATTATATTACGTACAATGATTCGTAATATAATACAAAATGGTACAGAAAAAATTCTATATGTTATAGGAATACACCAAAATAAATATATAATATTCTAATAAAAATCATTACTTTGTGAAAAAAATTTCTATATATTATCTAATATAATATATTGTATGATGATTTATAGATTCAAATAAGAAATAAAACGGAATTGATACCACTTTAGGATATTTAAAGAATGAGTAATAGTAATCCAAGATTCATGATACATTAAGAAAATATTAAACATCATCATGTTTTAATTGGAACTAAAAAAATGTATTTTAAAAAAATAATCATGTTTCATACATTCTTGGTGGTAAATCATCTTAGGAATAATCAGAATAATAGTGAATTCCTATTAGAAGATGAAAATATTCACTTTTCTCCCATAGTATCCATGGTGTAATAATTCATAGAATTATATTGTTGGATACATCCATTAGAAATTATATTAAATTTCATGAGGTCTAACAGAAGGATATAAAAAAACCTTCATATTATAATTAATACATATAATATTATCCACGTAGGAGATTTTAGTCTAATTTTATTGACAAATATATTGAACTCAATAAAAATATTTCATGGATACATTTTTTTCATAATTAAAAAATATTCTAGGTATCGAATTTTAATATACCTTTGTAAAAAAATTTGTGTTAATTATCAAGAAATTATTTTTAAAATGAAATATAAACAATAAATGATATCTAATGTTGATTATATTCCAAATGAAAACATTTAATTCTTCATTTATATCTTCATTAAAAATAATGATTAATTTGTGTTACTGCTTTATGATATATACATATCATAATATATTATATGTATGATGAAATGTGAACAAATATCACTATATTATATACAATTATATGACTAGTTTCAAAAAAATTAGACAAAAAATTGTATCAGTAATAACATAATGAATGAAATCAATTAATAATATCTACAACATAAAATGATTATATATCAGTTTTTATTTTTGATTTATGTTATATATTTATCACTTGAAGGATATTTTAGTTGAATAAAAGGATTTTATTACTCTAATGGACGGTACAAGAGGATATGAAGATAAAATTAGATGTGAGGTTCATAATTTGTATAGAAAAACTGATTCAATATAATGGGAATGACCTTTTAATATTAAGAGGATGGAGAGATATAAATGATAATATATATAAAAAATAGTTTTTTGACTAGTGAAAGACTGGTTATAGATTCATAATTATGTTAAAGATAATTATTATCACATGATACTATATTTTAATCCTATAATTGGAAATATTGCAATTCTATATTGGAGAAGATTAACTATAATTATTTTTTCATGGAGTTTTTATGTTCGATTTAGTTTCATATGTTTATACGCTACTTATATAAAACAATATTTATTATTTCTTGATGTATGAATATAACCAGTGGTATAGGAAATTTTTTTTTCATAATTTCCTTTCATTACTTCTGAAGTGGAAAACAACAAGAAATTCTGTTTTGGCAGTGGATTTAGTTTTTCATGAATTAGTTGGAACTTATTTTCTATTGTATGATTGAAGAGTTATATATATTTTCAATGGGATAACTACACACGTTTTGGGATATATTTTCATATTCATGTGTATATAAATTAATCCGAAACCATTATAATCATTTTGGTAGCCATATAAGATCATTTGATGAAGAATTATGCAACTCTATGATAATGACGAATAAATTAATTTAAATATTTTACCCTGTAAACCTCTTTTTTCTGCATTATATGTGTTCACGTAAAAATATACTAAATTAAATTATTTACCAACATGTATAATGTTTTTTAGATTAATAATAAATATACTCATATATTTATTATATCATATTAATTAGTGAATATTATTTGTTTATGATGAAATTATAAATATTTTCTATTCACCCATTCATCATCACCTATTTCACAGAATATTCTTTTTGGACCTCTATAAATTTTGAGTATTTTATAAATTTTTTCTATCTAGTATGATGAAACACCCCAGGATTTCATAGTACATTATCTCATTAATGTAATTCAATAACTTGCACTACACGCAACACCAAGTTCGAGTGCACCACGACTTACCAAAATAGTCATTCAAAAGTGGTTATAAATAGTATTAACTAAATTTTTAATTTTACATAATACTTATAATTTTAGAATCCATATTATGAGTTTCTTAGAAATAATATAAGAACAACTTCATTTTTTTCAGATAAAAGTGGTATTTTTTTAAAATACAATTTTACCACCTTTTAATGGGGAACCCTTCTTAAATCCAATATTTTACACTTTTTTATGTTAAATTTAAAAAAATAAAAATTTTATTTAGATTCAGGACAAAAAAATTTATTTTTGAAAAAATTTTGGTGTTTTTTTGATAACCTTCATATTTGGGTGAATAGTGAAAAAAAACTAAATTTTAACCGAAAACTAATTTTTTAATAAAAATAATTTATAGTGTTTAACTATACATATGAATGGTTTGGAAGTATAATTAGATTATATTTTTACCATTTAATCAAATTTTGTTCATTGGAAGTAATTTAACTATGAAATTTGACATAAACAAGTGTTAATCTTTTGGTAGTTATTATTTCTTAAAAATGCTTTTTGGTTTTGACAAGGGTAATTAATTTTAATTTAATAAAATCAATTTGTATGTTTATAATTTGGTAAAAAAGGATTCATTTTTTAATTCATAATTTCAAAATTAGCTTAGGGTGAATTTTTGGTATGTTTTTCTATACTTTTAATTTTTGACGAATATTGAAAAGCACAGGGTATTTTTGTTAAAACTAACTTTTTATTTAATTATTTATTTTATTTAAATTTAATTTAAGAAAAAATAGATAGATAATATAAATATATGTTCAATATAATAAATTGAAGTCATTTTGTAATAATATTAGATATTGAAAATTTTATTGAACTTTTCACCATCTTTTACCCACCTTCTAAGAGAATTTGTAAATTTAAATAAAAAATAAGTTTACTACTTCTGTGAGTTGAATTTCAAAAAAATGAGAGACATGGTTGATATTAGTATTAATAATGTTGTTCAATGAGATAAAAATAATTTTTGGTCAGTAGTAACATTTGACTATTATTTACCACACATAAAAGTAAAAAAGGGTAATTAAAGTAAAAAATGAGATTATTATTATCCTATCACATGTCCTAATTCTATTGGATAAGTTTAATTCGACCAAAAAACCCTTAGGTATTATATATGGTCTTTTATGTCAACATGTATTATATTAGGACATTTATTATTATTATTTTCAAAGAATAGTTAAAAGTGTTAAATTCAAAGTTTAATAACTAATTTTTTTTTAATATTGGGTTACACATAAGATAAATTCTACTATAAATATTAATTATATAGCTAAAAATACTTTCTAAATAATTTTATTTTAGTTATATTTTTTAGGAATTATATAATTTAATTTATTTATAACATAATTACGATGCAGTAATTACCGTATTAATGAATGAATAAAATAATTGATATTATAAATATCCAAATAAATGTAATTTGAGACTTTTTATGAATTTCAATAATTTTATAAGTTTATAAGACATATTATGGTTGGTTTGAAGTTTTGTTTTTGAAGTAATAATGCTGTGATGAATATAGAAAAAACAAAATACCAAATATTGTCGAAATTGACATAAAAGAATTTTTTAAACAAATATTATATTATTAATTGATATTCTATTTCTAAAAATCTATGATTCGTCCAAAAGACTTATATAATGATAGGTGTATCATTAATGAACCACTTGGGGTTCTCTTTGATGTATATAGTATGTTTATTAACCATATAATAATAAAATACAATGTGTCATGGTAAGTGTCAAACTATTTAACTAAGAGTTAAATCTAAATGATAATGTTAATATAGTGACCCAAACCTATCGAAAACCTATTGGTTGAGTGGTTTTAGACCCAATACCAACCATATCCTTTAAATAATTCATTTTTTGAGCCATTAGAAACTGTAAATGAATTTATTATAAAATAATATTTTATGTTTTTTCTAAGATGCCCCTCACACCTCTTATAAAAGGGAACTTCCCTGTATCTCAAATTCACACCTCCAAATCCATTTGTTTGTACTAAACCCTTCCCAAATATGCTCCCAACATTCATCCCTTCATTCTATAGAAATTCCTTTGGTTATAAATCCAACCTATGGAACCATTTTGATCAAATGAAAAGGAACAAAAAAAGTATTCAATATGAACAAGACTTGTGCCTCACCTTCATAGGACCATCAAAAATCTCCCACAACAACCAGAAAACCCATGTTAATAGTGTAACAACATGGAAATCTTAAAAACCATCTCCTGAATGGAGGGGATAAGATCTGGGCCAAGACATTAAGCATAGATCTGGACCCCCACCACTAGGGGAGGGGAGGGAAAGGGACCCAATAATTGATCCATTAAAACTACAAAAGAAACAATGTAACTACCCAAAAATCTCCACCTAAGAATAGGTAATACAATGACCACAGCTGATTTTCACAGGAGGTCCACATAGGTACATTGATGGAAAACCCACAACCACGAAGGCATAACCATAGACACTGTGTGGGGGGTAAGTCCACCACACTTGTTGCAATAAAGGGAAATTCAAAGAAATGAGGAACCAAAAAATTGACATAGAAACTAACATAACGAAATAGAGGAGGAAGGATATTAATCGAGCACTCCATAACTCTGGATATTTCTCGACTATGTGAAAAGATTCACTCTGAGGCCTATGGTTGGAGCCCTGATTCTTGAAGCTTCTACTACACCACAGTTAGGGTTCTAAGTATTACACCGCTAAAAAAACTCACATGCTCAACAAAACACCTTAATATAAATAGTAACTCATAGATTCATATCAAAATTCAGTCTCACTTCGAATGAGGGGAATAATGGACAAGGAATACGGAGAAACACCTCAACATCACTGAAAACAACTACTATTTCCAAAAGAATTATCACGACCTAGAAGCACTTTTAATAGATCCCAAACAGCTCTCTATTCCAACAAACAGGTTGCGGCATCATCAAAAGTGGACGATTTAACATTTGAAATGAATCCTTAGGTTGATCATAAGGAAATATTTCCAATGGAGAACTATCCACAGCCACATAACAACATCACACACATCTTTAGAAACCCAATGAAAATTAATCAAAAACCAAGCCACCAACAAAGATCTCATCTCAAGGTACATCAAGAGTATTAATTCTAGATCACAAGGAATCTTACTAAATAAAAAACTCTTCTAAGACATAGAAAAAACATTCCACATAACCATTGGTTTATTAAAAAAAGCCACAATTTTTCAGCTCAAAAGAGTTTTGAAAAACAAACTAACTTTGTGGGTTTCCACATTCACCAATGGTGTTTCATCGAGTCTCACCCATATGCACATTTCCATGCAACCCCAGGAACCCAACCACCATGACATATATTCAATCCTTCTAGATATCAATAAAACCATTCATGTGAGCACCCATGAAAGCACCAATGGCTATAACAAAACAACATCATTCCAAAAATCTTTTACCTTCAAAAGGAACACCAACCACCAAGTCAAAAATCCTTTTCTTATTTCACATAAAAAAATCAGTAAGAACCAATTGCTTAAAAACCTACCCCTTTTAATTTTTAATAACATTTAAAATAACCATGCCGCTCCAAACAACCCCTTCCCATTTTTTTAAAATTCAGAATGGTATATTTTCATAATCCAAGGACCATTGAGACAAATAAACTTTCAAGGAAAACACCAACTGCTCAAAACAAATTTCAAAAACTAATTTATCTGATTCAAAAACATTTTATCATCCCAAAATACCCCATTTAAAACAATGATTCAGAATCACCTTAAAATGAATCACAATTCCAAAACATTTTATTCCAACAAACCACAAGTTTAGATTATGGATAATCCAATCCCGTTAAATCATTTCCACTTCCCTCCAAAAAAAATTCAAGAAAACACAATCTTCTAGAACCATTCATATATTTAATTATTTAAAACCCCCCTTTTCACTTTTCAAAAATCCATTAAAACCCATTTCCACAATTCTCATATAGGGATTTTCAAAACTAAAAATCAGAATTCAAGAAAGGTTCAAGAGACCCAAAAAGGGTAACTAGTGTCGGTGGGTGACTTCACCATATCGTTGGAGGACATATGTCAAACACAACACCAACACATAGATACTTAATAGGACCATTCTCCAACTCCACGTGGATTTCTAGACCCTTAAAGCACATGGAGGTCATTATTCGGACTCCCCTTTTCATATCCCAACACCAAACAATCAACAAAAACAAATAACACTAATAAAACTGGACTTCCCATAGAATCCTGAGGATTAGAACGAGAAAGAGTTCATGACACTCTTCCTACTCTTAGCCCTAATGTACCAACTATCCTACCCCATATACCTTGACTTCCACAAAATAACAAGGGCACTCTAAAAAGAAAGGTATGCTAAGAGCCGACCTCATCCGATACCATTTTTTCACGAACCAGTCCAAGTCAACCATGAACCGTTCATCCAGGCATTCTAGTGACTAGTCCCGAGAGGTGTTCCTAATCATCCCGGGATGGCGACAAGCACCATGGGAATCAATAGAGTACACAAGGGAACGATTTCACCCATATATGAACAATTAAACAAATAGTGGAAGGAAATGGACAACCCAAATACATTTATACAAAAATTGAAGTAAACATTATTTGTACAAGAAACTAAAAGTAAAACTAAGGCAACATCTCAACATAACAAACCTGATAACCAAATATCTCCATGTGACCCCACTGGTCACTCTCCAACAAAATGACCACACATAGCCCAAGGTGATCGAACTCAAGCTGAAACCTGCACAAGTGCTAAAAACAGAACAAGACTATAGGTGTGAGTATTAAAACTCAATAGGATAGCCCGATATTCTATTCCCAATGCACATCCTTAAAAATAAAAGAAACATCAAGTTCATGTTTTAAATACAAATATAACATCATTCTTTCTAAATGAGGTCCCATGCTCTAAAAAAACTACCATATAAAAACATGAATGTTTTATAAACAAGAATGCTAGTAATAAATTTCAAAGTGGTGAAACTTCAAAATGAATATAGTTTTCAAAAGGGCTGCTTTAAATAATTTTAACTTCTAAATAAATCACAAACACTACTGAGTTTAGAAACCAAACAAACTGTATGATGTTGGTGAGTACAAAAGATCCAATGAGCACACGTCACGGGAACACCCCTAGGCACTAGTCAGTTGTGTGCCCAAGGTATCTCATATCTCGGTGAAAGTAACCATAATAAATATATGTTCTCGTGCACAAGAGCCACTAGTAGGGAGAATACCCATAACCTAGTGGTCCCCCAACATCACCATCATCATATTTTAGTTAGTGTTGTCATCGTCAAACGTGCTACGTGAAACTGGGGCCAAAACCCACAGGATCACTAGAATACTAGTACACGTCCTCCCACCTAGATACCAAGGATTCCCTTTAGTGCTCAATAACGTTACACAAATTATAAAATACCCATTTCACATCAAAAATACATTACCAAAACATAAACACACAAACAACCCACATACATTCTTCATATTTCTTTCACAAATGAACAAACCACTATATATTTTCATAAAACAATTTAATGGAGTGTATTGAGGATTTGCACATAAAACTCATTCAAAAACAATCATTCAATTAAAAAAACACATCAAAACCATACCAAACATATTTTTCAGGCCTAACCACATTTAATAAAATCATTTCATGCTCCATAATACAATCCCAATTGACACAACTTGGTATATACAAGTAAAACATTCATTCTTCATTATTAGGTACTACAAAATGGGCCTTTAAACATTTTCTAAAAACTAACATTTGACAAAGTTATGCATTTAAATTTTATTAAGGAGGTGTGTACACACCATCTAATGAATAAAACCACTTTCATAAATCCCTTAAAACACTCAGGTGACATATATAAAATAAAACCATTTTTATAAGAATGTGAAATGAGCCATTTTCTAGAAACTTTGGCCAAAACATGTTGTAAACAAAAAGAAATTTGTTTATAAAATAAATTCCTAATGTGAATCCCATAAAAGGATCCCAAAATAATTTTTCTTACATGCTAAAAAGATATTTATAAATGCAAAAAAAATATTTTAAATTGCAGTAGACATATAAAAGCCAACCGGGCAATTTACCAAACACATTGCATTCACTCTTCAAAAAACCAACATTTGTTAAGAATTTAAAAATGGATAATACACCACATTCATGCCATAAATTTTTCCAAGATAATTATACATATTCAAAATACCATAAACCAAGTGATAAAGCTTATGGAACAATTTATCAAATATGAGGAGTGCACATTTATACCAAAAGAACTAAATTTTTAATAAAATAAGTCACAAAAAAATAATTTGCACACAAAAACTTTATAAAAAAAGTTTCACAGTAGCAAATATCATATAAATAAGGTTATAATATAATTAAAATGATGAAACTTAAATGATAACGGTTTGAACAAGGCATATCCTACCTCAAATCATTGGCGTAACGGAAACGCACACCCGAAATCACCTATTGCGGGTTAATAAACTGTAAAACTATGAATACCAGACCTAAATAAATATAAAATATATCACAAACCATGGTATAAAAGAACCCTAGGTCAATAATTACTAGAGGAGATTATAAAACCATGAGAAATTGAAAGGAGGAAGAAGGAGGAGGATAAAGGAGATGGAATCTCACCTTCTCCACTAGAAAACTCTTCGTATTCCATTAGATATGCACCCCTATACAAAAAGGGAATGTGATGAAACTTCTTAGAGAGTCGTATAAGGTTTGTACGAAGTAGGTAATGAAGATTTTTTTGAAAAATATAACGAATTGAATGAGTTATGTATAAAACGACTTACCTTATCAATTCTGGGCAATTTGAGGTAACCTAAGAACTTTCTCCCTAATACGCTACCCATATGAGCTCCAAAGAGGGTAAATCGACAATGGTGGTGAGGATAGAGGTATTTTCTTTGAGGGGGAGGTGGAAAACCCGAAAAATATTAAAATATGAATAAGATATAAAAGAAACAATTTTTAAAAAAAATACCTGAAATGGGCCCATGGGCTGGCCCAATACCTAAATAAGTAAGACAAATTCACCATTCTTATGAATTTATATGGGGTAAAAAATTCTATAAAAGATTAAATATGTTAGTATTGGACAAGTGGGAAGTTTAATGGGTGAAAAGTATGAAAAAAAGAGTTAAAAAAGAAACAAATTCGGTTTTTAAAACTGGAAATGGGCTCACGGTTGGCCGAAATCATGAAGTAACCACCTTTTTTCAAAAACTACTAAACAACCAATAGGGATCCCAAATTAGGGTGGTTAGAAATATATGAATCATCAAAACTAAAGATTTATCTCAACAAATACCCATGAAAAATATAGGGATTTCTAATAGACCAGATCAATACAACGACAAAAAAAACAGGGTGTGACACTTTTTCTTGACATTCCATTTATGAACATGGGTTTTTTTATATTTCCAGTTTTGAGTTGGAGTTTATTGGTGTATATATTATCTCTCTCTTATTCATGTGTTCTCTTAGAGGTTAATTCCTCCCATTTGTGTGTTATTATACCCTCTATGATAGTCGCCAACCTAGGGCCTAATGGAGGCGGGACTCTGGGGTCATTATCTCCATTTTCACATTGCCTGCCCAAGAAGTGTAAACTTTTTGGGTGTTCTAGAAGGTCAAGCTGACTTGGAGGTGTGTTTGGGTGGACATTTAAGGAAGATTAAATGGAAATATCTTTCGTATGGTCTGTGCACATTTTATCTAAACTGTGTGGCCAAACCATACGAGATTGGCATTAGAGGCAGTGGTTATCTCACAGTTAGCGCACTGTTTAGATAACCGTGCGGACTAACCGTGTGAGGAGTGTTTGGAGAGATAGTTTCTAATGCCCGGTTATCACAAGGTTTTCAAACCATGTGGACAAACCATGAGGGAACTTAATCATTGTTCCTAAAATTGTGGATCTAAATCATTTTGCATATAAATGGTTCGTTTAAGCTCCTACGAGGCCATAACTTGGGACTACCCTTCATTGAAGTTAGGATAACCTATCCCAATCATTTTGGAGGCGATATGAAGGCTTTTCTTGGAAAATAAAAGCTGGTTTCTTGATGTATGTGATCATTCTTGTTTGGTTTCATATATCAACTTAGATCTATTTCTCCTCTTCCCTCAGTTTCTTAGATCTATGTCCGTTATGAGTAGATATAAGTGTGTGGATGCCAAATATTTTGAGCTTTGGTCTTGATATTTCTTGGAGGAGAGATATAAGATGGGTTTTTGGAGAATCAACCCGGATTTCTTGTTTTTTCTTCTTTGTTGGGGTTTTCGTCAAAAACCATGAGGTTGGGTACTCATTGCTTCTCTTTCTTTTACGTGCAATTGTATTGTTAGCATGTTTAATCCCCCTGGATGACAAATGGAATTTACATAATATATATTTCAATTGGATAAAGAAATTTATATTGATTGTATGTCATTGCCTCATGTTTTACTAGATAGTGTGATATCTATGCTTGCATTGATTTGCTGTTTGTTCTTGATGGAAATAGGTAAAGAACCTAAATTGGGATTAATTAATAATTATTTTGCAAAGGATAATGAGGCATGAAAACGAATCTAGTTCTTTTTATAATTTGATGTTAATAAAATTGGTGTAGTATGAATTTTAGTCTTTTGTGATAGCTTACTGGTTAGGTTTCTTGATGTTGGAAACAATAAATTATAAACCTTATAATTCTACATGGTTTAAATATTTGATTGTTTGATAATTATTTGAAGGGTTCTGAGTTACCCTCTTGATTATTAAAGGGCCAAGAGCCCAATTGATGTGATGGTTGCTTTCGTACTACTTGTGATGTGATGTGATCCTAGATGGTTGTTGTGATATGTGGGGTCATAGAGGCCTTTTGGGTTGTGGTAGTGGATGACGCCTAGAGTGGCGAGATGCATCGGTTTAGGCATGTCGTGTCGGGGAGGACAACGTGGTTGATGGAATGGGATGTATGTTATTTTTGGTTGCTTTCAGGTTATTTTTTTGTTTATTTTCTTTACTTTTCCCCAATGCTAAAGTCAGATGGTCTTGCTTACCCTTCTCTTGCAAGGGGCAAAGACGCACATGGTTTTCCATGTCCTTTCCGTGTATAGCTTCTCTAGGGAGGATTGGTCTATGCTCTTTCTATAGGAAACAATGTCTTGACAGGTAGTACATATACTCACCATGTTGAGCCCCCTTTTGTTTAGTAGCATATAATGCTTTTCTAGAATGCCTGGGAATATGGGAATGTAATTCTATAATGAATAATTGAATAAAGGATGTTAATACATGGGGCTAGAGTTGTCGGAACATGATGATGCGGTTGAAAACTGTTGAAGGAAATAGTTGAATTTGGGTGTGTTGCAAATGAAATTTAATGTGAATGGGTTCATTGTAAATTAATTTTTAAAGAATTAATTTACATACAATGGAATCGATAAAAAGGGAATGAAGTACTCTAATAATTCTCTTTAAATGGTTGTGTGCTTATAGGATACCAAGTCTTAGAAGTGGAAACTCGGAGTCCGAGAGACGTTATCTGCAGTTGTGTCTAATAATATGATATTCCCATAGTGTGGTTGTGAGATATAGTATATTTTTTACTTTTTGTGCTTCTATACGCTACTACACCCTGTTAGTAAGGTAAACTGACACCCCATGGATTCTGAGCCCTCGGGGGTGTTTTGCCCAAAATTCCAGTGGGAGGATGAATGCCTAACTACACCTTTAGCAAACTCTCTTCTCTTGGTAGATACATGTGCCATTAGGCACAGTGGTTAATTTTCCCTCTTATATGTGTGTAGAGGGATATAATGGATTGTGGTTATTCACACACATATATTCTTGATATAGTATCCTATGGACTATACATGTGTAATGTGTATATGCTATGATGGATTTAGGATCCTTACTCGGTGTATGGGCTGTAATGGATTGATGTATAATACCCGACGTATGATACACGTTATGCAAGTTGTGGTGGCTCTAGGAAACTACCTGGTTACTTTTGGTTGTGAGGATGGTGTGGTGCTACACCCAGGTGTCTCTAGGAAAGCCTTTGTGGTGCATGAGGTGCGGATTGTGGTGCCTCGCCCTGGTGTCTGTGGGAAAGCCTTTATAGAGAGAGATTATTAGGACATGCAATGTTGGGGAAAAGTGGAAAACCATTGGGGATGTAGTAGTGGGGTACCCTTGATATTATTTATAATATGATATATTCTTGTATGAGTTACATGTTGAGAGTATCCATGGTGAGGTTGCGAACATAGTATACCAGTTAGGTGATGAGTTAGTTCCATTTGTTGTTCACTATGCTTTATCATAATTTCTTTATTTATTCTCGAGATTATTCGGGATGGATCCTACTAAGTATACTGTTATACTCACCCTACATATAAATAAATTGTTTTTTTGGGTTACATGGAGTGGGTTAGAGATCAAGCTGGTTTCATCTAGCTTGGGGTTGTAGGAGATATTCGGGCTTGTGGTTGTAGCTGTTTTACTTTCACTTGGGTACTTGCAGTATTTACCCTTTTTGGTTGTAGTACTTTTTCATGAAATTCAATTTGTGCACTTGGGTTTCTTTTATATTTCCATTTTAGAGTTGGAGTTGATTGGTGTCTATGTTATCACTCTCTTCCGCATGTGTTCTCAATGAGGGTAATTCCTCCCATTTGTGTGTTACTATAACCTCAGTGCTATTCTCCAACCCGAGGCCTACTGGAGGTGGGAATCATGGGTCATTATCTCCCTTCACACATTGCCAGCACAAGAGGGGTACACTTTGTGTGGAAGGGTTCATGACATTGTGGTATCAGAAGTCTGGTTATGGGATTGGATGGGGTTTGGAGTTTTGAACATGTGAGGTTTCATGGGTTGGTAGGGTAACAGTGTAATTCATGTTTAGCAAGTGAGGTAAACACTGAATACCAGCTGAGACATAGGTGTCTAGGGCCCCCATTGATCTGATGTACGGACCATGTAGTTTACAATGGATAATAAACAAGGTGATACTAGTTTGAAGGTAGAGTATTAGGAAAGTATCCTGGATCAATATTCCTTGTGCCTGTGTTTGAATGGGTAGACCTTGGGATAGGTTAACCTAAAATGATAGAAAGAAAACAATAAATTAATTAATGTTGATTCTTTCATATTCAATGTTTAGGAGCTTTAACGGTTTTTTATTTTACAGGTATGGCTCCAGGTCGACGTCCTCATTAGGATTCCACTGAAAATGTCCAGCAGGCTATTCCAGAAGATCGCCGCAGGGTAGAGGTTGACGATGAAGACACTTGGAGGAAGAGAATCCGAGAGTTTCAGCTCCATAGTCTGCAGAAGTACAAGGGCGCTGATTCAGATGTAGTCACAGAAGACTTATTGGAGGATGTTGAGATAGGCATCAGTTCGATCCGTTCTTAGAAGGATCCCAAGGTGTCCTTATCTATGATGGTGGTTCATGGAGCTACAAGTCAGTGGTGGTTCTTGTTCCTCGGGGATTGTGAGGAGTCAGAAATCTCATGGGAGGAGCTACGAGACTAGTTTAGAGTCAAGTTCCATTACTCGACTACAAAGGCATCTAGTCACCATGAGCTTCTTACCCATCGATATGGGAGCTCTACTCTTCAAGAGTTTGGAATCCTTTTCAAGAAACTTTTTTGAAATTCTTCGGACCTATTACTAGATGAGGAGGCTAGGGTGAGGCATTTCGAGGGGGCTTTTCATCCAGAGATCCACCGCCAGGTCACCCCATTTATGATGAAGACATATCTTGAGGTTCTGGCGAGGGAAGAGGTTGTTGAGAGGATATTGGATAGTACAAGATCATCATGAGAGTGGGATTGTCATGGTCCCTCAGGAAGTAAGGTTGTGGTCTGGGGTTCCTGGTGTTCAGGGCAGAAGAGTTTTCGTTCATCCGTCGGTAGGTACCATCCCTTCTCATCTTGTTCCTCCAGAGACAACAACTCTTAGGCCTATGCCAAGGGATCAGGCACTTTTTTCTTGTGTTGGACATGGCTATCAGTAGCGGGAGTTCCCAACCTTTAAGAGTGGTCATCGTGCACCGAGTGCTATGCTCCAAGTTCCTCCGTTGAGGCAGTTCCAGCTGAGGCAACAGCCGCCAATTGCACTAGCATTAGATCAGTAGAGGGAATATGGGGCAGGTAGAGGACTGCCCCATGACACTCTGTGTCCTCAGAGAGAAGAGCACAGCTGTGGTGGGGGTCTTCATCAGGGTCAGAGAGGCCATGGAGGAGGTCGAGGTTAGCTTTATGCTCTTTCATTCCTAGCACCAGAGGAGCCATCGGTTGTTCGAGTTACCCTTTTCTTGTTTTCTACCTTGGTGTATGCCTTGTTTGATTCTGGAGCAACACACTTCTTCATATCACCTACCCTTTTCCATGCTTTGGAACTTGACATAGAGAGGCTTCGAGTGCTGTTGGTGTTGACTACGCTAGTTATAGGTTGTACTGACTTCTTTGATGTATGTAGAGATTGTGAGCTAGTGTTGGTGAAACACCGCTCTTGGGGAGATTTCCTATGTTTATGAATACAACCATATGATTTCATCCTCAGCATTGATTTGTTGTATTTGGTGTAGGCTATCATTGATTGATTCTAGTACAATGTTGTTTTCTTGGGAGCGGATGGAGAGTAAGGGATGTTTTTTGGTGAGCGGGATCCTCAGATGGGTCATAGGTGTGTATCATCCTTATCGTCTAGGATGGCTGAGATGATTCTACGTTCTTTAGAGTTTCAGAAGTTGGGGTTTCCTAGGGTCGTAGAAGAGTACCCTAATGTATTTCCAGAAGATGTTGTAGCCTTACCCCCTCGACGAGAGATCAAATTCAGGATCAAGCTACAGCCATGAGCGTCTCCTATCTCTATGTCTCCATATTGAATGGCCCCTTCTGAGTTGCGAGAGCTACATATACAGCTTGATGGTCTATTGCAGTGTGGTTTCTTTTGGCCAAGTGTGTCACCATGGGGTCCACCAGTTTTGTTTGTGAAGAAGGCCGATGACAGTTTGCAGTTATGTGTCGATTATCGTATCATTAAAAAGTTACAATAATGAATCTCTATCCTCTTCCGCAGATTGATGACTTATTTGATCAACAAAAGGGTGAAAGTTGGTTCTCAAAGATCAACTTGCGGTCAGGATATCATAAGATGTGTGTGAAGGATGAGGATATTCCAAATACTTCTTTCCTTTGTTGTCATGGGCATTATGAGTTCATTGTAATTCCATTTGGTATGATGAATGTTGTAGCTATGTTCATGGGATTGATGAATGATGTGTTCCATGAGTTCCTGGACAAGTTCATGGTAGTTTTAATTGACACCATCCTTATGTAATCCAAGTCTGAAGAGGAGCATGCATAGCATCTACGAGCCGTTTTTGGAGTCCTTCATCTACATCATCTGTTTGGGAAGTTGTCTAAGTGTGAGTTTTGGGCTCGAGAAGTCCGTTTCATGGGGAATGTTGTGTCCCAACATGGATTAGATGTAGATCCGTCTAAGATTGAAGTAGTGGTGTCTTGGGCAGCCCCCAGGACATTGTTAGAGGTGGAAGGATTCTTTGGTCTCATAGGTTACTATTGGAGGTTCTTAGCCAATTTCTCTTGAGTTTGGACTCCTCTAACTACATTGACTAGGATGGACCAGGAATTCATATGGAATGATCAGTGTCAGGAAGCTTTTGAGTATCTAAAGGGGAATGTTGTTGCTGATGTGCTAAGTCGAAAGTCACGTAGTGATGCTGTGCATAAATCTGGTGACTCATGGAGTGTAATAGAAGAACTTCCAGCATAACATCTTGATATGGGAGATGTTGGGGGTAGAGGATGTCTTTTTCAGATGATGGTACAGTCATCCCTGATGCAGAATGTGGAAGAGTCAAAGTTGGGAGATCTATAGGTGGAAGTCTAGAGGGACCGAGTTTTTTGTGGTGAGGCCCCTGATGGTTGGACTAAAGATGAACAACACCGAGTTTTTTATCATGGATGGAATTTTGATCCTTTGTCAATGTGTGAGATAGTTCTTAGAGAGTTCCATAGTTTTCCATTAGCAGTACATCCTGGCATGACAACGATGTACCAATCCATGAGGATTCAGTTTTTGTGGCATACGTTGAAGCATGAAGCTGGGTAGTTTGTGTCTCGATGTTTAGTCTTCTAGAAGGTGAAGGTCGAAAACCGTGTTCCTAGTGGTCTTCTGCAGCCATTAGAGATTCCTCAGTGGAAGTGGGAGGACATGTCAATGGACTTTTTTACTGGTTTACCTTGAGCTCTAGGAGGACATGATGCAATTTCGGTGGTAGTGGATTGTTTAACAATATCATCCCACTTTATAGAAGACAAGGATTCATGCATTGTGGATGTTTTGTCGAGGTAATATATAGAGGAGGTGGTGAGACATCATGGAGTCCCTAGGATGATCATTTCTGATCGAGATTCTCATTTTACCTCCAGAGTGTGGAGAGGTCTCCAACATGCTTTCGGTTCTCAACTATGTTGTATCACTGCTTTTCATCCTCAAACTGATGGTCAGACAGAGCGAACCATCAAGAATCTTCAATACATGTTACACTCTTGTGTTCTTGGTTTCAGATGTTCGGGGATGAGGCACATACACTTACTGGAATTCTCTTACAATAGTGGTTTTCAATCCACCATCAGTATGGCGCCGTTTGAAGCCTTGTTTGACTGGCCTTTCCTTTCTCCGTTGTTCTGGACAGGGGCCTGAGAGTCAGCAATTCTCGGACCAGAACTATTGCATAATACAGTAGATATGGTTCTGGTGATTTGTGAGCAGATGAAGATAGTGCAAGATCATCATAAATCATATGTCGTTCAAAAAAGGAGGCCCTAAGAGTTTAATGTTGGGGATCATGTGTTTCTGAAGGTTACTACCCATCATGGGTAGTGATGGATTAGTCGTGGAAGTAATATTTCTCCCCGGTTTGTTGGGCCTTTTGAGGTGTGAGCTCGTGTTGGAGTTATGGCGTATCGAGTAGAACTTCCCCCTCAGATGAGTCAGATACATTATATTTTCAATGTATCACTACTCCGTCGTTATCATGACGATGACTCTGACATCATCGATTGAGGAGAGATCGATTTTTATGATGATGAAACATTTGAGGAGTGACCTGGGGAGATCCAATACTACAAGGATAAGGTGTTGGGTGGGCGCTCTATCCCCTTACATCGTGTCTTGTGGTGATACAGTGTCTTGGAAGAGAGTACCTGGGAACATGAGTAACAGATGCATGTCCAGAACACAGAGTTGTTTTATGTTCCACTCTCTTCATGTATCATTATATCATTTGTGGTTCTGAAAATTTCATGTGTATGTGATGGCTCCCTTTGTTTCTATTGTGGATTTCTCTCTTTTGAGAGGTATCTCGAGGGGTGGTTGTTCAGACACTGTTTCGTTTACACCTTAGGTGGGTTTTAGATTTTCGAGGATGAGAATGTTTTGAAAGGTATCTTATGTAATGTACCGGACATCTCCAGTCTATTAAAATGTGAAAATGTGGTGTTAGAGGTATTCTGGAAGGTCAAGGTGACTTGGGGGTATGTTTGGGTGGACTTTTAAGGATGATTATTATGGGCAGTAGCTTTCGCACGGGCTGCGCACAGTTTTCCTAAACTGTGCGGCCAATCCGTGGGAGGATTGTGTTGGACGAAGTGGCTAACGCACGGTTAGCATACTATTTGGCTAACCCTATGGACTAACCTTTAGAGGAGTCTTTGGGGAGACAATAGCTAACGCATGGTTAGCACACGGGTTTTCAAACCATGCGTACTAACCATGCAGGCACATAATCTTACATCCTAAAATTGTGGATCTAACAAGTTTTTCTTCTAAATGGAACTTTTAAGCTCTTAAGAGGCCATACCTCGGGTTTACCCTTCCTTGAAGGTACTAGAACCTCTCCCAAGCATTTTGGAGGCGATCTGAATGCTTCTCTTGGAAAATCAAACCCGGTTTCTAGAGGTATGTGACCATTCTTTTTTGGTTTCTTAAGTCTACATAGATCTACATCTCCTCTTCCTTCAGTTTCATAGATCTATTCCTGTTATGGGTATATCTATGTGTGTGGATGCCAAATATGTTGAGCTTTTTTCCTGATCTTTCTATGAGGATAGATCTAAGGCGGGTTTTTGGAGAATCAACCCAGATTCCATGTGCGTAATTCGTTGTTGGGGTTTTCGTAAAAAACCTTGAGGTAGGGGATTTTTTGCTTCTCTTTCTTTTACGTGCAATTGTATTATTAGCTTGTTTAATCCCCCTAGATGAAAAATGGAATTGATATAATAAATATTTTAACTGGATAATTAAATTGATATCGATTGTATGTTATTGACTCATGTTTTTCTAGATACTTTGATATCTATTCTTGCTTTGATTTTTTTTCGTTCTTGATGGAAATTAGTAAAGAACGTAAATTGGGATTAATTGATAAAGTTTTGGCTAAGGATAAAGAGGCACAAAATCAAATCTGTTTCTTGTTACAATTTTATGTTAATCAAATTGGGGTAGTAATCATGTTTACCATTTTGTGATAGATTACTGGTTAGGATTCACGATGTTGGAACCAACGAATTATAAACCTGTTAATTCAAAATGGTCTAAAGATTTGATTGTTTGATAATTCTTTGAAGGGTTCTGGGTTACCCTCTTAATTGTTAAAGGACCAAGATACTAATGTATGTGATGGTTTCATTCCCGTTGCTTGTTTTGTGATGTGATCCTGGATGGTTGTCGTGATATGTGGGGTCATAGAGGCCTTTTGGGTTGTGGTAGTGGATGACTTGTAGAGTGGCCAGATGCATCGGTTTAAGCATGTGATGTCGGGGAGGACACCAGGGTTGATAGAATGGGATGAATGTGATTTTTGGTTGCTTTCTGATTAATTGGTTGTTTATTTTCTTTACATTTCTCCACATCTCCAGGAAGCTGGTCTTGATTACCCCTCTCACGAAAGGGGCGAAGACACATGGGGTAAGCCACATACTTTCCATGTCTAGTTTCTTAAGGTAGGATGGGTCTACGCTCTTGTTATATGCGGGAAAGACTCAACGGGTAGTAAATCGACTCACCGTGTTGAACCCCCTTGTGTTTAGTATCATAGAATGCTTTTCTAGAATTCCTAGGAATATGGGAAAGTAATTCTATAATGAATAATTGAATAAATGATGTTAACCCATGGGGCTGGAGTTGCCAGAACATAATGATGAAGTTGAAAACTGTTGAAGGAAGTAGTTGAATATTGATGTGTTGCTAATGATATTTAGTGAGTATTGGTTCATGGTAAATTAATGTTTAACGAATTAATTTACATACAGTGGAATCAATAAAAAGAGAATAGAGTAATCTATTAATGATCTTTTAATGGTTGTGTGATTATAGGATTCCTAGTCTTTGAAGTGGCATCCTGGAGTCTACGAGAAGTTAGTTTCAGTTCTGTCTCAGACTAGGTTATGCCCATAGTGTGGTTGTGAGATTTAGTATATTTTTTACTATTTGTGTTTGTATACGTTACACCACCCTGTCAGTAAGGGAAATTGACACCCTGGGGATTCTAAGCCCTGGGGGGGGGGGTTTCTCCAACATTCCGGTGGGAGGATGAATGGTTGACTACCCCCATTGGCCCCACTCACTTCTCTTGGTAGATACTTGTTCCATTAGGCTTAATGGTTTGTTTTCCATCTTATATGTGTGTAGAGGGTGGTAATGGCTTTTGGTTATTCTCACAAATATATTCTGGATATAGTATCCTATGGACTACTATATGTGTAATGTGTATAGGCTGTGTTGGCTTGCGGGTCCTTACTCGGTGTATGGGTTGTAATGGATTGTGGTATAATGCTCGACGTATGATACACATTATGCGAGCTGTGGTGGCTCCCAGAAACTACCTAGTTACTTTTGGTTGTGAGGATGGTGTGGTGCTTCACCCAGTTGTCTGATGGCAAGCCTTTGTGGTGCATGAGGTGCAGATTGTGTTGCTTCGCCCACGTGTCAGTGGGCTAACCATTTTTGAGAGAGATGCTTAGGACGTTCCACGTTGTGGAAAAGAGGAAAACCAGTGGGGAAGTAATATGATGGTAGCATTGATATTATTTATTATGTGATATATTCTTGTATGCGTTACTTGGTGACAGTAGCCACAGTGAGGTAGGGAACATAGTATAACTGTTAGGTGATGAGTTAGTTCTTCTTGATGATCACTATGCTTTAACATGCTTTCTTTATTTTTTTCACAATAGGCTTCGAGGAGGATCATACTGAGTATACTTTTATACTCACCCTACATATATATAAACTAATTTTAAGGTTACTTGGAGTAGGTAGGAGGTCAAGATTGTTTCTACTAGCTTGGGGATGCAGGGGCTATTCAAGATTGTTGTTGTAGCTATTTTACTTTCTTTTGGGTACTTGCATTTTTTCAACTTTTTGGTTGTAGTACTTTTTCTTGACATTAAATTTGTACACATGGGTTTCTTTTATATTTCCAGTTCTAAGTTGGAGATGATGGGTGACTATCTTATATCTCTATTCCGCATGTTTTCTCAAAGAGGGTAATCCCTACAATTTGTGTGTTACTATACCCTCAGTGCTAGTCGCCAACCCGGGGCCTACAGGTGGCGGGACTCGGAGGTCATTATCTCTCTTCTCACATTGCCAGCCCAGGAGGGGTACACTTTGTGGGGAGGGGTCGCGACATAACTGATTCCAAAAATGATTCTTATTTTTTTTCCTCCTCAACATGGATCAATAATTAAATACCAAATAAATTAATTAATATATTATAAAATATAATATCAAATAATTAAATTATAATACAAATTCCTCATTATTTAACTTCTATACACTAACATCATTTTTCAAGAGTCATTGATCCCTTAAATCCAATAGAAATACACATATGATAAATAAATAAACCCAAAGAGTCTTATTCTAATTTATTATGCACACAAGGATAATGTCATCCAAGCATACCAACCATATCAACCAGTAGTAATCATGTTTTTTCTAGAGAAAATACAACTTTTACATCGTCTGTTGTACCTCACACTATCACAGAAAACAAAAAAAATACCAATAATAATAACTAGGATATAATATCATGAGATTTATGTGATTGAAATAATAACATTTCATTACATCCCTCTAACTGAAATATATATTAAAAGAAAACCACTATTAATACCATCACATATTGTACCAGTAGAATAGAGAATGGTAAGAGGTGGTTGTCAACCAATAATTTTTATCTAAATTGAATTATTGGGAATACAACCTCATATATTTAAATGGGTTTAGTCTCCATAAATATATAGATGTCATAGAATATGTAATATTAAAGCATTAAATATATTTATATGGCTCAAACCAGACAAGGGGAAACTATCTTTATGTAGAACCCTCTACTACCAAAATTTTAGGGGGATCCTGGCTTCCCCAACAATGTATTAGGTATATAAATTATGAAATTACCAAACTAAAAAAATTAATTAATTATACATTAATATAATTAATTCAGTTGTGTTTTATGATGTTAATACTTGACATTATGAGGGATTTTTTGGTGACAATACTAATTCAAATAATTTATTCGAATGTATTCCATCATTATAAATAATTAATAATGATCTAACATAATACATTCATTAATTCATTTTTCATTTCATAAATATCTTTGTACTGAAGAGGTCATCCAATGTGACCATATAAAAAAATTTCTTTGGGGTTCAAAAAATTGAACAACCTCTCATAGTTAGAAATTTATTATATATAAATATCCATACATCAAGCCATTAAATATGAATATTAATTAAAAATAAATAATCCTATCATTTAGAACAAGTAATAGAAAAGAATATATTGATCCCATTCAATAAATCCCAATGCCATCTTTGATTCCACAAAACAAAACAACACATTTTACATCCTAGTCCAAAATAATTATAATAACCTGCACCTCTTTCCAAAATCAACACCACAAGCATCTTCACCTGTATAAATATCATAATTTTTCCCCTTTATACCATCACAGTCTCAGGAAACCCCACCCATATAATCACTATAACTTGAAACCCTTTCTACAATCACAACCTTAGGTATCCCCATACATTTTTTGAAATGTATAGGGATAGTAAAAATTAATTTCAATGATATAAATCTATTGAGAATAAATAGATATTAGATATATTATTCCCAAAATATTTTTATAGTAATTACAGGCAAATCAAATAAGGCATTTGATCCTCAATCAAGAAACATCAATATCGATTAACCCCACGTAAATGATTTATGTAATCATTAAATTATCATTATGATATTTAATTAAACAATTATATAACAATTAATTTCAAAAGATATTGAATTTTTTTTGAAGGATAATTATTATTTATGGATTATGAAAATATTCCTCAAGATAAATTTTTATTTTTAAAAAATCTCAAAAAATAAGCATTTATGAAAATCTGTTTTTTTTTAATAAAGAATTTATTCCCATTGTTATCCTTCAATATCCTGGAGTATCAACCATTTTTATTATAATTAAAATTGTTAAACCACTATATATTAAATATCAGTTATAGTTAATATAACTCAAATTCATAAAATCACATATCATTAACATTACAAAATAGGAATATGAATATTCTCAAATGTGATAATCACTAATTAAATTATATGGTAAAAATAATTATTCAATAATTTAGATCAATATTATTTATGTTTTTTAGAACTATAACATACCATTTCTTATTTATCACTCTGGAATAATTATACAAAAAATTCTCTATAATATAAAAGATAAAATTATTATTTTCTACATTCATATTTTAATATGATATATTAACATGAATTTTTGTCTACTACATGAAATAGAAAAATAAAATCTATTTCTAAAATTATAATTAATTATATTAATTTAAATAAGAAATTTTTAGATGATAAGATAACATTATTTGAAATTTTCCAAAAAATTATTGAAATATATATTATCAAAAATAAATAATATAAATTCAATCATTTATTACATGAATTATACCTCCATTTCATTGTTTTGAATAGTATTAACACCTTTAATCAAAAGCATCAAATTGCATAATCAATAAAATTTAATAATTCTTATTCAAAATTCAATCTCACAATTAAATGTATGTTATCTTTAATTTTAAATTACTATTAATATTATTATGTGAATATTACCATCATATTTTTATATTGTTACATATATATTCAGAAATTTTTTATATCATATTTGTTCATTGTTGTTATTCACATCCATGTATACAGTGAATCTAAAACATTGTAAATTATAATTCTCACACATGATAAATGAGAATACACATATCCCCTACCTATTATTTCATTTCAAGGTTATTTAACATGGTTCATAGCATATATAAACAGATATAGTGATATGTACATTTCTTCATCTCAGAAACACAAACTCTTTTGTGATGGATAGGAGGTGATCAACTGTATATGTTATTTCAAGACTCTAGATGTTGATTTGAGGAAATCTAGTCTAAAAGTGGAAGAAAGACTAAAATATAAATTATTGGGTATTCTATAATACAAAAATATGTCCTCTATGAAGATATTAAATCCTTATTTAATTAATATAATACTAATTGATGGCATGACCCGTTTGTAATTTAAAAATTTACAATGATTAAAATGATCTTATTTGAAACAACTGAAATGAAATCAACCAATTAATTCAATAATAAATTATTATATATATTGAAAATATATTATATGTGATTTTTAATTAAAACTAGATTTTATGAAATTTTATACTACCCTTAATTATGGAGTGTGGATAGTGTAATATTAACATAGTTTTTCCATTATAACTCTTTTGATCCTTATTTGATCCTTCAAAATCTTAGTTATTCTTGTCATTAGTTGATCATTACTCTATATAAAATTTATAGAATCTCATATAGCCATTGGGGAGAGTAAACATAGAATAATATGAGTAAGATACAACAATTATACTGTATTATGAATTTTGGAACTACCCTTATGAAACATTTCTAAAACAAAACATATAGTTATGAATCCAATTATAAATAGGTTTCTTCATTATATTGAATCATTGTGTTTCATAAGGGTATGAATACCAACAAAAATATAAATTTTTTACATTAAAAATCACATAAATAATTATGATATGACTTTATTATCTCTTCTAGTATCCCCGAACCAATTAGAGTCACTACAAAACATTATAATTAAATTCCCATTAACCAATTTTAACTACTTTGATTATAACCATAATTTATAAAATTATTTTAATAACTCATCATAAAATATGATATATTTTTTAAACTAATTTTAAATTTATGGAATTTCTATCGACCTAATAGACATCTTAGAATGAAAATGTAAGTTGGACACATGAATTTTATGGATGGATATGGTAATGGAATGATGGTATTAGGGAATAAAGAGAGTGTCATGATAATAGGGGATAAATGATCCATAGAGATAGGTGATATTGGTTAAATGAATCACTTTTATCTGGATTTGGGATGCAGGGTAGGAGAGGGGATTGAGGGGATGGATGTGTTTGTCCTTTCCAATGAGGAATGTGTGGAAGAATGTGTTTTGTGGGTTTATTTGATTTTTTTTGAAGAAATATGTTTTATTCAAAACATTAATTAAATTTAAAATAATATTTTACAAATTTTAAATATGTTTACAATGATATATTATGGTTTTTATAAATTAAAACATTATAATATTGTTTAATTTGTTTTTGTTCCTATTCCATTACCTATTTGTCAAGATATTATTAAATCTATATGAAAAACGAAACAACTTGTGAAAAAAATCACTATTTTATTTGCTATGATACTATTTTCTATTTGATTCCATATAAATATTGTTATATCAAACCCCTACACAATATATATTATTTCAAATAAAAATTATTAACTATTTACTAGTTTTCTATATATTTTTAACATCAGTATAATAATAAAATCCAAACTTATGAAAATTTAGTCTCAAATAATAAATAAAATATTAATATAAATTTTTATAGATATAGTTAAATTAAAATATAGAATTTTATTTATTTTATATTATAATCATGATAATTTTTTAAAATCCTTTACCTGTGGATTTTATCAATCACATTCAATCATCAAGAATTGAACTATTCGATATATTATTTATATGAAGATCAGAACTAAAAATGAAACCTATATAATTTTTTTTATCTATTTAGATATTTCATATTAATAAATATATATATTAATTATATATAATTCATTATTATTTATTTCTTATAGAAAGATTATTATTCCAATTTATGAGTGTGAAACCAAATGGTTTTGGTATATCACTAGAAAAGGATATCAACGAATTATTAAATTTTACTCTAAAATTTTGTTTTTTAATAGCATATATATATATATTGTAAAAGGGATTGTGAAATAAGGAAAAAAATTACTTCTTAATATACATTCCTAAAATAAACATGATAATTTTCCAAAACATTAAAAAATAATTCATTTTATCAATATCAATAACTAAGTAATAAAAAAATTCAACATCACAATAATGTCAATTATTATGGATTTAGAGGGAATTTATCCATCAATTCCAGAGAGAAACATTACTATATTAATTTTATTGAAAAAATATATGTATTTCCTTAGTTATGGAAAATTAATTTTATCAAATTAAAAAATAAATGTCCACCAAATAAAATATTCTATGATACACTTTGAATGAATTAAATACATGCCAATAAATTTCTCATCTTAATATCTGATTAGGGATATATTGATAAATTGATAAATATAATACTTAATTAGAATTTATAAATAAATTTTTGTATTATAAAAAAATAATATTTTCGTGAGGTAAAAAAATATGTAATGCCCCAACCCTTATTACCAAGAGTCAGTGAATTATTAAATAACATCAGCATGATCATAATATACTATCCCTATAGGTCATCGATAATATACTTCTTTGTATCATGAAATAAAATAAAACATACCAAGGGGTGAACACATGTTGTTATTAAGGATAACAATATAGAAGAATCTTTCATTTATAAACACATTCATTTAAGAAAATGTATAAGAATAAAACAAAAGCCTATTAAACTTAATCATAAAAATATTAAAGAAAAGATAAATAAAATAATTCAATTTAATTATTCACATGGATATTCTACTTGTCTAATTATCACAAGTAATATCAATATCCAATTTCATTATGATAGAATGCATAATGTCATACATCATTAACACAACGTCAAGTCCTCATTCGAAAACTAAAAATAAATTTTGTCAAGACCTTGTGCCAAGGAACTAGTTCTTCTCATGAGACTTAATGATGCATCGAGGAGCTATATTAGGCTTCACCCATCACTTACTAAGTCCAATACATTCCACATATAAAAAGGATGAAACAAAACAAAAACATTCATATTAAAAATAGAATAAAAATTGTTAATACATTAACCACAAATGATGAAGGTTTAAAAATAACACATCAACATTCAAACAAATAACAAAATTTTATATATATTACGGACGATTGGGTCATACTAAATAATTTTCAAACAAGTATAAAATCCATCAATAGATGTTGACTTAAATGAAATAAAAACTATGTGAGAGAAATATATAATTTTATTTAGAAATAAGAAAAATTTCTCATAATTATTAAAAATATTATTTTTAAAATACTCTTATAATCTTTTATGGGAGTTTCTAAGATGCTATAATGGAAAAAAATTGCCGCATAAGCCGTATAAGATAAAAAACATTCTTACCTTAAATTGTCAAAAAGGTCATAATGTACCTTGTTTGGAAAACGATGAAAATATTCCACTCAAAAAAAATTATATAAAGGCAAACATGGGTATAAATGAATTGGACCGATATTCTTTGAAATAATAAAAACATTTTAAATACATTTTTAAGAATCATATATGTGGATGATAAAGAAGTCCAGTAGATACGTACATATAAACAACCTCAGATAAGTAATGAGATTGTAGAATTAAACCTTACCTTCCAATTTTTCTGCGTGAAGGGTTTATTAACATCCTGTACAATTGTTAAATGGTTTTTATTAAATTATATAATCAACATATACATAAATATGATATTATATATGATCATTTAATATTATATTATTAATAATATTATATTAGTATCAATGATTTAGGTGTTAAATAATTAATTTTCCGTTATATGTTTTGTTCTGTAAGTTAGGTGTGATATGTTTATGATGAATTTGACTCATATCCCAAATGATATTAATTTCTTAATCATTATTTTTATTCAAAAAATGAAAATTATTCTTGAATTGTTATGATGGGAAATGAATCTCATCGTGTTCGTGGAGATGGTAATCTGTACATACGCACGAGTGACAATACCAATATATTGATGGTGAAATAATTTATAATTGGATTATATATCATATATACAGAATCATTAACATGTTATATTATTTATTTACATCAATTGAACTAATTATTAAACCCATACAAATAATGAAGTGTTGAATAACAAACTACACCACGATGTGGAGACGGTAAGTCGTACATATGTGTATATTATGACTTTGTCATTAATCGAATGGATAGAATAATGAATATAGATGTAACATATTTATAACAAAATAATAGTATGTATAATTATCATTAGTAATTAATTTTTTATGGAAACAACTAATAAATATGATGTGGAAGAATAAAAGATCTTTTAAAGAGGTTGTGAAACTATAACCACTTCTTCGGGTTCTTCTTTTTGATTTGATCAAATGGGCTTCACAGGTTGGCATTCTGATCAATGTATGAAAACTAATATAAATTTAGAGTTTTTTGGAGGATATTTGAGCAAGTTTTGGCCATGAAAAATGGCTTTGGATGTGTGAAATTAAGAGAAGGGGGGGAACCCTTATATAAGATAGGTGAGGGTCACTTTTGGGAAAGATGGAAATATTATATTATTATAAAATCATATTTGTTTTAAAATAGATAAAAGTGAATTTATTTCAAGGATAAGGTTGTTGTGGGTTGAAAAAATCTCAACCAATTGGTTTTAGATAGATTTTTTGTCACCATATTGACCTTATCTTTAATATTTAACACTTAGTTAAATAGTTTATCTTTTACCATGTATTCGTGTATTTTTATAATAAATGGTTATAAACATACTATAAAAATCCATGAGAACACCAAGTGGTTCATTATTGATATATATAAACTTATTTAATTCCTTTAGCTGATACTTAGATTTTTAGAAACATTATATATGTTAATAATGTAGTATTGTTTTGAACTCATTCATATAAATTTTGACACAATTTTGTATTTAGTTTTTGTGAATGTAAAATAAAATTATTAACTCCAATAAAAATTAATTTAATCAACCCTAACAAGTAATATTAACCTATAATAATCTCATAATATATTAAATGTAATAATTTAGAAATAATTAATATTTATTATATCAATTTTTTAGCAATTCAATATTAAGGTAATTACAGCATCATTAAAGTGTCATAAATAAATTTAATTAAATTATGTATGTAAAATATAGATAAAATAAAATTATGTAGGAAATTTTTTTATATTTCTAATTAATATTTATAGATGAATTTTTATTCTATATAAAAATATATTAAAAATGGTTAAGTTATTAAACATTGTATTTAACACATTAAAATTTTTTAAATAAATTAATAATAAATGTTATAATGTAATCCAAGTGAACAAAAAAGATAATATTGTATTGATAAGGTTGATTGGGGTCTAAATACACCTATCCAATAAAATTAGAAATTTTTTTTGTGTGACTATAATATAATTTTTCCTTTAATTACCCTATTTCATTTTAACTGTGGTAAATAAAATTCAGAAGATACTATTCCCCAAAAATTATTTTCATCCTATTGAACCAAATTTTATATACTAATGTCTATAGTGTCTATCAGATTTTTGAAATTCAATTCATAGAAGCGTTAAATTACATTTTATGAAAATTTGAAAATGTGCCTAGACGGTCAGTAAAAGACGTCATAAAATTAAACAATCTTTTATCCAACTAATTTTATTATAAAATGACTCCAATGTATAAAATTGAACGAATTTAGTTATTAGGTATCTATTTTTAGATAAAATAAATTTATATAAAATAAATAATTATTTAAATAAAAAGTTTGTTTTAACCATTTACACATTGTTTTCACTATTCAACAAAAAATGAATGTCTACAGAAAAATACAAAAAATTTACCCTAAACTAATTTTGATATTATATATCAACAAATTAAATCCATTCTAAAAATATAAATTTTATTTAATTTCAAAAATTGGGTATTATTATTCATAATGGCCAGTTGGATTCATCCTAGTGTGGAAGAACATGAAGTTGTATACAGTCCTAGCTATTGCTTTATTCAATTTGAAACGTAACTTTGATGCTTGGGTAATTACTATAACGAGACGACCCCATTTACCCAGAGTCAGTTCATTATTATATAACATTGGCATGATCACAATGGATCAAATCCCGAAAGACTGACATGTTTAGTATCTTTGGAGGTACTAGATATATTCATAAGTTTTACATTACTTCATGAAATAAAAACATCAAAACAATTTGACCCCTTTTAAACAAACTTATATCCTTAGCTGATCCCTATAGGTCAACCATAAAATACTTTTTAACATCCAGGGAAAAATAAAACATAGAAAGGGGTGAGCTAATATTCAGAGTAAGGATAACAATATAGTGGAAACATTCATAAATAAGAAAAAAAATTTAAGGAAATGTATATGACTACAACAAATTCCTATTAAAATTAAAAATCAGCAAAATATGGAAAATATAAAATCAAATAATGCCATTTACTTATTAACATGGATACACTACTAGTGAAATAATCACATGAAATATCACTATCCTCTTTCATAATGATGGAATGTATAATTCCATACTTCATAACCACATAGTCAAGTCTATGTGAAAAAACACATGTTTGTCAAATGAGACCAACCGATGCATCAAGGATCTATAGAGGGCTCCACCCGTAACATAATAAAACCAATGCATTTCTCATATGAAACAATTTAGACATAAAATAAACATTCGTATTAAAACTAGCATACGAAATGTTAATACTTAATCTATAAACCATGAATGGTACAAAAATAACACAACCATAGTCAAAAATATTACAAAACCTTCAATTTAGTATGGAATTTTTGTATCATAATAAATAAAAATCAAACTAGTTTAAAATTAAACAATAGATATTGACATAGATGAAATGATTTTTTTAAAAGAAATACCTCTTTCTATTTTGAAACCATATAAAATTTGTGTAATTATTAAATAAAAAATTTACAAGGAAAATATTCTTATAATATTGTAAGATAAGCTCCAAAGTTTTAATAATGGCGGAGAATAACCACACATGTCGTATAAGTTCAAAAAGACATTCTTACATTAATTTTGTCAAAAAGGTCATGAAGTACATTGTTTGGAAAACGACAGAAATATTTCTTTCTAAATATATATGATCAAATAATGATATAAATGAATTTAACCCACTGTCTAATAAATGGTAAATTTTATTGGAATTTCATTTTAATGAAAACACGGATATAGACAATAAAGAGGTCCCAATATATATTTATGTATTAACAACCTCAAATAAGTGAAGAGATTGTAAAATTTACTCGTACCTTGTACATTTCCTGTGTCGAGGGTACATTAACCTCTTTTATAATTGTCAAATAACTGTCATTAAATTATAATAGAACTATATACATAAATAATATATCATATATGATCTTCTAATATTAATTTGTTAATAATATTTTAGTAGTATCATCATTTCAGCTGTTAACTGATTCATTTTCCATTATAAGATTTGTTACATACGACATGTTAGAAATTAATAGGATGAATTTTATTCATATAAAAAATTGTATTATATTATTATTTTTTATTTTTGAAACGTAAAATGGAAATAATTCTTGAATGATTACAATGGGGAATAAATCCAATCGTGTGTGTTGAGACAGTAATCCGTTCTTACACACGGGCAGTAATATCATTATATTGATTGTGAAATCATATATAATTTGATGTTATATCATATATACTGAATCGTTAAAGTATTATATTTATTATTATATTAGTTATACTCATTAATATACGCATTTAAATAATGAAGTGTTTGAATAACAAACTACACCGCGAAGAGGAAACGGTAAGACGTGCGTACGCAGGTTTATTGAATCTCTCATTCATATGATGGATAGAATAATGAATATTCTTGTACCATTTTTATAATAACATAATATTATATATAAGATAGAGTATTTATTTTTATCTAATGGAAACAATAATTAAAGATGAATAGGAAGAAGAAAAGTGCTTGAAATTGGGTGGTAAAATTATTACCTCTACTTCGGGTGTTTCATTTTGTGTTGATCAAAAGGACTCAATATGTTGACTTTTTGATCAATGTAATTCCACTAGGTTAAATTGAGGGAAGTTGGGAGGATATTTGGGAGGGGTTTACCCATCCAAATGGCTTTGTAGATGTGAAATTAAAATAATGGGAAGTGCCCTTTTATAAGATAGGTGAGGGTCACTTTAGGAAAATATTGAAATATAATTTTTTATAAAATCATTTTTGTTTTTTAATGGCTCCAAAATGAATTATTTAGAGGATATGGTGGGTATGTGACGCAAAAACTTTCATCAAATAGGTTTTAGAAAGGTTTAGGTCACCATATTAACCTTATCATTATTATTTAACTCATAGCGAAATAGTGACATTACCATGTCTCTTTGTATTTTTCTATTACATGGTTAATAAATCTACAATAAACAACCAAGTGAAACCCATGTGGTTAACTATTAATATATATAACCTTATCTATGTTATTTGACATTACTATAGATATTTAAGAATATTAAATCAATTAATAATATAATTTTGGTTTTAAAAACTCAATTATGTCAATTTTACACTATTTTGTATTTAGTTTTTGTAAAAATAATAACATCATGATTACATCGAAAAAAAATTATTTACTCAACCATAAAAGGTCATATTAACCAATAAAATTAGTTTAATTCATCAAATGTCTCATATTATAGTTATTTAGATTTTTATAATATCAAATGTTTTAATATTTTATTTATAAGTTAATTATTACATCATCATTGTGTCAATAATTAATTAAGATTTCTAACGTGTAAAATTTATAAATAAAATACCATTATGTAGGAAAATTATTTATATTTATAATTAATATTAATAGTTGAATTTATGTTGTTTATAACCCTTTATTAATAACAGTTTACTTATTAAACATTGAATTTAACACTTTTATCTCCACTTTAAATAAAATAATAATTAATGTCTTAATCTAATCCAAGAAAACCAAAAGGGTCATATTTTATTCCTAAGGACGTTTTTGGTCGAATTACACTTCTCCATTACAATTATGACATGCATTAGGTTAATTATGATATCATTTTTTCCATTAATTACCCTCTTTACGTTAACTGTTGTAAATAAAAGTCAACAGTTACTATTCAGCCCAATTAGTTTCATCTTATTGAACAACCAATTACATACTTATATTAACCACATCTCTTGTATTTTTGAAATTCAACTCACCTAAGCTGTAAAATTTTGTTTCAGGGAAATTTTCAAATGCTTATAAGAGGTGGGTAGAAGACCGTAAAAAGTTCGATAACATTTTTGTATATCTAAACTTATTATAAAATGACTCCAATGAATTAAATTGAGCATATATATAGGTATTATATATCTATTTTGACATAAAATAAAATTATATGAAATAAATATTTATTTTAAAAAAAATTCGGTTTTAAACAATAACTTTGAGTTTTTCACTATTCATCAAAAAGTGAATGTTTTCAGAAAAATACCATATATTCACCATAAGCTAATTTCAATATTTTAAATCAAGAAATGAAATCCATTTTGAATGATAAAATTTCTAAAATATGAAAAAGTGGGTATTACTATTCATAATGGCTATTTTCATTGGTTGTGGAGTGTTTGAACTCGATATTGCGTAGAACACAAGTTATTGTATTATTCAAAGGGAAAAATACTGTGGAAGCTTAGGGTGTTACATTATCCTCTCCTTAAAATAATTTCGCCCTCATAATTTCTAGAATATTATTGCATAAAAATATTTGGGTGGTTCTTCATTATACGTTTCTCAGGTTCCCACGTTGCCTCTTCCATCTTATGGTTTCTCCATATAAATTTTACTCTAGGAGTCGTCTTGTTTCTCATCACTTTTTCTCTTGTATAAATAATCTTTAATGTCTTGTCATAATAAGGCATATATGGTTCCATTTCAATTTCATCATAGGTGATTACATTTATTAGGTCAGGCATGTATTCTCTCCAAATTGATTTGAGGAACACATCATGATCTTTGGAGTGTCTTGGTGACACTGCCAAATGGTATGTTACATCACCAATATGATCTAGAATTTAAAATGGTCTTATCTAACTAGGACTTAATTGACCCTTCTTATAGAATCATATAAATTCCATCGATGGAGATACCTTCAAGAAAACATAATCTCCTAGCTGAAATTCCAAATCATTCCATCAGTTATCGACATAGCTCTTTTGCATACAATGAGCTGCTTTGATGTGTGTTTGGATAACCTTCACATCTTCCATAATTTCCTCTAGGTGTCCTGGTCCAATGAGTTTTCATTCACCCACATCATCCCAACAAGTTTGTGAGTGACATCCCATTCCATATAATTCTTCATATGGCGCCATTGGAATACTTGAATGGAAAATAATGTTTTATGAAAATTCTACAAGAGGTAAATATTGATCACACCAACCTTGAATGTCATGGGAGTAAGATATCAATATGTATTCTATGGTTTGAATAGTCTATTCTGATTGTCCATCAGTTTGAGGGTGGTAGGCAGTGCTCAAATGAAGAACAGTATCCAGGCCTTTCTGAAAACTTTCCCACAATCATGATGTTAATTGGGTATCACGATCAGTAACAATGGATTGTGGAACACCATGAAGTCTTACAAATTCATTAATATATTGACATGCTAGATGTTCAAGTGGTAAATATTATCTTATAGCAACAAAATGTGATGACTTTTTAAGATGATAAATAATGGCTCATATTGGATTATTTCTTCTAGGAGTCTGTGGTAGCCCAACGACAAATTCCATCACAATATTATCCCATTTACACTCATGTATGGGACGAGGATTCATGACTCCTCTAGGTTGTTTCCTTCCAACATTCACTTATTGACACACAATAAATCATGACACCAGATCAGTAAAATCACTCATTATATTTTCCCACCAAAAATGTTCTTTCAAATCTCTATACATCATTATGCTACCAGGGGGTATAGAGAAATTGGATCTATGATCATCATCCAACAGTTCCCATTTTAGATCAAGAATGTTAGTAACACAACATCTCTTCCCAATTTTCAAAATTCCATCTTCATTTATGATGTCACTAAATCTCCCATTATTCACAACTTTAATATTATTTTGAAACTCCACATCAACAGTCTGAGAACTCTTTAACCATTCTAGTAATGATGGTTTTGAAACCATTTCAATAAGTATTGATGTTACACCTTGCACTGATATTCCCATATCAATAATTACTAGATTTATGATAATTTGAACCCTTTAAACTATCATCTTGTTCAAAACATCATGATCCTTTCTACTGAAAGCATTTGCAACCTTATTTTCCTTCCCCAAGTGGTAGTGTATAGTGAAATCATAATCCATGAGTAGTTAAAACCATCTTCTTTGCCTCGTGTTGAGTTCTTTTTGTGAGAAAATATACATTAAACTCTTGTGATCAGTATAAATCTCACATTTTTCAGTATAGAGATAGTGACTCCATATCATTAGAGAAAAGACTACAACAGAAAATTGAAGATAATGAGTGTGATATTTTTACTGAAGAATTTTTGGCTGTCGTGATGCATAGGTTATAACTCTATCATTCTGAATAAGGAATCCACCAAGTCCTTCTTTTGAAGATTCACAATAAATAACAAACCCATCATTCCCTGATTGTAGATTTAATATATAATCATTGAATAATATTGTCTTCAGTTCATCATAACATTCATGAAACATTTTTTAAGATAAATTTAACCCATTTACATGGGATCCTGTTTAATGGGATTTCCAATTAAAAAAATTCCGGAAAAATGCTGATAATATCCTCCTAAACCAATAAAACTGTGTACCTCAATTATACATGTCGGTGCTAGCCATTCATGGAATTCCTTTATCTTAGAAGGATCCATATAGATTCAATCCGTAGAGACATTATGGACATGAAATGAAATCTCATGATACCAGAATTCACACATGATAAACTTCCCATATAATTCATTTCTTCTAAGATATTTTGAATAACAACCAAGTGATTTTCATGATATTCATAGCTTTTGGAGTATACCAATATATCAGCAATAAATACCACTACAATTTCGTCAATATATTCCTTGGAAACTCGATTCATTTGATCCATGAAGATAGTGGGTGTATTATTCAATCCAAAAGGCATTAATGTGAACTCATAAAGCTCATTCCAGGTTCGAAATACTAATTTTGGAACTTCTTCCTTCTTCACACATAACTGGGACTATCCATATCAAAGGATAATATTTGAAAAATGTTGATCTCTATGAAGTCGATTGAATAAATCATCAATGTGAGGTAGAGTATACTTGTTCTTTATTGTTATAACATTGATATCCCTGTATTCAATTCACAACCTCATAGATCCATATTTCTTCTTAACAAAAAGAATAGGGGCATCACATGGAGAAACACTTGGGTGAATAACTCCCTTATTACTCAATTCCTCTAGTTGATTCTCTAGTTCCACTAATTCCACAGTGTCCATTCTATAAGGGTTCATTGATATGGGCCTTGAACCAGGAATTAAATCAACAGAAAACTCAATTTCTCTTTCTATAGGATGTCTAGGTAAATCATCTAGAAACACAACAACATATTTTTCCACAATAGTTATGTCCTCTATTTGAACATTCTTTTCCTCACCCATAATTATTTCGTTATCTTCCTCTGAAATAATTGAATTGTGTAGATATACTGGGGGAGGATATAGATAAGAATAAGGTGGTGAAATTTTATCTCTAAATATATAGTACTATTTATCATCAACAAAAATTGTAACCACTTTTTTCTTATAATAAATTTTCGTATCGTGGTCTGAAATCCAATCCATTTTAAGGATTATATAAAATTTAATCAGAGGTATGATGATGAGATCAGTAGATAAAGAACATTTATAAGCCCTAATGGGAATTTATTCACAAATCAATATTGTAATGATACTTTCCTTAGGAGTATTGAATTTAAATTACCTTATTAAATAGAATTGAAAATATCTAATTTTCTTTGTAAAATAGGAATATATTAAACAATGTGATGATCCATAATCAAATAATGCATTGTTTAAACTTGAGTAAACCATTAAATTACATGCCACCATGCCTTTCGGAGCTTCAACCTCATCCGTAGTGATCGCATAAGCTTGTCCTTTCTCCATTGCCCTTTTTTTGGGGTATGTTTCCTTGGTGCATAGGACATTCACATGAATAATTTCTCTTTTCTACTCCATTGTAGCATTCAAAGTTTACATCCTCTTTCTTTCCCTGATAATCATGAGCTTAGTGGTGTTTTTCACCACAATTGTACCAAACTCCAATTCCCTTCAGGCAAATACAAGGATGTTTCCTCCCACATTTACGGAAGGATGGATATTCCAGTTTTCCCTTCTTCCGCTAAATTCCATTTATAGAGTGTTCAGTAGATATCTTCTTCTCCTACTTTTCATTAACATCGTAAGACATAGATAATTCTTTTCCTCTCATGATAGCACATGAGACAACATCTTTATATGATATGATGGATAATGAGACTAATTCTCACCAGAGAAATGGTTTTAACCTATCAAAGAATAAATCAATATTACTCATTAGGTTACGTATATAATTTGCAGCATTCTTTTCTATCATTTTAATGTTACCCATATACATTGAGACATTAACATCCTCTTTTTACCTCAGACTTAGAAATTTTATTTCCATATTTGCTCGATGGTCACGAGAAATGTAAATTTCTATGAAAATCTATTTAAACTCCCTATATTCTATGTCTGATACTTCTTTATAATCCTTTGTGTTTTGGATTAACGACCACCATTGATCTGCATCTCCCGTGAAGCGATAAAATTCCAGGAAAAGTTTTTCAAATTCGCTACTCCCCAAAGAATGAATTATTTTCTCTATTTAATTTATCCATTTCTCGGCTACTAATGTATTGGTACTCCAATTTAATGTCGGTGGTCGTTGCTTCATGATGCAGTCTAACATTGATCCTCCATGTTCTGGATCAGGGTGCAACATATGGGTATGGTTATTATTCATAACCTGAGTGAGTTGTCCTAGTATGGTGATATTCTAACTAGCACATGTTGCATCACCACCTCCACTAGGCACCATTTCTAAACAATGGCATACACTATATTATTTTATGAATCACAATACATAATTTCAAACTTGTAAAACATTTAACATAAATTGAATAATTTATGGATGTAATATATAATCCTAAAAAATTGTTTTATTTGAGTAGGTATATAGTCATAAATCATCCATAATGGTTTGTAAATAAAATTTTGTTTATCTTAATCATATCCCATTGGAGTGTCGTAACAATGAGTGTAGAAAAGCCCATTGTCGTGCACCATTTCCAGTTTGAGTCTAGTGAAAAAGCTGTGTTTTCAAGTTTTACCCCTAGGTACATATGTGACAGAACTGCCTCTATCTACTTGTATCCAGGCAGGGATGTATTTCTTGCAAAACATAAATATTATTATATATCCAAAATTCTAGGATGTTTTACTATACTAATCCTCAAAGTCTATCATTGGTTACTATTTTCTAATCAGATTTTTACTAAATATAACATCCAAGGTTTGTACTAAACATTCTATAATACCAACCGAAATGGACCAACTCCAGTTATCTAGATTCGGTGCATTATTACTTTACATTGGAAAGATAACTAGGGATCAAATCCTGAATGACCGATCAGTTTATATCCATGTAAGTACTAGATATATTCATATGTTTTACATTACTTCATTAAATAAAAACATCAAAAACATTTTTTCCCACTTTTGAACACACTTATATCCATAGCCTATCCCTACAGATCAACCATAAAATACTTTTACATATCAAGGGAAAAATAAAATATAGAAATGGGTGAGCTCAGATGCTCAGTAAGGATAACAATATATTAAAAACATTCATAAATAAGCCCAATAATTTAAAGAAATTCATAAGACTAAAACAAAAGTATTTTAAACTAAAATTTAACATAATAAGGCATAGATAAAATTAAATAATGCCATTTACATATTCAAATTGATAATATAGTAGTTGAATAATCACATGCAATATCAATAGACACTTTCATAAGGATGGAATTCATTATTCCATGCATCATAACCACATAGTCAAGTAATTGTGCCAAGAAAGAAAAATAGATTTTTCAAGGCCTTGTGCCAATAAACTAGTTTGCCTTATGAGACCCACCGATGCATCAAGGATCTATAGCGGGATCCACCCGTCGCTTACTATGTCCTATGAATTCCTAATATGAAATGGTTTAAATATAACATAAAATTTTGTATTAAAACAAGAAAACTAAATATCAATACATTATCCAAAAACCATGAGTGATAGAAAAATAACACATCCATAGTCAAACATATCACAAAACCATCAATAAAATATAGAATATTTGTATCATAATAAATCAACATTAAACAAGTTTAAAATCCATCAAAGGATGTTGACATAGATGAAATGAAAACTTCTTTTTATTGAAACACCTCTTTTTATTTTGAAACCATTTAAAATTATTGTAATTATAAAAGAAAAAATTTAAATTTAAAATATTCTTATTAGATTTTAAATAAAACTTCAATTTTTTAATAATGGAGGAGAATAACCACACACACTGTATAAGTTAAAAATATATATTCTTACCATAATTTTTTCGAAAAGGTCAAAATTTACCTTGTTTAGAAAATGATGGGAAGATCACGTTCAAAACATATAAGGTCAAATAAGGGTATAAATGGCTTTAATCCAAAGTATAGTAAGTGGTAAAAATGTTTTGAATTATATTTTTATGAAAAAGCGGATGTGGATGATAAAGAGGCCCTAGTTGATACTTAAGTATTAACAACCACAGATAAGTAAATGGAATGTATAATTAACCCCTGCCTTGAAATTTTCCATGGACAGAGATATTTTAACCTCATTATTAATATATAAATCATTATTATTAAATTATACAAGAACCATATATATAATCTTTATATTATATATGGTCTTCAAATATTGTTTTCTTAATAATATTTCAGTACAATCACTGTTTTAGGTGTTAACTGATTCATATACCTTTTTCTGTTTTGTTACGTAAGTCATGTTTGATATGGTTAGGACATATTTTATTCATATAAATAATGATATTAAGTTATGAAACATTATTTTTATTCATATAATTAAAATTATGCTTGAATGGTAATGATGGACAATGAATCTCATCACGTTCATGGAGAGGTTATACCATACGTTCGCATGAGCGACAATATCATTATATTCACGGTTAAATAATATATAATTGGATGTTATATCATATATAAATAATCATTAACATTTTATATTTATAAATAAAATATTTTATACTCATTATTATACCCATTCAAAAAATGATGTGTTTGAATAACAAACTACACCACAACGTGGAGATGGTAAACCGTATATACACACGTATGGTGACTTTGTCCTTTATATAATGGATATAAAAATGAATATGGTTGAACCATTATTATAATAACATCACAGTATATAGAAGATAATGGATTTTTTATTTTATAATGGAAACAGTAAAGAAAGAGGAAGTGGAAGAAGAAAATAATGTGAAAGAGGGTGGTAAAATTATTACCTCTACATCAGGTGTTTCCTTTTTAGTTGATCAAAACTGCTCAGTAGGATGGATTTATAATCAATTTAAGGCCTCTAGGATGAAGTGATAGATGTTGGGTGATATTTGGGCATGGTTTAGATTATCTAAATGGCTTTGGATGTGTGGAATTATGAGAAGGCTAATTTCCCTTTTATAAGAGAGGTTAGGGTCACTTTAGGATATGATTGAAGTATTATTTTATAATAAAATATTTTTTGGTTTTTAATGGCTTAAAAATACTTATTTCGAGGATATAGTGGGGAGGGGTCGAAATTATCGCATCCAATAGGTTTGAGAAGGATTTCTGTCACCATATTAACTGAATCATTTAGATTTAACTCTTAGTTAAATAGTTTGTCATTTACCATGGCTCTTTGTATTTTTATGTTATATATTAAATAAAATTACAATAACCAGCCAAGTGAACCCTTTGTGCTTAATTAATAAGATATATATCTTTATCTATGTTTTTTGGACTAACCATATATTTTTAGAAATATTATATTAATTAATATTCTAGTCTTTTAAAAAAAAATTGTGTAAATTTTGACACTGCTTAGTATATGCTTTTTGTGGAAATCATAACAGAATGATTACTTCATCAAAAAATTATTTAATAAACCATAATATGTCATATTAACCTATAAAATTAGTGGAATTCATCAGATGTATCAAATTATATATATTTGGATATTTATAATATCAAATATTATAATATTTCATTTATATGGTAATTACAACATCATCATTGTGACATTAATAAATCAAATTATATAAGGTCTAAAAATTATAAATAAAAATATATTATATATAGAATCTATTTTTATTTTTAATGGATATTTATAGTCTAATTTATCTTTTGTATAACCCTATATGAAATATGGTTTAGTTATTAATCATTGAATTTAACACTGTTTACTGTTCTGTAAATTAAATAACAATAAATATCCTAATCTAATCCATGTTGACCGAAAGGATCATATATTATTACTAAGGATATTTTTGTTTGGATTAAAATTATCCAATAGAATTAGGACAATTTAAGGGTAATTATGATATCATTTTCACCCTTAATTACCATATTTACTTTTAAACGTGGTAAATAAAATTCAAAACTTACTTTTCCCAAAAAAACTATTTTCAACATATTAAACTACATTTGAATTACTGATATTAACTATGTCTCTTGTATTTTTGAAATTCAAATAATATAAGTGGTAAAATTATGTTTTATGGAAATTTTAAAATTCTCCTAAGAGGTGGGTAAAATAAGGTAAAAAGTTCAATTAAATTTTTATATATCTAAACATATAATAATATGACTCCAATTAATTAAATTGAACTTCTATAAGTATTATTTATCTATTTTTACATAAAATAGATTTAAATAAAATAAATAATTATTTAAATAAATTCATTGTTTTAAAAAATAACTTTGTGTTTTTGATTAGTCGTCAAAAATTGAAAGTTATCAAAAAAAAATACTAATAATTCACCCTTAGCTAATTTCGATATTCTGAATCCAAAAAAAATCCCATTTTGAATGAAAAATGTTATAAAATTTCAAATTTTGGGTATTACTATTCGCAAATACATGTTTGATAGGTTGTGGGGTGTTTGTACTCGAAGTTCCGTACAACACGAGTTACTGTATTATTCAAAGGGAAATGTAACGTGGATGCTTGAAGTGATGCAGTTTCATTTTTCCTTACATCAAAAAAAATTTCCTCGAAATTCCTAGAATACTGCTGCATAAAAACATCATGTTGTTCTTCATCATAATTTCCTCATTTTCCCACGTTTTTCATCCGTCCTATGGTTTCGACATTTAACTTTTACAAGACAAGTCGTCTGGTTTCCCAACACATGTTCTATGATATGAAAAATCCTTATAATCTATTCAGAATAAGATAGATCAGGTTCCCATGCTATTTATTCATAGTTGAATACATGTGTGGGGTCAGACATTTATTTTCTCAATAGTGATACATATGACACATCATGAACTTTGGTGATATTTGGAGGCATTTCCAAATGGTACCCTATAACTCCAATTCGTTCTAGAATTTTCAAAAGGCCCGATGTACCTGGGACATAATTTACCATTCTTACTGAAACTTACAACAACCTTCCATGGAGTTACGTTCAAAAAAACATTATCTACTACTTGAATTTCCAAATCCATCATTCAGTTATCGTCCTAGCTCTTTTTCCAACTTGGAGCTTCATTGATGTGGGTTTGTATAATCTTCACCCTTACATTTTTTCCTCAACAATATCTGGGCCTATGAGTTTTCATTCACCAACATCATCCTAGAATGTTGGTATGTGACATCTCTTTCCATATAATGCTTCATATGGTGCCATATGAATACTTTAATGGAAGCTATTATTATAGGAAAATTCAACCATAGGTATATATTGATCACATATACAATGAAAGTCATGTGAGAATGATATCAACATGTCTTCTATGGTTTGAATAGTCCATTCTAATTGTCCATCAGTTTGAGGGTGGTAGGAAGTACTCAAATGAAGTTCTATATCTAGGGACTTCTGAATACTTTTCTAAAATCTTTACGTAAAAGGAAATCACAATCAGAAATAATCGATTGAGGTACTCCATGATGTCTTACAATATCATTGACATATAGTCTTGTAGAATATTCAATTTTAAAATCTTCTCTGGTAGAAAAAAAATGTGATTACATGGTAAGATGATCAACAATGACCCATATTGCATCATTACTTCTAGGAGTATTTGGTAGTCCCATGACAAATTCCATCGTAATATCATTCCATTTCCGATCGGGTATCGGAATAGGTTGCATGACTCCTCTAGGATATTGTCTTCTATACATAACCTATTGATAAACCTTATATCTTAAAACATAATTAGGATTATCACTCTTCATGTTTTCCACGAAAAAATGTTTATTCAAATATCTATACATCTTAGTGCTACCAGGATATATAGAGGTATTAGAGCTATACGAATAATCCAACAATTCCCTTTTTAGATCAGGTATATCAGGAATACAATGTCTCTTCATGAATTTAAAAATTCCATCTTCATATATGAATTCAATCAATATACCATCATTTACAACATTAATTTTCTTTTTAAACTCCACATCATTAGTCCAAGAACTTTTTATTCTTTATAAAAAAGATGGTTTGGAAACCCTTGGATAAAGTATTTATGTTTCACCTTCTATGATTATTCCCATATCTATCTTTACTAGATCCATGAACATAGGATCCCTTTCAACTCTCATATTGATTATAAATCCTTGATCCTTTATGATTAAACACTCTACCACCTTATTTTCCATCATCAATTGGTACTGTATAATGGAATCATAATCTTTGAGTAGTTGAAGCCACCATCTTAGCCTCATGTTGAGTTCTTTTTGTTAGAATATATACTTTAAACTCTTGTGGTTGATATATATCTAACATTTTCACCATTGAGATAGTGTATCCATATCATCAATAAAAGGATTACATCTACTAACTGAATATCATGAGTGGGATAGTATTGTTCATGATTTTTAAGATTTCGTGATACAAAGGCAATAACTCTATCAATCTGCATAAGGACACAAACAAGTCCCTTCTTTGAAGAATCTCTATAAATAAAAACCAATAATTCTACGATGGATGAGTCAATATAATATCATTGACTAATATTCTATTCAATTCTTCAAAAGATTCTTCACACTCAGTTAGGAAAATAAATTTAACACCTTTACATGTGAGCATGGTTAATGGGTTTTCCAATCAGGAAAAATTCTGGACGAAATGCTAATAATAACCTGTTAAACTAATAAAACTGTGTAACTCAATTATACATGTCAGTGTTGGCCATTCATGGATTTCCGTGGCCATTGAAGGATCGAAAGATATTCCATATTTAGAGAATATATGGAAATGAAATGAAATTTCGTTAAGCAGGAATTCACACTTTCTAAACTTATAATATAATTCATTTCTTCTGAGGGTTTTCAAGAATATTGGGAAATATATATTCATTACCATCGTATCTTTTTGAGTATACCATGATATCATTAATTAATACATCTACAATGTCATCAATATATTCCTCGAAAACACTATTAATTAGAATCATGAAAATAGAGGGTGCATTAGTCACTCCAAAATGCATTACTGTAAAATCTTAATGCCCATACCTGGTATGAAATACTGTTTTCGGAATTTCTTCCTACTTCCCAGACAACTGACAATATTCAGATCAAAGGCCAATCTTTGAAAAATATTTAGCCTGATGAAGATGATCAAATAAATCATCAATGTTAGGTAGGGGATACTTGTTCTTTATTTTCATAGAATTGATCTTCGTGTAGTCAATGCACAACCCCATAGATCCATTGTTCTTCTTAACAAAAAGAATAGGGTCTTCCCATGGAGAAACACTCAGGAGAATAAAAGCATTATTACTCAATTCCTTTAGGTTTATCCTTAGTTCCAATAAATCCACAGTGGACATTCTATAAGGGGTCATTGATAAGGGCCTTGAACCCGAAATTAAATCAATAGAAAACTCAATTTCTCATTATGGATGATGTTAAGGTAAATCCTCTTGAAACATATCCACATTTTCTTTCACAATAGGTACATCTTATATTTGAACATTATTTCTCTCTCTCGTAGTTAATTCATTATCTTCCTCCCCAATAATTTAATTCATTATAGCTATAGGGGGGATATTGATAAATATAATGGGGTGACGTTTTTCACTAATGATAAGGTACTTCTTATCATCATCTAAAATTGCATCCTCCATATTGTTTTAATAAATTTTTTCATCTTGGTCCGATATAAAATCCATACCATGGATTATTTAAAATTCAATCATGGTTATGATGATAATATAAGTAGATAAAAAATATTTTTATTCCCTAAGGGGGAATGATTCAATTTTTGTTTTTGGAATTATACTTCCCTTAAGAGTTTTTACTGACAAAAGACCGTATTAAATAAAATTGGAAATATGTAATTTTCATAGAAAATGTGGTAGATATGACACCATGAGATGATGTTGTATCAAATAAATTATTGGTTGTATTTGATGGAACCACTAATTTACCAGCCACCACATAATTCAGATTTTTATCCTCAGCTATAGTGATTGCAAAATCATTACCTTTCTCCCTTGGCTTTTTCTGAGTTACATTTACTTGGAAATTATGATATTCATTTTCATAATTCCCCATTTATCTAATGTTGTAGAATTCAACATGGAAAAAATCTTTCATTCCCTTATAATCACGACCACAGTGTACTTTTTCAGCACACTTGTAATAGACTATCATTCTCATCAAGAATGTACCAGGGTGTTTATTCACACATCTACCTTAGGATATAAATTAATTTGTTCCCTTCCTATCCATATTTTCATTTCCAAAGTGTTATATAGATATATTCTTATCTTTAATTTTTTTAAACTTGAAAGACATGGATAATTACTTTTATTTCTTGATAGTACATGTGTCAATATCTTCGTACGATGAGAAGGATTGTGAGATTAATTCTCTAAGAAGTAATGGTTTTAACCCATTGAAGAATAAATCAATCTTACTCCATGGGTTATATATATAATTCGTTTTATTCCTTGTTAACCTTTTATAGTTGGCTACATACTTTTCAACATTCTAATCATCCATTTTCCTCAGACTATAAAATTACCTTCCCATACCCACTAGATGGTAACGTGTAAAATAATTTTCTATGAAAAGATCATTAAACTCTATCCATTTTTTATTTTATACATCTTCATCCTCCTTTGTGTTTTTAATTAATGGACACCATTGATATACATCTCATCTTAGGTGATAAACTACCATTAAAACTTTTTCCCTTTACATACTCCCCAAATCATGAAATATTTTCTCAATATAACTTATCCATTGATCAACAACAAATGAATTTTTAGTTCCATTGAATGTTGGTGTTTGTGGCTTCATGAAAAGGACTAAAATTTATCATCACCATTATGGATTAGGGTGGTTCATACGGGCAAGGTTATTATTCATAACCAGAGTGAGTTGTATTAGAATGGTGATAAGTTTTTGAACACCGGTTGTTTCACCAGTTCCACTATAATTATATTGAGTATGAGGAAAAAACTATATTGTATTAAATGCGTTGATAAAATTTATATTCCTTACACTAGGAAACTTTTCTGAACAATGGATTACAATATATTAGTTTATGAATTGCAATACAGAATTACAAACTAGTAAAATACCAAACATAAATTGAAATGTTTAGGCATATAATCCATAGTCATAAAAAATCATATCTTTGAGAAAATATTTACTCATAAATCCTTAATAATTGTTTTTAATGAATATGTGAGTTATCTAAAGTATTTCCCCTGAGAGTTTCGTAAGAAAGAGTGCATCAATGCTCATTATCGTTAACCAGTATACCCTCTGTCAAGCCCGAAACTCCTTGAAGTAGTTTTCACTCCTAGGTACATATATTCCAGATCCACCTCTTCATGCTCATATCCAAAAGTGGATATTCCTTTAAATATACACAAAATATATATATTAATAAATGTTCAGGATGTTATTCTTTACTAATCCTCAATGTATATCTTAGGGTACTGTTCGTTGATTAGAGTTTTTCTAAATCTAACATCCCATGTTTTTACTAAACATCCTCTGATACCAACTGTAATGCCCCGTCCCTAGTGACCCAAAGTCAGTGCATTATTACAAAACATTTTCATGCTCACAAGGGCTTAAATTCGAAAAGACCGATCAGTTCAGTGGCCTTGTTTGTACTAGATATAAACAAAAGTATTACATTACATTATGAATTAAAATACAACATTGTGACTCCTTTTACCACATTCATCTCCCTTAGACTATCCCAATAGGTTAGTCATAATATACCTTTTCACATCATATTGAAAATAAAACATATAATGGGGTGAGATCAGGTGCTTAGTAAGGATAACAATATTGATGAAACATTCATAAATAAGAATAAACATTTAAGAAAATGTATATAAAAAACAAAACTTTTAATCATTAACATCAATATAATATAGCTATGACAAATGAAATAAGCCCATTTACTTTTTCACATGGATATTCAATTAGTCAAATTATCACATGTGATATCAATAGTCAATTTTATAATGATGGAATGAATAATGGAAGGCATCATAACAACATATTCAAGGCCTCGTTCGAAGACTACAAATAATATTTTGTCAAGGCCTTGTGCCAAGACACAAGTTTGTCTCATGATACTACTGATGCATCGAGGTGTTATAGTAGGCTTCACCGGTCACTTACTATTTCCAAGGAATTTGTCATATGAAAAGGATCAATCATAACTTAAACATTCGTATTAAAACTAGCATACGAAATGTTAATAATTTAACCAAAAACCGTGAATGGTATAAAAATAACACATCAACAATAAAACATATATCAAAACCATTAATGCAATATTGAAGAATGTATCATAATAAATCTACTTCAAACAACTGTAAAATCCAGAAAAGGATATTTATATATGTGAAATCCAAACTACTTTATTGAAATATCGTAATATTTTGAAATCATTTAAAAGTCACATAATTATAAAAGAAAAAATCTATTTTGAAAATGTTCGTATAAGATTTTAAGGGAAGTATAAAATATGGTATAATGGATGAAAATAGCCACACATTCCATATATGTTAAAATGTCATTCTTACCTTAATTTGTCGAAAAGGTCATAAAGTACCATGTTTAGAAAATGAAAGAATATTTCATTTCAAAACATTTTATATATCGTAAAACAAGGGTATAAATGAATTTAACCGATATTCTAGGAAATAGTAAAATTGTTTTGCAATAAATTTTAAGGAAACATGGATGTGGATGATAATGAATTCCCAGAAGATACTTATGTATAAAAAAACTCGAATAAGTAAAGATATTGTAAAATTAACCCTTACGGTCTACTTTTCCTTTGTCAAGGGTACTTAAACCCCTAGTGTCATAGTTAAATAATTTTTATTAAATTATACATGAACCGTAAACATAAGTATGATATTATATATGATCTAATAATATTGGTTTGTTAATAATAATTTAGTAGTATCATAGTTTCAGGAGAAAACTGATTCATATTCCTCTATATGTTTTGTTACATAAGTCATGTTTGATATGGATAGGATTTATTTGATTCTTATTTTAATGCCCCGACCCTAGAATCCCAGAGTCAGTGCATTATTACGTATCATTGCTTGTTCACAAAAGATCATTTCTCAAAAGATCGATTAGTTTAGTAGCCTTGGAAGTACTAGATACATTCATAAGGTTTACATTACACCATAAAATGGAAAACTACCCCAACATTGTTTCTATAGACTACACTGATATCCCATAGACTATTCTTACAGTTCAGTCATAATATACTTCTTCGCATCATGGGAAAAATAAAACATTGAAAGGGGTGAGGTCAAATGCTTCGTAAGAATAACAATATAGTCGAAACATTCATAAAAAAGTATAAACATTTAAGAAATGGTAAAAGACTAAAACAAAATCCTTTTAAACATTATCATCAGCATAATATAGAAAATATAAAAAACAAATAATGTAATTTACTTATTCACATGGATATTATACTCATCGAACAAGCACATGAAATATCAATACACACTTTCATAATGATGGAATGCATAATGCCAGACATTCATAACCACATAGTCAAGGCCTTTTACCAAGACTACAAATAAGATTTTGTCAAGGACTTGTTCCTAGACACTAGTTTTTTTCATGAGACCCACTGATGCATCGAGGAGATATAGCGGTCTCCACCTATCACTTACTATGTCCAATGCATTCCTCATATGAAAATGTTTAAACATAACATAAACATACGTATTAAAACTAGCATGAAAAATGTCAATAATATATCCATAAAACATGAAAGGTATAAAAATAGTACATCCACAGTCAATCATATCACAAAAACTTCTATACAATATTGACGTTTTGTATATGTAATAAATCATCTTCAAATAATCTTACAATTCATCAAAGGATATTGACATAGATGAAATCAAAACATTTTTTAAGAAATATGTCTTTTTATTTTGAAATCATTTAAAATTCATATAATTATAAAAGAAACCATTTATTTTGAAAATATTCTTATAATACTGTAAGGGATGATTCGATGATGTTATAACAGCTGAAAATAGCAACAACCGCCTATATGTTAAAAATCAATCGTAACTTATATTTTTCAAAAATGTAAAAAAGTACCTTGTTTGGAAAACGGCAGAAATATTCCATTAAAAACATATAAGGTCAAATGTGTGTATAAATGAAATCAACCCATTGCCTATTAAATATTAAAAATGTTTGGAAATAAATTTTTATGAAACATGGATATGTATGATAAAGAGGTCCCTGTAGATACTTATGTAAAAACAACCTTGAAAAATAAAGACATTGTGAAATTATCCTTTACCTTATACATTTACTTGGTCGAGGGTAGGTTAAAATCCTGTATAATGGTGAAATAATTTTTATTATATTATGAAAGAATCATATACATTAATATGATATCATATATGATATTTTTATATTTCTTTGTTAATAATATTTTAGTATTATCGTCGTTTCTAGTGTTAACTGATCCGTTTTCCTTTTTAGGATTTCATACGTTTGTAATATTTGTTTTGGATAGGATGAATATTATTCATATTAAAGAATTATATTAAGTCTGTAAACATAATTTTTTATCATATAATGATAATTTGTCTTGAATGGATACGATGGAGAATGAATCTCGTCGCGTTTGTGGAGACGGTAATCCATGCGTATCACAAGTTATAGTATCATTTTTTTGATATTAAAATAATATAAAATTCCATGGTATATCATATATAAAGAATCATAATCATGTAATATTTATTTTTGAAATCAATTACACATCATTATTATACCTATAAAAAGTAATGTATTAAATAACAATTAAATGATGACATGGAGACGATAAGTCGTACGTACACAGGTATGGTGACATGTCATTAAAAGGATAGATAGAATAATGTATTTGGTAGTAACATATTTATAATAACATCACAGTATATATAAGATACTGTTGTTATTAGTTTAGAATGGAAACAACTAAGAAAGAGGATGTGGAAGAAGAATGGAACTTGAAAAAGGTGATTAAATATTTAGCTGTTCTTTGGGTTCTTCTTTTTGATTTGATAAAATGTTCTCCTTAGGATGGATTTTAGAATAAAGAACGGCCTCTAAGATGAAGATAAGACAATTGAGAGGGTATTTGGGTAGATTTTGGTCGAGTAAAATGGCTTTGAATGTGTGAATTAGAGAGAAGGGGGAGTGCCCTTTTACAAGATGGGTGAGGGGAAACATAAGAAATGCTAGAAATATTATTTTATATAAAATAATTCTCAGTTTCTAATTTCTCCTAAATTAATTATTTCAATTATATGGTGGGGATGGGTAGAAAACCACTCAACCAATATTTTTTAGACAGGTTTGTGTCACTATATTTTCCTTAACTTTTAGATTTAACTCTTAGTAAAATAGTTTGACATTTACCTTGTCTTTGTGTATTTTTATATTATATGGTTAATAAACTTACTATATACTTCCATGAAAACCCCATGTGGTTCATAAATGATACACCTATCATTAAGTAAGTATTTTGGCCAATCCGTAGATTTTTAGGAATATAATATCAATTAATCATATAATACTTGTTTTAAAATCTCTTTCATGGAAATTTTGACATTATTGGGTATTTGGATTTTGATAAATTCAAAACAGCGTTATTACCTCAAAAAAATCATCAAAACAATCCTAATATGTAATATTAACATAAAAAATTAGTTTAATTCATTAAATGTCTCATATTAGGATTATTTGGATATTTATAATATTAATTATATTAATCATTCATTAATTCATTATTTACTGCGTGATATTTGTGTCATAAATAAATTTAATTATTTATTGTCTAAAAAATATAAATAAATTTAAATTATGTAGGAAATATTTTTGTCTTTGTAATGAATATTTATAGACAAATTAATCTTTTGTGTAACCCTATATTAAAAATGTTTTTGTTATTAAACATTTAATTTAACACTTTTAACTCTTCTTTGAATTAAATAATAATAAATTTTCTATTCTAATCCAGGTGGACCTAAAGGATCATATTTTATTCCTAAAGTTGTTTTTTAGGATTAAACAAATACAGTAGTATTATGATATGTTTTATTGTAATAATAATATCATTTTTACACTTAATTACCCTATTTACTTTTTACCGAGGTAAATAAATTAAAAAGTTTCAATTAACCAAAAATTATTTTCATTTTATTCAACCACATTATACTTTCTGATATCAACCATGTATCTCAAATTTATAAAATTAAACTAATAGAAGCGGTAAATTTAATTTTTATATAAATTGGAAAATGCTCCTAGGAGGTGGGTGAAGGATGGTGAAAAGACCAATAAAATTTTTATATATCTAAAATTATTATAAATTGACTCCAATTATTTACATTGAACATATATAGGTATTATGTATCTATTTTGACTTAAAATATAGTTAAATAAAATAAATAATTATTCATATAAAAATTTGGTTTTAAATAATAACTCTGTGTTTTCACCATTCATCTAAAATTTACTGTATTCAGAATAATACAAAAAATTCACCAAATGATAATTTCGGTATTCTGAATCCAAAAATGCATTCAATTTTGAATGATAAAATTTATAAAATTTCCAAAAGTGTAAATTAATATTCATAATGGATAGTTTGATTGGTCGCAATGTGTTAGAATCTTTAAATTGCGTACAACGCATGCTATAACATTATTCAAAGGGAAATGTACCATTGATGCTTGGGGTGTTACATTCTCCAATCCTTCAAATAATTTTGTCCATGAAATTTCAAGAATATTACTGCAAAAAATGACTTGGGTGGTTCTTTATCATATGATTCTCGGGTTCCCATGTTTCCTCTTCCATCTTATTGTTTCTCCATTAAACTTTCACTAGATGAGTCTTCTGGTTTCTCAGCATTTTTTCTCTTGTATCATGAATCTTGACATACTCTTTGCAATAAGATAGATCAGGTTCGGGTTCTAATTCCTCATATGTGAGTACATGCATTGGGTATGGCCTGCATTTTCTCAATAGTGATACGTGGAAGACATAATGAACATTGAAGAGACTTGGAGGCATTTCCAAATGGTAAGCTACAACCCCAATTCGTTATAGAATTTTGAAATGACTGATGTACCTGGGACTCAATTTAACCTTCTTACAGAAATGTATAACACCATTTAATAGAGATAACTTCAAGAAAACAAGACCACCTACCTGAAATTCCAATTACATTATTGGTTATTGGCATAGTTCTTCTTCCATCTTTGAGCTTCTTTGATATGGTTTTGGATTACCATCACCTTTTTTATCGTTTCCTCCATCAGTTCTAGGCCAATGAGTTTTCATTCACCAACTTCATCCCAAAATATTGATGTGTGTCATCTCATTCATTATAATGCTACATATGGTGCCATTTGATTACTAGAAAGGAAGATATTGCTATAGTAAAATTCTACCAGAGGTAAATATTGATCCCACATACCTTTAAAGTAAAGTGAGCATGATCTCAACATGTATTATAATCTTTGAATAGTCTATTATAATTTTCCATCAGTTTGAGGGTGGTAGGTAGTGCTCAAATGAAGTTCAGTATCCAAGGAATTAAAAATACATTTCGAGAATGTTGATGTAAAACATGGATCACGATCAGAAACAATCGATAGGGGTACTCCATGAAGACTCAAAACATCATTAATATATATTATTTATTGACATTAAATTGGTAAATCGTCTCTTATAGAAAGAAAATTTGATGACTTTGTAAGAAGATCAACAATGACCCATATTGCATCATTCCTACTAGGATTATTTTTTAGTTCAATGGAAATGTCCATCGTAATATATTATAATTTCCACTCAGGTATGGGAAGAGGTTGTGTGACTCTTCCAGGCTGTTTCCTTCTAGATTCCACTTGTTGACAGACCATACATCGTGACACAAAATCCAAAATCTCCCTCTTCATGTTGTCCCGCCAAAAATGATCCTTAAAATAAATATACTTCATAGTGCTACCATGGTGTATAGAGAAATTGGAACTATGAGGATCATCCAACAATTCCCTTTTTAGATCAGGTATATTAGGAACACAATGCCTCTTACCAAATTTCAAAATTCCATCTTTATACACAAAGTCCTTCAATATTCCATCATTCACAGAATTAATCTTCATTAGAAACTCTTCATCACCAGTCAGAGAACTCATTATCGTTTCTAGAAAATATTGTTTGGCCACCATTTGAAAAAGTATTGATGTTTCAACATCCATGGCCATTCCCATATCCATCTTTACTAGATTTATGAAAATAGGATCCATTTCAACTCTCATCTTATTCAGAACTCCATGATCCTTTCTTCTCAAAGATTATACCACCTTATTTGCCTACCCCAGGTAGTAGTGTATAGTGGAATCATACTCCTTGAGTAGTTCAAGAAATCTTTTTTGTCTCATGTTGAGTTCATTCTGTGAGAAAATACACTTCAAACTCTTGTGATCGGTATATATCTCATATTTTTCACCATAGAGATAGAGTCTCAAAATCATCAAAGCAAAGAATATAACTTCTAACTCAAGTTCATGAGTATTACAGTTCTTCTAATGAATTTTTAGTTGTCGTGATGCATATAAAATAAATCCATCATTCTACATAAGGACCCAACCAAGTCCTTTCTTTGAAGAATCACTATAAATAACAAACTCACCATTTCCCGATTGTAGAGTAATGATATGAGCATTGACTAATCTTCACCTAAATTCATCAAAACCTTCATCACACTCTTTTTTCCATAGAAATTTAACCCATTTTCATGTGAGAATTGTTAATGGGTTAGCCAGTTAGGAAACATTCTAGACGAAATGCCGATAATAACCTGCTAAACCAATAAAACAGCGTACCTCAGTTTTACTCGTCGGTGCTGGAAATTCATGGATGGACTTGGACATTGAAGGATCAATAAATATTACATCTTTAGGGAAAATATGGCCAAGAAAAGAAATATATTAACGAAATAATTCAAATTACTAAAATTTCCATATAATTCATCTCTTCTTTGAGTCGTCTGGATAATGCATAAGATATTTTCATGATCCTCATCGCATTTTGAGTATACCAAGATATCATTAATAAATACCACTACAAAGTAATCAGATATTATTTGAAAACAATATCAATTAGATCCATGAAGACATAGGGTGCATTAGTCAATCCAAAATGCATTACTATAAACTCGTAATTCCCGTACATGGTTCAAAATTTTGCCTTTGGAATGTCTTCCTTCTTCAAACACAACTAATGATATCCAGATCAAAGGTCAATCATGGAAAATTATTGATCTCCATGAAGATGGTCAAATAAATCATCAATGCGAGATAGGGGATACATTATTTTTATTTTAGTAGCATTGATATTTTTTTTGTCATTGCACAACATCATAGATCCATCTTTCTTCTTAACAAAAAGGACATGGGATTTACATTAAGAAAAACTATGGAGAATAAATCATTTATTACTCAATTAATCTGTTTGATTCTTTAGTCTCACTAATTCCACAATGGCCATTCTATAAGGGGTCTTTGATATGGCCCTTGATCTGGGAATAAAATCAAGGGAAAACCCAATTTCTCATTCTGTAGGATGTCCAGGTAAATCTTCTGGAAACACATCAACATATTCTTTCACAAAAGGTACATCCTCTGTTGGAACCTTACTTTCATCACCCCCAGTTATTTCATTCTCTTCCTCCCCAATAATTGAATTTAGTTGAGCTACTAGGGGTGGATCTAGATAAGAATCAGGTGATGACGTTTCTACTCCAATGATAAGGTACTCCTTATCATCATCCAAAATTATAACCTCCTTCATAATTCAAAAAAAAATTGCATCATGGTCTGAAATCCGATCCATACCGAGGATTATATCATATTAAATCTTGGGTATGATGATGAGATCAACAGATAAAGAACATTTATATGCCATAATGGGGACTGATGCACAAAATATTTTTTCAATGATGCATCACTTAGATTTTTGACTAACAACTCCCTTGGTAAATAAAAGTAGAAATGTCTAATTTTCATATCAAACTGGGAAGATATGAAACAATGCGATGATCCAGAATCAAATAAATCATTTTCTAAATATAATGAAACCATTAAATTACCTGCCAGCACATATTTCAGAAAATCAACCTCTGGAGTAGTGATAGAATAAGCTTGTCCTTGATCCCTTGGACTTTTATAAGGTATGTTCTCTTTACACTTGGAAAATTCATTCCCATAACACCTTCTTTCTATACAATTTTGGGATTCAACATTGAAAACCTCTTTATTCACCTTGTAATCAAGAGCTTGATGGACATTTTCACAACACATGTAATAAACTCCCATTCCCTTCAGACAAGTACATGGGTGTTTCTTCCCACATTTAATGTAAGATGGATATTCAACTTTTCCCTTATTATCCTTATTTATATTTGCAGAGTGTTCTACAAATCTCTTCTTCTATTGCATTTCTTTATATTGTTAAGACATATAGAATTTTGTTTTTGTCTTGATAGTACATGAGATAATATCTTTATACGATGAGAAATATTGAGAGACTAATGCTTGACGGAGAAATGGTTTTACCCCATCATATAAATGATCAATCTTACTTCTTGGGTTATTTATATAATTTGTAGCATGCCCCTGCTAACCGTGTAATGTTAGCATCATACATTGCGACATTCTTATCCTCCTTTTGCCTCAAACTAAAAAATTGCCTTTCCATATCTGCTTGATGGTCACAAAGAAAGTATTTTTCTAAGAACAGCTCTTTAAAATCCATCCATTACATATTTGATAATCAATCATCTTCCTTTTTTTTACCAATAACTACCATTGATCAGCATCTCCAGTGAGGAGGTAAACATCTATGACAACTTTTTCCCTTTAACTACTCCTCCAGGTATAGAATATTTTCTCTAAGGAATTTATCAATTGCTCAGCTACTAATGGATATGTACTCCAATTGAATGATGGTGGTTTATTCTTCATGAAGCGCTCTATGATTGATCCTCCATGCTATGGATCAGGGTGCTCCATATAGGTAAGGTAATTATTCATAACCTGAGTGAGTTGTCCCAGTATGGTGATAACCTAATCAGCACCAGTTGTATCACCAGTTCCTCTACAATTATCATGAGAATGACGGAAATCCCAACATGGAGTGCGTGCATTGATATAGTTTCCATTCATTCCACTAGTATCCATTTCTATATAATAGAATAAACTAAATTAGTTTTTGAATAAAAATACATAATTCCAAACTATTAAAACACTTAACATAAACTGAACAGTTTATGGATATAATCCATTGTCATAAAAATGATTTCATTGAGTAATTATATACATAGAACCCATTCATAATGGTTTGTAAGGAAAATGAGAATTATCCTAAGCATATTCCCTGAGAGTGTCGTAACAAAGAGTGCATCAAATCCCATTGTCTTGCACCAGTTCCCATTAAAATCTACCTCAAAGCAGTGTTTTCAGGTTTTACCCCAAGGCACATCTATGCCAGAGCCGCCTCTACCTGCTCATTTCCAAACTATGATGTATTTATTGAAAAAATCACAAAATCTCTTCAGTAGAAAAATTAATGAAAGTTATTCTATAAAAATCCTCAATTTCTATCTTATGGCTATGTGCTCTAATAAGAGTTTATATAAATCTTGTTTCCATGGTTTGTACTAAACATCCTCTGCTACCAACTATAACGCCCCGACCCTAGAAGCCAAGAGTTGGTGCATTATTACATATCATTGGCATGATCACAAAAGATCATGTCTCGAAAGAAAGATTATTTTATTATCCTTATATGTTCTAGATACATTCATAAGGTTTAATTACAACATAAACTGGAAAAGTACAAAAAAATTGTTTCTACAGACAACTCTGAGATCCCATAGACTATCCCTGAAGGTTATTAAAAATATTAATTTTCTCTTCCTGGGAAAAATAATACATAGAAAGGGAGGAGCTGAGATGCTCAGTATGGATAACAATATAGTTGAAACATTAATAAATAAGCATAAACATTTATGGAAATATATAAGTCTAAAACAAATGTATTTTAGACTTGAACATTAGCATAATATGTAAAAGATAAAAATCAAATTATTTCATTTAATTATTCACATATATATTCTTATTGTCCAATAATCACATTCAATATAATTCGCCACATTCATAATAATGGAATCCATAATGACATTCTATAATAACCACATAGTCAAGGCCTTATTCCAAGACTACAAATAGGATTTTGTCAAGGCCTTATCCCAAGAAAGTAGTTTGTCTCATGATACCTTCTGATGGAACAAGGATCTATAAAGGGCTTCAACAGTCACATACTAAGTCCAATGAAATCCTCATATAAAAATGATTAATCATAACATTAACATTCGTATTAAAACTAGCATATGAAATGTCAATACTTTATCCATAAACCATGAATGGTATAAAAATAGCACATCCACAGTCATACATATCACAAAAACATCAACACAATATAGATGTTTGGTATCATAATAAATCATCTCCAAATAATTTTACAATCCATCAAAGAATGTTGACATAGATGAAATCGAATCATTTTTTGAGAAATATATCTTTCTATTTTGAAATCATTTTAAAGACATATAATTATAAAAAAGAACATTTATTTTTAAAAGATTTTTATAATCTTGTGAGGGAAGCTTTGATGATGTCATAATGATGAAAAATAGTCCCACCCGCCATATATGTTAAAAAACATTCTTACCATAAATTTTTCGAAAAGGTCAAAAAATACCTTGTTTAGAAAATGAAAAAAAAGATTCCTTTAAAAAAAAATTGAGGTCAAATAATTGTATAAATAAAATTAACCCATTTTAAACTAAATAGTAAAAAAATTTGGAATAAATTTTTAAGAAACATGGATATGGATGATAAAGCGGTCCCAATAGATACTTACGTAAAAAATTCGAATAACATAGAGATTGTGAAATTAACCCTTACCTTGTACTTTTCCTTGGTCGAGGGTATGTTAACATCATGTTTAAATGAGAAATAATGGTTATTAAATAATACAAGAATCATATACATTAATATGATATCATATATGATCTTTTAATATTACTTTTTTAATAATATTTTTGTATTATTGTCGTTTCAGGTGTTAACTGATTTGTTTTCCATTATATGATTTATTTAGTAAGTAATTTTTGTTATGGATAGGATGTATAATATTCATATTCAGAATGATATTTTGTATTTAAAAAATATTTTTAATCATCTAATGATAATTATTCTTGAATGGATACGATGGGGGAATGTATCTTATCACGTTCGTGGAGACGGTAATCCGTACGTACGCACGAGCGAAAATATCATTCGTTTTATATTAAAATAATATGAAATTGGATTTTAAATCATATATGAAGAATCATTATTATGTGATATTTATTATTTACTTCAATTACACATCATTATTATACCCATCCAAATAATAATGTATTGAATAACAATTACACCACGATGTGGAGACTCTAAGTTGTACGTACACATGTATTGTGAAATGTCATTCAAAGGATGGATAGAAAAATAAATTTGGTTGTAACATATTTTTAATATCATAACAATATATAGAATATACTGGAGTTATTATTTTAAAATGGAAACAACAATGAAAGACAAAGTGGAAGAAGAAATGAACTTGAAAGGGGTGACTAAATATTGACCTCTTCTTCGGTTTCTTCCTTTTTATTTGGTCAAAATGGCTTCTTAGGATGGCTTTATGACTAAAGGAAGGCCACTAGAATGAAGGGAGTACATTTGGTAGGGTATTTGGGTAGAGTTTTGCTGAGCCAAATTGCTTTTATGGTGTGATTTAGAGTGTAGGGGGAGTGCCCTTCTATAAGAGGGGTGAGGGGCACCTTAGGAAAAGTTGGAAATATTATTTTATTATAAAATATTATTCGGTTTATAATGGCTCCAAAATGAATTATTTAAAGGATAAGGTGGGTATAGATTTAAAACCACTCAACCAATAGGTTTTAGACAGGTTTGGGACACTATATTAACCTTATCATTTAGAATTTATTAATAGTAAAATAGTTTGACATTTACCATGTCTCTTAATATTTTTATATTATATAGATAATAAACATACTATATACTTACAAGATAACCCAGAGTGGTTCATTTATGATACACCTATCATCACATAAGTCTTTGGGCCGATAATTATATTTTTAGAAATTGAATATCAATTAATAATATAATTTTTTTAAAACTTTTTCATGTCAATTTTGACAGTATTTGGTATTTTGTTTTTTATAAATTCATAACCACATTATTATTTCTTAAAAAATCATCTGACCAACTATAATATATCTTATTAACCTAGAAAATAATTGGAACTCATAAAAATCAACAAATTACATTTATTTGGAGATTTATAATATCAATTATTATAATCATTCATTGATATGGTAATTAATGCATCATCGTTGTGTCATAAATAAATTGTATTAGTTAAAAATTAAAAAATATAAATAAAATACCATTATCTTGGAAATATTTTTATCTTCTTTAATTTATATTTATATTCAACATTATATTATGTGAAACCGTATATTAAAAAAGGTTTAGTTATTCATCTTTGAATTTCACACTTTTAACATTTTTTTAATTAAATAATAATAAATGTCCTAATCAAATCCAAGTGGACATTAAGGTTCATATTTTCTTCCTAAGGTTGTTTTTCGTCGAATTATACTTTTATAATAGAATTTGGACATGTGTTAGGGTAATAATAACATCATTTTTATCCATAATAACCCTATTTACTATTAACTGTGGTAAATAAATTTAAAAAGTTACCATTCACAAAAAATTATTTTTATCTTATTGAACAAAATTTTACTTACTGATATCAACTGTGTCTCTCGGAATTTTGAAATTCAACACACAGAAGTGGTAATATTATGATTTATGTAAATTTGTAAATTCTCCTAGGAGGTGGGTAAGTGGCGGTAAAAAGTTAAATTAAATTTTTATATATCTAATGTTATTATAAACTAAATATAATGAATTAAATTGAACTTATTTAGGTATTATGTATCTATTATGACCTAAAATAGCTTTTAATTAAATACATTATTATTTAAATAAAATGTCTATTTTAAACAATAACTCAATGTTTTTCACTATTCATAGAAAATTGACTGTTTTAAGAAAAATACAAAAATTAAACCCAAAGATAATTTTGGTATTCAGAATCCAAAAATGAAGTCAATTTTGAAAGATAAAACTTATAAAATTTTAAAAAGTTTGTATTACTATTCATAATGGCTAGTTTGATTGGTCACGATGTGTTAGAATCACGGAGTTGCGTACAATGCAAGCTATTGCATTATAAGAGAGGTGAGGGTCACTTTAGGAAAAGTTTGAAATATAATTTTATTATAAAATCATATTCGGTTTATAATGGATCCAAAAGGATTTAGTTTGAGGATAAGGTGTTGTCGGGTCAAAACCCCTCAACCAATATATTTAGATAGGTTTTTGTCACCATATTAACCTTATCATTTAGATTAACTATTTGTTAAATAATTTATATTTTACCATGTATTCTTGTATTATTATAATAAATGGTTAATAAACATAATATTAAAATACAAGAAAACCAAAAGTGGTTCATTATTGATATATATAACCATATATAATTCCTTTGGCCAATCCTTATATTTTTATTAATATTATATCAGTTAATAATATAGTAATTTTTAAAAAACGAATTTATAACAAATTTTGACACTATTTAGTATTTGGTTTTAGTAAAAGTCAGAACTACTTTATCACATTAAAAAAATATTTAATCAACCTTAATATTCCATATTAACCTATAAAATTCGTTTAATACATTAAATGTGTCAATTTAAAATTATATTAATATTTATAATATCAATTATTTTAATCATTCAAGAATATTGTAATTATTGCATCATAAATGTGTCATAAATAAATTTCATTATTTTATGTCAAAAATAATAAATAAAATACAAGATCGTATAAAACCTTTTTATATTTCTAATGAATATTTATAGTATATTATATCTTATGTATAACCCTATATGAAAAATGTATTAGTTATTAAACTTTGAATTTAACACTTTTAACTCTTATTTACATAAAATAATAATAAATGTCCATTCCTAATACAAGTAGACCAAAATGATCATATTTTATTCCTATGGTTGATTTTAGTCGAAATATAGTTATCCAATTGAATTATGACATGTTTAGGGTAATTCAAATATCATTTCACCTTAAAATAAACTATTTACTTTTAATAGTGGTAAAAAAATACAAAAGATACTATTCAAAAAAATTCAACCATATCTCTTTTATTTCTTAAACTCAATTCACAGATGTGGTAAAATTACGATTTATGTAAAATTTCAAATTTTCCTAGAATATGGGTAAAAAAAGATAAAAAATTCAATAAAGTTTTATAGATCTAATTTTGTTATAAAATGACTCCAATGAATTGAATTGAACTAATATAGGTAGTATTTATAAATTTTTACTTAAAATAAATTTATATAAAATAAATAATTATTTAAATAAATAGTCAGTTTTAAAAAATAACAGTGTTTTTTTCACAATTCATCAAAAAAAGAAAGTGTTAAAAAAATTACCAAAAATTGACCCTAAGCTAATTTTGATTCTATGAATCAAAAAATGAAGTCCATTTTAAAAAATAAAATTTTAAAAATTAAAAAAAAATTGTAATACAATTCATAACGGCTTGTTTGATAGGTTGGTGTGCGTATAAAATTGATGTTGCGTACAATACATGATATTTCATTATTCAAATAGAAATGTACCGTGATAGTTTTGGGTGTCCCAAAATATATTCATATCTGATTTATTGAATATAATTTAACAAAAATACATGTGATAGTATTTATTTGTCATCAATTATAGAATGTAGAAAGAATGTGGATCCCAATATAGTCATAAAACATTAATGATACATTTTTATTCTGTTATTAAGAATCAGTATTAAAAATTTAATTCAATATAATTATTATATTATGAAATCTTTGAATTTTTATACAAAAATAGGGAAAATATGGGAAAATTTTGAAATAAATATATCAAATAAAAAGAAAAAAATAACTATGTATACTCACACTTTTTTTCTCAGTTAATCTTTCTTTTATATTAAATATGTTATTACCAAAAAATTACATCATAATATTATATTTATATTAATATAATTAAATGTTTTAATTCAATTAAATATAATCCTATTCCATTCACTAAATATTCATTTTCTGTTTAACAATTATATTTTAAATGAGAAAAGGGCTATTAAAATCCATTTCTATTAAATTAATATTTTTTATAAATTTATTTTATTATATATTAGATAAAAATGATAGTAGAGATATTTTATGGACAATTTTGGAAGAATCATACTTATAAGATAATTTCATGAAAATACACACAATTTTATAATGATGAGAAAGTAATACAATTAACTATTTTTTACAATTTATTATGACTATAAGGGAAATTCTATATGTATATATAATGAACCAATTTGTTAAAAAATAATTTTTATTTATTATAGGTTGATTAGATAGTAATTTATATATATTTAATTTATTAATAAATTGGAGTTACATTTTTAAATGTATGTTGCTATTTGGGGATATCAGAATTGTCTATCATCACAACTACCAAACATGCGATTAATGTCACTACCACTTATAAATGCATGACAACATCAAATTATATGGGATTTCATTAATAATTCTAAACAAATGTTCTAATAAAGGATACCTTTATCAGCTTTGGAAATTCATAAAAAAAGGCATACCTTTTTAGTAATTTTTTTGAACAGATAATGGGCACATTTATCACTTAATGTTTATCATTGATAATGGGTAGTCATCATTAGCACTATTTCTAAACAAATTAATGTTGACTTTCATAAAAAACAATAATATTAAAAATATATAATGAAATCCATATATATATTATTTTATTAAATATAATTCATATAAGACTAAATATACAGTCTCTCATGAAATATAATATATTAGGAAAAAAATTTCTATAAAAAAATAAAATTAAATATTACATAATTATTTATAAATTATTTTTTAGTAATAATCATTTAAAAAATTTTGTAGACATTTTAATTCAGTAAAATAATGTGTAATTTTTTTTAAGTATTCAAAGAGACTTCAAATTCAAATAAACATAACTACTTATCCTGATTACTATTTAGTCTGTAGCACCTATAAATTCCAAGATTGAGAAATTTTCATCGAAATTATTACCATATGAACATGTTTTGGTATTTTTTAAACTTTTTTATGTAATTCCTCCAAGTAATACTTTTTTTAACATTTCAATATTATTGAACATGTTATGAAATTCCACGTTTTTTAGGGAATATTTGTTTTCTTTTTTAGTGGGCCCAAAATGTATTATTTTTATTAATAGTCATATAGGTATTATCGTGTTTAGTTATTATATTTTTTATACATTATTTTATTTTACAATTATATATATTCATGTTTTCATATATTTAAAAACAATAAATATATTTAAAATAAATACAAAAACATATTTACATTGAAATATATTTTTTAAATATAATAACATAAGAAAAGAAAATATTTATTATACATTTTTGGAATAAATAATATTCCACATTAAATAGATTATAAAAATGAATAATTATTAATACCTATAAAACTAAAGATTATATATAAATATGTCTGTGTAAATAAACAATCTTTTATTTTTGGGTATTTATTGATATATTTAAATAATTACATATAAATAAATATTCAGTTATGGATGTATAAAATATAAATGTGTTTTTGTGTCTATAAATATGTGCATTTATGGGATTTTTCATGTGTCAGTATTGTATAAGTATAAAATTTATAACTGTATTTTCATAATAGTATAATTATGGTTAAATATAGTATATAATCACATTTACAATAAAAAATTCAAAATAAATTAAAATTATTTAAATCTAAATATAAAATTACATGTAAATATATATATGTTCATATATATAAATAGTTATATATATATATATGTGTATAGAATTTATATTTAAATATATAATATATATTCATATTTTAAAAATGTATTTAAATATATAAATAAAAGTATATAATTTTATGAAATAAATATAAGAGTTAAAATGAATTACGTATAAATTTTCAAATATAATGATATATTGAAAAATTATTATACCATTTATAGTGTACTAGTAAAGGGATTATAAATGAAGGAAAGTGGTTCGAGTTCAAATATAAATGTGGGATAATATTGTAGAAAATTTTCACAAAGCGGGAGTGAAAAGTGTTAATAAGTTGGGGGGAGGAAACATGGTATAATGGTAGGGTTGGTGAGTCGGAGAATTTATCAATAATAATGGGGGTTGATAATAGATAAATTTTGAGGGATGATGGGATAAATGTATTCATTATTTTTATACTTCATCAGTGCTTATTTTTTGTGTTGATAATTATGGTATTTAACAACAATTTTATTAACATTGACAAAGGTAAAATCATTATAGGTATCATAGAGAGTCATTAATTTTATGCAATGGTAATTTCTATTTCTAGAGATTTTACTAGTTTGATCTATATTAGTTCACTTTACTGGACATTAAAAAAATTTAATTTTAAATGTTTTTGAATAGTATAATTGCCTCATAAGTAATTCAAATAGATGAATTTTTAGAAATTAATATCTATATGAAATACTTATATCGATATAAATATTGAATTTTTTTAAAATAAATTAATACTTATCAATGATTATTTTTGGAATTTATAAAGTTAAAAAATATATATAATCATTTCTCAAAATAAAAAAATAGGGAAAATAATTTCATAATGGAAATTCTATGTATTTATAAAATAAATAAATTTTGATATAGGTTCAGATAGTTATAATAACATTTTAAAATGTTATATTAATTTTTTTCATTACAATTATTTTATATTAATTTATGTGGAATTTTAATATTTTATGACATGAGAAATTTAAAACAACACATCATTATACATTTTAGTGAAACGGATAATTTTCTTCTCTATAAGAATCATCAATTTTTTATAGGGAAGTAAGAATCATAGTAATCTATTTTAGAAAAAATTGGTACTTCATCTCTGGATTACCATTACTTTCATATTTTTTAACATTGTAATTATTATTAATATGCACATCATGTTATTATTTCATCATTCAACAGAAATAAAAAAATCTATTACAAATCCTCTTATTATATTCTAAATTTTAATAAATATTATATGATCATTTTATAGAAACATATTATAAATTGTGTTTCTATTTATATAACGAATATAAAAATTAATTTATTTTATTTATCTTTTAATTATTTTAATTTTTTATATTTTTTATAGAGATCATTTTATAATAAAATAATATTTTTTCATTATGATTGAAAAGTAATTTTTATTATATAATAAATCAGTCAAAATAATATTTAAATTTTAAATGTAAGACTTTGTAAAAAATTCCTTATTTTCCTGTACTAAAATTAATTTTTTTAAATATTATTATATTTTATTTCAATGATAATTTCATTCATCAACCACAATTTTCATCGATTCTTGTAATTCATTTTTTACGCATGTGAGAATTATTAATTCACATTTCAGATTTCAATATTTTTTGAATATTTATAAATCGATCAAGGTAGGTACTGAATCATTAAATTATTTATATTTTTTTAATTTACTAGATCATTGAATTCCATGAGTAGTAGATCAACTATGGAGAAATTTGAATAACATCTCTATTGAATTATTTTGTTAGACTATAAACAGTCATATTCCATATATTAATATATATTGAGTTAAATTATTTTATTAAATATTTTTCATTAAAAAAATATCATAAAATAATCAATGGGAAAGGTTATATTATTTTTTTATGGATAGTCTATAAAATTATAATAGTACAATTCATTTCAATTTAATAAAAGAATTATTGTTAAAATATTATATATTTGATGTGTGATGACATGTAATTACACTTTCTAAATATATTATATGAATTTTAAATAATTATAAAGAAAAAAATAAATCATTAATAATTTCTCATAGGTGAAACTAGTTTTTTAATAAGTATTTACAGATATATTTCCAGTCATGTATTAGAATAAAACAATTACATTATTGTATGTAGTACCATTTATATAAATTTGGGATCTTCAAATTATCTATTTTTTATAATTACATTGATCTCGTCTATAAGTAGTTATAATTTTAAATATATTTATAATGATTTCAAATTATCATGGTAGAGGATTATATTTCCAATAATAATATTTCTCATTATAATAGTTAAAAAAAATATTATATATAGTTCACATTAAATAATGTTAATTTTTTTAATAAGATTTATATTTGGTATTAACAGAATTTTTTTTCACTTTTTTACATTTTATATTGGTTTCATGTATACTTATATTTATGTATATTTTGAATTATATAGTAAGAATGTGAATTTTATATTTTTTAACAATAATATATTTTATTGATAAATTTTTGAATATGAGTTATGATATAATATTTTAATAAAACTATTCAATAAAATTTTATGCATTCTAACTTTTGGGTATATAACAATTATGTTATATGTTGTGTATTCAATTATTTCCATTATTATGTTTCAAATGGTATAATTATAGTAATAATAAGTTTTATTTATGTCCTTGGATGGGTTTTCAAGTTATCGATGATTTTTTTTTATTTCTATTTAATAATAATTTCAACATGATTAATTATTATGAATTTATCACACATCTATGGTTGCCTTCATGGTGTAATTTAGGTACTACATTTTATTAAAATAATATTACATTTTTAATGATTATTTGCATATATGATCTTTTTTATGGGGATGTTTATTTGATGATTATATGAAATTTAACAACATGGTCCCTTGGTTTATATCATTTTATCTTACCTTAAAAATTCTAATAATACACTTTATTTGACTCATATGTTTTGTTATTAATATTTTATTATTACATTCAGTGAGCTAGTGGGTTTATTTTGAATCATAATCATTTTTATTATAGTTTCCTTATCATTGTTATTTATCAGGTGCTATATGATATTTTTTCCTGATAATTTTATAATTATTATATAATATCTTAGAGTGTTTTAATTTTTTAAAATAATAAATAATAATACAATGAAGATTGTTTTAAAAAAAATCAATAATATAATAGATATGTATAAATTTATTTTTTATTTTAAAATTTTAAATAATTATTAAAAAATAAAAATAAAAAATGTCTTGTAATTTTGGACCATGAGAATAAAATATTAGTAAAAGAAAAAACAATGAATATATATATTAATTATAGATTTTATATCATTTCCTTATATTATAATAATTAAACAACATGTATTCATTGATTACTTTTATTAATATTAAAATAATAAATGAAAAATGATTCTTAAAAAAGTATCAAGTAAATATTCTTAGGCATGGTATTGGGGTAATTTAAATGTTTTTTTAAAAAATTAATTAAATTATTTCCATAATTATCATTAATTATAAAAAATTAACAGCTAAAATATATTAACATGTATGATTTATTATACATTATTTACAATTTGTGATGTACTTTTTAATAGTTATTTTTCTATACTAAAATAATTATTAATATTATTTTCAATTTCATAAAATCCATGAAAATTAATATATATTGAAATTTTTATTGGGATACAAATAAAAATAAATACTTTATTACAATATCAAAATAATTGGCTATCATACAGAAACATCATATTAAATTTTTTTGAATATTCATTCTAATAATTTAACTCTAATAATTTTTAATATGTAATCATATTTTACCAATTATGTTATTGTTACTAATGTTTATTCTATATTTATCACAAAATCTCCTCTTTCGATATGATTGTGTGTATTATGGTAATCATAACAATTCCCCCAATCATATACATTAAAACTGATATGATGGTTGGATTACTCATATCATTGGGGAGTTGAAATTATAGTCCATGACACATTAGTTTATTTAAATGATGTTTCTAAATTTATATCATTGATGTTTTTTAAATCCATTCTACTAACATAAACTATTTAGTACATTATCTATAACTTTAGTGGTTTGAATAACCATTAAAATTGGCTTGATCGGTCAATACAATGAAAAAATTATTTTCAAAATCATTTTATTCAATGATAATTATTTTAGGAAATGTATGTGCGGTATCCCTCTATTTTAATAGAATTATTGAGTGCACTCTATATTTTAACACTATTATGGAAGAAATTCTTGGCTATGTACATCACATATAATAATTGTTTATATCAAATGGCTCATAAACAACTAATTAGACCATTAAATTATCACATAATATAGGTTATGTGAAAATGGTATGTCGTTATAAAATGATTTATGTCCCCAAAATATCACTAGATAATGTGTTTATTAGGTCATTTCTAGAGGTTGAATTTAGGTCACTATCTTGTTACTCTCAGATAGGTGAATGTAAATGACATGTTATTAGATAATGAATGATTATTTATTATTTATCGTTGCGGTATGATAGAGATTTTTTCCTTTTTAAAATAATATTATATGTTTCACACAAATATCAGTATTTGATAAATATGTTCATTTCCTTTTCACAAGAAAATTATGGATGATGATAGCATTTTACCATCATATGAATATAGTCATTATCCTGTGACCTTCGGGTGATGAGTTATGTGATCATATCACTAGTGGATGAGTGTGAACCTTATCCAATAATAAATGGATGATGGATATTGTACTATTTATTCAAATATGTTATATGTCTCTAAATACTAACGGGTGAATGGTTCCATTATACCATCTCCAATAAAATATATATGTGTCATTAGAGTTTTTATTTGGAACTAAATATTGAATTACTTTTTATTCTAAAGAAAATAATCCAAATAGTTGATGATTAATTTCATTAACAAGAAACATCATATATTTTATTCTCATGTGATAAGGACAGGTGTTGATTTTATTCTTAATTATTCAATTTTACTGTGTTTTTAAATTTATTGTCACAAAACTAGTACTAGATCTATGATATTTTAAATAGTGATGATTTTACTATTAGGATAATGGATCCATTAAATATTTTATTATGGGATATACAGATGAATATAATATTTATATTGGGGTTTATAACATGTTAGTGTCCCATTATTTGTCATATAGTATATACTTGTATCTAGATTGGTGGTAATGCGGATTTAATAAATAGTTCTTGCAAAATCATGGATGAATATTTTAAAGAATACATTAGGAAAACAAAAGTTCTTGAATCATATCATGTCTCCTGGTAACATAATATGAATTAATATGAATGGTCACATGGGTTTTCAGTGTCATCAAATGAAAATAATGGGATTTAAGTCATATAATATCACATTTGGAAGTCGTTAACATGTATTGAATATAGTATGTAAAAAACATCCCTGATTCATTTACATAAAAATTTCATGTGGTCATTATGCGTTTTTTGGTCCATAGAAAAACATATTAATTTAAATATATTTCATAACCTCAATTAATTGATAATACAAGATTAAATCAATTTTCCAATTTTATTGTTGTTTTATTGGTTTTAAATACATGTTTTCTGAATGATATGAGACATAATTTTTTCACCAGACCCATATATCTATATAATTTATTTTATAAGTCAATAGTTAAATGGAAAACAGGAGGTTTCCAAAGAATACATAAATAGGAAATTCATTTTGATTACATATACATATAATAAACACAAAAATTTATTAATTTCACTATTAGAAGAATCGATCCTACCAGCGTTATGGTCTTGATTATGGAATTTTAAGAAGGAACAATTTAAAATGATAAGATGTATTAAATATAAATTAAGATGAAATTTAGACCAGCCTTTTGATATTATTAAAACATCCTATTGTTTTTTCCTGAATTGGGTTTGTGTAGTTAAAATTTAAATGTATTGATAATATAAGATCTAATAATATTATAAATAGATTTTATATGGATTATTATAAATTATTTAGACATTATAATATAAATATATGAATTCTCCTATGTCTAAATATTTAGTATATGATTCCAATGAATTCAATACATTGATATTAATTAATATATTGTTGATAAAAATAATGATAAGGTTGAATGTTAAAACTTTTGAATAACTAAAGGTGAAATTAGATAATTATGTTGCATTTCATTTCATGGATATAAATATTATGTTGTATAAATTGATCATAATTAAAGTGATTGAGAATGGTTTTCCATTCAACGAATTAATTTTTGTATGATATGCTTCGTAAAAATTATATTGAGACAATAACACATCGAGATGTGAAATGAATTTGAGACCCTATGATAGTGTACTTTATGAATGAATTTTATTTAATACATGTCATTTATTTTTAATATTGTCAAGGGAAAAAGAAAGAATAATATAACCACATCATATAACTCCATATTTTTGTGGGAAATTTCTCTTTTGAGAACATGATATTTACAATATGTTATGGTCATTTTTAGGTTACCACTTTCAGAATCCCTTGATATTATACGATAATCGGGGACTAACAGGAGGATCACCAGACAGTACACTATCCTTATTTTTGTATGATTTATACAAAATCTGGCATTTCAATGAATTTTAGTGTTGCATGTATCATGGATAATGAATAAACTAACCCAAAATTTGTGTGATTTACACGAGTAGAATTGATTGAGATTCAAATATGTTCAAATGAAATTATATAACATATATAATAAATTTTTAAATATAATATCACCATCATAAAATTATCATGAATATTTCATTATTTTTTTATAGAAATTATTATTCACAATATTGTGAAAATTAATGCGCGGGAGCAAAGAGTAAATAAATGGTAATTATTGGGAGAAAATGAAAACATTTTTTTATTAAATTATGAATCTTATAATAAAGAATTATATAGATGTTTGAATAAAAATGTATTAATTAGGGGATATATTTTCTTATAGATGAATATTTTCTTCCCATTTATTCAAATTTAAGTGAAAAACATGGACAATTCATGTTCCATAGTGAGTTTCATCATTTATGGCTGTTATACAACTACTGGATTGAAATTTAATGTGAATAAATGTCATGGGTGTACAAAAATGTGTTGCTTATTAGGAATAATAACCAATATATGTTTGTGTATGAGTGGTTGGGGAATATAAAATAACAAGAATGAATAGTTTATGGTTTAATGAATAACAATAACGGACTAAATGATTTATTAATGGGTTGTATATCAGGTTCCCTCCAACCGATTGAGATTGTAATGTATTAATAATCTCTTCTATATGATACTCATGACAATGGTATCTATAGTTAGATTATAAAGGATAATCCACAAAATGGCGTGTCTCACCAACCGTGAGATGTATTTTGATTTAATTATAAACATTGTAAATCAAGTGTTCTAAACACTTTTAATATTTACATTATATGAGGATAGTATTTCATTTTAAATGATATTGGATTAATAATTTATACCACCATATAGTTAGAAGTTAAAATTTTATATATCAAACATGAGAATAATATATCACTGATTCACCGTATCGCCACATGATTTATCTATCAATATATTAGTTGGTAAGTTTTATTTGGGAGATGTCCCTTATGAAAAAAATGAGAATTTATAAATCATGTTGAGTAAAAACTCAACTAGTATCCTAAATGATCGAAAATTATATAAGAATAAATATCATATATGGTAGAATTATTTGATACCCATCCTCTTTTATATTGACTAAGAGGTTAGTGATCTAATTATATTTGGGGTTCAACACTTTATGTAATATGATACTATGAATCAGTATGAGAATATTAATATGAACATAGATATAATGGATTCCATATGGATGTATTTATTACAAATAATAAAAAAAGGACAAAATTTTCTTTACTATAAATGGGAAATTAGAAAAATTGAGAACCAATTTTGAAGATATAGTTAATCATAAATAATCCAAACATCATCATCCATGGAGTATGATTAAGGAAAGAACGATTCCTAATAATGATGATATTCATGTATATTTCACCCTGGTAAATGATATATTATCTAATATTATTGGATTGTATGATAGGATATAGAACATCAAAATTAAAATAATTTCTTGAAAATTTATTAAAATTTTTTTGTCCCAAGGATATAGATTTGGATGATTGAGAAGATATACTCAATGGATGAACATGAGAAAATACTAATATCTTATGAATTTGGGAAACAATATAGTCTAGTTAATAGTGAATATTATGAGATTATATTTGCATCCACAAAAATAGAAAATGAAAATGATGTGGGATATAAAGAATCAAATGATTAAAAAACTTTGAAGATGAATATGTATTCAACAAGGTAATCTCAATTCCCCCAAAGAGATTCATAAAAACAATATTATAAGGGAAATCCAAATAATAATTACAGTGTTAGAATTTATGTGTTATTGGGTAATATTATTATGTTCCTCGAAATAATAGATCCTTTGATTTTAGAGTTTGGAGAGGTGGATAAGAGGCCTCAAAAGCTAAAAACAATTTTTTCAAGAAGAAGGAAACTGACATCAAGTAGAGAAACATAAAGAGAATCATACATAAATACTACATAATCATTTGATTTTTTCAATTTAAATAATCATCATAAAAAAAAATTTCATTCATCGTATAGTGATGATTGGTAAGAAAGGATAAAACAGGATTGGTAACAGAAATGAGTGTTCAGATAATGTCATGAGAATAACACAAATCTATAGAAGCAAGAAAGAAAAAATTGGATAAAGTGAATAGTAATGTGGCTTCTGAAAAAATATTTCATAAATAAGTTTACATGTGTCAAGGATAAAAATTTCAATATATTTATGGTTGGTAAACGTGTAATGATAGTAGTTAATATTTATATGAATATAGAAATGAGTGAATAAGAATTTAACAAGACAAAACCAATATATAATGTTCTTAAAAATGTGTGGAATATATACGAAAGTAAAATTAATAAATACATAGTGGCTAAATATGTGTGTTCATAATCTAGTTATAGGAGAAATAGTGACATGTAGATAAAATATAAAAAAAATATATCAAATTTTATATCATTAATAGCTATCTTTACAACTTCCTAAATAAATAGGTATTTTGGACTAGGAAAAATGGTTATAAGATCACTTCTCTCTCAATAGAATAGTGGAATCTATGAAATCAATTAAAAATAGTAAATATGTGGCTCAAATTATAGTAAGGAAGGCCTAATTAATTTTCGTGATATATTCTTTATCCAATTAAAACATCACAATTATGATTTCATTTCTTCTAGTCTGGATGTTATGGATATAAATGCTACTATTGATGTTATAACATGTCCTTACATGGGATGGGTTGACATCAACTGTAGATAAATGGTTATCTATATAGGATATATTTAAGTTCAAATATGAAATTTTATATATCAATATAAATTTATCCATCTAAAATTGATATCGATGATTTGATGATGTATACTATATATATATAGGTTCGTATGTCATAAAGATGATTAGTTAATAACAATTATACAAGAATAAAACTATATAATATAAATGGTAGTAAAATCATGAAATATAATAGAGTGATATGAAATTTTGTGGATTTCATGAATGAATATTCTAGGTGAAAAGATTCTCAAAAACCAAAAAATGAGTGGTTTACTTTTTTTTCAAATTTGATAAAGAAAAATAAATCAAAAATGCACAAGTGACTATTGTGTAGATTTCATTACAATTACATATACCCTAGTAAAATAATAATCATATAGGTCTATACAGAGACTAATGGTTGTTCTCGATCCCCACAACATGCTGAAAGGCACCCGACATCATAAAAAATGATTGTGGAAATAAAATTTCCACAAACACACATGAATATAGAGATTTAATTTAGTATGTATAAAAGAAAAACTCCAGATGGAAAATTGTACTATAAGTCAAACATGTATTATAATAGAATGTATATTACAAAAATTAGAAAATATAAAAATAACCCATGTCCCATTGGAAAAAACACAGCATGACTGGCAATCAACAAGCAGGACCATGATCAAGTGGCTCGTTACACATTCTAAAAACTGATAGAGGATAATTTACCAACACCTAAATGCAGATGTAGGGTTTTTGATAAACACCATATAGGGTCATAGAATGGATTACACAATAAGATGACAAAATTAAATGACCTAATAAATATATCAATTTAAAATAAAATGACCTGGAATTTCATTATAATATTTTAAAAAACTCGATATTTACATTAAAAATGAACAAAATATTTTTAAAAATAGATTAGTAAAATTTTAAAGTAAAATATTTTATATAAATTTAGAAGGAATACATAAGAAATTCCAAAAATTGTGGAATATATATCAAAAATAAACAACTGAGTAATATGGTCATTTGTGATAATGTTTGATAGTTCAAGTTCAATGAACCGGTCTGGGATTCCATTCGACCCGATATCGAACCCACCTTGAGACATGGCCCAAGGGGCATTCTTGATCCCCATATGTTAGAGACTACTTTCAGGCATCAAAAAATTTTAAATGAGAATTATTTTAGCCTAATTTCCTACATATGATCAAATAAAATAAAAAAATAAACTACTAAAGTGGAAACTGAATATCTAATTAGTATAAAAAACATATTCCTATGCAATAGCATGAAAAATGGAAAAAAAAAGAAGAAATATAAATCCCCTAACCACAATCTCTATGTGACATCCTGGTCAACACAACCCATAAGACTAGTCATCTCCACTGATAAGCACAAAAACCATGGAGACCTGAGCAATAGACTAATCATGAAAAATTTATTTGGTCTTCTGACACCGAGTTTTATAAGTAGGGTGTGACATTTGTGTCTTAGTTGGAAATCACACTAAAATACAAGTTTATCCATTCTTGCAAATAATACATTAAAACAATTTTAAATACTTTTATAAAAATAGATTTATTAATTTTAATTCAAATAAACATATTTAACTACATTAAAAAAAATTAAAAAACATATTTTATATCAAAAGAGTCAATCATTATAGAAAACAAACCACAAATCAAAACCCATGTTGACAGTCTAGGGCAGTGATGAAAAATAATTATTCAGAACCAAAAATAATGTATGTGATGTGAAACCAAATTTATAAAAAAATAGTGAAACCAAAATAATTTTACAAACCACAGTACATGTTAAATTTCACCTTAATGTTTCATCATCATTTGAGTTCATATCCATGAGTGCAGTTTCTACACCTATGGTAGTTCCATAATCCAATGGAACTCTCCAAACATGCTTCAAAACATCTTGAATAATTTTAATTTCAAAAAAAATAGTTTCCATAAAAACAAACCCTAAAAAACATTCAAGAATCAGTTTATTTTTAATCTGAACACAATCACTGGTGAAATATGCAAGAGTATAAACAAATATCTTTTGAAATTAGGTGAACCCATCCAAAACATATAATCATGAACATCAGAAAAATACATACAAATTGTACATTAACCAAAATTCAAAAATGTAAAATAAGTTACCAAAATAGTTAAATGTCCTAAAATCACATCAAGGATATATTTCACCCTAATGAAAATAGGAAATTAAGAAATCACATTGAGTTAACTGATACATTGGCATAATTGAGCAATCACCCAAAAAACTAATTTTAACAATTTCAACAAATTCCGAAATTGGAAAATACACTGAAAAGGAGAATCAAATGTGTGAAATCATGTTTATAAATTTATTAAAAAGGATCTAGCTTCGTATGAATGATTCATAAATGACAATCATTGAGACACCTAACTTGACAGTATGTAGATATGTTAAAACTCATGGAGGAGAGATATCTAAGAACCATGGACCAATCACTCACACTTTAACCAAATGAAAATCGAGTTACAAAGAATCCCAAATATATAGGGTTCAAAAAAATGAGATACCCCCAATATTCCAAGAATATAGAGTGGTGGGGAGGATTAGATGCAGACAACAAACCCAAAAATCATATATTAGAATCAAAGGAGGAGAATCATTTATGGAAGAGGAGATGAGTGAGAGGTGTTTCGGTACCCCTTGGTGTGCCATAACATAGATGGAAGGATGAATTCTGCGTATTGAACAATTAAAAGGTAGATATAGGAAAGAGTTTTAAATTTTAATGAAATGGAATGATTTCATGGTTGGGCCAAATAGACTCCCAAACTATACGACAACCATGTTATATCCTCTATCCATTGGAGGACAGACTACACGACTAAAATGCACTGTTTTTGGAACAGTTCACAAACAATGTAGTATATTTTTTCTAAAATGGGATATGTCGCACAACTAGGATACATGGATTGTGATACCATTATAATACCATATTGTAGCTTATGGATACCCCCTTGACCTGCTACATGGGTACCTAGTTTGAACGTACCATTTGTACTAACTGTACATTGTGAGTTAACATACCAAAAGATACCCAATAACATTTAAAATTGAATAATTTTTAGTCTGTATCATACCAAACCTTAATTGAATAAATCCCAGACCAAGAAACGATTAAAATAAATGAGTATCCCGGGCGGGGTTTCATAAGTCTCCCCACCATAAACACATTCTCTTTCCATAAATACACCAATACGATATTTTGGAAAAACATTAATCGATGCAAGATCAAAACTAAGGTAACACGAGAATCATATGTTGAATATTTACTCTACAAGTCACTGTTGACCGATCTGAATGAATCCAAATCAAAAATATGTTGGGGAAACTTGAGGGAATTCTCCCCACCAATGTAACTCAACTATCTCGGAACATCAAAACCCAAACAATTCCCCCATGATGTTAAAAATAAACCTCCTATAGAGTAACCTAGAAAACTGGGACTCTATGAAATAACTTAAAATCACCACACTCGCCATATATAACCTTAACTACAATCATGAACCAGGGAGATACCAACACAAACACATACCACATCCTCAACCTAAATAAAGCTTCACCATCACTAGAACTCAATATTTCATCACAATAACTAAATCCACAACACTTGTTGAACCTAGAAAAAGAATTCAATCTAAAACTATAAGCACAATTCATAGAACGCAAAAACAAAAAACAACATCAATTTAACACCACTAAATTGAATGATACCTACACAAGGGTAAATCACACTCAAATAAAAAAACAGATGATTCAAAAATCCACCTTCAAAAATACATAACTTCTTGGATTATAGTTGATCAAATTCGTCACACCATCATATAAAATGATAGACCAAAAACTACTGGGAGGAAATAAAATGTAAACATTACAAATTTCAATCCCAAAACGGACATCCAAAAAAATGTTACTGTTAAACCCCCCCCCCCAACTCTTGACTATGCGAGATAATCACACTGATTCCTCTATTTTGGGATCTGATGGCTGAAGAACCATATGCATCCTCATAAGGTACTATCATTCTCAAATCACAACATCATATCTAGGGGAATCTTCCTACAAAACATCTCAAGATAACACAGATAACTGCAATGGTGTAACATCTTCGAATTGAAGCGACAAGATGTGGTACCTTCACAAACTACAAGAGAGCATAGATAGCTGACTAACATCACTCTAGAATCAACTTATCTAAAGAGAATTCATCCAACAATTTCTCGAAACCATGGACCATATAATAGAGAGACCAACCCTTGATCACCTGATGAGGACCCTGATGGGAAGAGACGAATTCATCAAATCATGTGACGTTGCCTCCATAGAAATGGAAACCATCTCCTTGAAGTGGTTAATATATGTCATCACCGACAACCAGCCTTAATGAGTACACATGAGATTTTCCATATTTTTCATCTTTATATACTCAATTATTAACTATTAGATGAGGGCAGACATATATAATTACTTTTTCATCCCAAAATTCATTGAGTGTGGGGATGACATCTAATGTTCGTGAAAACGTGGACCCAAAAACCACCATATAAACGTGTGCACATATAATAGTTTTGGGAGTTCCTAAACACCAAAATACACAATCTACCTCTACAAAACATGGAAATACCAATATAGTAACATGATCTACATGAAGGATAGGAAACATTAAAAAATAATATGAAATTGGGAATGCCTGTAGAAAAAAATTAAGGACATTTTGAGTGGAATTTTCAAAATAATAACAAAGCACAATACAAACATCGATATCAAACAAAATGTCAACAAAAGAATACCCTTAGCCAAAATGATGTTATTATAAGGAAAAAAATATAAACAGAACAAAAACATAATCTATTTTCAAAACTATCATATAATTTTTAATATTTCAATACAAATATATTTTAAGGCACTTCTAAAAATGAAAAATTCAACTTTTTAAATGAAAAGTAACCCCCAAAACAAGAAATGATTTTGAAAATTATTTTTCTTCTTTCAAAATAAAATTTGAAAAACAAGGTCAGGAACATTGATACAATCACCTAACAATTTAATTCTAGTATTCATCAATCATTTTTTCATTTTCATCCAAATACACATGCCAATACACAAATTACACTCATACCCTCACATGTAAAAATTTTCATAAATAACACCAAGGGTTGGACAGAGCCACATCATTATCAATTTCAAACATAAACCATATTTTTTTATCAAAAACATTTTCTTTTTCTTCCCATTTACCATTTTTTTATGAATCTACTTCAACATTTTAAATAACATGTTTAATTTTTAAAACCCACTTACACCAACCAAAACCAAAATTGAACACAACATGCAATAAATAATAAAAATTAGGACCTAGTCGCTATACCTAACCCGAAGGCATGGTAGGGGTCATTCCCTTTAATGAAATAGCTAATAGGACCTTTAAAAATTCACCTATAATCCAAAGGGGTCAGTACTCCATGTTAGATAACAAAGTGACATTAGCTTGCCAATATTTTCATCCCTCAATCCAAAACAAATACAAAGACTAAAATCTCAGACTACCACACATATATCGAGGTTCATAACAATAAAGGGTTCATGATGCCTTTCTGGACCTATCTCTATGTCCCAATATTCCAGAAATCTAACTACCAGGCACCCCTAAATTACAAGAATCCCCTCTAATACCATTTTTTCTTGAACCAGGCTATGATTCAACTTGAACTGAAATCCTTCCTGGTTGGATACATGGACCGATGGGCATTCCTAATCCCCATGGCCAAAAAACTAGTGTCGGTAATCAACATAACATAAATGAGAATGATTTTAGACTAATGAATGTTTTAGGATAATAGTAAATAAAATAAACAAATAGATAATGATAAAATATAATCTCAAATGAATATAAACAATCAAATTCAGATGGAATTTTTGTAAAAATGGAAAACTAAATATAATTATGATAGAAAAAACATGCAACTGTGATCTCCAAGTCACTTCATAGTCCCCACCAACCACATGGATAATTCTCTAAAATAATAAGCACATGATCATAGTGACGTGGCCAATAGACTAAACGTACAAAATAACAAGTGTATACTGAAACCACCTAGTACAAGTAGGGTGTGAGCGTTGAATTTCATTAGGAAGTCACCACAAAATCCATGAAATTCCATTCAGGAAAATAATAAATTAACAATACATTAAAATACCTTTAAAAATGGTCATGTAATCTCATTTTTAAATATAAATATATTTATCTCATTTCATAAAAAAAATTATCATAATATAATATAAGGATTCCATCATTCTAAAAACCAAACCCACAAAAATAACACAAGCAGAAACTCAAAGTATGTGATAAAAAATTTTTCATAAAAAATAAAAATGTATGTGAAGTGAAAATAAAAAAAAATATATAAAAATAGTCACTATTGGTGATTCTTAATATCCCTTGAGCGACTCTAGGATGTACTTGGTTTAGAACCACCAATCAACATAGAGTCAATACACTAAGTCTCCAAAAAACTAGCCACCTTCAACAAACCAATTTAGTTGAATAACCCACCTGGATTCACCATTATACAATACCCCATAAATATATATTCCTTTTATAGACGTTCCCACTATATATATATATCACATTATAAAAGGTACCAACCGAGCTGTCAAATTATTTGGAATTTGAAACTATTTAATTAAAAAAATATAATTTCAAAAAAGTGACATTGAATTTACATATCCCAATACGTTTTCCCAAAAACATTACATAAACTATTTCTAAAATGATATCAACATTCTAATTAGATTTAAAATTCCAAATGTTGTCTGAAGTCCCAAATCACAATACTTTTTGAATAAACCAGTTTCAATCAATGGTTATGGTATGAAATCATGGTAAATTTTTTAAATGAGACTTTAATACATACATTCACGAAATATATCTGATGTTCCAAATGGTCTTATGTTTGATATTTTCATTTGAAACAAATTTTATAAAGAAAAAAAGGAAAAAAATCATTTATGTATCCATGGTTCAGGGATCAAATCACTTTATAATGACATATACATTTGATTTCACATCCATGTCTACACAATGCACACCATTGAAATGTAATAATAAATGGAACTCTCCAAACATGCATGAAAACACCACAAATGATTTTTATTTATGATCCACCGACAACTTCAAAAAACCCCAAAACAAATTTTAAAACCATCAATTTATTTTTTTAAAATGCAATCACTCTAAAAAAGTGAAAGAACATAAAAATATTTATTTTTAACCTTTTTGAACCCTTCCAAAACATTTTACCATGGCCATAAAACTAAATGACATACCAATTGTGCATTAACCAAAAGACAAAAATTAATACCATGTTACAAAAATATTTGAACGGAATAATTTCACAAAAAGGCTTCATTTTATCCTAAGAATACAATAGGCTATTAATCAGACACATTTTTCTGAATGATACATAACCATAATTGAATAATCACCCGAAAAAACTAATTTTAAAAACTCTATTACAATGGGAAAACCCCACAATAAACTATAAAAGGATTTATACAGTTACAAATCATGTATATCAAATAATTATAAATTATCAAAAATAATAGAAATATGTTGGGACTGGTGAACATGAAGGAATCTATTGTACTAGTGTGAAAATGCATTAAGACTCTAGGATGAGGGAGATATAAACCCCATAGTCCAATAAAAAACCATTGAATCTAATGAAAATCAAATTACAGAAAAATTCTAATTTCAGTTGTCTATCCAAATTAGAACCCCCTAAACCATGAATAGAGATATGAAAGGAGGAATAGATGTTGATTGGCCCAAAATCCAAAACTCATAAATTAGAGTCAAAGGAGGATGATCATAGACGGAGGAGGATATAAGGGAATTGGTTATGGGGGCACCGTGGTGTGACTAAATCAATAGGGAAGGAGGAATCATCAATTAATATTAAAAGGATTGAGAGAAAAAAAGAGTTTTATAATTTTAATGATCTGCCAGGATAGCATGGTTTGTCCAAATGGCTTTCGAAACTGTGCACCAATGGTGTGGTATCCTCTACCCACATTAGGACCGGTCGCATGACTAAATAAAATGGTTTTTTCGATTATTTGAAAATGTTGAAATATCATCTACCTACCATGGAACATTCTATATTACTAGGCTACACAGTTTGTAATGTCATGTGAAAACCATGTTGTTACATTTGAACACCTCCCAAACCTTCTGCACATGTACCATGGTGCTCGTGCATAGGATAAAATCCACCCAAAACCGCAAAAATTAGAAAAAATAGACCAGGTCTCAAAACGAACCTCATAATGAAGGATAATTGAACAATAAAATAATAAAATAATAGAGTATCATCATTCAGGTTGTAACATTCAAGATATGGGACTCACACACAATCAAATAGTTATCATTTTAATATATGTACACACATTCCGGAGACACTAGTTAGTGAGGAACCTGTCACTACTACAATGAGGATATGACATGCTTCATATGTATCGATAGAGTTGTAATGTGTCAAGAGAGTGTTAAATGGTTTTGTTGTGGGTACTCCCATATGAAGTGTAATTTTTGATAATTTAGTGAGTAGAGTGGATGAACAAAGTCATCTCTATACGAGGGATGTAATTTAAAAACATATTAAAAATATTTTGAAAATAAATTAAAAATGAAGAGAGTAACTACATAAAATGATGTGGTCTATTTATAAATCTAGAAGAAGTATTCTAATTGAATATTTAATTTCTTTTTTATTTTTTTGTTTGAAATAATTTTTTATTAATAAGACGCAATGAGAATATGTTAATTGGAAAATATTTTAATATGTGTAATCAATCTAACTCTACCGATTCAGTAAATAATTTATAATTAACAATTAAATTAAAATCCTCAAAACTAGGATCCCATATCATGTTAAACACTGAATCATACAATAATTAACTAATCCTCAAACATGAAATGAATTTAAACCTAGACGGGGTTTAGTACATGCAATCATGGAACCCATCTTTGTTTAATGATATAATTCATGATAAACTCAATGGTGAATTAAGTACCATAAACACTACATAAATGAGAATGAATTTAATTTATGTTTTCTATTTTAATTATTCAAATTTATCCCATCTGGGTTTGTTTTATCAATTACGTTTGGGCTCTTACAATTTTCCCAAATCATGATCTCTCATTTTTTATGTTAACTGTTAAATTTCTTACATTATTTATTATAATTTAAAAACACAATTCAAATATCTTATTATTTTAATTATATTATATAATTGGTTCAAAATAAATTAATTATGATGGTAAGAGTTATATAGATTACCAGAAAACTACTCTTCCCTGTACGGTGTAATCAACGTAGAAATTAATTGCATTCTCAATGGTTTAGAATGGGTAGAACCCAATTTCACATCCAATAATTATTTCAAAACCGAGTATGATGAATGATTAAGAATATAAGTGAAAATTTTAGGATAATAGAAGAAATAAAAGAGAACAATGATGTTTATTAGACATGAAAAATATTACAGCATAAGAATGTGACGAAGGATTCGATGAAGGGATGCTTTCTTCAAGGTCACCCCCAATGAGTATAGAAAATAAAAAAATGACAATATAGATTACAGGATTGATATATAACAAGAAAATTTAGCACTTCACTTCTGGGTCAATCATGCAAACAGTTTTCTATATATGCTAGTTTATAACCAAAATGAGATGTGGTTTTTGGCACCCAAATTCCAAGAAACCACTTCAATCCTAGTTTGGTGTTCCAAAATGGCCATATCTGGACACAAAAAAAAACCAATAAATTTTAAGAAGACATATTTTCTATATCCTTGTCAAATGTGGAGGAAAATGGATGATTTAATGACAATATAAGGCTGAAATATAGAAACAAATAATTAGAATCATGCAGATTCTACCTACTTGACATATACATTTGGATGGGCCCATAAATTTCTGTATTGGGCATGAGATCGTTGTGATGTGTTGTTTACCATATAATTATTTATCAGGCCACGAAATTTAACCCTCTTTGGATTCACATATTTCATTAAATGGTCAAAATTGTGGATATATATCCTGGAAAATCCATGCAGTTATACCCATTTTTCTTCTAGCTCATCTCAAAAACACCAAATCAACTCATCCTACAACAAATTCACCAAAAGAAATTGATCTTCACTTTTTAAAAGTCAAAAAAATTACTAATTGAATCAAATGGGATTTAAAATTTGATATAATGTGTGCAATTTTAAAGAGAAAACTGGATAAAATGTAATGTATGTGTGAAATAAAGCAAGGAATCAGGATGCGATCAAACACCCACAATTACTCTTTTACACTCTCAGGAAAATAATTGTATCATGTATTCAATAACATTGGGACAAAATATGAATGTTCCTATTCCACATTACATAGTGTATATATATTCATGTTAATTATCCCATCAAGGTTCAATATCAATAAATTTGAAATTCATTGTCTCATAAATTGATTCAAAATAATATTACTTGATGTTAGTGAAGCTAATCATAGAGAAATATGTAATGGGCCCACAATGAAATTAATTTCACATGACTCTGTATGACAACCATTTTAATATCATATCTCCCCCATTATTTTCATTAATTAGATTATGTAAAATAGTTCTTCTGACCTGGTTTAATTGAACGAACCTGTTTACATTACATAACAATTTGATTTCAAGACCCAATCACTTATGCATTTCTGAAGGTCAATCCATAAGCTTCCGAGAATTTTATACCATATTTTTCACATTTCAACACTCCCATATAAATATTTTTCAATTCTATAACCTTCATAAAGAAAAAATATTACTTTCATCTATCAACATGTGTTGGATATCCTTATGACACTAATTTTAATAGTTATACAATGATCACAGTACGAGGAAGAGTAGTTTTTGACATTCCCTGGATAAAACACAGTTTTTTTATATTCCTAATATTGTAAGCGTATAATGGTCTGATAAAAGATAAACACTCATTGGTCATTTATGTAAAGTAATGAAACAGATTAGAAGAGAAACAAACATATTGATACCATAATGAATTTTTTCCTTAAATGAATGTAGCTTTAATTGACTAGAAAAATATTCACAATTAATTTATGAATGAAAAGTTATGTGAGTAAATCAATGACATATTTTACAAAGAAAAATTAAAACAAATAATTATATCAAAATATTCAATGTTTTATAATAATGCTACCATCATATCATTGAAGAATTTATTTATTTTTTAAATCACCCCCAGATGATGAAATTGGGATTATTATAATGGATCTAATTAATGTTTAAACCACAAATTTACTATATAATCGATATCTAAATGATCATGTTAAAAGATATGTTTTTTATTTTTGAAAATTTTAACTAAAAACACAACATGAAGCACATAAAAAATACTCAAATGAAAATCCTAAATATCTACCACAAATTGTTGTCGCCTTCCCCACACCTAAAAAATATTTAACTTTCATAAAAGTAAACATATGAAATGATACATTAAAATTTAATTTAATTTTTTAAATAATACAATGATTATTTTAATGAAATGGTTAGTAATATCATGTTATCTCAACTAATGATGGGGTCATGCAATGTGATAAAATTCACTACATCTGCAGAAATTCCATCAATGTATTGCATCATACAGTGCTCATGGACTATAAATATCCACAATGATTCTTATTGAGTGAAATCCACTACACCATTATGAAATAAAATTGATATAATATTAGGAAAAACCCAATTGGAATGCAACATACCAGGTATCAACATCAGTCATGAATTATAGAGTAGGACTTTCTCTACAACATGAAACACCACTTTTGGGACATTTTATCATGAGATACTTTTTATCCTTCCTTCTAGAGCTTTGAGTTCTCATATGATGATAATAAAATATCCACATGATCTTGAATTTTTATATTCCATTGAAGTATATCTTGGGCCAAATCCTTGTTTCATTACACCATATCCCAATATATCTCATGCTCGACTTCTATTGTGAGATGACATGATTTCAAAAAATCAATCCGGAACTGGGACATACTGATGGTTGTCGAGTATGATTTATTATAGTCTTATAGTGTATCATATATGTTCATGTGCCAAGCCATCCTATTCGGCTGCATTGTTTTCCCCAAAATTAGAATAATCTTACGATTTGAATCCCTGTATTTTCCATTTGATTGAGGTTGGTATGGTGTTGATGTTTTGTGTATCACCACATTATTTCAAAGGAGGAATGAAAAATTTTGATATTTAAAGGGTTTCACATGATCACTGATGAATTTCTTTGGTACTCCAACCCAAAAACATATGTTCCATGAAAAAGTCTACTCGAATATGATAGTCATCAGTCCATGTGGCCTTTGTCTCATCCCATTTTCTATCAAAATCAATGAAAAACATAATATACAAAAAACCAAATGAATAAGGAAAAGGGACCATAAAATCAATTCCCCATACATAAAAAATTGATAGAAAAATATGGATTGTTGAGGCATCTTGTGTCTCCTAAAAATTCCCTAAATGTCTTTATAACATATGAATGTCTTAAAAAAATATTGGATCGTCATGGAATAAAAGATGAAAGCATAATCTAGAGTCTAATACATTCTTATTTTTTCATTGGGGTCCAAAGTTTACGCCACATGATAGTATATAACAGAAATGATAAAAATACTCAAACTCATGAATAGGAACACACCTCCTAACAACATGATCACTATACTTACACCCGAGTTATGGATCATCCCAAACATTAAATCTATACTCAGTAATTAAATTTTGGGCATGATGATTCTTTATTTTTTTCATGAATTTTAGAGAAAACAAGGTATTTATATAAATTAGCATACGACGGATGTTTACCTGAGATAATGTAAATATGATCATCGAGAAAAGTGTCCAGAAGCAGTATGTAGTCAATATTTTTATCCTCAAACGTTTCAGTAAGCATACCCTTGTGGGCATCCAACAAGTTCACTAATCCATTAATGTTGTTTATATCAACATCAAATTCATGAAGAATGACATCCATCATATACGTTTGGGCTCCATATCTGGATTATTTAAGAGAAACCTTAAAGCAATATGGTTAGAATAAAAAAATACATTAGATCCCAATAAATATGAATTTAATATATATATATATATATATATATATATATAATATGATGGTAAGAAACTCCATTTTTCATGGTTCTATAGTTTTATTGGGCTGAATCCAATGTCCTCGATGCATCAGTAGTCACATGTAGATGTCCATCCACCATCTATGATATGAATGCCCCATCTAAAAATTCAGAAGCATCACAAATCAACTTATGTGAAATGTCACACCATAGGGTATGTATGAACGATTGAGTGGTCCAATACTATTTTAAATCATCAAAAGATTTCATGCATGAATTACCAAATATAAAATCATAATCCTTTTGATGTAATCGTGACATTAGAAGAACAATATTACTAAAATAGTTGATGAAGAAATTATAATATCATGGAGGAAAAAAAAATGATCTTTCATTGCTCACAGATGAAGGATATATTATTTTTTAAATAATATCAACTATAGATCTATAATCCACTATCCCATTTTTTGACACAACATTCCCTTTTATAATCTCATTCTCTACCATGAAATAACATTTTTCAAATATCAAGACTATATTCTTTTCAAATTAATGATTCATCAAATTTCCCAAACTAGAGATAAATTCTTTAGATGAATACCCATAAACAATAAAATAATCCATAAATATTTTCATTAAGGCCTAAATAAAAGAAAAATACATACTATACATACATCTCTAGGTGGTTCCTATGACATTGCAAGTTCCAATGGTATAATTTGGATGAATCGGGTACCAAATGGAAAAGGTAGTGTTGTCTTCTTTTGATACAACATATCTATAAAAACCTAAAAATACCTAATAATACTTTCAATAAAAAAAGTGATTTCATAGTTGTTGTCTCGATTATTTGATCAACAAATTTGAGGGGAAATGGTCTTATCTAGTGAACTGATTTAGTTTCTTATAATCAATCAACACATGCCAATTGTTTTTCACCCTCATTGCATCTAACTCCTCTTTATCATTTCAAAAATTGTAACACCACATTTATTATACATAAACTGAACAGTACTAATCCACTGTGAATCAAATGTGGGAATAATTATGTATGCCTAGAGAAATTTTCAACATATTTTTTAAAAAACATTTGAAATGTAGGATTAATTCATTGTTATGGTTGGATAACTGATTTAGTCCCATCAAAAAAAATACAACGTATGGAAATACATGGCTAGTACATGATATGTCATCCATGGTCACCTAAATTCCCCTATGTTCTCTGAAAATGTTTCAAATTTTTTCATCTTGTTCAAAAAAGAGATTTTGAGAAATGATAACATAAAATATCTCACCAGTTGAAAAGCAAGAGTATTTTAGATTTGGTGGGAATGAACTGAGTTCTAATGTAGGGGTTGATTTGTGGATGGACAAATTAAACAAACTGAAATATGTTCACAATGAAAAATATTTCTGGAAACCCATCATTAAAATCAAATAATAATGCATCATAACCATAAGAAAATTCAACCCTAACTCATAATCAATGTGAACATGTTAAAAATCAAAATATGAATCTATTTCAAATTCAAATATCATATAGTTATGTGCATTTTAAATTGGTGTGTAATTGATCATAGAAAAAAACTAGAACCAATTATCATAATCTCTTATACCATATTACTATCTAATTCCATGATATTTTTATTTGGTTGTTCAAAATGGGAGATAACCAAAGAATAATGGCCATGTAATGGGTACTTCATGGAGTCTATAACATTAAATATCACAACATCATCTTTAAAATCTATTGAAATTGTACCCTATTTATAATTTATGATCATTTTCATAGTTTTCAGGAAATTCATGTCAAATATAAAGAGTGTATGAGATGATTCTTGATCATCTTTATGATAAGCATAGAGATATTAGATGTAAAGATAATTTCTCTTACTAATAAAGGTACACCCTCATAGAATCCCATTAGATATGTAGTATCTCTATTTGCGAACTACACCCCTAATATCATCTTCTTCGAATCACTAACCCTTACGGTAGAGAATACAGAGTGTTGCATCACAATTAGGGGAGAATCTAAATCAGATAAATTATTAAATAAGTGTTACTCCCCTATTGTGCATGGATGCTGAATGTCTCTAGCACCATGATATTTGTTGGATTTTTATTATTTGGTGTAATGAAGGATGACACATTCCTTCCAAGATTTAACCTCTAATTTCCCTAGATCCCTCTTAGTTTGGTATAAAGATATTTTAATAAGTTGGTATTCCTTGGGATTTTCTTAATGGATTCATGTTGAGGTATATTGATCTTAACACACTTAAATTTGTCCCAAACAACATTTGGAATAACCTATTCAGCCATATTTTGGTTCAAAAAACACCATTTAGAAAGGTATGGGTTTTAGGAGGAGCATCATCAATATTTTCCTTACATTTTTCATTATACTTGGCCTGCTCATATGTTGTTATTGAATAGGGATTCTCTGGAGTTGTGGCGAATCTCTATGGAATAGTAGGTACATAAGCATCAATTGATTTCATCCCACTCGTCAATGTGATGGAACTGAAATCCACCATTATATTTGGAGTAGGTTTGAAAGGTAAATTTTTTGAATTCATACCCACCATTTCAAAGTGTGTGGTGTAAATCTCGCTCATTTGAGTCTTCAATTATATCAAATCAAACCTTGTCTTCTCAACAAATACTATTTATTAAAAACAGTTTTCTTTTAAAAGGACATTAATGTAATATTAAACATGGGGTGTCCCTTATTTTTTTTCTTGTTGATGGTTAGGATTCTTATCTCCTTTGGGGTTGCTAGAAACCCTATAGGTAAGGAGGAGGCTGCAATAAATTCTACTGTAAAGGGGTTATTTTTAATTTTATTGAGCCATACCTCATTTCTAATTGATCCTTGCACCAAGAGTTATATGTTCAAGGAAATGAATGATAATTATTTTAGGGATGCGACTATTGTTGCTGCAAATATGGTATCGTACAGAATAATGTCGTGCAACCCTCTCTCTCTTATAATTGTTGGAAACAATTAGTCAGGTGGTCTGTTTCTGTGAAAATTCCACAAGGTCTTACAGGAGTGGATTGGGATGTCTATTGAGACAAATAAATCAACCTCACCATTGTTTTCATCTCATATATCATGGTATAAATCAAATTACTTTTAAGAGGTGATGGATTTACCTGGGGTACTCCTCTAAAAAGTGGCGTACATCAATCACCAAATTATTGGGATTTTTTTCATATTTCTGATCAATTCACATGAAGCTACTTGTGTTTATTAGGCAATTCTTCTCCAACTGTGACATCCACCATGATTGTCTCCATCGTTGTGAGTCCTTTATAGAATTATTGGGTTAGGATATTCTCAATTATTTTGAAATGTGGACATATTTCTCAAAACATCTTGAATCACTCCCAGTACTCATACATTGACTCACCTTTTTTTCTTGGTACCTAAGTTCATTTTATGAATAGATGTGGTACATGATGTTGGATAAAATCTCTCCACAAAAAGGAATTTCATATTGTTCACACATGTAACATATTAAGGATGTTAATAATATATCTAATACATTATAGCTCCCCCAAGTGAAAATGGGAATGCTCCTAGTTTTATTTGATCTTAATTGAGAATTCATTGATTAAGGAATGAAAAATCCACATTAAATCATCTTAAATGTTTTTTGGATCTTCACTAGATAGTACATGATATTTTGGAAGTATTTAAATTAAACCACATTTCAATTAATTGTCTGATATAATATTTTTGTATGCAATAATATTTGAAAGATATTATATATATGGTGCCATAAATTATCAACTGGTTTTATTATGTTCATTTATATATTTAATATATTGGTTCTTGTTTTATGTTTTAATTTGAATTTCTTCCTATTTCAATGTTTCCATAATGGAGGAAATCACCAACTGGTTGAATGTTTGAACCTCTTGTAGATGGAGAATAATGAATTCATGCATAAGGATGTGTAGAATCTCAGGGAAAATAGGATTTTTGGGATTATTTTTTTTAATAAATCGACTAAAAAATAAATGATGAAATGTGGACCATAATAAAAAAATGAGAAGTTTTATTTGATGTTATGAAGAAGAATGAGAAGGGGAAAAGATGAAAAATGTGAGAAAGATAAGGCATGATAGAAACAATTGATTAACAATGTGAAATAAAAAATATAATAAATACCTTAAAATCGTGTAAATAAATACATACCTCTCCACCAAAAACACTAATTTGAAAGGAGTTATCATGCGATCTATAAAATGAAATGTGATTTTGGGGTACTTTGGAGCAGTAGAGTGGCAGACCAAGGTCGTCTCTCAAATGAGGAAGTAATTTAAAAACATATTAAAGGAATTTGGAAAGAAAATAAAATGGAAGAATAAAACTAATTAAATGGAGGGGTTTTCTATTTAAAAATCTAGAAGATGTCTACATGATGATTATTCCACTTTCTTGTTTTTTTAAATGAAATTTGATTAATAAGATGCTATAAAAAGTTATTTTTTAAAAATATTTACTACCAATTAATCTATCTAACTCTACCTTTTAAATCAAATATTTATCATTATAATTAATATTAATATCCACAGAATTATGTTCCCCAAACATGTTAACCCATGAAACCTACAATAATTAACTAAACCATAATGATGAAGTGCAATAAAATCTAGGCTATCATTTGTACATGGAATAATAAAACCCTTCGTTGATGGATTTTATAAGGCTATATTATGGTATGAGGTGAATTAGGGAACATACACACTCTGATAATGAGGATTAATTTATTTTAGGGACTATATTTGAACACTAAAAATTTATCACATGTCGGTTTTATTTTCATATAATGTTTTCACTCTAACAATTTTCACAAATCATAACCTCTTGTGTTTTTGTGTTAATTATTCAATAACATGCTTAGATTCTTTTATTTTAAATACTCAATACATACATCATATTAATTTAATTAAATTAGAAAATTAATTAAATATAAATTAATGACAAATGTAAGATGTGTATAAATTACAAAAAAACTACTTTTCCATGAGCGGTGGTGTCCTCGTAGATTCAAATTTAATTTACAACGGTTTAGAATTGGTATAACCCAATCATGTTTCTAATAATTTCTTATAGAACAAATAGGAGTATTAATGAATAATATATGTTAAAAATTTGTGTAAAATAAAAAATTGAAGGGGAATTATTATATTTATTAAACAAATACAAATATTACAACATGAGACGGAGAGGAAGGTTTTTATTAAGGGATACATATTTCAAGATCTCCTCTATGTGTATTGGGAGTCACATAACCTTAATAGTGATGAGGGTAATCCTCTATAACTCCAAAATGGAAGAACATCACTACGTGGAAAAATGTATAAATGTGATACCAATGGTTCCAACTTAAATCCAAAATGGGAAGTGGTGTTGGGAACCAATATTTTTATATACAATGTATGTCTTGGATTTGTGTTTTTAAATGGAATTATCGAGAATGGGAAAAAAAGTTGTATACTAGAATCTTGAATGTCTTCATGTGAAATGTTGTGTCTTATGTGGAATTACAACATGATATATGTACATAATATAGACCCATATCATTGATGTCATGTAGATTCTATCCCCTCGATAGATCAATTCAGATGGGCCCCCGGATGACATAATTTTACTCGGGTTCTAGAAGATTAGTTAGATTCTACTAATGTGAGTATCATACCAAAAAATTTAATCCTATTTAGATTCATGGATTTTATGGAATGTTCAAAAAGATGGATATATGTCTTTGGACTTCCATGCAGTTTGGCCCATTTTCTTTCCACATCATTCCCCGCCCAACCAATCACATCCTCCAACAACAAAATCCCCAAAAAAGAGTAATTTTCCCTTTAATAGTGCTAAAAATCTAAAAATATTCTCAAATGTTATTTTAAATTTGAGATTATATTTGTAATTTTGAATACCAAACATGATACAAATGTGATGTTATGGTGAAATAATGTAGTGAAAAAGGACGCAATCAATTGTTATTCTGAATTACATACTAGAGACCTATTATTTTATGATCATTAATAATAAACAGTGATGGGAAATTTATTTTATAACAATTTTAAATACAATTCATTAAATTAAAACATTTAATAAATTCAAATGTATTTTGAAAACCAATAAACTATTTTTAATCAAATTATGCATTTTCCTATGATTAAACAATTTGGTTTCTAGGAAAACTATTTTATGTATTTTTTCTCAAATACATCATTGAAATTAATTTCATAAATTCATTTCCATAAATTTTAATTCCAAAATTTATATCATTCATTTAATTATTATAATTTTCCATAAATTTCACAAACACACCCCAAATCAATAGATGAGAGGTTTTTCCTAATTTTTTGACAAATCAAACACAACTCACTAATTAATTAGATTTTTTTCAATAATAATATTGAAATACAATTTAAATTTACATATTATAAAAAAATTTGAAAATTAAATTTAGGGTACGTCTGATTGGTCATAAAAATAGAAAAAACAACCATGGTATCATGGGATTACAAATCAAAAAGCCCTAGTCATGGGACTCAAATGAAGAATATTAGAAACAAGTATCTGAGAACAAAACCAATATTAATGAAGTAGAAAAATGGGGATTATATTACGCTAAAAACATAGATGTATGTCAAATCCTATGCAAGATTATAGGATATAGTGAGTGCTATAGGGTAATTAGGACGAATCATTACCAGCTAAAGAATTAATTTCATTCTACTACATTTTCTTCGCATCAAGAGGGGAATAGATGGGATGAAATCACAAATGGGTAGATTCCATGGAAGTTGAAATTGTATTAGGGTCATACATTTCAATCCTTACATTAACTAAGTATACCATGAATTTAATACTAATTTTGTATATTAATTATATCTCTTATGTGTAGTTAACTGTGTAGGACCGCATAGTCAGAAAAAAATTTCTAACTAAAATTGTGACCCTATATATGGGGTTTCAAGATTTCTCTTCAGTGGTATAATGGTTTATAAAACTATTTTCTAACCATTAAAACCCTCATTACCACGGTTTTCATAGTTTTCACTAGTAGGATACATAATTTTAAGGGGAAATCCATTAACCATTCACTAACTAAAAACATTAAAATTTTCAAAATATTCACCTAACACATTCTTAAATGATACCAACCCAACTCATCCTCAATAGTGTGTTGTAGGATGACTAGAATTAAATAATAGGATATTACAACATCCTCACTATAGAATCATTTCCCCAAAAAATCATACTAATAATCATTAATTTCAAAATGATAAGGCCACTACTCTTTCATTAGTGTATATATCTACCATGTATCATGAGATTCAAAATTGTGCTATTATAGCTCTAACGCCAATCATATCATTCTCCCCTGAAGAATTTTGGTATCTAAATCAACATTCAATACTAGATAGTCAGTAACATATATATCTTTTTCAAATTAAATATCACTCCATATCATTGCATGGAATGGATCATATTGATGTTTTCATAGATGTTATACATGGAACACATTATATGTCAATGTGTGTTGTGGAGAAAGTGCTAAATTGTATGAATATTTATCCATCGTCTCAAAAAGATCATAATTTCACAAAAAAAGGTTCATTTTTACCTTATCTCTCAATCCAGCGATGATCGCACAACGGTGAAACTATCATGAACACAAAATCACCAACTGAAAAATCTTATTGTATATAATGGTGATCAGAATAAGACATATAATAGATCTGTCATGTCATCGTTCTTTGAAAAATAAAAAAAAAATCTCTATTTTCATCTCATCAACCACACTTGGTCTAACAAAGAAATATTCACCAATATGTGAGGAATATTACATCGATTTATATGTCCAGTCATACAAGTGCTCTGAAAGAGAAATTTTTATCATGAACTGTAAAAAATTGTATATGTAAAATCAACCATCTCCAAATGGATATTGCAAGCCAAACTAAATTCTATAACACAATTTTGAATCATATCCTCACGAATTTTTATATCTCATTTTTTATTATATCTGAATACTGATGATATCATGTGCTCAAATAGACCATGTATCCTAGTGCCTCATAAATCCTCTCAAAAAATGATAAGGGATTCATTGATTCTAATTAAAAACTATAGTTTATGGAACTCCATCAAAATTCACAATCTCTTTCATGTAGATACATTTCTACAATATATCATTTTTGTATCAAAAATGGGTATGAAGTGATCAAATTTAGTCATCCCATCAATCCAAACTCATATCACATTGTTCACTAATTGATTATGAGGAAACACAACAAAAAATTACATTGAGATATCATATTAATTCTATGATCAAACTGGAAGTGGTAGGGGAAATCATGAATTTTTTTGGTTCTTGACCATGACCTGTTGTCATGCATAAAAATGAATGACAAAATAAACAAAACCCTCCCTCATTACTGGCCCCCATAATTTTTTCCACATGTCATAGAATGTCTTCAGGTTCTTGAGATCCACTACCTAATTGGAATTATGATAATACACCATCATATAATTCCAAATAACTAATGAAATAATAATGTGTGATTATATAATTGAATTAGAATGAAAAATAATAACCATTCAGGTATGGTATCCCCACTATAATGTGAGTATCAAATTTTCTGGAACAAATCAACGTGGTTTTTTCTTTAATAATCAACATGATAAGAACAAATGTAAACTAAAAAAAGGCCAAGGAACCCTCCTCTACTGATTCACATACTCCAATATAAGTCAATGAAAAATATCAATCATGTTCTGCTGATCCGATGATACATTCATGACATGGGTCATAATTCTCCTTCCCAAAGCATTAGTGAAGATATTCATATTCCATGGAGTGAATAAAAATACAATGTAAAATGATTACAAGTGTTCTACCCAATATAAATGGTAAAGATTCTAATATCATTAAGAGAATATATAATTTATGATTTTGTGGTCTGAATACATTGTGAAACATTCCTTGGGACATTAATGCTTCCATATCTTAACTAAATGAATAATAGTTTCATGTTTATGGTCATGGTTCAGATGAATCTTCTCATGTGACTTAATATGATGCAATCCAAAGTGATATACTTCATAAAAAACATAAGAACACAGCTAAACCATGAACCAAATGAATCATTGAAGACCACATTTCTATGAAAATCCACTAGAACTATCAACAGTGGAATAATAGTCAAATGATGATTAAGATCAAAAAAATTCTGACATTTTTTATCTCATTAAATATTAACTACCTTCTAAGAAATATAAATTATAATTGAAGCCAATTTTGATATGACCTTTACAATCCAGAAATAATATCAAACCACCCATGAATATCCAATTATAAAAAACATATCATGGTTCTTCCTTTATCATAATAGAATTCTTATTTCCATTTCCAACTATGATACCATGTTCATAAACAACGTTTCCCATGAAAAGTACTCCCTAAATCTAGAAATCACATTACAATAAATTTTCAAAATCACGCTATTTTTACAAAAAATCTAAAACCAATTTTATATGATGTACATTATCTTACTCATAAATATATGAAAATGGGATATTAGAAATAAAAATAACCCCACAAATGTATTGAAATCTTCATGGTTGATCATCTTCATTAAAGAAAAAATTATAGTAGCAGAATTGGTTAGACCAAAAGAAATTAAAAGGTACTCATAATGGTCTTACCATCATTGAAAAGTATGTTTTAGACTGTAGAATTCTGTCATTTTCAATAGATAATAGCCATAATGACGATAAATCTTCAATAACAACATTTACCTTATCTCATAAAAAAATAAATCATTAATCCTTTGAAATATATATTTTTTTAATTATTGTAACTTGATTAATTTGTCAATAATTATGAAACATTCAATGTGAACCACCACTTTTATTAGTAAGTAGATCTTTCACTATCCATGTTCACACACTCAATAATGTGAAAACTTTCACTAAATTAACATCCAAATGATTCTTATAACCTTTAATGTTGTCTAGTTTCATTCATTACAAAATAATTGAGATAGTTTTGGTATTAGAAAATTAATTGATATATAAATATTCCTCCATTATAGAAGTAAGACAAGAAATTTTTAAATAGATGATGTAAAGAAACATGATGAAAACTAGAGAGAGATCACCACTCATTGATTCTTTCCTAAGGTAAAAAACACTAATATCACTTTCCCAAACAATGGATTAGAAGGTATTACCCTACCTAACATTGGTTCCCATTTTCTATTGAAGACATGAAAAAAAACATCAGGTATTGTAACGGAGACCCATAAAAAGTAACAATCAATCCATGATTTATAAGAAATGGCCCAATCTGTTCTGAAAAGAACATCCATATGAATCATTTTGATAATGAGAAAACATGTAACAAGTTTATTATTCAATAAATATAATACAAAATTAGTACAAATGATACTTTACTAAATCATTGTTTATAGGGTTGTAGTAATATCCCTCACCTTATATAAAATCTATATAAGAATATTTATCTGATTAAAAATATGGGAAGAAATATATTAACGAGAAACAATAGAATCAAATAAATTAGTCAATAATTATGAATCTATAATGATATTTCCTCTCACAGTCATTGGTCTAATATCATCTACCATGCTACATGAAGAATCATAATTCACATAAATTTTAGAAGGTTCTCACGATGTATTTCTACTATACTGAGTGGAATATATTTGGATTAACTTCGTCATGTGACATGAGAATCTATTGGAACCATATAACTTGGTTTCAATAGTGAAAATCCAATTTTAGTTCCCATTATTTCCATAGTGGAAGTAAAATATAGGTCATCCTCCTAGAACTGTAGGATTTTAAGAAAACCTCTGATATCACGAACCACAAAGAGAATCATCAAGCTTCATAATCCCTATAATGGAACTCACATAAAATCCATTATGAGAGAAAGGACCTCCTATTGACCCTAGCCATCTAGTTATATCTCAACTATAATCAGACTACAAAATAAATAAACATAATAGGGAATCCTCATAAATAAAATATGATAATCAATATCATATCGAAATTCTATCCCTAATCATTGAGTCTTCAAATTCTCATTCAATACAATCCTAGGTGAAATAAATAGATGCTCAGAAAATATATTTTTATACTCGATCAGGGTCCAGACTTACTACTCTTATTTGAAAATGTACATAGCCATCAAATTAACCATTAACTATGGATAGAACATATTGGTGATCAAGGCTTTCATGTAATTCTACTCTATTCCATATTCTTTCTTTGTGGTCTCCATCATTTACCACTATATCCTACTATGTCCCTCTAGTATGAAGGTGGAACACATCATCTTTATCTCATCATGGGTCTCAAAGTACTCAAAAAAATACTCAATCCTTCTCTGCCATTCCACATACTCTTCGGGATCATTTGTTCCAATGAACATGTGTGACTTTTGGTGATGGAATACTTGAGAAGAATTTCATAAAACATCCATCTGAGGTTCCAATGCATGGTAATATATGGTATCATGTGTTACTGTATATCCCAAATCATGGAATGTATTAACAATCATCATCAATAGATTCAATCCACAAGATTATTTTCAACATGAGGTTCAATGTATGCTTCTTCCAATATCTGATTGGGTTGTTCTTTAAATGTATGATCTAACACAAAATTTTTTGTAAAAATGGTAGAAAATAGTGTAAAACAGAAACAGTGTACTGAGGGAAATTAATCCCAACACATACATAATCATATTTTTGATATCAATCGTTTAAAAAATCATGGAATGGTTTTGAAGTAATCCTCAAGGCATTTTTCTTATACCAACCCATGTGATTTAAGCTGTATTGTGATGAAAGCAATCCAAATTTCAATTTAAAATACATCAAATGTCTCTAATAGATCATCAATACATCTTACTAACTTTATGGATTTATTTTAAACAATCAAATTTAATACCATATTTTCCTAATGTAGTGTCGATAAGCTAGTAATAAAATAATTTTTTATGTCCATACTTATCTTGAAGGGTGTTACAAATACACATAGGATGTCAAATAATACCTTGAATAATAAAATATGAAAGTGGGAATTAATATGAACAAACACAATTCAATAAAGAGATATAATTCAGAAAGCTTAACAAAAAACTCCATAGGGATAAGTATACCAGAATTCAAATTGTTATGAAAAAAAACTACAACCAATACATAATAGAAAATTTTATCACATCTATTTTCCCAATAAAAAATATCTATACTCAATGATAAACTAATAGAGACATTTCAATGTGGCACTTTACCATTTATTGAACCTTAACGATGCTAATCTACCATCACTAGAAGGATGCTTGTGGGGTGCGAGCTGATATCCAGTATGGTCTCACCAATGATTTTGTAATAAAATTCCACATTCATTTTACCAAATAAGGCTATAAAATTCAAGTAAAACAAATTTTAATTTCAAAATAATATTTAAAATAACTCATAATTTACATTTCATAAGAATAAACTGCATTAAATATGTCCTAATAAACATTATATATATAACCTTATATATAACATCAGAATGAAAATGAAAAATTATTTACAAAAAATGATTCCATATAATTCAAATATAAAAAAATGAGAAACATGGTCATATCTTAAATAGTATGATAGATACAGAATATATGACTCCCACATAATCACATTTCTATCACAAAAATTTGTGTACACACATCCCTCAAACACTAGTCACGGATGAACCCATCACCTTCCCATCTTGGATGCAACCTGCTGCATATTTATTATTCATGTATGAATACTTTAATATAGTGATGTTCTGAAATAATGATTAACTACCTAGTATTTCATGTTATCTAATAAATGTTAGTGATGGAAAATTTATTTATATGTTGTTCATAAGAAATTTCATCCCATTATTCTATTTCAAATATACAAAATTTTCATTTATAACCTAATAAATGAGTTTTTTACATTTCCATGATAAAACCATTAGGTTTCTTTCAAATCAATTTAAATCCATTTTTCATTAATAAAACATAGAAATAAATTTCATGAATTCAATGTAAAAATTTAAATTAGAATATTTATTTTCCTCAGTTCTCCATCAATTTCACTAAAACACCATAATTCATTGTATTTGGGGGTGGAGGGGGGTTTCCACACTTCCATTCCAAATCTAACAGAAATCCCCAATTAATTAAATTAGGATCTTAATAAAGAAATTGATTAAAAATTTAAATTAAAATCAATAAATTGAATTCAAATAATGAAATTTAGTGTTAATCAAATTTTCCATTATAAATGGAACCACCTATATAGGGATAATAAGATAATGAATCACAAAACCCTAAGAGGGGAAATAAAATTAATAATGTTGGAAATAATGATATAAGAATACAAACAAGATGTAGGATCCAAAATAATTTTAATTAGATCATCCAATTTACATAAAGATCTATCAAAACCAATGAGGATAAGAGGAGATAGTGGGAAATATTAAATGGGGAATGAAGCCCTATAGATAATTGTACAAGAATAATTTACTTAGCATTAATTCACTTCTAAATGTACTCATAGAAGATAAAATCACTTATTGGGAGCTTCCATTGATGTATAAAACGTATTAGGGTCATTATTTCCCACCAAGTAAATAAAAAAAGAGTTTTTTTAATTTAAAATTACTTTTTGGTATTGATAAAATCACATATTCATGGTTACATCAGATGGCTACATGGTAAGACAAACCATACACTCTAACCATGCAGTCCTGCTGATGGGGATGTGTTGTTTCGCTTTGGTTAGAGAATAGTTTTCTAAATAGTGGTCTAACCCTAAAAACCCTACATGTATTAGTATTCATTGTTTTCTTTATTAGGGATCATGGTTATGTATAATAGTGCTCTAAAATGCACAATCCATAAGCCCTTAAAAATAACCAAATTTTCACCCAAATAATCCCTATATGAACCTGAACCATATTAGGATCCTAAGTGTGTTTTAATATTACATGATAATTGTATCATGTTAAAATATTATAATAGAGTCAAATTGTTATAGATAATGAGACAAAATTTTATGGTAAGAAGTCTAAAAGTAAAAATTAGAATGTTCAATCATGTTGTGATTGATGTGGAATACATGGGAATAAACAAAATAATTTCATAACTATTCTTCTTTTGAAGGAAAAATTTATGAGTCTATCTATATACGAAAAATTTCATGATGTTATATATACCACAAAAGGTGTGAAAAAAACAATATTAAATGGTGTACAATAAGATAATAATAAGACAAAATAAACTTTTAATACTATTTGTAGAAAAAAACTACTTATTTTTAATGAAAATATTATAAAATGATGATAGAAAATGCATATAAATGGTTGTAAATATAATGAATATTAGGGTATGTTCTTTTTCAAATGATATTTTTAATATATCCATACTCTTAGTTAAGTAATTGAGTTGATTGATGTTTTGTAAATTAGAGATCAATGATGTCTTTCTCCATGATGAATAATAAATATATTGATGAGTAGAAACTAGGTGTTTTCAATGTTATTTAGTAACAATTGTTACATGAAATCCAAAAAAACTTTACCTGTAAAAAATATATTTATAGATAACTATAAAAAACATACTACTACAGATTTTATAACCCATCATTAATAATTAGTTTTAATTATATTGGATGTTTTTATAATGTGGGGGTATTGGGGAATAAAATGTTGAGATAAAGGGATATTACTAATGAATCTCATAAGAACTATTGTGATGATTTAATTGTTTTTAAGCATCATACAACTTAATAATGATATTAATTTTTTCAATCATCCTTGAAAATGTGATTTTGGGCATGGTATCCCATGAGATAGATTTAATTGATAGTCTGAAAATCATGATAAATCATATCTTCTTTTCAAATATAGATCAACACATAGAGAAATATTTATATGATAAATTAAAGACTCCTTCTAAATTTTTTACGTTGTATCATCCTTCCATAGACAATTTTTAACACCCCAATATTCCACAGTATATTTTCCTTTGAATAATACAATAACTTGAGCTATACACAACACCGAGTTCTGGCACACCACAACCAATCAGACTAGCGATTTGGCTTGGCCTAAACCCACTAAAATAACCTCCCAACTACCCTCACATATACCTATAGTCCTTAAATTGATCATAAATCCAACATAATGATCCCTTTTGATCATCTCAAAAAGAAACACCCGAAGAAGAGGGAATAATTTCACCACCTCTTTCAAGTACTATTCTACATCAACATCCTATTTCATTGATGTTTCCATACCAAAATAATAAATATGGTACCTTATACATACTTTGTTGTTATTATAAATATGGTACAACAATATACATTATTCTATCCATATTATAAATGACAAGTCACCATACGTGCGTACGTATGACTTACTGTCTCCATGTCATGGTGTAGTTTCTTATCCAAACTCATCATTATTTGGATGGTAATAATAATGAATATAATTGGTATAAATAAAAAATATAACATGTTAATTATTATATATATATTTTATAAAATCTAATTACATATGATTCGACCATCAATATAATGGTATTATCGCTTGTGTGTACGTACGGATTATCGTCTCCACGAACGCGATTATATTTATTCTCCATCAAAACCATTCAATAATGAATATCATTTTATTTTTAAAAAAATAATATTTAAGAACATTATACCATTCTGGATATGAATCTAATATGTCATTCCCATAACAAACATGACTTACCTAACAAAACATATAAAGGAAAAGAAATTAGTTTACACCTGAAACAATGATACTAGAGAAATATTATTCACAATGTAATATTAGAAATGAATATATGATATAATATTTATGTATATGGTTATTTTATTGTTTAATAACAATTATTTAATTACTATATAGGAGGTTAATGTACCCTCAACCAAGGAAAATTACAGGGTAAGGGTTAAATTTACAATCTCTATATTATCTGAGATTGTTTATACGTGTGTATCAATTGGGACCTCCATATCATAAACATATGTGTTTCATAAAAATGTCTGTCAAATCATTTTTAATATTTCCTAAACTATGGGTTAAATTCATTTACACCATTTTTATAATTTTTATAGAGGAATCTTTCTGTCTTTTTCTAAACAATGTCCTTTAAGACCTTTTCGACAAAATTAATGAAACATTTGTTAACACATATAGTGTTTGTGGCTATTGTCTGCCCTTATAAAACCATCGATGGTTCCCTTAAAATATTATAACAATATTATCAAAATAACTGTCTTCTTTTATAATTATATGACTTTTAAATGTTTTCAAAATACAATGTGGTATTTGTTTCAAATAGTTTTGATTTCATCTATGTCAACAATATTTGATAAATTTTACAATTGTTTGAAGATGATTTCTTATGATATAATCATCCATATTGTGTTGATGGTTTTATGATTTGTTTGACAGTGGATATGTTTTTTATACCATTCATGGGTTATGGTTAAAGTATTAACATTTCAAATTCTATTTTTTATCTGAATGTTTATCTTATGTTTCAAATTTTTCATATGAGGAATGAATTGGACTTAGTTTGGGACGGGTGGAGCCTACTATAACATCATGATTCATCGATAGGTCTCATGAGACAAACTAGTGTCTGGACACAAGGCCTTGAAAGAATCTAATTTTTAGTCTTGGAATAAGGCCTTGACTATGTGGGTATGATGTATGTCATTATGCATTCCATCATATTGAAATTGGATTTTCATATTAAATGTTATTATTCAACTAATAGAATATCCATATGAATATGTAATTGGAATTATTTGTATTATATTTTCCATATTATGATACGTTTATGTTTAAATGGCTTTTGTTTTATTCTTATACATTTCCTTATAAGTTTATGTTTATTTATAAAGGTTTCCGCTATATTTTTATCCTTACTGAGCACCTGACCTCACCCATTTCAATGATTTATTTTTCACAGGATGTAAAGAAGTATATTATGACAGACTTGTAGGGATAGGATAAGGGATATGAATGTTTTCAAGGATAAAATGGTGCTGTATTTTTTCATTTTATAATTTAATGTAAAACTTATGTATGTATTTGGTACATCCAAGGAAACTAAACAGATCAGTATTTTGGGATTTGATCCCTTGTGTTAACGCCAATTTTTTGTAATAGTGAACCAACTCTGGGTAATGAGGGTCGAGGCATTATAGATTGTATCAGAAGAAGTTTAGTAAAAACTATTGAAACTAGATTTAGAAAAACACATATTAGAGGACATTACCCTATGATAAACATTGAGGATTAGTATAGAAAAACATCCAATAATTTTGTTAATATATTTATTTCGTTTTTTTCTAAGAAATACATCCCAGTCTAGATACAATCCAGTAGAGGTTGCTCTAGCACAAATGTACCTATGATTGAAAACTCTGACATAGAGTTTTGGTGTTGACCTGGGTATCCAATTACACGACAACGGGCCCTCCTGCACTCTTGGATAGGACACTCCCGAGGGATTTTCTTAGGATAATTCACATTTTATCTTCAAACCATTATGATTAATATATGAGTATTTACATCCTCAATGAAAAAATTTTATGATAATGGATTATATCCATAATCTATTCAATTTATGTTAAGTATTTTACAAGTTTGGAATTATGTATTGTGCTTCAAAAAATATTCTAGTGTATTCCATTGTTTAGAAATGGCGCTTAGTGGTAGTAATGGATTATTAATCAACACAAATAATTCATGCTGGGATTTCCCTCTTATTCAAGATAATTATATTGGAGTAGGTGATGCAACTAGTGATGAACCACTTATCACCATAGTGGGAAAACTCACATAGGTTTTGAATAATAACCTCACCAGTATAGAACACCCTGATACCCAATGTGGAGGATCAATAATAGACTGATTCATGAGGCAACAACCACCAACGCTCAATGGGGATGAAAATCCATATGTAGCTGAGCAATGGATAAGTTCCATAGAGATAATATTTCATGCATTGGGGAGTAGAAAAAGGAAAAAATTTGTCATGTCAGTTAATCGCCTCATGGGATATGTAGATCATTGGCGATCATTAATTCAAAACATAATGGAGGTTTAAGAAGTATCCATCATTTAATGGAGGAAGTTTAATGATCATTTAATAGAAAAATAATTTTCTCAGGATCATCGAGCAGATATAGAAAGATAATTAATGAGTCTGAGGAAAAAGATAGATGATAATGTCAAAACGTATGAGGCTAACATTACATGGTTACCAATAATTGTATCTGATTATATACATTACTTAAAGAGTAATATTTATCGATTCATTTATGTGTTAAAACCATTTATCCATCAAGAATTAGTCTCCCAATCCCTCTCATCGTATGATAATATTGTCTCATGTGATATCAAGAGAAAAAATTAATTCTCTATGTCTCATAACTTTAAATCAATGAAAACAAGAAGGGATATAATGAACACTCTTGAAATGAAAATAATGGGATGAAGGGTAAAGTTGAATATCCATCGAGTGGTATATGTGGTATGAAACAACAGATAATTTTTGAAGGGAATGGGACTCTCTTACATGTATGGTGAAAAGGCCACCAAGATCATGATTGCATGGGAATGAAAGAGTCTTTCAATGTTGAATACTACAATTTTAGAGTAATGGGGAGTTATTCAAATGAATTCTATTATACCCAAGGAAACATGTCTCTGTAAAGGCCATGAGAGCAAGGCTAAGCTTATGCAATCACTAATGTTGAGGTTGAAGATCCAAAATACATGGTGGCAAGTAATTTTATGGTTTCTTCAAATTAAACCAATACATTATTTGATTCTGGATCATTGCTTTGTTTCATATCATTTGAGTTTACTATAAAAATTAGATATTTCTAATTTTATTTAACAAGTGAGTTTTCAGTCTAGACCACTAATGGAATTATCATTGCAAAAATGATTTGTGAATCAGTTCCCATTAATTCATATAATCATTATTTATATGTAGATCTCATGATCATACCCATGATTGAATTTGATATAATCCTTGATACGGAATGTATTTCAGACCATAATATTAATATTAATTGTAATAAAAATGAGGTTACAATTTTCGATGGTGATAACCAGTATATTATCATTTGAGTAGAAATGTCACCACCTGATTCTTTTATAGATCCACCCCCCAATAGCCCTATTGAATTCAATTATTTGGGAGGAAGAGAATCAAATAACTATGGATGAGGAATAGAGGGTTCAAATACAGGATATACCTACTGTTCAACAAGATGTTGATGTGTGTCCATATGATTTACAGGGAAATCCTCCAGAACAAGAAATTGTGTTTTCCATTGATTTAAATCCTATATCAAGGCCTATATCAAAAACCCCTTATTGAGTTGTCAATGTGGAATTATTGTAACTAATGAAACAACTCGAGGAATTGATAAATAAAGAATTTATTTTCCATATTGTTTCTCTATGGGGAGCCCATGTTCTTATAGTTATGAAGAAAAATGGATCTATGATGTTATGAGTTGACTACAGGGATATCAATGCTATAACAATAAAGAACATGTTTCCCCTACCTTGAATTGATGATTTATTAAATCAAATTCACGGAGTTCAATATTTTTCTTAGATAGACCATCGATATAGATATCATCAATCGTGTGTGAAGAAGGAAGATATTTTGATGAAATCATTTCATACCAGATAAGGGCATTACGGGTTTACAATGATGCCTTTTGGACTGAGTAATTCACCCATTATCTTCATGGATCTAATGAATATATTTTCAAGGAATATCTTCATGACATTTTAGTTTTATTTAATAATGATATTTTGGTGGACTCCAAAATCTACGAAGTTCATGAATATCACTTGCGCACAATTCTAAAGGCACTTACAGAAAATGATTTATATCGGATGTTCAATAAGTGTGAATTCTGGTTTCAATAGATTTCATTTCTTATACATACTGTCTATAAGGATGGATTTTGTGTTGATCCTTCATAGACAAAGGCCATCCATGAATTGCCAGCACTGACATGTATAACTGAGGTACGTAGTTTTATTGGTTTAGATAGTTATTATCTGCATTTCATCCAGAATCTTGCATGATTGCCTTACCCATTAAACAAGCTTATACGTTAATGGATTAAAATTGTTTGGGAAATAGAGTGTGGAGAATGTTTTGAAGATATTAAGAGACTATTAGTCATTTCTCCAATATTGACTCTACCATTGGTGAATGATGTGTTTGTTATTTATTTTGATACTTCAAATAAAGTACTCGGTTCTTTTCTTATGCAGAATGATAGAGTTATTGAATATGCATCAAGGTAGCTAAACATTATTGAGAAAAACAGTCCCACTCATGATCTTGAGTTAGAAACAATTTTTTTTTCTCTGAGAATATGAAGACAATATATTTACGGTGAAAAAATGTGTGATTTATTCAGATCACAAGAGTGTGAAGTATATTATCTGACAAAAATAACTCAACATGTGGAAAAGGAGATGTATTGAACAACTCAAGTATTATGGTTTCACTATACACTACCACCTGGGGAATGAAAATTTTGTGGCAGATTCTTTGATATGAAAGGATCTTGGGGTTTTGAACAAGATGAATGTTGGGGGAGATCCTATTTTCATGGATCTATTGAATATGGATTTTGGAATAACCATGGAAGGTGAAACATTAATAATTTTGAAAATATTTACCATACCTTCTTTATAAGAAAGGATAATGAGTTCTCTATGTAATTATGAAGAGTTTCAATAGAAGATTAATTATGTGAATGATGGGAGATTGGGTGACATCGTATAGGAAGATGGTTTTTTGATATTTGGGAGGAAAATTTGTGTTCCTGATATACCCAATATAAAAAGGGATTTGTTGGATGATTCTCATAGATCTGATTTCTCTATACACCCTGGTAGAAAAAATATTTATATAAATTGGAAGGAACATTTTTGGCAGGACAACATGATGAGGGATATTTCTGATTATATGTCAAGATGTTTGGTTTGTCAATAGGTAAAATCTAGAAGAAAATATACTAGAAGAATCATGTAACCTCATCCAAAACCTGAGTGGAAATGGTATGATATTACAAGGGGAATTGTCATGGGAATACCAATGAAACCGTGAAGGAATGATGCAATAAGGGTAATTATTGGCCTTTTTACACATTCATCACAATTTCTTGCTAAAAGAGATGATTTTCCACATGAAAGTTTAACTAGATTATATATTATTGAAGTTGTAAGACATCATGGTGTACCCCTATTGATTGTTTCGGATTGTGATCCTCATTTCACTTCTAGATTCTTGAGAAGCCTTCAGAAGACCCTCGATACTAAACATCATTTGCGCACTACATACCACTCTAAAAGTGATGGTCAATCAAAACAAAGTATTCAAACATTAGAAGACTTGTTGATATCTTTCTCACATGAAATTCAAGGCATGTGTGATCATTATTTAACCCAGTTAGAATTTTCCTATACCAATAGTTTCTATTCAAGTATTCAGTTGGCACCATCTAAAGCATTGTCTGAAAAGAGATGTCACACCCCAATTTTTTCGGATGATGTTGGTGAAAGAAAACTCGTAAGCCCTGAACATGTTAATGAAACAATAGAAAAGTTTAAGATTATCCAAACCCACATCAAAGCAGCTCAACATAGGTAAAAGAGATATGTTGATAACTAAAGGAAGGATTTGGAGTTACATGTAGGTGGTCATGTTTCCATGAAAATATCTCCATGGATGTGTGTAATATGATTCCGTATGAAAGGTATATTAAGTCCCAGGTATATCAGAACATACATAATTCTAGGATGAATTGGAGTTGTATATTATTGTTTGACAATGACGCCAAATCACTCAACTGTTCCAGATGTTTTCCATGTATCACTACATATAAAATACATGCCAGACCCAATGCTTGTACTCACCTATGATGAAATTGAACTGAAACCGGATCTATCTTATTGTAAAGATCCTATCAATATTCTTGAAATAAGAGAACAATTGTTGATAAACTGGACGACTCGTCTAGTAAAAGTTCTATGGATAATTCATAAGACGGAAGAGAAAACATGGGAACCTGAGGAACCAATGATTTAGTACCACTGAAATCATTTTATGCAATAGTATTCCCGAAATTTTGAGGATAAAATTATTTGAAGGAGTGGATAATGTAACACCCCAAACATATTTGGTATGTTTTCCTTGGAATAATACAATAGATTGTGTTGTATGCAACTTTGAGTTCTAATACACTAGGAGCAATCAAACTCGCCATTATGAATAGTAATACTCACTTTTGGAAATATTATAAATTTTAATTTTCAAAATGGACTTCATTTTTGAATTCTTAATATTAAAATTATATTGGGATAAATTTGTGGGATTTGTCTGTAAACATTCAATTTTTTATGAATACTGAAAAACACTACGTTATTATTTAATACCGAATTTTTATTTAAATAATTAGTAATTTTGTTTAAATTTATATTAGGTAAAAATATATACATAATACATATATATTTCCAACGTAATTCATTGGATTCATTTTATAATAATATTAGATATGTAAAATTTATTGATATTTTCTCCATCTTTTTACCAACCTCTAGTCGCATTTTCATCTTTGCAACAAACATAATTTTACCGCTTCTGTGAATTGAATTTTAGAAATACCAGAGACACGGTTGATATTAGTAGGTAAAATTTTGATCAATAAGAGGAAAACATTTTTTTTGTTAATAGAAATGTTTGACTTCTATTTACCATAGTTAAAAGTTAATTTGCTAATTAAAGGTAAAAAAGATATTAATATTACCCAAAAACAAGATCTAATTCTATTGGATAAGTTTATTTCGACCAAAAACAACATTGGGATTAAAATATGATCTTTTTGGTCCACTTGTATTAGATTAGTACATTTATTATTCTTTTATTTAAGGATGCGTTAAAAGTGTTAAATTCAACGATTCATAACTAAAACATTTTTTATGTAGGGTTAAATTTGAGATAATTTCTACTATAAATATTAAATATAAATATAAAATTATTTCTTAAATAAAGGTATCTTGTTAATAATATTTATAAAAATACATAATTAAATTTAATTATGACACAATGATGAGGCGGCAATTGCCTTTTTAATAAATGATTAGAATAATAGATATCATAAGTGTCCAAATAAATGTAAATTGAGACTTTTGATGTATTCAAAGAATTTTATTGGTTAATATGATATTATGGGGTTGATTAAATGTTTTCCATCAATGAAATCATGTTTTTAGGTATTAAGAAAAATCAGATAATAAATACTGTCAAAATACACATAAATGATTTTTTAAAACAAATGCTATATTATTAAATGATATAATGGTCCTAAAATTATATGGTTCGGCCAAATGACATATATAATAATAGATATTCCAATAAATATCCACATGGGGTTTCCATGTCATTTTATTGTATGTTTATTAAACATATAATATAAAAATACTAGGAGACAAGGAAAAAGATAATCTTTTTAAAAAAGAGTTAAATCTAAAAGATAAGGTTAATTTGATGATGTAAACCAACCCACAACCTATTGGTTGAGAGGTTTCATTCCCATAACCACCTAATACTCGAAATATATCATTTTTGATCCATTATAAACAAAATATTATTGTATAATAAAATAAAATTTCATGCTTTTCCTAAAGTGACTCTCACCTCTCTTATAAAACGGAACTTCCCACTCTCTCAAAATCACACCTCAAAATCCATTTGGATCTACCAAAACCTGATAAAATATCTTCACAAAAACCCTAAAATTTTCTTTTAATCCAAACATTGTTCAGAAATCCATCCTATTGATCCCTTTTGATCAACTCCAAAGAGAACACCTGAAGATGATGTAAAAATTTCACCACATAATTCATGTTCTTTTCATCTTCCAATTACTATTTCTTTGTTGTTTCGATACCAAAATAATAAATACAGTACCTTATACATACTATGATGTTATTATAAATATGGTAAAATCATATTAATTATTATATCCATCCTATGAATGACAAGTCAGCATACGTGCATCAGTAAAGCTTATCGTCTCCACGTGGGGGTGTAGTTTGTTATTCAGAAACGTCATTATTTAGATGGGTATAATAATGAGTATAATTGATGTAAATAATAAATACAAAATGAAAATTATTTAGTATATATGATATATCATCCAATTAAATATGATTCCACCAATAATATAATGGTATTTTCCCTCTTGCGTATGGACAAATTACCATCTCCATGAACACGATGAGATTCATTCCCTATGGTAACCATTCAAGAATTAATATCATTTCATGATTAAAAAGTAATTTTGATGAACTTAATATCATTATTAATATGAATCAAATACATATTATCCATAAAAAACATCAATTACATTACAAAACATATAAAGGGAAACAAATCAGTAAACACCCAAAACGATAATACTACTGAAATATTATTAACAAAGAAATATTAAAATATCCAATATGATATAATATTTATATATGTGGTTCTTGAATAATTTAATAATATTTATTTAACAATTATACAGGAGGTTAACGTACCCTCGAACAAGTAAAAGTACAAGGTAAGGGTTAATTCTACAATCTCCTTATTGTCCGAGGTGGATTATATGTGAGTATCTACTGAAACCTATTTATCATCCACATATGTGTTTCTTGAAAATGTAATTCAACACATTTTTAATATTTCATATAATATGGGTTATAGTCATTTAGATCCTATTTTCATTTTTTATGGAATTTTTATAAAGAAATCATTATTTCACTTTCCAAACAATGTCCCTTACCACTATTTTGAAAAAATTATAGAAATAATGTTTTTTACTTATACAGAGAGTGTAATTATTTGTAGCCATTATAACACCATGAAATAATCCCTTATAAGATTATAAGAATATATTCAAAAAAATCTTTTATAATTATGTGACTTTTAAATGATTTTAAAATATGAAGAGATATTTCACTAAAATAGTTTTTATTTCATCTATGTCAACATCTGTTGATTTATTATAAACTTGTTTGGAGTTGATCTATTATGATATTATATTTCATATTATATTGAAGGTTTTGTGATATCTATGATTGTGGGTGTATTATTTTTATACCATACATTGTTTATGGATAATGTATTGAAATTGTTTATGCTAGATTTAGTTCAAATGATTATATTATTTTTCAACCGTTTCATATGTGGAATGCATTGGACATTGTAAGTGATAGGTGGAGCCCTCTATAGCTCTTCGATACGTCTGTAGTTCTAATGAGTCACACTAGTGTCTTGGCACTAGGCCACGATAGAATGTTATTTTTAGTCACGGAACGAGGCCTTGACTATGTTTTTATAATGTCCGGCAATAAGCATTCCATAATTATGAAATTGGATATTGACATTGAATGTGATTATTTTACTATTTGAAAATCAATGATAATATATATATATAAGTATTCGATTAAATTTTTTCATATTATGATGTTGTTTAAGATTAAAAGGATTATTTTTTAGTATTATACATTTCTTGAAAATTTATTATTATTTATGAATTATTCTACTATATTGTAATCCGTACTGAGAATCTGAGGTCACCCCTATCTATATTATATTTTTTCCAAGATGGGAAGAAGTATTTTTTTGGTTGACCTAAAGGGATATACTAAGGGATATAAGTCTGTTCAAAGGGGAAAAAATCTGTTGTTTTTTATGATGTATTGTAAAACTTATGTATGTATCTAGTACTTCCAAAGATACTAAACTAATTAATCTTTCGAGATTTTATCTCTCGTGATCGTGCCAATGTTATGTAATACTAAAATGGATTTGGGTATCTAGGTGTAGTGTGTTATAGATGGTGGGTATAGTGATTATTAATTATAACCCTCCTTATTCTACCTCTAAAATTATTACTGGACATAATAAATCATGGTTACCATGACCAGATAATAAATCCATTGAAATAATGCCTCATAAAAATTCAAAAAAGTTTCCTATCTACAATTCACAATATTCCAAAGACTAGAGACATGAAATGAGGTTCTATAAGTTTCATTTTAGGAAGGCTATACCCTTAGGTCATATTCATTCAATGAAATAAAATAGGTAAAAACATACAAATATTTACCAACATAAATAAATATGTACAAAAAATACCATGTCACACCCCATGGGAATAAAAAATGATGATAATTGAAAAATAGTTAGTGTAGTATATAACAACCAATATTCATAACATCACAAAGATAAATGAATAAAAAATGTACCAAATATGTATTTAAGGTAGGAGGTCCTGAGAAATTTCCCTGATCATAGCTCCTATATTCCACCACATCCATATATCCAATCATTATAACGTTCATTTCTATGAAAATATAACATATAACAAATGTGTACCTTTTTGGGTACCCATGTGTCAGGGTATCCTGATAATGGTGTATGTAAAATTTATTGGACCACCACCAATGTAGTATAACAAAAATATATTATGTATTCAGAATTAAAAATTGTGTGAAAAAATTAAGAGACATTAATAATAATATTATGTAGTAGTGGAAATAAATAAAACTCAGTTAAAAATCAGAACTCATGTGGAATACCCTAGATGATGGTAAATGGTTCGACTATCATCTGAATCTACCAACATTTATGGAATCTGTATTTCTCAAATTGTTTAATAGGATCAACATTTATGAAACCCAAATTATGTCACCTTATATTAATCCATGTGACTCAAATGAGTATTCCCACAAATAAATATCCTTAAAAACAATGTTTCACAATATAAAAAAATGAGAGAACCATTGATATTGAGCAACATGACTTGGTGGGAACCCTAGATCCCACATGAAGTATTCCATAACAATAATAATAAATATTAATTCTAAGTGATCATCATAGGACATCCAATAATGAGATCAATTAAGAATACCTAATATTAATATGTGGAATTAAAAAAATTCATAAATTACTCAAATCCCTAGGGGATCAACCATATGGAATTCATTGTAATTAATACACATAGAATCCACTAGATAATTCATGGAATTCCCTAAATTTTGAAATCCTAGAATCAATGGTTTTTTCAACGACTAAAAATTACATGAGTCTTGTTGTGAATTCCGATGTCCATCTATGTAATTCCATATGAAACTATTTTGTGGGGGAATCCAAGAACCACTCTATGGAATTCTGATTCACCCTTACAAATATTATAATTCCCTGAATCCCAAAGGATCTAGTCAATAGACATAAAAATATATTCCAAATCAATATTAACTATTATTTTTAATTTCCTATTAAACATACTTTATCATTTGGGCTTATAAAACCATATAATAGAACACATAATATCAATTAATTAATATTGAAAAACATTGTGTTATAGTTAAAAAACGACTTTTTATTTAAATAATTAGATATTTTATTTAATATTATATTAGGTATAAATAAATACATAATACCTATATATGTTCATTGTAATTCATTGGAGTTATTTTATAATAATATTTGATATGTAAAATTTATTGATATTTTCACCATCTTTTACACAACTTCTAGGCGCATTAGAAAATTTGCATATAATGTAATTTTACCACATCTTTGAATTGAATTTCCGAAATACCAGAGACACAGTTTATATTAGTATGTAAAATTTGGTTCAAAAAGATGAATACAATTTTTTGTGAATAGTAACTTTTGACTATTATTTTCCATAGTTAAATGTATATTGGGTAATTAAAGGTAATAATGATATTATTATTAACCCAAAACATTCCCTAATTCTATTGGATAATTTATTTTGACAAACAAAATTAGTAGGAATAAAATATAATCCTTTTGGTCCACTGGGATTAGATTAGGACATTTATTATTCTTTTATTTGAAGAAGTGTTAAATGTTATAAATTAAAAGATTCATAACTAAAACATTTTTAATATAGGGTTACACATGAGATAATTTTAACTATAAATATTAACATGAAATATAAAAAAAATCCTACATAAAGTAATTTTATTTATAATTTTTAAAAATTATATATGTAAATTTCTTTATGACCCAATGATGAGGCAGTAATTACCATATTAAATAATGATTAAAATAATTGATATTATAAATAATAAAATAAATGAAAATTGATACTTTTGATGTATTCAAAGTATTTTATTGGTTAATATGAAATTATAGGTTTGATTAAATGGTTCTTTTGAAGAAATCATGTTGTTAGGACTTTATGAAAAATCAGATAATAAATAGTGTCAAAATACATATAAATTATTTTTTAAAACAATTACTATATTACTAAATGTTATAATAGTCCTAAAATTACAATTTTCGTCCTAATGACATATATATCAATATATATTTCAATAATTAACCACATGGTGTTCTCATGGAATTTTATTTTATGTTTATTAACCATATAATATAAAAATACCAAGAGACATTGAAACTGTTAAACTTTTTAAAAAAGAGTTAAATCTAAATGATAAGGTTAATATGAGAACATAAACCAGTATAAAACCTATTGGTTGAGAGTATTTTGACTCATACCCACCTTAGTGTCTAAATAAAACATTTTTGAGCCATTATATACAAAATATTATTTTAAAATAAAATAATATTTCAAGCTTTTCCTAAAGTGACACTCACCTCTCTTATAAAAGGGTACTACCAACTCTATCAAAATCACACCACAAAAGCCATTTGGAACTACCAAAACCTGATCAAATATCTTCCCAACATCCCTAAAATTGTTTGAGAGGACATAAATTGATCATAAATCCAACCTATGGATCTCTTTTGATCAACTCAGAAGGGAAAACCCGAAGGAAGAGGTAATAATTTCACCACCTCTTTCATGTTCATTTCTTCTTCCACTAACTATTTCTTTATTGTTTCCATAACAAAATAAAAACTCCATTAACATATAAATATATTTATTTTAATATAAATATGGCACAACTATATTAATTATTATATTCATCATATTAATGACTAATCACCGTGTGTGCGTACATTTGACTTACCGTCTCCACATTGTGGTGTATTTTGTTATTCATAAACATCATTTTTTTGATAGGTATAATAATGACTCTAATTGAAGTAAATATTAAATATAACATCTTAATAATTCTATATATATGATATACCATCCCATTACATACGATTCCACCGAAAATAGAATGGTATTGTCGCTCGTGCGTACATATGGATTACCGTCTCCACAAACGCGATATGATTCATTCTGCATCACAAACATTCATAGATAATTATCATTTTATAAATAAAATATAATATTTAAGAACTTAATATCATTCTGGATATGAATCAAATACATTTTATCCATAACAAATAGGACTTACATAACAAAACATATAAAGGAAAACAAATTATTTTACATATGAAACGATGATACTACTGAAATATTATTAACAAAGTAAAATTAGAAGATCATATAAGATATCATATTTATGAATGTGGTTATTGAATATTTTAATAAAAATTATTTAACTGTTATATAGGATTTTGAATTACCCTTGACCAAGTAATATTATACAGTAAGAGTTAATTCTATAATCTCTTCATTATCCTAGGATGTTTATACATGAGTATCCACTAGAACTTCTTTATCATCCACATCCAGTTTCATAAAATTGTATTTAAAATTTTATTACTATTTTCTAGACTATGGTTGAAATTAATTTACACCATTGTTTTAATTTTATATAATTTTTATAATGGAATCATTGTGTCATTTTCCAAAAAGGGTAATTTATGACCTTTTCGACAAAATTAAGAAAAGACACCTTTTTATCATATACGGTGAGTGATTATATCTTCCAATATTATAACACCATTATTCTTCCCATTCAATATTATAATAATATTTTCAAAATAAATGATTTATATTATAATTATTTGGCTTTTAAATGGTTTCAAAATAAAAAGAGATATTTCTCTCAAATAGTTTTGATGTCATCCTTGTCAACATCCATTGATGAATTTTACACTTGTTTGAAAATGATTTATTATGATATAATCTTACATATAGTGTTGATAGTTTAGGGATATGTTTGATTGTAGATGATTTATTTTTATACCATTCATTGTTTATTGTTAAAGTATTAACTTTTCATATGCTAGTTTTAATAGTAATGTTTTTGTTATGTTTCAACTTTTTCATATGAGAAATGCATTGGAATTATTATGTTACTATTGGATCCATCTATAGCTCTCCAATGCATCGGTAGGTATCAGGAGAAAAAATAGTGTTTTAGAACATGTCCTAGAAAAAATCTTATTTCTAGTCTTCGCACAAGGCCTTGACTCTGTGGTTATGAATTCTGGCATTACGTATTACATCATTATGAAATTGGATATAGATATTACATGTGATTATTCGACTAGTATAATATCCATATGAATAAGTAAATAGAATTATTTGATGTATATTTTCAATATTATGATATATATTATGTTTAAAAGGTTTTTTTAGTCTTATACATTGCCTTAAAATATTATTCTTATTTATTAATGTTTCCACTATATTGTTTTCTTTACTGATCCCTTATACTCACTGCTTTCTATTTTTTATTTTTTCCTAGATGTGAAGAAGTATATTATGACTGACTTGCAGAGATAGACTAAGGTATATGAATGTTTTGAAAGATACAATGTTGTTTTTTTCATTTTATAATGTAATTTAAAACATATCTATGTATCTAGTACTTCTAAGGCTACTAAACCGATCGATCATTCAGGATTTTATCCATTGTGATCATGCCAATGTTATGTAATAGTGCACCGACTCTAGTTAACTAGTGTTGGGGCATTAAACACTGTCACAAGGGTTGTTAATGATGTTTGATAATGAAGAAGAAGTCATTTCCTAGTAGAGTCTCAATAAGGTCAATTTTTAATAATTTATATTTAATAGTTTGAGAAAAATGTAAACAAAAAAAATTCTTATTGATAATGTTGTATGTTGGGTTAGAATAAAATAAAACTATGGTATTTTTTTACCTACTATAATTTTTTGTTTTATTTTTTATTAAAATTTTATAGAAGTTGAGAAACTTTTCATTGGATCATGTGGTGATTATGCATTTTATCATTAAATATTTTAATTATAAGTGCTAACAGACAAATGATAAATTTATATAAAATTTGGGATGTTCTATTTTAAATTTTTTATGTGGCCTGAGGATTCATGAAAAATATTTTGAAATAGATTGAGTGGAATGTTACTTTTTATCCCAATGTTGGGATTTCATTATTTAATGAATTTATTTAGTACAACTTTTTTGTTATAGTGTTTGAATTAAAAATGTATGAATTTTTTGTTTATGTACGACTTAATAGAGTTCCTAATGACGTTAGTCCAAAGAAGGAATTTCAAGAATGAATTATTTTATGATATAAGTTAAAAAATGGATTTTATATATATTGAAATAATTTTTTAAGAAATCAATACATTTATATCTGACATAATGATTTTTTACTAAGATAGTTTTCTTTATAATGACATCCAAAATTATAAATTTTTTAGTAGAATTAGTGGTGAAATGTTGATGTTCAAGAATATATAATATAATAGAAAAATATAGTTGATTTCAAATTATTTAACTATGAATGGTATCATGGATATAAATACTATTACCTTTCATATATTCATAAATCATTATGAATTGTTTAATGTTCCACTCAAGGATGGATCTGGACCGTGATATCCTCTACCACAAATTATTAGATACCACGTAATAGGGATATATGATATAAAGATGACCAATTACATGGATCAATTAAATTTGTAATTTTACTAATTTTTTTATAGAGTAATGAGATTCGTGGAAGAAAAATATAATAAATATCACAACACTCTAGTAATGGATTCATTGAATGAATGATTAAATTTGATAAATAGAACGATATAACATAATTTTGTCCTTTTAGGGGGACAATTTTTATAATCCCATAACATTTTATGGTGATTATTATGTAAAATGGGGATTAGCATACCAAAAAACTATTCCACGATTTTGAATGTTTCATTCACTTGTGTATATTTTTATGCAGATATAATGTTTCATTAATAAAAAATTTGGAAAATACCATGAAGAGTTTTAGGATTTAAATTTAGATACATGATCTAAATTATTATATTATTTAATGATATTAAATAAATATAAAATCTAATATATTATAGAATATCAACTATAACTAATTATAATGTATTTTTAATATTTTAAATATATATATTTTTAGTCATTATATTGTGAATATAGATGTTTACATTCAGAAGACAAATGTGTTGAGAATTATTTTAGGGGTTGTGAAAATCAAATAATAGAATACTATGGACCAATACAGACAATTTTATCAATGATTAAATAACATGTAGAACAAATAATGATATATTACTAGGGAATAATAATTTTACCATGATTAATTAGAATGAAGTGAATAACATATATTGTTCCTGATATGGATTGTTTTTTTGTGTTTATGAGTGTTGATAAACTAGTTAAACTATTGGGAATCATAAAAAAGTTATAAATTTTAATAAAAAATATTGTATTATTTTTTATGGTGAAATTTATTAACATAATCATCACTGAAAAAGATAGTGGTATTTTATTTGGTGGATCAAAAATGTTGGATAACTCAATATTGGGGTTTTAAACAATTACTAATTTTTAAAATTATAATCAATAAAGAAAGGAACAATAGTGGTTATGGAGTTCAACCAACCATGTTATATGATTTTACAGTAGGGGGTATAAGTAGTCATAATTAGATGATCATTTATTGGGTCTTATAAATATTTAATAACAAATACATTTTCTTGTGTAATTTATCCAATCAACATTAAATGAACCTTTGGATTAATTGTATTTAAAAAATATAATATAATTAATAGTCCATTGGTTGGGATGTATTTCATAAAGTTTTTTGTTTTTATTATGATCCTTATAAATATTATTTTATTAATTATATATATTTACTATATGTGAGGTAAGTTTGAATTATTAAATTTTAGAAGATCATGTATTTACTTATCGATAGTGTATGATGTTTTAATGTTGTAGTTTCATAAATAAATTTATTTTAATAAATAACCACATCCATTAATGATTATCCATCTAGATCTAGGAAAATTATGGTATTCCCAATTAATAATATCTTTTAATGGTAATTAAATATAATAACCCATACTGTGCGTACATTGTTATTACTTCATAATTTAGGTATACTTATTACAACATAAAACAAAACCATGAAAGGATTGTATAGGTATAATGTCTTTAAAAACTGGGAAACATAAACCACTGGTTCATAAATCATCTACGTTGTCTCCCATTTATTGCATCATATCTAGAGTCCATTTTGGCATATTCTACTTATTAACCTTCTTCTAGACCTGGGGAAAAGAAAACATACAAAAGGGTGAGCTCAAATGCTCAGTAACGGAAAACAAATGAAATATTAATCATGTCATATTCTTAAGAACATAACATTTTGGAAATCCTATCCTACAAAAAAGATCATAATATCATGACATGAGATCAATAATAATAGTTAAATTTAATCTAAATAATCATAACATAAAACATGAAACTTTTTGGAATGCACACATAATCATATAAAATCATTTCTTATTAGTGAAGACTCATTGCCAAGACTATCTTAGCGGACAAATTCCATTTCTGAACTGAGTTCACTCCTCATTTCAGTCCCGTTTCACTGAACCGGATTAACCTGCCATTCCAGCCATATCTATCTCTTGAGATATAAATTGTTACCCAATGCATTGGAGGGAGATATAGGTCCCACCCATCTCATAATGAAACCATTCTTATGTGTTCCACTGAATCATAACTCATACATCATAGCATAACCCGTGTAACAAAAATGGGATTCTTAAACCTCAGGCCATCATCACATAAGCCATATAAGATAAAAGGACTTCATGAAAATAATTCTATCATAACATAATCAAATGAATGTAAAAATAGGGATAGAAAAATAACCCTATATTATCTTAGATGGAAAATAATTTTGATAAAACGCTTGAACTCCATTCTTGAGGAAAATATCCTTTCCACTTCAAAAAAAATTTTGTTTCTTAAAATGTCATATAATTTTAAAATAAAAGTAGTGGATTAAAAATAAACGTGAAAACATGTAAAGGTTGATTCAGTGAAATAATTCTATAAAAATCCATTCATTCCGTATAAGATAAGAAAAACATTCTTCTCGTACTTTGGCCGAAAAAGTCAAAAAGTACCTTGTACGAAAAATGACAAAAGATTTCGTTCATATCTATTACTAAAAACTCACCAAATGGTAAAATTGGATTTAAAAATTTTTATGAGTCTATAAATAATATTACATATTGTGGAAACAAGGATGTGGATGATAAATACACCCTAGTAAATCCGGAAGTATAAACAATCTCGGATAAAAATGAGATTGTGAGATTTCCCTTACCTTAGGTCCGATTTTCTCCATACATGTCCGAACCTCCTATATAATGATTGAAATAATGTTATTTACTTATTAAAGAACTATACCCATTGGTATGATACCATTTATGGTCATATTAATATATTCTTAGCTTCTTATTAGTAATATTTCATTGCTACTTGTTATTCAGGTGTTTATTATTATTTTTTGTTCTTATGTGTGTTTTGTCGAATAAATTCTTATTCTTCGTTTTAGTTTATAGATACCTCATTTACAAAATGTTATTAGTGTAATAAATATCATATTTACTCATTCATTTAATTTATGTAGTCCTTATGCAATGAAGATCATGTAGAACGAGTCGCATCACATCGTGGAGACGGTAGGTCGTACGTACGCACGAGCGATGATATCATTCCCATGATCGTGGAATTGTATTGAAGTGTATATATACTATTTAAGAATAAGAATCACTTTAAAATAAACATATATAGTTATTTTTTACACCATTATACCTATCCAAGTAATTTGGTGGTGGAAAACACATTTCACCATGGTGTAGAGACGGTATTCCGTAGGTACGCACGCGCGGTGATTTCATTTTCCATAGGATGGATAGAAGGTGAAATAGGGTTGTTTCATATTTATAATAACATATTAGTATATGAGTTATACTGATGTCATTACTCCATAATTAAACAACTAAAGAAGAAGAAGTAGAAGAAGAAATAAAGATGAAATAATCGGTAACGAACATTACCTCTTCATTGAAGCGCCTCATCTTAGCCTTCTCTTAGGGAAGTAAAGATGGTATTTCAAGAATTCCAAGACCACTGGGATGTTTCTAGATAACTGCAGAAGAGAAATTGGTAGGGTTTTTCCGAGCTTTAAGGCTCAATGTGGTGTGAGGAGGAGAGGGAGGAGGTTCCCTTTTATAAGGGTGGAGAGGGCCACCCTTGCAAAAACTAAAAATATAATTTTTATTAAAGTCATATTCGGTTTTTAATAGCTCCAAATTGATTTATTTCTAATATAAGGTGTGTATGGGTCGAAAACCTCTCATCCTATAGAATTTATACATGTTTAGGTTTCTATTTTAACCTTATCATTTAGATTTAACTTTAAGTTAAATAATTTTACTTTTACCATCTCTTCTTGTTTTCTTACACTATAAAGTTAATAAACGTACTATAAGAAGCCACACGAACCACAAGTTGTTCATTATTAATATATATAACCTTATCTATGTTATTTGGCAGAAACCTTATATTTTTATGAATAAAAATAATAATATTTATTTTAAAAATTATTTTCTATCATTTTGGACACTATTTGGTAATTGATTTTTGTGAAACTCATAATAGCATGATTATTTCGAACGAAGTTAATTAAATCAATACTAACATGTCATATTAACCAATAAAATTATTTTAATTCATAAAAAGTCTCAAATTATATTTATTTGTGTATTTATAATATCAATTATTTTAATATTTCCTTCATAACGTTATTACTACATCATCATTGTGTCATAAATAAATTAAATTATTTAAAGTCTAAAAATTATAAATAAAATACCATTATGTAGAATATATTTTTAGATTTATAATGAATATTTATATTCAGAATTTATCTTATGTATATCCCTATATTAAAAATGTTTTAGTTATTAAACTTTGATTTTAACTATTTTAACTATTCCGTTAATAAAATAATAATAAATGTCCTAATCATATCCATGTGGACCTAAATGGTCATATTTTATTCCTAAGGTTTTTTTTTGTCGAATTAAACTTATCCAATCGAATTAGGACTTGTGTTAAGGAAATAACAATATAATTTCTACACTTAATTACCATATTTACTTTTAACCGTGGTAAAAAAAGTAAAAAGTTACTATTCACCAAAAATTATTTTTATCTTATTGAACAAAATTTACTCCTTGATATTAACCGTGTATCTAGGATTTTTGAAATTCCACTCACATAAGCGGTAAAATTATGTTTTATGTAAATTTTCTAATTCTCCTTAGAGGTGGGTAAAAGACGGTAAAAAGTTCAATAAAATTTTTATATATATGAAATTATTATAAAATGACTCGACTGAATTAATTTGAACTTATATAGGAATTATGTATCAATTTTGACCTAAAATATATTTAAAAAAAATAAATAATTATTTAAATAAAAAGTCGGTTTTTAAATCGTAACCTAGTGTTTTCACTATTCATCAAAAATTGAATGTTTTCAGAAAAATACAAAAATTTCACTCTATGAAAATTTAGATATTATGAATCCAAAAATGAAGTCCATTTTGAAAGATAAAATTTATAAAATTTTATAAAGTGGGTATTACTATTCATAACAGCTAGTTTTAATAATATTTTAATAGCATATCGTTGTTTAGTGAAACTCGGTATTGTATACAATGAAAGCTATCAAGGAAGGTCATGATTGAGTGTAAATTAAGCCATTCTAGTGTTGGTAGTAGTAAAATATTTCTTTGATGATAAAAAAATATTTCTCATAAAAATCATGGGTGTCACATTCTACCCCCCTTCATATGAATTTCACCCTCGAAATTCGTCAATTGGTAAAAAACAGATGAGGATACCTCTCCTTCATCATATCTTCAAGCTCTCATGTAGCATCTTCTAATTGGGGGTTTCTCCATTAAACATTAACTAAGCAAGTGGTCTTGTTTCGTAGGACTTTTTCGCTTTGATTAGGAATCTCTATCGACTGTTCTTCATAATAAAAATCTTACTCCAGCGGTACAACTTCTGATCTGAGTACATGTGAAGGATCAGGTATGTACTTTCTTAGGAGGGATACATGTAACACATCATGAACTTGAGAGAGATTTGGTGGAAGCTCCAATCTGTAAGCTACCTTCCCAATATGATCCAGAATTTCGAAAGGATCGATATACCTTGGGCTCAGCTTTCCCTTCTTTTAAAATCTCATTACTCTCTTCCAAGGAGATATTCGTAAGAACACTTTATCACCCAGTTCAAACTCTAGTTTTTTATTTGATTATCAGAATATATTTTTTGTTGACTCTGAGCTGGTCTTATGTGTTGTTGAATAGATCAGACCTTTTCTTCCATCTCATCAACAAGATCCGGTCCGAATAGCTTTATTTCCCCAACGTCATCCCAGCAAGTTGGAGTCCTGCATTTCTTTCCATAGAGGGATTCATAAGGAGACATCTGAATACCGCAGTGAAAGCTATTATTATAAGAAAATTACACCAAAGATAGGTGTTGATCCCAAAATCCTTTGAAAAACATAGAGCAATCTCTCAACATATCTTCTAGAGTTTGAATTGTCCTCTCAGACTGACCGTCTGTTTGAGGATCATAAGCAGTGCTGAAACTCAACTCTATATCCAGAGTATGCTGAATACTTCACCAAAACATTGAGGTAATCCCTAAATCCCGATCAGATATAATGGAAAGTGGTACTCCATGCAATCTTACCCCTTCCTTTACATATATCCTGGAAAGCTGATCTAGAGAGAAATATTCTCTAATAGCAATGAAGTGTGCCAACTTTGTAAGACGATCAATTATGACCTAGATAGCATTATTTCCTTTTGATGTTTTAGGAAGTCCGGTGACAAATTCCATAGTGATTTTTTTCCCATTTCCATTCGAGTATGTGTAATGGTTGTAACATCTCCTTAGACTTATGTCTCTCAACTTTAACTTTCTGAAAAACCAAGCATCGAGAGACATATTCAGCAACATCTCTTTTCATTCCATCCCACCAGAAGTACTCCTTCAGGTCCCTATACATCTTCGTGCTTCAAGGATGAATAGAAAATGAAGAACTATGAGCCTCATCCAGCAGCTCCTTCATTAATTCTGGGATGGGAGGATCAGAAAAGCAATTTCTGAACTTTATTATCCCATCACAATCAAGGTTGAATTTAGAAAAAAATTTCACCTTATTTTGTAACTCTACTTCTTCTTTCTATGCCTCTTTAATCATCACATGTATAGATGGTTGAACATTCATTTGAGAAAATAAGATTTTTCCCCTTCCATTATAATTCCAAGATCCATCCTTTGTAAATCCATAAATATTGGATCTTTTGTGATCCTCATCATGGATATGCTAGCATGGTCTTGTCGACTTAATGCATCTTCCACCTTGTTTTCATTCCCATGGTGGTAATGAATTGAGCAATCATAATCCTTAATCAGCTCCAACCATCTTCTTTGGCGCATATTCATCTCCTTTTGTGTGAAAATATACTTTAGACTTTTATGATCAATATAAATATCACACCTTTCTCCCTAAAGATAATGCCTCCAAATATGTAATGCAAAGATTACTGCAACTAACTCCAAATCATTAGTTGGGTAATTTTTCTCAAGGATTTTCCACTGTCATGAGGCATAAGCTATCACCATGTCATTTTACAAGAGAAAACACCCCAATCCCTTCTTGGATGAATCACTGTAGATCACAAACCTTTCTCTACTATAAGGCAGTGTGAGAATAGGTGCACTGGATAACCTTCTTTTTAACTCCTTGAAATTTTCTTCACACTCCTCCATCCATACGAACTTAACTTCTTTTCGAGTCAACCTGGTGAGTGGATTAGATAATTGTGAAAAATCATTCACAAAACGTCAATAATATCCAGCCAAACAAAAAAAAACATCAGATCTGAGTTAATGTTATTGGCCTCAACCATATTTCGATAACCTCTATTTCTGCTGGATCCACAGATATCTTCTATTTTGAGATTATGTGACCCAGAAATGCATTTTTTTTAAGCCAAAATTCACACTTGGTAAATTTGGCATAAAGACTCTCCTTTCTCAGGGTCTTCAATACAATTCTCAGGGGATCTTCATGTTCTTACTTTCTCTTTGAGTAGACAAGAATATCATCTATAAAGACTACCACAAATTTATCAACATAGTATTTAAAGACCCTATTCATTAGATCCATGAAGATAGCAGGGGTATTAGTAAGACCAAATGGAATCACTATAAATTCATAGTGTCTATACCTTGTACGAAAAGTTGTCTTTGGTATGTCCTCCCATTTGAACCTTAATTGATGATACCCTGAATGAAGATCAATCCTGGAAAAGTATTGAGCTCTGCATAGTTGGTCAAATAAGTCATCAATGCATGGGAGAGGATATTTGTTCTTGATAGTGATTTTGTTATGTTCTCGATAATCAATACAGAGTCGCATTGATCCATCTTTCTTCTTAAAAAACAGAACAGGTGCTCCACAAGGTGATGCACTAGGGCGTATGAATCCCTTATCAATATTCTCTTGGAGTTGCTTCTTCAATTCCTACAGCTCAATTGGGGCCATTCTATAAGGTGTATTTGAAATGGGCATAACACCCGGTATTGGTTCTATAGGAAACTCAAATTCACGATTCGGTGGAAGACCTGGAAATTCTTCCAGAAAGACACCATAAAACTCCCATACAATGGGAATAATCTTAATCCTAAGTTTCTCCCCAACCATTTGAGATAAATAACCTTCATTTAGTGGAATCAAGTCCCATAAGATGGAAGAAATTTCCATTGGAAGGTTATGTTCATCCTTGCATCGATAGATGATCATAGATTAATCTGGAATATGAAATGTGACAACCCTTATTTGGAAATTGATAAGAGCTCCATATAAAGAAAGCCAATCTGTTCCAAGAATCACATCAAATTCCAATATAGGGAGGATCAGAATATTTATAGGAAGCACTTTCCCACAAACTTAAATCGGAGAAGAATTATAAACTTTTGATGGGACTGTTGTGCCAATAGGGGTTTTCACAGCTAACTCAACATCTAATTATTGAGGTAATATGGCGATACCCTTAGAAAATTCTTCAAAAATAAATGAGTCGGTGGATCTAGAATCAAATAAATCATTTGTTACTTTAGAGTGGATGGTAAGTGTACCTTTCACCCCTTCGTTTTCATACTCCACATTGCTGATATAAATTCCATGTGACGCTCCTTTGTCTTTAGACTTAATATTTTGTTGATGTCGATATTCATCAACAACCATTGGATTAGGGCATTGATTAGCATAATTCCCCATTTACTTGCACTTGTAACATTGAAGTGTAGGAGGTTCACCCTGTGTAGCCTTTTCCTTGTTCACATCACTAGACATATTCTTCCCATCATTGCGGCATTCAAATGCTCGATGACCTTATTTTCCACATTTGAAACATTTACTTGTCTCTTTAAGACCACTCCCTCCATGTTTCTTTCCACACTTTGATCATAAGGGAAAACTCATCTTCTTTTTAGTGTGCTCTTTCGATTTCCCTTTGAATTCCATTTTCCTCTTCTTAGGAAACCCATTTGACTGATGGGTTACTCCAATATCTATCTCAACCTTGAGACCACATCGAATGATTTCCAAGTAGCTATTGTAGTCCCTTATGTTTAACGCCCTTTGATGGATTGGTATTAAGCAACTAAAGAATCGATTGATCTTACTCTCATGTTGGATAATAATCCCAGAAGCGTACCTTTCAAGTCTTGTAAAATTTTCTTCATAGGTACCAACCGATTTATCATCCTTTTGATTTAGATCAAGAAACTCCTTCTCCATCTTTGTTCGAATAATACGAGGGACGTACTTATTGAAAAATAAGTTCTTGAACTTATCTCATTTAATGGACTTAATTTCATCTCTATGCCTCATATTCTTGATAATATTCCACCATTGATCAACATCACCTTCCAAACGATACACTACTAAGATGAATTTGTCATAATCAGAACATTGAAGAACTGAAAATAACTTTTCAGTAGTACATATCCATTGTTCAGCAACTAATGGATCAGTAGACCCGCTGAATGAGGGTGGACGCTGCCTCATGAAGGATTCAACAGAATGTTTCTCCTTCCTTTTCTCGTTTGGAAGTCCTACATGATTCAATCTTGAGAAAGTTGTGTGAGCATGGCTACAAGATTTTTCATTCCATCTCCCATAACGTTTGGTTTCCCAGGGTGGTAATCATTGCATTGCTCATCGCATTCAGAATTAACATGTTTGCTTTAGGTTCCAGCCATTGACTAAAAACCAAGAAGAATAATTTGATCAATAATAATTATAATAGGAAAACCACATAATCAAGAATAAAATTTCACACTTTAGGTCTTATCATAGGTTATTCATGGCCATTTCTAAAACACTAAGATTGTGTTCTATGCTTAGACTTATCCTTAGGGTTCTTACTAAGGTTTTCACATCCTAGTTTCCAAATGTTGACTATACCTTTCCTCTGATACCAACTATAACGAACCATACATTACATACATTGTTATTACATCATAATTGAAGCATACTTATTACAACATATAAAAAACCATGAAAGGACCGTATAGGTATAGTGTCTTTAGAAACTGGGAAACATAAACAACTGGTTCATAAATCATCTACGTTGTCTCCCATTTATTTCATCATATCTAGAGTCCCTTTTGGAATATTCAACTTATTACCCTTCTTCCAGACCTGGGGAAAAGAAAACATACAAAAGGGTGAGCTCAAATGCTTAGAAAGGGTAAACAAAATAAATATTAATCATATCATTTTCTTAAGAACATAACATTTTGGAAATCTTGTCCTCTAAAAAAGATCATAATATCATGACATGGGATCAATCATAATAGTGAAATTTAATCCAAATATTCATAACAGAAAACATGAAACTTTTTGGAATACACACATAATCATATAGAATCATTTCTTATTAGTCAAGACTCATTGCCAAGACTACCTTAGCAGACAAAGTCCATTTCTGAACTGAGTTCACTCCTCGTTTCAGTCTTGTTTCACTGAACCAGATTAACCTAACGTTCCAGCCATGTCTATCTCATGCGATTTTAATCTTTAACCAATGCATAGGAGGGAGATATAGGTCCCACCCATCTCATAATGAAACCATTCTTATGTGTTCCACTAAATCATAAATCATACATCATAGCATAACCCATGTAATAAAAATGGGATTCTTAAACATCCTTCCATCCTAACATAATCCATATAAGATAAAAGGAAATCATAAAAATAATTTCATCATAACATAATCAAATCAATGTAAAAATAGGGATAGAAACATAACCCTATATTATCTTAGATGGAAAATAATTTTGATAAAACTCCTGAACTCCATTCTTGAGGAAAATATCCATTCTACATCAAAAACATTTTCCTTTATTAAAATGTCATATAATTTTAAAATAAAATAAGTTGATTAAAAATAAACTTGAAAACTTGTAAAGGAAGCTTTGTGTACATAATGGTCTAAAAATCCATTCATATAGTAAATGTTAAAAAACCTTCTTCTCGTACTTTGGCCAAAAAGACAAAAGGTACCTTGTACGAAAAACGACAGAAGATTCCTATCATATCTTTTACTAAAAACTCACCAAAGGGTAAATTTGGATTTAAAAAATTGTAGGAGTATAGAAATAATATTATATATTGAGGAAACATGGATGTGGATGATAAATATGCACTAGTAAATCTGGAAGTATAAACAATCTCGAATGAAAATGAGATTGTGAGATTTTCTGTTACCTTAGTTCCAATTTTCATCGTACGTGTCCGAACCTCCAATATAATGATTTAAATAATGTTATTGAATTATTCCAGAATCATACCCATTGTTATTATATCATATATGGTCATATTATTAGATTCTTAGCTTCTTATTAGTAATATTTCATTGTTAATTGTTATTTGGGTGTTTATTGCTTTTTTGTTCTTATGCATGTTCTTGGAATAAATGGTTATTCATCTTTTTAGGTTATATATACCTTTTTTAAGAATGGTATTAGTGTAATATATATCATATTTATTCATTCAATTCATTTATATAATCATTATTCAATGAAGATCATGTAGAATGAGTCACATCACATCGTGGAGACGGTAGGCCGTACGTACGCACGAGTTATGATATTGTTACCATGATCGTGGAATGGTATTAAAGTGTATGTATAATATTTTATAATCAATATAACTTTAAAATAATCATATGTAGTTATTCTTTACACCATTATACCCATCCAAGTAAGGTGGTGGTGGAAAACAAATTACACCATGGCGTGGAGACGGTATTCCTTACGTAAGAAAGAACGGTGATTTCATTTTCCATAGGATGGATAGAAGGTGAAATAGGGATGTTTCGTATTTATAATAACATATCATTATATTAGTGATACTGATTTTATTACTCCATAATGAAACAAATAAAGAAGAATAAGTAGAAGAAGAAATAATGTTGAAATAATCGGTGACGAACATTACCTCTTCTTTGAAGCGCCTCTTCTTAACCTCCTCTAAGGGAACTAAAGATGGTCTTTGAAGAAGACCAGGACCTCTAGGATGTTTCTAGGTAAGTGGATAAGAGAAATTGGTAGGGGTTGGCTGATCTTGAAGGCTCAAAGTGGTGTGAGGAGGAGAGGGAGGAGGTTCCCTTTTATAAGGGTGGAGAGGGGTACACTCGGAAAAACTAAAAATATTATTTTATTATAAAGTCGTATTCAGTTTTTAATAGCTCCAGATTGATTTATTTTGATTTTAAGGTTGAGATGGGTCGAAATACTCTCATCTAATAGAATTCAGACAAGTTTAGATTTCAATTTAAACCTTATCATTTAGATTTAACTTTAAGTAAAATAATTTTACTCTTACCGTGTCTTCTTGTTTTCTTACACTATAAAGATAATAAATTTACTATAACAAGCCAAAAAACCCCAATTTGTTAATTATTAAAATATATAACTTTATATAATTCATTTTTCCTATCCTTATATTTTTAAAAATAAATTAATATAATATTTGTTTTAAAAACTATTTTTTGTCAATTTTGACACTATTTGGTAATAGATTTTTTTGAAAACCATAACAGCATGATTAGTTCGCACAAAGTTAATTAAATAAATTCTAATATGTCATATTAACCTATAAAATTATTGGAATTCATAAAAAGTTAAAATTATATTTATTTGGGTATTTATAATATCAATTATGTTAATATTTCTTTAATAATTTAATTACTGCATCATCATTGTGTCACAAATAAATTATATTATTTAAAGTCAAAAAATTATAATTAAAATACCATTATGTAGGAAATATTTTTATCTTTCTAATTAATATTTATAGTCGAATTTATCTTATGTATATCCCGATATTAAAAATGTTTTAGTTATTAAACATTGATTTTAACTATTTCTACTACTCTTTAAATAAAATAATAATAAATGTCCTAATATAATCCAAATGGACCTAAATGGTCATATTTTATTCATAAGGTTGTTTTTGGTCGAATTAAACTTATCCAATCGAATTAGGACATGTGTTAAGGTAATAATAATATCATTTTACTCTTAATTACCCTATTTACTTTTAACCATGGTAAAAAAAGTAAAAAGCTACTATTCACCAAAATTATTTTTATCTTATTGAACGAAATTTTACTCTTTGATATTAACTGTTTCTCTTGGATTTTCGAAATTCCACTCACAGAAGCAGTAAAATTATGTTTTATGTAAATTTTCAAATTCTCCTAGGAGGTGGGTAAAAGACGGTGAAAAGTTCAATAAAATTTTTATATATCTAAAATTATTATAAAATTACTGAAATGAATTAATTTGAACTTATATAGGTTTTATGTATCAATTTTGACCTAAAATGTTTTTTTTTAAATATTTATTTAAATAAAAAGTCGGTTTATAAATAGTAACTGAGTGTTTTCACTATTCATCAAAAATTGATAGTTTTCATAAAAATACCAATGTTTTACCCTAAGATAATTTCAATGTTTTGAATCCATAAATGAAGTCCATTTTGAAAGATAAAATTTATAAAATTTCAGAAATTCAGTATTACTATTCATAACGGCTAGTTTTAATAATATTCTAATAGCATATCATTGTTTAGTGAAACTCTGTATTGCATACAACGCAAGCTATTGAGGACGGTTGTGATTGTATGTGAAGCAAGCCAAGTTAGTGTTGTGTGTAGTAAAAGATTTCTTTGAATATAACAAAATGTTTCTCATAAAAATCTTGGTTGTCACATTACATGTGGAAGATCTCTTACATGATTCATGGATCTAATTATTAGACTATTAAATTATAAGAAGGAAGAATAAAAGATACCATATTGAAAATATCATATGTATGTGTATGTTGTGAATGTGTTTTTTAGATTACATTTTAGGTGATTTTACCAATGAAAAATGTTTTCCATTTTTATTTATATTCACTACACTTAAAAGGATGGGTTTATGCCTAAATATGTGTTTATTCTATGAAATGAATATTGTCCAACCCATGTAAACCCAAAGAACATAACAAACATTAAATTTTGATGCAAAAGGATGTGCTTGCACCCATTGTTTATGGTTCATAAATATGGGTGAAAATTTTCCACTTCTCCACTAATGAATAAGTAATATATTATTCCTGAAAGTAGATTTTGATGAAAAATTTAATTTATCATTATTTGTATATAGGGTGATTTATTTTTTCAAATGTAAGGTATATCATGATTTATCCTTCTATTATTATAAATGTAATCATTCTTGGGAATAAAAAATCATCATCCTCATAAAAGTATGTACACGAGGAAGGATCTTGTAGTGACTTATGAAAAGATGGGAATATTGTAAATATAATCCGCTTAATATAATTGCAATATTACATTTCTAGCTTGTGGTTCTATGATCTATATATTGAATTCTCGATTGGACATACTAAATCTTGATAACCACTTCAGGGAGTGTGGGATATAAAATTGGATAGGGACCTGATGTAGCATATTAGGTAATTTGAAGAACTAATAATGATAGATTTTTCCAAATGAAGAACTTCATCCCATTTCCATATAGAAACAATGTTATTGATAAATTGGTAGTTTGTGAAGGTCATTTTTTGGAAACATGTACAAATATACCTATGAGATAATTATGTCACAGATGTCGATGCAGACAATAATTGACGTGTAGGGATGTATATACAATGGAGAGATCTATGGAAAGTTATACATCGTTTTTAATAAATTGTAATTGTTTTCCTAATGGTGGGATTTATTGAACTTTTGTATACGCTAACATTAGTGGTGACTCTATAAAAATAATAACTAATTGTGTAATGGATCTAGTGAATTCTATTGATTTGTACAAATTTTATTGATGAATTTTTCCATTAAATATAAATTGTATATTTTGGGAACATTATGTTCATCAATAAATCCAACATACCCCAATATAATATGATTATTACAATATTAAATCATCTTTTTTTAAAACTATGATGAACTCATATAAAAAAGGATTTTATATAGAATACAAGAAAAATGAATGACACTTATACCCCTATATAATTATTTTATTCATTGAATGTCACACATGTTCTAGAGTAGAATCTCATCAGAGATGATAAGTGGAAAACTACACTAGAATGATTCCATAACACGTGTGAATTGTTTCATCCCATTTCATATATTTTAAGCTATGTTTATAACATTTACTATTATAATACAATATATCTATTCTTCTACACTAACATTATTAATAACACATAAATGTCCCGAGATTTTATACAATGACATGTTTAATTATTGTTTAATATTAGTGTGTGATCCATTATTATTACAGGAACATATCTATCTCGGTTTATCATTAAACTTATTTCGGTTGAGTATTTCATCTTATATAAACCATGGTGTCCATGTTTTGATCAGGAATTATTATTTGTTTCAATAATCATCAATATGGGTAGTGAGGAAATATGAAAAAACTGGATAAGATGAAAACAAAGAGCCTTTATAAGGGAAAATGACATAATGTCTTGGGATGTATGATTGTTTGAATGAATGGAGTCTGGATTTTATTTAATCAATTGATACAAAAGATTCATGATTTAATGAAAATAAATAATGGGGAATAGGGGTATTATAAATAAAATTGGATGAATAATGTATATAGGACATTTTCGCAATGTGATATTGGGTGTAATGTTATGTCAAATCCACCCTACTCATGTTGTGAACTTATTCACGACGTGAAGATGTCCCATGTCATGAACTAGTTACACATCATGTAATTTTTGGATGAATTAAATAATAATGGAAGGGTATGTGATTATCAAAATATCAATCTAAAAAGAAATAAACAATGTGTAACTGAATTACATGTTGTGTAATTCTAGAGAAGGATTTTAAATTTGTCATGTATCTGATATTTTACACACCTACATTCATCATTTCTACTCCCAAAAAAAGGAATACAACATTTCAATTTTCATCCATTTCCCATTGTTTTGGATTTCTCTATTGTCTAATAAATTTCAGGTATCGGGCTATCATTTGTTTGAGGAATCCCTATATTATAAAATAATTTATTTGTGGGATAATTTCTATTTCGCATGAAATGTATATTGGGTGATTAATTGATATTTAATCCCCATTTAATGGATCTATAATTGATATAAATTTAATTTTATTCTTTATTACCAGTTGATTAATGAAATTTGAAATTTAAAATATAATGATAATTTTCATAATAAAGTATTTAGCTCTATGATGTCACATTTTGACGCCTTTATTTCTATGATACTAGTCATGATTTGAATTTTTAACTATTATATGCGGTGTTGGCCCAATATAAATTCTAAAATATTGATACAATAATATTATGCCAATGAAATGATGTAATGATTATATATTGGGCTTGGCCCTGTGACATGCTAGACTTTATTTATTCCAGGCTTTGCCCGGAAACATTTTTTAATTCTGATATACTAGGCCATGCCTAATATGATTTCTGATATTTATATATAAATCATTAAACATAAAATGTTTTATTCATATCTCATAGTCACAATTTTATTATTTGAATTTTCATAAGACATGAACAAAGACATTCGAGTCTAAAATGATGGCAGGTTATGTTAACTCACAATAAAATGGTTCTGCAACTCATTTGTATAAGTCATTCTCAAAGATATTCTTATATGGTTCTATGTCTAGTTATCATGTCTTGTGGTTATATGGTTATGGTTTTCATTTTTGTGCTATCTTCATAAAGACATTATTTCAAGGCTCCATACCAGGTTGATGCGGTATTACTTTATATATTTAATTAATCAATACACTTATTTATTGTATTATTTCATACACATATTATCAAAATGGTTATTTTTTGGAACACTAATCAATTATACTCATACAATATTAATTATTCCATTTGGTATCTTATAAGATTATATGGATTTCAGTTTCTATTGTGGAAAAAGAGATTACTATTTATTTTTTTCTTATTTAATTGTATGAGGTTTGGAGATGGGTTCAATATAGGATTTGGGACTTAGGAATTTTATGAATTTTTTTGTGTCATCTAGTAATAGATATGATATAATTCTATAATTGAATTTTGTTACATTTCATCAGATAATTACATTATTCCTTTGATATTTTGAAGATTTTTTTGTTGGATTTATTTTTTGTTTATGTATTATCATATTGTTTACATTATTTCCATATTATAATCATTATTTATTTATTATTGGATTATTATTTTGGGTCGTCACACTAAAACTAGGGGGTAAAGTCTCCCCACAATAAATATCACACCCTGACTACTATTCATCATCCTTTGGTATATAGGGAGGTGAACATGAGGGTTTTTAACATAACCATTTTTTCTACAAGAGAGAGTTCCAGATCATGGGACATTACAATGTGGTTTTAATGTGCCAATGAAATATTTTATATTTTTTATAAATCATATAAAAGATACTAAGATATGTCAAGACTATTTTATGAGCTTTTTCGCGAGATTATATAACCCATGTATAACGAAAACATTGACTTCCCATAGATGGGATAGATATTTCAACTGTTCACTTCATATAATTGATTTTATTTCACATTGGGTGATTCAAATTTTTTATGGTATAATCATTTTTATGATATTATTTATTCATCAAATTTATAATTATTTCATTGTATGTTATGATATGTGTTTGAAAGAATCATGATAGGAACATATGGATATATATTTTCATGCATTGTTCATGATAATGTGATATTTATTTTATGTGATATATACATTATTTTTAAACTATGATATTAGAAATTGGTTATATTTAATAAATTAAATGAAATAAATAAACAATTATTTTCATTATAAAAAATCATTTACACCATTATTAGATACTCCATGTGAATGTTCTTCTCTTTTGTGATCGCATATTGATGTTGAACATGTTAATATAATTTTTTTGGAGTGTTATTGTGTGTAGAGAAACTGCCTCGTCATCATATTTGATTTCAATATTAGAAGATTGGAAATCGACAAACTAAAGTATTAGTTTAATGATAACATCATGTAGGTCTTGATGATTATATCGATATTTTTCTTTAATATATCTTCTTGGTGTTCATAAGCTCCATAGAAACAAAGACTTTTCACATAATGCCTTCCATGATTAAGCTAATGAGAGAGCTTAAGCTAAAACATCCTCTATTATTTACTAGATAGGGAGGCCTTAAGACACCGACTTCCAGATATAGTAAATCTAGAAGATCTTTTTCCATCGTGAGACACCCATAAATAGACGGATAATGATTGATGCATATATTTATCATGGAAAACCCAAAAAATATTGGGATATTCTATTGTAGTGAAGCTGTCATGATGAGTCATATTGGAATGAATTCTTGAAGAATATCATGATCCATTACTATTCCTATTAATTGAAGGATATGAGGGATCGTGAGTTTATGTCCCTCACATAAGAGGTCATGATGGTTTCAAACTATGCTTATAATTTTTCTAAATTCTATCACTTTCAGCCATCTTTTGAAATTTCTGAAATATCCTGGTTGATAGATTTTTAGGATGGTCTCCACTATGAGATCTATTTTTGGTTGATCATTTATTATCTATGTAGTTTTGATGATGTGAAAAGTAAAGAAATAATCATGGAGGGGAGTGAAAGTGATCCCAAAAGAATTATCAATGCTATTTCATAAAAGAAAAAATTTAACACTAATATAGTGTAATGATGAGTCACTGTGATAATATTCATCAATGAAAAAAAATTAAATGTAGTCAGGGTAGTAGATATTCATATTTGGATAGTCTTTTATTTTCATGATACCAATGTGGATATATTGCTGAAAAATGTCCTTAGTGTCAATAAAATTCATTAGTGTGTTTTGATTGTTTCATATTATGATGTATATATTAGTTTCATAGGGGTGAAACATAATATAATTAAAAGGGTATCATGATAAGAACTATAGTGTGGAAAGGGATTAACTACTCCTCATTATAATGTTTCATTAGTTTTATATGATGCTCAAGTTGATGAAGAGGATGTGGTACCCTTATATTGGAATATAATTATCATGCAGAGTGTATAAATCAATTTATTTAGGTCAAATCCTATGGAAGAGAGGATGCTAATTCACTTTTTAGGTTTACTACTCCATCTATTACGGTTTCATGATTGTATACAATAAATTATAAAAATATTGTATCTCCTACACTTTCTTGTGTTTTTATACAAATGGGATCACCTTCCATGTTTTCATTATTATTTTTTTAAATGGGCATGTTTTGTATGTAAAAATATTGGATGTAATTTTTTCCATTGAGACAATGTTCTCAGTACATGTATGAACAATGTTATTATATCCTCTAGGGATCCTTTTAATTTTATCATGAATCGTTATTTTTTAAAAAAATATTACCGAGAAATAAATTTATACTTAGTTTGTGGGTGTTTATGTATTTTTAAGAGAAATTAACCCCATATGGTAGAGAAAAAAAATTTCAAACAATTAATAAAAGTAATGTGTCCCAGACCACCTGGTCATTCCTACCCATATAGGGTTGGATAATAGGGTGATGTTGGGATCATGATGTCCTATGACCATGTTTTTTATGACACACACCCATGATGAATGTCAATAGTGTTTAGAATTGGATATTCTCACAGATGGATCATGGTTTTCCTAAGAATTATGCCTAACCATTGGGTTCCCACCTTATGTAACTAGCATTGAACGGTTCGCATATAGTTTTACAACTGGGTATCTGAACTATGAACCCCTAATTTTATGGTGAAATTACCATTTCCACTTAACATATATTTAAATAATTCATATATTACTATTTAATTTTTATTCTAATATAACTCCCTTATTCTTTATGTTGAGCTCTAAAAACATTTCATTGAATGAATAGTATCTTAGCTATTTAGTCGATGTCTTGTGAATGCATTGTTCATCTTGATGGGTTCCTCTCGGTGAGAATATATTTCATTTTGTGATGTTCTATGTTTATCTTCTCTTAAATAGAGTTATCAAGGAATATGATTATATGAATTATTTTTACGGATTTTTCCATTCTACATATTTCTTCCGATCATGGCTGAATTAAATGCCAATACTGTATAAGGATAGTTGTATAATTATGAGGTATCTTCTCTATTAATTATCTATCATGTTTTCATGATTGTAAAAAAGTTCCATTTATCCTCTTATAGGTTTAACTATGTGTATCCATATATTGAATCATTAATGAATTAGTTTCCCGTATTGCAACATAATGACATTATATATCCCATTTCATATCAAAAATTGTAAACCATAGAGAGATCCATTCCTTTTGTGTGTTCCATCATTATGTATAATTGGATTTCATGATTATCTATCAAATGATCCAACTAAAGTGTTTGGTTTTTTTATTAATGATGACAAGATATTATTTAAAGGTAAATATTTTTATTGTATCATGACTAACACCCTTTTCATATAATTTAATTAATTGGTTATAGGTGTTTAGTGATCCGATATCACCTAATGAAATGGAATAATTGTCAATATGTTTTCATAATTAAATTTAAATGAATTACTAAATCTGTATTGGTTTGTATTAAATCATATGTATATTTATACTAGGTATGTGTGGGAATTGATACCTTATACAATTAGGGAAATTGGAATTGATGACCCCTATTGTGATATATATAAATGGGAATGGAATACCTCCTTAATATCATATTCATAATGATGACCCTTAATAATTATGTAAAATTCAAATGATGTCGTTTGAACATGTTATATCATTACAGGAAAGATGAAGCATAAAAATTTAACTAAATGGGAATTATTATCCTAGACCATTTTATATCAATATGGTCATGGCTACCCTCATATAAAAGAGATCTTATACCGTTTTCACATGCTTTGTAATTCTATTCAGGCAAGACATCCCTTGTGATACCGTATGGTTAGGGAATCTATTATGATACTATATGGTAATAGTTTCCCTTTTGGTATTATAATATAATTTAATCCCTGGCTATCAAAATATGCCCGTAGTTCATTACTACTATGATAAAGGGGACACCATCACCTATAATATTATGATATTTTACATGGTGTCCCTTACAAATATGATACCAATTAATACAACCCTTTATACTTATTTTGAGATATGTCGGCATTGTCCATGGAATATATGATACTGTGGTTTCCATTCCTGAAATATATCTATAACTTTTAAACTATTTTTACTTATTTTCATTGTTATATCTTCATACTGCGACATTTTATTAACGCATGGATATTTATAGTCGTTGTTTGTAGAGGCCCACTGTCTTTATCTCACACCGCATCTATTTCACCTGTGAAACACGAGAATATTACATGGTTATGGGTGTATATAAGGGGAAAAATACTATTATGAAAGTTTGTAATATTACATGAAATGTAATTTTGATTTGTATTAAATGACCATGATGGAGTTTGGGATGCCTGGATAGAATTTTGGATTCTTCTTTATATCATTTATATTACTAATTTCTACTCATTGTATCCTTGGTTTGCTAAAATATAAAAATACTAAATACATTATCATAATTGTTATATGATTTATGTTTTAGTCATTATTTGATTACCGAATTCTTTATGATTATACATGCTTATGTTAAATAAGTTTACACGTCCTGTCTTATTAGTATATTATTCACTTGTAAATAAGGACACTATTGCATTCGTTATGTGTATGTTCATTATTCAAATATGATTATTTACTAATGATGGAATAGACTCACCACCAAAACACCCAAACCCCTTTCTTCTAGACTTTCGCATATTCCATTTGGAGGGATGTTCTAGAGGCCATGTGTCCAACCGGACATGCTACGATGTTTAGTGGAATCAAGGTATAGGATGTCACATATTGAAGTAGTGACTTCATTTTCTGACATACAATTATGAGAGAACAACCTTGACAATTGTAATTCCATGGTATTTTTTCATGAATATATCCACGTATTACTTCACTCATGTGTCAATATACTCCAAATATCCTCTAATAGAAATTGATATTTTATGCCTTTCCCTTTTACTTTTTATTTGATTCCACCATTACGTGATTAACATGAACTTTGATATTACTACTGAAATATTTATTGTTTATAATTTATCTTTGTCTAGAAAAAATTATTGAATGGAATAATTGTGAATGAATCATATTAGGTATTTTGTTGTAAATTCACATATTACATATATTCTATTCCATATATAAGAATTATTTAATTTTCACTTCCTCTGATTTCCAGGAGAGTTTTAAGAGTTATAAATATAATTATTATCGTGTATGAAATGTTTTAATGGATTGATATAATATAATGGTAACATAGAGATCCTACCATATCAAAATAATTTTTTCCTACATTGACTATTCCAGACAACCTATGCAGTCATCTATGGCATGTCAATTCAAAGACTGTTGGTCACATGTACATTAACGTGTTATGGCATGGATTGAATGGACTCCACATTTCAGTTCATATGTTCCATGGGTCATTATGTATATGATGTGGTAAAATAATTTTTTCTAAAATTTAAATTGATATATAAATATAATTAAATATGAAATTTAATTACTAAAAATAGATCATAACTTTGTCCCGACCATAGAAGTGGGTAGGAGGAAGCTTCTATATCATTTACTATAAATGTTTCTATCACCCATACCAGGCTCTTTGAAATAGAAGTGGGGTGTTACATTTACATATAAAATAAAATTTATGTGTTTTAGTTCTATACATGTGCCTTATTTAGTAACTAAGCCATATATCCAGAGTACATTTTGAAATTATGCACAAATTTAACTACAACATCCATTGGTTGTACAATAGAAGGCGGTGATGACCATGCAATAGAAGTGGTGGGACATGACCCACTAGTTATACCTATCTTATTTCCTCTTATATAACATATTAATTTTCCCGATGTAGGTGATGATTCCTAGTTTCTATGATAAATCTTGGGGATTATGAATAATTTATAGGGAAAAATATGATCATTCCCTGTTATGGGAGAGTTTACACAGGATCTCCAATTGCTGCATCTGCCCACATTTTTGGGGGATGGATGACCTCACACTTTATATTTATGGGTCATGTCCTTTATGACTATTTAAAAACATGTAGAGTCCAATTTTGAGAGGGGAGTGAAACCAATTACTTACAATCTTCGAGTACTATCAGATAGTGGTGGGATATGCCGAATTAGTCCAGTCAGTATATGGATGTTCCATGGAGGGATTTATAGTTGATCTGATTTGATTATATCTTCACATATTCCTTTAGGGACTATCGTGAAATTGCATTTGCAAACATAAAAAAGGGATCTATGAAATTGATGGAAAATTCATCTCATCATATAGATCTTCGGTGCTTCGTACCTATATATATTGTTGATGAGCCACTGAAATAGAGACACATTGAGGATGGATTGTTGCATACTATAAAATATCAGGTGGAAATTTTCAGATTTAATAACATATATATAATATATAACTTCTACCTTATCACCAATCAGAACTATAGATAAGTGTAATTTGTCTACAATCCAGTTTAGAATTTAGGAATAGTAGTGGTTCAACTAGTAGTCGAAAATAACTATTTGAGACAATTATTCTAAGAAATTACAACAAGATGAACCATAAATATAGTTATAATTTTTTTTAAATCTATGGGATGTCAAGGAATAAGATTCCAAATTGTTCCAGATAACTCATCGACGGCTGAGGATGATGTATATTAGGTAATCATCAGTGATTCAACAACACCTTGTCATTAATTGTGAGTGGGAAAGGATATGTGAAAGCGTTATTTTAATGATATATTTTAGTAGAACCTATTTATAATGATATATAGAGTACTATTATCCATAATGGATGATGATTATGTTAAGTTCAATATCTATGATCTAGATATGCATCGATATTTGTGACTATTTGGTTTAGTTAATCCAGCTGAAGTAAAGGGACATGGGTCATGCCACATATTTTTAGTGGTACCTATACCCTAAGATCAAAATGTTGTGTAATATACAATTATATGTTGAATTCATGTATCTTTAGTGGTCATTAATTCATTATATGATCTATGTTCATCATGTAATTTCTTATTTATGTTTTTTGTGGATACTGTCAGGATTCATGTTTAGTACTCTTGTGGCATGATGATTCATGAAACACCGTTGAGTATATGGGTAGTGAGAATAAACACAAGAAAGGACAACCCCCTTTAGTCCTGAAATAATTGTTTTTTAAGGAAACTATTCTTCCTTTAGATGATAGTGTTTGAGATCACTCTCTGAAATGAATAGTCGGTTCCCTATCAAGTTTATATAGATTTATTTCTCCAGAGGTTGAGATTTTCATCAACGAAATCAGTCAATTAGATTCAAAATGGAATTTTGGATTTCCATGAAGGAAAATCATTACAATAGAAACATAATATAGGTAATGTGACAACCAATATTGATAGGATTTACAAGGATGATAATGCAATACATCAAACTATGTTCCCTACTATAGTCAATCGATTCTGGGATTTTTTCCTTGATCACATTTCAGGACTACCACAAGATTGAGAAGAAGAGTTTACATAAAATATAGTTCTATGATATGAACTAGTTTCCAATCCTTATTACATGATAACTTTTATTAACTTGAATCATCTCAACGTAATGATGGAATATTTGGAGCATGGGTTTTATAGACCGCAGTGCTTCTCCCTAGGGTTCATAGGTCATTTTCTGTAAGAAGGAAGTAGGAACCCTTAGAATTATTCTATAATAACATATAATTAATTAGATTCATGTGAAATACTTGTATAATTATTCTCATATTGATGATATTTTAAAAATTTAGAGGAGTGGGAATATTTTCGAGGATCTATATGAGGTCACGTTGTCATCAGGATCATGTAATAAATTTAGATATTCCACATGCAGATTTATATAGTCAGTATGACTTATATGAGTATCTAGTGATTCTATGAAGACATGAAAATGTGCCTACTATTTTCCTGGATTTGATGAATAGGGTATTCCTTCCTTATCAGGATTCCATTATTGTTGTCTTCATTGATGAAATCATTGTGTAATCTCGTACTTGAAATGACAATTTCAATAATAATGATATCATTTCTAATACAATAATTTCCACGAGCTAACTTGGGTACACTAATAAAATGATAACTGAGCCTTCTCTAACATGACCAGAAAGGCGTTCTTGATCCCCATAGGCTGGAGACAGGAACCATGAATCGTACAACATACATGTGGGAAGGATTTTTCCATATGAATGTAGAAGTGAAATATTAAAGGCATTATACATATCAATGGGAACTCCACTGGGAATAGATGTACTAGAAAAAAAGAGGCATAAAATCCCGGGTTCTACAACCCATTGTACTAAACAGGAACACAACCACATAGTCTTTAAGTACAGAACTCACTACATACAATTCTCAATAGTTAGATCCACCTCTAAGATATCCATTCCCTTTTCTCGATCATGGATGATGAAATCCTATAAACACACAATGGAAAAAGTATAGTGTGAAACTATGCATAGTAATATACCACAAAATATTCCATAACAGATTCCAAATGTATATTATCAATTGAAAATCATTCAATTTTCAAAATTAATATGTTTGGAAATTGAAATTCATATTTAAACCAAACATGCCACAAATTTTTTTATGATGGAAAAATAATTTAAGGAATATGATATAAATAACAAGAGAAGGAATATTTATAAAACAAGGGCTTATGTAACACAATTATATAATGTATATTATATAAATTTTAGAGGCTTGTAATGAAATTCAACCAACATTAGAAAACTTTTATATCATAAATATAAATAAAAAAGAGAGCAACATGGCCATCTGACAAAAGGTATGATATTATTAACAAGATATTGGATTCTTCACTCTCTATGTGAACTCAACAAAATGTATATACATATGTCTCTACAAATCGGGCCAAACGGGACTCATCACTAACCCATCAAGGATGTGACTCACCACAAGTAATTTTTACAATTTTGCTGTAGTATAGAGTATATCCAGGTAACTACTAACAACATAAGGCTTTCATTACACCTAACGTGATGGGAGAAAACTTTTAAGACATCATAGAATATGTTCATTATCAATCATCCTTTTCAAAAGTTCAAATTTTGATCCATTTAAAACCATGAAGGTTTTATTCAAAAACCTTACCTTTATCACAAGATAATACAACAGGGTTTATATAAAATAATTTTAATCAATTTTAAGGATTTTGAAATCCATTAAAAACCAATTCCTCCCTTCTTGCACATAATTGAGACAATTAAAATCAACAATTTATATCAAGAAAATTCAATAAACCCACATTAATTCAATGGAATATGGTGATTTCCATGTTTTCATGCCAAACCATTTCAAATATCCCAATTCGATAGAATTGGATTTTGTTACATAAGTTTAAAAAAAGGGTGAGGATTTAAATTTAAATCAACAATTGATATAAATCAATAAATATAATGGAAATCAATTTGGAAAAACATGATGAACCCACATACCTATTTTACTATGAACGTCACTTGCAACAACGCTCGTCAATGTGAATGAAGGTGTAACACACCGTTAAACACTAGAAAGTAGAATGATCCATCTCAAGAAGACATGTATCCATCATTACCAAGATGATTCATTGAATAACCCAAGTGGATAGGAGGAGATAAACATGAGTAATGAGGGTGAACAATTACCCAGTAATTGAACAACAAGAAAACTGAAGAACCTAAGTCATTTGGTTTGATTCAAGGGCAATTGAGTCTCTCTAAAACACAGCAGAATATCTAGAGGTCAAGATCCCCGATGTTTGGGATCAAACGGGTCATGGGAAATAGCCAAACATGTGACATTAAAATGGGTGAGAGATCATTCATGATGTGTTCTTTGGGGAAATGACATGTAGTCCACACTAGATATGTATGATGAAAAACCTATTACATCAAGTAAAAAACTTCAATATTTATCCCCTACATGACGTGTATGTGAGGAAAAAGGAATGTTCCAACACACAGCATGACCTACCCATTCACAACCTGAAATTGGCTCGATGTACACAACATTTACTTGTTTTTATATCTTTCCTATATTAACGAATGGTATAACCTCCCCACCATAAAAACATTCTATCATGGGAAAGCATATAATGAATATTCAATCACAATGGCTTGAATCTATTTATCTCTTATCAATGCCTCCCTCTCCCACATCTCATTAGAATAATAACCATGATTCAATAGCACACTAACCAAAGGTATCATCATCCCACAAATTACATTAGTCTTAGAATCATCTATCTAGAATGGATGATAGTTAAATATAAATTACAATTGATCTCAAGATCACTAAAGACTACAATGTGAGATTAATCATAAAGATACATTCTAAACTTCAATACATGTAATGAGTTATGTATCAACATTAGCTATGGTAGAAGTTCAATGAGGTAAGCAACTTTCCCCACCATCTCCACAACCAAAAACGGTGGCACAAACTGAGGTTGATGATTCCCTTACCTCTTAAGTTGTCGATGAACCAACATGGGTGAAACCATTAAGAACACATGATCACCACATTAAAACTCCACTGGTCTATGAATTAGATCATTATAAGACTTATATTGGATTTTTTTCGTTCAACATCCTCTAACGAATTAACTGAATCTTTTTTCTTTTCTCTAGCACCATGCTTTGTCCATCAAAAGAACATTCACCGACCTCCAACCAACACAACATATATTTATTAGGTCATCCATACTATGTCTCAGTATTTTTGATTATTAACATGTATAGGTAATTGTTTTTATTGGAGAATTCAAACATCCCCAATTGATCATCCTAATCCCCACTAATGCGTAGAAAACATTTAAAAAGCATATACTCAAGAATCTATATAGCTCTTTCTATCTGGAAATATGACCGCGAATGGTAGGCCATGCTCAAATGGACATGAGACCCCAGTGCCTCCCGAAGGAATGTCCAAAAGAGAGAAGTTAATTGGGGATCCCTATTTGTGAATATAGCCAATGGAACTCCAAGAAAATGAACAATATCTTTAAGTGTCTGCATCAATGCGACATGTTCTAGATAATGGGTAGGATAATTCTTCTAATTTTTTCTAAAAAGAATATATCCATATAATACTACATGATATCTCTACATATGAACACTACCCATGCTATAACATGATTCATCAAAAAATACCATGTAACCGTATCAATCATTTGGAAGAGTTAACACCATCACATTAGTTAATAGATATTTTGGCTCAGCAAAAGAACTCTATCATTTATAATCCCAAACAAACATCATCCCCTTCTGAGTCAGAATAGTTATCATAGAATCCAACATTGATAATTCCTTCACAAATCTATGGTAATATCTAGAAAAACCCAATATTTTTGTATCTCAATGACGTTTTGTGGTTGCACCCACGTCATAACAAACATCATCTACTCAGGATAAACTAATACTCCATGTTTAGACACCATGTGTACCATAATTTGTCTTCATAAATCTAAAAATCATACTATGAATGCTGGGAATAAATGGAGTTATTTCATAGAAGACTCAAAACTATTTTCAGATGATGCACATGAACCTCCTTTGATTTAGAGTAGAAGATAATTTCATACACAAAGACTACCAAAATAATATCAAGATACTCATTAAAATTATTTTTCATAAATTCCATTAAGACTACAATAGAATTTTTTAATCTAAATTTCATAAAATGGTACTCAATGTGTCCATACCTACTTCAAAAAATAGTTTTCTAAATGTCAGATTCTTTTATCCTCAACTTGTGGTAACCTGATCGATGATCGATCATTCAAAACCACATCACCACTTCTAGCTAATCAAACATATCATTAATCCTTGTCAATTGATATTTTTTTTCTATCATAACACTATTGAACTTTTGATAATCTACACATATGCCAAGAGAATCATTAGTCTTCATAGAAAATAGAACTGTGCTACCCTAGGTGACAATCATGGACTAAAAATACCTTTATAAAGAAGGTCATCCAATTGAGTCTTTGTCTCTTTTAATTCAGTTTGTACCATGCAGTAATAGTGGATAGGGACCGGTTGAATGTTGGTAATTAATTCAAGAGAAAACTCAACCTCTCTCACCAGAGGTAGACCAGAGAAATACGAATGGAATTCATCAGAAAAATTAGCGAAAATTGGAGGAAGATTACCACCAATTGAATATCACCCCTGGTCAAAATCAAACCCTGATATAACATTACCCAACATTGGATAATATGGTCCATCTGTTCTTTACTTTGTGTTGCATTCTCTTAGAAAAACAAGGCATAAAGCACTTGGTGTAGTAAGGTAGACCTGTCGAATATAATAATCTTTCACGTAGTTGTCGGTAATGATCTAATCCATCCCAGATATGATGCCATAATATTTCATATGTAGAAAAAGAAAACTCCAAGACACATTATCATATAATATAGGGAAGACACATGCAAGACTACAGAGACCCTTCTCTCTGATCATACCAAGGGGTGTAGTAAAATCCATCACACAAGATAGTTTCTCCATAATAAGATTTAGACGATTAATGATGCAGCTTGATATAAAAGAGATAGATGAACCAATATCAAAAATATTATTCACTAATGATAATGGTACTTCTCATTGTTGTTGGACCTATGTCTTCATCCATTTAATACTATTCCACTTCTTGAAGAATTTTTATTACATATGCCTATCGATGGAACCCGTTTTATTATGAACCATTTGGTATCCATATTCTGTTAATAAGAGTTGATGATATTATCCCACTATGTTGGGTAGAAAAGTTATGACAGAACCACTGTATGTTCTTTGAACATTTTCATTATCTATAGTTCATTGTTTTCTCGGTGGAAACCCTCATTGAATGTATAGGATTTCCACACTAGTAGAATTTCAATGAAGTCCATCCTAGAGATTTAGGTTCTATAGAAGGACTCTATCATTGAGAAATTCCATGAGTAACATCACTCTTATTTTTTTCATTAATAGAATAAACACTTCCACTGAGAGGAATGGGAACCCCCTTCAACCCTGGATGACCACCGAAGTCTATATCAACCATCATCGACCAAGCCAGCACATCACCATATGAGGGAATCATCAACATGAATGACTTATAATGGATATCCGATCAATGTACCATCTTGAACAATCGAGCCTTTATCTTCTCATTAAATAAAATCTTAGGTGAAAACATCACAATATCCAAAAATTAATTTCAATGCATATACATGGTTTTGTCGGCATGTTACTGCTTGAAAAATACTATACACTTAAACAACACCCTCAACTATGTATAGAACTTCTTGGTAAAAATAACCATTATGTCCTTCTATTCTAAGAACACATTTTTACCTACTCTCACCATCATGTCCCACAATCTCCTGTTAGGTCGCTCTATCACAAAGGTGGAACCCTTCACCCTAATCACATCTGGTGTCTCCAAAAACTCCAACTAACATTGTATTATTCCAAACCATTCATCATAATGTTGAGGATCAGTGGATCCTTTTATGACTGATGGATTTTGGAGAAGGAACTACTGAGAACCATTCAGAAGAGTATCCACAGGAGGATCCATAGCTGGATCCTGAGCGAGAATTGAAGGTGGTGAATATCCTAAATCGTAGAAAGTTCCCACAATAACCTCGAATTGTTTTGGATCTCCTACCAGATTTATGTGAATAGTGTAAGAACCTAGATCTTCTTTTTTATGTATTTTTTTTTAATTACTGGTCATTCTTAAGGAAAAAAGGAAATTCTGAAATTTTCTAAGTCCACAACGTGTACTTTATGAGTACACGCTATGCACTTCCTTGCCATAGGAGGATGTGTGCTGGCTGTGTTGAAGCCACACACACGGCTGTGTGGGAGAGACTTCGAGTCCACTTAAATCGGTGTATGGATAATGTGAGTACACACCCTGTACATCAAAATTACACAGCGTGTACTTTGTTTTTTTCATTAAAGTCACCGGGGTTGCGCCTAATCACCAGAAGACTCATCTTTTACGTCACGTTCGACGGAGATAACCATACGTCTGTGGATCGTCAACGAGCCCCGAGCCTCCGTCTATCCTCTAAATCGAACATTGTTGGTCGCATTGGAATAACCTCGGCGAGTTCTCTCTTTTGCTGGAGCCTCGTTTCATGATTCCTCTTCTTTTCCAAGTTATCATGGGTTGAACGTTTTATATGTTTTCTTAGAAATACGGTGTTCTAATGATATTCTATCATCGAGGTTCACATATATAGATTTCCTAACCCTAGGTTAGGTGGTTTGTGACTTTCCTTTAAAAGTCTTTGAGTATTATTTGAAAATTCCACCAATACCCTTGGATGGGGTATTACGTGTTTAATTTTTTACCCCTATTGTTTTCATTTCATGCTTGTATTCTTGTGTAGAGTTAATTTGAATATTAATAGAGTTTATTTCTATGCTTTTTATTTGTTTTTCCCATGAATGTTCTTTTTACGAACATTTGGTCTTGTGGTGGCTTTGGATGCTTTACCTATTTTCCATGCCTATTGATGTAGGATGGAGAGTTTGTGTTCTCACATGCTTGATATGTTGTAGATTTATTAACCAAGTAGTTATGTAGGTTTACTTTGTCCATACTACACTACTATGCTCATTGACCTAGAAAGGATCATGAGAAGCTGGTGTAGTAGACTATAAGAGGAATTTATTGAATGAGCTTCCTCAGAGAGTCTTTGAAAACATAGGCTATAAAGAGGTTTGAACGAGAGAGATTCCTTGTAGTGCCTTTGATAGATTTATAATATAATGTTAATTGACCGAGCGAGCTTCTTCAGAGAGTCTTTGATTTTATTCATAAATTATTTAGACTATAAGGGGAATTGATAGTGAGGTCTTCCTCAGAGTGTGTATGAAAGACCAAGGATATAAGTGGAATTGACCGGGTGAGATTCCCTAGACAGTCCTTGACCATGGGGATATAAGGGGAATTGACCACATGAACTTCATTAGAGAGTACCTGACTACTTTTGAATATAAGGGGAATTGACAGTGAGTGCTTACATAGAGAGTCTTCATATACTCAACCAGAGGGGTTAGGATGAGTTAACTTCCCAACGGGTTTCTTATACTTCTTATATGGGACCAGCGAGGATGGATGTGAGTACTTCCGAAAGGGTTACCTGTTTGAGGTTTAGCTATTTGTTTCACTTTTTCTTGTTTTTAAAACTGTGGATTTATTACTGCTGAGCACTTTCTTGTTAATTGTTTTCAATATTACTACCTCCAATATATTCACTGACTGTATGGAACATATCTTTAGGTGGTTGCCTAGAGGGATTTAGTCTCACAACCTATTTGTACCAGGATTTTAGGCCCAAACAGATTATATTGAAGCAGGTATAGATAAGGGAATGTGCCCTTCTACTTCAGGTACATGATTGTTGTGGAGCTGAAGATCATGGGACCAAGCTATGGATTGTGATTCTAAGGAGTTAATATTCTTTTTTTTTTGAACATTGGTTTAGTACTATTTGTATTCTATAATTTCTATTTTTTTGGTTTCTTTCTTAGACATATGTATCATGCATTATTTATATATGTGCTCAAATTCTTTACTTTTAGTCATATGTCGTTTTCTGTTGTATGGATGTTTACTAATTCTGCTATTGCTTTTGTTTTTCTTGCACTGTGGTCTCTTCCAATGAGGGCATAGTTTCCCCAATATCACACCCAAGGCCCTTACTGCTAGTCGGTAGGCTCTATCATTTCGGAAAATGTTCTTGAGGCCATGTGACCAACCGGTTATGGGTCACCTCTGGGTGGCTTTCGGAATTAGGATGTTACAAATTTGTATTAGAGGAATTCATTTCTCTTGATTTACTATTTGGAGCCTTTATCCAAGGATAGGATGGAATAGGTACTTGGTGATATGCTATGCCCTGGAGTATCTAACTCGTGTACCAGTAAATGCCAATCTACCTCGTTTAATTTGTAGTTTTTCTAGTTTTGCAATTATAACAGTTTATCTGATTTCACCTTTAGTGATTTACATGATTTGTGCTATTTTTTTTTTGATATTATTGAGGTTCTATGTCTATTTCAACCCAATAAGGTGATGGTATTCCATCCCATGCATCATATAATCACTTTATAGAAATCACCGGTCATGAATTTTTTCAGTGCCATCTATGATGCATTAGTGATAACATGTTGTTGTGATAAATGATGTGTAATGTATGCATGTTGTTGTGATAGTTGCATTTATAGAACTACCTATTGTTTGATAGGGTATTTATTTTTGTAAATAATTTCTAGAATTAATTCCATAATTTGTTTCTTGAGGTGTTATGGTCCCTCATGGACCAAAATTTGTTGGATCATTGCCTCGTTTTCTTTGTTATAATATGTAAAAGATGCCATAAATTGATTCGTGAGGTGTGTGGGCCCTCACGGATCAGAATTTGGAACATTCTGTGCTCTTTTTAGTTTTTTGGGGGTTTTGAAGTAGTTTTTGAGGCTTACTGACTAGAAAAACATAGAATACATGTCGTGCAATGCTATGTACACACCATGTGTTCTTCTGTTCGTGAAGAAACTGTTTTTCTTAAGTACACTCCGTGTACCTTATGTACACATTGTATAGTCTCTAACTATGTCATAGGACATGTGGGAAGAGATATAGGATGGTGAATGTCTGGTGGGAATATTTCGTTGGCCTATTGACCACGTCAGGTAGTCTGACCTAGGTACTCAGCCGTGTCGCGAACAACACAGGTTGGTGTTACCATTTCACGTACATGTTGTGTCTACCGTGAACACGATGTGTAGTCTGACCCAAGTACCCTTCCGTGTCCCAAACAATATAGGTCACTGTTATCCTTTCTCATACATGTTGTGTCCGTCTGGAACATACTATGTAGTGTGACCCGTGTGTCGGGCCATGTAACTGACAACATTGGCCAAACTGAAGCTTGTCTTGTACACGGCGTTTAGGAATTGCAAACGCCATGTAGTCATCCCTTAGAAGAGTCGCATGGATTAACCGTGAAGAAGGGCTTGGACATGGGATGATGATTCAAATACATGTCATGTGGTAGGACAATATTCCATGTGTCTGGGGTGTTACATGACCATTTTAGGCAGGATAAGATGCCCATGTAAATGACTTCAATGAATGTGCTGTGAAGTAAATGTACACGTCGTGTAGTCATGTTTAGTAAAACATTAGTGCTTTCTTTATACTATTCAGTTCCTACAGTCCTTGATAATCACAATTTCATGTTTGTGCTTGACCTTGCAAAGTCATTCAACCAAGACATCCTCTAGTTGGGAGCCAGTTTCCCGATGGTGATCAGACACCAGACATGGCTGCTCAGGGACTACCTGCAGATCATCCAATTGTGCCAACCTTGGCACCAACCGTTGTACCTGACATAGGTGCTGATGCATAGTTCAGGGAGGGATTTCTGAGGATGATGCTGAACTTTTAGGGAGCGATGCCTCATGTCCTGTGGATGGCTAATTTGATGTCGTTCATTCAGCAGCAGCATCCACTAACATTATCTGGGGATGGAGGACCCTAGGCTGTAGAGTCATGGATAGAATCCACACTGAGGATTTACCATCATCTGGATATACCTCCAGAGATGAGGGTGAAGCTTTCTACCTACATGCTCTGAGACTCCACCAAGAGGTTATGGGATGTCATCTCACAGGAAGTCCTACAGCATAATATGGCTTGGGAAGTCTTTCAGAGAATCTTCTATGATTACTTCTATCTGGAGACCTTGAGGGGTGACCAAGCCCAAGAGTTCATGAGTCTGAAGCTAGGTACTCTTACTGTTTGGGAGTATTCCTCTCACTTTACGGAGCTTCAACATTTCATGCCTATTCTTGGAGGCGATGAGTTGTTCCTTAAAAGGATGTTTGAGGATTGTCTGAGGCATGACATCCAATCTCTTGTGAACATCTTCATGTTGATTTTGATATATTCTATCATCATCCAGGTGCTGATCACAGAGCACAATCTGAGGGACTCTAGAGCTATGAGCTAGGGCGTTTCAGCATCCAGAGTTAGTGCTCGGCCCACTAATAGCAGGAAGCACCGCAAGGAGGCTGAACGAGGATATCAGAGTAGGCGGGATGCATCTTCTGGTCGCCGGGTGGTGTGCTACCAGTGTTGGAGAAGTGGTAATACGGGGCTATGTAAACCAGGAAACCCAACAGAGTGTCGATCTTGTGGAAAGATATTCCATCATCAGCGGTCTACCAGTTCTTTTTACCATTAGATGGTGATAGGGGTTCTTCTCTGAATATTTGTTCAAGAGTAGAGCCTCCAGTTTCTTACCAGTCTGAGAACTGGAGGTCTTCCGACCATTCAGGCCGACGTGGAGGTCGTGGCCATGGTAGTAAGTCTTCATTTCTTCATCAAACACATGGTGGATCAGCTCAGAGTGAACAGATAGGGTTACAGAGCCACGACATAGGGCATACATTTACAGTGGAGCAGACCCTACAAGAGAAAGATCCCAGACCCTCCACAGTTCGAGGTACGATCTTAGTTGCCTCATTTTTATCTTCATCTCTTTTCGGCACAGGGGATTCCCATAGCATTATATCTGTTGCGGTTTTTGAGAGCCTTAGGCTATTTATCATTTCCTATGAAAATATTATGATGCTTGACACACTGTTGGGGTCTCTAATGGCTAGTGTACGTCAGTGCAGGGAGTTCCCTGTAGAGGTTGGTGGGTGTCGCATCTTATTGGACCTCTATTTCCTAGAGATAAAATGCTATGATGTCATTTTCGGAATGGACTGGCTAGTACCCTTTCAAGAATTCGTCGATTTTTATTATCGTCGGGTGAGTTTGGTATCACCAGATTGTGGATCCTTTATTTATAGGGGTTAATGGGATGTCTAGGTGAGAAGAGCGGGTCCAGAACGTCATGGGATGGAAGGAGTAACAGCCCACATTTCATGTCTATATCTGGATGACGAGGGGACTTCACAGTTAGAATTTCATCCTATAGTGGATCATTGTAGAGATTTCATTCCAGAGGACTTTTCATGTTTGGCTCTCGAGTGCGTGGTAGACTTCTCGATTAAGCAAGTTATAGGAGTGGCACTGGTGTCCATTCCTCCTTATACGATGGCTACAGAAGAGTTGCAGGAGCTAATGAAATAGTTGGAGGAGTTGTAGGAAAATGGTTCCATCTGACCTAGTACTTCTCCTTGGGGTTTTCTTGTCCAGTTTGTGAAGAAGGTAGATGACACCCTCTGGCTTTGCACGAACTATCATATGTTGAACTAGTTGATGGTCAAGAACCGGTATCCCATCCCTAGGATTGATGATATCTTTGATCAGAATCCAGAATCCCGGGTGTTCTTGAATATTGACTTGAGGTCCAGTTATCATCAGTTGGGTGTTAGAACATCAGATATATCTCTTACAACCTTCCACAGTAGGTATGGTCAATACGAGCACTCTGTTATGTAGATTGGTCTCACGAACGCGCCTGTACTTTTCATGTCACGAATGAACTGAGTGTTCCATCCATACATGGATTCCTTCATGGTTGTTTTCATGGACGATATCTTGGTGTACTCACACACTCGAAATGACCTTTCTACGCATCTTGATATTGTTTTCAGTATACCGAGGGAGCATCAGTTATATGTTAATCTCTAAAGTGCCACTTTTGGATGGATCAGATTCACATCTTGGGTAATGTTATCTCAGAGGAATTAGTATTGGTAAACCTAGAGAATTTGAGAGATGTAGATTCCTTGGAGCAGGTGAAGAATTTCTTTGAGGTTTGGAGTTTTTTAGGGATGGATGGATAATACAGACATTTTATACAGGACATCTCATGCTTTGCAGCACCGCTAATGGGTCTGACTAAGAAGGGTACAAAGTTCTTATGGTCAGATTCTTGTGAGTCAGCCTTTCAGGAGATGAATGGGATGGTGACTTTAGCACCGATACTAGTCTTTCCAGAGTTAGGCAAGAGATATACTATTTATTGGGTTGCATCATGTATCAGGCATGAAGTTGTGCTTATGTAGGGAGATGGAGTCGTTGCGTACGGGTCTCGGCAGTTGATGCCACGTGAGGGGAATTACCCGATGCACGATCTAGAGTTGGTAGCTGTTGTTCACACCTTACGCAGTTGGAGACATTATCTTTTGGGAGATAATTTTCTGGTTTTCCCCAACCAAAAAAGTCTGAAGTACATCTTCACTCAACGTAATATGAATTTGAGACCATGCATGTGGATTGTGTACCTACAGTCCTTTTACATTGATCTTTCCTACACGCTGGAAGGGAAACACAGTGGCTAATGCGTTGAGCAGAAGGAATCAAATACATGATGTTTAGGAGGCCCGCATTGAGTGGAATCTTATAGAAATGTTCTCTGAGATGCATTTGGAGATGCATGATAGACAGGGGCATAATTTTCTATCTTCTTTATCTATTAACTCTACTCTTCTTGATCGAGTTTGAATAAGGTAGCTATATGATTCTAAAGGCCTATTCATATGGGAGAGTGTGTTAGAAGAGGACCTTATTCCTAGATGGACAGTAGGCGGTAATGAGATCTTGCATTTCCAGGGCCGTGTATGGGTGCCATCAGACATACACAAGGATCTGATGTAGGATATTCTTTCCTCTGTTTGGCAAGTTCATCCTGGCGTCACCAAGATGTATCATGATCTAAATCATCTATATTGGTTTCCATGTATGAAGAGGGATCTTTCTATTTTCAATTTGAGGTGTTCCACCAGTATGTAGGTGAAGGCGGATTATCAATGGCCTGTAGGACTCCTATAGTACTTAACCATTCCCGAGTGGATGTGGAATGATATCACGATGGACTTCATGACCAGTTTTCTGAGGCCATCTTGAGGGAGCGATGCGGTATAAATTTTAATTGAGTGACTCGCGATGTTTTCCCACTTCATGTCAATCAAGGAGACCTTCAGTGTTAATGAGCTGGGATAATTTTACATTCGAGATAATGTACGTCTACATGGAGTTCTACATTCCATCATTTCAGACAGGGATCCATGTTTTACTTCTCAGATCTAGAAGGGGCTTCATAAGGCTTTGGGTATGCCGGTAATTTTGTGTACAACACCCCATCCCCAGACAGATGGCCAGTTAGAGCGTACGGTTCAGGTGCTTGAGGACATTTTCCGAACATGCATCCTTGATTTTGGAGGTTTTTGGGAAAATCAAATAACTATTGTGGAGTTTTTGTATAATAATAGTTTTCAAGAAACTATTTTCATGTCACCTTATGAGGATTTGTATGGTAGGAAATGCTGATCACCTTAGGGTGGTTGGAGGCAGGAGAGGCAGCTTTTTTGGGACCTCGTCTTGTTTAAGAGACCACAGAGCATATAGATTTGATTTAGAAGGAAATTTCTACTACACAGTATCATCAGAAGTCTTATGTTAATCAGTGGAGACGACCTCTAGAATTCATGGTTGGGGATCATGATTTTCTGTGTGTCTCACTGAGGATGGAACACACGAGGATTAAGTGGAAGGGTATGCTTTAGACAAGGTACGTCGGGCCATTTGAGGTGTTAGAGATAGTTGGCCTGGTTTCCTATCGGTTGCAGATACCTCAGAGGTACTGGGTTGTGCACAATTTCTTCCACATTTCTCAGCTTAGATATAACTTTTTGAACAAGTCTCATATCTTTTATCCTGGGGAGGTTGAGCTCAAAGTGGATGAATCATTTGAAGAGAATCTTATCTGGATTGTGGATCGCGGTACAAAAGTTCCTTGTGGCTGGTCTGTTCCTCTGGTATGAGTGCTATGGAAGCATAGGCTGGTGGAGGATGATACATGGGAGAGGGAGGCCAATGTACAAGAACAGTGGCCCGATGTGTTTGGGGTGTCATCATTGACGCTGCACTAGGGAAATTAGCAGATAAATTTTATTAAGTGGGGAAATTTGTGAGAACCCAGATCTTTTTATCAATTATGTTTTTCCTTTTCTGGTCGTTTTTGAGGAAAAAAGGAAACTATAGATCTTTTCTAAGTACACACCATGTACTTCATGAGTACACACCTTGTACTTGCTGCAGGAGGTCGTGTGCTGGCCATGTAGTGACCACACACACAGCCATGTGGGTGTGATTGGAGGCCTCTTAATGCGGAGTATGGATAAGGTTAGTACATGTTGTGTACATCAAAATTAAATGCCATGTACTTTCTTTTTATTCATTAAACACACCACGATCACATCTAATCGCCAGAAGACACTTCTTTTTGGTCCCGTTTGACTGATAGAACTATACGACCGCATATCTTCTATGAGCCACGAGCCTCCGTCTGTCCTCCAAATCGAACAACGTTAGTTGCATTAAAATCACATCAGTGTGTTATCTCTTTTACTAGATCCTCGATCCATTATTTTTCTTCTTTTCCATGTTATCGTTGGATGAACATTTGATATGTTTTCTTAGATCTACGGCATTCTATAGAGATTACGCTTCAAGGATCATATATTGTGATATCCTAACCCCGAGTTAGGTGGTTTGTGACATTCCATTAAAAGTATTTTAGTACTATGTGAAAATTCCACCAATACCCTTGGGCAGGGTGTTGCGTAGAAACCATTTTACACCTGTTTCTTTCCTGTCATGCTTGAATGCTTCTGTATAGGTAATTTGGATATGAATAGGGTTGATTTCTAAAAATTGGATTTGTTTTTCCCTTGCATGTTCTGTTTTTGACAATTTGGTCTTGTTGAGTCTTTAGCTTATTTACCTGTTATCTATGCCTGTTGCTCAAGGATGGAGAGTTTGTGTTATGAAATGATTGATATGTTGTAGAATGTTTAGAAAATTAGTTTTGTATGTATACTTCATCTATATTACACTTCTATGTTCGTTGACCTACACATGGCCGTGAGAACAAGGTGTATTTGGCTATAAGTGGAATTTGTCGAGTGAGCTTCCTCAGAGACTCTTTGAGCACATAGTCTATAAGGTGGATTGACCGAGTGGGCATTTTCGGAGAGCATAGAAAGACTAGGGTCTGTTAGGGGAATTGACTAAGTGATCTTCCTCAAAGAGTCCTTTTCTACTATAGAATATAAGGGGAATTGACCGAGTGAGCTTCCACATAGTGTCTTTGATTTTATTCCTGGATAGTTTATACTATTAGGGGAATTGACAACGAGTTCTTCCTCAGAGATTCCATTAATTACATGGTATATAATGGTAATTTAATGAGTGAGAATCCTATGAGAGTCCTTTTCCTTGGGTCTATAAGAGTAATTGACCATCTTAGCTTCCTCATAGAGTTCATGTCTACCTTAGACTATAAGGGGAATTGACTGTGAGTGCTTCCTCGGGGAGTCTTCATATACTGAACAAGAGGGGTTAGGATGAGTGCACTACCCATAGGGTTTCTTGTACATCATAGGTAGGACCAGAGGGGATGGATATGAGTACTTCTCAGAGGGTTACCTATTTATGGTTTAACTATTTGTTTCACAGTTTCGTGATATTGAAACTTTGGATTTTTTCTTACTGAGCACTTTCATGTTTACTATTTTCCGTATTTTTACATACCATATATTCACTGACTGTTAGTTACATATCCTCAGGTTTTTTCTAACTAGGATTTAGTCTCACACCATATTTGGGACATGCTTTTGGGCCCAAACAAATTATATTGTTGCATTTATAGATAAGGTCAAGCTCCCTTCTAGTTCATGTACTTGATTTGTTGTGGAGCTGGAGAGAATGGGACCAAGCTATAGTTTGCGATGATGATGATTTTATCTTAGTTCTTTTGCACTATGATTTAGTATTGTTTTTATTCTTGCATTGTGCCTTGGTTGGATAATTTCCTATACATATGTAACATAAATCATTTATATATGTGCTCCAGTTTTTTTTACTTTCATTCTTCCATTGTTTTCTATTTTATGGATGTTTACTGCCTATTCAATTTCTTATGTTTTACTTCCATAGTTTAATTTTCCAATGAGGGCATAGTTTCCCTACTATCACACCCAAGCCCCTCGCTGCTAGTCCGAAGACTTTGGAAATTGGGGAACTTCCCCTAAGGACATGTGACCAACTGGGTACGGGTTACTTCTTGGTGTCTTCTGGAACAAGGACATTACAATGAGGTTCAACCATAGACTTTTCATATTTCAGGTTTCCATATCTTCTCAGAGGCACAATGATAAAAAACATTAAAATATAAACTTATAACATTATATAATCACCCAAACTAAGTAACATGGGTATTTATTCTCTATATAAGGGAAAAACCATATTTGTATCTAGACCAATATAAAACACTATAGGGAAAAGTCTTGAATTAATACATAAGACTACATTCCCTAACCACCCCTAGTGACATTAGGATTACTACGGTGAGAGATGGTAAGGCACTCAATCACAAAATCCTCCTACTTCCCAAAAATATTTCAAAAATGAAAACTAACATTGAGGAAAATCAAGGTCAAAAACCTCCTTTGATTCTGATTTGTCACAAAATAGGTTGGGTACACTGGTAACTAGATAATAGAGTGGGAATAATTTTTCTATATGAATGAATACGCAAATAATAAAAGGAATTATGCATATCTATTGGAAAACTACAAAGGAAGTAATAGTACAACAAAACAAATATGCATAACATCCCATGTACTAAAACCCAAATTATTAAATAGGGAAAACCCTTATGGTCCTTAAGGACACAACTCACCACATCCAATGATCAATAACCGAATCCACATCCATGATATCCCTTCCCTTTTCTCTATCCTTGAAGTAGAAAGTCTATAAGCTCCTAAAGGGATAATTTGGTTAAGAGCCTAAGCCCAGTATGATACCACCAATGATTTTATAATAGATTTATAATTTATATTATCCAGTGAAAATATTTCAATTTTTAAAAAAAATAGGATCAGATATTCAAATGTATTTTTAAAAAAACATGCTTAACTATATCGAAATGATGGTATATGTATTTAAAGCAAGTGATTTTCCGCATAAGAGTTGGAATATTTATAAATAAATTAATTATGTAAATCAATTATATAAAATATTTTATATAAATTAAGTAGGCATTTAATGGAGTTAAAAAAAATTGTTATACATTTATATCTCAAATATAAAACAAGCAGAAACATGGTCATCTTCCCTAAGGTACGATAGTATTAACTAGTTACAGGATTCTGCACACTCTTACTGAACTCAGTAAAATGTCTTTTGAAAATTCCCTATAACAGATGACAAAGGATACTCACCCCTAACCTATCTAGGATGTGTCCCACCACATGTATGGTTTAGAACATAGTCTTAGTGTAGAGTGTATCCATATAAATCAGTAACTACCTAAGGAATTCATGTGCTCTTAAAGGATGGGATAACTATTTTAGAACTTCATAAAATAGTAATAATCATATTCTTCCTTTTCAAATGTTCAAATTTCATTCCATTTAAAATCGATCTTGTTTTACTCAAAAAAACATTATTTTTTCACAAGATAAAACCACTAGTTTTTTATAAAATAATTTTAAACCATTTTCATGAGTTTTAAATCCATTCAAAAATAATTCACCCTTTTTATCAATTTACTTCAAAACTAAATTCAAAATTTTAATTGGAAACATTTCCATAAAATAACCAAATTAAATTCAACAATAAGTATTTTTCAATCTCCATAAACCAATGTAAATTCAATTGAATCAGGGGTTTTCCATGTTTCTATGCAAAAACCATTTCAAATATCCCAATTAAATGGAATTGTGTTTTATCAAGGTAATTGAAATTATTATTCAACATTTCAATTAAAATATTTAATTGAAATAAATCAAGAAATACTATGGTAATCTATTTTAAAAAATGTGATAGAACCACCTACCACTTTTCCAACGAATTGCAATCACAAATCTACCTATCAATGAGCATGAAGTGGTAGAAGGCCTCAAAACACTGCCTAGTTGGAAGTTACACCACCAAAAGAGAGGGATCCATCAATCCCAAGATGATCTTTTGGAAAACCTAGGGGTTGTGGAATAGATAATTCTGAATAACTAGGGTGAACAATTATCCATAAATTACATCGTAAGAAGAATGATGTTCCGTAGATGTTTGGTTCGATTTGATAGTAGTTGATTTACTTGAAAAAGACCCAAAAAATATATAGTTCAACATCCCCAAAGTATGGAATAAAAAGGACCGAGAAAAATAGAAAACCCTATGACTTTAGGCTTAACGAAGGACATGTCATGACATGTACTTTGGGTCCATGACATGTATGACACACTGGATATGTACGATGAAAAACCCATCTTCTCAGGTTACAAATCTGATAATTATTTCTGATAGTAAGTGTACATTAGGTACATGTTGTTTTCCATATCATGACATGACCTCCCCATTAATGACCTGAATCTAGCTCCATGTACACATCGTGTACTTGTTCTGTAGTCTATCTACAGTAATGGAATGTTAAACTAATTGGTCATCAGGTATATGATAACACCAGTAAATATATTTTCTTGATTGAAAGACGCACTTCATTGGTAACATTATCTCAGATTCATGTGTTTCATTTGACTCATAGATAGTGATAAATTTGGTAACTTTGGAAAATCCCATGAATGTTTTTGATATAAAATTTATCTTAGGGATTTTAGGACAATACATGGATATTATGTAGAAATTTTCATGCTTATAAGAACATCATACTAGCAAGATAAAAAATGGTGTGATGTTTAGATGGTTTGAATCCTACAAGACATAAATTCACTATTTGGAATGGAGTGTGTCTTTATTTTATATGTTGATCATGAAATATTCAAGAACTAGAAATGTAGTTTATTGTGATTCATTATGTAATGGACTGGGATATGTTCTAGTGTAGGGAGATCGATTCATTGTGTATCAGTCAATGAAGTACATGATTCCTATGTGAAATTACATGACACATGATCGCATGTTATATGGTGTTGTTGATTCCTTTCGTGGTTGGAGGCATTAAATGCAGGTAGATAATTTTTTGGTTTCAATGGATTATAAGATCTTCATTTATTTATTTACACAATAATAAATGAATCTAATGTTGTGAATATGTGTTGTATATGTATAGTGCATTGTCTTCGATCTGGACAATACTCATGAGAATTGGAGTTTATTTTTTTATGATCAAATAAATGGTAATCATACACAAATTGTACACAAGACCGATGTGGTATGAATGATTATGGATTTATTCTATGATATGCATATAGAGGTGAAGATCTATCATGGTAAGATTATACTTGCATTACTACTAGTGACCTATTAAAATCTATAGAAGATAAACATATTGATGTTTTCTAATCATATGGATATTTTGTATGAGATAATATGGCTACTGGGGGAAATCATTTTTATTAGACTATAAACAATGCCAAACATCAGTCATATTCATGTAGGTATCTAGGATCCAATAAATATGTGAGAGAAAATGATGCATGATTAAAATGATTTCTAGTTGGATGATATATTGGTAATCTCTAATATTTGTCATGATATGCACTTACAATATATGTAGATAGAGATGATGAATCATATATGGGATTTAGCACTAGGTGTTCCACCATTTAGCAGTTGATGGCAGAACACCAGGGACCTTATGGCTTGGAAAACCCACTACCAATCCATGATTTAAATGGGAGGATGATTTCATATATTTTTAAATTATCTTACCTTGATCAACATGTGGTTTCGAGGAAATTTGGTAGTGATGGTTTGAATGGATAATTTTTCACCCTTCCTTCATATCTAGATGATTAATCTTTTGATGTGTTGATGATATTTCATATCTGTTAGATTATATGATTACATGAGGACCATCGTGATATTGTTTCAAATTGGGATACTCATTTCAAAACAAGGCTCTTGGAGGGGTTGTGGAATTCTATGGTTATGTGTTACTTCTGGGAAAAATCGTTCATCCTTAGAATGATGGTTATCTATAACATACATTTTAGGATATTGATGTGATTCATTGTGCCAATTTCCAAGATTATGTAAGATACTAGAATAATAATATCCCTCTCATTGAGTTATCCAATATTAAAAGTTATCATGTTATGAATCATATAGAACCCTATGAGGCCCTATATGGATACTTATTCTGTTTACAATTATACTAATTAGGGAAATAAGAGGCAGCACTACACATTCCTCATTTCATATAGGTTACATAACAGTACGTTAAGATGATTATGAATTATATGTATACTACTCAGTCTAGATATAAATCTTATTCCAATCATCACCTATGACAACTGTAGTTCGAGGTAGGGGATCTTATATTATAAGGATTATGACCCAGAAATGGGGGTAGATAGATACAGATGGAAGGTAAGCATCCACCATGATTTTTCCTAAATTTGGAGATATTTTAGAGAGTAGGGATGATATCTTGTATGTTTTTTTACCTCAAATATTTCATTCCTTTTACAATTGCATTAATGTTTTACAACATTGATGTTATCATGTCGGAATATCTCATACTTTGGATCTTGATTATAATTTATTGGATAATGAAGATTCATTTGAAGATTATCTAATATTCATTATTTTTCAGAGCATGATGGATCTTTAAGACTAGTCTTTCCACAATATGTGGTTGTTATGGCTTCACAACTGGCTATATGACGAGACTTCTGAGAAGGATGAAAATGTATGTGAGCAATGGGACAAATTATTCTTTGATGTGTTTTCCCTCCCTATGAAATTGACCTCAGGGGGGTGTATAGATTATTCAGGAGGTAATAATATCAGAACCTAGTTTTTATCTCAGTTAAGCGATAATTTTAATATATTGTAATTATATATTTTGGTCATATAATGGATTAAATCTGATGTTATAACTGATTCAAGGATGTTTGGTCCTTGTTATGAACTTGGAACCCCCTCGTGGAGAAACAAATTGGCTTGCATTTTTAACAGAAACATTGTGACCCTGCCAACAAGGTCTAAATTATGTATTCCAAGCTAGATAGTGGGTTGAAGCCAAAAATATAGTTATCTCTAACAATTCACCACAACACACATTCCTGTGCAAAATGGATATAGTTTTTAAGAAAGGAAGTTCACAATGTTGGGAAATAGTTTCCAAAACCATGAATAAGTCTTGTACAAATTCCATTCATATGCAGTGAGCCAAACATATTGGATACATGGGTTGGACAATAATGTTTCCAAACTGTGCACCCCGAAAATTATAGCCAAAATTACCCCTTCTGACATAAATTCTATTTTGAACACACTTATCTTCATATTTTTATTTTCTGTCAATAATACATCCTCACTATTCAAGTTGAGATCCTAGAATCCTCTTTGATTGATTTTTATATTGACCATTCCTATGAGGTTTGATAAAAGCATTGTTACTCTTGTTGGACTCCTCGTGGTAAGATATTATTCTATTTGTGTCACTCAATGTTGGTCATCTTATCAATGGATTTATCATGGTGAAAGATCAAATCAAATATTTTTTGGGAATTCAATCATTCATCAGATATCTTCCAATACATAATGAATTAACAGATGGTACTGGATGAGAAATTTTTAGGAGTACGAGGTTGTCGGTATATTAATTAACCATCATGGTTTTACGATTTAGAATTTGTGTTGTTGTTATACAAGATGTCCAAACCATGCACTTCCATAAATGGAATCTATAATTAATTTTTTACTTTCATGGAACATAATTTCATATTTTAACATTTTTCTTGTCTATAATATTCATCCATGTAGAAATCCATTCCCTTTGGTTGTTCCATTGTTTTTATGAATTGCATTTCTTGAGTATGCATCAAATAACCCATTGATGTGGGTGGTTTTAATTCTAAATGATGAATTCATAATTTGATAATGGATCAATTTTATGTTGTCACATGACATAAACAATTGTCATATAATGAATTTAATTAGCTATAGGGAACTGGTATTCCCATGTAACAGAATTAAACATAACTATGATCACACACTTTCAAGGATTAAATTTAAATAAAATATGTATAACATATTGGCTCAAATTAATGACATATATATTAATACTAAGGATGTATGGGAATCATGACCCGGAATAATAGTGGGAATTTGGAATTATGATTATTATACATGATATATATATGCAAGGAATCCCATATTTATTTTTATCATATAGTAATTAAGAAAATTAAAAACTTTTCCAAATGGGCATGATGACCCTTGAACATGTCATACCAATATGAGCATCTCGACCATTAATTATTATACTAAAGGGAATGATGGTCCTTTACCCTGTTATATCAGTATAGACATGGAAACCCACATATAAATGTGAAACTATGAGGTCATGACATCCCTTGTGAAATTATATGGGCATGAAATCCTTTTTTATAGTGAATAAGAATGATGACCATTGTGATACTATTTGGGGATGATGTCCCTTATGATAATATATGGGAATGGAATACCATGCCATGATAGTGGCCATGAATTCCCTTACTACTATGAAACTGAGTGTGACATTCCTAATACTACTATTAGACTAAGTATGGAATCCCTTAAAAATATAATACCAAGAATTGTGACCCTTGGATATTATTCATACATATACTGATATTGTCCAAATTAAGATGTGTCATCATATATTCCATTAACCAACCATATTTGACCAATTTAGAAAAATTTATATTGATTTTCATTATTATATATTCACACACATATAATTTATATTGTTCTAGATATTTATAGTCACAATTGGTGGTGACATACCAATTTTATGTCAAATAATATTAAGGCATCCTATGGAACATGTCCATACGATATACTATCAAATGTACATATGGGGAATCATTATATTATATATTTGTGAATTATTCAATGATATTTGATATAGATGGATATTAGATTACCAGGAATGAGATCGAGATGATCAGATTGGATTTTGGATATATTTTTTATTATTTGTACATATTATTTATAGTTTCTTGTTTCTATATGTTTCTTATTTATATAGATGTTCTATATATTATCATCATGTATATATGATATTGTTTTCATTTAGTAGTTTATTATTAGTTTTTTATGTTTATATAGGATTCCACTATTGTGTCTTGTTAGACTAGTCTTTCTGGTTCTTATTCCACTACTTATTCACTAGTTTACGATTTCCATGGTTTTTTTTTTGATTGTAACATTGTTCTATTCTAGCGATGAATGAATTGTATCCACATGGAAACAACCAAGAACCATTGTTCTAGTTATAATAATATGGTGATCGAGGATATTTTCATGATTCCATTTGGCCAGCAAGGCTCATGCAACCAGTTAGTGTCCAATGGGTTTTTGTCATCAATGTGAGATCAAAGGAAATGAATCATTTCCTGGTGTGTTATCTTGAGATTTATGGATACAAATTATTTTGGGAAATGTTCATGTTATCATTTATATGTATACTATTTATTCGTAATATAAATTTTTTAGTTCAATAGGACAAGAAAATTAACTGTTATAGATTGATAACTACAATTATTCAGCTGAAAAAGAAAATTATTTTCCACTCGGTTAGTGGGATATTAGTGTTAGGTGTATTGGACCAATTAATTGATGATTTGATTGTATAGAGTCTTATAAAACCATTAATTACCTAGATAATGGTGAAATGAATCATGATTTATTCCCACCAATGTTATAAATGTTTCAACATTTATTTTATGGAATAGTAATATAACATATCGAACGAGTGATTGATCGAGTTAATGATTATGTTATTCCTTGATTAGAGAAAATTTCAATCCCACATTATAAAATGGAAGCATTATTGCATTACGATTGGAATATTGAGTTGGATGAATAGGAATTTAAGAGATTCAGATGACATACTACAACCCCTTTAGTTTCTCTAGTACTCCTTTTAGAGAACATTGATGATAATTTTAAATTATGTGGGTATTGTTAGTGGTTTCAATATATAATGGTCATTAATTTATATAATATTCAACACATTGAGAATATATTTTATTATAATAGAGGGGTTATAATAATACCTATGATTAAACTATGATTTGGATACCATTAGTATAGTGTGAAACCATTGGACATACCTTATACTTATTTTATGAGTATGTATGAATTTTATGATTTCTTAGTGTTTTCATTTGGTTTCACCAATTCATCAGTAATATTCATTGCATTGTTGAACCATATCATTCATAATATTCTATTTCGTTTGTGGTGGTTTTTTTTAGAGACTATGGAACTGTACTCTTGGTCTGTAGACGGTCATGTAAAAAATCAAGACATAATCATGTGTACATTGAGATAGAATCTGATGTACTCTAGGAATACCAAATGGTGTTTCTGGGTTAGTAATGTTCCCTTCCTAGTTCATGTTACCTAAGATGAAGGATTTTTAATAAAACCAGATAATGATGTAGCCATTATATCTTGGTGGAAGTCCTAGAATGTCTTCGAGATTAAGTTAATTCTAGGTTTACCATGTTATTCTCAGTGCTATATCCAAGACATCCCCAGTTTGGCATCACTGATATTAAGGATGACCATGAATGGGGGGATAATAGTTGGGTCACATGATATATTCTCAAGAGCTAAGAGGTAGGATGACCTCAAAAACTATCCTCACATTACCTGCTCTAGGTATTTCCTATAACATGTAATGTGACACATTTAGAATCTTACATAGAGATCTCATTAAGAATGAGGATTGAGTTGTTTCTTATGGCCCGAGACATCAATCACTGAATGGGAGGAGTTACCATACTCATGATTATGAGTGATAAATAAATGTATATTGCTTAATATTTTTGAATAATTGTGTCATGTATGATATTATATTGGTATATAAGACAAAAAGACCCTTAGTTAAATTATTTCTCAATTGGACATGATCCTTTTGTATTGGAGGTGTGTCATGTATTTGAAGATTGTTTTCATCAAATTTTCCTATAAACCAAGAATGGAAAACATTATTATAGGTTCATTTACTATAGATATGAATAAAAAGGTAGAATATTATTATTCAAATGACTAGTGGGTACATTACCTCATTGAATTCATGCATCTATATTTTTTAGAGGCTCATGGTTGAGTATCTTAGACAACAATATATGTTATACCATTGATTTTTCATCTGATCAAGACCATTTTGTTTCATGATTTTTATTGAATAGTTATGATATTCTACTTATATAGTTTGGATAAATCATCAAAAATTTCACCTAGTATTTTAAATTCTCTTATTTTCAATGGATTAGTATGGTTTCCAATAGGTTTTCTCAAGGATCTAATAAAATAGTTTCATAATTCTAGATGGGTGGTATATCTTGGTTTGAAAATGATGTCTCATCACTTCCATATATAATATGATTGGTCATGAATTATTGAATGAGATAATAGAATTGAGTGATATATGTTTTAGTTTTAATTTGGTGAATGCAGATAGAATCATAGGCATGATAGGATTTTACAACATTTACATATTCTAGAGTGTTAAGGGGTTGTTGTCACTATACATTTTTTGACAGAATTGCCCCTTGAGAACTGTAATAATGATGGTGAATGGAAGATTTTATATTGGATGATGAATGTAGAAAATTATTTCCTAGTATAGATACCTTCAGAGATGATGATATGGGGAGTCATAAAATGAGTCATGTAGTTTATTTGTATGATTATCCAAGGTGTATAGTTGTGAAATGAGTTCCTTGTTTAACATCAAGATTCTATAAGGGTCTTTATAAATCATTGGGATAACATTTTCTTAGTATGTAAAATAATACTTAAACAAATTGTCAATATAATAAGACTATTCTGGTTCTAGAGGATATGTTAATAGATTTCTTCTAGATTTCTGTGGTTTAGGGGAACATCATATGGCCATCATAGAGATTTCATATAATGAAAAATTCTATAAAACAAAACGTATGTCTCCTTATGAGGAAATGTATGTAATTTATTGTTGGTCACCTGTGTTTTGTATAGAAGATGTTGAGTCAATTCTTGTTTTGGACTTGTATGATATAGGTTGTATTTGAGAAGGTTCAATTTATCATACAGAGGTTGGTGACCACACATAGTAGAAAAATTTAAAATGCGCCCCATCAGAGACAACCATTTTAGACTATCTATGGTAATAGTTTATTTCTGTTTTGTGTCTCATATATTGGGGAAATTTCATATCCATAAACATGGAATGTTTGAACCTAAATTTTTTGGTTTGTTTGATAGTGTGTATGTTGTAGGGATAGTGGTGTACCTTTTGTCCCATTCATGTTACAAAAGTTATGTGTTTGACCTGTTTCACATGTTGAATCATCAGATTTATTTTTAGACCCTTCTTATATGATATATGTACAAAAAATTGATCATAGTTATGACAAGTCTATGAAGTGATTCTCGTATGGATAATGGACCGTAGTGAGAGGTATCTCTAAGGTATGTTTATTCGATTTTTTAGAGTATATTTTATGGATGGGATAATTTATGAGGATACCAGGGATATGGAGTTTGATATATAATCACATTGGAAAATATTATTTTTGAGACCCCATAGTGATTCTTGGAGTGGCTGTGGGTTGAGCATTCATAAGATGTGGATGTTGAATGATACTCTATTATTCTAGATACATCTCTCTCTATCTTTTTTAAATTATATTTTTATTTATTTTCTAAAATTATATAAACCATTATTATTGTATTTTCGTCATGTATGTCACTTTTTTTGGAATAAACACATACATGGGTTAAATCGACACGTGATAAAACATAACAGGATACACATTGAGATCCTTTAGTGAGGAAAATGAAATAAATGACATAGAAGTATGTCTGTTTGAATTAATGAAGACTTTTTATAAGTTGGTTTAAATTTGTAACGACTCGGACCTGGACAGCCACCCGAACAGTTCTGAACGGGTCAGGTGTTACTACCTTAGGCGCACCTCCCCTGAACGCCAAAGGCTGCCGACTAGCAGCGAGGGTTTGAATAGGTATAGTGGGGAGGCTATACCCTCTCGGAGGAATTAAAGGTGTTGGTCCAAGTAATAAACTAAAATATGCAGTGAAAATAAATGAATCAGCAGACTCGAACCAGACCCACAGAGCGAAAGCACATTCAATAACAATAAACAGTGGAAGCAATATAGAAACAATAGAAGCGGAGAGTAACAAAACATCATGCCAGGAATCAGCTGCAATAACTTCTAAAACATCCAAGAATGCATCCAAGAAAGTCATACAAATCAATACATATATAATGGTGCCAATGCCTAACCAGTAGTAGCTATAATATAAAGTAACCATGCTGATGAAAAAAAATAATACTAAACAAGTAACTCCAGTACGGCACAACCTCAAGGTCTATTCCAATCTCCAAGTCAACAACTATAAAGTACAGCTCTGGAGGCTGACCCTCTACCTGCACGCAATTTCATAAACTCTACACGCGTTCTGAAGGGCCCGTGTAGGGTGTGAGACAAGTCTTAGTAGGATACCACCCAGAGGTGCGTACCTAATATAATTGTTTAGGCAGACATGCTTATATAAGAAAAACAGTAAACTGTGTAATGCCCAAAAGTAAACAAGGAAATCACTAGTGCTCAGAAGCCACTAGGAAGTGTCAACTGCTTCGGCCAATGCTGAAAAGTCTGATCTGCAGCCTGACACCTCATGCCACCTGACACCATGTGTCTCAAGTACCGATGTCCCAAAGGCACGTCCAACCATCGTAACCCAGCTCGAAATCTCAACCTTCCCATAGCACAAAATCCGTAGGAACATCGATACCTGTCCTCAAAAGATAAACGGAGGGACAGCGATGTCTGCCCTTAAATCACGGTGAGCATCTGCCCCCAACCTGACCACCTCAAAGCTGTCTCCCAAAGGCTCCTCACCTTCTACGTAGCTTCCTATGGCAAGCACCCCCAAACCAAATATACATAACCTCATCTACCGGGGGACTTTACCATGAAAGTGTATGTACCACCTCATCTCAGAGTCTATCTTTGTTCACACTGCTCAAAAGAATCCAGTGAGCGGTAATCACCATAGTATGACCCAAGCCACAACACCTCTGACTCCTCGAGTCCCTGCAAACCTTTCGCTCAAGTCATATGGCCTCTCCATTCATGTAACTTGGGACAAATCCAACCTGGCAGTCCAACAGCCTCAATCAACGTCCATGATGCCCAATCCCGTGGTAGCAACCACCCAAAGTATTCTGAGCCAAATCCCCAACCTGTGATCCCCATCACTCAACAATATATCTGGGCCACGCCCAACACAACAAGCAGTTCAACACATGTAATATCACACATTGCATATTCATACATGGAAGCATCACTTTAAAATAATAAAATTACTAAACAGTCAAATTGCACTAACCTATGCTATCCCATACCAGCACCTAACTCATTCATGATTTAACAATTAAACTAAACAGTTTAACTCAGGACATTCAATAAGCAGTATAAGAGAGTAGTTTAAACAATGGTCCAATTCAAACTCATTTCGGTACCCCCGGCCAAATTTCCCCAAATGAGCAACGAACTCTAACCCGGTCTCGCTCGATCGCAACAGGGTTAGGGAATACACAGATGTATTCCAAAATGCAGATAATTAAATAAAACAAATAAATAGGGTCCCGCTCAACACCTGACATCACGCACAAAGGTCGCAACCCCAAATTTTTTATGAAAACACGAATGAAGGTATGTACCACCTACCACGTACTCGTATGATGACACTCATTTGATTTTAGCCTCTGAATCGGACTGAGTCACGGTAGATCTGCATTTCCATCAAATCCAAGAATTCTGTTCGGATGGAATCTGCGGAGAAACAGGTGAGGTATCAAGGACGAAGAAGGGTGCGTGGGATTAGCCTTTCCGATGCGGACCTGCTGCCTCTGACGGATCGATAAATGGAGGTCGTACGGCGGATCTAGAAGGATTTTTGTTCGTGGAGGACTTTCGGACGAACTGTTCGTCCAAAGGGGGAGAAGAAGAAATTTATGGAAAACACGCGACGACGCACCGAATGATCAAATAAAAAAAAGTACACGACATGTATTTCCAAAGTACACTCCGTGTAGATGTGTTTCCATACTCCGACTTATGCGGAGTCCATCACACGGCTTGGACTGGGTATACAGCCAGCACACGACCAGGGTCTCGGCCGCTACATGGGGAAAGGGTACATAGTGTATCAAGGAAGGCTACACGCCGTGTAGATGGAAATTTACAACTGGGCACCACACGACATGTACCTGGACTCGCATGGGAAAGGGATACAAGGCGTGTCTATAAATACACGTCGTGTTGTATGAATGTTCTCCACGGTCTTCACACAGCATGTACTCGGCGAGCACACGGCCGGTCACTCGGGTAACTCATAAACGACGTGTACTTAACGTACACAGTGTGTAGTCTGGAAATTTCCAGAAACCGCCCAGATTTTTCCAGATATCCCAAAAACCAGTAAAGAGTTTAAATAGGGATGTGTTTTTCCCCGTTTCTAAAAACTAGGGTTCTTACAAACTCCACACCTTAACGTAGCTCATCCCCGAGCTACCAAACGAAACTAGGAAATGGAACGGAACAGGCCCATCCTGGTTAAACAACCCAGAATACCCCGGTTTCAAGGTTCTCACAAAGTTCCAAAAAAGGGCTCCCTGCCTTAGGAATCGCCTACTCGGTCTCAACCCGAACAAAGCTCAAAGAAAACAAATAAACAAGCAAGTCCCAATGACCTATTTACCGGACCCATGGTCCTCCCGTGATGCATCGTCACCCCTGCACCTCCTTGGTGCTCACGTGTCACTTCCGACACCCAACATAACTCTCACTGCATCGGCGTCCGCCTCCCTGAGGTCTGGCATCTAATAGATGCTCAATTGAAACCTGGTGCCATGTACCTCAAGTAACCTGCATCCATGATGCCCCGATGCCCATGGAAACTCAAGAAACCTGAATCCTTGATGAACCTGATGCCACACATCTCAAATATATAAATAAAAAAAAACGCATCTGATATAATTCCAATCCCACTAAATAGCATTAGTTAGTCCACAAGTATCATGTGCAGCCTGTGCACTCAACTATACATGCATGAAGAGGCCATGCCAAAATAAAGTAAAGAAACTCACGGCCACACCCGCGGTGTACCTGCCACCATCATCAGCTCTCCAGCCTACACAATCTTTGATAGCTCCACAACGTGCCCCAGACCTGAAGCCCGACTTCCTAATGCCATACCTCCCTGCGGTGCTGCCCTAGTCTCCTGCCACGGACCCCACAGCTGGGTCCTACTATCCCTATCACGTACTCCGCGTGCAGCTGAACCTCAGTCACCCTCTCCTGGTACCAAACCTAAACCAACTCCTAATGCCACAGTCTGTCCTGGTCCCTGCCTGCCGACTGTCTGATAAGGCTACCTGCAAAACCATTCCAGATGCCGACCTATCCATAGGCCCGACACTCCTTCGGGTGCCTATTTCACTGAGCCTGAACATGTCCCGGTTGTCCGCACTGAAAGAAAACCACCGCTGAATTTCCATGAGCTGGTCTAGCTGAGTCCTTGGCTAGCTCTCCATGCTGGAACTCATCTCTCCCCCACTTCCTACTGTACGAACCTTCACCTGGGGTTGTCACCCTTCCAAAATGAGATTTCTCTCTCTCGTTTCCCTCATCTATGAGCGCCTGATTCACTACCTCGGAGAAAGAACCCAGCCTGAAGATATTCACCTGGACCCGAATGGCATGTCGTAAGCCATCCTCAAAGCGCCTCACCCTAGCTGCATCATCGCTCACCATACCAAGTGAAAAACGGGACAACTCTGTGAATGTAGCTGCGTAAACCATGACGGACATTTCTCCCTGCTGATGACTCAACAACTCCCGAGATCTTTCTGCCCTCAACGTCTCCGGATAAAAGTGGTCGAAGAAACTGTCCTCGAAGTCCTTCCACGCCAGTCCCTCGTGCCTACGAGCATGTACCTGCACATCCCACCAATGATTCGCCAGTCCTCTCAGTATGTATGTCACCAGTTTGACCCTCCTCCCTGGAGGCATCTCCAGCTGCTCGAAGATCATGTTCATACTCTCTATCCGGTTTTTTGTCGCCTGTGGACAACCCTCACCCTAAAAAAGCGGTGGGTGCTACGTCTGGAACTCCCGTATCAGATACACCATAGACGGCTCTGTACCTGGCGCACCTCTGTCAGTCCCCTGCAAGACGCGTACTAGGCTAGCTCGGAGCTACTCGTCAAGCCACGACCCAAACTCTGCCAAACCCGGCTGCTGCCCTGCCTGCACTGGATCCTGAACCTGATCCTATCCCTGAGCCTGTACCTGCGGCTCATGCTCTTCCTGCACTGGATTCTAAAACTGATCTTGCGGTAACATATCCTCTCCTGGCTATCACTCCATCGCGGTGTGAAGGAGTAACCCGCTGAATACCATAAATGGTCAGACAACCCACATATATCTACATAACAATATATTCTTCGTAGATATGGAAAGCAGTAAAAGGCAGTGCATAACAACTACCCTTACTCCCCCTCACCGAAACCCATGCCCTCAGCATCCCGGCCTCACGATCTCCTTACCCGCCCTCAATGGAGCCAAGTATCAACAATACCTTGGGTCGTGCCCGTCCGGACAACCAACTTTGCCTTAGTCCCGACGACCATGTCACCCAATCCTGACAGTTACACTGCCTCAACCATAGTACATTCCTTCTCTCATAAGATCCAGACCCATATGTCCTACACATGCAATTCTACAATATACAAATCCTGGCATATACATCACCGAAAACAAGAAATTTTATTAGGAGTTGTACATATTCACATTTCAGAGCATACTTAGCATGACAATTTATTTTATTCACATTGTATTATCACTTAACAATGCATACGTGCAGTTATGAAATTGAAATACCCTAAAATGTTCCTATCAAAATCCAAGAAAGAAACCCTTTCCATACTGGCATAGGATTACATATAAAAATCAATAACATCGCAGAACAAGTGAGCCATCGAGGTGGAAACCATACTAACTGTAATCTGAGCAAAAGCAACAACAATTCCCACCCCGACAACTCAATCCATCCCTCGTACATGGGGCTGCAGGCACCCAAGCACAAGTTCAAAATTCAAGTTCCAACAACACCCTATATCCAGTCTACCATATCCTAAATAGTAAAACCAGCATAAATAAAAAAAGAAGTCTCAATATCATTATTATCCATAAAAACACTACTACTAAATCCTTGTCAAGAACTCCTCTGATACCACTTTGTAATGTCCCGGACCCGACCATTCACCCGTACAGTGCCGAACGGGTCGGGTGTTACTACCTTAGGTGAACCTCTCCTGAATGACAAAGGCTGCTGACTAGCAGCGAGGGACTGAAAAGGTATAGTGGGGAGGCTATACCCTCTCAGAGAAATTAATGGTTCTAGTCCAGTAATAAACTAAAATATGCAGTGAAAATAAATGACTCAACAGACACGAACTAGACCCGCAGAGCGGAAGTACATTCAATAACAATAAATATTGGAAGAAATATAGAAACAACATTAGTGGAGAGTCACAATACATCATTCCAGGAATCAACTACAATAAATGATAAAACAACCAAGCATGCATCCAAGCAAGTCATACAAATCAATACATATATAATGGAGCCAATGTAAAACCAGTAGTAGCTATAATATAAAGTAAACATGCTGATGCAAGAAAAGAATACTAAATAAGTAACTCCAGTACGGCTCGACCTCAAGGTCCATGCCAGTCTCCAAGTCAACAGCACTATAGTCCATCTCCTAAGGCCAACCCTCTACCTGCACGCAATTTCATATTGTCTACACGCGTCTCGAAGGGCCCATGTATGGTGTGATACAAGTCTTAGTAGGATACCACCTATAGGTGCGTACCTAATATAAGTGTTTAGGCAGACATGCTTATATAAGAAAAACCGTAAACAATGCAATGCCCAAAAGTAAACAAGGACTTCACTGGTTCTCAGCAGCCACCAGGAAGTGTCACCTGCTTCGGCCAACGTCGGAAAGTCTGATCTACAGCCCGTCACCTCGTGCAACCTGACACCATGTGTCTTAAGTACCGACATCCATAAGGCATGTCCAGCCGTTGTAACCCAGATCGAAAGCTCAACCTTCCCATAGCACAACATCCGGAAGAACAACAATACCTGTCCTCAAAAGATAACCGGAGGGACAGCGATGTCTTCCCTCAAATCGCGACGAGCCTCTGCCCCCAACCTGACCACCTCAAAGCTATCTCCCTAAGGCTCCTTAAATTTCATGTGGCTTCCTACGGAAAGAATCCCTAAACAAAATATACCTAACTGCATCGACCGGGGGTCTCTACCCAGCGAGTGGCCGTACCACATCATCTCTGAGTCTATCTATGTCCACACTACTCAAAAGTACATGATGAGTGGTAATCACCTCAATATTTCCCAATCCACAACACCTATGGCACCTCATGTCCCTGCGAACCTGTTGCTTAAGTCATATTGCCTCTCCATCCATGTAACCCAGGCCAAAGCCCTACCTGATAGTCCAACTTCCTCAACCGACGTCCATGACGCCCAATCCCGTGGTAGTAACCACCCAACGTATTCCGAGCCAAAGACCCAACCTTTGATCCCCATCACTTAACAATATATCCTGGACACTCCCAACACAACAAGCAGTTCAACGTAGTCAATATCACACATTGCATATTCATAATTGGAAGCATCACATTAAAATAGTAAAATTACTAAATAGTCAAATTTCACTAACCTGTGCTATACCATACCAGCACCTAAGTCATTCACGATTTAACAATTAAACTAAATAGTTTAACTTGAGAAATTCAATAAGCAGTATAACACAACAGTTTAAACAATGTTCCAATTCACACGCATTTCGGCACCCCCAGCCAAATTGCCCCAAATCAGAAATGACCTCTAACCCGGTCTCGCTCGATCGCAACAGGTTTAGGGAATACCCAGAGGTATTCCACAATGCAGATAATTAAATAAAACAAATAAACAGGGTTCTGATCAACACCCAACATCACGCCCGAAGGTTGCAACCCCAAACTGTCTACAAAAACACGAAAGAAGGTATGCACCACCTACCTCATAATCGTACAATGACACTCCTTTGATTTCAGCCTCTGAATCGGACTGAGTCGCGGTAGATCTGTGTTTCCGTCAAATCCGGAAATTCCATTTGGATGGAATCTGCAGAGAAACAGGTGAGGAATCAAGGACGAAGAAGGTTCCATGGGATTAGCCATTCTGATGTGTTCCCGCTGCCTCTGACGGATCGAAGAACGGAGGTCGTACGATAGATCTAGAAGGACTTTTGTTCGTGGAGGTCTTTCAGACGAACTGTTCGTCCAAAGGGTGAGAAGAAGAAATTTATGGAAAAGATGCGACGATGTTCCAAACGATCAAATAAATAAAAGTACACGGTGTGTATTTCCAAAGTATACACCGGGTAGATGTGTTTCCGTACTCCGACTTAAGCGGAGTCTAGCACACGTCTTGGATTGGGTATATGACCAGCACACGACTAGGGTATACGGCCAGCACATGGCCAGGGTCTCGACCACTACATGGGGCAAGGGTACACGATGTGTCAAGGAAGGCTACTTGTCGTGTAGATGGAAATTTACACTTGGGGACCACAAGAAATGTACCTGGACTCCCACGGGTAAGGGATACATGGTGTTTCTATAAATACACGCTGTGTAGTAGGAAAGTTCTACACGATCTTCACACGGAATGTACTCGGAGAGCACACGGCTGGTCACTCGGGTAACTCATACATGACGTGTACTTAAAGTACACGGCGTGTAGTCTGGAAATTTCCAAAAACCACACAGATTTTTCCAGACTTACGAAAAGCCAGTCAAGAGATTAAACAGGGTCGGGTTTTGACCCGTTTCTAAAAACTCGGGTTCTTACAAACTCCCCACCTTAACGTAGCTCATCCTCGAGCTACCAATCGAAACCAGGAAATGGCACTGAACACGCCCATCCCAGTTAAAAAACCCAGACTCCCCCGGTCTCAAGGTTTTGGCTAAGTTCCTAAAAAGGGCTCCCCACCTTATGAATCGCCTACTCGGTCTCATCTCGAAGAAACCTTAAAGCAAACTAATAAAAAATCAAGTCCCAACGACCTATTTCTCGAACCCATGGTCCTTCCGTGACACATCATCACCCCTACACCTCCTCAGTGCTCACGTGTCGCTTCTGACACCCAACCTAACTCTCACTGCATTGGCATCCGCCTCCCTGAGGTCCTGCATCTAATAGATGCTCAATTCAAAGCTGCTGCCATGCACCTCAAGTAACCCGCATCCACGATGCCCCGATGCCCATGGAACCTCAAGTAACCTGCATCCTTGATGCACATGATGCCACACATCTCAAATATATAAATAAAACATAAAATGAATCTGATATGATGCCAATCCCACTAACTAGCATCTAGTCAGTCCACAAGTATCCTGTGCATCATGTGCACTCAACCAGACATGTCTCAAGAGGCCATCCCAAAATAAAGTAAAGAAATTCACAGCCACACCCGTGGTGTACCTGCCATCATCGTCAGCACTCCAGCCTGCTCAATCCCTAGTAGCTCGATAGCGTGCACCTAGAATAAGCCGGACTGCCTGCTGCCTGACCTCCCTACGTTGCTTCCCCAGTCTCCGGCCATAGACCCCTCAGCTAGGTCCTTCTGTCCCTTTCACGTCCTCCACGTGCAGCTGAACCTCGGCCACCCTCTCCTAGTACCGAACCTGAACCAACTCCTGATGCCACAGTCTGTCCTGGTCCCTGCCTGCCGACTGTTTGAGAAGGCTACCTGCAAAACCTCTCCAGATTCCTGACCTATCCAAAGGCCTGACACTCCATCGAGGGCCTATCACACGGAGCCCGAACATGTCCTAGCTGTACGCACTAAAATCAAACCACAACTGAACTGCCACGAGGTGGTCTAGCTGAGTCCTTGGCATGCCCGTCCTACTGGAACTCATCTCTCCCTCGCTTCCTGCTGTCCTAACCGTCACCTGGGGTTGTAACCCTTCCAAAACGATATTTCTCTCTCTCACTGCCCTCGGCTATGAGCGTCTGATTCACTACCTCAGAGAAAGAACCTAGCCTGAAGATATTCACCTGGACCCGAATGGCGTGTCGTAAGCCATCCTCGAATCCCCTCACCCTAGATGCATCATCCCTCACCATACCAGGTGAAAAAATGGGACAACTCTGTGAATGTAGCTACGTAATCCATGATGAACATGTCTCCATGCTGAAGACTCAAGAACTCCTGAGCTCTTTCTTCCCTCAGCGTCTCCGGATAAAAATGATCGAAGAACCTATCCTTGAAGTCATTACATGCCATTCCCTCGTGCATACGATCCTTTACCTACACATCCCACCAACATTTCACCGGTCCTCTCATCATGTATGTCGCCAGTTTGATCCTCCGCCCTGGAGGTGTCTCGAGCTGCTCGAAGATCATGTGCATACTCTCTATCCAATTTTATGCCGCCTGTGGACCACCCTCACCCTGAAAATGCGGTGGGTGCTGTGACTGGAACTCCAGTGTCAGATACGCCATTGAAGGCTATGTACCCTGTGCGTCTCTATCAATCCCCTGCAAGATGTGTACTAGGCTAGCTCGGAGCTGCTCGTCAAGCCACAATCCGAACACTGCCAAACCCGGCTGCTGCCCTCATTGCACTGGATCCTGAACCTGATTCTGTCCCTGAGCCTGTACCTGCGGCTCATGCTCTTCCTACATCGGATTCTGAACCTGATCCTACGGTACCATATCCTCTCCTGCCTTTCGCTCCATCGCGGTGTGAAGGAGTAACCCGATGAATACCATAAATGGTTAGAAAACCCACATATATCTACATAACAATATATTCTATGCAGATAAGGAAAGTAGTAAAAGGAATTGTGTAACAACTACCCTTACTTCCCCTCACCACAACCCATGCCCTCGGAATCCCGACATTACGACCTACTTACCCACCCTCAACAAAGCCAAGTATCAATAGTACCTTGGGTCATGCCCGTCTTGACAACCAATGTTTCCTCAGTCCCGACGACCAAGTCTCCCAATCCTGACAGTTACACTGCCTCAACCATAGTACCTACCTGCTGTCATAAGATCCAGAACAATATGTCTTGCACATGCAATTCTACAAAATACAAAGCATGGCATATACATCATCGCAAACATGAAATTTTAGCATGAGTTGTACATATTCACATTTCAGAGCATAATTAGAATGAAAATTGATTTTATTAACCTTGTATTACTACTTCACAAAGCATATGTGCAGTTATGAAATTGAAATACCCTAAAATGTGCCTATAGAAATCCAAGCAAGCAACCCTTGCCATACCGGCCAAGGTTTACATATCATAATCAATAACATCGCAAAACAAGTGAGCCACCAAGGTGGAAATCATCTCAACTGTAATCTGAGCAAAAGAAATAGAAATTCCCACCCCGGAAACTCAATCCTTCCCTCATACATGGGGCTGCAGGCACCCATGCACATGTTCAAAAATCAAGTTCCAACAACAAACTATCTCTAGTATACCATATCCCATATAGTAAAACCAGCAGAAATAAAAAGAGAAGTCTCAATCTCATTAGTAGCCAGAAAAACACTGCTACTAAATCCTTGTAAAGAACTCCTCTAATACCACTTTGTAACGACCCGGACCCGGCCATCCACCCGAACAGTGCCGAACAGGTCAGGTGTTACTACCTTAGGCGCACCACCCATGAACGCCAAAGGCTTCCGACTAGTAGCGAGGGTCTGAATAGGTATAGTGGGGAGGCTATACCCTCTCGGAGGAATTAAAGGTGATGTTCCAAGTAATAAACTAAAATATACAGCAAAAATAAATGACTCAGCAGACACGAACCAGACCCGGAGAGCGGATGCACATTCAATAACAATAAAAAGTGGAAGCAATATAAAACAACATCAGCGAAGAGTAACAAAACATCATGGCAGGAATCAACTGCAATAACTGCTAAAACAACCAATCATGCATCCAAGAAAGTCATACAAATCAATAATTATATAATGGCACCAATGGCTAACCAGTATTAGCTATAATATAATATAAACATGTAGATGCAATAATAGAATACAAAACAAGTAACCCCAGTACGGCATGACCTCAAGGTCCATGCCAGTCCCCAAGTCAACAACACTAAAGTCCAGCTCCTGAGGCTGACCCTATACCTACACGCAATTTCTTTAAGTCTACACTCGTCCCGAAGGGCCCATGTAGGGTGTGAGACATGTCTCAGTAGGATACCACCCAGAGGTGCGTACCTAATATATGTTTTTAGGCAGACATGCTTATATAAGAAAAACTGTAAACAGTGCAATGCCCAAAAGTAATCAAGGACTTCACTAGTGCTCAACAGCCACCAGGAAGTGTCACCTGCTTTGGCCAATGCCGAAAAGTCTGATCTACAGCACGACACCTCATGCCACCTGACACCATGTGTCTCAGGTACTGACGTCCAGAAGTCACGTCCAACTGTCGTAACCCAGCTCGAAATCTCAACCTTCCAACAGCACAACATCGGGAGGAACAGCGATAGCTGTCCTCAAAAGATAATCGGAGGGATAGCGATGTCTGCCCTCAAATCACGGCGAGCCTCTGCCCCCAACCTAACCACCTCAAAGTTGTCTCCCGAAGGCTCCTCACCTTCCACGTGGCTTCCTATGGCAGGAACCCCCAAACCAAATATACCTAACCGCATATACCGGGGGTCTCTACCCAGCGAGTGGTCATACCACCACATCTCGGAGTCTATCTGTTTGAACACTACTCCAGAGTACCCGATGAGCAGTAATCACCTCAGTATGTCCCAAGACACAACACCTCTGACACCTTGAGTCCCAGCCAACCTGTCGCTAAGTCATATGGCCTCGCCATCCATGAAACCCGATCCAAATCCCATCCTAACAGTCCAACTGCCTCATCCGACATCCATGACGCCCAATCCCTTGGTAGCAACCACCCAAAGTATTCCGAGACAAAGCCCCAACCTGTGATCCCCATCACTCAACAATATATCCAGGACACTCCCAACACAACAAGTAGTTCAACGTAGGCAATATCACACATTTCATATTCATACATGGAAGCATCACTTTAAAATAGGAAAATTACTAAACAGTCAAATTTCACTAACCAATGCTATCCCATATCAGCACCAAACTCATTCACAATTTAACAATTAAAATAAATAGTTTAACTTGAGACATTCAATAAGCAGAATAACACAATAGTTTAAACAACGGTCAAATTCACACGCATTTCGGCACCCCCGACCGAATTGCCCCAAACGAGAAAAAAACTCTATCCCGGTCTCACTCGATCACAACAGGGTTAGGGAATACCCAGAGGTATTCGACAATTCTATAATTAAATAAAACAAATAAAAAGGGTCATGCTCGACACCTGACGTCCCGCCCAACGGTCGCAACCCCAAACTCTCTACGAAAACACAAAAGAAGGTATTCACCACCTACCTCGTACTCGTACGATGAAACACCTTTGATTTCAGCCTCTGAATAGGACTGAGTCGCGGTAGATCTACGTTTCCGTCAAATCCAGAAATTCCGTTCAGATGGAATCTGCGGAGAAACAGGTGAGGAATCAAGGATGAATAAGGTTGTGTGGGATTATCCTTTCCGATGCGGTCTCGCTTCCTCTAAAGGATCGAAGAACGGAGGTCGTATGACAGATCTAGAAGGATTTTTGTTTGTGGAGGGATTTTGAACAAACTGTTCGTCCAAAGGTGGAGAAGAAAAAATTTATGGAAAATACCCAACGACGCTCTGAACGATCAAATAAAAAAAGTATACGGCATGTATTTCCAAAGTACACGCCTTGTAGATGTGTTTCTGTACTCCGACATAATCGGAGTCCAGCACACGGCTTGGAATGGGTATACGGCTAGGACACGGCCATGGTCTCGGCCCCTACATGAGGCAAGGGTATATGATGTGTCAAGGAAGGCTACACACCGTGTAGATGAAAATTTAGACCTGGGTACCACACGACATGTACCTGGCCTCACACAGGTAAGGGATACACAACGTGTCTATAAATACAAGCCATGTAGTAGGAAAGTTCTACACGGTCTTCACACGGCATGTACTCAGCGAGCACATAGTCGGTCACTCGGGTAACTCATACATGGTGTGTACTTAATGTACACGGCGTGTAGTCTGGAAATATCCAGAAACCACCCAGATTTTTATAGACTTCCCAAAAACTAGTCAAGAGTTTAAACAGGGCCGAGTTTTGACCCATTTCTAAAAACGCGGGTTCTTACAAGATTTTCTTGGGGTTACATTTATTTTGAGAAATCTCAGATGTGGTTCTGGGTTTTAAAGGTAAATATGCTGAAAATGGTCTTCAAGAAATATAAATTTCCATTAAATGTGTTATATGACATGTAATGTCTACCATAAACATGTTGTGATATTATTCATGAAGTCGGGTTGTAATATTTCATTAATCAGTTTCATGTTTTAATTTTTTTAAATATTTAAATAATTCTCCACGTCTATGGGTTTTTAGTGCATCCCACTAAAATGATATAAATAAACTATAACTAAATTACAATCCACGATATTTCTAAAGAATATTTTTAAATGTTTTGTGTCGATGATTTTCTCTCTCACCTTAATGTAGATCTTCTCCTCTCAACATGTTTGATCATACATGGGTTTTTTGCATGATTCCCTCAATCTTAGATGTCCCTTTTTGAGTAATAAATCCTTAGTAAGTTGTTTTTTATTTCCCCACTATCGTTTTCCATTCAATAACCATTGTGTAGTATTTTTTCACTACGTACATGAGGATATGAAATTCAAGATTATGTATTCTGAACATTGTTAGTATTAATCATGAATAAAATAATAAAGAATGATTTTTTACATATATTTATCATATGAAATTGACACCCTTAACACCATTGATATAAGGAGTTTCTTCACACAATTTTGATTATAAATGGATGAATAAAACATGTATTGTGTTAAATGATTATTAATTTGATCATTCTAAAAAGAAAATTTGTTGTAATGTATGTTGGATCATCTACTTGTTGATTACTTATAAGATGATGTTAATATAATATTCTCGATATAGTTATATTGAAAGATCAGAGATGGAGAACTAGATCGTCTATTTGATGATTAGTTATCATCTATAGTACAGTGATATTATTTAGAGTGATTGTTTAATATAATTTAATAAATATTGAATCCAGAGGAAAATATTCATTGAATACATAGGGTAATATTATAAATAATGATGCTTACTTATAAGGTTTTATGGTTTCCTTCTAGGACAATTTCATACCAAATCATATAAATATTAATTACTACAATTTTATAATTATAAGAGAATATGTGAAACAACAACAATTTTATCAAAAAAAGGTTTAGCGCTTTTTATAAAAACATGATATTTTTAAGGTTGTTACTTAGAATATTATATTAATTTCAAGGTTTTGTGATTATTGATACTACACAAAAGATCAATTCCTTATAATTAGGTTAGTTCTTGAAGAATAATAGTGGATAATAATAATATTTTAAAATTAAGTAAAATTTTTGGGCCAATCATTGAAAACACCACCACCCATTGTGTCCATGTATTATACAACTATGCTCAAAAAATGGTATAATAGATAATGTTTTCATTATATTGGATCATATTTTCAATCCCTAAGAGATTTAATGAGGCTTATATGAAGTAGATATTTGAATTAGATACTTATGTACCTTAAGTGGACTACATATCTTCCGCTACTATTAAAGAATGGATGAAGTCCTCTAGAAATACTCTAAAAATAAAAAAAAATTCCAAGAAGAGAGATTGAATAATATCTTAGTGAAATAATAGAAGAATCAAGGATCCTTTATGAAATAAGTCAATGATTAACATTTTTCAGACACTATCCCAACATGTTAATAATATAAGGAATATTATTTATCAAAATTAAAAAAAAATATAATAAAAATATGAATGATATACGATTAATATTCCAAAAAAAGTGATTAATTATATTCATTATTATACAAGGGAAATTTTTTATGATAGAGAATATCTAGAAGGGGAAATCAATAAATATTATAATAGATAGGTTCGGAAATTCAAATGGATAACTTTTCTAAAAGATGTTATTGAAGGAAATGAATAATATTCGACACTTTGAAGTAATTTTTTTTAATTTTTGAAAAGTATTTTCAATGGAATTGTTATTAGATAACTGTCAGTATACATGTTTTGGGTGCGGTAATTTATGAAATTTATTATATATTTTTGTATAATTATATGTGATGGAAAACTTGAATAAAAAACATGTATATACGAATGTTATAAGATTCTAGTGGATGAAAAGTTCGTGATGAATTAATAGTATATTGAGAAGATAGATTATGTAGAAGAATCACTTAATTTTGATACATTTATTGAGTAAGCTCAATTTCATGTGATGTATATAGAAATAAATGACATTGAAATATCATTTAGTAATGATTGGAAAAAAACATGATGATCAAAATAGTAAGATGAAAAGTGATTAATAAGATTGGATAAAATAAGATGATATTTAGATGGTTACCTTCATAATGAAATGACATCAACAATATGTTGAATTATGAATTTTTTTGGTGATATAAATTAACAAGAATTTTTTTTCAGTAGAAGGAATCTCTCACCAAAACATATAAAGATATTCAAAGATAGGAAACATATGATTCTATAAAATAGTTAATGATCACATGTACTTATTGTGAATAACATTATAGGAATAAATAATTTAAATCCAATTAATGATTAATCATTTACAATATCATTAAGTAACCTAATTCATAACTCAATTATTTTACTTTCTACCATGTACATCTTATCTAATACTATAGGATCAAATATAATACATTGAATGATATGGGTTGATTAAATTGTTGATACATCTGTTGAATCAAAATGTATTGATACTATAAATATCATGAAAAATAATGATGAAATGATTATCCAATATAGATAGTAAAATTAATTAGAATCAATGTACTTCAATATTCCAAACATGTAATATTAAAAAATGAAATAGATCCATTGTATACTATTAGCGCTACTAAAATACTGTATACGAGGCTTCTCAATGATTGTAAAACATGAGAATGTATGAGAAAGATACCCCCAAGAATAATGATAATATGAAATAAAATAATGTCATATAGAGAAATAATATATTATAATAAAGTTAAAATAGTTTTAATACCATGGACCACTATAAATAGTTCATGGAAATTAATGGAATCAATGTAATAAAATAAGATAATCAATTATAGGGGTAATCTAGATAAAAATATTGATTGATGAAAGTATGATATATGATATTGGAAAGATTATCATGAAAGGTAACTCAAAATATTAAATAATTAATTTTGAATCTCTAATATAGAAAATGTCTACAATGAAGTGTTAATTATTTTTCTTGAATAACTGATAGCTTCTAGAGATATCCTAAAAAATGAAGATGAAGCACTAGTTATAGTAATGGAAGTGGGGAAACAATTGTTCATCATGAAGAAGACTACTAGTTTCATGATATGATATAATTATATGAATACTCTAGTGAGAGAAAAATAATTAGGGAATTTACCAAAGTCTATATGTAATGTAGTAAATATTATGCATGTTCTACCTTAATAAAGGGATAGTCTAACGATAGAAAACCAAGTATTATGGGAAGATATCATTCTACAGAATATATAAAATTAATAAATCCAAAATATATAATTTTTAATCTATGTAACGAGTCCATTCAATCAAATAACTATTATATTGTTAATTTCCTAGTAGAAGGAAGAATGAAAATACATTACTCTTTAAGGATATAAGGAAAATAGTCTATGGGATAAGGGATGATTTTATGCCTTGTTGAACTTTTGATAATATTATATGTTATACAACATATTCCATTAATTATTTTTATGTTTTAATTTTCCGTAATTGAATATAATTTATGGTTTAGTTTATTCTCAAGAGGAGAACTGAATAAAAACATGTAACAAAACAACTGGAAATGATTATTCAAAAAATGCTAAAAAATGAATATTTCATCAAAGGGTGATCATAAATATTAAAATATTGATCATAACCTAATAAAAAGATCAAATAAAAAATGAAGATATATTCATCCATTTATTGGGAGAAAAAATTAAAGATATTCTATGATGGCTCAATCAATGATGATATTGATGATTGGGTCATCTCTATAGAAGTTCAAAATGGAGAAGAATATGTTTTTTGATAAGTATATTTTATATAGACATATCATTGTTAAATAAATATGTTATATGAATTATATAATGTTCATGGATTTTAATGGATCACATAGACCACCTAAGTTATGTATGTCATTTCATTTACATCTGGAAATCCCACATAATCTAATAGATTATAATTTAAAGGCTCAATTATAAGAGAACAATGTGGTACAATCCATTAAAATAATGTATATGTGAATTCCAAATACCATGAAAGGAAGAAAAAAAACCCATGAATTTATCTTTTCCATTTATTTTTAATACGTTTATGCAGATAAATTCTAATTATGTTAATGAAATTGTTTTTGTAACAAATAATAATGGAGTTATTAAGAATCCAATGTGAATGTTTTTTGAGTATAGTTGTATTTGATTTTAATATAGAAGAAAGAATAAAAATTAAATTTTTAATGATTAAATATATAATTAATGATTAATAATTAAATGAGAATGATGTAAATAGTAGAGAAAAATATTCTAGGTGTTTGGTATTGAATCTTGGAGAATTATTATGGATTTATTTGTTATCACTTATATACAAATTCACAATGATTTGTGATAAATTATGAAAAACAATTTAAGGATTAATTTAAGGGAATTGGATATCATTATTAAAAAATTATACATGTTTAATATATCATGATTTTCCAAGTGATCATCATTGTAAATGATATTTTAATGTGTAATTTGAATCGATTAAAAAAACATATAAAAATGATACACAATGAAAATATTTATTTTCATGAAAGAAGAAGAATCTATGTTTTCAATGAAATATTAATTTCTATATTTTATAATTAATCCATTTTAAAATGTAATTATATTTTATTTATAATTAAAATATCTTAGTGGTATTCCTATTAAAAACATTTCCAACCAATGAACCAACCTAGGACATTCATGGCCAATCGATTTTGCGGGAATATGAGGGCGAACACTTCTATGTGAGACTAGTCTAGGACATCCTATGGATGGTACAGGTGGGACATGATAATTAACCCATAGTTTAGGAGGACCAATATATGAGGCTCGAAGAAAGTTCACCATGAAGGGAAATGGTTGGGTTTGAATCCCATTAGGCTGAAGATCATTGGGGTGTCAGAAGAGTGTTGTGGTTGGTAATCCCATGTTGGTTGATTGAGGGCTATGTGGGGAAAGACTGTTAATAAATTGTGACCCATTCATATATAATTTATACTGGAACGCCCAAAATTAACAAGTTCTATATATGAACAATAAATTTAAATACATTTCCATGTCAATTAAGTACATCTATTAGATGCTAACCTATTGAAGGATTGTGATAATATTTATCCTTATAACCCGGGATGGTTATTCTATTCACTTGATAAGTTGTTCAAAGAACTATATCACAATACTAGGAATTCCATGGATGTTATCTGATCAAAATTATGTGGTGATGAGGATAATAGTCTCCATCTTTAAAATCTACCTCATTAATTTATGTGGAAAACTCGATGACATGCTGCATCTGAATAAAAACACCGGTTCTGGTAATCCATTCAAATATAGGGAAGTGTTATAGCATCTAATTGAATAACTTGTGATAATATAATGAATTTCTGGAATCCACTGATAGGTTAATTTTATTCTCTTATAATATGAGATTCCATAATTCTAATATTATATTTTAGATGAATAATATATATTAGTTATTTTTAAAGGAAAAAGACAAGTAATATTTTGAAGATATTCCGCATGATATAATTCATGGAGGATAAGAGGTCCAATTGAAATACTCATTTAATATAGATATCATTCATCTAATGTTAATGGTTTATCTTCCATTATTCAAATGTTAGTTATCATGAAAAAGAATCTCCCAGTGCACTTCCACTACATGAAGGGATGATTTTCATCATGGCCTATCCTTGAATGATGAAGAATTTGTGGTCATGAACAATCGACATGTCAATATAACACGTAAGGTGAATTTTGGAGAATGTGGTTCTATGAAGAATCATAGATAGTGTGACACTTATATAGGATATCATCTTGGATTGTGAGAACTGTTTGAGAATCACGAGACAAAGTGAAAACCAAATAGTATTCTATTAAATAAAATGACAATGACATTGAAGGAGATTTTCATGAACCAAATCTTGTTTCCCCTAAAACTGTAACCAAACCCAGTACGTTATAAGGCATGAAAGAGCATTCCTGATCCCCATGGGATAGAGCAAGTTCACGGCTATCATAAAATTAGAATTGGGAACGTATTACCCGAGTTCATATACATAAAACAACAATAGAATCCAATAAAATGAATCTGTTCTTTTCAAACCAAACTATGATTTCAAAAAATATAGAATTGAATTACATATTTTAAAACAACTAAACCAGACTATAAAAAAGGTACAAAACCAAAAGGAAATAGCCCATGAACCCTCATGGCTAGGGGAACCACCATAAATCCATCTCCACATGACTTCACCCCTAAGGACATGCTAGAAACCTGAACCACTGGAACTAAATACTGTACCCAACCTACGACAAGAAAAATAACCTTGTCTACTTACACCCAAGGGTTTTGTAATATTAGTATATAGTATGAGGTTTCCAACCTCTGATACCAATTGTAGTATCGAAATAGTGATTTAGATGCTCAATATACAAGAGGGGGGGTGAATTGTATACTTTAAAAATTCCTTTGGAACCTTTAAAGTTAGTTATGAATAACTATAGTTTCCTTAAGAAAAGGAAAGGGCTATGTTTAAAAAAGATTAAACTAAGAAAATTCACAACACCTCTAACACTGAACAAAACTTGGAAATAGATTCTGAAAGTAGGTTCCGAATATATGGTTCCGGAAATTGAATCTTAACAAAAGATTACAAAGTGAGATTCTACCTTAAAGCGTATAGAATCTAAATGAAATAGAGTACAAATAAGGAAGTATAAGAATGTTATACTTTCCTTACAATACAAAATTCAGCGGAATATAAAACAAGTAGTTAAAATACAAGTAACAAGATATAAGCCTTTTAACCCAAAGAGAAGGGTATCCAACAACCTTGGATAAAGGTCCCTTGATTTATACATTCAAGCAAGTCTGTCTTACCCACACCAGGGTAAGCCCTCGATATGAAGATCAGAGTCTCTGTCTTGCTATCCCCGCAAGCCCTCAACTTCAAGGTAGTTGGCAACCTTGTTTTCCTCAGTAAGGAATCCCTCGAAATTCAAGGTAGTCGGCAACCTCTGTCTTCCTATCCCCGAAATCCCTCGAATGTAATCACCAACATTCGGAGTAGCACGAAGCTTTGAGATTTAATAAGAGCCTCTCTCTCTAGAAGTCACTTCAAGAATCTAATCACATGAGTAGAATATCTATCATCCTTTCAGCACTTACAACAACTACGAGCTCTTTTAAATGAGCTCCAATTTATAGATAAGGTCGGCTCCTTCTCCAACGGTCATATTTTCCTTAAAGATCGGAGGGGCCAGTACACGTGTCACTTAGACAACGATTAATAAGAAACAGAATAGACGACATTGTTTTATAAAAAAAAGTGTAACAGAATGTACGACATCGTTTTAAACTCTAACATAAAAGTTCGGAATGAAAACTTCGGAGTGAAGGTTCAGAGTGTAAGGAACAATAATAAAGAGTAGTCAAATGATAGAAATGTAAGTAATATAGAAGTTCGGTGTCTAACCAAAATATTTTTCGGAGTCTGAATTAATTCAGAGTGTATAAAATAAAGATGATCAGATTCTGTTTAATAGGTGAATTCGGAATGGGAATTTAGAATGAGAATTCGTCATCAGAATTCGTAATGAGAATTCTTCATCAGAATTCGTAATGAGAATTCTTCTTTAGAATTTGTAATGAGAATTCTTTATCAGAATTCGTAATGAGAATTCCTCATCATAATTCGTAATGAGAATTAATCATTAGAATTCGTATTGAGAATTCATTATCAAACTTCATAAGAATTTGTATCCTGAATCTGGAATAGAACTTAGTCAGAGATCATATCCGGAATTCAGAATGAAAACTTCCTTATAGTTCTTATCTAGAACATGGATCCTAAAACAGAATGCTTCATATCAATGTTTCAACGATTCCGTGAAAATGAATCTGAATCTCATACTTAAGAAAAATATGGATGAAAATATGATAAGGATAATTTTTCTAATAAAAGCGATTTTCCTTAAGAAAGCAATTTTCCTTATAAAAGAGATTTTCCTTAAGAAAGCAATTTTCCTTGAGATAAGGTGTTTGTGATTATCAAAACAAGAAGGAATGGAAAAGTCATAAGGAAAACCTTATTGACTCAACAATCTCCCCCTTTTTGGAAAGCACAAACATCCTTACGAAAAAGAAATTATAAGAAGAAAGAAAAACATTAAGGCTTATCTCTCTTTGCTTTAAGGATATTGATGAATACGACTAACTCCCCCTTAGGCTGTGAATCTCTAAGGATCGTATTCAGATTTCCGGAGTGATAGATAAGAAGGTCTTCTTTAATGAAAAAGATCCCCCTTAAACAAACTCTTATTATAGTTTTTCTTTTTCTTAAGGATCTTTTTCTTCTCCCCCTTTGATAAACTCTTATTAGAGTTCTTCTTTTTCTTAAGGATCTTTTCCTTCTCCCCCTTTGTGATTTTCAAAAAGAATTGGAGGGAATGGAAAAAAAATAACAAAGTACCTGAAAAATTAGTAATGACAACAATAGAAACGACAAGCACGGCTTTCATTAAATTTGAAATCTCAGCAACAAAAAAATACAACAAAAAGATCGGATTTGGTTATTTCGGATCTTTTTCCTTTGACATGATCCCCTTTAGAATAGTCTTGATCTTCTTCAGGTCTTTATGATCTTCTTCATCTTGCTTCTCTAAGACAACTATTCTTGCGGATTGAGCTTCAATTTTTTCTTCCTGGGCTTTCAGCTTTTCTTCCTGAGCTTTGATCTTTTCATCCTGAGCCTTCATCCATTCTTCAAAATCGATCCGATGATCCCTTTCAAACTTCCCGTTATGAGAAACGGAATTCATCTTCCCATTCAGATCTCTCACTTATTGAATCTGGAAGTTCTTTTCTTCTGTCAAATTCTCTTCAAGGGATGCAGTTAACTCATTTATCTTCTTGTCCTCGGTTTCAAAAGCATCTTTAACATTGTCTTGAAACTCATCGAACAACCTCATCTCTTCCACAGTCTTCTTCGACCAGTTTGTCATCCTTTTGCAAGATCTTCTATGAGCTTCGTATCCAACAAAGAAGGTTTTGAACTGAGCCTCAATCTCAACGCATTTGTCCATAACCATAGATACGGAGTCAGTTTTCTGATTCAACGCATGTTGGAGCATCTGGCATCTTGAGTCAATAATAGAGAAGGTCGGAATGGTTCCCACCAACTTCATTAAGGACTGAACAACAAAGTCATGCCCCAACGAGGATGACTCGGAATATGAAATTTTTCTTGTAGAGTTTTATTCCCCAATAAGCTCCAACTTCCTTTAAGATGAATCAACATATTCTATTTTCTTGCTAGCCACTGATTTCAGAGTTTCAACAAGGAGTTACATTCCCTTGTCTTTTTTCAGAATCGATTCTTGATCAGGAGTTTTCTGCTCGCCAGTAGACACGTGAACAATCTCATCAACAACTTTTTGAACAACATATTCCTCATGCTTATCCTTCTCTGGAGTTGCTAACTTAGAGGATTCAGCCTCTGAAGTTCGGAGTGATAGATGTTCCGAAGGTGATCATTTATAATCATCCACTTGGTTCAAAAGATATCCTATTTCACTACTTCCTTCAACAACTTCTTCTTCCTATCCCACTTGATGAATCTGCTCGATTTGCTCAAAATGCTCAACTGTAGTTTCTTCCGGAAAATCAAGGTCTCTTCCTGGAGTCTCAGGTAGAGATTCCAAGGAGAAAGACCTCGGAACAGGAATTATTCCGGATACCATCTCATTCAATTTCAACAAAGCTTGAACTGCCTCAGCTTATGACATCTTCTTCTTAAGCTTCTTTTCCTTTACTTGTTTTTGATGCTCATCAGCAGTTTTCTCCTTCAGGGCCTTAGCTTCCGCAGGGTCCAATCCGAACTGCGGATCCCCTTCTTTCCTTTTTTCTTTATCTGCTATCCATTTCGTTTTGATAATATTTTCAAAATAGATTTTTTTACCAGTCATGTGTCGGGAACATCCACTATCCATGTACCATGTATTGTTGCTGGTACTCTCTTTATTTTCCTGAAATCAAGAAGATAATTCGACTTTCATAATCCAAACTTGTTTGGATCCGAGATTTCCAGACAATAAAATTTTAGGAACCCACATCTTTTTAGAGAAGTAAGCTTTGTGAAATCCTAAAGATTGGATTTTGTTTAAGGAACAAGTCTTTGCCCAGTGACCACCACATTGACACTTGTTACAAAATGGGGCACTTTGAGGAACAAAATAATTGTTACTAAAAATTGGGTTTTCATGGGTATAACCAAATCTGGATTTATTTCTTAGAGGTCGTATTTAAGAATACATTTTATCAAAATTTTCCTTACCATGTGTAAAGTTTGATAAACACTTGTTTAAGGAAAAAATTTCAGACATGAGTTTTACAACCATGTTTTTATCCTCAAAATCATTAGTTTTTGAACTAGAGTTAGACTCGAAAATTTTTTTCTTAGAAATTACTTTTTCTAACTCTTTAGAAAGATTATTCTTCTCAGAACTTGCTTCCTCAAGATTTTATGAAATACTTTCAAAATCAGTATTTTTCTTATCAAGATCTTTAGAATGATCTGATATCTCTTTTGTAAGAATAGAATTCCTATAATTTTTCTTATCAAGTTTCTTATTGAGTTTGGAATTCTCAATCTCAAGAAGTTCAGCAAACCTAGAGACTTCTTCATAAGTAGGTAATGTATTTTTCTCATCAGAAGATGATTCTTAATCAGAAGAGTTATAATACTTACTATCATTAGAATTTAAAGAAACATTGGTCAGTGATTCATCATTTCATACCTTAGCCATAAAACAATGATTATTGATAAGTAATCTGGCTATAAGACAAAGATTCTTATGTCCTGAAGATTCATAATCAGAAGATTCATCTAAAGAGACACCACCACTGGCACTCCAGGTATCGTTTTCTTTCAGAACATTCTTAGCTTTAGCTTTATAATACTTCTTCCTATTCCTGTCTGAATTCCTTTCTTTTATTTCTTTCTTTTTGAGCAAAGGGAAATCTGGTCTAATATGTCCAGCTCTCTTGCATTCATAACAAGTAACTTCTCCATCTTTCTTATATTTCCTGTCCTTTTTCTTATACTTGGATTGGAAATTTCTTTGTCCAGCTATCTTGTTCACCCTTCGAGCAAGATTGGCTAATTCATTTTCTGAGACTTCACTCTCACTAGATTCTGATTGGAAAATGACTTTCTTAGACTTGGATCTGGTTACTCTCTCAGGAGTCTTAGCTTTCATCTGATTTGAGGTAGTAGTAAAAGAAACAGTACCACTTCCATTCTTTTTCTTGATGTTGTCTGCATCTCTCTTCATTCAGGTTTCATGTTATAGAAGAGTTCCAAATAGCTCATCAAGAGTAATTTGAGTGACCTTCCTGTTCTCATCTATAACTGTTCTTTTGGATTCCCACTCATTAGGCATAATATCAATTATCTTTTCCACAAGAGTTTCATCATCTAAACCTTTTTCTCCCATAGATTGTAGACTGTTGACGATAGTCATAAATCTCTGTTGAACTTTACAGATAGATTCTCCATAAGGAAAGTTGAAGCCATGATATTCAGCTCTAAGCATAGCTCTTCTAGTCTCAATCACTTTAGAAGTCCCAAAGTGTGTAACCTCTAACTTCTTACATATACAGTTAGCTGCTTCACAGGAAGAAATTTGGTTGTATATATTTCTAGTCATTGAACATATTATAGTGTTGCATACCTTATAGTTTAGTTGATATTCTTTCTTTTCTGGATTAGTAAAAGATCTGACTTCCTTTTCAGGAATTTTATAATCACCAGTAAGCATAACAATGTTGTCTACTCCAGTATTGATAACAAAAGTCTTCATACGATCTCTCCATTATTCATAGTCATTACCATCAAATATTGGTGGTTTTGTAGGATTCAGATTATCAATTGATCCAACATTGACTCTTGCCATACTTAAAATAACTTTTCACACAAACTTGTTAGTAACAAAAGTTTGTAATCACACAATTCGGATTAAGAAAGTTCGGAATGACAAAGTGAGCAAGAAAAACCTATTCATGAGTATAAGTATTTTAGAGATTTTCTCTGATACCAAATGTAATATTGGTATAGAGTATGAGGTTTCCAACCTCTGATACCAATTGTAGGATCGAAATAGTGATGTAGATGCTCAATATACAAGAGGGGGTGAATTGTATACTTTAAAAATTCCTTTGGAACCTTTAAAGTTAGTTATTAATAACTATAGTTTCCATAAGAAAAGTAAAGGGCAAAGTTTAACAAATATTAAACTAAGAAAATTCACAACACCTCTAACACCGAACAAAACTTGGAAATAGATTCCGAAAGTAGGTTCCGAATATATGGTTCTGGAAATTGAATCTTAACAAAAGATTACAAAGTGAGATTCTACCTTAAAGCGTATAAAATCTAAATGAAACAGAGTACAAATAAGGAAGTATAAGAAAGTTATACTTTCCTTACAATACAAAATGCAGAGGAATATAAAACAAGTAGTTAAACTACAAGTAACAAGATATAAGTCTTTTAACCCAAAGAGAAGGGTATCCAACAACCTTGGATAAAGGTCCCTTGATTTATACTTTCAAGCAAGTCTGTCTTACCCACGCCAGGGTAAGCCCTCGATACGAAGATCAGAGTCTCTGTCTTGCTATCCCCGCAAGCCCTCAACATCAAGGTAGTTGATAACCTCTTTCTTCCTCAGCAAGGAAGCCCTCAAACTTCAAGGTAGTCGGCAACCTCTGTCTTCCTATCTCCGAAAGCCCTCGAATGTAATCACCAACATTCAGAGTCGCACGAAGCTTCGAGAGTTAATAAGAGCCTCTCTCTCTAGAAATCACTTCAATCATGTAATCACATGAGTAGAAGATCTGTCAGCCTTTCATCACTTCCAACAACTACGATCTCTTTTAAATGATCTCCTATTTATAGGTAAGGTCGGCTCCTTCTCCAACGGTCATATTTTCCTTAAAGATCGGAGGGACCTGTACACATGTCACTTAGACAACGGTTAATAAGAAACAGAATAGAAGACATCGTTTTATAACAAAACAAGTGTAACAGAATGTACGACATCATTTTAAACTCTAACATAAATGTTCGGAATGAAAACTTCGGAGTGAAGGTTCGGAGTGTAAGGAAAAATAATAATGAGTAAACAAATTATAGAAATGTAAGTAATATAGAAGTTCAGAGTCTAACAAAAATATTTTTCGAGAACTGAATTAATTCAGAGTGTATAAAACAAAGATGATCAGATTCTGTTTAATATGTGAATTCGGAATGGGAATTCGGAATGAGAATTCGTCATCAGAATTCGTAATGAGAATTCTTCATCAGAATTCGTAATGAGAATTCTTCTTTAGAATTCGTAATGAGAATTATTTATCAGAATTCGTAATGAGAATTCCTCATCAGAATTCTTAATGAGAATTAATCATTAGAATTCGTATTGAGAATTCGTTATCGAACTTCATAAGAATTTGTATCATGAATCTGGAATAGAACTTAGTCAGAGTTCAAATCCGGAATTCGGAATGAAAACTTCCTTATAGTTCTTATCCAGAAATCGGATACTAAAACAGAATGATTCATATAAAAGATTCAACGATTCCGTGAAAATGAATCTGAATCTCATACTTAAGAAAAATATGGATGAAAATATGATAAGGATAATTTTTCTTATAAAAGCGATTTTCCTTAAGAATGCAATTTTCCTTATAAAAGAGATTTTCCTTAAGAAAGCAATTTTCCTTGAGATAACGTGTTTGTGATTTTCAAAACATGAGGGAATGGAAAAGTCATAAGGAAAACCTTATTGACTCAACAGGTGTAAGTAGGGTGTGAGCCAATGCTCATTGGAATACCACCAATAAGAGATTCAATGTGATAAATATTCAAAGACAACAAGCATGCTATTTTTCAAAAACATGTAATTTCTAATTACAATTGCTAAAAAATGTAACATTTAAAAAAATCAATTTTCAAGTGGGATAATTTAAAGAATCAAAAATTTTAAAATAAATTCCAATGATTCTGAATTTTCTAGCCAAATGTACTATATCCCGATGGTGATTTTAAAGGATATAAATAGCATATTCAATACAAAATAACACCTAGTTACTAGCAAGCTGTGGGTCCTAGGTACCTCATATCTTAGTGATTGTAACCATAAAAAATATCTGTTTTCGTGAAAAGGCCACTAGCAGGGAACATACCCATTACCTAGTGGTCCCTATTCATCATCATCATAGTTTAGTTATAGTTTTAAACGTCAGTCTTGCTATGTGAAAATGAGTACAAACCCCACAGATTCACTAACATACTTGTACACGTCCACTCACCTAGATACCCGGGTTTTTCCCTTGTGCCCAAACAAGTTCAACAATTCAACAAATACACTTTTCATATGAAAATATAATTTCCACATCACAAATTCACCAAACAGACCTCATGTATACCACACAAGTCACCATATTTCACTTTTCATTCAAATTGATTTTGAAATCCTACTCACACCAAAATAGCCTACAACAGTTTTCACATTTCTTATACACTTCCAAAAATCCATTAAAAAATTTTATAAAAAGAATCCAAGATATTAAATCTCATATAACAGCCCACTCAAATGTTACATAATACCCTTTTCCACAACCAAAATCTATTTTTCACATCACAATCACACAAACCATCCCACATCACTTTCACATATCTTACACACATTAGTAAATCCTTCACACATTTTTGCAATGTATTTCCAAGATGGAATACTTCAAAAAATAGCACCTCTAACATTTATAGTGTTCCATTTTAGGAATATACACAGTCCAAAATATTTTTCCAATATGGTTTGACCAATTAAATAAATCATTAACTCATTTAAATATTTCATAAAACAATTCCAAAGAGTACACCCAATCATTTCTCATAAAAACCATTTCAAAACCATATTTCAATGACAAAACCACACTAAAACACTAGCGAAGTAGAATTGGCATCCCTATAGGAATTTATAAAACAACTTTAAATGGTTATAAAATAACCTTGGATAATATCAAGAAATATACAAAGGAAAACACCCATTTTCATAAAATTCTCTCAAAAAGTACAACAATGTTTTACAAAACAAACCTATTCCAAAAACCCTATTCCAAGGCTCACATGACACTAATGAATTAAAAAAACATAATTTTCATCACCTATCATAAACTAATAAATCAATTTCATATTTTATAAATCTACCATAAAAGATACCACATGTGTTACAATCCAAAAGATCACAACTTCAAAAAAATGCAATTATAAAATTAAATGCTTAACCAAATACCAAAAAATGGTTTTATCACCCCACAAATCATATGGGGAACATGAAAAACAAGTAAAAATAGACAACTAACACATAATAGGATGGTTAACCATGGAATAACCTATTGAAAGTATCGAATCCCTCAAAACATGGTCCAAAAAATCAACAACGCCTTGCACCGACACACCACAAGGAATATAAATCTTGAAATAGACCAAAATATTTGACAAAAAAACACCAAATCAAACCCTAGGTTTGAACCCTACGGTCTTGAAATTTTAGAACTTAATGAAATAGGGTTGAAACCCTATGGGAAAAGGATGAAACCAAGAAGGAATCACTTACCATGAAAAATATTGAAGAAATCGCCCCATATACACCAGTATATGAATTTAGAAATAGCCAACCATTCAACGGAGATTAGATCATGGTTGAAGATATAATTTTAGAACTACAATGGGGGAAAAAGAGTGAGAAATTAAGTAGTTATGAATTAATCAATTTAACTATTCAAATCTTGCCGATTTGAGAAATTCAGAGACGTTTAATCCCAATTCGTGATGATACTGAGCTCCAAAGATGGGGCGGAGAAAGTGGGGGAACTCCTTTGGTATGTTGTCTCGTGGGATATTTTGAATCACAAAAAAAACATAGATATTGATGATGATATTAAAGAGTTAAAAAAATATTTTTAATACAGGAAATGGGCTTTCGGGCAGGCCTTATCACTTAAATAAAAACCCATATCCACCATGATTATGGATTCCTGAATGGTCAAAATTAATATGGTGGTGTTAATAGGTCAGGGGATGACATGTAGGAATTCGAAATGATGAAAAATTTTGAAAATTAAGGAGTTTTAGTGGAATAATAATATAATTTTTAAATAGGAATTGGGCTCACGGTTTGACCCTATTCATGAAAACTCACTCATTCCTCCATAAAAGCTTGGAAAACCACCAAAACAAAGCATGAATGGAAATTAATTGAAATTTAACTTTAAAATAAGTCATGTATGTGGAAATTCTCCACAAATTAAAAACGTTCCATCCTCAGAATGACACAACAAGGCCAAACACAATGAAAAACCCCAACCGATAAACCAAGATGTACTTCTTTGCCGAACGTCGCCCCCAAGGGCCAAAACACCTCCAGTGATCAATTAAGGAAGGATTAAATTCAAAACCAAAATATTCCCCACTTTCCTGAAATGACCAATCACATTCAAATTTATCCCAAAAGAAAACTCCTCAAACACTATGTGATCAAGACTCAAGCAAATCACCCAAACAAACAACAACTTCGAACAAGGTTACACATACCTTACTTCAACTAAACCATTGGGTTCTCTCCAATCCCAACATTTAATCATGGAATATATTGGTAGATATATTGTTCTTAATGAGGATTCCTAACTCCAATATAAGAACATGGATATATATGAGCTATTGGTACGTGGGGACACAAATAGAAACCCCACTATAACAGAGAACATATATTTTTTTGAGACAGAATCAGGACACTAACATGGGGAGGCCTGAACGGACTCCCTAGTACAAAGTGTAGAATTCCATTAAATGTTTTGGAAGGAATGTACATGAGAATAATAGTGGATCTCCCCACCATAAGAACCAACCATCTTAACTGACCAGCATGGGCCGACAAAGAAAGACCCCCCGAAAATTTTAATGATTTGGGAAGGGCATAGGGTTAGTCTGCACGATTTTTTGGAAACCATGCACTAACTGTGCATATCATTATTTCTGCATGGATTCCTGGTACACGGTCACTACTAATCTTGCACAAATTGTGTCCGCATCACATCTATCCAAATTTCCATCCATTCTATAATGACTCGATGGAATCCAAAGTGGGATGGAATGAAATTAGGATATCACATGGGTACAAGGCCCTCCACCTATTTCCACGGAATATGGACACATGAAGAAAAAAGATGACACTAGATGTTTAAAATCATTCTATCTTTCATACTGATGATAAGATATTGTACAAGGTTTTAAACGAAACTAAGATTTCCCCTGACTATGATTCATCTTCTCCCCAAGACTTGTGGCTTGATCTCAAATGATGGAAGAATCTTCGGCCCCACAGTTATGTTTTGAAAACCCCCTAAACAAGAATTATTCTTTCGGTGTCACCAAATACTACATAGTTATCGTCGATAATAATGCCAAGGAATAACACATTCCAAACACACATTACCCAAACCTGATATTTCACTGAATCAAGGGCATAGGATATGCACCCACATCACACCTTTCTTATTCAGGTGAGAATCAATGGATGTAATGAACACCTATACCCACCTTCCCCTAAAATGGAAGATTTTGAAGTTATTCAAAGGGAGTCATTCTCCCTGCATAACAAAGACTCTTAGAGGATTGCACGACTTTCCCCTTTATAGTCAATTGAGCACATGACATCACAAGGCATCACTGAACATGACCATTGCGACTAATATAAACAATTCATTGAGAGGGACCTTATACAACAACCCAAAATAACACACAATTCTATAAAGTGGCCACAATATCCTCTCATGACCAGATTTCTTACACTGGTAGTTTCACATGAAATCCTTCTTCTAAGATACTATGAAGCACCGAGAGGACCTCTTAGACACCATCCAGCTAATCATCCATGCCAACAACCCCAGACTACTAACACTTTTTTCAAAAAATGAATCATAAAAAGCTTAGGTCTGTTTCAACCTTCCATGATCACTCTCCTGCAACAAGAGGATACAAAAAAAACAAGAAATGAAAGGGTGTATCATCAATCTAAAAATCTAAATATAGAGATTCCGTACATTGATCAGTTGGAGGGTCTTCAAATGACAAAACATTCTCTGTTGAACTTCAGTTGTGCACTAACCCTTAATGGGGAGTAACTCGTCCAACGATTAAACCATTGGACCCACCCATTATGGTCCATTGGTCATGATATACCACAAACTAGATCCAAACACATAATGGGAACCACAGTAAAGGAATCCAAAAAAAATTCTTATAAAATATAAGTAAGTGGCCCTTCAACACAGCTTACCGACCCAACAAAAAACCATAACACAATTCAAACATAAGGTGTTATTAGACTCAAAACATCCCACAACATCAACATTTTAAAAAACACATAATACACACCATACCAAACTATTCATCAAGAAGTTATGTTTTTCCATTAAAATCATTTTTTCAAAATACCTGGTTCAACGGTTAGCGTGTCCCCCAATGGTACCCCATGGGCCTCAAACATGCATGTTTTTGTGCCACACAGAGCACCCTCCTCATATCCATCTCGAAACTCATCCAGTAATTCAATTAACCATCCATAATCTGATATATCCTAATTAATTTGGCCACTCATTAAAATACAAAAGGTTAATACAAAAACACATTCCACTTTTCAAAACCAAATCAATCAACCAATAATTCTTTTTCTCAAGACCGCTAACCACAAAATCGAACCCATATTACGACATTAAAATAGACCTTTTAGAAAGCCACAATCATTCCAATGAAAAATAACATACAAGTTATTCACATCAATTGAAAAACATCTCATCCCATTAAAACACCATTCAATAGTTTAGAAAACTCTAATGGAAACACATTTTTAAAACAAACCTTGACATAGTCCATGCTTTCAAAAGAGGTGTAAACACACCATTTTCCATTCCAATAAAATTTTGGATATTCAGTTCTCCATTTTAAAAAATCTATCCATTCAATATTTATTAGATAATCAATTCACAAAAACATTACACTTCTTAAAACCAAGTCACTTAAAAACCAATGTTCCAAGATTTCACAACTAAAGAAAATAAGACAATGTGAGCGGAAAATAGTTACAGTGGGTGACTTTGACATATGGTTGGATGCCATATTCTAATCACATCACCAACAAAGAGAGTGTTCTTGGGAAATTTCATGGGCTCCACAAGGATTTCTAGACAATGCGAGCTCACTAAGACAATTAACCCAACTCTCATTTCATTTACACTAATCAACATCGAAACAAGAAAACCAAAGGACTAAGAAAAGTATCATCTTCCCCTAGAGACTTGAATCTAATCATGGGGTGTGATGATCAGCCACACTACTCATAACCATAATTCCAAGTCTCGGCAATCCTAACCTCAGACTATCTCAACTATTCCCAAAATAAAATGCCCCAATGAGAGAGAAACTACTTTGATACCATTTTGTCACTAAAAAGATATGCTCGCCACCAAAACCGGCACCAAACCCAGACCGCGACAAGGTCAGAAGTGCATTCCTGATCCCCATGGACTGAAACATGTTCCCAGGTATCATAAAATTAGAATTAAGAACAGTATACCTGGGTTTATAAACATAAAACAACAAAATAATCAAATAAAACAAATCTGGATTTTTCAAACCGAACAACCATTAAAAAAATCAAAACTGAAGTACATATTTTAAAACAACTCAACATGACTATAAAAATGATAGAAAACCAAAAGAATGTAGCCCATTAACCCTCATGGAAAGGGGAACCAATCTCAAGATATCTCTACAAGACTTCAACACCAAGGACCTGCTAGAAACCCGAACCACTGGAACTAAAAACTATACACAACCTACGACATCAAAAATAACCAAGTCTACTTACACCCAATGGTGTAATTAGGGTGTGATTCAGTGCCCAGTGGGATACCACCACTAAGAGATTCCATGAGATAAACATTCATGGATGAAAAGCAGTGCAATTTTTCAAAAACATGTAATTTCTAGTTATAATTTCTAAAAGACGCAACTTAAAAAATTATTTCTCAAGTTGGCTAATTTAAAGAATCAACACATTTAAAATAAATTCCAATGCAATTGAATTTTCCATCCAAATATACCCATTGCCGATGGAGAGTATAAAAGGTCTAATGAGCACAATCAATATGAAATTACACCTAGGCACTAGTCAATTTTGGGTCCTAGGTCTCTCGTATCTCGGTGAGAGTAACCATAAAAAATATTTGTTCTCATGCATGAGCCACTATTAGGGAATATACACATTACCTAGTGGTCCCCAGTCATCAGCATCATCATTTAGTTAGATTTTTAAGAGTCAATCTTTCTATGTGAAACTAGGGCCAAACCATGCGGATTCACTAGCATAATAGAACAAGTCCACCCAACTAGATAACCCGGGTTTTCCCCTATTGATCAAACTAGTTCAACAAGTCATGAAATATTCATTTCATATGAAAATATCATTTCCAATACACAAAATCACCAAACAGCACACATGTATAGCACACATGTCTCAATATTCCACCTTTCATTCAAATTGATTTTGAAATCCGAGTCACACCAAAACAGCCCACAACACTTTCGACATTTCTTTTACACTTCCACAAATCCACTAAAAAATTTTATAAAACAAATCTAAGATATTACAACTCACATAAATGCCCATTAAAACGTTACATAATACAATTTTTCATAACCAAAATCCATTTTTCACGTCACACTCACACAAAACATCCCACATCACTTTCACATCTCATACACACTTTAGTAAATCCTTCAAACATTTTTAAAATCATTTCCAAGATGGATCACATCACAAAACAACCCATATACACTTATAATGTATCATTTTAGAATATATATATTCCTAAACATTTTTCCAATACGGATTCACCACGTACATAAGTTATTAAATCATTTAAATCATTCATAATACAATTCCAAAGAATATAACCAATATTTGCTCATAAACCCCATATCAAAACAATATTTTAAGGTCAAAACCACCCCAAAACACTACCTAAGTAGAATTGGAAGCCATAGATGCATTTATAAAAAAAAATTAAAGTGTCATAAAATCACCTTGGATAATACCACAAAAGATGCAAATGAAAACACCCATTTTCATAAAATACTCTAAAAAAGAACAACAAAGTTTTACAAAACAAACATATTCAAAAACCCTCTTCCAAGTCCCACATGACACTAAGGAATTAAAAAAACATAAATTTTATCCCCTTTCAACTACTAATTAATCAATTCCATATTTTATAAAACTTCCCCAAAAGATACCACATGTGCTACATTAGAAATGTTCCCAACTTCAACAAAAATGAAATTATAAAATTAAATGCTTAACTAAATCCCTAAAAAATGGTTTTCTAAACAGACACAACATACTGGTAACATGAAAACCCATTCAAACAAGGAAAATAACTCATAAATGAATGGATAACCATATAAACACCTACCTAATGTGTCGAATCCCACAAAACGTGGTGAAAAACCTCAACTGCACCATCGCTGCACCACAAGGAAGATTAATCCACCCCTAGACAACAATATTTGACCAAAATGACACCAAAGAAAACCCTATGTTTCAGACATAACTTTATGAAATTTTAGAACATAATTAATGTTATTGGAAACACTAAGTGAAAAAGAAGAAACCACGAAGGAATCCCTTACCTTGAAAAATATTGAAGAAATAACAGCAAATACACCAGTATCTAAATTTTAAAATATCCAAACATTAAAGGGATATTAGTAAATTTTTTAAGAGATCATTTAGGAGCTAGAATGGTGGAAAACTAGTGAGAAATAAAAGAGTTTTGAAATAATCAACTTACCTCTTCAAATCTGGCTGATTTGGCAAATGCAGATACGTTTCATCCAAATTAATGATGAAACCGAGCTCCAAAGAGGGGGAGTAGAGAATGGGTCATGACTTGTGTATGTGGGCTTGGGGGAGAGTTGAAATCTTAGAAAAAATGTATATATTGAAGCTGATATTAAATAATTAAAATATATTTTTAATGTATGAAATGGGATTTCATGCAGGTTCAATCCCTTACTTAAAAACACATATCCACCATGATTATGGATTCAAAAATGGTCCAAATTAATATGGTGTTGTTAATAGGTGTATGGATGACTTTTAGTAATTATAATGATTTAAAAATGTTTAAAAATGAAGGATCTATAATGGAATCAAAATATATTTTAAAATCTATAATTGGGGACAAGGTTTGTCCGAATTCATGAAAACTCACTTATTCCTCTATAAAAGCTTTTGAAACCACCAAAACAATGTATGAATTTAAATAAAATGAAATTTACCATTAAATTAAGTCATGTTTGTGATTTTGAGAGCCAATACACATGGTTAACTAGAAAAATTATATGAGAAACATTCCATGCATAATTTCTGCCAAAAAAACTATTACGTGAAGGAAGGGGAATAGATTTGTCTTGCATAAAAGTACCAAAAGATAACAATGTATCTTCTTAAATGGTTTTCACAAAGAATTAATGAAGTGTATAGTGAAAAAACACCCTTTCATGAGGAATTTTCAGTTTATATGAAATATATATGGATGTGATAAAATGAATTTGAAATCTTTACATGAGGACTATGTTTCCATAATGATTAAAATGGGAGTTTCCCATGAAAACATGCATTCATTTGTGAAAATCATAAAAACCATTGAGATAAAAAGAACATAACATGGATGTTTACTCATAAAATAATAAAAAATGAAGAAATTATGAGTTCAAGGGGTATGAACTAGATGGTTATTCTTCAAATCACATATTTATGAAGAATGTAAATTTATGAATAATCATTTAGAATAGATAATGTAACCGTATTGCCTAAAATAATTAAAAATAATTTGGTTTCATCTCAATACTCTTCAATAAGTACAAGATATAACATCCATAATTTTGTTGCATCTCATTACTCTTAAATAGATAGGAAATTATCCACAAATGAAGAAAGATGGTCTTAAAACATTAGTTTAATAAATATTATCATATGGTGTACCACTCAATTATTCATATATATTTTTAGTGAGGAGGCCTCATTTATCTACACTAATGCATGTAATAAAATCTTTTCATATGCCCTTAAATTTGTGTATTGTAACTAGCTGACAATAATTATTTATTTTCGGAAGAACAATCAAATCAACTAATGAAGTACATTAATGTATTTTGGGGTTTATTATTTTATATACTCCATCTCCATACATTGTGGTTGGAATATTATATATGAATTTATTATCCTCAATTATTAGTGCCCATAGAAAATTATTTGTATTCATGCAGTACTTATTATATTGTTGATGAACATGTTTGATCTACATTGAATAGAAATGATTATGGGGTACCGATATAATTGAAAAATAATACAAGCAATAGATAGCCATATCTTCTTATGTTAAAATTATAAATCGAGTAATTGATATTTCTAAAAAAAACTATTCTTGAGTCTTATTGAAATACTGAACAAAATATATGGTTTGTGCACCTTGAAATTATACAGAAAATATATTTTTAGGCAATAAATTTTATAATATTTAATTAAAAATTGAATAATTAAAATTTCTAGGTTGAATATATTTAGTTTCAAATTTAATGAATTCAACTAGATCTAAATATATGTCACTGATACATTATGACTCATATTTAAAATTATTTTAATGTATTAATGTATACAAAATCCCATGAATTTTTTTAAATTTTTTGAAATGGATTTAATTTTAAATAATTTATAATTTATATTATTTTTAATAAAAAAATGTTTAATATCATTATATTCTATTTTTATTTCATATTACAGTGTCATGTTTTTTAAACAATGCAGAAATGATGGTTCTGGAATAATAGTTATTACCGATAATGTTTTGGTAGAAAAGGATTGAAAAAAATTATTATGAAAATGATGGAAGTTATCATTTTATATATTTTAAAAATTGTCCTTTTTTAGATTAATAATTAATATAATTGAAAAAATATGTTGTTGTATTTTATGGTCAAAATATATTAACTATTGGACGAACAATAAACTATTTCTTCCAGTCATATGGCATTAGAGATAAGTATACCTAAATTTATTAAGCCTCAAATGCAAGGATGAACCATTGAAATGAAATTATTCCAAATCATGGGTTAAATGATCAAAGAATCAAATACTACCATTAAATGACATCAAATATTGTCATATTTATTTCTATAAAGTCGAATATTCAATACAAACAATTAGTTTTATATTGAATGATCAAGTGTTATGAGGTGACTATATATTGGGAAATAGACATGAGAATGAATGAATTTATAGATTTTACTATTATAGTAAATTCATCAATAAATAAATATATTGTTATTGAATGAATTAATACATTTTTTGGTCTTTGAGTGAGGTCTCTACCCATATAAGGATTATATAAAAGAGAAACTATATTAATAATTTCAAATGGGATAACTACATGGTGATACCCAAAATGAGGTGGTGAGATCCAAATTCTATGTGGGAGTGGTAAAATAATATTTTTTTATTAGTTGGAGATAAAAGGTATGGTAATTAAATTGAATACTATAAACATTTGAAACAAGAAACCAGTAGTTATTTTGGAGTGGCCTTGATAGATATTAGGATCATAGAAAAGGGAAATTAGAATGTTTTTTGGGGTTCCACTAATGATTGGGAGGAACATTGGTATCCCAATGTATGGTCAATAATATGAACTCAATTAGAAATAAAAAACCCATCCCAGTGAATTCAATAAAATATTTGATACTTTATTATGAATATAAATTAATAAAAACTAAACAACTATGAGTAGGTTATTGATCATGTGGCAATAAGCACTTTTTGTACGATTTTATATCATTTGAAAAGGAAAGTTATTAACATTATTTTTCATTTTTTGGAGAACAATAGCTTCATGTGGTTTATATTATTAAAATGAGGAGTTAATATCTTAGTGTTTTTGATCATTTATAGAGGACCATATTTATAATAGTTTATTATATTGGGTTGTGTACCACTATTATTGGTATAGGTTAACAAAAAAATTTCTTTAGAAAACATAGTTTTTTAGATCCCAGATACACTACCTATCCAAGGATACAAAAGGTCTATTCTCATTTGGGTTACATATTGCATTTTAATTTTGTAAATTCCTATATCTATTAATGTTTAGGTGTTTTCATCAATATGAAAATTGTATAATTTGAGGAACCCAAATTGTTGTAGGTAATAATTTGTTTTCATTTTTTTCAATGTTTTTGAATCAATGAAATGTCAATCTGACAATAATTGATGTTTGGAGATTCGTATATTGAATTATTTATTATAATTTTTCATAATAGGAAAACGACAAATCAATTTTTAGAGTTTCATTAAATAAAAAACATTCAATGTTATTTTTTTAGAATTTTTGAACAGTTACAATTATATGATTCATTAGTTATATTAATTAACATTATTATTTCAACATTGAATGATGTGTATTGCATCAGAATCATGGATTTAATTATAATATAAATGAATGGAGAATTTTGTTTTGGTCTTGAGTGTGTTGGCTATATTGTGTTAGATAATCAAAAATTTAATTGGTATGTTATATGAAAAATAACTTGCGTTATAAAATATATCATCCCAACTAGTAATCCATGGGATCCTTGTACAACCACTATATATTTTGGTAATACGATTGTTAAATGAAAGTATCCCATCAACATGGTGGTAGAGGGTATGTGTATAACAACAAACAAATGTACATTAGGGAATAGTGTATCAACAATGTAGGGTTGAAAGGAAGAGTACACACATTCTGTCTTGGGTAATTTCTAGAATGAAATGAGAGTAGACCAATACTTTCACTAGAACACATATAGAACATGTTGTATTATAAACTATCTTTAATCCATTTTATGAATAAATGTGGGACTATAAAACACATTAACTATTAATATATTTTATGATATATTAATATAACCACAATTTCCATATCCATTCTCTCTACATGGATAAATCTATGTTTAATTTTTCTTAAACCTTCAGCTCATCTGAGAACTTATATGAAGAAGGTTTTATGTATGCTTCAACCAACCATGGTCCATCATAGGCATTTAGGACCCTTTTGAGCATCTATATGATTCAAAAATTATAGAATCAACATGAAATTTTTTTTTTTGGAATGACATATAATTAAATATAAACTATATACTATGAATATAAACTATTTTTAAGAATTTCTATTTTTTAGTTTGGATTGATTTTACGAATCCATCGCATAAAGTAGTTAGTTCATGCAATGAACAACTATCCATAATTTTTAGAGCACAGAGTCTTTTGAGATATCATTATCTAAATGATCAAACAAGTGCCTTTTTATTAGTTTCTAATTACATTTCTTTGTAGAATGTATTGAGAGATAAATAGTGTATATGATTCACTCCTTGTTGTGGTAGATTTCCCATGCACTTATGATGTTTATTTTTTATCCCATCCATATAATGTTTTTTTATTCAATATTCAAATTATAGATATTTTCCTTGTTACATTCCTTTTTTAGAACTCCCATTTACGTTAGGGTTATTTTTAGGTTTGAACAATATGAAAACCATTTTTTGTGAAAATAGGGAAGAGGTTCCAATAATCTTATTCTGTGAAGCTGTATCTACGGAATGAGACAATAGTATGTTTTTTAGTATTGAAAATTCATGACGTTATTGATTTATGAAATCCAATTTTTTAGTAGAGTAGGATATCAGTTAAATCATATATACTATTATGAAATATATTCATGTGGACATTTAAATTATATAGATATAGTGAATGTATAAATTGAATGTGAAAAAAATATAGGCCTCATGTGTACGAATTTGTGAATATGTGTGAGAATAATAGCATAAATGTAATCCATACATGAATGAAATGTTGTGTCTATGATTTAAAGGTGAAATATTGAATACCATTAATTAAAATAGTCCAAAAAATCATCACATTATTTAGTATAGAATAGAAATTTAAAATAATTATTTGTGATACATGAATTAAATGTTATGAATTCTTGTGTTTTTATGACATAGTATATGCACTTATGCTCATGCGATTAGTGTAAAGAAAAAAGACATAGTGTGAGACATTGATCCAAAATATACATGGATGATGTAATTTTAAAAGGAAACATAGTTAATATTTTCTTATGAAGAATACATCTAAAAAGACATTGGAGGATATGTAGGTATTCTATATTATTTTAAGAACAAGAAATAATTCATTCATAAATGGGAGATGTTTTTTCATTTTTATGGTGACACACATAACATTGATAATACAACGATTTATATTATGGTTATCAAAGGATTGAATATTATTAAATATCATTTAGTGTATTGATATTTCATACAGTTACTAATTTAAAATAAATTTCTAAGAGAATTCGATATACTGAGATAAGCCCAAATAATTCGTCCTTTTGAAGAAATTGAGCATGAACTAACAACTATGTATCAATTTATTATTTGATATTATAGTGGGGTGAATTTGGAATGACATAATCTAAATATTCATAATATTATAATAATATAATAATAATCTAATGTTCATTATTACATTAAATGGTAGAGAAATATGTTTAGATGAGTATGAAATGTCAAATTATACTTATTTCTGTGCATCAATGAGGAAGATTAGTTTTTCATTGAAGTGACATCATGAAGATTGTGTGATCATTGGAATTGTAATAGGTTTTTTTTGGGTAAACTAGTTGGAATTGAATATAAATTTAATATAGGAATTCTATTTTCAGGATCACAGTTTGGATTCAAATATAATTTTTGAAATGGTTGATAGATACACATCATGGTTTCAGTTTGATTTATAAACACATTTGTAACTATTGATTTGTTTCTAGAAGGTAATCTATGTATAATATCAGGATGAACATATCAAAGATATAGTCACCCAAATTGGGTTTGAACAATATATGTTTTTTCTTTTGTGCTTAATTTAATATATATCATTCGTGTGGTGAGATTTTGTTTGTTTACATAGAATATATATTCCTCCAAATAGATATAGAGGTTAAAATTCATTAGGGATAAAACTGAATTAAAATAATGTGATAAATCTTTTGTACAATGATTCAACCACCCCCTTTCAGGGTAACTATCTGTTACATTTTAAAATCAAATGGTATCATTCGATATGTTACACAAGTGATTGGATCATTCATACTAAATCAATTATATGCACTATACATATATGAATAGAAAACCAAATTTCACTAATGTAATAGACATTCCTTAGATGAAAATTTGAGTCCATATATCAAACAATTACATCATGGTGATATCTAAAAATACCATGAAGAATATATTGATCAAATAAGAAAGAATTTTGATAAAGAGTCCAAAGAAAAACTAGGGTGACCAAAAAGATGACCGTACTCAGAGATATATACTATCTGTATTATCTATTAAATTAGATGATAATTATCCTTTTTATGATTTTGGTTTAATAATTGCATTAAAATAAGAAAATTTATTAATTTTCATGTATAATCTATCTTATGATCAATAAGAGTTTCAAATGAAATGTGTCTGAGAATGAAGTAACTCAGATTGTCTATACTAAGATGATGCATACACTAGATGAATCTCACAACGAGACAATGAGTATACAAACTCTTATGTCCAAATTAAATAAAAATATTATCCATTCCTTTCCACAAAAGAGTATAAAAAAATTATTATTACATTACATTAATTGATTCACATTTTTGGCATGTAATTATAATAGTTTTTTTGACAATGAGGTGATAGAGAATGTTTATACAAAACAGATCAATGCATTATAGAAACTAAAAAACATCTATGAATGTTAATAAATATAAGATATAGGTTATTTCATTTAAAATTATTTATTTGAGTAATTCTATAGTTTTGGAAAATAATATTTAAAATGATCATGTTCAAAAAATGAAAAGTGAATGAGAATAAATATTTATAATAGTTGGGGATGATAATAACTTCTTCAACATGAACTGACCTGAAATTAATGTCAAATTTCAAATTTTTAATGAAACAATGTTAATATAATGTCCAAAAGAATTTTAATATATTATTAAATAACATGAATAGTTGATTGACTATCTAGATATGAACAATCATCATTTGGAGGTAAATATTAAAAATTTTGAGAACACCCATGTTAAATCTTCATAAAATGCTAAGAAAAAAATGAATAAATGAGTAATTCTCAAAGGATTCATAATAAATACATGACTTATTCATGTAGAATTAATATCATGATATTATCTAAAGGTAAATATTTTTCATTGTCATATAAAAAAGGTTAACCTATCTTTAGATGTTTTTATTCTTATTAATTTTCTATCATATATTTGTAATTTATAAAAATGTAATTTTGTACAGACATGGGTAACTAATGTTGATGAAAACCCCACCATACCATAAAATGTTGTTTTGAAGTATAGTTTAAATTTTTTCCCCATTAAAAAACAAGGATCATGATTCATATTTTCCAAAAAAAATGATATAATCTATTGAAAAATAGTATAAGAGATTAATAAATTAGGATTTTATTTTTTATTAATGGTGATGTTAAAAATGGGAATCTTTTTCGTTAACTATTTGTATTACATTTCAATGATAGATATTTTTAATAGGATGGTATTATGATGTTTCAGTTATTATTTTACGATAATTCCCATATAATTGAAGCATAATTAATAGATAAAGCTGAATATGTCTACTCGGATTCATTTTTTTGTCTTGAAAACATCTTTGATTATTAAAAAAATATTATTCATAATTATAATGAGTGTTGTAATGAACCAAGTATACAATATAAATATGCTAATATGAATAATAAAATACAAAACATGTATAGGGAATCATAAATAGATGAAATTTATTCCATTTAGTGTAACAAGATGAAGAGGGTGAAGAAAACAATGATCAATGTTATACCCAAGAGGAATTAATAAAAACATTTCATTCCACTAAAAACATTATTTAGATATTGAATATGACGGTAGATAGTCGGCCACTGGAAACATGACATGAACAATAATTCCATTTGAAGTAATATATTTAAAAAATAAATTAACCTCATAAAAAATAAATGGTTTTATTCTGTGCATGAAAATAATGGTGAAAAAAAATAAATTTCATGAATGATTTTTTAAATATAATTACTATTTTATATCTAGAGATGTGGGTGGATGCTGAAGAATTTCTAGGAACATTTAAATCAAATGCATGACATTTTTACATTGAAAATAGAACTAAAGAATAAAAGAGGAAAAGAAATTGTGGATTCCTATGTTGAAAACTACACTGTGATGTTGGAGTGTAAACACAAGTAGAAGTATGAGCACATAGAAAAATAATTATTATTCATATGAACATATCAGCTAGAATAGGATAATATATTCGAGTAGAATGCGATGAATTAATGTGCCCTAATTTTAAATATAAATAATACCCTATTCTATCTATGATTCAAGATGATAAAATTAATAATCTCATACTTCCCTTAATGGATAAAATATAAAATGTCCAATATGGAAAATACACACATATATTTTGTATATCCAAATCCTGAATGAAATGTTTTTCTAGGATGATATATAAATCTCACCCTGGTTTCCTGAAGTAATATTACATTAGGAACGACCTAATTCCCTTGTATATTGTGTGTTTGTTTTCACTATATATGTAATTTAAGGTGAGTCATATATTAAGGGGAGTCATGATGATATGCATGTTGTTAAAACATTATACATATTATTAAAAAAATCTATAATTGGAATTATATATTTAAATTGGTCACATTGTTTCCCTATAGAAAACACTATCTTATTTTAAAAAATATATTCTTTGAGATTATTCTTGAAGAAAGATATCACTGATGAAGAATATGGATGATGCTCATCCCTCTAGGTGTGCCATCTAGTTAACTAATATAGTTTACATTCTAATATACAATATTTTGAATATATTATGTCCTGTTAATATATTAAGGTAATGATTTCATATTTTAGAAATAAAATCTTATCATTAAATAGTTATATTCTCTTATCTCAATATTAATACTAATGAGGGATTTGATGGTGAGAAACAATTAATTTTATGAAAATATTATTGGTAAATGATATTTAAATTATATATGTTGAATGTTATAACCCATATTTTATATGAATGAATGAGTACAATAAATAGTAATTTGAAGAATACACAAATAAAGGGTTCAGTGTAGGTATCATATACTAAAATATTTATAGGCATCTCTAATTTCTAGATTGATCACATTGATTTTCTACAATAGGTTACCAAACAAGGAATTATATCATATTAATTAATGAATCATTATTTAATAAATTTACTTATTTTATTATCTTTTTAAGAACAATTTGATTCTCTCTTATGTTCTTTCTCTTAATAAATTATGAGACTGAATGATTGGGGATGAATAATTTAGTTTTGATATAATGATTTGAGATTAATTCATTAAAATACATATATATTTGTTTATATTTACAATAAATGTGAAATGAACACATTAAATTTAAATTTTATGTAGGTACTGACAACCAATCTATATGCATATATTAAAGAAACTGATTTTATTGAATTAATAATTATGTTGTTTTTTTGTAAATGCATTTTAATTGAAGAAAAGTAAATGAGATAGTGATTGAACAGTGTAGGTTTTTCTGTTGAGTTATTCTATAATTGTATTCATAATTTTCCTTGGATGATTTTATTTGAATAGTTTATTTTATTTTACAATTGTCTAATTGGACTATAGATAAAAATAAAACCTTTATTTTCCTTTGAATTTGACAAATTATTACAACAATTAAAGAACATGATATCTTTTGACTTTATGAATGAATTCCAAAATAAATTAATTGATAATTAGAATTTGAAATTGAGTATATAGATCGTAGTGATTCTCATCAATGGATATTTATATTAAATGAGATATTACTAATGTCGTGTCTTCTAAGACATATCATTCTAAGAAAAAATACATTAGATCCTTACACAAACACAACTAAAGTGGGAACTAGGATCAAATAGAATATGTTTCCTTTTTTCTAGGTGGTAAATGGTATTCATAGCATGAAAAATAGAGGCTTATAGAATTAATGGGGAGACAACCTATGGGTTGGAATAGTGATTGAGAAGAATTTTCACATGGGGTGGTGAAATTAGGTAATGGGATAAGACCCCATACTTGTTAATTGATTGGATATTGAGAAAATTTTATTATAATGGAGAGTGAAACCAAATTAAGAATCAATATAGGATTGCGAATAGAATGAAATATTCTTCGATAATAAAATTTAAATATATATCAAAAGTCATCATATTTTATCTCTCTACAACAGTTAATTGGCTCTGTTGTTTTCTTCTAGCATGATTTTTTCTTAAGGATTTCAACCTTTGGGTTTTATTCATAGTGTAACATATGATGATCATGACAATGATTTCATGGAGAAAATGATCATCTTGATGATAATAAAATTATCTATTTTCATTGAAATTCGTTACTATGAATGATATTTATTCAAAAATAGGAGATATAGATTAAAAATACCATTTTCACGTGAAGATATTGATGTTTGTTTTCATGAATTCCATACTACAACTATCACATGAAGATATAAGTAAGATAAATGAGTAGATGTATATAATTTCTAGTGAAAATGGTGGGTAGTGATTTATATACAAACACCCATGTAAAATATAATTTTCTATTATAAATAACTTCAGTTTAAACATAGAATATTGGGAGAGAAATTGATTAGAGGAAGAACTACAAATTCAAAGGGGTTATATGTTCTTGTGTGATGTTTTTTCATTCACCTGCACTTAATGATATTAATTTTTCATCAACAAGCTATCTAAACTAAATTGGTTACATGAATGGTATTACATCACACTATAGTTCCGAATTATTATGATGCTAGAATATGATAACCACCATTATTATGATGATGTTGTTTATTTTCATGTGATCTATTTATTTGGTATGGTCTTAGTGTAACGTGATGAAATAAAGTCATTTGATCATTTTAATTATGATAATTTTTTCATTATGAACAATGGGTGATTCAATTATAAATAAAACTAGTGGGATTCTATAATAAATAACAATGGTGATACTCCATTATAATTTTGGAAGTTTTTATTAATATCACATAATTATTTTTTTATGATATCTTTACAACTGACATGCAATTATTGATTGATTTCTACGTGATAATATTTGTCCCAGAACTGCAAAAACATTTTAATAATGCAGTCATCCATATTGGAGGAACCCATGTACAAATATTGTTTGACATGATTTATTTATATTCCATCCTAAATGTTGTCAAATATTTATTTTTTATATAGAATATCACAATTTTATAAGATTAAAATATGTTAATATTGAGTTTTTATATTATATAACAACATTCTAATGAGATAATACGTTAGAATTTAATTGGGATAAATTTGAAGAAAAAAATATTAAAAAAATTGTACATTGAATCCCCCAATAATAGTGTAACATAATTATCAAATGTATAATTCAATATTTATACATCATAAATATTCTCACCCATTGAATGAACAATGTAATACTCATATGTTTAATTATTATGATTTTTCATTCAAATGTAAATCAACGTTAATGGCAGATTGTAACCTATTTTAATTACCACCATCTCACTCATTTCGTTAGAAATTAAACTATATATATTCAATCAATTATATGTTGATGCTATTCTATTGGAGTCCAGTTAAATCTCAATTAAAATGAAGAAAATGTTATCCATATTAAATTTTATATGTAGTCTTACCTATGTTTTTGTTTCATCATTTAGCAGACCGATAATTCATAAAAAATATTTTCATTTCCCTACCATGATGTCCACATCAACCATTATGCATAGTATGTTTTTAGTGTCATTTTGAATTTATAAATATACTCACTTTTAGTTACATGAAATCTAATTGTTTTGGTCAAAATAAATATTTTATTTTCTTATACAACATTAACAAATGTAAACAATATCTTATTCCATTAGATTAGAGCATGTAATAAGGAACATTGAAATAAGTAATAATATTGGATTCTATGAAACCCTTCACAATTATTATTAACACTTCAAAAAATTGGAGAATATGTTTCTATTCGTAAGAATAAACATAAAAATTATATTCATTTATAAATGATACAGACCCATAACATATAGTCCACATATCAATAATGGCATGGAATTTTAAAAAACACCCACACTAATAAAAAAACTATTAGTTAATTTACTTCATTTCAAAAGGATATACGAGATAACATAATATTGGATCAAATCGATTATGTGAATTTTTAGACTACATTTATACATCATTACCACAATAAATTATAATAAAAATCATATCTTGAAAAAAAATTAAAAATATCTATTTTCTTATATACTATATTGATATCGTATTTTTATCACAACATCATACTCTAGGGTATAAAAAAGTTGGTATAATGTGATATAAAATATCTATTATGTGATCCATATATCAAAAATTATCTATAATATAGAATTAATAATTAATATGGTATAATAAATAATCAATAAATTTTCGTTATAACCATTAACGTGGGAAGGAAATATATTCTTTTAAAAAAACAAGGAAAACTAAAATTTATTTCATAATAATGTAATAAATAATTTTATAAATAATAATCCTCAGTCAATTAAAACATTATTATAATACAAATTCATCATGAAAATAAATCAAGATATTTTTTTGAAGGCCTCTCATAAAAATAATTTTTGGAAAAAACAATGAGATGCTCTATCATTTATGTATCATCAGACTAACTTGTCAATCAAGGTACATTCTACTATCATGATCCACTATTTATGTAATATGTATAATTAATTCATCATTTATTTAATGATCCAGGAAATTCCTCAATCAAATTCTTTAACACTAAATAAATATCCTTATTGAATCATGTAAAATAAAATTAAAATATTTAATCAGTAAATTTAATAACTATTGATTAAAATTATATCAAATTAGACAACATATAATAACGGTTTTATGATTTATAGATTATTTAAAATATTATAAATATATAATTGTTCTAAAATATTATGTTTTCATGAATAAATAATCATAATAAAATAATTCATTTAATCCCATAAACCTACCATAAAACACCAATATAAATTAAATAGTACCATATTTAATTTCACTTAGTATATTAAATAATTTTATTATTTAATTCATGTTAGTATTTTGTACTCAAGAATAATTAGAAACATTATTTCATGATTTTTTATTACAAAATAATAATATATATTAAATAATACATTTAATCCCAATATATATATATATATAAATCTTATCGGTATTAGTTGATACTATTATTATAATTCACCATAAAATATTCATGCATGAATTATCACTGTAAATGTTGAGATTTTAGCCTAAACCCTTACCATGTATTGTTGTTGGGTAAGATGCATTCATACCTCTTCTTTTAGAAAATTATACTTATTTCTCATTTAATACATAAATATATATATATATATTTATATATTTATGTAATTTCTACATAACTTATTTTTACCAACATACTAAAAATTCTTTCTTAAATACAATTATTTAACTGTTAGTTGTTATATTTTCCATGCAAGATTTGATTTTAAGTATTTGACTCATGTGAACTAATAATGGTTTCATCACCTCTATAATTTCTATAATTTAATAAATTTTTGATTCATCACTTAAATACACTTTTTAACAATTCAGGTATTGTGGTTATTAATAATGAAATATTTTTGTCATGGAAATGCTCTTCCGATATTAGGAAATGAGGACATTGTCAATTGTCGATAGTGGGTATGGATAGTTGGAAAATAATTATTTTTCATTCATAATATTTATTATTTCCTAAAAATAATATTATTTTAATAAATAAATCTATATAAACATATATAATAGGTTTTAATGAATTTTGAAATACATCACATTGTAGTGGAGGTAGTTCACACATACATATATGAGATGGTTTGGTTTTTCATTAAATAAAATAAAAATATACATGCACACAATTTATCATATTGGATTCATAGTTATTTCAATAATATCATATTTATTCCTTAAACGGTATTTTATAATCATCACTTAGATTCTATTATGAAAAATGAAACACATCATTTCATAAAGACCATAGTCCACATCTATGCACAAGAGATGGTTTTGTTCTCTATTGGATGGATCAGAGATAAAAAATGGTTTTATAAAATATATTTTCTAATAATTATAGTTATATAATCATATTAACATCATGATAAATTATAAATTGTTGTTTAATAAAATGAAAATTCGAAATAATAAGGTTATGATATTTATTACTTCCTTAGTTATCATCCTTTAGAATACACATTATGCCCTCATAGTCTAATATTTTGGTAATACCGGTATCTCTATGTTATGGGGATAATATATGTGAATTTATTAGAGAATTTCATTATCAATATAGGTTTATAATTTTTTGTGATGAACTGTGACAATATTTAACATTGTATACATTATGGGAGTTGTACCATTGTAAATATGTTTAACATAAAAATAATATAAAGTAATTTTTTTGAAATTTAGTGAGAAATAGATAAATAATAAATATTAATAAATTTATGGACTAAATTCAATAAAAATTTGGTACTTATATATTTTTTTGTTATATAAGATTATTTATCTATTAATTTAACCCCCCCAACACATATAAAGTTAAGGCATTGACAATCGTTTTACCATGGTAACCATTATTTAAGGATTAATATTAAATACATATTATTATATTATTATATCATTACATATAAAAATATGGAATATTTTTTCCAAGATTAAATAACTAGAACTTGTAAAAAATATTTTTAATATAATTTCAAAAACTCCAATAATTGTTATTTAATTTAAAAATGGGGTTTTAAGAATAAATATGATTTTTCACCAAAATAAATAATGAAATTATTCTCTTAATATTAGATGGAGAATAATTAAAAAATATTTATGAGACATTATAATCAATGAAATATGGAGAATAAACAAGTAATTACCCTATTGATGAAAAATATAAAAAATATATCAGTTATCATAATAAAAAACCCACGAGTTATAGAATATCAATTATGGGTTTATAAATTCAACAAAATATTTTCTTTTATTTTTTAACATATAAAATTTTTATTTTTTTATGAAATATGTTTACAAAATTCTTGTTTCAATCCTATATAATGATAGATCCATAAAATTGATATTAAATTGTTGAAAAAATTAAACATTATTCTAATAAAGATAAACAGTTTATGAAAAATCCAAAAAAATCACAATAATCTAATATTAACAAAACTAATTCTGAATTTGGATTATTTAACAAAATTTTTATTATTAAATTTATAAATTTATTTTTTAATTTCAAATAAATGATATAGATAAATAAATATTATTAAATCATTACCGTGAAGGCATCATGATTTTTTACACTATTTCATGTAAATTTATAATTAATTGATAGTTATATTATCAGATAATACATTTAAATAATAAAAAAATTAAAACATTTTTAATAATATTATAACTATTAAAAAAATACATAAAAGTAGATAAATATTAATATTAATTATTTGAATAAACTCAAATTAATAAATATTTTATAATCATTAAATTTCTGAAAAATAAAGTAATAATAAAAATTTATAAGAATTTAATAATATATTTTGATTAACTAATGGTATTTTAATCCTTTAGTTTCTATATATTTATTCGTGTTTCAGTTTAATGTTGTGTGATTCACATTCTCTTCAACATATTATTTATTTAATATAAAATTCATACTAGAATATTGTGGTGTTTTATTTTTCAGTCCATAAATAAATATTTTTGTAATATTTTTTTTACAAATGTTTGTTACATTAAATTTGTATAATCCAAAAAATAGATTTCATATTCAAAGGATGTACATAAATTAGTTATACAAATATTATAATTTCTTATTTAAATATTCTCAATAACATAGAGGTACCACATTAAGATAGATAATGGGAATTGATCTTCTATATACATACCATGTTAGTAATGTAATATTTCTCATATGATAGGAGATAAATTTTACTTTATACTTTGTTATTTTTTTCAATTTTTTACCATTTGTATAGATAATGTTAGAAAATATACTCACTTTATTTCCATTATTTATATAATAACAATTTCATCAATATAATATGTTATAATAAGATTCCCATATTTTATTCTTCTCAAAATCTAATTCATTAATAATCATAATGAATTATTTATACCTGATGAAAAATATCAGATCATAATAAATCATAAAATATATGTAATAATGGTAATGTATTACTCTTTTTGTTGGAAACATTTTAATATAAAATTTTTATTTTTATTAAAAAAAATACACAATGAAATGTAGTATGTGAAATATTTTTTTAAAAATAATACCACGGATTCAACATTTATTATTTTATACTATTTCTATTAATTATTTATTACTATAAATTATTTAAACATTAAAAAAAGGACTATAAAAATGTGAATCAAAATTACAAAAACAATTTTCTTATCCTGAAAAATAACAATTCAACTTACATAGATTGCATGATATAATTTTTATAAACGTTCATATGTTAACTTTTAAATTACCTAGAATCATAACTCAATAGGCATCACCTTGAGCTATAGTAATTGTGAACGTATGATACTTCTCCCTTAGAATATTGTGTTGTATATTTTCTATTAATATTAGGGAATTTTATAAAATACTTCACAATATATTTACAATTAAATCAATTCATATTAGTATATTATTTTTCCTAAGGAACCAATAGAAAAATTATTCTTTTGAAAAAAATTATAATATGCTCGAACTCCCTTTAAGTAAGAAACATCATTTTTTAACCTATAAGTATTTATTGTGGAATTTTTCAACCATCCCTTATTTTCCATCACCTTATTTCATATTACATTGTTACCAACCATCCCCTATATACATTTATTTAATTAAAAAATTTATGATCTGTGGAAATATTTAACTTGTTACCTAGAACATTATAAAATATCATTGTATATTAAAAATATTAAAGGGAATAGTTCCCTTTCTAGGACTAGATTAATCCCATATATGAAAACATATATTTAAAATTAAATATTATGTACATAATATTTGTAATTACATTATAATATCATAATTTAAAACCCCATGATTTTAAATTTATTTTATTTTGATATAATCATCTTGTATTCCATATGATTCTTTACACACATCCCTAATTCTAAATGAAATGAAAAGTGTTATATTATATAAGAAATTTATTATTTTTTTAGGTATGAAAATAATAACCTCATTGAACAAAATTATTTTATATAATTCAAATATATTTATTTATCACTTATTAATTAATGTTCAATTTTTTTGAATTGTTTTTTTCCTTCAATAATATATTTTCTCATAATTTGGGGTTTTTAAAAAGATTAATTGTAGGAATTAAAATTATATTATTGTTTTTTTAATTTTATTAATTGGATGTAATTTTCAAAATCAACATATCGAGATTAGAGCGTGGTGAATTTTATAGATTTTTTCAAAATATTATTGTTCATTTAGTTATGAAAGAATTATTTTTCGTAAAACTATTAATTTATTTTCATGTAAGGGTCGCATTTAGTCATTATTTTTATATTAAATTTAAATATATAAAATTTAATTTTAAAATATCTATGTAATTAAATTTGTCTCATCATTTTACTTGATATTGATATTAGATCAATTGTGGGCATTAAAACATGTGTCAAAAAATAATATGTTTTTTTACAATGTGAATTTGTGATAATAAATTAAATTAAAAAAAATTAAAAAATTTAGTCATATTTTTTTATATTAAATATTTTATTTAACCTACATTAAATTATGATTATAATACAATTAATTGTATAATATTCATTTTTATTCTTCTTGTTAATTATTTCTAAAAAAAGTTTCAATAATGGTTGGGTATATATTTATATTTATTTTCAATGGCTTATCGACATTGAATATAGTAAAATTGATTACATAATTTGATTAAACATAATTAATATAATTTAATAATTTTAATGTATTTTTTGTTCATAATGAATAATAAAAACTATGAAAAAAAATCCTCGATTATAGTTAAAATAGATCTAGTGCATGTTAAACCAAGAGATATGGGTAGTATTAACAACAAATAATTTATGATTCATACATTCATAAAATATTTCAACCATATAATATAAAATCTAATAATAAATGTCAAAATTAGTCCACTTTCCCATGAATGTGACCTTATATGATTGAGATCATTAAATAAAATCCATGGGTGTCCCTCATATCATTTATAGAAGGAAACTACTTCAAAGCTATTATTCACACAATTTCATAATAATATAATGTCTAAAACATGTTAAATAGAAGTCATTTAATCACTCTGTCCATAAAAATTCTTTTTCAATTATCTTAAGATCTATCATTCAATTCATAGTGTTTATTCATAATGTTTTCTTTGAATGAAGATGTGCAATTTATCCCCAATTCCTTTGAAGTTTAGTTCATCTAATACATCATCTAAAATTATTATATCCCATAAAACAAGGTTACTACATTTCTTTTAATATAATTATATATTATTTTTATTATTTCACAACCATTTACCTTCCCCATACAATGAGATATGAACGTATCTCTCTTGTATACATGTTAACTATTTCCTCCACTCCGTGATAGAATTCATTTTCCACATCTATTTGGCATGGATAGTTAATATGAAATATTAAATACATATATATATAATGTGTATGGTTATTATGAAATAATAATGTCCCTAATATAGTTAATTGTTATTTACCTTAATTTTATTCCTTTTATTGAAAAATTGAAACATCAATCATGTGTTTTTAATGATTATCGTCTCCATGTAGTGATGTAATATATTTTTCATCAGCTCATAATATTAATTGTTTAAAATATGTATATATTTAATATATAAATGATATTAATATAAATATGTATACCTTAATATAAGTGAACTATAATATAATTCCATGTACCATATGTTTTAAACTGAATTATACATGAAAAAAATAAAAATTTCGGTCTCCAGATGAGAATGATGAAGAATTATTATTACTGATAGAATGATAATATGTTATAAGAAATGATGATTTATATTATATTTATTACTATTGATATATTATAAAATTATTATAAATTCAATTTTAATATACAATAACTTTGAGAGCTTATGAGGAAGTAAAAAAGATGAGGTAATGGATTTATGTAACAGTAACATATTTAGAGTTATTGTTCATTATTAAATATATGATAATGATGGTTTATAATATATATCTACATATTTTTATGGATTTTATTCTCTGATATTTATTTCTAAAAATTAAAAAAATTCATTTATTTTTCACCTAATTATTTTCTCTAGAAAAAAATAACGTCGAGAATTGACCATGTTTTTCTCTTTCATATGTAATAATTTCATTCATGACATATTTCATTTAATATCATTTAAAAAATATTTTCTTATTATTTTTAAAATATAATTTATTTTAATTATATTATATATTGTGTACATTATTTACCAAGAATTATAATTAATATTATTATCATTTTATAAGTTATTCTGTCTAATGTTTAACATGAACTATGAGAGGAATGTTATTAATGTACACCACAAGATTAGATTTCCCCACAATCACCAATACACTATACATTATTAAATTATATACATGATTGTACAGTTATTTTCATTTAATTTATTTCTTCATATATTGGAAATGCTTAAATTTAACATAATTGACTTGAAAATGAAAATGGATTTTTCATAAAGAAATTTGTTTGGTATTTTTAGAAGTTTCTTCATCTATAACAACATATTATTAAGTATATTATGATTTATTAAGGATATAATCCAATGATAACATCAATGTTATTTTTCTACAACAATTATTAGTGTAATATAATTATTATTGAAACTCATATCCTTTTCATGGGTAATTATATTATTATATGATTATTGTTTTATGATAATTTTAGACACACTTGTATGATTTTCCTTAGGTAATGTGTTGGTAAAATATTGAATTCTCCAATGTATTAGGTAAATATGCAGATCCAATGAAATAATAAGTACTAATATAGGGACTAATCCAATTTATGGGAGGTAAACTATCCAATATGATTGTTTAGTGCGTTGTGTTTTAATATTTAAATGATGGTATTGATAGTAAAAAAATCCAAAATGATATTATTTGATGTGTTCCTTGTCAAAGTTTATTATTTACATTCTGTATGTGTATAGAAGAATCTTGTGCCTTCTTCTTATTTTATGTTCTCATGGATCATGATTGTATATTAAACAAACATATATATTTTGTATAATGATTGAAAAATCTATATTCAATGATTCATTATAAAACTACTTTCACTAAATTGATATGATTACTGTAGTCATGACTGTATTCTCATACCATTTTGATTATCTTATTCTCACTCATGATCAATTTTTATTATGTCGTATGATTACCATTATGGTGTATCTAAAACTATTCATCCATAGGATTCCCTCTTCTAGGTTAGGATTAAATGTTATAAGTATGATATTTCTACGAAGGTTTCTATAAGGTAATAACAGAATGAAATTTATAATGATATATTATTTTTCATGTTTTTTATTAATACATGTTTCCATAGATACATAGTTTTTAGGGATCTATCATGAATAAAATTTATATGTAATAGAAATTAATTCGATGATATTTTATATTTATTTTTGAAAAGTATATTTCCTTATATTATATATTAAATCAAGGATTAAATACTTCTAAAAACTATAATGAAAAATTATTACTCTGAACTCTTAATATCCAATTTATAGGAGAAACAAATTTGATATTTTTATAAATTGGGTGCCATTTTCTTTGTAATAAATATGTATATGGATAATACATGTGGAATTAGTAATGTAAAATATAAATTTCTGGGTAATTACCTAAACAATAGTTAGTCGAGTATCTAATTAATATCATTATAGTGCAAAGTGAATGATCCCTTACTATTTACCTAGTCTATCTTTTATAACATAGTCCAATTTCCATTTAACTTTTTATATTTATATATAATTATTTCAAGATGACTAAATTCGACCACACGTGTTTTGGAGGCATCCAGAACCCGAAAAAGGATTTGATCTTTTTTAGCTACCTTCAATAAATGTGTGACATGGATTTTATATAATTTGAAAGAATTCCCAGAATAAAAATACATGGGAACCCTAGAATTCAGAACACTAGTACTTTCCTATAAAAAATTTAAATTTAACCTGAAATGTAAGGGAGGAAAAGTAATTGTTTGATCATTTTGGAAAAAAATAAAATAATTTCAATGAATTATTTTATTTTCCTTCTCTTGGTTGAGTGGTTGATGGAAATGATGCAGGGAAGAGACGAGGCATCAAAAATTCAAAATAATTTGGCCAACTAATTGATCGTTAACTCACAACGTTACAATACTTGAATAACACGTAACATAATTTTAGTTTCATAAATGAAACTGTGTAATGATGCCACGTCGCATCATAATGGAAACACTGTAATGTGATCCAATTTATAGTTTGATGCGCTGGGAAAATTAGGACTTAAAAATATGGATGATTCTCTGGTGAAACTATGATGGACATCTACACTAGAGAATACTGATGAACTCTAGCATAACACCATCATCATTGATTCCTTTCGATGATTGGAGCCAAGAAGTGACATCGACGTCTTAATCCGTCAAGGATGAACACCGAATAATCAGATGTCATTAGTGGTAGGGGTTTTGGTTTTGATTTTTTCACTTCCTATTATAAAAATGATGAACAAAATTCTACCCAAGAACTGGTTGATTCATGATTCTTGAGTTATACATGAGGGAGATTTTGTTATTGGTGCTATTTTATTGAAGGTACAAATCATTGAATTTAATGATTGAACGGAAACTCCCTGAACCTCCACGGTCTTAATCCTCTGAAATAGAGTCCCTGGGTCAACTCAAACAAGGCCTGAGTGTTTCCACAGGTGAGTTCATGATGGATGTACCACGAAATGATGACAAGGTAGGTTTGAGATCCTCACATTAAATACAGTGCTCCATAGAGGACAAAGATGCATACAGATCGAATAATGGACCACGAGAGAGCGTTCGGTGGTCCGATAAACTTCTTATTGGTGCACCGGTGATGGGGACATCCCCGGCGTCAGCCATCCCAGTCAGCCATGTGGAAAAGGTGGCCCACATCTTTGGGCCATGTTGACTATGATTTCATGGCTCATGAGCTGCAGTAGTGCGCTGGAAGACTCGACGCCAAGAGGGGCGCTGCGGGGAGGTACAACCCACATCAGGGCCGTCCTGATGGTCGGTGAAGCGGTAGTCCATCAACAATAGCTAGATGAATGGCCTCGTGCCCATGGGGATAAGAAGTTATGTATGTGGATCCATGTGGTTTCCCAGATGGTCGGCACCACTGGACACATCGAGCGACTGGTCCCTAGCTACTGGGACAAGACCTTAGCAGGAAGAGCCCATCCCGCTGCCCAACAGGCTGGACCTATGCCTATAGGCCAAGCCTACGCTGGCGGTCCAGACTCACACCGATTATTCCATACCAACTCTGGAAGTCTGGATCTGCACCCCATTCAGTCAGGGCTAGACTAGATCAGGTCCCCATGCGACCCAATGTGTTGGAAACTCGGCCAACCTAGCCAGGTCCAGTAAATCCTATTGAGGCTGGCCCATAGGACAAGCCTGACCAGACTGACCTCAACCCGCACCATGTCATGTTTAGTTCATCTAAATGAACCAGGGTATGGGACCTTAGGCCGGGTTGGTCCGGTCGGTCAGACTGTGTCAGAACGAGGCCCATCACAATTAACCCCATTGTTACTAAAACACTCATATCATGCAAACTATACATTCGATTGATGATATGTTTGGGGAGTTTGTACCCTATTGACAATGAAAATATTTTGGCACTCTTTATACTGACTATTGTGGAATATGAAATTCGGTGAAGGTCATGAAGAGTAGTTCCCCCAAGAACTCTACTAACAAAACCCTTTTATTGGATGGGACCTGAAGACATCTGACTTTTGGCCCTATGTAAAGAACTTCTCTATGACATTTCATGCCCATGGAGGGATTAACTTCTATGGGAGTTTTCAGGCCTATGGTATGCGACATTACGTGTACCTAAGTAGTCCATGGTTATTGGGAAGCACTTCATTTTGATAAGGGAGACCCAATTTACTCACTAGAGGGGGAGTTCTTTAGAAGACAAGGTGTTTGAATATGTGACTGATGATGCTACTGTTACTACCCTAGAATATACCATATGTTAGCTATATTTTGTTTCATTCTATTCATTAAGGAATTTTTTTGTGGTCATTCAATTTTGTTTTAGGGTCCATACTGAGTATTATATTACTCACCCCAATATCAGCTTCGCCCGCACGTGTTGTTTCTGGTGCAGATGAATGAGGGTTCAGTGGGAGTGATCAAGGATACATGGATGATGGATGGTACGATGGTGGGATAGGTGGCCTAGGTCCGGTAAGGGACTAGTAGGACTAGTTATACATGACATAATACTTCATCTTTCAGTGGAATCACTACACTCATGATTTGGTGGGGTTTTTCTGAGGATAGCCATCAATTTTTCATTTTTGTACATGATGTTTTCATTTTGTTGTTGGGATTGTATTTGGGCCCAATTACATTCAGTTGAACATGAACTCAGCCTTGTTTAAGTGGTACTTTTTCCCCCTTTCATTGTGTTGAGAGGTGGGTTGATGTGAGCGCATATAGGTTCTCATGAAAATGCCTCCCACTTCAATTTTACATCTTTGGTGCTAGTCGCTAGCCTCGATAATTTGGGAGGTGGGTTTGGGGTAGTCACGACATGGTCCTTGGGGGACAACTAATGACAATGTGGTATCATAGGAATTTTTGTTCCCCATGAAAGACCAAGAGTCTGTTGTTTTTCATTGGGGGAGAATTGTTATGTGTTGCGAGTTTTACATTCAGATTCATGGTGTCCAACGATGGTGTGGTGGATGATTTATCCATAAACAAGGACCTTGATTTTTGTTTTCGGCATAATACATGAAAACACTGGTTGCACAACTGTCACCTTTTATTGAATATGAGTTAACTCACAATGTATAACCTTATAACCTTGGTACATCTTGATATATCTCTGGATAACTCCCTGTGGACGACCAGCCTGGATCCTAATACGTGGTCGTGAGGACATCCCACCTAGGGACGAGGCATCCCTTCATAGTCTAGTTTAAGAGATGGCCCCTCCTTGTGGGGGAACCAATACTACCACCATCCACTGGTCAACATCTACTTCCTGAAGATTAGTAAAGGATATTCATAGTCATAGTTCCCTACATGAGTTTTAGACACATAGACCCCCAGGTTCAGGGGAAAGATGGATCCCCGGGTTGCTGAGGACTAGCTGGAGGCTGTGACGTGGGACTTCCTCTTAGTGAGGAAACAAACTTACTAGATGGAAATAATCGAAGCAAGCCTTATACAGGGAAAATAACGGATATGATAGATTTTGACAATCAAGAATCATGATGAGGCAACCCTTACATGGGTTGACATTGAGTATCTTTTCAGAGTGGAGAATTTTTCAACAACCTTGGGCTCTATTGGAATCAAGGAGTTGGATCTCCTATAGAAGGACATAATGAAGGTGGTTGGGCACTCAAAAAGGTTCATAGAGTATTCTCTCTACTCCACCAATATTTTACAAGTCCATTTCATCAAGGATTGAACCTTTCAGCAGAGACTCATGTGGGTGATCAGGGCATCAGCGGTGTCCCTCATCATCCATATTTAGGGAAGGGTGATAAAGTGATCCCTTATAGTGGAGATATTACTGTCGGAGTAGGAACTCAGAGCTAAGGCTATTAGTAGACTCCAGCTAGGATATTCTATGGCAGGCACCAGACCATAGACTAGTGGGACCAAAGCGGGATGGGCCGTTTAGAGGCTTACCTGAGGACTCAGGGTCGGTCGTGCAAGGGTCCGAAGCAAGAGGGAGTCGTCTGAAGGAATGGATTTGCTTCACATGCAGCAGGAAGGGACACATTGCATGTGACTGCCTGACCAGCCAAATAGATGACCATCAGATGATCGAGGAGCCACTGAGGTAGCAACAAAAGTTAGAGTGAGGAGGTACACAGGGCGACATATGTGGCAAAGGATTTGGCCGAGAGGTAGGAGGTGGGAGATGGTTCGAGGTGTTACCACCACAACCCCCAGGAGGTCCACCATGACCTCATGGAATAAGTGGTGATGAGCGATATCATCTCTAGCTAGAAGAGGCTATGAACACGAAAATCTTGAGATGATATGAATTATGATATTTGTCTTCTTTTCCATAGACGCAGTACTTATAGATAAGGTTACTTGTCACATATTCCATTCCACATCTCTCTTTCAGAGGTTATAGATTTTAGTGGATCCTTTGGCGTAACCCACATGGATAGAGGCTTCTATGAGAGGGGATTTGAGGATTACACGTTTGTTCCAGTAGTTTGAGATTACTCTATGAGGTGAGAGTATCGGCAGGGGTCTCTTAGTATCATCATTTTGGCCCTACGATGTCATCTTGGGTACAGAATGGTTATCCATATTCAATTATTAGATCAAATGTTTTAGGCATACATTGCGGTATTTCCGTGTATATGGAACCATGTTTCCCTTAACCTATGGGAAGGAAACCCTTATAGAACAGGATGGAATCTCTCACTAGAGGTTGAAGTCGATCACTCAATAGTTGTATAGCGTCACCCTCGATGCAGTGGAGAAGAGGAGTCGAAGCGTCCCTGTAGTGTTGGACGAGCACGAGGATGTTTTTCCTAGTGATTTTCTTGATCTATCTCCTCAAAGATACAAAAAATTATTTATCGAAAAGTTCCCCAATAGGACACCAATACCCACACTGGCATATCAAATCGCTTTCGAAGAGCATCGCAAACTGAGGGTTTTGGTGGTGGACATGCAGGAGAAGGGGTTTGTAAGGCCTAGTGTTTCACCATGGGTATCCCCAATACTTTTTTCTAAGAAGGATCATATGTGTTTGAGGTTGTGATTAGACTTTTGGAAACTGAACCAGGGGACGTTTAATAACATGTACCCACTACCAATAATTGATGAATTCTTTGAACAGTTGAAGGTAGTGAAGTGGTCCTCAAAGATAGACCTCAGATCAGTCAATCGCCTGCATCAAGTATGGGACGAGGATGTTCCAAATACTGAATTTTATTTTAGGTATGGACACTATGAGTTCTTGGTGATTCCATTCTATGGGACTAAATTCCCAGCAGTGTTCATGGGCCTTTTGAAAAGGATCTTCTAGCCCTACCTCGACCAGGTTGTTGTGGTCTTCATCAATGATATCATGGTGTACATAGCTTCTGAGGAGAAGCACATTTTTTAACTACAGATAGTCCTGACTACATTCCGAGATAACTAACATTATGGTAATATATCGATGTGTCAGTTTTGGATTCAGGAGTTCTATTTCCTAGGACACATCATCTCAGTGGTTGGAGGTGTAGTAGATCTAGTGAAGATAGAGGTAGTTCTTGCATGGGAGCCACCCAGGAGCGTGAGTGGTGTGAAAAGCTTATTGGGGTTTTCTAGTTAATATCGAAGGATCATGACCATCTTTTCTAGGGTAGGAGCACCATTATAATCATTGAAAATAAAGGGAAAACCCATCATTTGGATGGAGAAATTACACCCGTTTTTACAGGAGCTGAGGTAGAGACTGACATGTTCCCCCCATTTTAGACTACCGGAGGAGTGCATTTGGTATGTAGTTTAGTACGACACATTTTGTCCTATGCTCAATTGTGTCCTGGTGCAAGATCGAGTATTGATTTCCTACAACTCACAAAAATTGAGACAGCATGACCAGAACAATTCGACCAATGACCTAGAGTTACTATCAATGGACATTTCCATAAATATGTGGTGTCAACACTTGATGGGGGAGTTGTTCATAGATTACATTGACCACAATAGTCTTAGGTATGTCTTCTCAAATAAGGACTTGATCCTAAGGAAACAATGACGGCTAGTGTCCTTCATGACTATGATTTTGAGACATTCTATTCTCTTGGAAAGGGAAATGTGGTGGTAGACACACTCAGTAGGAGGACCAGGTTGAATCTTTTGAGTGAGGTAGCGTAAGAGTCAACACTAATGAAGAAATTATTTAGGGATGATGGTGAAGATTCTTACCTCCAGTCGATGACTATTAATCCCCCACTCATATAGTTAGTTAGGGAGGCCCACCTTGGGGATGTTGATTTTGAGGCCCGATGTGATCAGATATCCCCAAGATGATTTTCTGATGGATTTTAAATAGTTGGGGATCATGTAATATTTTCCAAAGGGAACACCATAGTTTCAGTGAGGTTATTGGATGATATGTTGATGGATTACCATACATCTTCAATTGTGGTACATCTAGGTGTGGAAAATATATTCCTGGAACTCCAGTGTGAGTACTGTTTTCTAGGGATGATGAAATAAGTGGTTGAGTTCATTTATGTTGCCTCAATCATCAACAAGTGATGGCCGAGCACCGAGTTCTAGTAGGTATGACTCATCCACTCAAGGTACCAGAGTAGAAATGGGACAATATCCCTATGGAATTCGTGACAGGGTTAAAATGTACATTATGAGGTCACGACTCTATCCGGGTGATCATGGAATGACTGAACAAGTTAGGTAACTTCCTACCCATATGGAATAGTTATTGGTAGGGAGGATGAGATGCCTCTACATTCATGAGATAGCACAACTTCATGGGGTGCCTTTGACAATTGTCTCAGATCTCTATTCCCACATCACATCCCAGTTGTAGAAGGTATTACTAGAGGCGTTCTTGATGCCGCTCTGTTTGATCATGGATTTTCATCCCCAAACAGATGGTCAGATTGAGCAGACCATACAGAACCTGGAAGACATTATATATATTTGAGAAGGTACGTCTGTGATCCTCCATACATCATCGACTAGTGCGGGATAGCATTGACAATGGGAGATATTTGCATAATTTATATTGGAGATAGACGATCGATATGAGTGGGTCCTATTGGAGTTATTGATTCCTCTGGTCTGCATCTGATGGCATCATGGGAATCTCTAGGAGAGAACATCGGATTGGAATGCTCATATTCATGCTCAGTACCCCAATCAATGTTTTTAGTTGTTGTTTTAGCATTTAGGGACGTAAATCCCTATGGTGGGGAGATTGTTACATCTCATAATTTATCTCTAAATTTATTTTTATTTATATCAAATTATTTAGGGATATTTAAATTTGACGGCATGTGGTTCAAAGCCCCATAGAGCCCAGAATGAGTTTTTTAATTTTTTTGGTACGTTCAGTTAATGTGTGAGTGGGAAATTCGATCTTTTGAACTGGTGATCAGATTAAAAATCTGAGGGAACTGTTGAAATCAAAACAATGGGATTCCCCTAGAAATTACTAATCCTTTACTGGAAAGGGGAGAGTAGAAAAGTTATTTTTCGAACTTTTCGATAAAAATAATAAATTAAAAAAATCATTATTTTATTTTATGTCACACAATTTAGTGGTGGATAGAGACACTTTCTGGCTATGAAAGGGTAACAACGATGCGCATTAATGAGAGTCATTAATGTATTGTTAAATCATTCTGTAACAACAATTTAATGATGCATAACATTGACGTTGTTTCGTAAATCAATCAACATAACGACATGACCTCGTATCATATTGTAAATGGTGTGACGTGATGCTATTTATAGTTTGACGCACTGGGGAAATAAGGATTAAAGAATTTGGACGATTCTTTGGCGAACATCTGATGGAATTCTACCCTATTGAATAATGAAGTATGCCAGTGGAACTCCATCATCTTTGACACATTTTGTTGATTGGAAAAAGGAAGTGATGTTAATGTCTTAATCCCTTGAGGATGAACTCCACGACATTGGAAATCATAAAAGGTAGGGATTTTTTTATTTGATGTTATTACCCATCAATTTATAAAAACAATGAACACTTAGAAAACCACAAATAGGTTGATTCACAAATCATGCATCATGAAATAGGGTGATATTATTCTTCATGTTATTTTTATTGGGGTCCAAGTCTTGGCATGGGATTATTGAATGGAAACCTACAGATCCTCTCCTATCATTAATCCACTAAAGCAGAGACCAGGGATCAACAAGAAAAAGGGTTCATCACCTCCTCATGTTAATTCTTGGTGTATAAACTCATGAAATGATGGCATGTTATGTATGGGATCCTCACGGAGAAGATAGTGCTCCACAGAGGGCACATATGCAAATAGTTCAAAGAACGGACCACCGGAGCACGTCCGCTGGTCCCCTAAACTCCTTTTTCACGTGATAGTGTCAGTAGTGGCACTAGTAGTGGGGGAAGAAGTGGACAGCCCCGCCGGATGAGTGGAAGAGGAAACCCGCACAGGGGTCTGTGTAGACTAGGAAGTCGTGGTTCGTTAGTTACGACGTCACACTTGAGGACGCGTGGCTAGGTGGGGTGCTGTGTGGAGGGATGACCACGTCCAGACCATTCAGATGGATGTCGAAGCCGTGATCTATCGATTGTGGCTAGGGGAACAGAACCACATCTTTTGGGAATGGGGGGATATAAACGTGGCAGCTAGACCATATCCTGGTAGGTCAGCACCACCAGCCGCACTGCAGGGCCAGTCCCCTAGGGCCAGGCCAAACCCCTAGTGGGACGGACCCCTGCCAACATGTCTGACCCATGTAGAGGGGCCTATACTCGACCCAGCGGGCCACACTCACAATGATATGATAAGCCTTTGGAGCCTTCGTTCCAAGTTGGACTAATCATGGTCTTTGGTCGACCTAGTGGGCTAGACCATCGACCAACCATCCAGGGTCCAGCGAGTCTTATTGGGCCTGGCCCACTATCCATACCAAACCAGACTGACCTCGACCAGCACAAGGTCATGTCAATTCCATTTAAATGAACTAGGGTGTGGGACCCTTGGGTGAGGTTGGTTGGGTCGATCTGGCTAGGCCGGACTGGGACCCATCGCAACCTAAACCCTTTAGTTACCAAAACACTCATATCACACAAACCATGTATCCAATGACAATCCTTTTACATTTTTGGGACCTTCTTGACAAGGAGTATCTTTTGGTTGGCTATATGGTAACTTTTTTGGATGTTGATATGCGAATAATGGCTTGAGGAGTGTTTCTCCCAACTGCACTATATACAGAACCCCGTGACTAGCAGAGACCTGATGACTGATGACTTTTGGCCCCATTGGAAGCACATCTCTGTGACTATGAAGGGTCAAGGTGAGAAGAACATCTCCTTTACTTTTCAGGAAAATGGTATGTGATGAGGAGGAATACATCAGTTTTCCATGACTACTGGGAAAAATCTCTCTATGACTTTGCATGCCCATGGTACATGATGGGGAGGTGTACCAAAGAAATCCAAGGTTAGTGGGAAGAACTTATTCGTAGCATGGGATACCTATTTTACTCACTAGAGGAGGTCGGGGTGTTTGACGATGTGATTGATGATGCTTCTGTTTCTACCGTAGAATATACCTGGTGCAAGCTGTATTTTGTTTCGTGCTTTACATTAAGTAATTTGATGTGTGGTCTTTAATTTTTTGGGGTGTCTCTACCGAGTAATATGTTACTCACCCCTGTATGGGATTCACCCGAATGTGTTCTATCTGGTGTAGATGACCGATGTTTCGATAGAGGTTCTCAGGGAGGCAGGACTGATAAACACTACGATGGTGGACTTGGGGGCCTAGGAAAAGGTAGGGCCCAATAGGATTTGGAAGGCATGAGATAGTACGTTGGTTTCCTGTATATTCCCTACTCTAACAATCGAGTGGGGTTTTTATGAAGATTTCCATTAGAATTTTTTTTCAATTGTTGTTTTTAGTTCATTGATCGGTTGGTATTCTGGGCCACATATATTCAGTTGTACTTGAACTCAGACTTGTTATAGTGGAACATGTTTTCCCCTTCCAATGTGCTGGGATGTGGTAAGGTGTGAGGGTGAATAAAGGTACTTAGGAAAAGGCCTCCCACTTGTAGTTTGATGCATTCAGCACTTGTTCCCAGCTGCTGGCCATCATGAGGCGGGCTTGGGGTAGTCATGGAACGGGCCCCGGGGGATGGTTAGTGACAACATTACCTCATGAAATTTTGTTTTCATAAATATTTTATTTATCATCCATTATAGTTATATACCTTCAATTACATGCTTAAAACCCACAGAAGAAATGATGAATAATACATTCATATTCAATGAATGTACCACAACACACTTCACTAGTCTTGTAAAAAATTTATCGTATTTACTAATGGATTGGTTCCAACATTCCTAATAACAATTAATTCTTCATTAATTGGTATTATGAATAAATTTAGTTTAATTATTATAAATTAAACTCATAAAATCATCCCAATCCGTTGATTAAATTTATTTATGCTTCCACTCATTAGATAAGAGATTCTACCACTTTTTTCCTGTCATTCCAAATATTATATAGCTAATAATACAATTTCACATTCAAATAACAAGAAAATGGAATATATAATTTTTATTGAGATTATGTACTTCCAATAATTAATTTTATTGGAACAATCACTAAATAAAGGTGTAAATTTCTTCATCTATGACTCAATAGTAGATTGCTAATTCATTTAATAATTTGGATTTTCAATATGATTTGTGTATTGAGATTTATTGGTATGAATTAAAAAAAATATTAGTATGTATCATATAATATTCTATTTATTGGATGAAAAATTATTTCATTATCATTATAATTTTGGGTTATCATTATTCTCTATAACTATATGAATTATGCTATTTAATTCTTAAATAGAATGATAGTGGTTATTATATTCATCAAATACATCTTAATCACATATAAAATATAGATCTCGTGCTATTAGTATTAATGATGAGACGGGTGATACTAAAGTCATGAATGGTACACTTATCTCCCTATAGAACTAATAATGACTTATATTATTATAGTTGTATCCAAACATTTATATTTGAAAAAATTTATAAGGGTATTACATTACAACAACAATGAATTAGTGTTCAATTAGTTGTATACATGTTATGTTATTGTGATTTCATATCATTATTGTGATTTTTGAATGATATAATTTTATGGAAATTTTATCCCTAAAAATATTATTACTCTACATATATCAGTTTTTAATGTGGTAATTCTTTGGTATTATTTAATTATATAATTACCTTATTCATAAAATTCGAGAAGAAGTAAAATATTTTATTACCTTCCATACTATGATAATCTACATATTGGTGGTTAACACTAAACATCCGAATGAAAATTTATTTCCATTCAATTGGTTTCATATCCTATTCAAGGTAGGTATTTACTAGAGAAAAATGATGTTTTTATGTTTGATTTTTTATACTTCCTAATAATCATAATTATTACAATTCAATATAACTCTTATAGAGTGTTACACCTATATCAAATAATCTATATGGAATTCTCGAGATAGAAATAATTGAATTGATAAAGAACTCCAATAGAATATTGATATGGGATATGTTCACCCATGAACATCACCTTGGGGTGTATTTGTTTATTTTTAGAGTAATAATGATGGTTTAATTAAACTTTTTATTTATTATGGTTAATATAATATGTTCCATATCAATTGTATGTATCATATGTCTCATATTTATTGCTTTTATGATAATATTCGGGAGGGTGTATATTTTTAAAATATTAATCATAGATCTAGAAACAATCAATAGTATTTCAGAATTGAATATTTACTGCCAACATACCTACATTAGATGTATGAAAACAATGATTTTATATTGATTCAATTTTATCATACTAATTCATCCTCTTACATTATAGAATTAAGGAATAGAGTATTTAGTGATTACATTGATAAATTATTGATACTCTTTAGTGATGATATTTCGATATATTCAATATTAAATGATTAATATGAAGATCTCTAAATGATTATACTATGGATCCTTATAATGGAAATGATTTTGACAAAATGTAAAATGTATTTGTTTTTTCTATGATATTTTTCATATTTTGTTCATATAATTTTAAGAGATAGTTTATTAGTGGATCCTTCTGTTATGCTTGTTTTTAAACATTGGCCAAGAGAAACCAATGTTATTTAGGATTTAATTATTCTGTGGATTATATGTATATCGTTTTCAGATTATAAGTAATTTCAATTTTCTATCCAATCCAGTCAACTTTTTATATTTGAAGGGATTTATGTTCATTTTAACAAATGAATGTGATGAAATTATCATATAATATTAGGGAAATTTTGTTACATCGCCTATTATCACACTACCCAAAGCCGTAGAGAATAATATGTGAGTAAAATTTATGAATTCAATAAGGGGATGTGATTTTTTATAGGGGAAATGAAATTAATATTTCTTATGCCACATTCCAACTAAAGGTTCATGGGAAATATTTCCCAACCCCTAATTTTGACTTAGCATAAATAATAATTAAATAAAATCAGAGCATGGGACACTATATATATAGATATTTGTTTAGTATATACTAATTAATAAAATTTAATATTTATATTAAACAACAATGTGATTAATTTTTTCTGGATGATGTGTTTGGAGTTTAATAATATTTATAACTTATCTGTATATTATAAAAATACTAAATTTAAAAATTTATTATATTATTTGAGTTGAAATATTTATCCTAATTTATTTATTTTAATGATAAAATATGATCCAATATTTTGGGATTTGTGAATCATTTTCCTTGAAATAGTAATGAAATGGGAGAAATCATATCATTCCCAAATGAATATTGAACCATATTTCCTTGTTATGAATCATGATTCCAAAAAAGATAATATTGAGCTATAAAATAAGGTGGTAAATTTGAACATGGTCATCGTTGATTAAAATTGAATTCTAAGGATAATAACTTGAATATACATCCCATAAATACCCAACCTATAGAGACAGATATTGAAAGAATATTATAATTCACCATTCTAAATTCATCTGGGAAATTAAAATATATGTGAAGATATAAAATTATATTTGTGGTGTGGGAAAATAAAGGGTCACCTAATAGATTATATATATATATTATTTTAATGTTATAACATTTCAGAAAAGAGATATATTTATATTTTAATGTTAATATAATTACATATACTATAAAAAAAATGGGGATACAAAATAATGTATTTTTTTCAAAATTCTTTCAAAAACTCTAATATCCATAATGTTTGTTGGGTTGTAATCATTAAAAATATGAACTCAATAAACTTCCATACTATTATATAATATTTATCAGATGATCATCATAAAATTATTTATATTAAAAAATTAGAATATTTCAAGAAGATAGACAATCTATTATATTTTAAGGGTAATATAGTATTTCGTCAACATTTTATATAAGTATTCATCAAGCTCTAGATAAATATGTTTTTTTAGTAATAAATATCACCCACATATTGATATTAAATCTATGTGGTTCATTCATTCCCTGAAGGGTCTTTTGATACCTTTGTATCTATATTATAAATGTTGTTGTGATCAAAAGATACTTCTTTTGAATTATTTTGTGAAAATATCTTCTTTCAAGATTTCAAATGTCCCTATTTGAATCCCTTTATGGAAATGATGTCATAAATCTAACATTATGTCACAAACATTGAAAAATAATGATATTGGGATAAAATGTAGATGATGAAATGGTATAGATGTTTAGACACATTCAGAATAACATCCCGAAATCATAAAGTAGATGATAGTGTTATGATAAAAATTATCAATTTGGTATATAATTCAACTTTGATGATAGGGTATTGTGTATAATTTCTTCAACTTTGTAATTTATTTAATTTTGGATTAACATAAGACATAGACCTAGGAAATTTTTTTTGTTCAATTTTATTTATTGAGTTCAGCTAGAATGTTATTTATTTCCACTCCAACCAAATCGATCTCATCTTCACGTTGTATTCCATGTATCCCACCTAATAAATTTTATTCATGATCAATCATAAGTAATGATTTTTAATATTTTTTCACTATATAATCATATTTCATTTTAATAAATAGTTGTATAAACATTTGACAATATAGATATGTTTTCATGGAAGAAGACCACATTTATTGTTAATGTTCATTAGATGAATAAAAAAATTTAGAAAACAACATAGAAACCTGATGTTCTGATGATGAACATATATCCAATATATTAAATACAACTAATAGAATTTCTAGAGATAAATTCATTTTAATAGTGGTATAGTTTAACACCAAATGATTTTATATTTATTTCAATGGAAACAATCTGAAAGAGTTCAATAGACTAGCATTTACATGCCTTGGAGTATAAGTAAACCCTAATACTGTAATATATTTTTACAAAGACATTGAATATAGATGTTTTGAATATAAAAAATAAAAAATAATAAAAAATATTTCCTTTATCGAAAATTTATTATTTATTTCTATATAAATGAATTTATTTTTGCCTGTAATGTTATTTTATGCTTTAAAAATACTATTTCATCACTGATTGAGTTAAATATCAATTTTCACACATAGAAATTATAGTAATTTTCTACAATGTCTAAAAATATTGGATTTAGTACATTATATAAATTACTAACATAATATTTACATTATTAAATACATGTCAAATTTTATAATTTTTTAGAATTTTTTTTAATGAATTGCATAAAAATAGAGATTTTGGAAAAAAAACGAATATGATTTCACATACAAGTTTTATATTTGATTAATTTTATTTCAAAATAAATATATAAATCTAATAATTATGAATTTACTATTTAATATAATATTAATAATAATTATACATGATTTTTATAAAAGATCATTTCTGGGACTTGTATCAAAATTTTAAAAGAACATTTTTTATAGAAAAAATTATTAATTATCATCTTAAATTTAAAAAATTTCTTTTTATTAATTAATTTAATGGAATTTATAGATTTTATTTTCAATAATATGATTTAAAATTAATTTTATTTTTCTTTAATATTAATTAATTGTATTAAATTCTTTTTTAAATAAATAATATTTGTTATTAAATTAGTTTTTCATTTGTGGTTTGTGAGCTTATATATTGTCAAATTATAAAAACAAAAGAATTTTAATTTCATAATATCTTTTAATAAATTAAATCAGGTATATTAAAATTCTATAAAATGTTTGACTAATTTTTTTCATACTTAATAGTAAAAACTGTAATATTTTTATAGCATGGATAAAGTTAAAATGAGTTTACCGGGGGTAAAACCAATAGATAATAGATTTCGTAGAACACAATACACAATACTTCTTAGTGGGTGAGGATATTAAAATCCTATAATGTAATAATTTTTTTATAGTAAAGTTTTAGATATATTCCTATGAATGATACCTTAAATAACATAGATATTTTAAGAAATTCATTTTGTGTTTTTCCCATCAATTAAAAATAGGACCTATTATCATTATTTAATTACACCATTTGTGATTACTATATCAACCAATCCATTATAATATTTTATTTGATATTATTTCCACTATCCGCAGTCTTTTGTTCCTCTCATTATACCAATAATTAACGCATTAAGTTTTAATACAAAGGAGGTCTTTCAATGATGTGGTATAAATCCTAACCATGATCATCAAATATTATTTTTTATTATTTGTATAAAAAAATATTTAATCCATAATATAATAATTAAAAATTTACATTCCTCATACAGATATATCATTATGAATTGGAAAAAAACTTTTACACCATTTCTCCATCAAATGGAAGAGGTGTACCTTTGGGATATGTTTGGACTAAACCCTCAATGTAGTGACAAAATTAATTTTATACGATGATAATCCATGGATTATTATTATGTAATATTTAATATATATATGTGTGTGAGATAAAAATTATATAATAAATTTTAAAAAAAGGTTGATTAATTTTTTCCTCACTTTCATTCCATCAATTGAAAAAATGGATGCATCACTTATGAAATCATAGGAACTATCGTATCCTTGTGGTGATTTAACATATTTTTAACGACCGCTTTTAATGAATGTTTATAATTAAATATATATATATATAATTAATATCTATGATATTTATATAATGACTTATTTTATATAAATTAAAGTTTTATGATAACAATGTAGGGAATATACATTCCGAATAAAAATACACTTGAAAAATAAAGAATCTAACAATGAAAATGATGATAATATTACATTTTTTAATTAATTGGATGAAATATATTATAATTAAATGATTTACTATATTATAGTTAATAATAATGATTTATAATATAATTATAGTTAATTTATACTCATTATAACAAATATTTGGTGACATATGATGGTTGATATTCTTTAGGTATGAGTTTTATTAGAAAATCATATATTCAAACTAAGAATGTTTATTATTTAATTTCTAGGAAATTATTATATAATATAGTTCAAATTTAGTAATCATTTTATTATAATATGTGTTTTGGTATTACTTATTTAATTTCCATTCCCCCCTCGTTATATTCTCTTAAGACTGTAAGAATATTTATGATAAATGTCATCGTGTTTTTATTTTTGATTGGGAATCATTTCTTCTTGGTCCATATATCCATTTAAATGTTTTCCATATTTTATTTAATATTATAAAAAATATATTTTTTTAACTATATATGACTTTTATTTTCATTGATTAAAAGTGATATTCATCCACTTTACATACATTTCACTTTGTAGTTTTTAATAAAAATATTAAATGAATTATTCTATGTACCAGCAACGTACGAATTGATTACCAAAAAATCATGAATAATTATTATTTAAATTATTATATTAAAATATTATATAGTTGTTATCAAATAAAATTATTTCATTAAAAAATTAGATATATTTATATTTTTAATAATTTATTTCAAAATGAAAAGTTTAATTTCCTCAAGAAATATTCATGTGATATTTTAATGGTATTTTAATCTATAATAACAACCTTTGGTGATTCATAAGAAATGTTGAGGTTATTTTCCAAAATTACCAACATTATTATTTCTTTGTAATGTTTATTTTCTTGATGATAAATTGTTCTTCAAACCTATATACTTTAAAAAGGTAATGATATGATGATATGATGACTAATTTAGGATATTGTGACAAATATATATATATCTGTGTGTGTGTGTGTGTGATTTTTATTTTGTAATAAGTATACCCAGAAACACATTGCACGTATATTCATTGTGTAAATATAGAAAACTAATTATATAATATTGACTAGAAATTGGTTGATCATTGATTTTAATAGAGGTATACAAATAAAATGTTTTGGTGAGTGATTCTCGATTATGGAAATAGAGGAATGAGGTGTAATCAATATAAATATTGATATTCCCTAAAGTCATACATAAGTTAAAAATTATTTATAGAGAATTATTTTATACCAAGAAAATAATACATCTTCTTTTTTTATGCTTTCATGTCTCATGATTCAATATATATAATATTACTCCTTTATTAATTAGTAATTTTTTAAAAAATCATTCACAATCGATAATAATTAATGTCATTTGACTAATATGGAATGAATTTACTATGTAATGATCTTTTTCACAAATCCTAATTAGTAATTTTTACTCATGAAATTTTATTTATGTCATGTACATTTACTCTTACTAAGCATCGTAACACACTCTTTATTATATTTCCCTTTCTCATGTTATAAATAATTATTGAATTAATGATAAAGATTATATGGGTTATATATTTGAACAACCAATTATGAAAATTCTATAAATATTATTTTAACTATTGTTAATGTATCAATGTATAAACGGTAACAAACTAATTAGGTTTCATTCTTGGATCACATTGATTTGTAGTGAATATTTATTTCAGGAGACATAATTTTTATTTTATGAAAATTGTGGGAATATCTCAATAATATCGGTCTCATTATCACCATTAGTTTCCACTACCTTCTGTATAAATTATTGAATTTACTTTCCATATCATCGCATTTCTCTCAAGGAAAATATTTCTCAATGTGTATCACTATAATGTTCATCCATTCCATTATCTCTTTCAACACATCCAATGTATTATGTGTTAATGAACACTTTTGATAAAAAATTCAATTTAAACAATACACTTATAGAATATCCATATCAGTTTTCTTACTTATCAAATCTAAAAATATCACATCATGAGATAGGATCTACTGATAAACTATTAACTGAATATTAGTTTAGTTAAATGTTATAAGTCTATACTATATGAGTATGTCGTACATCATTGCATCATTATGTCATGTTGTATATTTTTTTGTTCGGACAAGGTTATTGGATATAACCTTATAGAAAAATATTTTCATTATATGCTTTTCTACCCACGAAATAATATTGAAATTCATAATATTTAATTACCTACTAAGATTACATATCATGATTCTTTTTTCATTCCTTCCACTAGGTTCCATCTAAATATAATAAAATATAATTAATTATTTCAAATAATTAAAAATATCTTCCATAATATAAAATTCCCTAAAATGATAATACTTGTTCTATCTATGTTCCACTATAATATGATTCTCAAGGTTCTAGAAAACAACATTTATTTTTAGGGTGGTATATATTATTTTACATTTGTATAAACCCTCATTGATTTCCCAGTGGGTATAAAATTAGAGGCTACTCCAAAAGGAATGTTGATTTTCATTTTTTAGTGAAGATGTAGATGAGTTAGATCTGAGATGCATTCCATATACATTAAATATATATATGTACATTATTTCTATGAAATACATATGTATATTTTTTGTGATATACCCTTCCACGTCATTAGATTGTTTTCCCTATGTGGAAAAAAATAATTTTTAAATGGAATGGAAATTTTACACACTAGGTGAATTCCTAGGGACCTTTTTTAATATATACAAGGCCAGTTATTTTTGGATATAGGCTCAATATTCCACCAAAAAATTGATTGTTTTGAATAAGAGACATCCACCATTCCCACATAATAGTATTTCCTCATTATCCTCTATCCAGAAAAATATTGGACTGCCATTAGTTATGTTAGATAGCTCGTGGAATTAACTACACTGCTTATTCTTCCTATTTTCATTAAAATAATTTATTTTTTCTATTTTTGATAAATCTTATATTCCCTATTTTAATATTACATATTTGTTTTTATGATTACTTCTGTTCTTCTACCATTAAAATGATGATAATGGATATATGTTAATCTTCAAATCATGAATATGTTATATATATATTCTATAAAAGTATATGAGTTCTATATTATTTTTCTATTCTTCTATATACCATAAATTTCCACATGTTTGATGAAAAATATATCTTATTTTAAATTTAATAAATAATTTAATAATATAAAGTTTGATATATGTTAAATTGTTATTGGTTATATAGCTTGTTGTTTCCACCTAATTAGGGTTGACAATTTAATTTCCCTCTTGTTGTAAATGTTTCATAGGCAAACAATTATGATATTAAATTGGAATTGACATCACTTTAAATTATATATATTTATTAAATTTAATTGAAGTGAGTGGTATGGCTCGACCACATGTTGTATATTTTTTAAACTGAAATATATTAATTATTACACCCATGTGTATATAGGGATAAATATTAAAAAAATAATTAATGTACTAACCCTTTATTATTGATATTTGACCATGGATAATTGATATTGGGAAATTAATATGGGTATTTTTGGAAATGGCATTTGATTATACCTCTTTATTGGGTGTTTGGAATGGAATATCACATTGTTTATTTTAAAATAAATGATTGTCATGGAACTCAATATTGCCTAGCATTGGGTGTAGGAAAGGATGACTAAAAACACAATATCTACTTTTTATCATGGTGTCTGAAATTTATATGAGATTCAATGAGTGTACAATTTGTGGGATATTATAGCTCATTTGAGTCTTCATGGATTCCTTATTTATTCCTTTGGTCCAACTAGCAGGTAGTATCCATGTATATGCCTATATATTTCCCAAAAAATATTTTTTATATGCCTGTATACATATTATGTAGTATTACTTAGATATATGTGGATTTGATACACTAACAAGACAAATTATAACATATGATGAAATAAAAAAAGTCATCAAGCATTCCTATAGGAACTTAAGCCAAGTATTATTATTTTTTAGTATTATTTGTTAATTTTTCTACCTACTCATTAACAATATATGTATACTGACAATATAATTCTAGACACAATTGGTGGTGGACTACTAAGATTTTATAAAAACATACCAGAGATACCATTTGTATCCATGTATACATTATGACTGTTGGTATGGATTAAACTATTTACTCTATCGTTGTTGTCAATTATTTTTCATATATCCCAAATCTTGTCAGTTGAGGACCAAATGCATTATCATGTTGAAGGTGGAGAATTATATAAGAATTTTATATTTTATAAATAAGATTGTGTATTGTTGAAATATGTATCCCTTGTTATCCACTTTTGTATAGGTAGATTCCCAGAAATCCATTTCTAAATTACTTGCCTATAGATTGAGAATATTATTATCGATTCATTTTTTATTCATATAACCATTGGTTTTTATGTTATCTTATTCCATTGTTTTTTTGTTTAATTCATATGCCTATATTATTTATTATATCTATTTTTATCCATGTTTCTTGTTTCATATGAAGGTTTGGTGTCACCCACATAATATCCTTCGATTCTCACGACAATTCTTCATCCTATAGCGTAGGGGGAGGCACACTTGTAACCATGAGACCCATTGGTTCTCAATACTATTTTAGAGGATGACATGTCATGATTTCATGAAGTTTTACCCGAGAACATTTACCTTTAACATATAGTTTTGGTAATATATTGGTGACTATCAATATACCAGAATTAGGTAAGGAAGTTATGATTATTATTTTCTAATGCACAAAAAATTGGAACCCAAATTAACATGGATGTGTTATTGCTGTTAATGAAATAAAACTATAATTGTTATAAACTTTTCATCAATGACTGAAAAACAATATTTGTTATTATAATATTTATACTATTAATAATATTAATTTAGATTATTTACCGTCTACATAGTATGAATTTGATATTGCAGCACATGCTTCATCATACCCACTTTTAGACTAAAATTTCATGGATTTTTAACCCATGTTTACATAATGCATTAATTTTAATATTGCATTTTTTTTGTAACATAATTATTATATATGGAAATTTGATAATTTCTCTTATATGGTAATGTAATTGGATTAATTATAGATTCTACATCGTTTTAAATCGTTTTTTCTCTTGATTAATGATGATGAAATAGTAATTTTCAAATTATACCATGTTGTGTGTTCTAGTCCTATTCTATATATCAACTGAAATACCATTAATTGATTTATTTACATGAATTCCTTTAGTAATTAGTGACGAATGTAATCCTTAAAAACAAAAAGGTGATTCATTTGATCAAATCATTGGATATTACCTATTACATACATAAATCATATGTGATGTTTTGGTCAAATTTACATTAGCTTCCTATTTCATTTTATATGAGTGAAGATTTTATAAATTGGGAATGAGGCCACATTTTACGAAAATGGGATTTTTTTAAATATATATTAGAACACGTCTCATAGAGTGTCAAAATCAATGTATTTAAAAAAAATTATTTCATTTTGTTAGTATTACATGGGATACCAATTTAATTGTAAATAATTTCTACCCTTATTCCATAAAATTGAGTCTCTAACTACTATATCTTATGTCATCTGATACGAGACCTAGACCCAAACTCGGACTTCTTATTGAAGATATGGGGATGACTATTATAGTGCATATGGCCTATTATGGATTTCCATTATCACACGATTCTCGATATGTGAGTATATAGACAATTGTGACCATTACCATTGAAATGACATGTACTGATCAAGTTATATATATTTCTTATTTTATGATATAGAATTCAATTATGTGGAGTTTGTTTGGAACTTTAGAATTATTCCACAATGATGCCCCCAAGTTGTACACCAGGAATACATTTAGGGCCATTCTCCGAAGGTGGTGGGATATGTTACTAGATGTGATAACTACTATAGTGACACCAACAGATCCACATTACATTCTAGATTTGGGAACATAAACCCATTTTTAAGAGGGTTTTCTTCATTTGATGCAGTTTATAAATGGTGTTTTTCAACCATCCACTATAATGGAAGAATTTTCACAACAGTTACAACAATAGTATCCTCCAAAAGTTTCTTGGGATGTCATACCACATTTTTTTGAGTCATGGATGGGGGATACTAATCATAAATTAGATAATTTAGATATGACTCTTAAATATATAGTCAATATCACATAGTATAAACTATGTGGTTCTTCAATGTGATTGTCTGATATCATTATCCATCATTAATGGCATCAATATATGACATAGAGGGAATTCCATAGCATTCTATTTTATTATATATATCAAAATATATTGAGGGATTATCACACATGTTATTTTATGGAATAACATATAGGATATATTTTGATCATTTTACCTATCAAAAAACATTCACATTGTCCTTATATACTGATGAGCACAAGTTGATGACTCAATTTGAGTTTATATATATATATATATATATTCTATATGATATTATGTTAATTTCTACTAGATGACTAATATTTATAAGTTAGTTAAAACAACCCAAGTCATAGTGCAGAATTTGGAAGAATGTGATTATGTGAGTAATGGTTGTTTAGCATGAAGACCATATAATGGGTCTTTTAGTAGACAAATCTGTCAAATGTATGTTTTTCAAGACTATAGAAGTTGTGTAACGAATCTTAATGATTGTTTCATCATCTTTAATATGATCTAAATGATGTGAAAAATGAGTCCACGTTGTATGTGAGATCAAATTGTGTATAGAATAAGTGACATAATGGGGTATATCCATCATTTCAATAGATCATTTACACTCATATCTTGAGACTGTGTGTATACTCCAACTCTATGCTCTATAATGACATAATTATTTTCTATTGATGATAAAATATAGAATACCACAAGACGATCAGGAAAAGATGGTGGTCAAAGTAGAGAGAATTTATTCACAAGATTCATAGTGCTCCTCGAGTGGGTATGCTCAAGGTGGTTAGGTTGTGACCAAGGTACATAGTGTGGGCTAGTTAAACGGATTTCATCCTATACAAGATGTGTATTGTTCCTGACCATAAACACTTTTATGTACTATTCTAGTCCTATGTACTCTAGGGTCCTATTTATATGATATATGATCATTTCACGCTTTTATATTTGTGGTAATTATATTGATTATAAGCCACATGATAGTGTACATATATGGTGTTATTACACTTAATACCAAATTAGGTATCCAAATATATTTCTTTTTAATAATTTAAGTATTTTAACTTAATGATAGGTGATTTACATATCTTCTAGAAAATATTCATCATCGACCTAACAATGTTTTATCTAATTCATTGGATGGACTAGTTAGTCCTCTTTTGTGACCATATTGATTTTTATTAATGGAGGTTGATCTTTACAATGTCATAGGGTGGTATGTATATTCATAAGGGATAATGGGGTACCCTTTGGTATCAAATAGGACTAGAGAAGTAGGGGTTGGGCAGAGTGGCAACCACGTAAGAAGACATTTTTAGGATTATTAGTGGAAATGAACTGTTATTTTCCCCCCTGTGGTTGAATTGTTCAGTGACATCCAACCTAACGACATTCATGGGATACCTATAGTGAGAGATATAGAATCCAACATTAATGTATTTCCAATAGTAGCATAAATTTCCAATATACCTTACTAGATATGACATATAGATCTTCTTGATCTCATGATATTTATGGAATTCTATGAAAATTAATTCTTTCTCTATCATAGTAACACACCATCAAGCCCTCAGGTCCTTTATTACAAAATATTTTATGGCACCCTAACTATCTTCTTGGATTACTAATTTTTTTAACCAAATTGATTTAAAGATCCATTATTGACTACCTAGAATAGATCATACCCATGCTCATCTACATATAGTGATTTATTTTTCAAAGAATAATTTGAGGTCATGTGATAATTATGTTTGTGATTAGACATATTAAAATACATATAATAAAATTTAATGTATGTATGTTCTTTATGAATATCTGGTAATTTTTTTAGTCTTGTGAATGTCCAGGCTATTTTCATGGCTATGATAAATAGGGGTCACACCTTTTCCTGAAATCATTTGATGGAGTCATTGTGGATGACAATATAGTGTATTCTCAATCTCAACATGAAAAAGACTAACATATAGTGATCATTATGAATACAACTAGAGAGAACCCTATTTATGAAATGATAAGAAATTGACACTATTGTATCGAAGATTTCCACTTCAAAGGACATATAATCTAGGATCTAGTAGTATTTTTTGATTCAATGATTTTCAGAATAGTAAAATACAATTTTAACCCCAATAAGATCATCAATATAAGTATTTTATTTTTGATATCCATGTGTTATTTTTGTATCATCTCAGATTCTTTACGCCTAATAGTGCCTCTACCCTTATGTAATGTGTAACTCTGTGGAAAGTTTACTAACCGCAAGGCCTTTTCCTAAGGGAGAGTGTTTTGGTTGAGGATTCATCTTCTATTTGGATTATATATATAGGTGATAGCTTACACATAAATGAGTGTGTCTAGGTTCCAACACAAAACTCACTGGATTTAATGCCAGAATCTCAAGCCACTTATAGGCTAATACATATTGGGTCACTAAGATCTATTAAGGCATACATAACCAGTATTGGTAGACTATTATGAAATGAGAGATATAATTATTTTTCAATCAGTGTTCCACAAATTAGCTTTGGTAGGAGGAACCTCATCAAATGTAATGAAATGAATAAAAGTTTTCCATTCTTGAAAAAAATAGGATGATATTCCTTGGGACATTTTGATTTGAATAACTATATCACCTCAAAATAATGACATATTTTTGGATTACATTGAAGGTTTTATGAAAGTCACACACTTTTTACCTATTAGGGAGAACTTCTTCGTACAATGGCACGTGATGATATATTTTTGGGAGGTTATACACCTTTATGGATATCCATATTCAATCATAATGAACAAGGATTCATGTTTTATCTTCCTATTGATGATGGGTTTACATAATTCCTTTGGTACATAGGTGCTTCTGAATATTTCCTATCACCCTCAGATCGATGGTAATACAATGTGCATGACACTTGTGTTAAGAGGAAATGAAATTTTCTTCACTCCATGACATTGGGAGTTCTTATGAGAAACACATACCCCTATTTGAGTTCCATTAAAATAATAGATTTTTTTGAAATAATTATGATGATTTCATATGAGGCCATATACGTTATGCCATGTCGATCAACATATATATTGTTAGAGGAAAACGTTGAAACATTTATTATAACATTTTTCATTCAAAATACATGAGAGTTTATCATGATAATCAAGAAGTACATGTTGAAAGAACCATTATAGAAGCAGCCATATTTTAATTTTCATTGATGACCACTTGAGTTTGTGTTTGGTACACAAATTTCATGGGTGTTTCATGATGGTTGGCTACTAAATAAATAAGAGATATGAAGAGATTTAATATTTATTTATTGGAGACATTTGTGTTTTAGAGTGGGATGGACTAGGGGGCTTACTAATAGAACATCCTCAGATATATTGATCCATACATGAAATTATCAGGTTTCTCAAATTCATCAGCATTATCATTACCCATCGCATATTTTACAACCTATGGAGGTTGACCTTGTGGTGGATAATTAATTTGAGTGGTTTTTTTGTGTATAATTAATTGGAGAATGAGGTCTCTCGGGGGAAGATATGGACAAAAAGTGTGACAGTTATGGATTCACGTTCATGTGAATGAAAATTACATGGAGTGGGAAGCTTAAATACATGACTAGTGGCTAGTTCTATTCTCATATGATAACTTACATCCATTTTAAGGGAAACTCTTGATAATGTTTCATTATGTAGGGGTTATTTTAAAGAACCCACATTTCAATGTGGTATATTTTCTTTTTATATTCACAGAAACCTTCATCGAGTTACCATTATAGATTAACAAAGAAGTCCCCTCGTTACGGATGGTTTGTTTTCGTTTTAGAAGATAAAATGCTAAGGGGATTGAGCCTGGATACTTGAAAAATACACAAAATGTTTTTATGTACATGTCATGTTTTAAATACATGACCTTTAATTTCTTTTCTATAACTTTGAATATCGTGATATTGTTTAACCTATGAATGAAAATGTTCATGATTTACACAAAATGTAATATTTTCATGTTCTATGAATTACAACGGTCTATTTATTTAATGGGGGATGAGATATTTTTCAATAAGGTATTATATTCCATTACATCCATAACAAGATTCTAACATGATATATCATTTATGCCAGAAACGTAGATTGCATGATACTCTACCAACAAGAATATGATTGTACCACAATTTGCGGCATTTGATATCAAGTAGTATGCTATCCTCTCTAATTCACCCTGGTCACCATTTATGTCATTATACGTTGTTATATTTTTAGATCATGAACATATTCCATGTTTTCAAGGAATATGAATTTTCATAAGATTTATTCAGTTATTCATCAATTAAAATGATAATAATAGAATATTCTTCATCAAGGAATCTAATGTAGTTGGTGTAGAATTTTTTTATAAAACATTATATGTGTTATATAATATTTCCATTTCCTTATATATGAATTATATATAGTAATTTCTTCAAAATATGATTCTTCTTTTTAATTTAGTAAATATTGTCATAATATATCCATATGTCCTTGTTAAATTGTTATAAGAAATATACCACATTTTTCCCCACCACTGTGTGTGAAAAAATAAATATAAATGTTTATTTGTCCAAACCTATTCAATGTTTTTTGGGTAAAAATTATATAGGACAATACTTATAATATAAATGAAATGTATTAATTTAAAATATTTGCAATTAGTGAAAATTCACAACAAAATTTTAAAAATTTATAAATGAGAATGAAATAAATTTTGGAACCCATGGTTATATTTAGTTAAAGGTTGTTAAATTATTCAATTTAATTCATCTTGTTTATTGTTATTCAACCATTTATTATATTCACTTGAAAATGGTTTACGGAAATTTTTGAGCATGGAATGTTATAATACTATATATTGGGAGTTAGTTATTACATCTATCATTGTTTACATCTATCTATATGATTAGAAACATATACATGTTCCCTTTCTTCAGCTTTTTTCCATGGAGGTCACACCACCATCTTGAGTGATGAGAATTTTGTATCCTGTTCATCTATGATTCATGTAATGATACCATTTTTGTCTTTTATATAATTTTTGTCTAGTCACGGACCCCTATGTTACACATTATGATTAGATAGCACCCAGTATCAAGGAATATGCATATATATTTCAAAAAATATAAAATATATATTCATGTATACATATTATATATGATTGACTATATATATTGATAATGTACTTTGATTAGACATATTATGGTGTATGAAAAGGATGGTAATGCCTTCTATGATTTTTATTGGAATATTAGCAGACTGGTATTCATTTTTTATCAATGTTTATTGTTTCTCATACATGAACACTTACAATGTATCTTTAAAGAATGGATTATTCTATATAGTATTGGTGGTGGCCAACTATGTTTTTCTCAAACCATACCGAGTTTTCCTTTGGTGCATGAGTACACTTTCTGATAAATGCCATGTATAATGGATTATGACACATCATGGATTATTTTTATTCCCTTTATATCATATAAAATTGGTGTTAAGACCCAATGTATTATTTAAATGCTATTTAATTTTCCTTTTGGTGTTTTATATTTTTTTGTATTGGATGTTATATATTTATTTACTATATTTCCCATATATAACCTATTTATAAATCAGTATTCGTTGACATAATTTGTTATATGACTCAGCCTATAGCATTAGAAAATTATTATTTTTTCATGGATGTTTTCAATTATCAATCTGTTGGTTTATTATATCTATTTTCGCAGTGCTTTTGGTTATTTTATATTACTATAATATTTACCTACTATTTTTATAATTATTTTTCCACTCTATTATATTTGTATAGTATCCCCACTATACCATCTTTGACAATTTATTATAGGTGGTAGACTAGGGTATATTTGGGAGATCCATAAGATGCCTTGTGACCTACTAGACCGAGCATCATTTTTTAGCTCCTAGGTCATGATTCTACATTAAAACTAAATATTATTTGATACCAACTATAATATTGAGGAAATAAGTTTAATAATGAATATAATTACTTTATTTAGTTAATAAATTATATAATAGTTCAAATCCCAAAAGTTTCGACTAGTACAAATTCCTTGGGAGACTAGATAGACATATAATTCCCAAAAAACATTGAAATTGTAATGTGTAGTATGTATTTTTATAATTCTTTTTATATCCATTAGTGAATCCATGAAACCATTAAAAGATCATTTTTGGTACATTAGGGAATAGAAAAAATTATAAAGTATGACATTTTATTCCATGTACATTTCCTTTATAACAGAATCTATCCAGAAAATTTAAAAAATTGTTGTACATTGATCATTGAAAATAAATGTTTCATATATTCAATAAAATGAGCGTGAAATTTTCTCATTGTTAAAATCCCATATGGAAAATATTAACTAAATACATAATAATGGAATATATATTTTTTGAAATCTTAATCCAAAATGAAATGATATCATGATCTTACCATCATGTTATTTTATAAAAAACATTTCGGGCAAAATACACCAAGATAACCCAACTAATATTTTTTCATAGGAGACTCAATCATTAATCAAGGGGATATATGTTATAATATGACACTCATTACTTACTATTTATAATTAATTCATCATATATTAAATTAACTATAATTTTCATCATTAATATAACCTATCTTTATTTAAATATCAATATCTATTTCAATTATTTATAATGTAGATATTTCCCCTAAAAAGGAAATAAATTTCATATTCTGATTTCGCCAATTTAAAATCAAATGCAATAAATGACACATAGACTAGTATTCATTTCCATTATGTTTAATGTATACATGTTACAAATAAATGTGAACATGTAAGGAACTAAATTTCAAAAAATATTGGATTGTGATATATATCATTCTATAAAGGATGTGAATGATCTGTGAATAAATTGTCAGTGAAAATTGACTAATGATGCATAAGTCATTATGAAATTAAATAGGGACATAAATTCATCAAATATTATGTTATTTATAAATTTCATTTAATTTAGATAATATATATCATAATAGATGTGTAATCTTAAATATAACATTCCTAAAAATATTATGTCGTTTGAAAAAATGACGGTATTAATAACATTAATATCTAATTTTATATAGTGTTAAGGATATTTTTAAATCATTAATTTTTTTAAAATTATGTTCATATAATTGTTATAATAATTTATTTCTATATAATAAAATGTGAAGTGGATAACAAAATTTAACATATGTGAATTTAGGTTCATGTGATGAAATATCACAAAATATTGATATCAAATTTTTCATGATTGATATTCAATATAATTTACCAATAGATTCTTGAGAACTATAATGATTTTGTGTCTCTATACACATTGAAACTAAAATAATTGGTTCATAAAAGATTAAAATCCTCTCCCATTTTGTTCATCATAATGAGTACCATTCTTGTACACATCATACATTAACATTTAATCATTACAATTTTAATGGAATGAAAAGAAATATTTAGATTAGATGATTAACAATTTTAAAAAATGGAGATTTTGATGATATCATTAGTATAACACATGAATAAGTGTATGAGAATTTTATCATAACATTTGGAAATCATACCTTTTATATCAAGGATATAATATTGAGTAATACCATTATTCATTGATGTTTAAATGAAATCAATAATAATGAAATAAAATAAAATGTGTAATTAGGACATAAATTTTTCATAATACAAGAGTATGTGGAATAAACATAATATTATAAATATATAATCACAAATAAATTGAAATATATTAACTCATGAAATTAAGGACATAAAATTAAGCCCTTACAAAAATTTATATACTTCAATCAAGTTTCACACATAATTTTATTGACATAAAATCTATATCCACTCATATTCTTATGAAAAGGAAAATCGGGTTCGCACATAATATCATGGAATGAAAATTAATTCACACATATAAACATATTAACCTGAAAAATATATATATTCTTAATTATATGGATATGAATAACATGTCCACATATGAAATTTTGAACATAAAATGAGGACAAAACACAATACCTTATTTTCTTGAGTTAACTATAATTACACAATTAACTATCTAGAAATATTATTCTCGGACCACCTATCACATAATGATAATAGCATCGATGTTTGACCCAAATTAATAAAACATTCATCATATCATAAACCCTGATGAAATAATCTTCTTTACCAAATATTATATCATGGTCTAACATGTGGAAATGAAACGAGAATCATAAATATTTCATTAATTCACCATATAGTAATCATTGTAAATTAAATGCACGTATGATTGATTTCGACATCATAATCGTTAACTACACAGAGAGACAATGAAGATTGTATACATGGATCAAACTCCTAGTATATTATAAGAAACATCAAGGATATTTCCTTGATAAATATAAATACCATTACAGTATATTTAAAATATTATTTAGGGAATGTACCTTCCAACATAAATATAAGTTTTTAGAAAAACAATAATTTGTTTAGTTATTATGAAAATACATTTCATTGAAAATAATCTTGAAAAAATATAAATGAATCTATATAGTATTGAGTGGGAATAATAGTGGGATATTATTTCATGTTGTTAATTATAAATGAAAACATTTCAATCACATTTTTACAAAATAAAAAATAGTACATATTGCAACCCATGATTATCATTCCTAGTTACTGCATCATTTTTATGAATTATATTAACTTTACAGAAATACATTCCTAAGGACCCAAATAGTTTTTTCCTTTGAAATATTGGAATTATAAACAAGTAGTTCATAGGCTAGATACCCCATCTTCTACTAACAACTATATATATACCACACTTCTTAGGAAAATAATATATAATACAAATAATCATATACTCGGGAAATGAAACAAAATAAGTGTGATCTATGACTATCAGTATTGGTAAACAAGTGATATACATAAGAATAACATGATAATGAAAGCTGGAGAACATGATAATAATGTTTGAAAAACATACCATACACATAAAAGATCATAAACTTGAGTCATGTCATAATGATTTGTAGTTCATATGATATGAGTCATATGAAAATCATGGTACATGAACTATGAGTTCATAAAATTAGTAGAAGAACTATATTTTTAACGTAATAATTATCATATAAAACATATGTCATGACTATGCAAAAATACATTAATAACTTATAAGTCTTTTGATAACAACTTATCTACCTACGTTATGCTAGGATGACCACCCATGTAACATATTTTTGTGATATGGATATCTAACCATGTACCCTCATTTTAGGTTTTGGTTATCCATACATGCACCATATGATATAGTAAAACATTTCTCATTTCCCAATGAATTGAATGTATATATAATTCCCTACCGTCATAGAATGAAAATCATGCATATTATTACCACAGGATTGTAAAAAAATCATAATATCTTACAAATGAAAATAAATGGTTTTTAAAAATATTTCATCATATTATAAATTTTTTCAATGAAATATGTTTCCTAATCATCATATCATACACATGAAAAGAGAATAGCGTTTCATACGAATCATATCATGGTATGACCAATTGAATAAAACATGTATCATTAACGTCATGCCATCTTAAACATAATATTTTCATTGAATGAATAGTAATGTTATTATTAGATCGGATCCCTATTAAGGCATAGTTAAGATAAAAGAATGTAATCATTTCATGGAAAATGGTTTTGTTTTAAAATTCAGAAAATTTATTAAAAAAAATCCATTACACATTCAATAACATAAAAAAATTGAAAATAATTATTGAGGATAATAACAAAGAAATAATATATATTAATTTTCTAATAAAATTACGGTCATGACAGTTAGATAATTTTTTATTTGCATAAATATTATTGAAATAATTCTTTAATATTTTTTTAAAAATCCAAATTGAAATTGTTTAGAAAAACAAAATAATATTCCATTAAAAATGTTGTGAAATAGTAAACTAATAATATTTTTTAAGAAATTAGACTAAAATAATTAGACATTATAAACAATATTTTTATAAAAAAAATTTCTAGCATAAAATGTCATTCTGAAGGATAAACAATATAAATTCATATATTATTAAGGAAAACTTAATTTTATTATGTTATAAATATTTTAAAATGCTAATATTAAATAAAAATATCACAGATAACTTGAGGAGAATAAATATATATTATTCTTTATGTGAGTTTGATCATAAAATTCTAGAATTGGAAAAAAATCACAATCAATCTCAAAATACATTGAGATTATATCAAAAAATAAATACCAATTTTCTATAATTGAATTTTAAAACCCAATATGTAATTAAAACAAGTGGTTATAATATATCATGAGGAAAATTTATTTCATTAGTTTATAGTAAAATGGGTTGTATATGAACCTCAAGAATGAATATATGTGTATAATTTAATGAATGTCTAAATTAAATAAAATTGGAACAAAAATACCTTAACACTTTGATAAATTTAAAATCATGAATCTCATGAAATTTAGATCTTAAAATAATTATGTAAATAAAAATACATTTTCATAGAAGAATCCTAAACAGATTATTTGGAAACATACAGACTAAATATATAAAATAGGTGGTGAATATGGAATTTTCTCACGGAAGTACAAAGTGAGAATGAAATCCAATACCATATGTATTGAATAACAACATAAACATTAAAACCTACCATATAGTAAGAATATTTATATTAAAATTATATGATAGAAAAGTATGTATTGATATCATATTTTATATAATTTTATTATGAAAATTTATAAACATTTTTTAATAATTTCATGCTAAAAAAATATATCAGCTATTTTTGTACATTGATTTTTGTAAATGTTCTGATTGTTTTTCTTGACCTATTAATTTTATCATGACTTCATCATATATATATATAAATATGAACATGAATTAACTATACTATAACTATAGTATATCATATATTTTTAATAATCTCTAAATTTTGTGATAGAATGTAAACCACACCATTGATCAAGATTGTATTCTACAGGTACACATGAAATTGGAATCACTTTTTTTGCATAAAAATATAAAGTTAAATGATAGAATATAATTTTTTTATTTTATTTATTTCACATATATTACATATTTTTATTATACACATCCATATTACCATCCATGAAATGCTTCAATGAATCACATCGCTTCATAGGGCGACAACCTGTCTTAAATAGAACAACGTTAAAGTATTCCCCTGAAATGGATTTTTTAATGGTATGTGAAATACTATTACTCTAAAAGAATACTAATTACATGAATATAAAATATAAATAACAAATAAATAAATGTGATTATCCAGAATAGGATTAAATTGAAAAAATAATGACAAATTATCGTGAGGTGATATCCTATAATAAAAATGAACAATAATTTTATAACCCATTTCAAGAAAGTATTTATGGTTTTAAGGAATGAAATTAACACAAAAACATATTTTTATATGTTATATAATGGAAATATGATATCATAATTTTATAAAAACAATTTATGTAGTTGGAGGATGAAATAAATAAAAAAACAATCGTTTATGATTGTTGCCTCTTATTCAGATATCCTCCTTAAGATTTCACAGAAATAAATTACAGGTTACATTTATTTAAAAAAATAAGTTATCTAGGATTAGATGAGGGATTTTGGTAAATGATTTATATAGGTATTTCATGATACAAAATATTTTTAATGTTGTATGAAGATATGAGTGTCGGTGGCATTTTATAAGTGAGGTGAGTGCCACACTAGCACTTTTATGATAAATGAGATTTACACCCACATTGTTCCAATTTTAAAAGGATCCATTAATGTGTAAATCATAAAAAATTAAGGGATAATTTTTAAATATATCCATAAAATTGTTTTTATCTTTATTGAGTTATTTTTAATCATTATATTATTAAATAAACCCCCAAATAATGAATTTTTAATATAAACAAAATAAATATGATTTAGTGTTTTCACTATTAATTTTCATAAAAAAATAAATCTACCATTTAAGGTAATATAATTTATTATTAATACAAATACAAAATGTATATTCTAAATTCCATTTAAAAATTTGATGAATTTTAAAATGAGAATAATGTTGCAGATGGGATGAGAAAGCCAATTTTTAAAGGTAAAATCTTTAACAATTTGAAATGAATTTATGACAACATTCAAAATTAATTTTATTAAAATGAACTAAATTTTTGTAATTGATTTGTATTTGATATATTTATAATTAAATATAATTAAAATATAATTTATCATTATAAAAAATATAATTATATAGACAATTACATATATAATTCCTTATTTTTCATTATTCAGAAAAAATTAAATATTCAGAGAAGATGCAAAAATATCCCAATACTATTTTTAAAATTTTTATTTAAAAAATTAATAACATTTTATCAAATTATGTTTTTAAAATTTTCAACAAATAATTATATTATTGTTCAAAGAGAGGCATAAAAAGATATTCATGAGAAAATATAAGGACTTCACTGAATGTTACAAATTGTATTATCAATATGCTTCCATTAAATAAAAACAATATATATATTTATTTAAAAATAATTACTATTTGTACTGATATGTTCAATGTTTAAGTTATAGTGGTCAAATTTATATATTTATAAGAGTAATATATTGTGTCTTTATTAAAAATTATTGTCATGTGTACCACTTGCAAACCCAATGTTGCATATTACTCAAGATTAATGAGGTGATTCATGAAACACATTATGTTAATGAAAATTATTTTATTCAAAAAAATTCATAAAATTCATTGCATTATATTCTAATGCCATTAAAATCATTTTTTCTATTGAATACATAAATCTAACTCAAACAAATCTGGATACATCTACCTCATAATTTTTCCAGGTTCTCATGTAGCATTTCCAAAATTATGCTTTCTCTTCATACCTTTGACCAGTTGAGTTGTATTTTATCTTATAAGAATCACTATATGATCCAAAATCCCCCCCAGTTTCTCCGTCTAGGAAATATCTCCCTCTAGTGATATGGACATTTACATCAGTATATGTGAAAGGTAAGGTATGAAATTACTAATGAGAGATACATAGAACATATCAAGACCCTTAGATAAGTTTGGTGGAAGTGATATCCAATCAGATACCATCTGGATGAGAGAAATAATTTCACGTGGATTGATTTAGATAGGGCATTCTTTCCATTTTTGCAAAAATCTCATAACTTCCTTTCATTGAGATATTCATAAATTAACTTTTCCCCTATATCAAATTCTATATCACGCTAGTGATTAGAAGTAATCTTTTTTATGAATATGATGAACCTGGATGTGTTGTGTAATGGATCCAACATTATATTCAAGTTCATATTCTCTATTAAGTTGCAATATCATTCATTCCCCAAAATCATCCTGAAACACTTGTGCTTCATATTTCTTCCCATAATTATCTACATAAGGAACCATCATAATTAATGAATGAAGGCAGTTTTTATATGAATAATATACTAGAGGATAGTGTTGATCCAAAACACCTTTTAAAATAAAAAAATATCTCAACATATCCATTTCTTTTTTAACTTTTATTTCATACCGATCATACACATGAGGATTATATGCCATTCTAAAAATCAAATATATATCAATATCTTGATAATGAATTTAAAAAACAATAATAAAAACCATATATAATTATTAGATGAAATGCAATGTGTTCGTCCATAGAACCATGTAACTTACAAAATACATATACTAAAATGATATTATGGGGAGAATTAAACTATTATATCATTGATGTGTACTAACATAGTAAGGTGAACAACAATTACCCATAATGAATTATTCACTTTAGACATTTTTGGGATCCAACCAAAAAAATTATGCTGAGATATTTCTAATTTCCATTCTAGTATGGATAATGGGTGAAAAATCCATTTATACTTTTTTCCTTCATCATTGACATGAAGTAATTCCAAAAAACAATATAAAGACACTACGATATCTCTATTCATTCCATCCCACAATAAATACTCTTCCAAATCAATATACATAGTAATTCTTTCTAGATCAATAGAATATGAAAAACTCTATTATCACTCTATAAAATCCTTCATAAAATTTTTTATGGATTGAAAAAATACATTTTTTGGAACCATATCATTCCATCATGATCAAGGTCAATGTTTAGAATATTTATATCATTATTTTGGAGCTCTAAATCTTCATTATCCACTTATTTAATATTCATAGAGATATGGAAAAACATTCAATTGAGAAATAAAAGACATTACCCTTCCTCCAGGATTGTCAAAACTAACCATTATAAATCTAGAAATATTGAACTTTTTTTAAACCTTATCATTCATAAGCTACCACCATCCTTTCGACCCAAATAATCACCCACCTTATTGAATTTCATTGTGTGGTAATTCATTGATCATAAATATTATATAATCATCTGTAACAAATTTATTTAGTTAATATTAAACTCATTATGTTTGAATGTATACATTACACTAATATGATTAGTAAATATACAACAATTTTCACTACTATTATAATTCTATAATATCATTAATGAAATAATTACCATATTAAACTCTATATCATGATTTAGGTAACATTGATATGGAATATTCATTTATGCTGAGGCATAATATATAATCTTGTGAATATAACATTGATAACATAATGATCCCATCATGGATAATCAAATGTCGAATATAAACCCTTCTCTACAATATGGTAATGTGTGAAATGTTTTTCAAACTAAACCCCTATTTATTTCCATTAATTTTTCCACACATAAATTTTTGAAGAGGATCTTAGATCCCATATAGATTAACATGGTAAGATGATTATATATTCATGATAATATATACACAAAATGTTGATAATATAAAACTAATCAAATAAAACTATGGGTCTTATTAACCATTTTCTTTCTAGGGAAACATTCAATATCATCCATATTTAAGGGATCTATCGATATAAAATCGGTAGATATTATATAACCAAAAAATGATATTATTTTAGATAGAATTTAAACATTTTTTATTTTTCAAATGGTTTCTAGTTTCTTACGGTCTTCAATACAATTCTGTTGTGATCTTCACTCTCTTCCCAAATCATTTAATAGATATGAATATCATGTATATAAATAATGTCACACACTGAACAAGGTAATATCTACTGACTGTATTTATTTGATATATGAATATAAAATGCGTATTGGTACATCCAAATTTAATAACCATATATTCATAATTCCCATATTGTGTATGGAATACATTCATGTGTATATCCTCATACGTGAACGTAAATTGATTTTATCAATTATATATGTAAATCATGAAAATGTATTAATCTATACATAGTTGATAAAATAAAACTACAATATGATAGATTTGATTCATATTCTGAATTGTGATCTTATTTATCTCCTGAATATAAATAATGATTGTCATTATTACAAATTTTCTTCAAAAATTAATATATTCACCCACTGGTGGAATAATTTGGTAAATGAATCCCCTATAATTGTATTCCTAGAGTGTCATCTTGAATTCTAAAAACTCAATCTGGGACATTCTATATGTATCCATTGACATTAGAGTGGAACCATTAATGGGTTATATCAGGAGCTCAACGTCACATTTTGGTGGAATAATAGGATACCCTTTTGTAAATACCTCAAAATGCACCAATGAATTTGAATCCTATCGATGTTGAGTTTCTCCCCAACAATTTTGGATAAAACCACATCTGAATAAAAATTAAGACCTTACTAATTATTTGATCTACATTGGATGTTTTTAACTATCCTCAAATTGATAAATGATCAAATAATGGGTCGTTATATCAAACATATCATCCATTAATTGAAATCTATTTTAGTATTTATATAGATAAAGCTAATATGTGCCAATTATAACATCAACATCTTCTGGAGAGAGAATGAAAAAAATGGTTGGATGAACTTTCCAACCAGTGTAAACCAAAAACAAAACGTATAAATAATATGTGATAATCACAGTAATGAGGTTTTTAAATGTTTATTATATATCTAATCATTTTTGGGTCGTGATTATAGCCTTAAAAAAATTCTGATTTAAAGGAATTCATATATCCAATTTCAATTATTGAATTATAAGTTTTAAAATGTATTTTCATTGAACCTTTCCCCATTTTTTTACTACAAGCACCATCTGAAACAATGATCACATGTTATTTACCTTTATACCTCATCTTAATAGGTGATTGGCATTGGTCAACATAAATAAATATCGGATTTTGGAACATGTTATCATAATTCCCCAACTCTATGCATTTGAAACACTTGAGTGTGGGTGGGGTATTATGGGAATGTTTCTCTATCTTTAAATTATTAGAAAAATGATTTACATCAAATAGAAATATATTACATAATGAACACCACATCCACACATAAATAATTTAGTATCCCACATAGAAAAACTTCCTCTATGCTTCTTCCAACACATTGACCATAATAGAAAGTACATCACCATGTTTCTATGGCTCCTAGATTATCCATTTGAATTATATTTTTCACATTTAATCCTAACAGTGAGATCAAAATGTAATTCTTACTTCCATATCCACCTTGATCACACATTGGAAAATCTCTTCATAGATACTAAAGTCTCTTGTGGATAAATCTTTTTTTAGAATTGATTTTATGCCACTGAAGAATCTATCAATCATATAATAATGTTTGATGACAATAATAGAAGTGTACCATGGTAGTATAATAAATTATCTATCACATATACCAGTATAATAATTATACTCTTTAATAAGATAATAAAATTCATTCACCATATTCATATAGAATATACATGGAATATACTTATCGAAAATATGTTCCTGAATTCTTCCTAATAAACAATGTCCATTTACCCATGTTTCATTATATTTCACATATTATTCTTCTAATTACATGATTCAACATCAATATGGAAGTCAAAAAAATTATTTTTTATGTTCCCAAAGCTAAAAAATGGAAAATATCTTTTCTTTGGTACTAATACATTGTTCAGTAACTGTTGTATTGTAATACCCACTGAATGAATGTGGATATTTCCTCATTGAGGGCTAAACAATGTGTAGTTCCTTTATTTTATAGTTTTTATGTACAACATAATTCATATATTTTAAAAGATTTATGATAATATAAAAATGATTATTCACTTAATCTAACATAAATGTTGAATGATTTTGAGAAAAATAATTTCATTTTCCATCACATTTTTCATTAACATCATTCAATCAATTTCCGTGTATTAATAAAGTAAAGTTGCGTATAAAATAATAATCAAAATGGGGAATTAAATAATAATCAAAAATCTATTAAAAATATCTAAATTAAAAATATTTATTTAATATAAGAATCTATATGTTTTTCCTTGGTTAGTTGATGTCATCATATAACCACAACCCTGAAGATGGTTACTAAAGAGTTTTCTATTTTATAAAGTTTCTCTATTGGGATTTTCAATCCACTTGTGAAGTTGAGCTGGCTGTCATGCATAAAAACATCTTAGAGTATATATTAATGAGTCAATTTCATAGTTGTTCAACCCAAATACATATTTATATGTTTCAAATCCACATGTAGTATCTTGAATTTTTTTTTATTTGATGGAAACCACTATCTCTATCTTTACGAAATTTAAGGCCATTTTAATAGAGTGAATTATCCATTGATTTATACATAGAAATATCCATATGGCTATTAGTAATGTTTTGTAAAATGTTTTCCATATAACAACACAAAAAATTCTATAATAACAACTATAATTATTAAACCATATCATATATTGATATCAAATAGTTTTTTATTAACATTCATAAATTTAATGACATGCTTTTCTAAAAACCATAATCGTTTTGCAGCATTAAAAATATAGAAACATGATGAACTCATTAATAGGTTAGAAATATCATATCCCTATAATATATTCATATCTAGAAACTGTATTATAAAAATTCAATATTATATATTTATTTATAATCTATTGAAGGGACCCTAATAATGGGTGATTTAAGATGCTTAGTAAGGGTAAACAAGCGAGACATATATGCATAACTTGAGCATGAGGTAATGAGAACATAGAAAAACATTTAAAAATTATATTATGCATATTAATGGTCATAATATTAATTAATGTAATAAATATATGATTTTTATAATACATGATTCATAATAATATCAATGAACAAGCACCATGAGGACATTACATTGGCCTAAGAAATAGATTTTTGGCATGAACCTGTGTTAAAAAAATATCATATCAATTATAGCATTCTAGTAATACATAAGATATTTTGATTTGGGTATCCACCGTTGTACTTGCTTCAGTCTTGTGATGAATTCCCATTTACCCTATTTTAGTATTTGTATATCCTCCCATATACCGACCTTGTCGAGAATCAGGTAACAACCTGTGTAGAATCCTCTATATGTTTGGGATAATAAAAAATATAACATCTAGGATATAAGATCAGTTATCATTTCTTAATACATTGGATGTATATATTTTTCCCCCCATTACATAATTAATGTCATACATATGTTTCCTACATGATCAAAACAAATTACCATATTATAATCCAAGAATAAAAATCCATTTCAAAAACATTTCATAATATCATATACATTAGAGTATAAATGTGTTACATATACATCAAATAAAAGACCATGAGAAAATAAGGATTCATAAGAATAATATCATGGTATAAGCTAGGGAGGTGGATCAATTATCATAAAATTAATTCCATAATAATCTTAAACCTCATAGATAAATAATATGAATTTTATCCTTATATATAATTCACTGTAATGAATAGGTAACATCAAAAATTATAATCTTAGAAGAACTATTATTTTGAACAATCATTTTTAAAATTTATTGATTGAAATATAATTTCAAAATTGATACAAAAAAGGTATCGAAAAAATTTACATTGAAAATAAATCTGAGATATTATAAATGATTCATAAATTGAAAATAATGGTCATGATGATGGGATGATTCCCTCATTCAATTTATGTTAAAAAATTCTTTTCATATTTTTTTTAATGTTAAAATATCATTTCTTGGAAAAAATATAATTTTTAATTTTGAAAAAAAAATTAAGAAATTAAAAAATTAAAACATTTTTTAAATTAAATATTATAATATTTAGTATAATAATAAAACATAATTGATTAAATTTTTTTTAACAGTGTTTTTTAAGAAAACAAGTTTCCCACATTAATGGGAAATCAATTTTCATTTTTAAAGAAATAATTTTTATATTATACAAAATTCCAGTGAAGGAAATATTGCATTATTACATGAGAATATCATGAATAACAAATAGTGGAGAGAATTCATCATTATATTAAGTGATCGATAATAAAATTTTATCATTAGAACCATAATCAAAAGCTATCCTGATAAATGATTTAATTGTAACATAAAATAATTACCCCAATGGTATCATTGAATTCTAATTATCAATAAGTAAAGAATAAAACTAATCATAAAGTATCATGAGGGTAAATAATTCTTTATACGATGTATAAAGACCATTGACTTTTCATTTCATTAAAATTGAGACTTTTTCTATGAATCATTTTCCTAAAAGAAAATATGGAATGTTTCTTTTTAATGTAAGTAGTGAAAAATACCATTCCCATCACTGTGAGTATTATTTGATCTATGGATTCCATAATAAGAAGTAATGTTTTTAAAAGGAAAATAAATAACATATAGTATTTTAAATATTTTATTATTTAAAATGGTTTTGATAAGGGTTTAGTTAGGTCAATATATTTAAATGATATACTGTGATTAAATGTGGAAATGTTATCTTTCCTTTATGTTTGTTTTATGTTCTATTAATATGTTATTGTTCTTGGTCATCATTAATGTATACGGGTGGTTTTGTGACAATTCTAGGTTGGGTGAGCCAGAGATATAACTCTAATTCATTAGGTAACGTGATGGTGTTAAATGTGAATGTTTCTCCTAAGAGACATAGCGAATATACTGTGATGGGTAATCCAAATTTAACTCCATACGTAGCTGTGATAGCTACAATTTAAGAATGATATGGATTCCACTAGTAAACATTATGATTTGTGATTTCTATTTGTTATACATAAATCTTATGATTTCATGTGTTATGTTAAATTGATTATGTTATGTAAGTATTGATGAATTAATGCTTTATTTATTTATTCTATAACCCTTACTGAGCTATTTATGCACATCCCATGATTTGAAATGTTTTTTTACAGGACTTAAAGATGAATAGGGTAATTTATGGGATCAAGGAAATGTTTAGCTATCTAAAACATGGAACTAGAGATGAGTTTTTTTCAATTTTTATTATGAAAAAATGGAAACAGAGTAGAAGTGTCTACTTTGTAATTATTGATATTTAATGGACTGATTCACTAAAACTGTAAACCTGAAACGATTCTCAATGTGAATTATTCATTTAATTCAATTTTATATACTGTTTTAAGGCCCGTACTTTATATTTGGTATCATAGGTCGGGTTAGATAACATTATAAGTTAGTATAATTTTAAATTAATGTCCATAAGATTATTTATAATATTATTGAAGTGATATAGCATTTATAAATTTCCATGTTGCTTCACCAAATATATTTTTATGTTTAGAATGGTTTTCCATAGTTGGAACCCAGCAGCTATGTTGGGACAACAACATGTGGAAGACAATGATCCAAATCAGCATCGTGAGATCATTGGAATCAAAACATAACAGTTTGATGCAGTGATGGAACAGTTGACTCAGTCTATAAATGGTGGTTGTATCCATGCAGGAGATTATCCAGATATACCATAGAAAAACATGTCATTAGTTGAGAATTTCATGAGGTATCACCCCCATCATTCAGAGGATCATCTGATGATGTGCTAGAAAAAGTTTGTATTAAAGAACTGGAGAAGATTTTCAATATTATTTTGTGTTGAGAACATCAAAATGTTATTCCCAATGTTTACCATTTTGAATGATAATCTGATCAGTAGAGGTCAACAGTGATAAATATCAGGTATAGTGAGCAGATTTATGCTCTTGATTGGGATTAATTAAAAGGAATGTTTCTTGAAACATATTTTCCTAAGGTGGTTTGTCTAAGAATGGAAAATAATTCCTCGAATGGAAGAAGGAGGATGACTAAGTGGCGCCTTATGAATCAAAATTCACTCAACTGGGAAGGTATGCTCTAAATTGCATATGTGATATTGATATTAAAATCAAATGTTTTTACTCATGATTAAATCCAATGTATTGAAGGGAATTTTCTTCTCATGTGTTCAGATGTTTTGAAAAACATGTTCGATACACAGAGAAGGTTTAAATAGAGTTTACTAATGGTCAAGTTGTCTTTAATAAACAAGATAATAAGAGGTCAAGGTGGAAGGCGAAAGGGAAGAACTCTTCAAAAAAGACTAATGGTAAGAAACACATGTTTACAGTTTGTGAAAATTGTGGATAAAATATTGTTGGGGAATGCCTCTTAAATTATAGTAAGTGCAATTAATGTGGTAAAATGGGAAATAAGGATAGTAATTACACTGAAAAAGAACTGGGTAATGTTAAGAAAATATCTGATTTATAATTAGTAAAATGTTTTAAGTGCAACAAAATCGGTCATTATGCAAATGAGTGTACAATGCTGAATTCTACCTAGAAAAAGAAACTGGACTACTAGCATAAAGTTGTGGTGATGTTTTTTACACGTACTTTAGTAGATGTTGGACCCTGAAATGTAGTACTATTAGGTATAATATTTGATTGGTACAATTATTCCAATGTTTTGTTTGATTCGGGGTCTATACATTTGTTCATATTTGAGAAGTTTTCTTGTTAAATGGGAATTACACCCTAGATATAAATCATGAACTTATGGTAAAAACACCGTGATGAAATATTGAAACAAAAGTTGGAGATTTTTTGCCATGTCCCACAAATATAACTGAGATCTATAGTTTCCTTGGTTTGGAAGGTTTTTATTGGAGATTTTTGGGAAATTTTCACGGTTATTTAGGCCAATGACAAAGTTCACTCAAAAAGGAGTTATGTTTGTTTGGACAAAAGAATGTTATGATTGTTTTATTGAATTGAAAATAATATTAGTGAATGATTCAGTTTTTGCAGTACATTAAAGAAATGTGATGTTTGTTATTTATTTTGATTCTTAGTTGAGAGGACATGGTTGTGTCCTTATTAAGAGTGATCAGGTAATTGCTTATGCTTCACATCAGTTGAAACCTCATGAGTTTAATTGCATTACACAAGATTTTGAATTACCTATTGTATTTTCATTAAAAATATGGAGGCATCATTTTTAAGGATTAAAATGTGAAATATATACTCGCCAAAAAATATTGAAGTATATATTCAATCAGAAATACTTGAAAATGGGATAGAGGAGATGGTTAGAATTAATTATCAACTATGATTTCAAGATCCTTTAACATCTTGTAATCGAAAATAAAGTGCAAGAAGATTTGATTTTAAAATGTAATGATTCATTGACCATGATATATTTGGAATGAGATCCTATGGTTTTGGATTTATGATCTTTGGCATAGAAGGTGTTGGTGGATGAAATAATTCTCTTTTGTTTCTTTTGTCTATGAAATCATCTCTATCATACATAATAAATAAAGGACAGAAGGAAGACAATGAATTACAGAAAAATGTAGAGTTGGTTTAGAAAGGTATGATTCATGAATTTAACATTTATAATGATTGTGTTTTGAGTTTTTGGAAATCCTACTTCATTAATTTTGATTCACAGTTGAAGAATGAGTTGTTATGTGAAGCTCAGAGTTCCCCGTTTTCAATTAATTCGGACAGTACTAAGATATACGGAGATCATCAAGTGTATCACTGGTGGGAGGAAATGAAAAGAGTTATTACTGATTTTAATTTGATATTTTGGACTTTTCAGTAATTTAAAGGTGAGAAGAAGTTATTGAATGTGATTCTTCAATAATTACAGGTGTCAGAGTGGAAATTGTAAAATATATCTTTCGACTTCATTGTGGGATTACTGAAGATTTCTCAAGGTAATAATGAAATCTGGTTTATTGATGATCGATTGACTAATTCAGCTAATTTTCTTCAAATTCGGGATACTTTTTCTCTAGATCAACTTTCTCGGTTATATGATAAAGAGATATTCACATTGCATGGAGTTCCCCTCTCTATTGTATCAGATCTTGGTCCTTGGTTTTCTTCATACTTTGGGAAAGTCCTTTAGAAGTATTTGGGTACTGAATTAAATATTAGTATATCATTTCATTTGCAATCTTATGGTCAGTCAGAATGAAAAATTCAGACCTTGTAGGATATGCTATGTTCTTCTTCACTAGATTACCAGGGATGTTGGTATTAACATCTTTCATTTGTGGAATTTTTTTATAATAACAGTTTCCATTCCATTTTAAATATGGAATTGTTTTAGGAATTAAATGGGAAGCGGTGTCAAACAACATATTTTAGGGATGAAGTAGGTGAAAGAAAGCTGATGGGACCAGAATTGGTAGAAAATATGGAGGGAAATGTTTAGTTGATTCAGAAGCACATGAGAACCACTCCTATCAGGAAAAAATGATATGTGGATAATCATAGGAAGGATCATTCTTTTGAGGTACGTGATCATGTATTTCTCAAGGTTTTCTCCATGGAAATGTGTGATGTGTTTTGTTAAGAATGGAATGTTGAGTCCGAGGTTCATTGGACCTTATGATATCCTAGAGAAAGATAAATATGTTTCAAACATAGTGGCTTTACCTTAATGTTTATCAGACGTATACAATGTTTTTCATGTCTCTATTTTGAGAAAATATATACCAGATCCATCTCATATTTTGAGCCCAGAGATAGTTCAGCTTTAAAAGAATCATTTTTATGAGGAATAACCCGTCCATATTCTTGATCGAAGAGAGAATGTATTGTGGAATATGTTAATTTACCAGGTAATAGTATTGTGGAAAAACCAAATAGTTGAAGAAGAAACCTGGGTATCCAAAAATATTATGAAGGATAAATACCCCCATTTATTGGATAAGTGAATAAAATTATGAGGACTCAATTTATAAAAGGGGGAAGGATGTTACAACCTAGGTAAATAATGAAATAATACATTTTATTTTTAATTAATATTTTGTGATGTAAATATTAATTTCACCTTAAAGGGGCTTCTATTTTCGATGGCATACCTGATACGCAACAATGGGTTTCATTGAAATCTTTTGGTGCATAATAATAATATAATATTATTATTATAAATGGATGTAAACTCGTAGTTGTTTTATTGGAGTGAATGAATAGAATAAACTAAAATATGATTATACATGTTTGTCAAATGTTGTTATATTTATCATATAAAATTTAGAGGCTTAATATGTGAATTATTCTAATTTTAAGCATAATTAACAGAGGTTGATTTACCACCTTTTAAAGGTGAACCCTAATTAAAACTAGTCTTGATCTATTTTATATGGTCAATTAGACCGAATAAAATTATTCTTTAGAATCGGAACATCAAAAATCACTTTGTGTAATATTTTGGTTTTTTTCTATAAAATTCTATATATGATGAATTATGAAAAATACTATATGTTAATACAAAACATCCTTTTAATGTATTTTATATAGTTATATTTTTTTGTTGGTCTTAAAGTGTAATTACATTATATTTTTACCATTTTATCCAATGTTGGTTATAGTAATTAATTTTACATTGAAAATGGTAATAAACAAGTGCCAATCTTTTGACAGTTATTATTTCTTAAAACCAAGACATTTGTTTTGACATCTGAAATTAATTTTAAATTAATTTCTACCACTTCTTTGTTTTGAATTTGGAAAAATTTAATCCAAATATGAATTAGGAGGTCCAAATTGTAAAAATATGTAACCTTATTTCTAGACATGATGGATATTTACTTCATTAAATTTTTTATTTACCATGGATAAAGGGAAAATATTGTAAATAAGGGTGAACACATATTGTAATAATAAGATAAAATTACCATAAACTGTATCCTAATCTAATTTATTGATACACATCTAACCATGAGAATCCTTGGGTTGATTCTGGGACCCCATGGGGCCACCTGGGACTGATAATGACACATTATTTTAATTAAAATAATGTATTGACAAAAATGACATAAAAAATGCCTTTTAGTAAATTAATTTTTACATAGGGTTATATAAGTTATCTTTTCAACTATAAATATTATTTGGAAACAAAAAAAGATTTTCTAAATCATGGTATTTCTTTTATAAAATTTAGACAAACAATAAGTATAATTATTAATGACACAATAATGATGCAGTGATTACCTCATTAATAAATGATTTAAATAAATAAGATTATAAAGATTAAAATAATATCCAAAACCTTTAAAATTATTATTAGATGATTTTATTTCGATCATGATTCATCCTATCTTTGACATTAATAAGATCAAGAAATTTTGAAACCAAAAATCATTATATAATAAATAATATTTTCACACATTCTTAGAGAGCCCCTCCCCCACCTTATAAAAAGAACTCACCTATAACCCTTTACTCAGACCTATAAAGCCCCTTGGATCATCATAACTCTAACCAATTAACCTCATTACAACTCTCTACTCCTCCTAGAATCCTTAAATTAGGCAGAAGTCACTTTAGCGAACCCTTTTGATTCAAACCAAATGGAGTTACCCGTTATAAAGGTAACAACATCTCTTCAGTTATTTTGTTTTATTTTACTTCTCCCACACCCTAATTTTTTATACATTATTTTATAAAGACAATAATATTCTAAATATATGATGATTATTTTATTAGAGGGACTTGAACTACACATACACACACCTCCATCTAATTTGTAATTAATATACTTGTTTGTGGATGGAAAACTAACGCCTGAACAAAACTATTATTATTCAATTATCTTCTACCGCCTCTCATGGTGGTAATTAAGAAAATATTTTATTTTTATATGATATATATTATGTTTATTATTTATTTATTTTTATGTATTTTCCTTTTATAGAAGAAATTTATGGTTTCCATTGTTGGTAAACAGGATAATTTCATTTGAGGAAGTGCGGACTACAGCCCCCTCAGTGTGATATGACTTGTTAATGCCATATGTGGGATGTATAAAGGATAGAGTTAATTATATTATATAGGATATTATACTGTAATTATAATATTCCTATGTATCATTATGTTTTAATTCAAATAAAATAAGAAATAGAAATTAATGTAGTGTTCTTGTGTAAGTACGACTTACCGTCATGCATTTGATTTCATATATACAAATGTTATGTAGTATTATAAATAATTAAATATACTGAATATATATATGATATATATGATATCTACATCATGAACATCATTCTGGAGATAAATGATATTTTACCACATCAACAACTTGTATTTATAAGAAGTTCAAATTTTTACTCAAGTTCCAAAAATCGACAAAATGACTGTTATTAATTTAAATGATTACGTAATGTTTATCACATGGTAATAAGTGATATAAAAGGAACAAAAAACTTGAAAATTGATCTTATGAAAGTAGAAATTAATTTTAGTTTATTTTTTAGGAGTTTAAAGAATGAACGGGTCATGTTAGATATAAGGTACGGGACTTCGTCTCAATCTCCTAGCATTAAGGCATGTTTTGTTTTAATACATGCCTTTATTTTGGACAATGTATAAAAAACATTGACTTTTCATTTCTTTCAAATGGAATCATTATTTATGACTAGTTTTACTAAATGAAAAAAAAATCTTTTTAACGTAAGTGGTGATGATGATCTTTTCAAACGCCGTGAGTATTATTTGATCTATGGGTTCCTTAAGAAGCCACAATATTTTTAAAAGGAATATAAATAAAATATAATCTTTTATGTAATTTGGTATTGAAAATGGTATTGATAATGGTTTTGTTATGTCAATATATTTAAATGATATATTGTGATTGGATGGTGGAAATGTTATCATTCCTTTATTTAGTTTTATGTGTTATGAATTTGTTATGGTTCATGGGCATTGTTTACATATACGGGTGGTTCTGGGATAATCCTAGGGCAGGTGAGCCCGATATAGCTCTCCAATGAATTGGGTAACGTGATGGAGGAAAGCCTGAATGTTTCATCTATGATATTTATGGAATATACTATGATGGGTATTCCAAATATAACTCCCTATGTAGATGTGATAGCTACAATGTATGTTTGATATGGATTCCACAAGTTACCTTTATGATGTATGATTTCTATGTGTTATTTACAAGTGTTATGATTTCATGAGGTATGTAAAATAGAATATGTTTGGTATTTATTGTGAAATAATCTTTTGTTTCATTGTTTTATAACCCTTACTGAGCTTTTTATGCTCATCCCATGTTTTGAATTTTTATTCACATGACAAAATGATGAATAGGTTCAAGAATTGTATCAAGGAAAACTCATGCAGTATAAAATATCGAACTACACATGAATGTTTTTTTCAAGAGATTTATTAAATTTTTGAAAATAATAGAAACTGAGTAGAACTATATACCTTGTAATTATGTAGGTGCAATGGCCTAATTCTCAAAAATACTAAACATGAAAATATTCTCATTGTGAATCATTCATTTAATTAATGATTATGTAATGTTTTAAGGAATGGTATTTATAGTATGTATGCAAGAATGTTGTTCCCATTTTTTAGTTGGACATAATTAAATAATGTTAAATTATATATTATCCTCATAGAATAATTTATATGTCATATATATCACATACGTTAATTCAACAAATCCATATTACCTACCATGTAATAGTTGAATGATTCATATGCTACTTGATGTGGTCGTCTTTCGTACACACGATCTATGTTATCATATTGAAAAAAATATAGACTATTAAAGTATGTGTAAAAACATAATTCTATTTGTATTCTAATATAATAAATATCACATATAAATAATCAATCAGACATTATATAAAGCCTTAATATGTGGAAATGGAAAAATAAATGGCAACGGTTCTAATGTAGGTAGTACTCTATACACACAAATGAATTTTTCATAACCCCTTTAATGAAAGTGGTTACTCAAATAGGTTAATAAATTAACATAAAAATAATTTATAATATGGATGATATATGTTTAATGTTATAATATAAATTTAAGGTGGTGTAGGATGAAATAAAACAAATAATTTAGTTTTTTAATGATACATATTATTTGTTTATCCTACATAGGATTCAACCAAACCAATTCATATGTTACATTTTTATCTAAAATAAGGGTTCTAGAAAGATATTATAATATTTGGGAAATTATTAGTTCATTGATTATATGTTCCAAAAAAAAATTAATGTGGAGATGAGTAGAGAGTGCGTGGCTTTTATAATTGAAGAGACATGATGAGAAGTGATTTTATGGAAAGGGATAATTCCACCAATGAATTTTTCCTATAAAAAAATTACAATAATAGACCAATATATTTATAGGAAGGGATACGGTACAAATATGTGAATCAATTAGGTTTTATAATTTTTTTTCATTTTAAACAGTTATCTATTAAGTTAATCTCCTGATAAAACCTTTTTTATATTAACTATGGTAAATAATTGTAGTTGTTTTTACTAATTCATTAAGTGAATACTTAATTTAAAATCATTATTAAATAAGAATTATTATGACTAAAAATATAAAAATCATTTTTCCAAAATCCTTTCACGTTATTAGAAATTATTAATTTAATATTAGTTTTGCATAAGAGATGAGAAATAAGTCTGTTAATGGAAAATGTGTAGTAGTTTGAAATGTTTTTATATCAAATCATATTATTAAATTGATCTAAATGGACAACATTATATTAATGGATTTATATTTTAATAACATTTTATTTAATCATAATTTGGTTTTTAATATTTTAAAATAAAAAATTTTACCAAAAAGTGACATATCAATTAAAATTTCATATTTTTTGTTATATAAATAAATGATTTTTTTCATCATAATCCAGAAAATTTACAAAAACATAAATTTTCTATATGTTTTAAAAAATTAATTATATTACTGTTTAAAAATAAAAAAAATTTCCTTAAAAATTGAAATTTTGACATATATAAATACATTATAAATATTATGGATTTTATTGAAAATATTTGTTCATTATATAAAATAATTATAAAAACTATTTAAATTTATATATTATGATTCAAGTCAATAGGTTAAAAATATATGTTATATTGGAAACATATATATATTAATAGTAATTTTATATCATTTTTTTTCAAAACATAGTGTCATATATAATACATGTTATCCCAGTGAAGCATGTAGAGAAATGTTAATATGGTTTTGAATGTAACATAATATATTTATAATATTGTATTCACTAAAAAACAATAATTCATAAAAAGATAGTGTGTTAGAGTACCTTCTTTTTAAAATGAAAAGAAGATTAATTTTAAAAGATTTTTAAATAGCCAATCAAGGGTTAAATGAAATTAGGAATACGTAGGATAATATTAAAAACAATTAATATTTTTAATAAATCATAAATAAAGAATAAAATATTTTTTGACCCAATATAAAAATAAAATCAATTTTATTTGAAATGAACATTCCCTCTCATGATTACATAAAGATTGTTAATCGAATAGAAAAAATGTATTCTCTGGAAATAATCGTAAGATATGAAATTCAAGAGATTGATGATACATGGAAAATAATATATCATCATAGAAATCATAATCACTAACAATCAAGATAAATAATGAAATTTTATCAAAATTCCTTTATATCTTAGGTATGACTCATATAATAATCCAAATAAATGAATGAAACACATATGTAAATATATATCTCATAATCTAAATTTAAATCATCCTCAAAGTAGTATATGGTAGTATCTACCCTACATTAATAAAAAATTGGTGACTATGTAATCTGTTTCATAGAATTAAAAGTGAGATGAAAATCCCTTACATCATGTTCATCAAGCATTGAATGTTATTTAACCTCATATTCATTAAAATAAACGATTTAGAACATCACATAATGTTTAAAAAAGTTATCTTTTTAGTTGATTGACACCTCGAGAATAATTATAAGGATGTTGATACGGGGTTTCCGTAAGGAATAGTCATGTTTGATGGTTGGAAATGAGGTATAGATGATGGAAGAGGGGTTCCATCTCATAGTGGAGTTATGGGGAATTGCTCTAATATAATAATTTATTAGATTATACTAATATAATACACAATAAAAATTATACTAAATATACTAAATGATATGATATGTCATGGTCTATTTGAAATATTATCTTCCAACAAAATTTGGATCATGTAATATTCTATTTGAAACCCTATATTTTTATTTATCTCCTTAGTAAACTACCTTAACCCTACACATAGTGATATATATTTTTTATAAAAAATGGATATGATATAAGTTTTATGGTGTAAATTGGATCATAAATTGAAAACGAATGATATTTTGAAACATATTTTATCATCCTCATCCTTATTTGTTAATTTTATGATTTTAAATTATTTAATAAAATATTATACTGATAAAATATCATTAATAACCATTTTTACAATATTCATTTAATTTCTCATGAAATTAATTAAGAAAAATATGTAATTAAAATACAGTCATTTAACACAACACTATCATCTCGTAATTATGTAAAAGATATTTAGACACTCTAACTCATTCATAATATATCACATTGAATATGTTTCAAACTATTTATTATATATTCCTATTAATTGAAATAATATTTTATAAACACTATATATAAAATTAATGTGATTAAGTAATTACAAATAAAATTTAATAATGTTTTCATGATGAATTATTTATTCTCATAATATGAATTTATTTCCTTAAAAAAATTCCAATGTGGACAATCATATGTAATTTAAAATTAATATGGTAACATAGTGTATATTAGATTTCATTAAAAATTATACGGAATATTTTTATGTAAAGGTGTCCATAAAAAATAAATTTACATACTATGGTTATATGGTTGTAATTACCTTCTTCAAATAAAAATTAGGTAAAAAAGTCATGGCTTTATCACTTGGTTTTAACAGAGATTTGACAGATTTACCATTTTAAAGGTGATACATTATACCACAATTACTACTTATATACTCAATAAAATAAATGGGGTCTATTTTTCAAATAAAATACACCAACCTACAAATAAATAATCAATTTTTCAATAATAAATTTATATAAGTGGATGAAATAAATTTTATAATTAAACATGTGCAGTGCGATAAAAACTAATATTTTGAAAATCTAATTTTTTTTAAAAAAAAATATAATTATTATCCCATGGATAGAAAACGTATAAGATAAATGTTCATATTTTTATTGAATATATAATATATAGATTAAAATTAAATAATTAAATAATTGTGATTATATAAATTTATAAAAAACCATTTGGGAATTTTTTTTTTGAACCAGAGTTTTTTTATTTTTAATTGATTTTATTATATGTAATTAATTAAAAATATTGAAATTTTTAATACATATTTTATAATAATTTTCATTAATATATTTAGTGTTATTCACACACTAATATTCTAAGACTCTAATATAACATTGAAATAATATTATAATAGTTTATCTTGGTCCTTTTAAACATGGTATTGTTTGTAATTCATGATTTTGGTGAAATAAAACAGCTTGAGAAGAAATATATTCTAAAATACTGTGTTGTTAAATTCTACCACACCCAATTAATAAATATCAACCTTTCAATTTTTAATTTCTCCTATTAATAATGGGTTTTATAGTTGAATACCCAATTTTTCAAAATCCACATTTTATAATGGGTTAATATGACATCCTCAGAAATGAGGGCAAGGAAAATAAAATGTTCATTATGAATAACTCATAATTAGTATCCAAATATGATAAAATTATTGATAAGTTAAAACATGAATTATGTGATATAATTAATATATATATATCATTGATCACCTAAAATTGAATTATCATGAGATGTTTAATGACCACAAAACTGTAAGCCAAATCAGCTAGAAAAAGGAAATCCATACATCAGAATTGAATCTAATAGCACAAAATCATTGTCTCATTATCATTTTAATAATGTTTTTATACTTTTTTAATAAAAAAAGAATATGAGAAAATATACATACTCGTTTTCATATCACTTCATATAAACAATATCATACCATTGGTGTTTATTTCACAATTTCGCCTCTATATATTAATCCATAAAATAATGAGGAATATTTTATGCATAATGAAATAGAATTAAATTTTAAGAGATCATAAAATCTACAAAATAATGAAAATCCATTCCCATAATCACATGGTATTTATAAAATTTAAAAATATTAGATTATATTAATTTATATAATACAATATTTTACAAAAACACAATAACAAAACCCAATATAAAACATAATCCATCTTGAAAATTAATATCTTTAAGAAACCTTGAATATATTTCATGCCAAATTCAACTCCCAAAATTTCATATGATTTATCAAAAACATATTCCAAAAAATATAAATTCGACCATAAGGTTAGATACTAAACATTATATTATGATGATATTATATTCTCATAAAGCATTCTAATATTATAACCCACAAAAAACATTATGAAAATGTATATTCTCAATAATTTAATATAATCTTAATTATATAGATAAATTCAACATATATTGAATATATTGCGTAAATCCCAAAACAAAATTTACCTCATCATTGTTGAGTTAAATCATGTTTCCCCTAATTACTATCTAATTTCATTGTTACTAAGAATATCACATTTAAATTAACAATGAATACCAAATCACTGAACCATAATTATTAACTGAATATCAGATTATATGATGGTTTTTCTTTCCCCTAATATTGTGTTATCCAAATATTTCACCTTAGAACTAATTCATTTTTATATTTTATTATTATACTTAAAAATATGTATTAATATATGTTATTATAAACTACTAAATAATAATAATTATGTATGTTAGGATTCTTATAACCATTGTAGACACCCAAGATAGTTTGACTGCTGAAAAGGGTATGGTGAATATGCGAGTTCCATTTATTTTTTTAAATAAAATATTTTAAATTAATCTTACAGTTGTCTTTAAAGCCTCAATTTTCTATTCTTTTGTCTATCATAATTAACATTAATACTATAGCAAATTCTAATTCAACAAACATAATTAATTATAAGGTTTCATACAAATATATTCTCTTTTTTGTGTTGTTATTTTCTCCAATATAGAATATTCACTATAATATTATCTTAGTAATTACATTAGATGATACCGAATAATATTGTACCTCTACTAAATATTCTTAGTATTTTCTTTACGATTCATATCATAGTGTAACAAAAATCTATACTGACATACTCTAGAATCCCCACTGAGGACATCTTCTCCAGAATCACATATGGTAGTTCTTTCTCTAGATCCAACTTATGACTTACAACTTTCTTCAACATTGTTCCTATTCAAGATGATATATTGATATTTGCCTATAATATCACATAATTACACATCATTGTATACCTATTCATGTATATTTTCAATCTACTTGTATTTCTGAATCAATTTTGGTCACCTCTTCTTGATCGGTTTCCTGAGTAAAAAATTTATTGGTCCATGCATCCTTCTGAATGAAGTCTCAACATTAATTATTTGTGTGGAATTTGTGTAAAATAAACACGTTATATATATTATTCAAGTAACTATACTTTATAAATCTCAATGTATTCTTCATAAATTAAAAAATTACTTAAAACATTATCTATGAATTGTTTTCATTTTATATAATATACTTTCTTGTGGTATTATTAATAAAATTTCAGGTTTTCATGATCATTTATGAATACATGTATATGGTTTTCACATTAGAATCTCCCTTTCTTTGAAAACACCTCACTTATAACTCTTTAATTTATGAAATCAAATGCATGTGAAACCTTATATCAGGCATGACTTATGAAATTTGATCACAATATATGTTTATTTTTATTTTTATTCTGTGCATATATATAATGAAATTTCTCACATACACCCCAATTTTATTTACCCCATATAGGATTAGGTGAAAAAATCTCTATTAGAGAAGAAAATAGAAGATATATTCTTCATTACAAATTACAGTACTCGTAACACTATCTCACAACTTTTGTTGATGGAAATCAAGAAAACATGGATGGTTTCCTGGATCACAATCATTCACAAAATCCTGGGTGATTCTGCATTGATCTATCCAATATAGATTTGTGGAATAATTCATTCGTGGACCATCTCAAGATTATTGTTCATATCTTGAGCTCATGGGGAACCCTCTTTTAATTCAAAAACAGAAATGATTTAGTTTCTCTATTTTTCTCAAGAAAAAATTTTATATCTCAATTAATCAAAACATAAATTAGTAGTCTTAGGGACATGATATTTAGAGGAATGTATAAATAATTTTCACTTACATTGATATTTTTTAAGAAACATATTTTCTCTTTAAAATATATTCTTAAAATGATGTGATCCCACTCATTCCAATAAATTTGATAGTTCCGGATTTCATTTAATTATATAAATCATTTATTGGAATTTTCCTCTGGGAGTTTGAAATGTTTCTATGTGATTGAATCCTTATGTGCATTTAAGAAGTATCACATGCATATACTCTAAAATAAAAAAACTCATTTGATATTCCAATGGAATTCAATATGGATTATAGTATTAATTGAATGTGTTTTAATCCCTTTACAAATTCATGAATAATGCAATTACATCTATCATTTAAATTTGATACAACTATATTCATTTAGCATAACAATCATCATTTGATGTCTAAAATATTGATAATTAGTGTTTGACCATTGTTCTGGCATGATAAATCTCCATAGATAAAGGACATGGTTGATGTTGATCACCCAAATAATCATAAGGAAAATATGAAATGATCAAATGACTATAGATCTATCCATATTTAAACAGATGAATAGTAATCAGCTCATCTCAACATGCCACATCAAATTAGTTGTAACATCCCAGGTAAATAAATAATATTACATTCTAATGTTTATCAATATTTTTGAATAAAATTTTAATACAACTTTAAAGGGAATGATATGCTCGATGACGTACCCAATACGCAACAATGAGTTTCTTTGAAATCTTACGTTGCACACTAATAATATAATAATATTATAATAGTTAAATCCTAGCCGTTGTAATGGAGGGAATGAATAGAAATAACTAAAAAATGATTACATATGTTTTTTAAATATTTTTACTTTTATCCAATAAATTTTACAGGCTTAAAATGGAAATGAATCCAACTTTAAGTATAAATATTCTAATATTCGTAAAAATGTCGATTAGAAGTCTTTTGATGGAGAACCCTTTTCAAATATAATTTTGACAATTTTATATGTTTTATTTTGAGAAATAAAATCCTTCTTTAGAATCTGGACCTCAAAATTTACTTTTTGTGAATTTTTTTTATTTTTCCGATAAAGATCATTTTTAGTGAAAATGTTGCATTTTAATTCAAAACCTCCTTTTAATCTGATATATTTATATGGATATATTATCTTTTTAATTGAGATTACAGTTTATTTAGAATATATTTTTACCATTTAATCCAATGGTGGTCATTGGAATTAATTTCACAATGAAATTTGACTTAAACTAGTGTCAATCTTTTAATATATATTGTTTCTTAAAAACACGCTATTTGTTTTGACAGTGGAAATGAATTATTAAATTATTTAATGCAACTTATATATTTTTAATTTACTAAAATATAAATCATTTATGAATTCGGAATATCAAATATAGCTTAGGGTGAATTTTTGGTATTTTTCTGAAAAACTTCAATTTTTGATGAATAATGAAACCACTATGTGGTAGTTAAAGAAACTGGTTTTTTGTTTAAATGAAACTTTACCACTTCTGTAATTTTATTTTCAAAAATCCGACATACATGGTTGTAATTAGGATGTAAAATGTTGTTGAATGAGATTAAAATAATTAATTGGTGAATAGTAACTTTTATGTTTTATTAATCGCGATTAGAGGTAATTAGTGTAATTTAAGGTAAAGATAATATTATAGTAATATGAAATGACATTGAAACATGTCCTAATATTATTTGATGAGTCATGGAAGACCAAGACAATCCATGGGTCAACTTGGGGACCCCATGGATCCACTTTGGTTGGAAAATGACGTTAATAACTTTTTATTTAAAGTTAAAATTTAAATGTCACGAACATGTATTGTTTTACTAAAACAATTATTACATGGGGTTATAAAAGTCATATTTTTTAATATATATATTCATTAGAAATATAAAAAGATTTAATACATCATGTTATTTTTTTTATAATTTTCAGACATTAAATAAATTATTTTATTTATGACACCGTGATGATGCAGTGATTACCTCATAAATGAACGATTTAAATAAAATGAGAAGATAGGGTGAAATATAAGTCATACACTTGTCACAAACCTATTGGATGTGTGTATTTCGAAGACTTATCTCCTTAGACTCGAAATATATCCTTTTGGGACCTTTAAAAACTGAAAAACATTTTTTAATAATGTAATATTTTATAACTTTCCAAGAGTGCCCCTCCTCTTCTCTTATAAAAGGCCCCAACCTCTACCACCTTGACCACACCTCTCAAGCCCTTGGATCGGCCAAAACCATCCCATTTCATCTCTCCACATCCCTCTCTTCATCATTTAAGTCTCACATTTTGCATAATTCTCTTCAAGAAACCCTTTTGGTTCAAACCAACAGGAGTTACCCGATTTAAAGGTAATGTCTTCACTTGTGTTCTTTTGTTTTATTTTGTTTCTCCAAACCCCTAAACTTTGTTTATTACGTTATTTTGTAAAAAAACCAGTATATTAAATATACTAGGATGTTTTTAGAAGAATTATTCTATCTAAACTTGTGCACACATCCGTCTAATAGTTAAAGAACATACTGTTTCTATGGATGGCGAATTACTATCTCACAGAATGATGATTGTTCAATATTCTTTTAACCCCATTAAAGGTGGTCATTATGATGTCAATGTATTTTATATATGATATATATAGTATTTATGTTTTATATATGCTTCTGTGTTTTATATTTAAAACACATCTTTATTCTTTTAATGTTGTGGAAATGCGATAATTTCGTATGAGGAAGTGCGGACTACCGCCCCCTCAAGTGATGTGACTCGTTCATGCAACACATGGAATGTATAAATAATGAAATTAATGAACTTGTGTGACCTATATAACATATATATTATTTTTGAATTATGATATATATATATATATCTCAATTATTTTTAATTCCATTAATATGACAATGAAATGAAAGTGGTTTTCATGCGTATGTACGGCCTACCGTCTCTATGAATGGTGCATTTCATTTCTTTTTAACTCCCAATGTTATGGAATAGTATAAAATGAATATGTACTGGATATATATGATATTTAAATCATTAATAATATTCTGTAGATGATGTACTTATAACTAAATGGACGATTTTGTTTCAAACAAGTTCACTTTTGACTCATGTACCAAACATCGACAAAAACATTTGATATGAACTCACATAATTAACTAATTATTATAACATTATAATATGTGATATTAATTGAATAATAAAATTTAAAGGAGGTACTTATGAAATTATAAATTGACCAATGTTTATTATTCAGGAATATAAAGAAACGAACAAGACAAGTCAGACTTGAGGTAAGGGATCCTACCCCTCTCTTTCTTTTTAAGTACACTCTTTTATTTCATTCATTTTATGCTCGTCTTTCTTATTATTGGGATTTTATTTTATATTAATATTACTTTAATTTTTATTTTCATACGATTAGAGAACTTATTTTCTCTCATCAATCCATTTTGGAAGTTTTGATTGGCGTCGTTAGGCAGCCAAAATTTCGTAAGACATCCAACCTCCCTCTTTTGTTTTGAAGTACTCTCCTTTATGTCACTTATTTTAAGCTTCTCTTTGTTATGATGGGGGATGTTCTTTTATATTACTATTACTATAAATTTTATGTTAATGTGATGGGAGACCCTATTTGATCTCATCAATCCATTTTTGGATGTTTTATGGGGAGCTGTTAGGCTCCTGAGTTTTCGTAAGGGATTTTTCATCTCACTTTTATTCCCGTGAGATATATGCTACATTTTCCCCCATTTACTTTTATGGGTATATGTACTGCCCGTTATTCTACTATTTGTGTAATATACATTCATTTATGAGTATTTACATCAATGTTGTATTGTCCTTCTTTCATGGGGTGTATGTTTCGAAAGTTACCCATGTCGGTAAGGGAACCTTTCACCCTCCTCTTTTTAAAAGACTTATTTTGTTGGGTCTTTTAATTTACATGTTGTAATGTTGGGATATTTTCTTCTATATCCTTATTGATATATATTTTATGTCCAAGTGATTAGATATCCTTTTTATCTCTCATCAACTCATTTTCCGAATTTTGAAGTGATGCCGTTAGGCTGTCGAATTTTTGCAAGGGAACTTCTTAACCCAATTTTGATTCTTTGGTATAAACTTGTAGTACCATAATATGTAATTCTATGAATATGTTTGAATGAACTCTGATTGTTTTACACTTAATATCCACTTATATTTTGTGTATTAGTTTTTCACACATAATTATGTAGTTGATTTATCCTTAATCCAAGGATATCGTCTTTGTAAGGGACTTCATCTCAATCTCCTTTCATTGAGGAATATATTGTTCTAACACAAGACTTTCTTTTATATGGTGTATAAACCCCTTTGACATTTAATTTTATACAAAAGGAATATTTTTCTATGAAGCATTTTACAAAACGACAAAAAGGAATGTTTCTTTTAACGTATGCGGTGACAATGACTTTTTCCGCCGCCGTGAGTATTATTGGGCATTGGATTCATCAAAAAGCCGTAATGTTTTTAAAATTTAATAAAAACCATATACTCTTTTATGTATTTTGGTATTTAAAATGTTTTTTTATAATGGATTTTTTATGAAAATATATTTTAGTGATATATTGTGAATGAAATGGGGAAATGTTCTCTTTCTATTATATTTTTTTAATGTCTTATGATTTTATAATGGTACTTGGAAATTTGAAGGGTGGTTACATGATAAACCATATGACCAGTGGTTCCATGAATACCAGGATGGGTGGTTAAATTATAACCTCCAATGCATTGGGTATGTAAGCTAGTCGTATGGCTATTCCATTAAGTGATATGTGTGGAAGTCGAGTATGTTTATGTCCCAAGTTACCTTTATATGTTATGTATATGGGTTTTATGATATTATTTTGGTTAAAATAGTGTAATTAATGATATTTTATTCATTTAGGAGTTTATACTAAGTCATAAAGGTTAAAAGTATTACTTTGATAAAGTACTCATGGTTTACTTGTTGTTTTGAAAAACCAATAGTTTTACTTCTTTGTGTATTCCTTACTGAGCTTTTTATGCTCACCCCATGTTTTTTAAATGTTTTTCACAATACATAATGTGGAATAGGGTCAAGGATGGGAACAAGGAAACGTCATGCTATCTAAAACATGGAACTATACAAGATTCTTTTTACAAGTTTTTATTTTATTGAAACTTAGTAGAAGTGTCTACTTTGTAAAATTTTGAGATGTAATAGTTATGTCCTAATTCTCTAAAACTGTAAACCTAAAAAGATCCTCTATGTGAATTATTAATTTAATTCAATAATAAGTAATGTTTAAGTCTGGGGCCTTATAGTTGGTATCAAAGGTCGGTTCAGATAACATTAGTGTTTAGAGTGTTGTTTAAGAAATAGTGACAAGTTGTGTATAACCACAATGGTTAGTATATTAGATGGAGTCTTTTTTTTTGAAATTTAGAATGAGTTTGAGATAACTTGGATAAGTATATCTCAATTCTTATCTTTCTCTTTATTACATGATGATTTTACTGATATACTCACACTGACATTTTTGGTTTTAGTAAATTGTGGATCTAGCAGGCACCAAAGTGACAATGGGTTTGAAGTAAACTATAGTGGTTCTCTGATTACGTCACTGGATGAAGAGGGGGATTCAATGAGGAATCTCGTGGTTATTCTATACCAACTATCAGGGATTATGATAAACCACTTGAACCTTGGTGAGATCTCTAATGCACCATGTACGGGAGAACCAACTGGACATGGAAGTTCAGGTAATGATTATAAATTTAACCATTAGGGTTTATATGATCCTTACTTTTGAGGTAATTATGGATTACTATATGTTATGATGGAATATGAACGACATGAGATAAACGTGTGGTTAAAATATATTATGGTTATTTTTGAAGATTTTTTCTCGTTTGGGGGAATGTTTTAAGAATTATATAGTTTTGTAAAAAGTACAACACGCAGACCGTGTGACAACCTATCACGTCGGAAAAAGCTACGGGAATCGAACCCACAACCAAAGTGTCACTGGTATTTATCGCCTACCACTAGAGTACGTGAAGTCCCTAGTTAGTTTTAATGATTCTTTTTAGTTAGATGATTTTATGAATTAATACTTAGTTGATTTTCGGTTATCAATGGAAATTATTATCTTATCATGGAGGATATGTGATTAGGTTAATTACTTTTCAGTATGACACTTTAAGAGCAACTGATGTTATTTGGAGATAAATGTTAATTTGTACCTTGGTAGGCTATGTGATTAAATCCTTCAAATATTTTGGTCTCAATCTTAGTTGGCTTTACTTTGAATAATTTTTTGGAAGAATTGTTTATTAAATGGTCTTCGTTGAACTTTGGGTTTTGTTTGACAAATTCTTGAGATTAGGAGTTGTTTTTCTTTAAAAAAAATATATCCTTTTTGGATATTATCTGATCTAGTACAAAACTTTTTGGTTTGGTTTTGGTTGAGATATAAAGACATGGGAAATATATTGTTATCTTTTTTGGATTAGGTGATTCTGAAGAAGTTGATTATAGTACTCTTAATGCGAACACGTCTTCCAAAATACTCGTCTTTTGGAGAAAATATGAGTTTGATTAAGGAATCTACTAAAAGTTGAAAGAATACATGATAGGTAATTATGTTTCATTATGATTTATTTAAACTCAAAAATAAATTCCTCAATGAAGAGTAACAATAAAAAAAATTCGGTTAACTTTTCCTACTGTGGAATCCAATACCGTTTAACCCATCACAAGTTTGTGATTTTCTTCTGGATAACTTTCTCCTAGACATGTTTAATATCACTATCCATCAGAATATGACCCATTTCTTTCTCCTCCATATCCATATTTTCATACTTGGAATCCTATTTGGGTTAACTCAGGTGACCTTTGTACTTCTCTCCCTTTCTTTTAAAGTGATAGTTTTACTGACTCATGTTCCAATATGGGACTTTCAATGAAGTTTCCAAGCACAATTTTGAAATTGCGATGATGAAATTCCCAATAGGGGGGAAGGATGTAACATCCCAGGTAAATAAATAATATTACATTCTAATGTTTATCAATATTTGTGAATAAAATGTTCATAAGACTTTAAAGGGAATGCTATGCTCGATGGCATACCCAATACGCAACAATGAGTTTCTTTGAAATCATACGTTGCACACTAATAATATAATAATATTATAATAGTAAACTCCTAGCCGTTTTAATGGAGGGAATGAACAAAAATAACTAAAAAATGATTACATATGTTTGTTAAATATTTTTAGATTTATCCAATAAATGTTAGAGGCTTAAAATTCAAATGAATCCAATTTTAAGCATAAATATTCTAATAATATTTAAAAGGTCGATTAACCGCCTTTTGATGGAGAAACCATCTTAAATATAATTTTAACAATTTTATATATTGTATTTGACAAAAATATCCTTCTTTAGAATCTGGGCCTCAAAATTTACTTTGTGTAAATTTTTGTTATTTTTTGGATAAATATCTTTTTTAGTGAAAATGTGGCATTTTAATTCTAAACCTCCTTTTAATCTGATTTATTTATATGGATAGATTATCTTTTTAATTGATATTAATGTTTATTTATAATATATTTTTACCATTTAATCCAATGGTTGTCATTGGAATTAATTTCACTTTGAAATTGGACTTGAACTAGTGTCAATCTTTTAATAGATATTGTTTCTTACAAACACGCTATATGTTTTGACAGAGGGAAGGAATTATTAAATTATTTAATGAAACTTATATATTTTTAATTTTTTAAAATAGAAATAATTTTTTAATTTGGAATATCAAATATAGGCTAGGGTGAATTTTTGGTATTTTTCTGAAAAACTTCAATTTTTGATGAATAGTGAAGACATTAAGTGGTAGTTAAAGAAACCGATTTTTTCGTTTAAATGAAACTTTACCACTTCTGTGATTTGATTTTCAAAAATCTGACATACATGGTTTTCATTAATATGTATATTGTGGTTCAATGAGATTAAAATAATTTGTTGGTGAATAGTAACTTTTATGTTTTATTAATCGCAATTAGAGGTAATTAGTGTAATTTGAGGTAAAGATAATATTATAATAATATGAAATGACCTTGAAACATGTACTAAAATTATTGTATGAGTCATGGCCGACCAAGACAATCCATGGGTTAACTTGGGGACCCCGTGGAGCAACTTTGGTTGGAAATGACATTAATAACATTTTATTTGAAGGTAAAATTAAATTGTCACAAACATGTACGTTTTACTAAAACAATTCATACATGGGGTTATAGAAGTCATATTCTTTACTATAAATATTCATTATAAAAATAAATAGAATTTTTAAATCATGATATATTTTTTATAGTTTCTAGAAATGAAATAAATTTATTTATTTATAACACCGTGATGATGCAGTGATTACCTCATAAATGAATGATTTAAATAAAATGAGACGATATGGTGAAATATAAGTCTTACACTTGTCACAAACCTATTATATGGGTGGATTTAAAAAAATTATCACCTTAGTCTCGAAATATATCATTTTTCTACCTTTAAAATCCGAAAATCATTTTATAATAAAGTAAAATTTTATAACATTCCAAGAGTGCCCCTCATCTTTTCTTTTAAAAGGACCCAACCTCTACCAACATACCTACACCTCTCAAGCCTTTGGGTCATCCAACCCCTGCCCATATCATCTCTCCACATACCTATCTTCATCATTGAATCCTCACCTTTGGCTGAATTCTCTTCAAGAAACCCTTTTGGTTCAAACCCAGAGGAGTTGCCCGATTTAAAGGTAATGTCTTCACTTGTGTTCTTTTGTTTTATTTTACTTATAAAAACCCCAAAACTCTTTTGGTTCCTTACTTTTGTAACAACACCAGTATATTAAATATACTAGGATGTTTTTATATGAAGTATTCGAGCTACACTTACACACACATCCGTCTAATGGTTAAAGAACATATTGTTTCTGTGGATGTCGAATTACTGCTACACGAAATGATGATTGTTCAATATTCTTTTAACACCATTAAAGGTGGACATTATGATGTAACTATATTTTATATATGATATATATGGTGTTTATATTTTTTATATGCTTCTGTATTTTATATTTAAAACATACCTTTATTCTTTTCATGTTGTGAAAATGCGATAATTTCATATGAGGAATTGCGGACTACCGCCACCTCAAGTGATGTGACTCATTCATACAATACATGGAATGTATAAAGAATGAAATTAATGAACTTATGTGACCTATATACATTTATAATATAATGGAATTATAATGTATATATATAAATTATTTTTAATTCCATTAATATGACAAAGAAATGAAAGTAGCGTTCATGCGTATGTATGGCCTACTATCTCCATGAACGGTGAATTTCATTTCTTTTTATCTCCAAATGTTATGGATTAGTATAAAATGAATATTTACTGGATATATATGATATTTAAATCATTAATACTATTCTGGAGATGATGTAATTATAACTACATGGACGATTCTTTTCAAACAAGTTCATTTTTGACTGATGTACCAAACATCGAAAAAAACATTTGATATGAACTCACATAATTAACTACTTATTATAAAATTATATTATGTGATATGAATTTAATAACAAAATTTAAAGTAGTTCCTTATGAAATTATAAATTGACCAATGTTTATTATTCAGGAATATAAAGAAATGAACAAGACAAGTCAGACTTGAGGTAAAGGATCCTACCCCTCTCTTTCTTTTTAAGTACACTATTTTATGTCATTCATTTTAAGCACATATTTCCTTTGATTGGGATGTTATATTATATTAATCTTACTGTAATTTTTATTTTCATATTATGAGAGACCTTATTTTCTCTCATCAATCCATTTTGGAAGTTTTGATTGGCGTCCTTAGGCTGCCGAAATTTTGTAAGAGATCCAACATCTCTCTTTCGTTTTAAGTACTATCCTTTATGACACTTCTTTTAAGCTCCTATTTGTTATGTTGGGAGATGTTCTCTTATATTCCTCTTGGTGTAATTTTTTTTTATATGACGAGAGAACCTATTTGATCTCATCAATCCATTTTTGGATGTTTTATGTAGCGTCACTCAGCTGCCGGGTTTTCGTAAGGGATTTTTCATCTCAAGTTTATACCCGTGAGATTTATGCTACATTTGCTAAAATTTACATTGAGTGGTATATGTACTGAACATTATTCTAATCTTTGTGTAATATACTTTAATTTATGAGTATTTACATCAATTTTGTATTGTCCTTCTTTCATGGGGTGTATGTTTTGAATGATACCCAAGTCGTAAAGGGAACCTTTCACCTTCCTCTTTATAAAAGACTTCTTTTTTTGGGTCTTTTAATTTACATGTTCTAATGTTGGGATATGTTCTTATATATCCTTATTGATGTAAATTATATGTCCAAGTGATGATATACCCTTTTTATCTCTCATCAACTCATTTTCTGAATTTTGAAGTGACGTCATTAGGCTGTCGAATTTTTGCAAGGGAACTTCATAACCAAATTTTTATTCTTTGGGATAAACATGTACTCATTAAATATTATATTCTATGAATATGTGTGAATGAACTCTGATTATTTTACACATAATATCCACTTATATTTGGTTTATTCATTTGTCACACATAATTATGTAATTGATTTATCCTTAATCCAAGGATATCGTCTTTGTAAGGGACTTCGTCTCAATCTCCTTTTATTGAGGCATATATTTTTTTAATACGAGACATTATTTTATATGGTTTATAAACCCCTTTGACTTTTAATTTTATACAAAAAGAATATTTTTCAATGAAGCATTTTATAAAATGAAAGAAAAGGAATGTTTCTTTTAACGTATGCGGTGACAATGACCTTTTCCACCGCCACGAGTATTATTTGGACTTTGGCTTCATCAACAAGCCGTAATGTTTTTAATAGTAAATGAAAACCATATAATCTTTTATGTATTTTGGTATTGAAATTTTTTTTTATAATGGATTTGTTATGACAAAATATTTTAGTGATATATTGTGATCGAAATGTGGAAATTTTTTCTTTCCAATATATTTGTTTTATTTCTTATGATTTTTTAATGGTACTTGGACATTTGACAGGTGGTTACATGATAAACCATATGACGGGTGGTGCCATGAATACCATGACGAGTGGTTACGTTATAACCTCCAATGCATTGGGTATGGAATTCGGTCGTATGGATATTCTATTAAGTGATATGTGTGGAAGTCGACCGTATGGTTATTCCATTTAAGTATGTTTATGTCCCTAGTTACATTTATATGTTATGTATATGGGTTTTATGGTAATATTTTGGTTACAAAATGGTATGTAATGATCTTTTATTCATTGAAGAGTTTATACCACTTCATAAAGGTGAAAAGTATTACTTTGATAAAGTACTCATTATTTACTTATTGTTTTGATAAACTAACAGTTTTCCTTATTTGTGTATCCCTTACTGAGATTTTTATGATCACCCCATGTTTTCTAAATGTTTTTTACAGGACTTAATGTGGAATGGGTTCAAGGATGGGAACAAGGAAACGTCATTCTATCTAAAACATGGAAGTAGACAAGTTTTTTTAAGAGTTTTTATTTTATGGAAACTTAGTAGAGGTGTCTACTTTGTAATCTTCTGAGATGAAATAGTTATGTCCAAATTCTATAAAACTCTAAAACTGAAAAGATCCTCTATGTGAATTATTCATTTAATTAAATAATAAGTAATGTTTAAGGTTGGGGCCTTATAATATCTAGGTTTTGAAAAGTTATATATCAATCTAAGTGATCTAATATTCATTCAATTAATTCTCATCACCATCTCTATGTTCTACCCAATACTCATTCTCCTACCACAATGTTTCCCCACATGGTGGTGTTTCACTCATATTACCTATACAATTGATCCAATGACAACATGCTTGAGCCCAAATCTTCTGTAAAATTTTCCCTTGATATGTTTACCCAAATCATGGTTTATAATCTTGGATCCCACATGTGGTTGAAATTGAGACGACTAGGGATATCCTTTGGTTGGATATATTTTTAATCAATTTATTAATGAAATGGATAAGAATGAATCTCTAAACCAAGTTTATGATTAAATAGATCATTGAATAAAACCCCAAAAAACCTTTTTCGAATATTCTTCATTTAATAAATATCCTTGAAATTTTTTATATGAACTAATATTATTTATTGAAAATGTCCTCATAGCCTAACGCATTAAAAACACAATTCATGTGAACTATACTACACATTGAATTATTTCATGAATTGTTATAACTTGTAGTAAAAAACTTGCACACTCAATTACACATGTTCTCTTCAATTTTAATATAACATTACAAATCATCAAATATACATTGAGAATTATCCAACTAGGACATCTAATTCCATTGCATCAATCCATAATAATTATCTGGTCATCACCACTATATCATCATCAACTTACCAAACACATGTTGACATTTTATTGAAAAAATTAATCTTCGGTTCGAACAATCACCCACTATATATTATGTTTTTAACTCTTCTTATGAACACTTTAAAAGAGTCAATATTTTTTCTCAAAATTTTCTACACATTATTATAAATGAAAAGCAATGGAGATGTATGATTAATATCAAAATATATTATCCTATATTTAAATAATATTCTTAAGAATAACATCGAGATAGAGATGATATCATATGATTCATTTATCATGGAGACCTTATTATATCTACCCTTATTCTAGTAGGGCGATCATATTATAGAAAACAAGAGGTTTATGACCACAATATTCAATGAATTCCACAAATATTCATTAATGTGAAATAATTATCATAATATATCAATCCTATTTCATTGGTATTTATTAATTTTATTTATTAATGACATACCTAATCCTTCACATTCTTCAACAAACACATCAGAAAGTTCCTGTGTAAATATTATTATTCCACATTATCTCACATTGTATTCCACTAGGAACCCCCTTCATAGTAATATTGTTAATAATGTGTGATGTTAGCTTCGTTTCAATAGAATTATTTATTGGTTTTTAATATGTCCAAAATTTCTAGATGTTTAATTTTCTACACCTCATGGGATTCACATTTTTGAATAAATTTTTTGATGTTAATAGACTCAAGGATGTAAAATTTTATATTATTGTCCAGAATTATAAATCAAAATTATATTATTCAATTCCATAAATGGGTAGTTAAATTCATGTGATATAAATGAGAATAAGTAGGTTCCTGTTGTATTTTCTAAAGAAATAATCAGACTATGATATTCCTCACCAACAAGGACATTATTTTCTACATATCTCAGCAATGAGTGATTTAATTGGAATTTTTCTTTTTTTAGTATCATTATTTAAAGAAAATTATTTTCCCAAAAATGTTCATCATTATAATGAATAAATTTTTCAAACACAGTATTTTGGATCTTCATGTTTACTGCTATGGGTCAAATATTATAAAAATTAAAATGCATTCTTTTATATATATTAGTTTTCCAAGCCTCCACAAATTGATTAGGACGTTTCAACTAATGTGGTGGAACAACTAGGCATTCATTCATAACATCATCAGTCTTGTAAAAAATATCATAATACCTTCCATTGGTTTTATGTTTAATCTATTAAATATCTTGTTATTACAAATATCCCCTAGTATTCTTGTTATGAATTTATTATCATTGTGACCCTTTTGAAAACAACTACCCCAAACAATCTTTAATCAATCAAATTTATTATAATTTTATAGTTTTGATGATGTCTTCATCACACGAATATATATCTAAAAATTTGACCTCACATTTTCTGAGATTAATCACCTTCATTCATTACTTATTCTAGGAGGTGAATTATTGGAGTATTAAAAAAAATTGTGACCAAAAGCTCCATAACCAAAATAACTGTCTTTGAGCCTCAATCTTATAGACTAATAATAAGAATTAAATAAAGAATTTTTTTATACCATTCCATTTATTATGTAATTTTCTACATAAGAAGAAATGTAGTAATAAAATTAATTATGTATCTTGGGACAACATTATTAGAACTATCAATTGTAAATTGATATTTATTGGGTTTAGATATAATCCATTTCATTGGATCCTTTTTCTAAAAAAATAACAGGTTCACCCATAAGCTCAACAGTTTTATTGTATTCATCAATTATATTATTCAACAAAACTAGAGGTAAAATATATATATACTATTTCACAAATAAATCTACCAATTTTTTAAAATAATTCATTTATGATCATTCATTATCATTTCATGTTCATCAATTTTCTTACTGTATGAATTTCTCATAGCAATGAGAGTTGTGTCATCATTTTTGAATTACTCCATTCCATGTGAACATTCATCAAGTGATTTTTGTTTCTATTATAGATTAGTCACTTTAATTATATACACCCTTTTCATATTGATATGTGTCTCTTCCTTCATGAAACATTATTCACGTTCCCATATTAGTTTTGTTTTTTCCTTCTTGGGATTCACGATTTTCCCATGTGTTTCTTCAGGTTAATACATTATGAAAAATCCATGTTTAGTTCTCTCATGGAATTATGCACCTTCAACTGTTTCATTAGTGGTTTTTGATTTCTATATATGACATACCTGATTTCGTAAATTCCATTCAACATCTGTGTCACTACTTCATGATGATGACTCATCAGTTTTACTACACATCACATTTTATAAAATTATATTTTAGTTATTCTTATTTTCCTTATCATATTACAATTTTTAAAATTAAATTACTAATTCTTTAAATTGGCACTCTCCTTCTACAGGTTTAGGGAAATTAACATTATTCATTATTTATTCATATGTAATTTTTATATTTGTATGAATTTTTCCAAACCCATGATGGATGAATAATTTTAATGTTCTATTACCTTTAACTCATTTTATATGTTATACATCCTTCTAGTCAAGGGAATCACATGATTAATGTCCTCATCATCTTTTTCATCAAGATAATCATTTGATAATTATTATTTTTGAACTATAGTATTACCTTCAATCAAGGATTTAATGGTCTTTTCATCCATTAATTTATTTAAAAAATGTTTATTTTTATCATCTCATATATTATCAGAAAATTATGAAGCTAATATGGTGATATATCATCTTGTTATTCCATTGCAGAAACATTTATATCAATTCAATCGAGAAGGTTTATCATCATGTTTCTCTATATGGATTAATTATCTATATTCTTACAAAATCAATTGATGATACTAAAAATATCATTTACTATTGAAATTAATTATTCAAAATGATCTTAATAAAAAATTTTCTATATCACCTAACCTGGTTGTCCAGACTTCTAGATTTGACTATGTCACATTAATATTCCATTAATATCTATTTCTAAGATTACCCATGATTTCATTATAGGATTGGAGACACGCCACATTTAAGTATACATTTTCTTATACAAAAAATGATTTCACTTTAAGCCTTTATAACCATTTATATATTCATTTTGTCATCAAAATTCATAGGGGTATTCTAATTATATAGTGTATATCCTATACAAACATAATATCTAACATGTACCTTAATTGATAGAAGATAATGCATCGTTATATATTTTAAAAAAAGATAGTTCTGATCCTTGATAAATGTAATACCACTAGAATTTAACCAATTATTGTTTTATTTCATCAATATAATGTTTCAATATTTAGAGGTGACATGTTCTATTATAGCACTAGTTGAGCCTTGGATTGGATTGACTACTATGAGTGGAGTGGTGAATTTTTTAGTTCCTTATATTTTAAAAAAATTCTTCTAATCAATTAAACTGATATGATTGGTTAAATTATATGTCCACTCTTTTTATGTATCTTATCCTTACAATTAATAATTTGGAAAATAAATGGCATAAAATAAAAGGATTTACAATGTTGAGAACAATGATTTAATTTGTTACATGTTGGTTATTTTATCCCACATAATTACTAAACTATAGTAATATCTCATTAATTAGAATGGTCGATAAAATATCATAGTGTATCTCTCAAAAATCCACTAGGTATGTTCATTATACTAGAAATCACATAGTTACTAGAATCAAAAGTGGCCTACTCTATAATCCATACTAAATACTTCTACTCCAAAATAAGACAAATGAAATACTTCTATATCTCTATCTGTTGATTTAAACATTAATCATGTTTGATCCACATATTTATTATTTACATTTTTTCCCAATCATGATCATTGTGTTACACATTCGTTTCTACCTAATCAGGTACCATTCTAATGTGTTTCTCTTGATCAATACATTCTCGTCACTTTTTCTTGATCAGTTTCTGTAGTGAACTATTTCTCGGGCTTTACATCCATATGACTAAAGTCAAACCAAAACATATATATATACATGTTGTGAATAATGATATTCGCCTATATTTTTTTCAATGAAAAATAGATTTAATGATGAAATAGATTATTTTTAAATTAGAAACTCAATTCATATATTCAATATGAATAGATTTCATGAAATAAAAAACTATTTGATATGGGTATCTCAAATTTTATTAATATATACATGATAATAAAAGAATACATGAATATTTATTTTACAATCCCTTGTATTTTTTATTATAAAACTTAATTTATAACTCATTTGTGTATTTCATCACATGCATGAGTACACATTTTCATGAAATTCTCATGAAATTTGAACACATAATATTCTTATATTTTTCTGGTTCAATGAATCTATATAATTCATGAGATAACTTACCAACTCTTTTTTATAACACATATGTGTTTATGGGAATTATTTTACTTTGTGATGGAAAATAAAAATTACCTTTTTTTTTAAAGAATACTATTTTTAGCACTGTATTATAGTACATGTATTACATAAATCAAGTAACCTAGAATAGTTACATGGATCACAAACATTCATGACTACATTTGATATTAATTATAGTTATATCCCTTATAGATTTGTGGAATTGTATCATTGCAAAGTGTCATAAGAGTGCAATAAACATGTTAGAAAATTTCATCACTATGCTTCTACTTCACAAACCTGAAGGTTTTGATTGATATGTTTTTAACTTGAAAAATTATTTCTCTCAATTAATCATACCATATCAATATGTACATGGTTCCTTGATATTTATAGTCTTGGATGAATACCTTGACCACCCGTAGATATTGTATTTAATACACTTCTAATATACATCAAACATTTGAATTTAATTCCATGTCATGACTCAATCATGGATACTGAGGCATTGATAATTTCAATTAATCATATTCCACCGATATTAGTTTTTTTCTTCATATATTTATGATTTCATATGTCATGGAATCCAATCATTAAGATTATAATTATCAAAAGCATATCAGCTAGAAAAACTCTAACACATTCGATATTTAAATGAACCATGATTTCATTTTCAGTATATCTCGAAGGTTTTTTATTCAATTTATCACATGCATGGATAATTTAATTTATTTCATAATTTTTATTTGATCATACTACACTCATTATGTGGGATAAATCAGCATATTTTGGAATGAAGATCATCCATAGTGGTTTGGTTGTTGATCTGGCATGCTGGATCTCTTTGGATGAAGGTTGATGTTGAGTATAGTCGCTAGATAGATCAGATATCATAGATTAAATGATCTAATGGATGTGGTTCTATCAGTATATGATGTGTATTAATAGTGACCTACTCATCTCATTGTCCTTCATCCAAATGAATAGGATCCCAGGTACACTATATCAACTCAAGTGTACAAACACATGCTCAATGAATTCTCTTATGCCTCCTTATATACATACTTGTAGTTGTTGTCATGACTATGTGTTATCCCACAGAGTGTCACTAATGATATTTTTACCTATACATTGGATATAATGTGGGTGAACATACACCCAACCATTACCCTATGATTGTCCCTTTTATTATTCCCTTAAACAAGATAATACGTCTTTGGTCCCAAATATTTTTTAGGTTTAGCCTACTAGGGATAGAATTTTGTTATATATATTTCTATTTAAGCCATGAAAAAATTCACATAGTTTGAATCAATGTACAATAATTTTAGAAAAATGGAATCATCAAATAAAATACAAATCCTCCTTCTACTCATATTATTCACTCAAAAAATTCCTTTGAAAAATAATACATGAACTCATAATTTTTCAAGGGAAGGACATAACACCCTTATTCATTAAATAAACAACATAAAAGAATGCTTCTCACATTTAATTACATTTTTCACGATCATAACTTTTAATAAACATTTTTTACACTACTTCTATCATAATAACATCAATTTTTAGATCACTAAAACAATAATCTCATATACATGGTGAATTGTGAAATCGTGACCTCAAATCCCATTGCATGAATCCATAATATTTTTTCAGGAAACACCACACCCTCATCATCATAATTTCTAAATCATCATGACTTTTAATTTAATAAAAATAAAAATATATACCCATTTAACTGAATATAATAACCATAAAAATAATAAAATATTATATATAAATCCCAATAAATTAAAATTCAATCATTTCACATCATTCACAAACCATTTACCATACATAATTGTCATATTAAAAAAATTAATTCGAAAAAATGAAATATTAATACTATATTGATATTTATACACCAAACATTAATCATGTCTCTTTCATATAAAATGTGAAATACTCCTAATAAAGAATATATGTTAAATATATCATTCATAGTATCATCGTCTTAAATAGTAAAACATTTACTTATACAACCTTTTTGATCCATACCATGAGCATTCCCCCAATGAAATAAATTTTCATTATTTCCTTACCTTCCATATTTGAAACATTTAGTAATCTATGATATCCTAGAGAAATATTATTCACATTCATTGTGGTCATTAAAATTTTCAATTTTCAATAGCAATTGATATTTATGTCATTTTTTTCAACAATAAAAACATATACATTATCCTTTATGTCGTTAATCTAATGTGATTCTTCCCATATTCTAGATATGTTTGATGTAGAATGAGATTTGAATATAGTCATCTTCAAACTAGACTTCCTCTTTTTTATGATTGTATGGAAACATTCTTATATAATGGATACTAATTAAATAATGGTATTTATTATTTAAAAGCCCACATAGATTCATCATATATCTCTTGTTTCGTTATTTTTTAATTATACAATCATTTGATTACCTATAAGCATTAATATAAATCCTACACGATTTATGCAATGCATATATCCAAACATAACATTGTGATAACCAAAATTCATTTTGTGGAATCATGAAAAAACATTTGTTGGATGTATAAATTATAAAACCTTATTTTCATTCCATGAGACTTTAAGATATGTTTAATTCATTTATGATAATTACTAATAAATTAGGATGTTATTATATACATAATCATATTACAAGGGATAGAACTAATATTTTCTCATCCTTGGCTAAAAATGATAACCAAACATATTCTAGGATTCCAACTATAGTGACCTGGAATCATCAATGATGGATGTGATGTATTTTTATTTTAATACTTAGTATACTTTATAAATGTTTTTCTATATTTTCGTATAATAAATATTGAATTTTGAAACATGGACATGAGAAAATAGGTTCGCAACCAATCTAATTCTTCTACCACATTGTACATCATAAAAAGAACATTTTATTAACATGTCATACATAAATCATTTAATCACAACATGGGTAATGAAAACATAATAATGTGTGAGATAAGATGATTAGTAACCATAATAAAATTTATATATCAATGGATACATGTTCATAACATGATAATAAGGGCATTATAACATGATATTATCATTTTAGAACTATACCATACTTATTAATTTTCATAATCATTATTTATAGAAAACCATAGTGTTTTATAAAACATTAATCATAATGTAATTAAATAAAAACATTCATGATATGTAAGGGTATAAGAACATGATAATAACATTCAAATATCATACCCTTTATATTCAATTTTAGAATCATTAGTTATATCCTAAATATTATTGGTTTATAAGACATTAATCATAAAGGAATCAGTAAAAACTAGTCATGAGGGTATACCATTGGAAAAAGGCATGAGCTTGTGGCATAAACCTAGACATATAAATCATTTAACATATATAAATAGAAAAAGGTTCACTCATTTAGTTAATAACATGAAATACATCCTTAACATGAGCTTATGGTCATATAATCTTTTCCATTCATAATATTACATAGAAGACCGATAGGTACAATCATAAAAATATAGACATGAGAACCAGAACTTGTCAAATTATTATAGATATAAATTTTATTTTAATGATTAATATAAAAGACATGAAAACCAAATCTACTAATAATATTATCCTCATGAGAAAAAAGTCCTTTCATGAAATTTAAAAATGAAAATTATACTCCCACAAAATTTTACTACCTTATTATTTATCCATTATTCTCAATTAATTTCAGGGAAGTATTATTATAGTATAACTATTCACCTAATCAAAATCATATAGCTTATTACCAACATATCATAAACATTTCAACATATCAAAACATATGAAAAAATAACGGGTTTAATAAACACTTTAATGTATTTTTATGTATATAAATTAATGATAATTATGAAATATTTCATTAATACGTCATAGCATAGCCCCTTGAAATGGAACTAGTTTCATAAATTTATTTTCATCATAGTCATAATCCATCTACAGAATGAATATGGGTGTTATTCAAGTATAATATCTACAATAATTTTAATTTGAAATCAATGGATGTTTACATTGTTAAACAGATATGACAATACAAGATTATTAAATCTTTCCTAAAGAAAATACACTTTCCACATTGGAAATCAATTTTCAAAATCTAAAAATCATAAAATTATTATAAAAATTATTTTCACTCAAAATAGAATTGGAAACATGTTGACTAATTTTAATAGTATTATTTTTTCATTATGGAAAAAAATTCCATTAGTGATATATATGTTGAAGGATAAAATTCCATTCCCATTTTTATAAAAATTAAAAACTACCTACTTTAGAAAATGACATGAAAATTCATTTTAATCAACATTGTGAAAATATATAAATTGGTTAAAATGACATTATAAATCATAGGAGAATAGTAAAATCATTTTTTAAATAATTTTTATGTAATACGGATATGGTCTAAAAAAGTTTTTCTACTAATGATAGAAATAAATTAATGCTCCTTTAAAAAATTTCTTTTGGCCTCTTAAGTACATTATATTATTAAAATGAGTTGAAAAATAGTATTCTCATGAAATGAATAATTGAAATGAAAATTCATTATATTATTTTGTGATATAGCATGAAAACTTATAATAGGATATATAATAAAATCATTACCGTTAGTCAATTATATTTTATAATCAATACTTTACTCCTTAAGGGTCTACTTAATCGTAACCCTACAAAAGAAATAACATTAGATTGCAATTTACATCCATTAATTATCATGAACAGAATCATAAAACAAAATCCTCGGATGTATATTTGACATAGAAATGAAAAATGTGGTTGCTATGGATTATGTCTCACAGAATTAAAAGTTAGATGAAAATCTTTTACCATGAGTTTAATTGTTTAATAGTTCTTTACCTACCACCTAATTGAATGAAATATTTATATAACCAATTAAAGTTCATATGGTTTTTTATTGAGCATAATATTAAATCAATAATGTTAAAATTGAATTTAATAATTCATTTTTTGTGAAAGGATGATCTTGAGTAGTCAATTTGTTTTGAATAAGATGAATGAGGGGTGTCGTTTTATAATTTAGGAGTGTAAAAAAATAGAAATTTCTTAAAAGGTAATGTTATAATATTATAATTCACATAAAAAATAAATCAACATGAGAATATGTTTTAATTTATTGTTGGTTATGGTGAAAATATAGTCAACAATAAAATTTGGATAGGATTATAGGTTATTTTAATCCTTATCATTTAGTTCAACAATATGGTAAGCTTGTTTCGATCATACATGTGGAAACATCCATTTCACACGTAAGGTGTTATTAATTTTATTATATGGTGAAAATTGGTTCATACATATACATGGAATGATATTATCAACCTTATATTGTCCCCAAAATCTTCATTCAGTATATTAATCGTTTTTAAATAATTTTATAAAATATTATTTTGACAAAATATTATTAATTTCTATTTTCACACTAATAATTTAATTTGAAAAATAGTCATAAGATCAATGTTTTTATTCTAATATAATCTATTATATCATTGACATTATATATTAATTATCTATAATATTGATGGAAAAGTACAATTAATTCAAATTATTTCACTTGTATTATTTTGAAACATATTTAGTTATGTTTTCTATTACTTGAATAAATATATTATATGTGACGTGAATGAATTTAATCTAAAAATAAAATAAAATATGATTATAATAAAAATTTATTAATTAATATAATTTAATTATTCAAAAAATAAAACTTTTTATTAATTGATATCATTCTTTTTCATTATGAGGACACAGAATTGATATTTAATAGTAAGAGAATGACATTTAATATTTTTCATCGCATTTAATATGATGTAGATTATTTTATGGGACACATACCCATTAAAGAATTCAATTTAATAAATATATGGATATGGTATGAATTGAATTCTTCAATCAATTATTATGAAGAAAAATTATGGCATTGTAATGTTTTTTTAACAATGATTATCATGAATTACCCTTTATAGCGGATTCAAATTTTTCCATGAATACTATTAATATTTAAAATATTAAAATATGTATATATTCCATGTTTGAAAATCATGATTCAAAATAAGGAATATATTTTTATATATTATATTTATATAATTACTTGAAATTATATTTAAAAGTAATATTAGAAATTAATATAAAACCATATTTTAAGAAAAATAATTATGAATCCAAAAACAATGTTTTTGCTTTTAACATGCCCAAAAACATTGTAAATGTGTTTTATAGAATTTAAGGAATATATCATATTAATATTTAAATGATATAATTTAATGAAAGTAATTTATTTAATTTTTTGATATAAAAATATATTAAGTTAATGTACATATTTTTAAAAAAAATATATTTTATAAATTTAAAAATATATTTATATTTATATATACTTTATAGATATGCAATAAATTAATTTTATACATATTTAATAATATGTTATCATAATTTTGTAGTCATTTTAATATCCACCCATCCCATTTCGTTGTGATAAAACTCAAATTATTTTTGATAGTATATCATGGTTTTTTTAAATTTCTATTTCAAGAAATACCACCTATGAAATAAATAAAATTTTATGTAGATAAATATATCTCGAAATCTGAATGTGTTTTATAATACCACTTCCAAAAATGTAATATAATAATATATTTTTAATAATACCAAAAATAAAACAAATTTATGAATAAATGAGGTAGATATTAATTTAGATAAAACCCAAAAAAAGTAATATGTGATATTTAATGAGTAATGATCATGAAAATGTTAAGATACATATTTAAAAATTGTTTAAAAATTGTTTTCTACCTAATTTTGAAAAAAAAATATGGTAAAAATTAATATTATTTTATTTCAAAAAATATAATTAATTTTAAAATTAATAAAAATAAGATTTTAAAATCAATAATGCATTAGAAGAAAGCATTCTTGATTTAAAAAGTAAATAGTTATATGAAGGAAACATTTTCTACACCATAGATGTAAAATATGGTATATTATTCATATTAACAATTTTTAGGTGTTTTGAGAAACAAGAGATGGAAAATATGAACAATACATTTAAATACAATATATTAACACATGAGAATCAAATATATAGTTTTTAATATATATGTATATTTTATTTTCAATGTAAAAATTAAAAAACTGATTAAAACTGATATTGAATCATAAACCCTTACATTGAATTCCCACATGATCAAAAGAATTCAAGCCTCCTATATAGTGAAATAATATTTACTACTATTCTATATCATATTTTTTATCTTTCTTTCCAAATGTCATTTAATCATATATCCCTTGTACAATTTAATAGAGAATTCATTGTGAAAATAAATAATTTAGGTTAAACATTTTTCGCTTCCCATGAATTTTCTGATTCAGTTAATATAGATCATGCACCATATGTATGGATTATAAATTAAGAAAAATTAACTAGGGATTATATATAATATTTTGACATCAAATTAAATTTTATATCCATTATTATATGAAGGATATGATATATGAAACTTGTTGTTCATGGATGTCATAGTCTGGTCATAAGCATTACTGAAATTATACATTTCAATTAATGTAAGGGAATGTAAAAAAAACTAATATTTATGAGATCATAGAATTAATTAATTCTTAATGTCATTATTTATTCATTAAATACATTTATTTTGTTATCCATGTGATGTAGGGATAAAAATAAATAAAAATATTAGTGGAGGTTGTAGTATACACATAGGTACTAGAGATGGAGTCATCTTCCCAAGGATATAAAAAAATATTTCATAAAAAAATTAATCATTAATGAATCATAAATATTATAAATATTTATTAAACATGTAACTATAAACATACATGATGGGTGGCATTGAAAATGAATGCACATCGATTTATAGAGGTGATTGTTCAAATATACACTGAAGTGCCACTTTATCTTACATGGGATAGAGGGGTGATAAAAATAATTTTAAATTTAATATAAAAAAATAGAAATATATAAAATATATTTATTTAATTTTATTATTATTTTAATAATATATCTAAATTATGTATAAAAATAATTATATATGAAATTTTATGATATGTAGCAATACATTTGATATCTTCCTTTGGATTACACCTTTAGCCTTGACATATTTATCTTCTTGTGATAATAGAGCTCTTTTTATATGGGCAGGAGAGTTTAAATATACTTCTGTAATATATTTAATGTTATATGAACATAAAAATATTTGTAGATGTTAGAAAATTTTGTTTCGTTATATAATATTGGGTAGCTGTACCCTTGTAAATACAATTATTATTAAAATTATATAACATCATTTTTCTTGTAAAGATTTAAAATTGGATAGAATAAAGGAAATAGGATAATTTACGGTTTTTTTACACTCCGCCAATAAAATTAAAATGAGTTTCAATATTGTTGGAATTCCTATCTATTTGATTAACTCTCCCTTTAATTCATTAACTGTTATTAAGGTGAAATTATTTTTCCCAATGCTAAAATTTATTTTGAAGGGGAATTGAATGATCATTATTACATTATTTGAGAACGATGAATCAAAATTTGAAATCCATTTTACAAAAATAAAATACGAATAGTTTGTCAAAAATAGGTTTCTATAAATTTATGCAAAACATAATGAATAAATGTTTTTATACAATTATTTATGCATAAAAACATATTACACCAAAATATTGTATATAATTGACTATCATGGAATTAAAATGATTTTAATTAAAAAAATATGTTTATTGTAAATTAAAACTAACCCATAACTGAAAATATCCTTATAATTTCTTAACTATGTAAAATATTAAAACATTTATTTTATTACAATAAAATATTTATTAGGTTATAAAGTGTCAAATATGAGTTTATAAATTCAAAAAAACTATTTTAATTAAAATATTTTAGTTTCTATATATATATTGTTTCTATATTTTTCAAAATTGAAAAAATGATTTATGTATCATGTTAATTTTATAAATGATAGAGTCATAGGTATAAATTTACCTTTCCCAATTACCCAAAATATGATACATTTTAAAAAAAAAATTCATAAGCTATTTTTGACATGATGAATTCAATGATGATGATAATTTCATCGAATTAAATATAAATATTTAAAAAAAATATTCAATAAAATGAAATTATTATATATAATGAATATAATTAAAATATTCTCGTGTTCATTTACTATTAATACATCAAATTATATGTAATTGACTATTACATTATCTATATGTACATTGATGTATTTTCAAAATGATTAATTTATTAAAAATACAAGAATTTTATAAAACATTTACATTAACTGTAAACCTTTTAATAGAATGAAATTTTACCCATAACAGCTAAATTATTTATTTTCTCATTTTTTAATATCACTAGTTATAAAAAATAAAACAATATAAGTATCATAATTGATTTCAATATCTATAATTAATTGTTGTTTATTCTTTTTTTGGTTTATTCATTCTCGATTCGTTTTTTCTTATTTTTTTGAGTTATATGTTGAACAACATAGTTTTATTTAATGGAAAATACAATATAAAATCATTGTGTGTTATAGGAATATGTTGTTATATTTTTCTAGATCATGGTCTTGTTATTGAAAATTAGATTGAACCATGATCACATAAAATTTTGTCATAAATATGGAATATTCATGCATCATTTATGATTGAAATATTGAATCCTTCATGTATATTGATTGATATTTTCCTATTAATGGTAAGACCCACATGTTCATGTACATCCATATTCTATAAATTTGGGTATTTACCTTTGTTTGATGCACTGAATGGAAATTATATCAACACGTTACTTATTATATTTTTTAGGGGATCTTCTATTAATATGGATGATTTTGTTTGTTTCTCATATTTGGATCTTCTGTTTTTAGCTTGATCTTATGAGTGTAACTTTCACTGTTAACAATAAAATCTTAGGGACATCATATAGTATATATGAGTTTCAAGAGATGTAGGTATATCATCTCACTTGAATGGATAAGTATATAATTCATAAAACCTACCAAAATATTCAATTATGATAGTTAGAAATACATTTTAATGAAATATAGGGATGAATTTTGACCCTCATGTATATTAGAAACCATGGGAGAAATGTTAGATATTGAGTTTGTAACGTTGTTTGGTGATTAAGAAATATATTATTTCATTGGTTTTGTGGGGATCCACATAATCAATACTCAATTATAATCCCAAAAAGTCTTTATATAATCAATTTTAATTGAATAATATCAGTTAAATTATTTAATATAAAATATTATATCGTGTTTTATGATGAGGATGTTGATTATGACTTGCATGGGAATGTGTTAATCCTTTTATTATATTATAATATTTATTATTATTGTGGGCACATCAAATTGGGTGGAGGAATGAATAATTTCAAATTGAAATAGAATAAAAATATAAATCAATCAATGGGATGTAACTAAAGAGTCTAATATCCAAAATTATTTTATATTTTTTTCTCCTAATGGCACCATAGATGTGGATATACTGATTTAGGAAGAGTTTATCTGCAACATCCTAGGTAAAAAAAGAACATGAAAATATTCATATTTATTAATATTTGGGAATTAAATATTAATTATACTTTAATGGGTATTCTATGTTCGATGGCGTACCTGATACACAACAATGAGTTTCTTTGAAATATTATGTTCAACACACAAATAATATAATATTATTATTTTAAATCGTAGTTAACACCTAGTCATTGTAATGGGGTAATGAATATAACTAACTAGAATATTATGATACATGTTTGTTGAATATTTTTACATTTATCCAAAAAAAGATAGAGACTTAAACTAAGTAAAGAAATCGATTTGAAGCATTAATACTCTAATATTAACTAAAAGGTCGATTTACCGCCTTTTAATGGAGAACCCTGATGAAGTCTATTTTTTTCATTTTCAAATTTTCTATTTGACAAAATAAAATTCTTCTATAGAATCGGTATACCAAAATTTACATTTGATGGAATTTTTATATTTTTATGATAATGTTCATTTTTAATGAATAGTGAAAAATACTGTATTTAAATTCAAAAATGCGTTTTAATCTAATTTATTTATATGGTTATATAAATTTTTTAATTTATTTTAATGTAAAATTAGAATATATTTTTACCATTTAGTATAATTTTGGTCATTCTATGTTATTTCATTTTGAAATTGGATATAAACAAGTGTCAATCTATTGATAATTATTATTTCGTAAAAACACTCTATTTGTTTTAACAGCGGGAATTAATTTGAAATTAATTTATACTACATATATGTTTTGAATTTAGAGAAATGGATTTAATATTTGGAATCATTAGGTCCAAATTTTTTAAATAGGTAACTATTATTTTTAGACATTTTAAATATTTACTTCATTAAATATTATATCTATCATGATTAAAGGGTAAATATAGTAAATAAGGGTAAAATATAATATTATAATAATATTAAATCACTCTAACATGTGTCCTAATCTTATTGGATGATATATATCCGACCCTGGGAATCCTTTTTTCAAATTTGGGACCCCAGGGAGCCACATGGGTGTAATAATGACACATTATATTAACTAATTTAACGTAATGACAAATATGACATAAAAATATCATTTAGTAAATATATTTTTACATGGGGTTATATAAGGTATAATTTTTACTATAAATATTAATATTAATGTTAAAAAAAATTATTACATAATGGTATTTTTTTTATAATTTTTGGACATTAAATAAATTATATTATTTATGACATAATAATGATACAATATTTACCTCAATCATAAATGTTTTAAATAAATATGACTATAAATATTAAAAAATAATCCAAAAACTGTAAAATTATTATTGTAATATATTATTTCGACCACGATTCATCTTAAATTTTATTTTAATGAATATTTTACCTTTTGAAACTGAATATGGGGTTATAATAAAATAAATCATTCTTACCTTCCTAAAGATCCCCTCCCATCCCTTATAAAAAGTGCTCATTACTAACCCATTTCTCAATCTTCTCAAGCCTTTTTCTTGTGAAAACTCTACACCAATATGCTCCCAATATCACTCGCTTCATTATAGAATAATTACCATAGCCAGAAAACACTTCAAGAAACCCTTTTGGATCAATCCAAAGGGAGTTACCCGATTTAAAGGTAACGTCTTCTCTTAAGATATTTTGTTTTATTTTATATCTCTAACCGCCTAAAATATTATTTATTACTATATTTTATAAAAACAACATTATCCTAAATATACTAGGATGTTTTTATGATAATTATTCGAAATACACTTACACAGACCGCCATCTGATGGGTGTAGAACGTAATGTTTGTATGGATGGAGAACTAACGCCACATGAAACGATGATTATTCAATTAACTCCTACCGCTTCTCATGGTTGAAATTATAATGGAACTATATTTATATATGATATATCTTATTTTTATTTTTTATTTATGCTTCTATATTTTTCATTTATAGAATACCATTATGGTTTCCATAATGGGTAAACAAGATAATGTCATTTTATGAAGTGCGAATGACCGCCCCGTCAAAGTAATATGACTCGTCAATACCTTATGTGGGATGTATAAAGGATGGAGTTAATGATATTTTATATGATATTAAACTATAATTATAATATACATTTTTATGATTATTTTTTCATTCCATTAAATATTAAATATGAATGAAAGTATCGTCCACGTGTACATAGGGCTTAGCATCTCCATGAATGGTGCATTTCATTTCTTATCTCCAAATGTTATGTTATAATATAAATACATGTATATAATGGATATATATGATAAATATGATATATAAATCCTTAATAAAATTCTGGATATAATGTAGTATTGACCGCATGGAAATATTGTAATTATTACAAGTTCATTTTTAACTCAAATTCTGAACATCGACAAAATGTCTGATATGAACTCATATAATTATAAAACTTTCATTTCAAGGTAATTATTGATATAAAAGTAATTATAAACATTAAAATGTTTATTATTCAATTATAAATTAACTTAAGTTTATTATTCACAAAGAACATGGTTAATACGAGTCAATTTCGACACAAGGTAAGTGATTTCTTATCTCACTATTAATTTCGTGAGATTTCCATTGTTCACCACATGTTTATTGCATGTGGTGTATTTTTTACTTCCAATTGATATATATTATTATGATTATTTTTATATTCATGGTATTATGTGATTCATTTGGTGGTTATTAAATTTTTCTCATACGATTTGATTGATTACTAGGTGGTAAGGGTTTTTCATATCACTTTTTATTCCTGTGAGATTCATGCAATATTAGACACTATTTCCTTTTGTGTGATCGATAAGCTACCCATGATTTTATTATTTGTGTAATATAATATAATTTATTTGAAATTATTTACTCATTTTGTGATCTTTCTTTCATGGGGGGTATGTTTCATAAGTTACCATATCGTTAATGGAATCTTTCACCCACCACTTTTTAAAAGACTTCTTTTTGTTTTGCCTTTCAATTTAAATCTTATTATGTTGGGATATGTTATTATATATTGTTACTCATATAAATTATATGTAAAAGTGATGAGATATCCTTGTCTCTATCATCAACTTATTTTCTAAATTTAAAAGTTACGTCGTTAGGCTGTCAAATTTTTATAAGAAAACTCTTTAACCAAATTTCAATTTTTGAGTTAAACATCTACTAGATTATGTCACTATATTAATATGTGTGAATAACCTCTGATTTTTTTACACTTAATATCCACTTATATTGGGTTTATTTATATTTTTCACACATAATTATGTAATTTATTTATTCATAATCTATGGATACAATTTTATAAGGGATTTCGTCTCAATTTATATTACCATTGAGACTTCATTGATTATATACACCAATTCACTCTTGTTTCATGTATATACTATCCTTGGGCTTATTATATCATGAATTCCATTATTATTATGATATTATTAAGTTATTATTAAATGTTATTCATCAATTATTTTTATTCAAGGGTCTCTCATTTTGTTAAAAACTCTTTAACTAACATATCATTTTAATATTTTTTTCAAGGTTTATTCTTCTAAATCATTAAAATTAATGTCCATGTATTAAAAATGGTCTTTAGGATTTATTAATATGCACATGAGTGATACTACATATAAATTTCACTCAAAATCTTCAATGTGGTATTGGACACATTGATTCAAAAATCTATTTGTTTATTATTTTAAATGGTTTTGAAAATGGTTTGATAAAAGCATTGATTTTGTCAATATATTAAAATGATATATTGTGATTGAAATGTGGAAATTTTATCCTTCAATTATTTTTATGGGTTATGAATATGTTATGGCTATTTGTCACTATTTATGTATACATGTGGTTCCGTGATAATCCTAGGGTGGGTGAGCCTGAGATAGCTCCCCAATGCATTGGGTAACGTGACATAGGTAAACATTAATTATTCTCCTAAGAGATTTAGGTAATATACAGTGATTGGGATTCCAAATGTGACTCCCACAATAGCTGTGATAGCTAAAACTTATGTATGTTATTTATGCCGTAAGTTACCATTATGATTTTTTATTTCTATGTGTTGTTCATAAATCATATGATTTCATGAAGTATGTTATTATTGAAAAGTATTGTTTCATTGTTTTTTATTTATTGATGGTCTAATGTTTCCATTCCTTATTTTATATCCCATACTGAGATTTTCATGCTTATCTCATATTTTTGAAATGTTTTATATAGGAAAAAAAGATGAATAATGGTCAAGGATGGGATCAAGGAAAATTCATGCTGTCTAAAACATGGAACAAGTCACAGCACTATTTTCAAGAGTTTCTATTTTATGAAAAAGTAGATATTGAGTAGAATTGTCTACATGTAATATTCATGTTGTTATGTAAATGTTATGACCTAATTCTCTAAAACTCTAAACCTGAATAGATCCTTAATGTGAATTATCCATTTAATTCAATATTTTGTAATGTTTAAGATTAGGTAATTATAGTTGGTATCAGATGTCAGTTTTGATAACTTTAGAGGTTAGGGTGTTATTTAAGAATAAGTGAAATAACCATAATGATTATCATATTATAAAGAGTCACAATTATCTTAGATAAATTGAATCATTTTAAGATAACACTAATTTGTATATCTTAGTGTTTACCCTCCTTATAAGATAATATATGACTATTTTACATATGAACTCCAACTAACCTTTTTGGATTCAGTAATTGTTTGGATCTAGCAGGAACCAATGTAACAATAAATGTTAATGAAGCTCTAGAAGTTTTCTTAATGAGATACAACATGAAATGGGATCTTCAATGAAAACTCTTGTGGTTTAAATATGTTATTGTTATTTTTGAGAAATTTATCTCATTTTGGGAAATCTTATAAAATTATATGGTTTTAGAAAAAGGACAACATGTGGGAATAGTGACAACACATTGCTTCTAGCATGGCTGAGGGAATCCAACCCACAACCGAAGGGCAACAAGGGTGTATCGCTTACCACTGGCCTACTTGAAGTCCCTTGTTAGTATGACTAATTGTTTAAGTTAAATTATTTTTGGGATAAATAATAATTTGATATTATGTTTTATCAAATGGAAATATTTATTATTGAAATTATTTTGTAATTAAGTGATAAAGGTTATTTTGGAAGACATTCACTCTTTTGGGGAACAATATATACCAATATGAAATGGAATACTATGGGATTTAAATTGTGGAGTAATGGTTGAAATATTATTTTTGGATGAAATTATGTTTTATTTTGGAAATATGGATATTTGGGTTATTTTTTGAAATGAATAACCAATCATAGAGAATATGTGATTAGGTTAATTACACTTCAGTATGATACATTAAGAGTATTCAAGGATTTTGGAGATAAATGTTAAGATTTACGGTGCCAGTTTATGGGATTAAATCCTTCTGAGTTTAGGGTTTCAATCTTAGTTTAGATTATTTTTAATAATTTAGAGGACAATTATGTATTTAATGGTCTTTCATGAACTTTGGTTTCTTTTGGTTAAATTTTGGAGATTAGGAATATTATTTTTTTAATAATGGATTATCCTTTTTCGGTATTTTCTGATCTCATAGTAACCATTTTGGCTTTAGTTGATGTCTGAAGACATTGGAAATATACAGTTAATCTTTTATGGATTATGTGAAACTCTAGAAGTTGATTCTTGTTCTTTTAATGTTACTAAGTCAGTTTGAATACTCATCGTTTTAACAAAAGATGAGTTTGTGGTAGAATTTAGTAATACATGAAAGTCTATATTATAAGTAGGTATGTTTCCTTATATTTTTAGTTATTATTATAAATAAATTACTCAATGATAAGAAACCTAAAACAAAAACGTTTTCTGTTAACCTTTCCTACTGGGGAATGAAATACTGTTTAACCTATCACACGTTTGTGATTTTCTGGTAGTTAACTTTCTCTTAATAATGTTTTCTATCACTATCCATCATAATTTCATGGTTTTTTTCTCCTCTATATCCATGTTTTCATTGAATCCTAGGTTTGTTATCTCAAGTAACCTTTGTACTTATCTTACGTTATTTTAATGTGATAGTTTTATTAAATCTTTTTTCGATGTAGAACTTTCAATTAAGTTTTTGATACCAACTTTAAAATAGTGAGGACTAAATCTCCAAAAGGGGGGAAGGATGTATCATCCCAGGTAGATAAAGAAAATGAAAATTGTCATTTTTATTTATATTTGTGAATTAAATTTTACTTCTTATTTAATGGGGACACTATGTTTGACGTCTTACCCGATACACAACAATGGGTTTCATTGAAATCTTATGTTGCACATTAATAATACAATATTATTATTTTAAATGCTAGTTAATGCTTAGTTGTTGTATTGGAAGGAAGAATAAATCTATCTACAATATGATGATACATGTTTGTTGAATATTTTTAAATTTATCCAATAAATTTTAGAGCCTTAAAATAAGTAAAGAATTCGATTTTATGAATAAATACTCTAATATTCAATAAAAAGGTCGATTTACCGCCATTTAATAGAGAACCCTCATTAAAAATTGTTTTTGGCACTTTTATATGTTTTATTTTAAAAAATAAAATTTTTCCTTAGAATCAGGACACCAAAATATACATTGGAATGAATTCTGGGATATTTCTGATAATGTACAATTTTTAATGAAATAGTGAAAATACTATATTTTAATTCAAAACTGTGTTTTAATATAATTTATTTACATAGTTATATTATATTTTTATTTTGTTTTAATTTGAAATTAGAATATTTTTTTATCATTTAATATAATGTTGTTCAATGGAGGTAATTTAATTTTGAAATTGTACATAAACAAGTGTCAATCATTTAATAGTTATTATTTCACAAAAACATGCTATTTGTTTTAACAGAAAAAATTAATATTAATTTAATTTCTTCCACTTCTATGTTTTGAATTTGGAAACTGGATTCCATATTATGGAATCAGTAGGTCCAAATTTTGTAAATAGGTATCTTTTGTTTTGAGAAATTTTAACTATTTACTTCAGTAAATATTTTATTTACCATGATTAAAGGGAAAATACAGTAAATATGGGTAAAATATAATATAATAATAATATTAAATTACTGTAACATTTGTATTAATCCTATTGTCTGATACATATCTGAGCATGGGCATTCATGGGTCGAATTTGGGACCCCATGGAGCCACATGGGAGTAATAATGACACTTTATATTAATAAATTTAATGTTATGAAAAAAATTACATAAAAAATATCTTTTAGTAAATAAAATTTTACAAGGGGATATATAACGTATCATTTCAACTATAAATATTTTTTGAAAATATAATTTTTTTCCCAAAATCATGGTATTTTTTATAATTTTTGGATATCAAGTAAATTAAATTATTTATGACACAATAATGATTCAATATTTATATCATTAATATATGATTTAAATAAATAAGATTACAAAAATTTAAACAATATACTAAACATATCCTATTCTTATTGTATTTTTTTATTTCGACAACGATTCATATTAAATTTGATTTTAATGAATATTTGTCCTTTTGAAACTGATGATGATGTTATAATAAAATGATTGTTTCATGCATTCCTAAAGAGAACCTCTTCTCCTTTATAAAATATCCTCACTTCTAACCCATTTCTCACACATCTCAAGCCTTTGGCTCATGAAACCTCTCCTCCAATAATATCCTAATATCCCTCTCTTCATCCTAGAAGCCTTAACTTATGCATAAAACACTTCAATAAACTATTTTGGTTAAAACCAAATGGATTTACCTGATTTAAATGTAACGTCTTATCTTAATTTCTTTTGATTAATTTTACTTCTCTAGCCCCCAAAACTCTTTTTATTATCTTATTTTATAACAACACCAGTATACTCAATATACTAGGATGTTTTTATGAGAATTATTCTAAGTAAACTTACACACACCTCCATCTAATGGGTAACGAACATAATGTTCTTGTGGATGGAAAACTAACACCTCATGAAAAAATGATTTTTCAATTAACTCCTACTGCCTCTCATGGTGGCCATTATTACTGCACTATATTTATATATGATATATATTATGATTATTTTTTCTTTATTCCTCTATATTTTTCATTTATAGAATAGCTTTATTGTTTCCATAATGGCTAAATGCTATATTTTCATTTTAGGAAATGCGGACTACAGCCCCATCAATGTGATATGAATCGTTAATGTCTTATGTGGGATGTATAAAGTATGTAGTTTATGATATTATATATGATATTTTACGTTAATTATAATATAAATATGTATCATTATGTTTTCATTCCATTAAATATTAAATTGAAATGAAATTACCATTCATGCGTACGTACGACTTACCGTCTCCATGAATGGGGCATTTAATTTAGTATCTCCAAATGTTATGTACTAATATAAATACTTTTATATAATGGATATTTATGATATCTAAATCAATAATATCATTATATAGATAATTTAGTATTGACCACTTGGAAAAATTGCAATTATTACAAGTTCATTTGTAACTGAAATTCTAAACATTGAAAAAATGTGTAATATGATATCAAATAATTAACTAATTGTCATTGCAATGTAATAAGTGATATAAAAGTAATAATAAAAATTAAAATGTTTATAAAGCAATTAAAAATTATCTTATGCTTATTATTCAGGATGAACAAGGAACATATGAGTCATGTTGGGAAGGGGGTAAGTGATTTCTTATGTCACTTTTAATTTCGTGATATTTCTATTGTTCAACACTTATTTATTGCATGTGGTGTGTTTTTTACTTCCATTTGATATATATTACCATGACTCTATTTATATTATTGGTATTCAGTGATTCATTAGGTGGTTATTAACCTTTTTTTTAAAAACTCGATTGATTAAAACATGGTAACTGTTTTTCATCTTAGATTTTATTCTCATGTGATTCATGCTATATTAGACGCTATTTATATTATTGTGGAACATGAACTACCCACGATTGCATTATTATTGTAATATAATTTAATAATGGGTATTTAAATATTCATTGTGTTATCTTTCTTTCATGCGGTGTATGTTTTGTAACTTACCAAATTGGTAAGGGAACCATTCACCCTCTGCTTTTTAAAAGACCTCTTTTTGTAATGTATCTTAATATATATCTTATTATGTTGGGATATGTTTTTCTATATCCTTATGGATGTAAATATAATGTACAAGTGATTAGATATAATTTTCCCTCTCATCAACTTCTTTTTTGAATTTTAATATGGCAATGTTAGGCTGTCTAATTTCTGTAAGAAAACTTCTGAACATAATTTCAATTTTTGGGTTAAACATATACTTCACGATTATGTCATTATATGAATATGTATGAATAACCACTGATTTTTTTACACATAATATCCACTAATATTTGGTGTATTTATATTTTTCACACTTAATTATGTTATTGAATTTTCTTAAATCAAAGGATACCGTTTTTATAAGGGATTTTGTCTCATTAACATTTCCATTGAGAATTCATTATTTATATGCACAAATTCACTCTTATATGGTGTATATATTGTCCATTGGAAAATTATATCAAGAATAAATTTATTCTCATGATATTATTAAGTTCTGATTAAATTTTATTCCTCAATTAATTTTATTCTAGGGTCTCTCATTTTTGTCTAAAAATATATAACTAAAATATCATTGTAAGTGATTGAAAAGTATATTCATATAAATCAATAACATTAATGTCCATGTTTTAAAAATGGATGTAAGGATTTATTTATATGAACATGAATGTTTGATAATTATTATTTCTTTCAAAATCATCAAAGTGGTATGAGACAGTTTGATTCAAAAACATCTTTATTTAATATTTTAAATGTTTGGGAAAATGGTTTGATAAAAGCATTGATTTTTTCAGTATTTTGAAATGATATATTGTGATTGCAATGTTGAAATTTAATCTTTATATTATGTTTGTTTTATGGGTTATTAATATGTTATGGCTATTAGGCATTGTTTACATATATGGGTGGTTCCGTGATAATCCTAGAGAGGGTGAGCCTAAGATAGCTCTGTATTGCGTTGTGTATCGTGACAGAGGTAAACGTTAATGTTTCTACTAAGCGATTTAGGGAATATACGATGATGGGTATTCCAAATGTGACTCCCTCTATAGCTATGATAGCCACAATGTAAGTATGTAATTTATGCCGTAAGTTACCTTTATAATTTATGTTTTCTATGTGTTTTTCATAAATCTTATGATTTAATGAGGTATGATATGAATGAAAATAATGGTTTAATTGTTTTGTATTTATAGATGGTCTAATTTATTCATTCATTAATTTTTATCCCTTACTGAGCTTTTTATGCCCATCCCACATTTTTTATATGTTTTCCACAGGACTTAATGATGGATAAGGGTCAAGGATGGGATCAAAGAAAATTCATGCACCATAAAACATTGAACAAGTCATGACTCTTATTTAAATGGTTTTTATTTTACGAAGAATTGGATACTGAGTTGAATTTTCTATATGTAATATTCATGTTGTTATGTAAATGTTATGACCTAATTCTCTAAAACACTGATCCTGAATAGATCCTCAATGTGAATTATCCATTTAATTCAATATTATGTAATGTTTAAGGTTGGGTCCTTATATTATCAATAAAAAATCTAGTTGTAAGGATACTTCATATCTATAAAAAACTACTATGAATGTAGGTGGGAACCCATGAAATTTTCTGGATTCTCCCCTTTATTGCCTTTTATGATTAAAAAATAATTTCAAATTACTACTAAATTGAAAGGTAGCTTACCATGTTCCCTGTCAATACATGGTGAATAAGGGTATATTTAAATTAATCATTAATGGGGACTTGATGGATCAAGTTCTGTTTAAGGTGGTGGAAATACATTGATAATACAGTGCTCAGGGATATATAGTTCATCTCAAATATGTTATTTTTAATATATACCCTTAATATTGTGTGACGTAGGAAGATAATTCTTCTTTTTTATTTTCCTTTACTATTATTTTCTGATCATCCTATATCATGTAACTTTTATATGGTATCCTAGTAGAGGATGAGAGGACTTCCATTATTAATAAAATTTATAAACTCACCATAAAAAAGAACCTAATAAACAGTATAAATAATAATGTTTAAATCCTTTTCCCATTATAGGTTAATAATGAATTCATTAATTAAGTGAAAAACATTAATTTTCAATGGATATTTGAAATGATAACTTTTTATTGGAAAGTGTACATTTAAATCCTCATATTACCTGGAGTTCCTAGGATTTAGGCACATAATAAATGGATTTATAAATTTTTACATATACATAGATACCCTGTTGATGAATGATGAACCTTTGGAATTTTTTGAAGGTGTCTATTAATGTTATTTTTTTTTGGATTTTATTTTCAAATAAATTGTTGAAAAACACCATTTACAGATCAAAAATTTTCCATGACATAATTATATCCCAACAAAATAATCTAGCTCTAGGAGTCAATATCCAAGAACCAAGATAAATTTACATTAGTATTACATGTATTGATTTATTTAAATATTAATAAAATATTTTCACATAATAAATTTTTGTATGTAACATGATATGATATCGTGACCTAATGGTACCTCTAACATAGAAAGGTTATAACATTTACCACTATGATGATAATATAGAAGATCTATGAAAATATTCTTAAATTTATATTACATATCTAGATGATACCATTAGATGATACTCAAATGATATAATCTATTAGGTGTGGAGACAGATAAGAATTTGAGTCACATATTCAATGGTTTTATCCATTAGTACCATTTCTTTCATGAGCTTATTAAAACACGACCTACCAAAAGGAAATACACTTTTAGATATTTATTTGGACACACATATATTCATACATGTTTAATGATTCTTATACATTATGATTTTTAGTAATACATGTCATGTGTCATGAACTATGGATTATTTAGAAAAACAAGAATTACATATGGACATGATGTGGAGGGATAGGATTCTTCCATCATTACTGGAATGGTAATAATGAATAATGCAATGAAGGACATAACCAATAATTTCATTATTGGATGTCAAAATAATTTTTTGTTTATGGGGAAAATAATTTCATGATATGTTTCATAGTCATGGTGGATTTTTCAATAATTTCATTTATGGAAGTTAAATTAAAATAAACTCAATAATATAGATTTATAACACTATTATGAAATTAGATTTATCAAATAAATCAAGAAAATGAGGTTATAATACATGGGTTATTATTGTAATAAGGTAGATATAACGATGACACTAACTTCATTCATTAAGGGATCATTATAGAATTTCTAAATGATAACCTTAGAATTTAGGTAGTGCATCCTATTGTAATTATGAATTACCCCTATAGTATTATACACTATGTGTCCTTAAAACCACAATTATATACCATATGATCATAAATTTTTAAATAAATATTAATCCTATATCTTGTTTTATAATTATTCAAATATTTTTTGATTAAATACATTTAATATCTAATTTTTTTAATACCATACATATATGTGAGATAAATATTTCTATCCTATTTGTCAACCAAGTAAATATTTATTTTATTATATTAATATAAAATATTTATTTATTCGGATTTATTCAAAAGGTGTCATAATTTTTCTTTATTTAGTTATGTGAATATATATGAAATGTTAATTCACTATTTTTGTTGTAAAATATTTATATATTTTGGTGAATTTTAAGGTGATGTTTTTCCGGAATAAATTTCCTGTATTTATTTCACGAAAACTATCAATGATTATTGAAAGGACATAATTTATTATCAATCTACAAAGGCCATGTTAAATATTATTTGAATAAATATTATATTTTTATTAATGAAAAAAATTCTTAGATTATCATTAAGTTTAAAAAATGAATGTAAATATTAATAATTATATAATTATTAGATATAAGGTTCCCATTGATTATGAAAATAATTACCCTAGAATAATTCATTTTTTTCTAACCATAGAACTCCTTAATAACATTTACGTAATTTTTTCATTGGAAAAATTCCTTTCTATAGTCGTTTACAATGAATCTTAGAGAAAATACCATTAGTTGGTAGACTTAATACTCTATAAAACTCTACGAATAACTCATTAATGTTATCAACATACACAAGAATGAATCCCTAATTGTAACACCCGAGACTTTTATGAGAAATATTTTGTTTTTATGTTATATAAATCATCAAAGGAATCGTTCACTACACAAAACACTAGCTTGGCTTACTTTACACGCAACCGTGGCCTTCCTCGATAGCTTGCGTCGTACGCAATAACGAGTTTCACTAAACAACAATATGCTATTAAAATATTATTAAAACTAGCCGTTATGAATAGTAATAACCACTTTTTTGAAATTTTGTACATTTTATTTTTTTAAATGTAATTTATTTTTGGTTTCGGAATATCGAAATTATCCTAGCGTGAAATTTTGGTATTTTTCTGGAAACTTTCAATTTTTTGATGAATAGTGAAAACTCTGGGTTACTATTTAAAAACCAACTTTTTATTTAAATAATTATTTATTTTATTTTATTTTAGATCAGAATTGATAAATAATACCTATATAAGTTCAATGTAATTCATTGGAGTAATTTTATAATAATTTTAGATATATAAAAATTTTATTGAACTTTTCACCGTCTTTTACCACCTCCTAGGATAATTTACAAATTTACATAAAACATAATTTTACCGCTTCTGTGAGTGGAATTTTAAAAATCCTAGAGACACGATTGATGTCAGTAAGTAAAATGTGGTTCAATGAGATAAAAATAATTTTTGGTGAATAGTAACTTTTTACTTTTATTTTCCACGGTTAAAAGTAAATAGGGTAATTAAGGGTAAAAATTATATTATTTTTACCTTGACAGATGTCCTAATTCTATTGGATATGTGTAATTAGACCAAAAACAACCTTAGGAATAAAATATGACCATTTAGGCCCACTTGGATTAGATTAGGATATTTATTATTAATTTATTTAAAGAAGGGTTAAAATAGTTAAAATCAAAGTTTAATAAGTAAATAATTTTTAATATAGGTTTATACAAAAGATAAATTAGACTATAAATATTAATTAGAAATATAAAGATATTTCCTACATAATGTTATTTTATTTTTCATTTTTAGACATTATATAATTTAATTTATTTATGTCACAAAGATAATGCAGTAATTATCTTATTAATTAAATATTGACATAATTAATGTTATAAATACCCAAATAAATGTAATTTGAGACTTTTAATGAATTACACTAATTTTTTAGGTTAATATACCATGTTAGTATTGATTTAATTAAATTTATTAGAACTAATCATTCTGTTATGATTTTCACAAAAATCAATTACTAAATAGTGTCAAAATTGACATAAAATAGTTTTTAAAAAACAATATTATATTTTGGATTGTTATTTTATCACTCAAAATATACGGTTCAGCCAAGATACTTATATAATGATAGGTGTATTATTAATGGACCACATGGGGTACTCTTGGATGTATATTGTATGTTTATTAACTATATAATATAAAATTACAATGTTACATGGTAAATGTCAATCTAATTAACTAAGAGTTAAAACTAAAAGACAAGGTTAATATAATGACCTAAACTTGTCTAAATTCTATTTGATGAGATGATTTCGACCCATACCCACCTTATCTTCTAAATATATCAATTTGGAGCTATTAAAAACCGAATATGACTTTATAATAAAATAATAGTTTTAGTTATTCCAAAGGTGCCCCTCTCCTCCCTTATAAAAGGGCACCTCCTACCTCTCTTCCTAACACCACTTTGAGCCTTCAAGCTCGTCCATCCCCTACCAATTTCTCCTCTCCACTTACCTAGAGACATCCTAGAGGCCCTGGTCTTCTTCAAAGAACAATTTTAGTTCCCTAAAAGGAAGTCTCAAAGAAGCGCTTCAAAGAAGAGGTAATGTCCACTACCGATTCTTTCATCTTTATTTCTTCTTCCACTTCTTCTTATTTAGTTGTTTCATTATGAATTAATAACATCAGTGTCACTCATATAATGATATGTTATTATAATTATGAAACAACCCTATTTCACCATCTATCCATCCTACGGAAAATGAAATCACCGCGCGTGTGTACGTACGGAATACCGTCTCCACACCGTGGTGTAATCTATTTTCCCCCACCACCATACATGGATGGGTATAATGGTGTAAATAATAACTACATATGATTATTGTAGAGTGATATTGTTTCTGAAATAGTATACATACACTCTAATACAATTCCACGATCATGGGAACGATATCATCGCTCGTGCGTGTGTATGGAATACTGTCTCCACGATGTGATGCGACTCGTTCTACATGATCTTCATTCCATAATGATTATTTATATGAATTTAATGAATGAATATAATATATATTACACAAATACCATTCTGGAAATGAGGTATCTATCACCTAAAGATAATAATAAGAATTTATTCGACGAAACACGCATAAGAACAAAAAGTAATAAACACCTGAATAAGAAGTAGTAATGAAATATTACTAATAAGAAGCTAAGAATATGACCATATATGATATCATAATAATATGTATGATTCTGGAATAAGTCAATAACATTATTTAAATCATTATACAGTAGGTTCAGACACTTACGAAGCAAATCAGACCTAAGGTAAAGGAAATATCACAATCTCATTATTATCTGAGATTGTTTGTACTTTGGAATTTACTGGGATGTATTTTATAATCAACATCCGTGTTTCCTCAATATGTAATATTATTTCCATCCACTTATAGTTGTTTAAATCCAATTTTACCCTTCGTTGAGTTTTTAGTAAAATATATGAAAGGAATATTTTGTCATTTTCATACGAGGTACTTTTTGACTTTTCCGACAAAAGTACGAAGAATGTTTTTTCAACTTATACGACATGAATGGATTTTTAAAACATTATTTCCAAGAATATACCTTTACATGTTTTCAAGTTAATTTTTAATCATCTTCTTTTAGTTTATGTTAAGAAAGGAAAAGTGTTTGTGAAGCAGAAAGGATATTTTCCTCAATAATGGAGTTCAAGTGTTTTATCAAAATTATTTTCAATGTAAGATAATAAAGGGTTCTGTTTCTATCCCTATTATTACATTGATTTGACTATGTTGTGATGGAATTATTTTTATGAATTCCTTTATCTTATATGTATTGTTTTATGATGTCACGATGTTTAAGATTTCCAATTTTATTACATGGGTTATGCTATGATGTATGGTTTATGATTTTGTGGCACACATAATAATGGTATCATTATGAGATCGGTGGGACCTATATCTCCCTCCAATGCATTGGGTAAAGATTTTATATCTCATGAGATAGACATGGCTATAACAGCAGGTAAAACCGGTTCAGTGAAACATGACTGAAAAGAGGATTGAACTTAGTTCAGAAATGGACTTTGTCCACTAATATAGTCTTGGCAATGTGTTTTGACTAATAATAAATGATTCTCGGTGATTATGTGAGTATTCCACAATGTTTCATGTTTTAAGTTATGATTACTATGATTACATTTCACCGCCATGATTTATCCCATGTTATGAAATTATTATTTCTTTTTCAGGTTAGGATTTCCAAAATGTTATGTTCTTATAAATATGATGTGATTGATTTTTATTTTCTTTACCCTTACTGAGCATTTGAGCTCACCCTTTTGTATGTTTTCTTTCCCCAGGTCAGGGAGAAGGTTATTAAGTAAGATATGCCAATAGGGACTATAGATATGATGAAATAAATGGGAGACAGTGTAGACACTTTATGAACCAATTGTTTTTGTTTCCCAGTTTCTAAAGGCACTATACCTATATGGTCCTTTTGTTGTTTTGTTATATGTTGTAATAAGTATGCTTCAATTTTGATGTATTAACAATGTATGTAAAGTATTGGTCATTATAGTTAGTATCAGAGGAAAGGTATAGTCAACCTTTGGAAACTAGGATGTGAAAGACTTAGTAAGAACCCTATGGATATGTCTAAGAATAGAACAAAATCTTAGTGTTTTAGAAATGGCCATGAATAACCTAAGATAAGACCTTAAGTGTGAAATTTTATTTTTGATTATTTTGTTTTCCTATTATAATTATTTTTTCTCACAATATTCTTCATGGTTCTAGTCAATGGCTGGAACCCAAAGGAACCATGTTAATGCAGAATGCGACGGGCAATGCAATGATTGTCCTCCTGAGCAACCAAAAGTTATGGGAGATGGAATGCAAAATCTTGTAGCCATGCTCACACAACTTTCTCAAGCTATGAATCATTCTAGACTTCCAAACGAGAAAAGGAAGGAGAAACATTCTGTTGAATCCTTTATGAGGTAGTGTCCACCTTCATTCAGCGGGTCTACTGATCCATTAGTTACTGAACAATGGATCAGTACTACTGAAAAGATATTTTCAGTTCTTCAATGTTCTGAACATGATAAATTCATCCTAGTAGTGTATCGTTTAGAAGGAGATGCTAATCAATGGTGGAATCTTATTAAGAATACGAGGCAATGAGATGAAATGGAGTCCATGGAATGGGACGAGTTCAAGAACTTATTTTTCAATAATTACTTCCCTCGTATTCTCTGAAAAAATATGGAGAAAGAGTTTCTTGAACTGAAGCAAAAGGATGATGAATCTGTTGGTACCTATGAAGAAAATTTTACAAGACTTGCAAGGTACACTTCTGGTATTATTATCCAACCTGAGAGTAAGATCGATCGATTCTTTAGTGGCTTAAAACCAAGTCTTCGAAGGGACTTAGCCATAATGGACTTCAATGGCTACGAGGAAATTGTTCAATGTGCTCTCAAAGTTGAAATGGAGATTGGAGTAACCCATCAGTAATTTGGGTTTGATAAGAATAGGAAAATGGAATTCAGAGGAAAATCAAAAGAGCACACTAAATAGAATATGAGCTTTCCCTAATGCTCAAAGTGTGGAAAGAAACATGGAGGGAGTTGTCTTAAAGGGACAAGTAAATGTTTCAAATGTGGAAAGGAAGGTCATCGGGCATTTTAATGCTGCAATGCTGGGAAGAAGATGTCTATGGATGCAAACAAAGGAAGGGATACATAGAATGAACCTACTACACATCAATGTTTCTTGTGCAAGGAGATGGGACATTATCCCAATAAATTCCCAAATCCAAGGGTTGATGATGATGATCGACGTCAAAAAACTCTTAAGGATAAAGACAAAGGAAAGTCACATGCAATTTCTATCAGTGATGTGGTGAAAGGTACACTTACCATCCACTCTAAAGTAGAAAATGTTTTATTTGATTCTGGATCCACTCACTCTTTTATTTCTGAAGAATTTTCTAAGGGTATCACCATATTACCTCAACAATTAGATGTTGAGTTAGCTGTGACAACCCATAATGGCACAGCAGGCGCATCAAAAGTTTTTAATTCTCCTCCGATTGAAGTTTGTGGGAAAGTGCTTCCTGCAAATCTTGTGATCCTCCCTATAGTGGAATTTGATATGATTCTTGGCATGGATTGGCTTTCTCTATATGGAGATCATATCAATTTCCAAAGAAGGGAAGTCACATTTCATATTCCAGATCAATCTATGATCGTCTATTGATGCAAGGATGAACATAACCTTAGAGTGGAAATTTCTTCCATCTTATTGGTCTTGATTCCACTAAATGATGGTTATTTATTTCAAATGGTTGGTGAGAAACTCATGATTAAGAATATGCCCGTTGTATGGGAGTTTGATGATGTCTTTCTAGAGGAATTGACTGGTCTTCCAAAAAATCGTGAAGTTGAGTTTTCAATAGAACTCGTACCAGGTGCTTTGCCTATTTCAAAGACACCTTATAGAATGGCCCCAATTGAGTTGCAGGAATTGAAGAAGCAACTCTAAGAGAATCATGATAAGGGGTTCATACGCCCTAGTGCGTCACCTTGGGGAGCACCTGTTCTATTTGTTAAGAAGAAAGATGGATAAATGAGACTCTGCATTGATTTTTGAGAACTTAACAAGATCACTATCAAGAACAAATATCCTCTCCCACGCATTGATGACTTATTTGACCAACTATGAGGAGCTCAATACTTTTCCAAGATTGATCTTCGTTCAGGGTATCATCAATTAAGGGTTAAAAGGGAGGATATACCAAAGACGACTTTCCGTACAAGGTATAGACACTATGAATTTATATTGATGACGTTTGGTCTTACTAATTCCCCTGCTATCTTCATGGATCTGATGAATAGAGTCTTTAGAGACTATCTTGATCAGTTTTTGGTAGTATTTATAGATGATATTCTTGTATATTCAAAGAGCAAGGAAGAACATGAAGATCACTTGAGAATTATATTGAAGACACTGAGAAAGGAGAAGCTTTATTCCAAATTTACCAAGTGTGAATTTTGGAATCAAAAAGTTTCATTTTTGGGTCACATAATCTCAAAAGAGGGGATAACTGTGGATCCAGAAAAAACAGAGGTTATCGAAAGACCGTTGAGACCAACAACAATAACTGAGATCCGAAGTTTTCTTGCTTTGGATGGATATTATCGATGTTTTGTGAAATATTTTTCACGATTATCTAATCCACTCACCAGGTTGACTCAGAAAGGAGTTAAGTTTGTTCGGACGGAGGAATGTGAAGAGAATTTTAAGGAGTTGAAAAGAAGGTTATCCAATGCACCTATGCTCACACTGCCTTGTAGTGTAGAAAGGTTTGTGATCTACAGTGATTCATCCAAGAAGGGATTGGGGTGTGTTCTCATGCAAAATGATATGGTGATAGCTTATATCTCACCACAATTGAAAATCCATGAGCAAAATTACCCAACTCATGATTTGGAGTTAGTTGCGGTAATCTTTGCATTAAATATTTTGAGGCATTATCTTTTTGGAGAAAGGTGTGACATTTATACTGATTATAAAAGTTTAAAGTATATATTCACACAAAAGGAGCTGAATATGTGCCAAATAAGATGGTTGGAGCTAATTAAGGATTACGACTGCTCAATTCATTACAACCCTGGGAAAGCAAACAAGGTGGCAGATGCATTAAGTCGACAAGACCATGCCAGTTTATCAATGATGAGGATCACAAAAGATCCAAATTTTATGGATTTACAAAGGATGGGTGTTGTAATTATAATGGAAGGGGGGAAATCCTATCTTTCTCAAATGAATTTTCAACCATCTATCAATGTGAAGATTAAAGAGACATAGAAAGAAGATGTAGAGTTACCAAAGAAGGTGAGAAATGTTCCTGGATTCAACCTTGATTGTAATGGGATAATAATGTTCAGGAATCGGGTATGTGTTCCTACCATCCCCGAATTAATGAAGGAGCTGCTGGATGAGGCTCATAGTTCTTCATTCCCTATTCATTCGGGAAGAACGATGATGTATAGGGATATGAAAGAGTACTTCTGGTGGGATGTCATGAAAAGATATGTTTCTGAATATGTCTCTTGATGCTTGGTTTGTCAGCAAGTTAAATCTGAGAGACAAAAGTCTAAGGGGATGTTACAACCATTAACCATACCTGAATGGAAATGGGAAAACATCACTATGGACTTTGTCACTGGACTTCCTAAAACATCCAAAGGAAATAATTCTATCTGGGTCATAGTTGATCGTCTTAAAAAGGTTACACACTTCCTTGCTATTAGAGATGATTTCTCTCAAGATCAGTTTTCCAGGATATATGTAAATAAAGTGGTAAGATTGCATGGAGTACCACTTTCTATTATATCTGATCGGGATCCGAGGATTACCTCAATGTTCTGGAGAAGTCTTCAGCATACTCTGGATACAGAGTTGAGTTTCAGCACTGCTTATCATCCTCAGATAGACGGTCAGTCTGAGAGAACAATTCAAACTTTAGAAGATATGTTGAGAGCTTGATCTATGGATTTCAAAGGTGGTTGGGATCAACACCTACCTTTGGTGGAATTTTCATATAATAATAGCTTTCACTCATGTATTCAGATGGCTCCTTATTAAGGTCTCTATGGAAAGAAATGCATGACTCCAACTTGTTGGGATGAAGTTGGGGAAAGAAAGCTATTAGGACCTGATCTTGTTGATGAGATGGAAGAAAATGTCAGATCTATTCAACAACACATAAGAGAATCTCAGAGTCGACAAAAATGTTATGCAGAGAACGGTAGAAAAGACTTAGAGTTTTAAGTGGGTGATAAAGTGTTCTTACGGATATCTCCCTGGAATAGGGTCATGAGATTTGGAAAGAAGGGAAAGTTGAGCCCTAGGTATATCGGTCCTTTCGAAATATTGGATTGTGTTGGGAAGGTAGCCTACCGATTGATGCTTCCACCGAATCTCTCTCAAGTTCACGATGTGTTGCATGTATCTCTCCTGAGAAAGTACATACCTGATCCTTCACATGTACTCAGCTCAGAATTTGTACTGCTGGAGCAAGATCTTTCTTATGAAGAACAGCTGATAGAGATTCTGGATCGTAGCGAAAAAGACCTACGAAACAAGACCACTCGATTGGTGAATGTTTTATGGAGGAACCACCAATTAGAATAAGCTACATGGGAGCTTGAGGCTATGATGAGGGAGCAGTATCCTCATCTTTTTGTTACAATGTGACAAATTTAGAGGGTGAAATTCATTTTAAGGGGGGAAGAATGTAACACCCGAGACTTTTATGAGAAATATTTTGTTTTTATGTTATATAAATAATAAAAGGAATCGTTCACTACACACAACACTAGCTTGGATTGCTTTACACGCAACCGCGACCTTCCTCGATAGCTTGCATCGTACGTAATACCGAGTTTCACTAAACAATGATATGCTATTAAAATATGATTAAAACTAGCCATAATGAATAGTAAGAACCACTTTATAAAATTTTTTACTTTTTATTTTTCAAAATGGAATTCATTTTTGGTTTCGGAATATTGAAATTATCCTAGGGTGAAATTTTGGTATTTTTCTGGAAACGTTCAATTTTTGATGAATTGTGAAAACACTGGGTTACTATTTAAAAACTGAATTTTTATTTAAATACTAATTTATTTTATTTTATTTTAGGTCAAAATTGATACATAATACCTATATATGTTCTATGTAATTCATTGGAGTAATTTTATAACAATTTTAGATATATAAAAATTTTATTGAACTTTTCACCGTCTTTTACCCACCTCCTTGGAGAATTTGCAAATTTATATAAATCATAATTTTACCACTTTTGTGAGTTGAATTTCAAAAATCTGAGAGACGCAGTTGATGTCATTATGTAAAATGTGGTTCAATGAGATTAAAATAATTTTTGGTGAATAGTAACTTTTTACTTTTATTTACTACGGTTAAAAGTAAATAGGGTAATTTAGGGTAAAAATGATATTATCATTACCCTAAAACATTTCCTAATTCTATTGGATAAGTGTAATTCGACCAAAAACAACCTTATGAATAAACTATGACCATTTAGGCCCACTTGGATTAGATTACGACATTTATTATTAATTTATTTAAAGAAGGGTTAAAATAGTTAAAATCAATGTTTAATAAGTAAATAATTTTTAATATGGGGTTATAGATAAGATAAATTCGACTATAAATATTAATTAGAAATATAAAAATATTTCCTACATAATGGTATTTTATTTTTCATTTTTAGACATTAAATAATTTAATTTATTTATGACACAAAGATGATGCAGTAATTATCTTATTAATGAAATATTGATATAATTGATGTTATAAACACCCAAATAAATGTAATTTGAGACTTTTTTTAAATTAAACTAATTTTATAGGTTAATATGACATGTTAGTATTTATTTAATTAACGTTTTTAGAACTAATCATTCTGTTATGATTTTCACAAAAATCAATTACTAAATAGTGTCAAAATTGAAATTAAATAGTTTTTAAAACAAATATTATATTATTGATTGTTATTTTATTCCTAAAAATCTATGTTTCAGAAAAGCTACTTATATCATGATAGCTGTATCATTAATGTACCACTTGGGGGTCTCTTTGATGTATATGGTATGTTTATTAACTATATAACATAAAAATACAAAGTGACATGGTAAATGTCAATCTAATTAACTAAGAGTTAAAAATAAAAGATAAGGTTAATATAATGACCTAAACTTGTCTAAATTATATTGGATGAGAGGATTTAGACCCATCCCCACCTTAGGTTCGAAATATATCAATTTGGAGCTATTAAAAACCGAATTTGACTTTATAATAAAATAATAGTTTTAGTTATTCCAAAGGTGCCCCTCTCCTCCCTTATAAAAGGGCACCTCCTCCCTCTCTTCCTCACACAACTTTGAGCGTTCAAGATCAGCCAACCCCTACAAATTTCTCCTCTCCACTTCCCTACAGACATCCTAGAGGTCATGGTCTTTTTCAAAGACCAATTTTAGTGCCCTAAAAGGAAGTCTCAAAGAAGCGTATCAAAGAAGAGGTAATGTCCATTACCGATTCTTTCATCTTTATTCCTTCTTCCACTTCTTCTTTAGTTTTTTAATTATGAAGTAATAACATAATTATCACTCATATACTGATATGTTATTATAATTATGAAACAACCCTATTTCACTATCTATCGATCCTACGGAAAATGAAATCACCACGCGTGCGTACGTACGGAATACCGTCTCCACGCCGTGGTGTAATCTATTTTCCCCCACCACCTTAATTGGATGGGTATATTGGTGTAAATAATAACTAAATATTATTATTGTAAAGTGATATTGTTTTTGAAATAGTATACATACACTCCAATACAATTCCACGATCATGGGAACGATATCATTGCTCGTGCGTACGTACGGAATACCGTCTCCACGATGTGATGGGACTCGTTCTACGTGATATTCATTGCATAATGATTATATAAATGAATTTAATGAATGAGTATGATATATATTACACTAATACCATTCTATAAATGAAGTATCTATAACCTAAAGAGAAGAATAAGAATTTATTCGACAAAACGCGCATAAGAACAAAAAGTAATAAACACCTGAATAAGAAGTAGTAATGATATATTACTAATAAGAAGCTATGAATATGACCATATATGATATCATAACAATAATTATGATTCTGTAATAAGTCAATAACATTATTTAAATCATTATACAGGAGGTTCGGACACTTACGAAACAAATCGGACCTAAGGTAATGGAAATATCACAATCTCATTTTTATATGAGATTGTTTGTACTTTGGAATTTACTGGGATGTATTTTATCATCCACATCCATGTTTCATCAATATGTAATATTATATCTATCCACCTACAATTTATTAAATCCAATTTTACCCTTCAGTGAGTTTTTATTAAAATATATGAAAGGAATCTTTTGTCATTTTTCGTACGAGGTACTTTTTGACTTTTCGGACAAAAGTACGAAGAATGTTTTTTTAACTTATACGGAATGAATGGATTTTTAAAACATTATTTCCAAGAATCTTCCCTTAAAAGTTTTCATGTTTATTTTTATTCAACTTATTTTAGTTTATGTTAAGAAAGGAAAAGTGTTTCTGAAGTAGAAAGGATATTTTCTTCAAGAATTGAGTTCAAGTGTTTTATCAAAATTATTTTCCATGTAAGATAATAAAGGGTTCTGTTTCTATCCCTATTATTACATTGATTTGACTATGTTGTGATGGAATTATTTTTATGAATTCCTTTATCTTATATGAATTTTTTTTATGATGTTACGATGATTAAGATTCCCATTTTTATTACATGGGTTATGCTATGATGTATGTTTTATGATTTTGTGGCACACATAAGAATGGTATCATTATGAGATGGGTGCTAACTATATCTCCCTCCAATGCATTGGGTAATGATTTTATATCTCATGAGATAGACATGGCTGGAACGGCAGGTTAAACTGGTTCAGTGAAACGGGAATGAAATGAGGAGTGAACTCTGTTCAGAAATGGACTTTGTCCACTAAGATAGTCTTGGAAATGAGTCTTGACTAATAATAAATGATTCTCTATGATTATGTGTGTATGCCACAAATTTTAGTCTTTTAAGTTATGATTATTGTGATTACATTTCACCGCCATGATTTATACCATGTTATGAAATTATGAATTCTTTTTCAAGTTAAGATTTCCAAAATGTTATGTTATTATGAATATGATGTGATTGATTTTTATTTTGTTTACCCTTACTGATCATTTGAGCTCAACCTTTTGTATGTTTTCATTCCCCAGGTCAGGGAGAAGGTTATTAAGTAAGATATGCCAAAAGTAACTATAGATATGATGAAATAAATGGGAGACAGTGTAGACGCTTTATGAACCAGTTGTTTATGTTTCCCAGTTTCTAAAGACACTATACCTATACGGTCCTTTCATGGTTTTGTTATATGTTGTAAAAATTATGCTTCAATTTTAAAGTATTAAAAATGTATGTAAAGTATGGGTAGTTATACTAATCCCTTTAAATATTTAATTTCAGCCCATGGAGGTCTTCATAATTTTTAGATTCATTAAATAATGTAGCTGAAGAATTACACAGTAATGATCATAGGTTCCCTAAGAATCTGTGGATCACCACTTGTGGGTATAAAATATAAAACCAATTGATGAAAATCAGTTATTAAAAAATGGTATAAATATATATTAATGTAGAAATAATTGAATTAAATTTATTTCTTAAAATAAATAATAAAAAATAATTGTTTTCTAATTGATAATTGATTCATGGATTCTAAAAATGCCTGTAAATCTAGTTTGTATGAGAAAATAAAATATCTTGTTTGATTATGAAATTGTGAACCACTTGGGATGATTCCAATAGAATCCAAAATAAATAATTTTTATTGTATCATTCACATAATAAAGTATTATAATTTATTACTTTCTGTTTGATTATATGAAATTTTCTTTCATTTTATATCTTCTTGTTTACTAATTATTAATTTGAATTCTAAATTATCATTTTTTAAAAATATTGTTTATGACTAATAATGTTTCAATTATTAATAAAAATATAAATTATTTAAGAATAATAATCCTAAATTTATCTAGGAGGTGATGCGGTTTCTTATCATATAAATGGACACATGATGTTTGACTAAACAAATTCTAGGTACAGAAGTTCACAACACCTCGATGTGTTGGGGGATACAAGACACACCAATAAGTAACAAAATGATAATAATTTAATGCACTCCATGTATTTATTAAGAAATATTTATTACATGTCCTATTATACAACATGAAATGTATATACTATATATGTGATGTAGTCTTCATGGTTTAGAGGGGAAATTAGAATTCACCTTATTGCAAAAATTGAAATATATTGTTTCCTAGATATTACATACTATATCATTGATGGGATACATGAAGTGTATACAGTGTATACATCATTTTACTCAATAATTTTTTCAACTAAAGAATGTTATGAGTATATGGGGCAGTGAAGAGAAAATTGGAAATGAAAAACATATAGTGTTTAATAATATTTGTGATGGTGGAAATCAGCAATGATTCACAAATAATAACTTAACATTACTCCCAAATATAGGAAAAGAGTAAAACATGATGTGTGTCTCTCCAGTACAAACTTTTTTGTAACTAAATATATAGTATTGTTATATTTCAAAAAGTATAATGAATTTTTAAATTAAAATGTAAATTAAAATGATGACATATATTGTGTGGGATATGTAATAAATGACTAAAAATTATGGAGTATGGATTTTTTTTCAATGATATGTTATGTAATTACTCGTCAAATAGTTTATTTTTTATGTTTCATTTGTAACAATTATCTCCATAAAAAAATTTATGGTCATTAAGTTAGTTGGAAAAAATTTATTATGTAATTAGTATATTGAATTAATTCAATAACATTTTGAACAATAATAAATAATGAAATGAGTTGATTTATAACTAGTGTACTTTTAATATTCATTTCATGATATATGGATTAAAAAAATCGTATATATGTTTTCAATGTGATTTGTTAAAATAATTTATTAGTATTTCATGTCTTTTATATATTTTATAAAATTAAATAATTACTTGTGGTTCATTGATCCACTGTCATTATTTAGAGGCCTACAAGCCAATATTTTATCCTATGTTATCTCCTCATAAAAATCCATTATTTCCCCTAACACATTTTTTAGTGATAATCATAAACTAAATATAGATCCATAGTGATTGGATAGAGTTCATGTTCTACGCCAAAGGGGAAAAATAACTGTGTTTCACAAGGGATAATTTTGGATGAACCGACTCCAAAAGACATGGTTATAATTTTAAATACATTATTTAATGGTTGTTTTATCAAACACATGATAAACTATACTTTAGAGGATCTCATGGCCATTAAGATTTCATAATTATTTCAAATTTAATTGATGGATTATTATTTATGGTTGTTTTTTTATGAATTAATTAAAAGTAATACTTTTTTAAATTTTAAATAAATATTATATTAAGTGAAAAATTATATAAACATGACTAGTCAATATTTCAAAATTTTTAGGAAATAAAAAATATAAGTGACATTATAAAATTTTCATTATATATATAAATGTAAAAATTCATCAAAAAAATCATGTCCATATGTAATTCAAATAACTATGTTAAAATTATTCAACATTTGAAATTTGTTGACTAACCATAGTCAAATTTCATCAAATATCTATGAATTTTAATTTTTTTGGGATGACATAACATAGTATTCATCATGGATCCATTTTTATATTATTTGTTTCTGTAACTAATTGTAAAAGTGTTTAGGTTACTATATACCTTGGTTTTAGGATTGACATGTCCTCTAAATTGATCGCGGTTTTATGAGTGTAAGCTTTATAAATTTGATAGATACCATAAACCATATAATTATGTTACTTTACACTATATTGTTTGTAAGAAAATGAATATAGATCCTTTCCACTAGAATATATTTTTGATAGAATATTCAAAAATTAATAGTGAAGAAGATTATATATCAAATATATATTTAATTAATAATAAATTTAATATGTTTGATCAAAATTATAAAAAATAAATAAATAACCAAAATCCTGATATTATTTATTGTATAAATATTAACCTATATGAATAAAATTATATCATTATGACCTTTTATAATGAAGTATTACATTCCAATATAATAGTAATTCATGGAATGATATAGGAATTTACGCATTATACTATGACATTCATATTAATTATATATAATGTGAATTCCAAATTATTGAGGCACCTGGAATGATGTCATTATGGAAGGACTATCAAACTATATAAAATATTTTTATGTTTCAATATATTTATAATAATTTATTGTAACATCCATTTACATTATTTAGTTTATTTCATGATCATTATAATTATGTGATTTCTAACAAGTTATGTTAGTTTAAATTAATTTAATCTAATTATAAATGTGTCTACGTGTCACATTCACATCATGAAGATGTTTTGTGAAGTGAATTTGTTGCATGGAAGAAACCATGATCATGTTCATAAATCAAATAGATTCATTCCATGTATCATTTTCATGATGTGAAATGGTTTGGAATATGATTTTTAATATGATCATTTTCATTTTTTTAATTTATAAGAATACTATTGGAACTTTCGAAATGAATGTGATTGATGTTTTATGTTTTTAGAGTCTAGTGTTTCTTATCATATTGAAAGCCTGAATCATTTGACATTCAATGTGAAGGACCTACTCCAAAAAAAACATGCGTCAATTTTGGAAGACATTTTCCAATCTATAATAATATGTATTTCTTCATTCAGAATTGTATCCCGTGGAAATTGCATCACATCTACATAGTAAGTTTTCTTTTTTTTCTATCAGTTTTCATTTCATTATGTAATGAATATATGACTAGCTATGATTGTGTAGTGGAATGTTATAATATTGTGTTTTCTATAGATCCCATTAATTATTCCTGCATCCATGTCTTTATAGGTTGATAATCTTGTTTCATGTCTCTAGTATTAATTGATATTTTCAATCATTCATTTTTTATTTATGTTTTTCTATACAATGGTATAATTCTTGAAGTGTTACATGTTCCAGACAAATCCTTTTAGTTATTCTTTTAAATTGAATGTGCTTACATTAAGATTATATTTCATGAAAAGAATCACGTTTTTAATGGTGTTTTATTTAAAAATTGTTTCGTGAAAATTTATTTACTGATTAAATTCTTTATATGGGCGTTTTGGTTTTTAAATGGGCCATCGAGTAAAAAAACTAATCGTATTGGATTGATTTTTTTTGTTATATGTGAGTTTTTTTTAAAATTTAATTTCACCAACATAGATCATTTATCATACTTTGATGAATTAGGAGTAGGAAAAGAACTCTTTATGTCACTAATTTCATGGGGGGTTTTCAATCAATTAATTGTCTCTATTTTTCCTTGTGGTAATATTGGATGGATCCAAAATTATCCAAGATTTGGTTTTCTATTTCATGTTTAATATCTATACCCATGTTTGTAGTCATAATGGTTTGTTTCACCTTATATGATATTTTTATCACATAATGGTATATATCATGTTTATTTAATCACATTAAATATCATGGGGTATCCATGGCTTCATACTTATTATCCAAATAAATGAAATATTTCAAGATTTGGTGAATATTGTAGGTTTTATTAAAACCAAATCTATGTGTTAAAAATCGTAAAATATTTTCGAAATTGATCTATAAATTGGATTTGATGAAAATGTAGAGATAATGATATCATGTTATTAGAAATTTCATAGATTCTATGGTGGCATCACACTAGGGTTTTCACTCACATTCTACTTTGGACATTCAGCGGTTATTGATGTTTTAATTTTAGACTCTATAGAAGTTAATGGAATTACATAGAATTGTGGATTTTATTATGGCCACCATATTATTTGGGGGATAGTTTTTTTGTGATGGTTTGTCATATTGTGAAATATGTAGAGATTTTCAATTTTATATTCCTATTTTGTAATATTTTTCTTGACATTTTTTGTATCGAGGTTTTGTTTTATTGTTTCATATATTAACCCTATATGATTTCATTGTTCATTCTATCATGAGAGATTTATTATTCTATTTTTCATAAATCACATTGTTGAATAATTTCATGGGATATTCATCTAGCTAACACATGTTTTTTCATTACAAAATGTAATCAGAGTCATTAACCAATCCTGAGTGTTGTGACTGTTTTTTAATTCAATCCTATGAATTGGTTAACAATATTTAAAACTGTATGAATTCAGATAATATGTTTGGATAGAGGTCATTTCCAACTAAATTTTCTGATTGACACGTTGTCACCTTGGGTGTATAATTTTTTTTAAAAGCAGGAGATATTTTATTTGAGGTCATTTGAATTAACCAGATAAGTGGTTTATTTAAATAGTTTTTAATTTTTATTTCATTATTTTGTTTATAAAATACATAACATATTTAAATTAATTCCCTTTTGACTGATCAATAATAATACCAAATGTTTTGAAAATGAAATTGGAATATACTCATGAAGAATATAGATTGTGTAATGTGTTTCTTAGATAATTACTCCTAGAAGAAATGCAGAATACCAGAGTGATGAAATTATAGGAATGATTCAATAGGAAATCCCTCTAATTGAATATTACTTAGTATAAACTGTAATCTACAATATTCAAACAATGGGTGAATAGGGTGTTAGAAACCTAAAAAAAGCTACGGATCTTGGCTCATAATTTGTTATGAATAATCCCCTCATATTCTATTGTGACGTAGAGACCCAACAATAGAGGAGTAAATTGAAAATATCAGCATTATGTTCAAATTCCTATGGAATCATGGGGATCTATGGTGTTTTTTTCGACATCAATTATTCAGGTACATTAAAATAGATAATTGGACTCTACTATTTTTTAAAAACTCTACAAGGATCTTACTGAGGATTCCTTCAAAAATACTCAACCTTTCACTGTATCTGGGATGTTATATGTGGATAGGCCCTAGATTTTCAAATTATATAGAAAAGAAACATTTACAATATTTATCATTCTACCTATTTTTCATAGTTAGCGAATTTGGAATCGAATCTAGTCCCCAATGATTACATAATTGCACAAAGAATTGAGTTGGGATAATATGATGATATTTTATTAAAACCAATTCTTATGTTCCAATTGATTTATTTTGATAATTTGTATAAGTATTAAATTTTTGATAAACATATATCTCGGAAAATTGGTTTGGGTATTTATTTTTTACTGATATTGTTAGCCCATGTGTCTCTTCTATCAAGAAAATGAAGTTCCAGGGTAGACATTTTTTGTTATGGCCAGTTTCAGTGGATTCTTCATGACACCAATATGATATATTATTTCATTGAAGAATGCTTTTTCATACAAATAATAACATTATGTATATTTCAAATATATTTCATCATTGTGGAAAATCAATATATCAATGGGATATCGACAAAAGGCCATCGTTAAAATGTATGGTGGGATAAACTCTCACCAATGGTAAAGTGGTTCATCGAAATTCATACAAGGTTAGTGGGTCGTATCCTTAGTCTATGATGAATTATCCCATTGATGTGATTTCTCATGGAGGATATGAAGCCATATTTATTTTCATGGTGGGGTATGAACCTTTGAAATTTGAAGTAGGGATGGATACTTTTAGAGGTATGAAGATTATTTCATCTTCTATATTTCTATATTTATGTGATATATTTTCTACACATTATATTTTATAATCAAATATATTTTATTTCATTTTCATACATTTGTTACTTTTAACCCTATTTTTATATCATTCCACTCAGTTTTTAATGTTTTTTTGGAAAAATGATTCATATGTCATGCATGCTCAATGATGATAGGAGAACATGATGTTGTGGGGGTATCTATGGTCATTGATCTTTATAACAACCATTATATTATATTCATGAATTTATTCAATCATTTTAGGGAATATTTTTATTAATTATCATCAAATTTAGTTATTTTATCAATAAGGAGTTAGTCGTGCATTTTTGGGTGAATTATAATAATGTATTTGAAGAGAATGGAATGTTTCTACTTATACTGTGGTGACAATATATCAATTTTTTGAGATGTACAAAGATTCAACTTATCCTTGAATTGGTATTTCTTTTTATTTGATGTTGTTTTTGTACATAGACTACTTTCTATGTGGTTTTTTTTATTTTACAGCCATAGAGAGTGGATAGGTTTACAATTGATATGATACTCGTTACAATAACAATTTCAATAATATATTATCCCATGTAACCTATGGATTTACTAGTACATATGTTGTATCATGAATCCCATGTTGCCATGAGATTTATTCATGCTATAACTTCACCATGGGCACCACTAATTTTGTTTTATAATATGGAATATGGGATCCTCTGAATTTGTGTTTATTATCAAAAGTAAAATCATTGGATTATTAAGAACAAATATCCATTTCCAATGATTTATTATACCATTCATCAAATCTAGGAGGGCATAGTGGGTTTTCAATATTTACCATCAATAAATTTTCCTTCAATAGTGATTCCAAGAATACGATAATATAATGATTTCATTTAGTAGCCTATATCAAATTTTATTATCCGGTCATTCCATTTGATCTCCAATATTCTATAATGTTAATTGTGGATTTGATGAAATAGATCATTTTTCAATTGTTTTCATATTTTTTTTATGATCATATATGATTTTTTATGAACTAAGTTATGTGAAGGGATCATACACCATTTTTACATCGTTCACATAATATTAAGTGAACATCATTTGTTTGGTATACATTATAAGTGAGAATTATTGATCTATAAAATGAAGTATCCACAACATGTTATAACATATATATTGGACTCATTGGACCATGAGAATATAAATATGTTTTTTGTTAATGATTTATCCAATATTGTTTCATTTATAATGGATTTATAAAATAATTGTTTAAATTTTATGTGGAATAAATATTTTCACAGATATATGTAGGAAATGAATGTGGGGATTACACTTATCCAATTTTTTTTCTATAAAGAATGTTTTTGTTATTATGTTTTCCTATATGTTCTTAGTATAGGTTTGGGGAGCATCTTAATGTAGGAAACAAATGTGGTGGAATATGTCTATATATACTTATTCTTTCATGAGATGAATTATCATAACGAAGAAGTTGAATTTGATGTAGTTATGCATGCGCTAAATATGTAGTGTCAATATATCTTAAGTGAGTGTATTATATTATATTATGACCATAAAATCCAAAAATATATTTTTACTCAATGGTATATTTAATAGTCATATAAATTCGATTATGAGTATCTTTAGAATTTTTATATAGAAATTTAATATAGTTTTTGTACTGGTAATGTGGTCACTGATGGGTTTAGAAAAAATAAAAATAACACATGTTAACAAGGAATAATTAAATGATTGATCTATGATGAGTGTATTTACTAAGATGAGTTTTGAAGTGGATGATGATGGTGGGAAAGTGTAGTTGAAATCTATATGGATGCACTGATTGTTTCTGTAGAGGATTTGGCTAATGAAAAGACATGAAATTTTATTCCAGCACTATAGTAAAATATAAAATTGTATGGTCACCTCGAGTGAGTTTTTTTAGGCATTATGTGGTACCTACTATTTGTAATGGATGTAGGTTATTCCTTTTTCTTTGAGGCAAGAGTTTATTGACAATGTAAACTATAATTTATTTCTATTTAACCCTAGAAATAAAAATTTGTATCATGAGTTGAGAAGTTGGTATTGGTGGCAGGGGGAAATAATATAGATTTTGTTTTTTTATCTTAGTGTCTTACCCATCATATAATTATGGATGAGCGCTAGAGAATTGCTAAATTATTATATCCCACAACCATTCTCATATGGAATATAGATTATATTTACACAAACATCATCATTGGATTATATATAACTTTTGGATGGATGGATTAAAATAGGGTCCTCATTAATCTACAAATGAAAGTAGCATATATCTTCCTAATACAGGATGTTATGAATGTGGAGAAGCATTGGAATATTAATTTATGGGAGTTTTTTAGAGTTCAATAATCTCCATATGTGTTTGTTTCGTATAGGGACATATCGTTCACGTCAAAATTTTGGAATGGATTCCATGTCGTGATGGGTTCCTAGATGATACTAATCTATACATATATTTTTCATATGTTCGTAGAGATATATAAATCAATCCATATTATTTAAGAAGTAAACAACGTATACAATCTTGAATTTGGATTTTTTTGGTAAAATTATTTGACTCTTGTCATGTTTTCCTATAAAAACAGGTAACATGAATTTATTAGGAAGGAACCATTTTAGGTGTTTAATGTATGTCAATGTATACCACACTAGTAATGGGCTTTTTTTAACGATCATTCTTCAATTTGAAAACGTCTTCTTACGAGAAAAAAATGAAAAGTTGATATTCATCCAGAATTGATATATATAATAATAGAATTCGAAAAAATTATATGTGGACAATCATCATCACCTTGTAGAATTTAATGTTTGTGATTAAGGTTATCAGGGTGTTCCACCTTGCATAGGTCACCATCATTTGTGTAGAAATAGAAAGCTTTGATAAGGGATTATTGGACCCTTCATTATTATGGAGATTCATAGAATTGCGGGGAATCATTTGGAATTACTATAACATTTGAAATACATCCATAAAAATATTTTACATAACCTACTTATAGAGATATCAATGATATACTTCCATGTATGATTGTGGGAGGATGTTTACCACTACACCAAAAAAAAATTATTGATAAAATATTTTAAATTATGGCCCACCCATATAAGGTACTTCATGATAAAAAAAAATTCCACATTATATGTATACTGGTAGTCCAGATGGGATAATCGTAGTATGTTAAATATGGTCTTTTGATGATCTAATATTTTCCTCCACCTATTTGGAGTCAATGATCTTGAAGGGATTTTGGAAAAAAACAGTTTTCATGGGTAGAATTGTAGATTCATATAACCTTCATTCAAGATAGTATTGACACTTGTTTTTATCCAAATTCTGATAGTGTATGTTTTTTTTAATAAAAGGTGTTTTGGTATAGATATTCCTTATCAACACACCCACATCATAATATGGTTTAACAATGTGAAAATTTTGTAGGACATATTCATTTTCATGGGTATAGAGCAGGAAAAATTACATGATGAGATCCCTTTTTGCAATGTGAAATGGTCATAATCTTATTTTATATTCATTGGTGATTTATTTTGATGTATGTAATACAATTTTTAATTTAAAAATTATAATGGATTCATTATGTTAATTGTTTGATTCCATTATTTTTTTCTATTTCACGCCTTAATAATTATCCATTCGATGTGCATGGCTTCCCCTCAATCCCTAGATATAATTTGGGAAATTTTGTGAGATCTCACTCTTTCATAATTCTCCATTCAGTGTTCAATACCCATGGTTGTTACATTTCATCCCCCTAGTAATATTTCATTCAACTTCTTCATTTCTATTATTACAAGTGTGGGCATTTTTGTGTTTATGAAATGAATTTTTTTCAGTTTATATTTTCTATCGATCAATTTTATTATTCCCACCTTCCTTATATTTATATGGACAGTCAATTTTTTTACATTCAATATTTCTATTGAAATAAGGTTTTCACCATAGTTGATGAAGGAACAAATATACAGGATGTTAATTCTTATGATTGTTTTGTTATTATCAGCAAATATTGATTATTCTATTGAAATGACTCGTATTACATTAGATTTGTCACTATTGGATGATATTTTTGTTTAAAAATGTATTTTTTTAATATGGATGACATCATCTTGTGTGTTTGTTTAAATGTGGTAAATTATGTTTTTTATAATAAAATGGTTCTTCAATCATTAATGTGGGAAGGATTTTTTGTGATTTTTATAATGAAATATTGTTTTTTATTTATATTTTATAAACTATAGAACATTTTCTAGCCTTTGTTGTATTGGGAATAAACTTCTCACATTGTGTGTGTGTAATGACATGGAATGTTTTATGTCACTTTAGTGTATGTAATTATACTAGAGGTTGTATCTTATGGATCCACTGTGGATAAATTATTTTAATACACGTCTTGACTATATACCCAATGATTATATCCCATATAAGGTAATTTTTCATTTATGATTTTATTTTAAGATGATGGTTTTTTTCATGGTTTTTTTAATCATAATTATATCATAGTATATCCAAGGTCTCATATCTATTTTCTTTCATAATTAAATTATTCATAGATTCTTTGAATATGATAGGTTTTATGAAACCAATTTATCATTGTTAAAATAAATTTGTATGAAAATTCTTTTAAAAATCCATATGTTTAAATGTTACAACTAGTACTTTATTAGTATTAAATATTTGGTTGATTTTTTATTGGATTCGTAATTTGATTTGTGTTCACACCCAACTATGGATATTAAAATATTTTAAAGTTGTTTGTAGTAAAATAGTAATGGGAATAAATATATATAGCATGGAAATATATCTTGTTTCCATCGTTTTGGTTGAGGGATGTTTTGGTGGTGATTTTTGGTCACAGTATGTCATGTTTATATTTTTCATGTTTTATCTTTATAAATTAGTTTTTATTCCTCTACGTTATATTTATTGGATAAGTTATATTTTTTACTCTATGAACCCTATTGCGTTTCTTGGTTATGGTTTATCCAGATACAGGTTTCATCTGATTTGTTTTACATCACACTGTTGCAAAATTTATATGTCATATTTTCTAGTTAAATCTTGTTGTTTTATTAAAATTATGAAATCACCCATTTAATCTGATATTTCAAACCAACATTATGTTTTTTAATTCTATATAATTATTTTTCAACATTGATATAATTATCATTACATGTATATAAAATAGTGTTATGGGATCTCTAATGCACTATTCTATTCCATGATTAGAGATCCTCTACCAATATGGCCATCTGTATTTAAGAACATTGGTTTTATGGGGTGATTAATCCTCGTGGGGGTTTACTATCCTCAATAATCTATGGAAATATATTATTTTATAATATGTGACTAATAGTTCCTATAATTTAATTACTAATTATAATTTGATAAATTGTGAGAATATTATTGTATTTCCACTTACTCTTTCTTTTATGTAGATTAAAACATTGGGTGAAAAGAATGGGTTCATTATAGGGGATAATTATATTAAAAATTTAATTGATCCCAAGACTAATATTATAACCAAGGATATAAATTAACATTATGTCATGATAATGGATTATAAAAATACCTGAAATGAAAAATTATGCAATTTTTTTCATATGGGATGTTGAGAAAGAGGACGAATAAATACACCGAGTTAAAGAAGAGAATTGAAGATTTTGGAAAATTCTTTTCCGAATTATATCATTATATATTAAATCATTGGATATTATATACAATTATTAGTTCTCACATTTACAATAAAATACTTGAACAATCTAAATATTAAAATATTTACATTAGATGATTAGCTTAAAATAATTCATAATGTGTGAGGATAAATTCACATTCCATTAGTGATAACTATTTTATATTTCCATTTTCGGTCATTTGGGTATAATTTATTATTATTATGTATATGAAATTAACAAAAATGTAATTTATGTATCATAAAAAATAAATATATGGTATTAGTTTTATGTTGGAAAATAAATGTAGTATCATTTATAAAGAAAACTTATATTCCTGAATGGAAAATTTAATTATCATTTTCAATTTATTAATTTAAGAAAACAAATTATTGGTAATTGATAATAAATAATGTTTATGAAATTATTTTGACACCATTTTGTTGAAATAGTTTAATTATATTCTAAATTTCGTGAATTTGATGTGGTGAATATATTAAAAATGTATTAATATACTTTCTATCGGTGAGTGGGGTTCTGTCCCAAATCACACATCACTATATTATGTGGTGATTTATTGTTAGTGAAAGGAGTAATTATACCATGTATGTGAACTATTTTTCAATGATTTTCCAAGAAGGTCTTCCATTTTCATTTTGGGGATATGTATTTCTCTCTAAAGAATACACACTATAACTTGTAGTAACTAATTTATCAATATATATTCCTTTTGAGTAATGTAGTTTATGGAAACCAATTTTTTAATATATTAATTAATGTTGTTGTGATTCATATGTTACGAATAAAATTAGAAACAATATGGAACCCTGAGTACTGGAGTGAGTCTTCATATTCAATCCTATGGAAAATGTTGTTATTTTTCCATACAACCCATTCAATAAGAATCTTTCTATCACAAAATGATAAAATTTTCATGAGAGAGATCCCATATTTAAGTAGTATAGTGGGAATATAATGTCATGGTTCTTATTTGTGGTATGAAACCATTTGGTATTTGTTAAATTACTAATCATTATCCTAATATGAATTCATAATGAGTCCTTGGAGATTTCTAATGGTGCATGGTATTGTTCGGAACCAAGTGTCCCTATTTTGGTGAATCATTACTATGCCACATAGTTCGTGCTAATTATGTACATCAAAATAGTGTGTAACTATAATGGTTTGACATTTGTTTTCTGAATAATTAAATGGTGGATTGGGTTTTGTGGGAATGAGATCCGTGTTCTACTAGGCTTCCAACAATTTACCTAGTTAGGCACTGAAGCCTATGAGGGATGTGTCCAATTCAAAATGGAGTATGAAATAATGGTTCCATGGTCAGAAAAATGTGCATAAAAAATTTTATTCAATAAACACTTTGTAAAAATTCTATTTTTACAATCAACATATTTTATTCACCCCTTCATTATAAATATTCCTTGGACAACAAACCTAACATCATATTTCACCTCCTGTGTGTGTCTCCCTAGGGTTTATAGAAGATATATTATTTGGATTCTATTTCTATAATTGAAATTTGTGTTTGAAATAAATTGTTATGATGTCTGGTCCTCCCTCATATCATTATTTATCTCAACATCATTCAAGAATGGTCTGTGAGAGATCATATTAGTTATTTTTAGAGTTTCTTCTATTTTGATGTTTTTTCTATTATTTCCCAAACCAACAGATGGTTGTGGATGAGGTTTCATTTACCATCCAAAGGTAGGGGGTATGTTCCTTTTCCAAAATAATTGATGTATTTTATTATTCATCATTACTTCATGTTACTAACATCAAGGAATACACCTCTAAATTTTTTAAATTTAGATAAGAACTAATATATTAAATAGTTCTATCATATTGTGAATTACCAACATACGGTGACCACCCTAACGTCATCTGCCCCTATTTGTGTTTTTTCATTAAATTATAGTGTGTATTGTGTTATAAATTTTCTTAAACAATATTTTTACTTGTGTAGGATTCCATAGTAATTGTATTTCATAAGTTATATGAGTTTAATATTACCTAAAACCTACATCCTCACATTATGATAATGGTGATACAATGGTTTGGACACAAGGAACCCTTTTTTGAGCTCTTCATTAATTATAATTTCCCATTTGATTTGAAATTCATTATAATACGATTGATACTTTATTTCTTTTAGTATGGTACATTGGAAGGGGCCATTGAGAAGATAAATTACCTAAACACAATTGATACTGATTCCTTGGGGGAATTATATATAAAGGCTTTTTATGAAATATATTATTACAATTTGATAAGTGATTCCTGGTCATAAAGTGATATAAAATTGATGGGTTAGGTCAGTCATTATTTACACCATGACAATATTGAAGTTTCAGATTCCTCATAAGGATCACCTTGGATAGACAGTTACTGCGATGGGAATTTATAGTGCTTCATGAGTGATACTCGAGAACCTTTTTATAGATATACATGAATGGGTTTAGGAAAAAATTTATTAAATTATAAATAATATATATATATATATTATAATACAAGTCTATTATCATAGAGACGTGTCTTCCCTAAAAAATAACAATCTTTTGTTGGGTCGATTAATGGTACTTGATTTTGGATGACCATTTATACACACATATAATAAATGAATCATTTAAACATGGTTCAAATATATATTTAGTATATTAAATCTTGGTAGTGTGTTCATGTCCCATGATGAACCCCATATTATGTGATTTATTTATATATTTATTTCATTAACTTTACAACACACTAATCATTTTATATGCATAGACTAAATATATTTACAATATTGGCAGGGCCTAAAGAGTATTTATCAAACATTTTTATGTCCCCCAATGTTAAATAAATAGAATTATAATTTGTAGGTTTTTTGAAATGGTAGCTCCTAGCTTTCTACATATTAATTTTTATTACTATGATGCATTTTTGGAGAAAAAGACAACGAATAATATAATGGTTATAGTGGAAGTAGCTTTTGATATTTTTTTACTTTTTTATCATGTTGTATATGTTTGTATCTATTTATATCACATACATCCTGTTTTATATAATGATTACCTGATCAATGTTTTTATGTTTGATATTTTTTTTCCTCTTACTTATTTATTTATTATGTTTTTCTTTCACTACGTGTTTTTAAGAATCTTATCACTTTTATCATTATCATTTATCAATGTGATACACTATAAAAATGAGGGAGAATTATCTATATTTACACATTCTAGTCCATCTCTACTATTAATCACACCTTGGAATATTTGGAAAATCACCTGAGGTCATTAGATCTACTAGCTTAGGTAAAATCATAGTGGCCCCTAAGTCAGGAGGATAGAGAGTAGAATGAGATCTGTATTTTTTAGGTTTTCTTATTACATGGGTAATATACTAGAAACATGAATGTGTGATTATTTGGTAATGATCATGCTCTTTTGAGTGTCTAAAAAATGTATATTGGAAATTCAAATTTCATTGTATGATTTTTTATTCTTGGTATGTGCCTATTAAATTTGTATAGATCTCACCCTTTTGTGAAACCCATGTTTTGTTATTTTACAATTTCTTGTAAAATTATTATGAAAATATTTTTCAAATTAATTATATGGGAGGAATGTTTCATATGATACAATATATTATGATATTAAGTATTTACATGTCATTCATTATTTCTCACTATATCAGTATTACCATGTGCTTCATCTGTAGTGTCTATGATTTTTGTGAGATCATTGTAATTTATATATATAACATTGATAATGCATCATAAAGTGATAAAATATTGGGATGATTTTACGTTCATACATCATTATAAACAGTGATTCCCTTTATACATAAATAGTAAAACCTTAATTTAAAAATTAATTCATTTTTGTGCCTTGAGGCACAAGTTCTATGGGATGAAACATTACTTGATTTGATTAAATAAATTCAAATTATAACTGATGAAGTATTTAAATTAATAAATTTGAAATAGTGATTTATTTATTCAAATAATTTAACATGAAAAATTAAATTCTAATAATAATTTGAGTGTTATTTTGCAATTAATTGGTGGACCTATTTCAATTTACAGAGTATGTGTCTTATATATCGGTTTTGGTGAAGTATATAACTGGGCGGTGATATCTATATTCATATAATTAAGACTAATAATAAATAATTATAACATTAAAATTAAAAGGTTACAACTAAATGTGGATTCCAATTGATAATTAAATATTGATTTCCTCTGTATAGAGAAATTAACACAACATATATTAGGACCATTACTATGTTGTATGAGACCATTATCCTTACCAGACCATTGTATTCAATTGTCTGTCGTGTCTCAAGTGACATCTATGATATTTTATATCTCAATTACATGGATTTAGGAGAAGTAATGGTGAAGTGACTAATTTATAAGTAGGATATATACATTAAATTATTCTTTGGGATACATCCTATCAGTTGATAAATCCAATCTGAGGTTTATATTTGGAATTTGATGAGATATAAAACAATTAAATCTTAGATTCATAAACTATAAGGGTGGCTATGACCATGATACTATGGTCCTAGGTCCTCACTGACCAGTATTGCCTCATGTACCTCCACTAGAGGCAACTAATATTGATCTACAACGGGTTTTCATGATTAGTTTCCTTTGGAAATCCAATGATCCATAAGTTTTATTTAGGTAGCGCTAGGACCGACCACTTCTATGGTATAATTGATTCAAGAATTACATTAGTCCCATCCTCCCTGCATCGTGCGGTATGGTGGTCCTCATGAAGTTGAATCATGGCTATATTTTATGTTGGAAATCATCACCCCAAATAATATGCCATTATATTTTATTGTGAATAATTCCACATATATTCTCTATGTCATTGGAAAAAATTATTAGGATGTCATAACTCCGATTGATCATCATCATTGTGTGACATGTGTGGACTTCAATAGACCCTTCCATGGTTAATTTTAACTACATGTGATGATATATAATTATTATATAATATTTATGCACCTAGATATGGGTTCAATGTCCATGATGAATTATCCATCACATTTAACCAGTCATCATCATTTTATACTGACTCTAACCAATGAAGAGTTGATTATTTGAGATAGTTTTAAGATGGTCTTTCATACATTATCTGATTAACTGGGAATGTATTCAAATTACCCATCATTTACGTGATAGTAAAATATAAAATTTTTATAGATCGAAACATGAGGGTATATGGACATTAGGGATAGGTTGCATAAACATCAAGACAGCAAGACAATTCATTTAATGGTAAGTAGCATGGGTTTGAGTATGCTCCTGTGAAAATCACCATCAGTATGTGTAACACCTCGAGTATCTATAGACATTGTTTTGAATAAATTAAAAATTATTTGATATATTTAATTATATTCTAAACCATCTAATGAATTTAGTACAAGTATCATCATCTTAGATTTTGTAACACACAACACCGAGTTTTTATAAAATGTCATTTTTTTCAAATTATATAAAAAATATCATTATAAATATGAATTTAAAAAAAGTTATATGAATAGAAATTAAGTATTTTTTAAAGTGGGTTTTAATGTTATTATATAAATAATGAATATTTATAATGATATGTATATAATATCTAGTAAACAGAATATGTTTTAAAAATACTATTTTCTAAAAAAACTACTTTTATTTTCTTTCTATAAACAATAATAAAATTAATTATTGACACTTATAAATTTAATGTGATAAAATAAATATAATTTTTGATTTATGATGGTGTAAAATATCTTTGGTTTAATTTTTTAATGTTTTCAAAAATATATCACAATTTTAAAAATATTGAAAAATTATGAATTTTAATTAAAAACATATTTTTAATCTATCTAATTTTAATGGTAAAATAATATTTCATACATTATTTAATGTATATTTCAATAAATAATAAAATTTTATATCTAATTTATTTTATTACAATAAATTACACATTTTTGTGAGATTTAAAAACATTTCAATCTTATAATCATTTTTACTTTAAAAACATATTGTCTCATCCAATCTAGGGGTTATTTTTATATTAATTATTGCTGTTTATGTGAATAGAATATAGAAAAAAAATTCCATATTTCAAAAATTGTAATTTATAAATTATATAAGTATAAAATTATGTTTTTATAGAAGTGATTACTGAGTTATATAAAATTATTTAAAATGAATAAAGTAAAAAACAATATTACTTAATGCTTATCCCAAAATATAGAAGGTGTAAAAATTATCCTAAATCATTAAAAAATAAAATGGAAAAAAATATTAAAATGATATTATATATTAGATCCAAAAATTTTAATTATTTTTAGCACATGATATAATGGAGACCTCTCAATTATCTGTACATTTTTGTATTTATGAGAATGTCGCTCCTTCAATAATATAATAACGCACTGACCCCACTCCCTTGATAAATGTTATAAATCCTTTTCGATATTCTATAAAAATCTAAATATCTTCCCCAAATCCCTAAATTAATACTTTATGACTTCATCATGGATGAAATCCAACCATTTAAGACCTTTGGTGAAAAAAAACTAGATACTTAAAGAAGAGGTAATGTTCAATAATGAACATATTTTATTTACTTCTTCCTAAAACAATATAAATTATTTTAATATAACTTTCATATAAAAAATAAGTATCAAAACTATACCAATATGTTATTATTTTATGTTTACATCCTAGAAAATTATAAAATTCAACACATGGGATAAACAATCAATCTTCTTGTATATGTTGGACTACCACCTCTGGAACATATGTCCTTCCTAATTCTATAAAAAAAATTCTTGGTATGGAATAATGATGTATATATACATAATATATGTTATTTATGATATATATGATTTCATTTTGATTTTGGAATTTTTCTATGACACTAACATTGTGGCTATCCATTTTGTGGGAATATAATAATGTCCTTTGTGGGTATGGAGGACCACCGCCTCGAAAAGTGATGTGTTCTGTTCAAGAGTAACATGGTATGTATTAATGATAGTTTTAATAAACATATAACACATATATTAAATGAAAAATATTATGGAATCATAATATATAATATTTTCTTATTTATATTAATCTCTTAGAAAAATTAATGAAGTATTCATTCAAAAATACAACCTATCGTCTACATGAATGATATGATTCATTTACTACTTCTATAATTTATAGATTAATATAAATATAAATACATATATAATTTATGATATTAATATCACATTTATATTTATATTTATAATTTCACCATTATTAAATAAAGGGAAAATAAAATATTACAAATCAAAATGTATATTAAAAACAATGAAAATATTACCAAAAACACAATATTAAATTTGAATTGTTAAAAATGTGTCATAAATTGTTATAAGAAAATAAAATTTTTTATGATATGAAATAATTAAGATCTTTAAATAATTAGGAATAAAATTTTATTTATTATATAATATTTTCAAAAATTTAAGATTAGATTTATGATTATTGTAAGGGATTTCCCTTTCCTTATTATTTTATATTAGACACAACCCATGTTCACCACATATTTCCTGTATATGTGGTGTATAATACCCATATATTTATTTTATGATTCATATCCTAAGATTTAATAGTATTTACATATCCATTTGAGGATCTCTATTTCATGTGTGTAATAGTTAAAATGTTACCATACTCAAAAGAGAATTTTGTCACAATTTTCCATTATTGACCCACATGTTTTAATTTTCACATTTATTATTTCACGAGGTTTATATACAGAAAATTTGAAATGGAATATCATGAATATTTTTATTCCCATGATATTTTAGTTATTGTATAATGATAATACTTAATTTTTATTATGATTCAATATTATTAATGTGGTAAGAGCTTTTTTCTAGAGACTCTTCACATTTCAAGGTTGTTTATGATTATGAATCCATTAAGGTAATAATTTTATCCATCTCTAAATATTTAAAAAATAATTTTATTATCCTCTGGATTTTTATTATAACATCATGTTTTTATGATTTTCTACTCATTGGTAATTATGTAAATTAGGAGAAAAAATTTTAGTCGACCCTACATTATTTCTCCCACCATTAAGAAATATATTTTATATCTAAACCATATTTTCCAAAAATAATTTCAAATGTTTTTTAAATATGGTAACAATTAATAATTATAGAAATTTGTAAAAATTTTTATAAATATTGTTTCTAAATGAATCTTATGTTCTTTTTCCAAATATGTAAATTTTTTATTCCTTTATATAGTGAAACAAGAATGTTCATTTAACATATATTTATTATGTATATTACCCACCATAATAACCATGAATTCAATGATTCTTCCATTTCAAGTATAAAAATTTATATTTAATGATTATGTTTTCCTAATATTCTGAAAAAAAATTATTATATTGGGTTACAATGAAAATGGTTGTAAATATGTTTTTTTTTCAATGTTTTCAAATTGAAAAGGATATTTTCCTCAGGATATATTTAAAATAATATTTCAATATTATTTTCCATGTAATATAAAATATATTTTTGTTTTACTCATATATTCCTAGGGATATGATCACTGTGTTCAAATTATATAATTTAATTGAATTGTTTATTTTTTGTTGGCAAGATTTCTATTAATCCCATTTCAGTTCAACGAGTTTTATTGTTATGATACCCTATATTTCATAGGGGTTATTGTGTTATACTTAATCTTTTTTATTTTACATTGGTCATGATATGATGTAATATTTATGATACACATTTCATTTAATTTCATATGATATGATAAAAGATTATGTTATTAGGAGACACATAATTATGATTTCATTATCATATTGGTGGTACCTATATCTCCCTCAAATACATTAGGTAAAGATATATATATATCATGAGAAAGAAAAGTTTTGAATCTGGCATACCCCTTAGATAAAAATGAAAAATTCCTTCTATTATTATAATTAGTGAAAAAATTGACTAATACAATTTTTTGGGGAGTGAAACCATTATCTTAATATATCCTTAACATTGATCCATTATTACTAAGGAGTAAATTTATATATTTCATTTTATTCAACAATTACATGTCTTATTTCTATGATATTATTCTATGTCTTATGTTATTTATTCCTATATAATTCATATGTTATGAAAAAAATATTTATTACATGACTAATGTATATTATATTTGATATGCATGGGTTGGTCTTTAAATTTTATACTTAAATTCTCATACACTGATGTTTATGTTATTCTTACATTTCTCCATTGATTATTGGTACTGTTCATCCGAGCTCAACATTTATTATATTTTTGTTCAATGGGTAATGAATTTATGTATTATGTAATATCTTTATATGAAGGGTGATATTTATTAATAAAATAGTTTAAGATTTTTTTTCTCACATATAAAACTAGGTTTCTTTTTTATTATTCAAAATTCAATAAAATAATACTTTCTATGGTTTTGTGTTTGTGTAATATATTAAATACATCATAAATATGATTTAAAATATATCAATGATAATGATGGGTCATTATTGGTTGTATCATATAAAAATTATACTTAATATTTGGAATGTGTGATCAAAAAACCATAGTGATATCCAAAAGGATACGTCTTAAGGGATAAGGTGAATGATGAGTAAAATTTTAGGAAAATGTCCCAACATTTTTGTAATGAATTGAGAAAGTATTTTAATAGAAAAAAATCAATGTCTAGATAGTGGTAGTGGTTTTGGTTTTAGAAATTATGTACCCTTTGGAAGTAACCCTAGAAACATTGTTTTCAGGTAGACTCGATCGGGAACTGGTTCAAAATAATGTGCCTTATTTCACACCCTATAAATCACTTCTGATGGATATTGTATCAGAATTAAAAATCCATTTAGAAAAAATTGTGAATGCTTTTTTCTATTAATTACAAAAGGAAATCGTAATTTTTCATAGAATACATCATAAATTAGACATAATATAATGTATTTACATGATTATGTGGTCCCCACTATGATTATATTTCAGTACACTATGATTCATAGTATTGGTAAATGGATGGAACCCGTCGAGACCACATCAATGTCATGTGTGATGTAAAATTATATGATTTTAATCCTAAGAGTACATATGTCATGTTACATAGAATTATAAATATCGCAGTTATAATCTCACAACTTTTTATGTAATGAATCATAGTAGACATTCAAATGAGGAAAGGAGTGAACCCCATTTTGTTGATATCTTCCTAAGGATTTTTACACATTATTTTAGTTGGTATTATATTTAAGTTGTTTTGGAATAATGGATCAGTTCCATAGAAATGATATTCACAATTATTCAGTGTTAAGAACATGAGAAATTCATTTTCACCATATACCGTTCATAATGAGAAGCGGATCAATGTTGGAAACTTATCATGAATATGAGGAAACAATATGAAGTTGGTTCCACATATTTGGATGAGTTCGGTAAAATAATTATCAAAATTTTATATTCTCATGTTCTTTATTAAAATATTGATAAGGCGTTCCTTGATTTAATGTATAGGTATGATGAATTTTTGGTACCAATGTGGCTAATTTTACAAGTCTTTTGAGGTACGCTTTTGGTATTATAATTCTTCCGAAATATTAGATTGATCAATTCTTCTATGGAATAAAACCTTGTATCTGAATGGAATTATCCATAATTGAAATTATTCCTTACGAAGGTATTTTTAATTTTTCTATCAATGTGGAAATTTATGTTAGAGTTATGTGCCAATAAAATTATTTTGAAATGAAAATATTGATGGCGATTGAAGGAAAATTCAAAAACCATAGAGAGAAAAATATGAACTTTCGTTTGATAATTCTTTTTCCAATGTAATGGGCATAAGATGGCTATGAATTAAAATAAAGAGAAAGAGGCATAGAATGTATGTCCCCTATATTAGTTCTTAATGTGTAAGTTGAATGGGAATTATTCAAAATAGATCCAAAACCCAATGTTTAATTACAATGATAGAAATAATGACCTTATTATGAAAATTTTCAAGAGGAAATCTAATGCAATCACTTATTTTTATAATGGGTGTGATAACAACGTGGTGGAAGGAACATTTACCATCCAATGTAGAACTGATAATGTATTATCTAATTCTGGATGTAATTAATTTTTCATATCTAAATAATTTTTAAGTGTATTATGATACAACACCAAATTAATATAAGTCCAATTAGTAGTGAGAAACCAAGTGGTATGATAATCACATATCATGACTATGACTACTATATTGTTGACCATTATATGAATGTTCTTCAGAAATAATCCTGTCATTATTCGTTTTGTGGAATTCTATTTTATCATTGGAATGAATTCTCCAACTCTATATTAGTCACACCTCAATTTTTGAGGAAGGGACGTTATTTTTTATATCTCAATAAATCATATGATATTATACCATTGTGATGGTAGTTATTTACTTACAATGGTGTTTACATCTAGTGTATGTTTCCCAATTCTATTTCATAAGGGTTGTTTATCTCAAATGGTTTGGGAGAAACACTACATTGATATTATTTGTATTATATATGAATTTTTTAGTTCATTTAGGAATAGTTATTTAGTCTTCCACAAAAAATTATAGATGAGTTCAAAATACCCTTCATACCTAGTACCACAATAATTTAATTGACTCTTTATAAAATGGTTCGAATTGAGATACATTAATTAAATAATCAATTCCATGAACAAACAAAAAGTGGAATCAAACGGAAAAGTGTGTTAGAATGTGGTGGATATGTTATTTTTGAAAAAATAAAATAAAGATCTATGTGACTATTTATTTATTATTATCTGTTTTGCAATATCACGATCAATGAAAAATATATTATTCCCCATATTGATGTATTTTTTCATCATCTACATGGACCTAATGAAATTTAAAAGATTGAACATTTTATTTGATATCATAATTTGAGGGTTAAAAATTATGTTATATTTACAGAAACAATCTATAAATGCTTTTGACATTATAAATATATATTTATTTCGTTTTGTTCTTACTTCTTCCCATTATATCATTATGGATTTAATGAATAATGTCATAAGGGATTTTTATGATTTGGTTGTGGTAGTATTTATAGTTGATATTTGTATATATTGAAATATGACATATGATGATGGAGACCACATTAAAGTATAATAATGATCTTTTTGGTGGATAAAATTTATGAAAACATTACAGATTTGGACTTTTTGATACAAAATCATTTATTTTTTTGTTATATATTCTCAAGGGATGTTATATTAGTAGATTATTCATGGACATTGGATGTGAATGTTGGCATAGAATAATTATGGAAACTGAGACCTATAAATTTCTTGTGTTATATTGATATTAAGTATGGTTCGTATATAATTTTGATGATTATCTAATCCATTTACCAATATATCATGGATGGGAATCAAGATACTCTTGATGCATGAATGTTGTGAAAATTTTCAAACATGGAAGAGAAGGTTCACTGAAACACCTTTTTATACACTATCCTACATTAAGGAAGGGATATATATCTATAATTATACATATATAAGGTAATTTTGTTTCTTTATTATTAATAATAATATTTTTTTAGATCATACCATGTTAAAATTAATGTTCTATGTGAAAAGTTATCCTAATTAAGATTTTGGTAGTTAGCTGTTGTATTTTATTCATCATAGATATGAAGGAATTATCGTGATGGATTTAGGTTTGACATATATATGGAACCCAAAATTTTAAAGCATGTATTCACAAATAAAATGTTAAAAATAAACATGAGAAAATTATAAAATATGATTAGGGATTATGTTATCTGAATTTATTACCACCATAGGAGATGAACATGTTTATCCATGATTATGATGTGAAAGGATGATGAGGACCAAAAAATATCTGATATTACCAGATTTTAAATTGACAGATCAATAAGAACTGATGTTAGGGAAATATTTATTTTCCCATTTTAATTTCCATCCATAAATCCTAGTGAAGATTTAATAATAATGGGTTTAAGTTGTATAAATGTAAAATGAGGATAGAAATATACCTTAGTATAACCATGAATTTAATAGAATGTTATGATTATGGAACCGTGTTTTCATTATTTCCAAACCATCATTGAAGAAGGATTTGGTATAGGATGATCATAGTTCATCATTCTATATTCATCATGAATGTATGAATATTTTTTAGATTTGAATGAATTCTTCAAATGGGATGGAATAGTGAGATATATCATAGATTATGTATCTCAGTTCTTGTTATGTCAGTAAGGTATTACTAAAATAAAATCTTCTACGTGGGTGTTAAATCCATTATCCATTTCAAAATGTAAATGTGAAAAAATTACTTTGGATTGTATTTTTATACTCACTAAAACATCCAATTGGAGAAATGATCTATGGGTGGTTGTTGATATCCATATAAGTAAGATCAATTGATAATTATCAGATAAGACTTCTTAATTGATTATTGTTTTAGTACATAAATTAGGTATGTTGTGGGGTTTAATTGTAATGCCCCGACCCTAGTTACCCAGTGTCTGTGAATTATTACATAACATTGGCATGATCACAAAAGATCAAGTCTCGAAAGACCGATTAGTTTACTAGCATTGTAAACACTATATACATTCATAAATGTTACATTACATCATAAAGTGAAAAAACTACAATAAAATAGTCTTCATAGTCTACACTAATATCCCCTTTAGACTATCCCTACATGTCAGTAAAAAAATATTTCTTCACTTCTTAGGAAAAATAAAACATAGAAAGGGGAGAGCTCAGATTCTCAGAAAGAATAACAATATAGCAGAAACTTTCATAAATAAACATAATCATTTACATCAATGTATAACTAAAACAAAAGCCTTTTAAACTTGATCTTCATCATTATATGTAAAAAAATAAAATAAAATAATGTCATTTACATATTCACATGGATATTCTACTAGTCGAATAATCACATGCTATTTCAATAACCACTTTCATAATGATGTAATGCATAATGCCATAATTTCATAACCACATAGCCAAGGCCTCGTTCCTAGACTACAAATAATATTTTTTCAAGGTCATATTACAAGACACTATTTTGTCTCATGTGACCTACTAATTCATCTAGGAGATATAGTGGGATGCACTCATCACTTATTAAGTCCAATGCATTCATCATATGAAAAATTTTAAAGATTACATAAAAATTCTTATAAAAAATACCATATTAAATTTCAATACTTTTTCTACAAACCATGAATTGTATAGAAATAAAACATACACAATCAAACATATCAAAAAACCATAAATACAATATGTAAGTTTTGAATCATAATAAATCAACATCAAATAATCTTAAAACCAATCAAAGGATGTTGACATAGATGAAATCAAAACTATTTGACAGAAATATCTTTTTTCAAATCATTTAAAAGTCACATAATTGTAAAACAAAAAATTTACTTTGAAAATATTATTATAATCTTTTAAGGGAAGCTGTAATGATTTTATAATGGCGGAAAATATCCTCACCTACCGTATAAGTTAAAAAAACATTCTTACCTTAATTTTGTCAAAAATGTCAAAAAGTACCTTGTTTGAAAAATGGCGGAAAGATTCCTTTCAAAAACGTATGTGGTAAAATAAGGGTATAAATGAATTTAACCCATTGTCTAATAAATAGTTAAAAAAAATTGAAAGTATTTTTTACGAAACATGTATGTGGATGATAAAAAGGACCGAGTAGATAATTATATATGAACAACCTTGAATAATGAAGATGTTGTAGAATTAAACCTTACCTTGTGTCTGACGTGACTCGATCATTATTTAATCTCCTGAATAATAAACTAGAGTTAATATATACTTTCTAAATAACCTTTTTCATGTTCATTATTCCTTTTATATAACTTATTACCATGTTATTATCATTATCTAGTCATTTAAGTTAATAATGGTTGTTTTGTCGATCATTGGGACTTGGGTCCACAATAAAATTATTATAATTACAAGTTGTTCATGTGGTAAAATATCAATTATCTCCATAATTATATTTATAATATAGATATCATATATATCATATATATATATAGTATATACATGCATTTATAAAATTACATAACATTTAGAGGTATGAAATGAAATGCATCAATTCATGGAGACGATAAGCCGTACGTACGCATGAACACTACTTTAATTTATATTTAATATTTAATGTAATGATATCATAATGATATAATATCATTTAACTCCTTCCTTTATACGTCCAACATATGGAATTAATGATTTAAATCACTTTGAGTGGGCGGTAGTCCGCACTTCCAAAAATGAGATTATTGTGTTTACCCATAATGGAAACCATAAATTTATGCCATAAATGAAAAATACAGAGACATAAGGAAAAAAATACATAATATATATCATATATAAATATAGTGAAATCATAATGTCCACCATCAAAGGTGTTAAAAGAAGATTTAAGAATCATCGTTTCGTGAGGCAGTAATTCGCCACCCACAGAAACAGTATGTTCTTTAACAATTAGACAAAGGTGTGTGTAAGTGTAAATAAAATACTTCTCATAAAAATATCCAAGTATATATAATATACTGTTTTTGTTACAAAATAATTGAATAAAATGTGTTTATGGTGTTGGATAATCAAAATAAAACAAAAGAACATAAGATAAGACATTACCTCAAAATCGGGTAAATCATTTTTATTTGAGCAAAAGAATCCTTGGGAAGACTTCTGACCAAAGTGAGGCTACTACGAGTAATAGAGGGAATTTGATAGAGTATTTGAGCAGAGGTTGGCCAAGCCTATTGGCTTTGAAGATGTGAATAAAGTGGTAGAGGTTGGGGCCTTTTATAAGAGGAGAGGAGGGTCTCTTTTGGAAATATTGAAATGTTACTTTATTATGAAATTCTTTTCGGATTTTAAAATTCCCACAATGATATATTTAGAGGATAAGTTGATAAGGGTTCTAAATACACCCATCCAATAGGATTTAGTCTTGTTTATGTCTTAGTTTTTACCTTATCTTTTCATTTTATTTAAATCGTTCATTAATGAAGTAATCGTTGCATTATTATTGTGTCATAAATAAATTTATCTATTTAACATCTAAAAATTAAGAAAAAATAAAACGATGTAGAAAATATTTTTAGCTTTAAAATTACTATTTATAGTCTAAGATATCATTTATGTAGGGAATATTAAAATTGTCTTACTTTGGTGTTACATAATTTTGTTATATTTTCCTTTCATTAAAAACAAAATGATAAAATGTCACTATCACAAAATTGTGATTCCCTGGGGTCCATTAGTTGGAACAATGAATCCCATGGTCTCTCATGACACAACCATTAACATTAGGACACATTTTGGGGTCATTTTCTATTTTTATGATTTTATTTCATTACACTTAACTACTTGATTACTAATTAATCATGATAATTAAAGATAATTGTTGTCGTTACTATTAATAATTTCCAAAAACAAAAGAGTCTTAATTAAATAATTTGGAACATATGATTCCAAATATGGAATCTATTTTACCAAATTCTAAACACAGAAATTGCAGTAATTAATTTAAAAATTATTCTCGCTGTCAAAACAAATAGCATGTTTTTAGGAAACATTATCTGTCAAAAGATTCACAATTGTTTATGTCCAATTTCAAAGTGAAATTTATTTTAATGACTATAATTGGTATAAATGGTAAAAATATATTCTAATTGTACTTTAAAACCACTCAATATTATAATTTATTACTATAAATTATTTTAATTTAAAAAGTAGTTTTCTAGTATTTTTTACTATTCATCGAAAATTTGATGTTCTTAGAAAAATACCAAAAAATTCAACACAGGCTAATTTTGATATTTCAAAACCAAAAATTAAGTCAATTTTGAAATATAAAATTTATATAATTTCAAAAAGTGGGTATTACTATTCATAACGGCTTCATTGATTGGTCACGGTGTGTTAGAATCTCGAAGTTGCGTACAACACACGCTATTGTATTATTCAAAGAGAAGCGTACCATGGAAGCTTGGGGTGTTACATTCTCCCCTCCTTTAATAAATTGTGGCCTCACAATTTGAAATTGTTCTTGGAAAATAAAAGTTGTAAAATAGAAAATTCTTTTTTGGAAAACCCATATCGGAAAAAGGGTAAATAAAATTTAGTCTTAATAAGAGGGAAAGGGAAATGAGAAAGTCCCAACCAAATTAGGATTTCGAATAGGAGAACATTGGTGGAAATTGTAGACACATAATTAGAGAAAAAACGTAAATATTTATTGTGATTGATTGATGTCATCAATCACAAACAAGTGTAAAATTGAGGGCCTCAAAGCCATCTATCTATGATGAAAATATCATCATTTCAACAAAACATAAGTTATTAGGATAACACATTTTTTGTTTTAATATCCCTTACCAAAAGTTTAAGAGTTAATATCTTCATAGAATAAGAAAGAGGTATTTATATATATATACTTGACAAGTAGATATTCAACCTTCAACTAATTTCTACCACAAACTCATATTTTACTCAAAAAAGATAATAGAACATAAAAATATTATATTTTTTCTAATCGTAAAGGTTCCAAATATTAACACATTCCATTTAGATTAGGAAAACTATTTTGTAATAACCAGGTACTTCTTGTAGGCTAGTGGTAGGTTATAAAGGCCTGCTGCACTATGGTTGTGGGATCTATTCCTGCAGCTTTGTCCAACGATATGGGTTATCCCCCGACCTGTATGTTGACCTTTTCCTTAAACTAAAGTATTATAATATTCCAAAAATAATCTTCAGAAATGTTTTAACCTTAAAAAATATATTCCATAGTTCAACTTAATTCATTCCAGCCTTTATAGTTATCCAAAATACCATTGTCCAATCTTTCTCTAAAAGGTCCCTAAATTCCAAAATCAATTGTAACATCAGATTCCCCAAACAAAGTAAAGTTTTTCTTATTGTCAAATACTAAAAATATGATTACCTTCATCATATTAAAACTTTAATGAAAACAAAAAGTACTACAGTACAATCCGTATATATATCACATTATTCTTATAACCATAATATAGTTCTTGAGTCCAAAAACACAAATACAATAATTATTCAACATCATCTGTAGTAACAGAATAAGATTAACCTTGATACCTTGGCCTTTTCTGAGGTATGTTTCTGCGGCGCTTAAGGCATTCATTTGCATGATGCCCTATTTCTCTATAAATGTAGAATTCATCATTGAAAGCCTCTTTCTTTCACATGCAATCACGAGTCTAGTGACCTTTTTATCCATATTTGTAACAAACTCCCATTTCTTTTAGGCAAGTATCAGGATGTTTCTTACCAGAATTATCACATAATGTAATATATTTATTTCACGTTTTCCCTTTCTCTGTATCTTTATCCACCGTTCTCTTTTTCACTTGTTTTACGTTGTTGTCATAAGACTTGGAGAATTCATTTTCTGTCATGATATCACACGAGACAATATCTTCTTACGATTAAAAGGATTGTGATACTAAATCTCGATGGAGAAATTGTTTTAACCCATCAAAGAAACGATCAATAATACTTCTTGGGTTACATATATAATCTGTATCATGCCTCAATAACCTTGTAATGTTATACTCATACTTTGCAACATTCTTGTCCTCCTTTTTCCTCAGACTCAGAAATTGTCTTTCCATATCCGCTCGATGGTCATAAGGAAAGTATTTTTCAAAGAAAATAATTTTAAACTCTCTCTATTACATACTTGATACTTCTTCATCTTCCTTTTTATTTTGAATCAATGACCACCATTGATCAGCATCTCCAGTGAGGTGGTAAACTGCCATGACAACTTTTTCCCTTTCACAACTCCCCAAAGCCAGAAATATTTTCTCTATGGAACTTATCCATTACTCAGTTACTAATATATTTGTACTCCCAGTCAATGTTGGTGGTTACTTCCCCATGAAGCGATCTAACATTGATCCTCTATGCTGCAGATAAGGGTGCTCCATACAGGTAAGGTTCTTATTCATAACCTGAGTGAGTTGTCCCATTATGGTGATAAGGTGATCAGTACTATTGTATCACCAGCTCCATTATAATTATCTTGAGTAGGAGGTAAATCCCTACATGAAGTGTGTGCATTGATACGGTTTCCATTTCTTCCACTAGGTGCCACTTCTAAACAATGGTATAAACTAGATCTGTTTATGAATCAAAATACATAATTCAATACATGTAAAACACTTTACATAAATTGAACATTTTATAGATATAATCCATAATCATAAAAAGAAATGTTTTCTTTAAATAAGTATATACTTATATACCCTTCATAATGGTTTGTAAATAAAATGAGAATTATCCTAAGAATATCCCCCAGGAGTGTCGTAACCAACAGTGCAGCAAGCCTCGTTGTCATGCCCCAGTTCCCATTATAGTGTAGTTCAAAGCAGTGTTCTCGGGTTTTACACCTAGGTTCATATGTTCCAGAGCCGCCTCAACCTGCTCGTATCTAGACAGGGATGTATTGCTCAGAAAACTAAAAAAATCTCTATAATACCAAAATTCTAAGAAGTTCTTCTATACTAATCCTCAAATTCTATCTTAGAGTTATGTGCTCAAATGAGAGTTTATCTAAATCTAGCTTCCAAATTTAGTACTAAACTGCCTCTGATACCAACTGTAACGCCCCAACCCCATTTACCCAGAGTTGTTGCATTATTACGTAATATTGGCATGATCACAAAAGATCAAGTCTTGAAAGACCGATTGGTTTAGTTGAATTGGAAACACTAGATACATTCATAAATGTTACATTACATAATAAAGTGAAAAACTGAAATAACTTAGTCTCCATAGTCCACACTGATATCCCCTTCGGACTATCCCTGCAGGTCAATCATAAAATATTTTTTCACATCCTAGAAAAAATAAAAAATAGAAAGGGGTGAGCTCAGATGCTCAGTATGGATAACAATATTGCAGAAACTTTCATAAATAAATATAAACATGTAAGGATATGTATAACTAAAAAAACCTTTGAAACATGATCATTAGCATAATATGGAAAAAATAAAATGAAATAATGTCATTTACTTATTCACATAGATATTATACTAGTCTAATAATCACATGAAATATCAATAACCACTTTCATAATGATGGAATGAAAAATGCCAGACTATCATAACCATGTAGCCAAGGCCTCATGCCAAGACAAAAAATATGATATTTTCAAGACCGCATCCCAAGACACTAGTTTGTCTCATGAGACATACTGATGCATCGAGGATCTATAGCGGGCTCCACCCATCACTTATTAAGTCCAATACATTCCCCATATGAATAGGTTTAAACATAACATAAACATTCGTATTAAAACTAGCATACGAAATGTCAATACTTTCTCCATAAACCATGAATGGTATAAAAATAACACATACATAGTAAAAAATATCAAAAAACATTCAATACAATATATATGTTTTGAATCATAATAAATCAACATCAAATAATCATAGAATCCATCAAAGGATGTTGACATATATGAAATCAAAACTATTTGAGAGAAATATCATTTTTGAAATCATTTAAAAGTCACATAATTGAAAAAAAAACATTTAATTTGAAAATATTCTTATAATCTTGTAAGGTAAGCTTTAATGATTTTTATAACGGTGGAAAATATCCACACTCGCCATATAAGTTAAAAAAAATTCTTACCTTAATTTTGTCGAAAATGTAAAAAAGTACATTGTTTGGAAAATGAAGGAAAGATTCCTTTCAAAAACGTTTAAGGTCAAATAAGTTTATAAATGACTTTAAACCATTTTCTAATAAATAGTAAAAATGTTTTGAAATACATTTTTAAGAAACATGGATGTGGATGATAAAGAGGTCCCAATAGATTATTACATATGAACAAACTAGAATAATGAAGAGGTTGTAGAATTAACCCTTACCTCGTGTCCGACTTGACTCGATCGTTATTTAATCTCCTGAATAATAAACTAATGTTAATCTCTACATTCTTAAGAACCTTTTTCAAGTTCATTATTCCTTTTATATAACTTATAACCATGTTATGAACATTATGTATTCATTTAAGTTAATAACGGTCGTTTTGTCGATCTTTGGTACTTGGGTAAACTATAAACTTCTTATAATTACAAGTTTTTCATGTGGTAAAATATCCATTATCTCTAGAATTATATTCATGATATAGATATAATATATATTATATATATCATGTTTATACATGCATTTATAATATTACATAACATTTAGTGGTAAGAAATGAAATGCATCGTTCATGGAGATAGTAAGCCGCACGTACGCATGAACGCTAATTTCATTTCAATTTAATATTTAATGGAATGAAATAATAATTATATAAAGGTATATTATAATTCCAATATGATATATAATATCATTTAACTCCTACTTTTATATTCCCCATATATGGAAATAACGATTCAAATCACTTTGAGGGGCGGTAGTCCATAGTTCCTAAAATGAGATTATCGTGTTTACCCATAATGGAATCCATAATGGTATGTCATAAATGAAAAATACAAAATTATTAGGAAAACATAAACATAATATATATCATATATAAATTATTGATATCTTAATGGCCATCATGAAATGGTGTTAAAAGAATATTGAACAATCATTGTTTTGTGAGGCAGTAATTCACCACCCATAGAAACAGTATGTTCTTTAACCATTAGACGGAGGAGTGTGTAAGTGTAAATCAAATAAATCTCATAAAAACATCCTAGTATATTTAATATACTGGTGTTGTTACAAAATAATGGAATAAAAAGGGGTTAAGGGGATGGAGAAGAAAAACAAAACAAAAGACAATAAGAGAAGACGTTTCCTTATAATCATGTAACTCTATTTTATTTGAGCCAAAGACATCCTTTGGAAGACTTATTCCCGACATGAGGATTATAAGAGTAAGAGAGGAAAGTTAAGAGATTATTTGGGCAGAGTTTGGCCGAGACAAATGGATTTTATGGTGTGAATAATGTGGTAGATGTGGGGGCCTTTTATAAGAGGAGAGGACATGATCTTTTGGAAAGATTGAAATGATACTTTATTATGAAATTTTTTTCAGATTTTAAAGGTCCCACAAGTATATATTTCGAGGATAATTTGATAAGAGTTCTAAATAAACCCATAAAATAGGCTTTAGAAAAGTGTATGTATTAGATTTTACCTTATCTTTTCATTTTATTTAAATAGGTCATTAATGACGTAATCGTTGCATCATCATTGTGTCATAAATAAATTTATTTATTTAATGTATAAAAATTATTAAAAAAATTACCATGATATAGGAAATATTTTTAGATTTCCAATTACTATTTATAGTCAAATATATAATTTATATATAAATAATTAAAATTGTTTTACTTAGGTGTTACTTAATTTTGCTATACTTTCATTTAAAAATAAAATGATAAATTGTCACTATAAAAAAAAGTGATTCCATGGGGTCCCTAAGTTGGAACAAGGCATACCATGGCCGTCCATGACACCACCAGTATAATTAAGACACATGTTGGGGTCATTTTGTATTTTTATTATATTATTAAATTACCCTTAACTACCCGATTACTAATTAATTAGGATAGTTAATGATAATTTCCATTGTTACTATTCATAATGTTAAAAAATAAAAGAATATTAATTACATAATTTGGACCTTCCGATTCAAAATATGGAATCCATTTTACCCAATTCTAAACATATAAATTGAATTAATTATTCTAAAAATTATTCCCACTGTCAAAACAAATAGCATGTTTTTAAGAAACAATATCTATCAAAAGATTGGTAATTGATTATGTAAAATTTCAAAGTCAAATTAATTATAATGACAATCATTGGAATAAATGGTAAAAATATATTCTAATTATAATTTAAAACCAATCAATAGTATTATTTATCACTATAAATTATTTTTATTAAAAAAATTGTTTTTAAGTATTTTTTTACAATTCATCAAATATTGGATGTTCTAAGGAAAATAAAAAAAATTTAACATAGGCTAATTTTGATATTCTGAAAACAAAAATGAAGTCCATTTTGAAATATAAAATTTATTAAATTTCAAAAAGTGTGTATTACTATTCATAATGGCTACTTTGATTGGTCTTGGTGTGTTAGAATCTCGAAGTTTTGTAAAACACATGGTAGTGTATTATTCAAAGAGAATCGTACCATGAAAGATTGGGGTGTTACATTAATGGTGTACCAAATACCATTTTATTATATCATGATCTGATGGTTTCTTAAATGTTCTAGTGAATCCATCTGTAATCCATTAATATAAAATTGAGTTCCATCACTGCATTTCATCCTCAAATAGGTGGTAAGTATATATGAAAAATTTATCACCTATAGAATATTTTAATATATTGTTTATTGGAATTTAAATTTGGTCAAGATCAATAGGGTCTTATAGTACTTTTTTCTCAGGATATTAGACTTCACCTAAAAATTCATAGTTCTCTTTTTGAATAACCTATAAGAAAAAATGTTTATCCAACATTCTAGAATAAAGATAGAAAAAATTACTCAATTAGAACATAATATAGACAATGAAATGGAGGAGAATACTAGAGTCATTCAGTATCATATAAATGAAGATCACAATTAGTATAAATTAAATTATAATAAACACTGGTGTGATCCTGAATTTGATGTCCCTAAAAGGTGTTTATACAAATGTCCCCCTTAATGAAGTTAATGTTATTCAAAATGATAGCTAAGTTGATACCTAGTAATATTTCCCCCTTAGTGTCTCTTGATATAGTAGGTATGGTTTTTTATCAATTATAACATCCACAATACCCCCAATAAGTTCAACTATATGTTCAATATATCTCTCTTGAGTATGTAAATTCCAAACCATTCACATTTATTGATCTCAGTGGTCATACCGATGGAGAAAGATCATTCTTTTGAGAAACAACCATTAGTTATTATACATAATAAATATAATATAATATAATATAACACCACTCTCATTGGAAATTATTTTTTTATAAACTACCATCTTGAGGAAGAGTCTTGGGAACATGGGGATTGGAAAAGGTATAATTATTATCATTAGTTTGTATTAGTGAGATGAATTTTGAGAGTTAAATTCATTTTTAGGTGGTTGAATGTAACATCGCGGGTTTTTATGAAACTTTTTAAAAAAACATAAACTTCATTTAATACATTCAAAATAGGTTTTACAAATTTATTTTTTAATACACGTAACTATAGTTTATCTTGTGTTCCACAATCACTGAGTTATTGTGAAACTTTATTTCAATATTAGAATTATTAAAACTATAATGTTTTGACATGTCTGTTAAAATTATTTAAATGAATAGTAGTAAATAATTTGTAAATATTATTTATAATTTTTCTATTATAAGACATATTTTATAATGAAATATATAATTTTTTATAAAGAATTTTTTTTGGAAAATCCTATTTTATCAAAAGAAATTCTTTATATTTTATTCAATAAAAAATAGCAAATTTTATTTTTGTAAAATTTATAAAATTACTATGATAAAATAAGGATCTTTTTATTATTTCATTTTAATATGATAATCATCTGGTGATTTTTTATGATTTATTCTGAAATATATCATTTCTGTATGAATAGTGAATACTAATAGATTTGTATTGAAAACAATGTCTTCATATTAAATTGTTATATACATAAATTATATTTTAAATAATTTATTTATTTAATTAGTTCAACAATACATCAGAAAATGAAATTTATATTTTTCAAATTAAGATCAAATTGAAATAGGATATGAAAATATTTTAAACTTCTGATCCTTTTCTCTTTAAAACCACTATGTCTTGTCCCAAGAGAATGATTAATATTATATAAATTTAGTTTATTTCATTAAATTGATTTTGGAAAAACTATTTTTGAATTTTTAAATATTTTAAATTTAAATTTCTAATATATAAAACATATTTTATCAATTTGATATGTGTATAAAATTAAAATCAATTACAATAAGATTACATAGTGGATAAAAAATTCAATATATGGTGTAAAATTACACTTATCCATTAAAAACCCACTTTGGTTCCATATTTCAATGATATATATTCTTAGATATATATTGGGTCATTATTGGAGTTATAGTATATAATACATGCCTTCCAATATTGTTACATTTTAGTATTTACAAGAAATCCATTCAACTTCTTCAATAAAATAGCACTCACCCCCTCAGTTATTAACACCACTAAATATTTTTGGATCATCCAAAACCTAAAAAAAATATTATGAACACCATACCTTTAATTATGACATAAATCCTTCAAAGTATGATGATTATTGAAAACCAATAGAAGATACCTAAAAATGATTTAATGTTCTTCAAAGAATTTTTTTTCATTTCTTCTTCAAACCAAATAAATTATTTTAATATCATGAATATATAATAAAATAAGTATCATAAATAGGATTATGTTTTATTATGTTTTCATTTTTACCTAAAATAATACACACATTCATCAAATGGGATACACAACCACCATTTGTGTGTACGGAAGACTATTACTTCGTGAACCAATGTCTTTTATTTTTTAGTTACATCCTTTATGGTCTGAAATAAAACTGGATTTATAGTTAATATATTATATTTATGATTTTATGAGTTTATAATGATTATTTAATTTTTATATCACAGATACCATCCTGGCTTCCATTTTGTGGAATATAATAATTCCATTCACGTGTACAACTAATTACCTCCTATGGAAGCAATGTTATTCGTTCAGGATTTATATAGAATCATGAACAAATGAATTTAAAAAATATTTAGTATATATTAAATTAAAAATATCATAGAATGAAAATATATAAAATAAAATTATTTATTTTAATCTTAGATGAAATTGTAATTACATTCAATCATAATTACGTCATACCTTGTCCAAGAATGGTTTATTTCATTTCCTACATCTGTAATTTATATATTATTGTTAAATGATATATAATAAAATATATGTTATATATATCATAATTATAATTCCGATAATAATAAAATCAATATAAAATTAAGGGGACCAAAAATATGACAAATCAAAACGTGTAAGAAAATAAATGAATCTATTACCTGAAATATAAAATTTACATGAAATAGTTAATTAATGGGGAATTAAAGGTTCTATGAAAATAATATATGGAATATTTTAAATTAATTTTTTTCTCTGATATATTTATTATAAATAATTTGTATTATACAGGTGGATTTAATGAGTACAATGAGTGTGAAACACATAAGTTATGGGATTTTTATCTCAAGTTTATTTTTTATGCGACCCAAGAAATTTTCTCTACCTATTTATTTTATTTGATATTTATACATTCCATTTATTTATTATATATTTATTATATTTTATATTATTTGGATTTACATATTTATGTTCGTATCTATCATTCAATGTTCTTATGTCAATAATGTCACCAAATCAAAATGTGAATGTTTTCAAAATTTCCCTTCCCTGACACAATTGTTATGTGATATAAATTTATGTTATCGTGTGGTTTATATACAGCTAAATTGACATGTAAAATCATAATTTTTCTTTATGCTAATGATATTATATTACTCCTTTTACATTATTCTTTTTTGGGATTTTAAGTTAAGGTTACTGAAGTTGTAATATTTATTTCTACAATCTCATAGCTTATAGAGAATTTTTATTATTATGTATCCAGAAATTTAATATTGTGATCCACCTATCATGGTTTCTCATTAATTCCATTATACTATAGCTATTAATTATATATGATAGTAATTTTACAATTTTCCGCTATTTTTTAATATATATTTACTAATAAAACATTATAAATTAAAATCCTAAATTACCACTCTTTTTGGATTAAAATACATTTTAAATGTTTTTTATAGTATATAAAAAGTGTTTAAAATATTATAAATATGTTTCCTTTTATAAAATTTTACCCACATTTTTATTAAAAAAATAAATTTTATCATTATTTAGTGATCCAATCAACTCACTTATCAAACTATTTTTATACACAATATAAATTCTAGTTAACCACTTATAGAGTATACTGATTTACCCACCATAAAAATATAAATTTATTTGAAGAATCAATATTATATCTTCATGTTTATATTTTAGGATTATTGGTTCTAAATATTATATAAATTCATTATTTTTAATGTGGTTTTGGATGAAAATGTTTTTAAAAACATTTTTATGTTAAAAATGAATTTCAAATCATAAAATATATTTTATTAGAGAAATCATTCAATAAAAAATTCAAAATAATATTATATATTAGATGATAATTATTATTATCATTCATTTTTTACTATGAAAATGATCCATGGACAATATTCACATTATTTTAAAAATTGATTATCATTTTATAGAATGTGTTTTATGAAAATGATTTATCTTCCATGGGTAATATGCATATGAAACCCATTTCTTTTAATGGGTTATGTTTTTACTATGAAGCAAATTCTTTTAACAATGATCTATATATGATGAAATTTTTCTTGTAATCATTTATTTTCATGAGTTATTATATGATGAATGTTTATGATATCGTGGCAGACATTTTTATGGTTTTATTTTGTAATGGGTGGGACCTATATCTCCATTAATTTCATTTCATAAATATTTATATCTAATATAATAGACATGGATGGAATGGGAAGTCAATATGGTTTACTAACTGTTTTTTTTTCAATTAACATTTTAATGGACATGATCCTTGACATTGTTGAACGTTCGGTGACGAATACAATTCTACTATTATAGTTTTGACAGTGGCCCATTACAACAATAGAAATAAATTTATATGTATGTGTGTTTTCCAAAGTTTCCTATCATATTCCTATGTTATGATTTTATGGATTATTTTCATGATTCCATTATTCTTATTGTCTTATGAACTAAGAGAATTCTTCCATCAATTGTGTATATAATCATTGATATGTTGGATATGATCATCAAATGTTACAGTTATGTTATCATGAAATTTTGTTCATGTTATTATTACACATCTCCCATGATTAACCATAATGTGAATATTCTCTTGTCATTTCATATTTTTCCTTTCCACATGATATAAAAATATTTATTTTCAAGGATGTGTTTAACCGGGGTGGTAGTTATGAAGAAAAAAGTGGGATATTATTTGTCTCACTTATGGAAATTTTTTACATTTCCTTTCATCAGAAAAAAAATATTCTAATACATCAATTGATGAATATTTTTATTGAAATAAGAAATATTATTCTAAAATTATTAAATTTCCATTTATTAGAATCATGGGACACTATAAGATGAAACATACTTATCATTGTTATTTGTTCCACCATTATGGAAGGACAAACCATAAGCATCCCCATTTAATGTGGAAAATAATAATATTTGGATCATATGGAAGAACATGTCACCTTTAGTGCTTCTACATAACATTCACTTCAGTTCATAGTTATAAAGGATCTATACTATACCAAATGTGGTTATGTGTTTCGTAGCTCTAGAAAATAATGGGGTAAGATTACTAATCACCAATTAGGATGAGTAAGTTGTCAGGTACAAGGTAGTAACAATTAATATTTTTAGTTCCCATAGATAGGACCTTCTATGTTCATCTCAATTAAATCTTGAGGCCATGGATCTTTCCATGTCTATGTAGTTCAACTTACTCCCATGAAACAATGTCCTAGGAATTCTATATTCAATGTGGTATTCATGTATCCTCGATTTTTTCTTCATGATTACTTTATATTAGTTTTTTTATAATTTTATATCTATATATATTATGGGAAGACTTTTCCCAGAATTTGAATACTTCTATAGCATGATGAATCATGACCCATCATTAAGAATTTGATTGTATAGTATATTCAGTTATTGGGATATACAACCCAAGGTGGGTTCAGGTATATTAATCTATAATCTTATTATCATATTAATTAAAGGCTTATATGTCTTTACCATGGAAAATTATTTGTTTCTATACCACTCCCATAAAGTTCTTTATCACTAGTTGGTGGCTTTTACATCACCTGAGGTCAGTATGTATATTCATAACAATTAATAGAATGACTAGAAAAATATATAAGGACAAGAGAAGTTTGGGATATATGGGCATGTATCCATGATGACCTCACTCTTTACAAGAGCCATCACAAATCCTTTTTTTATTTTCTTGATAATCCACTTTTAGGAAAAGTGGGAACCTATATAAAAGCCAAAAAGTACGCATTACAGGATTCAAATTTCAAAAATACCAAATAGATCAACACCGCGCCACGAACTGACATACCACACCCTAAAACAAAAATCAAATGAGATCCATCATCACTGCGCACGCTGACAGAACACCTGTAGCAAATTTCAAATTTCAAATTTCAAATTTCCAAAAGACAGACCATCGTCACCTCCTCGAGCCTACCTCCTCCGCATGTGAACCCACCATCCACGTCATGCACCCATCATCACTCTTTACAAGATATTATGTAAGATGATGTAATATATTCCCTCCAATATTAGTTCATTTTAGCAATGTCTTCCCTAACGAAATCTCATGATTACCTACAATTAGAGTGCTGGAGTTCACCATTGATCTAGTTGTAGTAGTATCACCAGTATTCATTATTCATTATTCATTATAAATTATAGGATGATTTCTATATATCATCATGAAATCATAAAATGATTTATATGAATTGGTGGATAATGGGTTTTATATGACCCGGTTCCTCTCTACTGGGCTGACCAATCCATTTATCTAAAAGGAGATTGGTACCCTTATATTGTTTGGGAATAATCTCTGGTTGAAACATATTTTGATTAATAATGGGTATCAAATTATACATAAAGAGTACCTCTAATACCATATATAATGAATGATATTTTTCTCCAATATCGACTTGAGGTTGGGCTTCCATATTGTCTATTCTAGGGTGTCAAACATACTACATATGAAATTATACAGAATATATATCTTGTATATGTATCTGGTAATTTTATGCAACCCTATGATTCTGCTATATATTTTTATTTATCTAATTAATTGGGTTTTCAACCCATGTGAAGATTCATTATTTGTATTATTTATAGATTATATCTTGGTGTATTCACACAATACATATGACCATTTCAACCCTCTTGAGACCATGATTTTTACACCAATAGAGCAGTTGTTTAATGATAATCCCAACAAATTCCATAATTTTATTTATAAGTTTCATTTATTAGGTCAAATGTTTTCATAAGAATATGAATCTATTGACCTTGATAAAGTTCACGATATTGTTTCCGTGGAGGTCCACATGAAAATAGTTGACATATAAATTTTCCTTAGTATGGATGGCTAATATAAGAATTTCATTCAAGAATTATCATACCTACTCAGGCCACTCATGGTGTTGAAAAATGTGGGGGTTTGGTTCTTATGATATGTATCCTGTAAATTGTCATTTATGATTGAAGAGGGAGACCTACGTCTGCATGGATCCTAATTCATCCAGTTCCAGGAAAAATATATTCACATTATTATGATGATTCAGTAATAGGGAAAGGGTCCATTCTGATATAGGGAGGTATGGTTATAGATTAAATGTCCATTTAGTTGAGACCTCATGAGTAGAATTACCAAAAAATGAAACTTATTCTTGAAACTGTTGATAATTGAATTCAATATAGGAAGAATTATATTCTAGGTGTGTGTTTTTTTCCGGACAATCCAAAAATGTCATAAATAGATTTCAATAATGTTTTATTTAAATATTACATAGTGATGTTTGGTGGAATATCATAATTTTATTTATATTGATCATTATTATACACCCAAAATGGAAATTCATTATATTAATATCATTGAAGGAAGAATTAGACACCTACAATCAAAGAGGATATTTGTGGGTGAATGTTGTTGGATTTATTTTATATGAAGAAGCATGAAGTTCAAAAATATCATTTGAAGTCTATTTTTCTAGATTTGGTAGTAAAAACACAATTACTAGACCATTAAAGGATGATAAGGATTTAAAATACCCAGGGATTAGTCCTAAGTGAGTGTGTTAACGGAGAGGACGACACACAACATTTTTTGGGTAATTTTTGGGTAATAGATTCTGTAATTCCATGAATGTATTTGGGTTCTACCATTCATATGATAATAATTGATGAATGTGTATCACATATATATTTGAAATATACACCCTATTATTATCATATATATTGTGATATATATCATCAGTATTGGTTGATTGGTAAATAGAAGAATACTTCATGTTTTATCTCATGGTGTTCTACCTATAAATAGGTGAAGGTGGGGCATTAGTGGCCGAAAAAACATTTACATCCTATTTAAATTCATTTCTATTAATCATGATTTTCCAAAATAGACAATGTGAGGGGTTCTTCCTGATCCCTTATAGGAAGGGATGTCTTATGGGTGATCATCAATATGGTGACATGGGACTCACACTTTCTAATTTTCTAGGATTCCTTCCCAATTGATAATCTCGATCGGATTTATATCTAAGATATTATCATCCTTCATGTTGGTTCCAATTATATCATTTTAGATATTTATAATCTGATTATGCCATGATTTTGGAATCAGATGCATAAATAATTGGGTTCTATAGTGATACTTGGTACAAGATATCATTCTCTATATGATGGACTTACTGATTATGTGATACAGGTGATATAAGACACTCTCCAGGCATGTTTCCATGACACTGGGGGATCATGGGTGAAAAAATTGCATCTCATTGAATTTTCCTATTATAAAATTATCCAATACACCATTTTTATTGAATGATATTCATCCAAATATATTAGTAAATTTTATTCACCTTTATGATGATTATAGGTCGGTGATAGAACAATAATATGACCTCATATCATTTAGGAAAAATCATAGAAGGTACAAAAAATTAATAAACATAATTCTACATCTTAGTTGATGAATATTTATTATAACAAATATCATTATATTCCTCAATAGTTTGAGTTTAGTTTGTTTATTTTTGAGTTGAACTTTCCAATTACATATATATCTAAAGATTCAGGAAAATCATTCACATAATTACATCATGACTTTTGAGATCTCGTAGTGGGTTCAAAAGATAGCCTATCAATGTGATTTACCTCATAGGTACTGATCCATTCATGATATCGTCCATATATCACAACATCACCATTATCACTCTAACTCATCTATTTCATTTTATACTAAGGCTATATAACTGATGGTGGATGCATCCTGTTTGTATCATATAATATAAATTATTGACTCCATAAAGAAGGACCTCGTAGGCATGTCTGAGCCACTGTGGTGCGTGGGTTATTTTATCACAGCCTTATGTATAACTATTTATATGATAGAGAGACTACATGCATGACTAGTGAATGAAACCTTTATCACGTGATTTTTTACTACCATATTAAGGAAATATCAGGGATTAGTTGTTTAAATGTGGGGATGTTGTAATTTTCCTACATTTCCATGAATTATGTAACTCTTATATTTCATCAAAATTTATTATATTAATTTTAATATTTATGCCTAAGTAGTTCAAATAATATTTATGGCTTTCAGGTCCTCATTCAGAGCCTAGATCCCATGTGTTTTGGGAAGCATAGTTGTCGCAAAAAATTAGTGATAAACATATGCCTTAGACTATTTGTCAATAAAATGTTTCTACATGGTTTGAATAATATATTCAAGTGATTTATCAGACATTAGGGGATGTGATAAACTGTGTTCACGAGCTACACATCATGTTCTTAATTGGGTTCTTCATCCCATACGAGATGTGTTCCCAGGGCAGTGTGGTTTCACCCTATTGTCACATTAATTTTCCAGTAGTAAAATAAAATAATGTGACTCCTTAAATGTTAGAATAAATTACTATTTTTCACTAAAATTTTTACTCAATCCTATATTCATATTTCTGCATTTACAAAAAAAATACTCCTACGTGAATCTACTATTCTATAGCTCTCTCTAGGAGTTGAAACAACCCTCTCATCCAAAGTCTATTTACTTCACCATGGGTTACATTGGATTACAAATTTTTTTGTCTATATTGTGCCTCATTCATATCATTTATTATCTTTCCATAATATGTTCTATTTTGAGAAGAGATCATATTACATATTTATAGTTATTTTGACAATATTTATTATTTAATTAATTTTATCCTGAATCAAGGATGAAAATAGAAAGGAAACTATCTTCTAAACCATTATAGGTGTTTTAATAATTTTCACTAAAATTCAAATTTTATGTCAGTAGGATAAATTGTCCTGCATGAAAAAAGTCATTTAAAATGCCTCAAAAATGTTAATAAATTATATAAAATGATTACCCATCATAAATATTTCCCTATCAGACCATAATTTTTGACTATATAGTGCTGCCCCCACCCCCACAATTCATGTTACACATTACTGTGTTCCTTCTTCAAAGTCCTATGTTACTAATACATTGAATTTTTTAAAAACACTATTTTAGGGGTGTGAGATTTTAATGAATTTATGTTTTTTTTAATGGATATGATAATCATGTTAGATAAAACACATATACATACATTATATAAGGGATACACATGGTTAATGACATAAGTTCATAATACCTAGTATTATTGTGAATTATGTATGGAACATGGAAATGAAATTCATTTTGTTTAAAGAAATACCTAGCTACAATTTGTATAATTTCATGGACGTGCTGACAGGGTGGATGAATTTCCTACCGATTAATGAATCTTTTTCCCAGGTGGAATTATCTTTGACAAGTACAGTTGAAATTTTTTTATGACATGCCAGGTGAAATTCAAGGCCCCCTATGTGTTATTTCGTGGAGATGTTTAGTGATTCATTTTCTACACCATTCCGATAACGATATATGGTATTGGGTTTCGTATCACACTGGAAATACTCTTAATGTTGTGGTTATTTGTAATTCAATTAAAATGACACATAGGTTGTATCCCACTAATCATATTTTATTGGAATAGGATTCCATTTATTTAATTATATAGATGAATATTATATAAAAAAGATATATCGAAAAAAACCTTCTGAAAACTCACTATTCCAAATAACATTCTTTGGTATCATTCACATCATGCGAGTACATGTTGAACATTTAGTATAGGTCCAATGAGGAACCATATTTGACATGGTTTATTTATTTTTTTATTTCCAAACGTTTACTGGCCTTCTTTGGTTTTTAGGCATAGTCTGAATTTTATTTAAAAGACATTGGTGGTGGTCAAAAATGTATAACTAACACCCAGTTCGACCCACCTATGGAACCTAGAAAGACATTATGACTACACTTGTTGATAAAGGGATGTTCCAGACTTACAATGAATTTTTTCTGTACATGAATGGAGTACATTAGGCGAAGATATATCTTATTCACATGATTCTAGTTGAATATGATTTTGCTATATTTTACCATTTATTTAGAATCATGTATATTCATGTACCATTTTTTCATGTGTAGTTAAAATTTTCCATGAATCGCTTCTAGATCATATTTTTTGTATTTGATATGTATTTATCATTAACAATTTTTTTATTTGTATGTGTTTCCATCCAATTGTTTGTATTAATCATTGTTTAAACATAGAATCATATTCACAAACTACAGATGTTCAATTAGACTATAATGAAGGAGTAACCCCATGAACACAACCAAGTTCCTTAGTTCTATTCACCATCTAATACAACATGGACACGGATATTGTATTTTATGTTCCAAACTAGATTCTGGAACCGCATATTGGGTTTCATGTTAAGACACAATATAGAGAAAGTTTTACATTTATGAGTTTTATTATCTCGATACATAGTAGCTGGTAATGGAATGTGTATTATAGTTTTGATTCAGAAATTATTCTCTTGGAACTAAGGAAATTCATAAGAGAACATTAGTGGTTAGATAGCCATAAATATTTTTCCTTTTAGTCACACAATAAAGTGAAAAATTATTGTTTGATAAAAAACATATCATTTATAAAAAGATGAATTATATATTTTAGATTTTAGAAGATTGATTTAATCCATGTTTTTTAGGAATTATTCCATGTATTAATCCCGAGTCTAATTTTGGGTCAATGATTTTTTTGATGTAAATTCTTTTTGGTGAAATTTGGTATTCAACCAATAATTGAAAATATAATGTATTGTGAATACGTATATAAAAAGGGTAGTGGTTTAGGGGTATAATAATTTTCCTTGAATTAACTATGATAAATCTTTTCCTCATTTTTACATTTTAAAATATATTATAAATAAATGTACCATAGCATCATTCCATTATTATGAGATAAGGCATATTGATTTCAAAAAAATATTCTATAATGGAATCCTTTAGGAAGACGTATATATGACCAATCCTAAAATTTTTGTGACTCCCAGAATGAAAATAATATATTATTGTTATATCAATCAATTTCATTATTATATATTACATATATGTCATAGAGTATTTTGTTTTATTAATCCATGATATAATTTAGTTTCATAAAGAAATATTATGATCTCTTGGTTAAAACGATGTTTTTGTAGATTTTTGTTCTATTACTTATAAAATTTATCAATGAAACCATACTTATTTGAACATATAATACAATATTATTGATAGTTAAGGATTTGTTAAACTATTTCATGTACATAAAGTTCTTGGTTGAATCCATATTTATCCTTAAAATCAATATCATTCATAATAGATAAGTTATAAGTGCTTGACAATTTTAATATAATTGCACTGACCATATACAAAATATATATGGTATGGATAAATACAAGAGAGGATTGGTTATAGTTTCACATTGTTTACATATCCAAAGAAAAATTTTATCATTGACACAATAGGGGAGAGAAAAAATGTAAATCACATTTCCATAACATATATGGTGTATCATCTATGAAATGATATATACTAGGCAACATGTTTCCTAAAATTAAATCATGGAATTTCAATATAAATGTTATCCAAGAGAATAATATGGTCATGTTGTTTAAAATATACTTTTATATATATGGAAAAATAAATATATGTTATAGTTATATACATGAGGAAAGGTCTAATACCCATCATTAAATAAAAATTATTCCCCTTTTTAATATAACTAGAAATCACATTATTTTCACAGTGAATAATTTGTATTATAGGTCAATAGATTTTGGAGAAACTCTTATAAAGAAAATCCATACATTAATGGTACATAATTCGATACAGTATCTATTTCCTCTGAAAAAATATTTTTTAAAATAAATCATTAATTTGTTTCATGATAAATATTCACAATTTCCCCCATAACACCATCCTTGTTTATAATCCCAATTAATTCAATTGATTTTATTTTAAATATGGAATTCACATATAAATAACATTAAGGATATAGAAAAAAATAAATATTCCATTATTCTATGAATACATATAGTCCCATTGAAATATTTTCAAGAATATATAATTTATAGACATTAAAAATATTACCTTTATCAAAACATATTAAATAATAAGTTCTCTATAAAACACAAAGAATGAATAAATATTAAAGGTGAATTTTACAATCATTATCATATTATTATTACATATATTGTGGAACAAATATATATATATGGATTAATCTATGGAGTTAAACTTGGAAAAATCACAAAATAATTTTCAATTTATCTCATTAGGGAAACCAAAACAAGTATTATCACCTCGTTACCGAGTGCATTGGAGAGCCAAAATGGTATTACTCAAACATAGTTTATCACGGAAACACAAATCCCCATATTAAATTCCAAATAACAAAAACATAATAATAAAACATAAATCATTTAAAAGGAAACATTCATGTGGAAAATTAATTTTATATTTTGAAAAGAAGATATATTTTTTTTAAATATATCACTCTCAGAAATGATTTTTTTTTGAAAATAAAATTTTAAACATGTAAAAGAAAATACAAAAAAATTAATGTGTCATGAAATATAGGAATTTATTTCATCCATTAAATATTAAACAACCTTCATTATGTCATTTTTAAAAATAGTATGATGTGTATCTTTAATAGAATATTTTTTAAAGAAAATTTATTGCCTTATACACAACTTATCACATACAACTATTATCATATTTGATAGAAGACATAAGATTATTATTTACAAGATTGAGAACCTTTTCAAATATTATTATTCAATTTATATCAATAATATATTGTTATAACAATTAAATAATTATTCTTGTTAGATGTTTTGACGATAACCAATTCATGAGCCCAAAATGACATAGGTATAAGGGTTATATACAAATGGATCATTAGTCCACCATTTACAGAATAATATTATTCAAAAAATTAAAATATTTATATATAAATTAGTATTATAAATAAATTGTTTATGTATTTTTATGAAAAATTTACTATGTTATAATCACGAAGTTGTTAAGTAATATGTACCCCTGATTAAATTTTCAATTTTCAATGATTGTTATGTATAAATGGTATGTATCAGTTTATCTTTCGATAATTACCATAATATCATTAATATAAAATTATTAATTTAAATTTACATATATATATATATATATATATTAATGGTGTGGTGAAGAAAATGAATCACATTACATTGTGGATGTGATAATTCAAATGTATCCACAAACTACGTTATCAATTTCTTATGAATAGAAAGGTAATTATGAAAATGATTTTATATATTTTCATATCTATAAATATTTGGGGATTATCTTATATAAACATTAATAATTTCATTATAACCAGTTTCCTATATTGAGATGTAAAATGAATTATATTGGTTCTCGTGCCTGTGGTAAACCAACCACACAAACCGTAAAATATATAACATTTCTCGGGAAGTAAATATTGATTTAGTAGTTTATAATATCTTAATAACATCTCATAATTTTAATGATAATGGAGTAGTTATTTAATAATGGATGAATTATATTTGAATTCAGTACATGAAAAAATAGAATTCCTAAATTAAAAATGATATATATTTTTTATAAATCCTTAAGTGATTTGCTCCATAAAACCACTAAGGTCGGTGTTTGGATAAAACTAAGAGCTTTATAATTTTTCTATGGATTATTGGAATGTAGTTTTATATAAAAATATGATCTAAATAATTTTTTATTTGTAATAAGATTAGAATAAGATGTACAATATTATACGAGATGGTGGGGCACTCTTGAAATTTATCAAAATATTATAATAATATAAAATAAATTAATGCTCATAATTGTTCAAAACTAATTTATGATAAATATAGGATTTCTTTCTCTAAAAATATTCAACTAATCAAAATTATTCATTATTATGACACCATCATGCCCTTACATTTTGGTTTTAACCCTTATTTTACATCATTATATCTTATCGCGAAGACAAGGCTTTTTACAATTTGAATGTTGATATTTTTATTATAAAATTTTAAACAAATAATAAATGAAAAATGGATGAAATTTTCAACAGTTTCCAAATAATATAGACGAATGTAATATTTTTAGTAATTTTATCCCATTTAATATTTTATTTTTTATTTTTCAATATCAATAATTTAAATTATGACACTAATTATTTCTTTGACATTTACAAACATCAATAAAATAAGACAAATTCCATCAGTATATTCTCACAAATCATTTATAGGGAAATGTAATCCCAAAAATTCCATGAATACATTGATTATATATATATATATATTATCATTTTTATTACAATTTAATTTATATTCCCAATTATTAAATAATTATAACATCATTGTTGTGAAAGAATTTAGGGAAACTATTTCCTCCCGAAATATTTTAAAATAAATTTAAAAGATGATGATATATATATTACATCTCCAAATAGTATTTAATATCAAATATATCTTCTGTGAGACTATATATTTATATGAGAATATTCTTAAAAAAATTTGGGAACATGTTTGACTTTTCTTAAATTATAATACTATAAGAGGATTATTGTAATACATGTGGCTCTAAAAGGTTTTAAATTTAGAAAAGAAGATGATTATGGTTGTACATTATTCATATAATAAAATTATGACATATATTAGGTTAATTTTATAATATTTATCATATTTTTAATCTTTAATTACGCGATTTACCCTTAGTTTCTATAAAAACATTAATTCTGATACTATTCATATTATCCAAATACAAAAGAGAAATATTTACTAAATTTTAACCTTATTATTAAAAATATAGAAATAATTATAAATAAATTTAAAATCCTAAGTGGATAAAAGAAATTAAAAAATAAACTCGTAAAAAAGTAGAAAAAGAAGGTTTGTAAGGTGAAGATGTTAAATGATCACATAGTTTTTATATCTTATTGAAATATGATATTGAATATAACTGACAATATTTTATTAATATATTTAGAGTTTATATTATTTTAATTTAATGAAAATTTAAAATATAATGTTAAATTATATAATATTAAGATTTAAAACACAGTGTTTCTCATTATTAAGAAATAGAAACATATAAGAAAAATTTCACATATTAAAGAGAAGTTAATTTTGTTACTATATATTCAAAATTTGAATTTGTTTTGGAAAATAAAATTTAATATATTGTGAAATTTTGTTTATAAATAATTTCTCCCATTAGGGAGTTTCATTTCTTGAAAAATATATCATTTATGAATAATATAGGATTAGATCATATCTTATTCCAATCAAATATTTGTAATTAATATGAAAATATTTTATAAAAATATGTAATCATATTTTAATAAGTCAAATATTTTTTCAAGGTAAAAAATATATCATTTAAATATCAATATTTATTTGATTAATTAAGATCAATTTTTCATCTCTTGTATGTTGTGGAACATAGACATTCAATTTAAAATCATGAGATGTTACATTTCCCCCAACCAATTTTGGAAAATTTTTCTTAACACTATTTATTTTGGGCTTGGTATCTAATATTTGAATTTTCAAAAAACTTATTCTTGAATACCACATAGTGACATGGTATAATAAAACATTCACTTTATGAAATGGAATATGATGTACGAAGGTTACCAAAATAAACAAAAACTAGAGATCTATGTAACAAACCCTTGACAAGGAATATAAAAATAAATATTATTTTTTATTGGTAGTGATAAAATATATGGTCATCATATAGTAAGCCATCCAGAATTCATAAAACATTGTTTGTTTGAAAGGTCATTGATTTCATAGTTAGAAAATTTAACTGAAAACATTTATCTATCATGATCCTTGTCCTAAAATTGAAAAATTATTTTCTATATGGAATAAGAACATAAATATATATCCTTACATGACATGAATACATTCACCCTTTAAAACATTTCCACCACAAATCCATCTTTTTATATAATTTATGAGTACTAAATGTGACCTTTTCCAAACTGAATCATTTGAATAAATTTTTATGGATAAAAAAATACACATCAAATTTAAATATATTCCTCCAATATGTAGAAATTTAAAATTTTGATATGGTATGTATATTTAACTACCATAAAATAATAATTTCTTCAGAAAAATAAAAACATCTTAACCTAAAAAACTAAACAGAAATACAAAATATCAAAATAGATGATTAAATAAATAAGTTTCATTAAAAATCAACAAAATAGTCTATTTAGGATTGAATTTAAATAATATCAAAAGAATTTGATCTCCTAATATAACATGATAAACTTTAGCACATAACTATAAAAAGGTAAATCACTTATAGTGTCTCACATAACAATATATATTCCAAAATTATATAATCATCATGATAGGATAATAGTTTCTTAAAATTTCTTAAATCACCATTATTTCCCATAAAATCATAGATTCTTCAAAGTTATAATTCAAAATTATTTCCGTAAATAAAGTTACATAGTATTATATTTCTCCATGTCCTATATGATTCTAAAAAGATCACACATCTTCCAAATTAACATTAAACTCTTCAATATAAATCACATAAAATAATGAATGGAGTGTCTGATAATATAATGATTTAATCAAACATAAACCTGTAAACCAATTATAGTTTTAAAATCTCTTAATAACACATTAAGATAAAACACCTGAATTTCCAAAAAAAATTATTCCTTACTCAGATCCCAAATGTAAGGACCCAAATATAAACATAACTTATTTTAGTTGATATAAATCTATAGACCACATTAGTTTTCCTAAGATCATTTATGTTATGTGTTCCTGAGAATTAGTAATACCTCATTAAAATTAAAACACTAAATTACATGTGGGTATAGATATACCTTATCACTTTATCTATAACAAAATTATTTTAAAATAAAAAACCATCTCTTCATAATAACTCATCATAGTTTTATTCGTTAAACATTGCTCATTCATACATTCCTTTAAACGATGTGAGTACATTTAACAACATTTGATGATCACAAAAATCTAAGTATGGGAAATAAAAATAATGAAATAATTTTTTATTATGTAAATTTTTATATACCCATGAAACTATTTTCCCAATGTTATAAATTTCACATAGAAAACATAATCACTTTTACTTACAGTTTGAAATTATATGATTCCTATATAATCTATTTCTTGAATAAATCATAAAGGTAACACATTGAATAGTTTTCATATTACTCTTTAATATATTATATCTCTAATTACTACATTGAGTGTAGAGATCATATTTACATATGAAAATTTCCACTACAATATATTCCTTTAATATATTAGGAGAAATGATTATGGTAAACTATATTTCTTCACCCAATGATTTAGAGAGAAATAATTGGATCACCTACCTTGTTATATCATGTAACCACACAAAATCTTTCACAATTCCAATGAAACATAACATAAAAAACCAAAATATATCTTTTTTTAAAGAATAATTCTTAAGGAAAATAATATTTCCATTATGATACACAATTCATATTAAAAGATCCACATAAAAACAAATGAAAAATTTTAAAATTTATAACATTTTACAAATTTATGGGAACCATTGAATATATAAAGAATAATCATATTAGGATATCATTTTCATACTATATAGGATAAAAATTATATTTTTTTAATTTCTAAAAATAGACAAAAGAGTAATTATAAATGTATATTTTTAAAAGAAAGTCTCTTACAAAATCCAACTCATCACATTAAATCGTTATCATCCTAACTAATAAAATTAGATAAATTATTAACATTATTTAGATCACGTTTATTCTTTATTATTCATTTAATATCACATCCTAGAATGTTTTATTGATTTCATTGTTATTAATTCGGGATGTTTTGATGATATTTGACATGTGATTCTTAAATGAATATGATATGATGTCTATAAAAAATGTTTTAATCATTATATCATATATAATATAATATTAATAAAATTATTATCATTTTTATACATAAATTATTATATTAAATTCTTTTATTTTGTATTTTTATGAAAAAAGGCCTATGTTTTAATCTTGGTGATGGTAAGACTTACGTACGCATGAGTATCATTTCCATTTACATTAATCGATATAGAAAGTTTTTTTGTATCATCTTATCTTTCCATAAATATAATAATTTAATTATTATAATATTTACCCTTTCTATAAATGCATATACATCATTCATGTGTTGTGGTGATGAAAATTAATCACATCGCTTTGTGGAGGAGATAATTTTCATCTACGCATGAATGAAATTATTATTTATCATTACAAATAAATGATAGAATAGATTGTAATATTAAATTCAATAGTGATTATTACTTTTTTATTATAAAATATAATAATTAATTCCTTCATCACAAATACTATTTATTTATGTTGATGGAAAATTAATTATATCAGTTTGTGAAGCGAAAGTCCTCCATACTCAAGAGTGAAAAATTATTTTTAAATTTTATAGAAGTTGATATTAATTTAAATGATGATATTAATATAATAAAATATATTTATATTTATAATAATTTATTTATTATTTCATCATATTTGATAATTATTTTAAGGTGTTGGATGAATAAAAAATCTGAAATACTTAATTAAAAATGACATATCTTCTATCAGAAATACTTCATTTCATTACTTCATAAGAGCTCTAATAATGTTGTTGTACCTCAAATAAGTGGTCAGGAATGTGTTATGGAATTTTTTTATTGAATGTAGTCCAATAGTGGTAGAGAAAAATATATTTTTAGGTGTTTAAAAAATATAATAAGTCATATCATTTAATAAGATAATGGAGGGGAACTCCTTTCCCGAATGGCTTGAAAGCCTTCATTTTTATTTATTTTCGATAACCCAAAATTCAAGGGATGAGGGGGAACCCTTAAAAGGCCCTAATGTTTATTGATTACATGGACCATAGTCTTAAGAGACATTTGAAGACCTGAAGGTCTTAGGGAATTCAACCAGACTATAACTACAAGGAACTGCCCCTCCATAGCATCTACACCGTGATGGTAGCTCTCCACCTTCGCATGGCCAATGAGCTTTGTTTCCCGTGAAAGCACAGGATAGTCCTGATGGTGTTTCCAAATCCTATCATTCATTCAAATCCATTTGTTCTTTTCTGGAGAGTGTGCCTTATTTAAATCATTCTTAGGGATGATTATTTTTGTAGAGTCTTTCTGGAGAAACAACAAGTGACCCGATGGCCTTGAGGTGGCATGAAGGCCTTAAATATGGCCCAAAACCCCAAATTCCACAAGCCCTATGTGGCCCAAAGGCCTTAAAGACTCCAAGCCCCAACTAGTGGCCTAGTTTTAGCTATTACTATACTGAATAGTTATACTACAGTACCTGCTATAGTAACTACTGGAGTGCTCATAGAGTGTATAGTATTGATGCAGTGGCTGCTACAGTGCCTCCTACAGTACACTGGTAATATGACTCCATCATGTTTCGATCCTGGGTCACATAGATGAACTTAATAATACATCAAAAATAAGGATGAGGCTCCTGTGGAGGGGAAGTCCAGTAATTTTTTAAAACTATTTAATTAATATAAATTATTTTTTTATTCAAAATGAATCAAAAATGATTTATTTTTAATAGAGGACTAATATTAGTAGATATATGTTCATTAATGTAAAATTACACAAATATATGTCACATTTTTATCCATATATGTTTTTTTGACCTTTCTAACCCCTTATTTCTTAATGAGAAAAAATTGATTTCTATTTTTTAGGGGTTAATATTGTAAACATAAATTTTCAAATGAACCATAAAAGGATTGTGGCTGAAATCATAAATAATATCCAAATTTACTTCGGATATATTACATATATAAATTTTATATCATTAAATTTATATTTATTTATTTAAAATTACTATTATTGTCGATTTAGACAATATTCAAAACATTAACCTTAATAAACCCAATAAAACAATATAAGATAGAAATAAATGTTCTAAAACATATTTTTTGTGTTACTATAATATATCAAATTCTATAATGTAATTTATTATCTAAAATTATTTTTATTTCAATAGTTTTGATATCATCTATTAGACATTTCAATTAATAAAACAATTAATACATCATCATTGTACAAACCATTAAAGAATTATATATTAATTAAAAAAATTAGTAGTATATGATTATTATTTTATTATTAAATATTATTTCTATTCTCTAAGACATCATTTTTATTACTATATATTAAAAATTTTGTACACATAAGAAAAAATAGTGGGACAAGTTTGACTTCCCTCAAATTCAATTACTATTAGTTTCATATTGTCGTCCATTTGGATTACATAGATCATCAATTCATCCAAATTATTATGTTGGATGAAAATAACTCATATAATAAAAATGTGGTATGTTTTGGGGTAGTTTTATAATCCATATCATATTAATTTTTACCATTAATTTCTTGATTTATTATTAATTATGTTAATAAAAATTATTATGTTTAGTATTCATCTTATAAAAAAAGTACTATTTACACATTTTTTGAAGTTAGTATTATAAATATAGAATCCATTTTTAAAAATTTAAATCTAGTATTTTGAAAAAATTAATTTAAAATAAATCTTGTCGTTGGGGAAACAAAGTGGGTTTTTAATGTGTAATGTTCAGAAGTTAAAAAAATTATTATATACAATTTCCAGATGAAATTGATTAAAATAAACTAAACTAAATTAATATTTTAATAATTGATTTAATTTAACAAGAAAAAAAATTATAATATGATATATAATTATAAATTATTTAGATGAAATGTCACTTTTCAATTAAAATACATTATTTTCAAGTATTCATCAAAAAATTATACATATAAGAAAAACGAAAAAAGAATAATCAAAGACCACTTTTTTTTTAATTTTAAAATATGAATTTGATTTGTCAAAATAATTATAATATTGTAAACATTTAATTTCATGAAAATCATTCCATTAAATAGGTGTAAAACGTTTTTTAGGAAACGATATATTTTATGTGTAAAATTCTATTTGATCTTATCTTATGTCTACAAAATCAATTTAATTAATTTAGAAAAATTATTGATATTACATAACATTATATAGTTTTTCCTATATAATATATTAATGTTAAGGATATAATTTAAGTAATAATATTTAGTTGTTCATTTATATTTAATTGGGCATTTTTGTAAACTATCTAATATAGATTTCACTTTTAACATCTTGAAATGTTATAGAAGGAACAATTCCTTCAATGAAATCTTAATTCCATTTTCTAAATAAATTATAATTATTAGAATTCATATTTATTATATGTATCCAATAACTTTGGAGGATATCCTAGTAGGAAGGTTTCATAGAATCTTGAAATAAATATTTACACAGTGGAGTCTAGGAATATTTTTGTTACAGAAATATATTTTTTTAATTATTATTTAATATAATAAATTCATTATTTCTGGCATTTTGTATCTCATGAATCAATAATGATATTATATTTAATAATCAAGAATAATGCTTAGCTTGCGTTATACGAAACAAAAAATTTACCATGCACTACATGCTAAATAATCTTTGGCTTTCAATACATGGAACATTGAGTTTAGTTTGTTTTATAAACCACAACGACATTCCCCAATGGTTTTTATAACACGCCAGACCGAGGATTACGAGACAATAATATATTTCCATTAAAATATCATTATTTTATATAATAAGATATAACCAATGTATTTAATAATATGTTATAAATATTATTAAATAATTTATGAAAATATATGGTTTAAAAAATCTAATATGAATTCAATTTTTACCAATTAATTATAAATTAATATAAAATATGGTTGAATATAAAATGCAGTATTATTAATTTAATGGTCACAAAGAATATTTACCCTAATAAATAAAATTAAAAACATCAACTAAGTGATATTAATATAATATATTGGTTATATATTAAATGAAGTATTATATATATATATATTTAATATATTTTACAAACATAAAATAAGAACAAGCCCCATTTTATGTTTAAAAGAATATATTTTATAAATGTTGGTTTATTGCCGTATTTTGGTGAAGGTGTTTTAAATCTAAATTTTGGAATTTTTATAGACATATTATTTATAAATAAAATTCATATTTGAATTATAATGATAAAAATCATGTAAAGATAAATGTTTTTAATGATTTTATTATTAATCAATAGATAAAAAATATGGAATTTTATTTGATAACTTCTTTTCATATAATATATTTATAAGGGTAAAATATATTTTTAATTATTTTTAAAGTATAATTAAATATTATTTTTTTCAAATAATATATTTTTTGGAATTTACATCAATTTAATATCAAAATATTATTTAAAAAATAGAATACATGGGAATTTTTTTTGTTTTAAAATATGCAGTGTCATCCCATTAGATAGATTAATTTTAAATTAATTTATACCACTCATATAATTGGATTTTGGAAAAATGGATTAAATATCTGGAATAAAAATAATTTATAATTTATAGTGAGGTTAAAATCATTTTTTCCCGAAATATTTGTTAAGGTAATTAAAATCAATTACATCGCTTAAGGTAAAATGAAGATTAACTAAGGAATAAACAATAAATATACGACTCAAAAAAATTAGAATCATATCCAAGCGAAATTTTTGTTCCATATCTAACTTTATATTTACATGGAGTGATATTATATCATTATTGGATACACATGAATCATGAAAGAATTGTTGTAATTCTCCCTTCAAGTATTTAGAAAAGTGTGAGTCATTATTTCTTGTAAGTGGCCACCAAATATACCTCTTCTATACCCCTCTAAAATCACTAAGGATAATATAATATCAACCCAATAAACTTCCCAAAATCTATCCCTTTTCTCATGATTATTCAATTGGTGGACACAGTCTTCCAATTATGAAATTAAGAACAAATCAAAAGGATTTACCCAATTAAGAGTTAATGTCTTCTCTCGAGCTCCTTTCCATTATTCTCATTATCCACACCCTCCACTCATATTATTCAACTCTTTTATAACAGAAAATGTATCATCAATATACTAGGATTTTTTTATTATTTGTTTCATCCTACACTTACCCACACCTTCAACATATGGGCAATGAACATACTATTAATGTGTTTGGTGAACTACCGAGTCACTAAATGATGATTGTTTATCTTTACTTTATTGATTATCATGGTGTAAATTATGATAGATCCTCTATTAATATATTATATTTATTATATTTATTATTAATTTATGCATATTTATTATTATTAGAAATCATATCTATTTACTATCCATTTTTATTATATAATAAACTTTCATTTGATGGATTTGTGGATTTCTGCCGCCTCTAAGAAAAGTGATTTGTTCACACACTACATGGAATGTATTAAGGTTCGGTTTATTGAAATTATATGATATATATAACATTAAAAATATAATATAATGATATTATAAAAATATTAAAATATATTTATTTTATTTATTTTTATCAATATGGAAATAAAAATGGAAACCATGTAAATGCATATGTACGGATTACCATCTACATGAACAATGTATTACTTTTCATACATCATTATTTTATAAATTAATATAATAAAAATATAATGATTATACATGATATTTAAATCATTATATAAATTATTGAATCATTATATATGTATAATGAAGACTGATATAACAAATTAATACACAAGTAAAAATAAAAGATGATATTACATGATATGAAACCATGACATTAAATTGTTTACAATAGAGTAATATAAATCCATAATCAATCAATATATGGTAATAATAGTAATAATATGGTTCTTTAATATATTTATAATAAATTAATATTTTTTGTTTAGGATTTTTTTATATGTACAATTTTGTTCAAGACATAATACAATGAGATTTCACCTTAGTTTTTATTTCATCATGATATATGCTATATTCACCACTTTTTCCTTTTTTATGGGTTTTATTCTAACCCATGATTGGATTAAATGTATATTATACTTAAATTATGTTTATTAACTTGTTCATTATTTATCTTTATTTCATGGGGATTATGTTTCATAATTTACCACATCGGCGAAATAGTTTTGTCTTAATTTTCCTTCCTTGAGACTCATGTTTTTTATGAACGTAATTTCTCTTTTGAAGTGAATATACATATATTTTACATGTTTTATCATGAATTTACTTATTTTCATTATATTATATGTTTCATTAAATTTCTTCTAATTTCATGATATTATGATACCATATTACCATGATATAGGAGTTTATTAAGATAATCTTGTTTCTAAGAATTTTTGTGTTTATGTTTCCTTGATGAAATAATATGATCAATATCTCAAGAAAAAATAACGAATTTTCATATCCACTTATTATTAATGATATATTCAGATATTTTAACCATTTTACAAACTCTATGGAATATGAGATTATTAAGAATGTTTTTATGAAAGCCTGACTTAACCATCTCTTCGATCAGAAATATATATTCCTTTAAAATCGTGTAATCTTAAATAAGTTTCCTAGAATATGTTACTATTCACCTATGATCATTAAAAAAAATTATCTTCTATTCATATTACAGTGTTTTTAAATAAATATTCATATCGCTTTCTGAACTATTAAATTTTTTAACAATTTTACAATGAAAAAATGATGTTCTTTTTACCTCCTATGACAATTATGGATTTATCTTACACTAATCATTTGATGATTTTTTTCATGTTTAAAAGGAAAATTATTTATAAATTTTTTTGAACAAATATTTAATGATTATTTTTTAAAATATCAATATTATATTATTTAACATCTCAAGTAAGTAACGAATAATAGATATTTTTATCTATGTCTATTAATGAATTAGATAGTGTTTTAGAGGCTTACAATGAGAATAAATCCAATCTTAAGCATGGAATACACTAATATTTATAAAAGATTGTTTTACTACCTTTTGATGGAAAACCATTTTTAAATCAAACTTTTGACAATTTTATAATCTCTATTTGTCGAAATAAAATTATCCTTTATTATTGGGACATTGAAATTTATTTTGGATAAATTTTTGGTATTTTTCTGATAATGTTCATTTTTTAATGAATAGTCAAAAATACTGCATTTTACATCAAAACTTATTTTATATATAATTTATTTATATGATTAGATAATATTTTGAATTGATTTTAAAGTTATATTATAATATATTTTTACCATTTAATCCAATAGAGGTCGTTGGAATTAATTTCACATTGAAATTGGACTTAAACTACTGTCAATCTTTTGATACTTATTTTTTCATAAAAACACGATATTTTCTCTGACAGCAGGAACTAATTATTAAATTAATTAATGTAACTTATATGTTTTGAATTTTGTAAAATAGACATCATTTTTTAATTTGGAATATCAAAAATATCTTAGTGTGAAGTTTTGGTATTTTTCTGAAAAACTTCATTTTTTGATGAATACTGAAACTACTAGGTGGTACTTAAAAAACTGATTTTTCATTTAAATGAAACTTTACCACTTAGGTGTTTTGAATTTAAAAAATCCAACATAAATGTTTGTAATTAAGAAGTAAAATTTGTTTCAATGGGATTAAAATAATTTTTTGGTGAATAGTAACTTTTATGTTTTTAATCACGACTAGAGGTAATTAGTGTAATTTAAGGTAAAAATAATGTTTTAATAATATGAAATGACCTAGAAACATGTACTACACTTATTGGATGTGTCATGACCGACCAATAAAACCCATGGGTCTATTTTTGGGACCCCATGGAGCCACTTTGGTAAGATAATGACATCAATTCCTTTTATTTAAAGTAAAAGTAAAAATGACACAAACAAGAATTGTTTTAATAAACAATTTTTAAATTGGGTTATTCAAGTCATATTTAGGAATATAAATAGTTATTGGAAATCTAAAAATATTTCCAACATCATAGTATTTTTTTATAATTTTTAGATATTAAATATATTAAATTATTTATGACACCATGATGATGCAATGATTACCTCTTTATTTAACGATTTAAATAAAATGAAAATATAATGTAAAATATAAGACCTACACTTGTAAAAAACCTATTGGATGGGTGGATTTAGAAAACTTATCACCTTATCCTCGAAATTTATAAATTTGGGACCTTTTTTATCAGAAAGTAATTTTATAACAATGTATCTTTTCTTAACATTCCAAGAGTTCCCCTCCTATCCTATTATAAAAGGCCCCCACCTCTACCACCTTACCCACACATCCAAAGCCTTTGGATAGGACAAACCCTTCCCAGTTTTTCTCTCCACATCCCTCTCTAACTCTGAGAAGCCTCAATTTGGGCGGAAGTCTTCCCATGGAAGCCTTTGAGCTCAAATCAAAAAGAGTTACACGATTTAAAGGTAGTGTCTTCTCTTGTGTTCTTATGTTTTATTTTGCTTCTCCAACCCCCTAAAATATTTTTATTAATTTCTTTTGTAATAAAACCAGTATATTACATATAATAAGTGGTTTTAATAAGAAGTAATCAAGCTACACTTACACACACCTACATTTAATGGTTAAAGAACATATTGTTTCCGTGGATGGCGAATTTCTTCCTCACGAAACAATGATTGTTCGATATTCTTTTAACACCTTCAAAGGTGGCCATTAAGATGTCACTATATTTATATATGGTATATAATATGTTTATGTTTTACTTAATCTTCTGTATTTTTCATTTATGGCATACATTTATGGTTTTCATTATGGGTAAACGCGATATCTTCATTTTTGGAAGTGTGGACTACCGCCCCATAAAAGTGATTTGATTCGTTAATACCATATGTGGGACGTATAAAGGATGTAATTAATGATATTATATATGTTATTATACTGGAATTATAATATACCTTTAAATCATTATGATTCCATTCCATAAAATACGAAATAGAAATGAAAGTAGCATTCATGCGTACGTACGACTTACCGTCTCCATGAATGGTGCATTTCATTTATTACCTCTAAACGTTATGTAATATTATAAATGAATTTATATACTAGATATATATGATATATATGATATCTACATCATGATTATAACTCAGAATATAATGGATACATGAAAAACATGTAATTATAAAGAGTTTATTTTTGACTCAAATACCTATGATCGTTAAAACGACCGTTATTAACTTAAATAATTACATAGTGCCCATGAAAAGGTAATAAGTGATATAAAAGGAATAAAAATTTTAAAAAGGATCATAAGCAAGTAGAAATTAACTGAATTTTATTATTCAGGAGGTTAAAGAACGATCGAGTCAAGTCAGACCCGAGGAATGGGACTTCGTCTCAATCTCCTTTCATTGAGGCATATTTTGTATTATACACAACCTTCATTTATACGATGTATAAACCCCTTTGACTTTTACATTTATCCAAAAGGAATATTTTTTATATGAAGCGTTTTACTAAATGAAAAAAGGGAATGATTTTGTCATACGTATACGGCGACACGGACTTCTTCACCGCTGTGACCATTATTTGAGTTTCAGCTTCCTCTACAAGCCATACCTTTTCATTTAATGAAAAATAAATACCATGTTTTTCTTTTCTTTTATTTTGGTATTGAAAATGGTTTTCATAATGTTTTTATTATATCAAGGTTTTGTATTGATATCTTTTTATTGAAATGTGGAAATGTTATGCTTCATTTATGCATGTTTTATGTGATGCGATTATGTTATGGTTTTTGGGAATTGTTATGAAGATGGGTGGTTCCGTGATAAACTAAGGGCGGGTGAACCCGATATAGCTCTCCAATGCATTGGGTAACGCGTAGGAGTTAAATGTCAAGGTTTATCTGAAGAGACTTAGGGAATATACTGTGATGGGTATTCCAAATGTAACCAAGAGGGTTACTCCCTATGTAAGAATGTTATGAATGCCTCAAGTTACCTTTATGTCTTATGATTTCTATGATTTATTCATGATTTTATGAGGTATGTTAACGTGCTTATATTTTATGAGTAAATTATTATTTCATACATGGAGTAATGTTTTCAATTCATACTTTTATATCCCTTACTGAGCTTTTTATGCTCATCCCAAGTTTTTGAAATGTTTTTCACAGGTCAAGGGAAAGGTACATGATGTGATGATAGTGTCAATGAAGTGTCAAGAAAGAATCCATTTTTCATTTTACATATGTTTCCATTGATGGGGAAAATGTGTACTATATTTTACGTATCCAATTTGTTTAAATGTGGAATGTAATACATGTTTTATGATCTAATTCTCTAAAACTCTAAACCTAAAAAGATCATCAACGTGTATTCTTGAAGTAACTCAATATTAAGTAATGTTTAAGGCTGGGTCCTTATAGTTGGTATCAATGGACGGTTTAGATAACTTTAGGAGTTAGAATTCTATGAAATCAATATCCAAAAATAATTTTTTTGGTCAAATTGATATGATACATAATTTAAAGATTACCATGTTGCATCATCTAAGACATGTTTGTTCAGAATGGTCTTCCGTAGAGGAAACAGGGAAGCAGTGCTAGGAAGGCATAGAGAAGGAAATAACCTTCCAAATCAGCATCCTGAGATGGTCAGAATTGGAACTGAATAGTTTGTTTCAGTAATGGAACAATTGACTCAAGCGATAAATGTTGCTGGTATCCATGTACGAGATCAGCTAGATCAACCGCAGAGGAACATGTCAGTGGTCGAACATTTCATGAGGCAACATCCCCCATCATTCAGAGGATCATCTGACTCTGCGCTAGCTGAAGGGTGTATTAAATAACTGGAAAAGATTTTCGATGTCATGGGGTGTTTAGACAATCAAAAGGATAGTCTTTCTATTTACCGTTTGGAGGGTGAAGCAGATCAGTGGTGGTCGATGGTTAAAAATATCCAGGACGCTGATGATATTGATTCTCTCGACTGGGATGAATTAAAAGGTATGTTTCTTGAGAAGTATTTTCCTAAGGCTGTTCGACTTATGATGGAAAAACAATTATTGGAATTGAGGCAATAGGAGGACTCAATGGCTTCCTATGAAGAAAGTTTCACTCGATTGGCATGGTATGGTCCAAATTTTATCCGAGACCTTGATAGTAAAATCAATCATTTTTACTCAGGATTAAAGCCAAAATATCAAAGGTATTTAGCTTCTCATGAGTTCAAAAGTTATGAATAGATTTTTCGATGTGCTGAGAAGACAGAAATGGAGTTTTCCGATGATAAAGTGTTCTATAACAACCAACAGAAGAAGAGACTGAGGTGGCAGGAGAATGGAAAGAATTCTTCAAAAAAGTATGATGGTAAGAAAAAAAAGTTTCCAGTTTGTGATAAATGTGGAAAAATGCATGCTGGGGAATGTCTTCTGAATTCTAGAAAGTGCTACCGATGTGGTAAGATGGTACATAAGGCTCGTGATTGCACTGAAAAAGTTGAAGGTGATGGTAAGTCCAAATTTGATTTACAGTTAGTGAAATGTTTTAAGTTCAATGAGATGGGTCACTATGAAAACGAGTGTCTGACAAAGAGAATTAGTGATGGGAAGTAGTTAGACTACATGAAGAAATGGGTGGTGAAATCATTTGCAACTACTTCAGAAGATTTCGGGCCATCAAATGATGTTGTATCAGGTACTTTGTTTGTTTTTCCAGATTATGCCAGTGTGTTGTTTGATTCGGGGTCTACACATTCTTTCATCTCTGAAAACTTTTCTAGTAAAATGGGAATACCATATCAAAAAATGAATCGTGAACTTGTGGTAAAAACACCTGGGGGAAATTTTGAGGCAAAAAGAATTTATAAGAATATTCCTATCATTATCCGGGGAAAGAACCTACTTGCTAACCTTATTGTTTTACCTATAGTAGAGTTTGATGTTATCCTGGGTATAGATTGGCTCCCTATTTACTTTGCTAAGATTGACTGTATAGCTAAAGAAGTTTCTTTTCATAAATACTTTCATTTTGTGTACAACAATGTACCCTTACTGTTGATAACTTATCAAGAGGCCGAGAAACATGTAAATGATGGAAATGAATGTTACCTTACACACATCATTGTAAACAAAGGAACATTTCAGATTAATGATGTGCTAGTGGTAAAAGAGTATCCTGATGTTTTTCTTGATGATTTTCCTGGAATAATACCATATCAGGAAGTAGAATTTACAGTTGACTTAGTTCCTGATGTTAAGCCTATTTCAAAACCCCCTTATCGAATGGCTCAAATTGAACTTTTAGAGTTGAAGGAGAAATTTCAAGATTTATTAGAGAAAGGTTTTATTCGACCTAGCACAACACCATGGGGTTCCCCTGTTTTATTTGTTAAAAATAAATATGGTTCAATGAGACTTTTGATTGATTATAGAGCCTTGAATAACATCACTGTTAAGAACAAATATCCTTTGCCTAATATCGATGATTTCTTTGATCAGCTCTAGGGAGCTCAGTTTTTTTCAAAGATTTACCTGAGATCGGGGTACCATCAGTTGAAGGTAAATGAAGCATATATTATGAAGACTGCGATTTTTACAAGATATGGCCATTATGAATTTGTAGTAATTCCTTTTGGGCTAACCAATGAACCTACTGTATTCATGGACCTTATGAATAGAATTTTCCATGAGTTCTTGGATAAGTTTTTGGTTGTTTTCATTGATGATATTTTGGTGTTTTCTAAATGTAAAGAGGAACATGAAAGAAATTTAAGGGTTATTTTGAAAACCTTAAAAGAAAATAAATTGTATGGGAAATTCATCATGTGTGAGTTTTGGTTGAAACAAATTTCTTTCCTTGGTCATATTGTTTATAAAGATGGGATAACTGTTGATCCTGTAAAAACAAAGGTTGTTGAAGAATGACCAAGGCCCACAAATGTAACTGAGATTTAGAGTTTCATTGGTTTGGCAGGCTATTACCGAAGGGTTGTTAGAAATTTTTCACGGTTATCTAGTCCAATGACTAAGCTAACTCCGAAGGGTGTTAAGTTTATCTCGACAAAATAATGTGATGATTGTTTTAAGGAATTGAAATGAAGAATGTTGAATGCTCCAATTTTGGCACTACCATACAGGAATGGTGAGTTTGTTATCTACAGTGATGCTTCATTGAATGTAATTGGTTGTGTCCTAATGTAGAATGATCAGGTAATTGCTTAAGATTCACGACAGTTGAAAACTAATGAGGTAAAATACCCTACACATGATTTGGAATTAGCTGATCTAGTTTTCGCATTAAAAATTTAGATGTATCATTTGTATGGAGTAAAGAGTGAAATATATATCGATCACAAAAGATTAATGTATATATTCACTCAGAAATAATTGAACATGAGACAGAGGAGATGGCTAGAATTAATCAAGGATTATTACTGTATAATTCATTATCATCCGGGAAAAGAAAATAAAGTGGCTGATGCATTGAGTCAAAAAAGTAATATTTCATTAACAATGTTGTGTTTGGAATGTGATCCTTTGGTTAATGATTTGATGAACATTGGCATAGATGTTTTTGGTGTAGGACGTTCTTCTGTTTTGTTTTAGGTATCAGTGAAATCTTCTCTTTCAGACAGAATCAAGCAAGCACAAAATCAAGACAGTGAGTTGCAGAATAAGGTAGAACTGGTTCAGAAGGGTAAGTTGCCTAAATTAAACATTGATAATAATTGTGTTTTGAGATTTGGGAAGAGATTGTGTGTGCCCTATGATTCATAGTTGAAGAGAGAGTTGTTATGTGAAGCTCATATTTCTCCATTTTCAGTTCATCCAGTCAGTACTAAGATGTATAGAGATCTTCGGGAGTATTACTGATGGGACGGAATTAAAAGGGGTATTGCTGATTTTATTGTGAAGTGTTTGACTTGTCAATAGGTAAAAGTAGAGCAGAAGTTACCGAAAGGGATGCTTCAGCCTTTACTAGTACCAGAGTGGAAATGGGAGAATATATCCATGGACTTCGTTGTGAGATTTATGAAAACACCTTGAGGTAATAATGCAATCTGGGTTATTGTTGATCGCTTGACTAAATCTGCTCATTTCCTTTCTATACGAGATAATTTTTCCCTAGATCAACTTTTCCGTTTGTATCTTAATGAGATAGTCAGGTTACATGGATTTCCTCTCTCCATTGTATCTAACCGTGATCCCAGGTTTACTTCTAACTTTTGGAAGGGCCTTCAGAAGTCGTTGGGTTCTGAATTAAATTTTAGTACATCTTTTCATCCTCAATCAGATGGGCAGTCAGAACGAACAATTCGGACTTTTGAAGATATGCTACTTGCTTGTTCGATAGATTATCAGGGAAGATGGAACCAACAACTTTCTTTGGTTGAATTTTCATATAATAACATTTTTCATTCCAGTATACAGATGGCACCATTTTAGGTGTTATATGGGAAGCAATGTCAAACTCCAGCTTTCTGGGATGAAGTGGGTGAAATGAAGCTGATGGGACCAGAATTGGTAGAAGAGTTGGAAAAAAAATGTTCAGCTGATACAAAAACACATGAGAACATCTCAGAGCAAGCGAATGAGTTATGCGGACAATAGGAGGAAAGATCTCTCTTTTGAGGTAGGTGATCATGTTTTTCTCAATGTCTCACCATGGAAAAGTGTGATGTGATTTGGTAAGAAAGGAAAGCTGAGTCCAAGGTTAATTGGACCATATGAAATTCTGGAGAGAGTTGTATCATTTTCTTACCAAGTGGCTTTACCTCTGAGTTTATCTCAGGTACACAATGTTTTTCATGTTTCAATGTTAAGGAAGTACATGCCAGATCCATCTCATGTTTTGAGTCCAGAGGTACTTCAGCTTGAAGAGAACTATCTTATGAGGAACAACCAGTCCGGATTCTTGACCACAGGGAGCAAATGTTACGTAATAAGGTGATTTATTAGGAAAGGTTTTGTGTAAAAACCACATGATTGAAGAGGCAACATGGGAATCTGAAAATGCAATGAGGGCTAAATACCCCCACTTATTCGATAAGTAAATAAATTTCGGGGACGCAATTTTCTAAAGGGGGGAACGATGTAACATCCCAAGTAAGTAATGAATAATAAATATTTTTATCTATGTCTATTAATGAATTAGATAGTGTTTTAGAGGATTAAAATGAGAATCAATACAATCTTAAGCATGGAATATACTAATATTTTTAAAAGATTTGTTTACTTCCTTTTGATGGAAAACCATTTTTAAAATCAAACTTTTTACAATTTTATAAGCTCTATTTGTAGAAATAAACATATTCTTTATGATTGGGACATTTAAATTTATTTTGGGTAAATTTTTTTGTATTTTTTTGATAATGTTCATTTTATAATGAATAGTGAAAAATACCTCATTTTACATCAAAACTGCATTTTCATCTAATTTATTTATATGATTAGATTATATTTAGAATTGGTTTTAAAGTTAAATTAGAATATATTTTTACCATTTAATCCAATAATGGTCGTTGGAATTAATTTCACTTTGAAATTCAACTTAAACTAGTGTCAATCTTTTGATACTTATTGTTTCATAAAAACACGCTATTTGCTCTGATAATAGGAATTAATTATTAAATTAATTAATATAACTTATATGTTTTTAATTTTTTTAAAAAGACATCATTTTTGAATTCGGAATATCAAATATAGCTTAGGGTGAAGTTTTGGTATTTTTCTAAAAAACATCAATTTTTGATGATTAGTGAAGCCACTAAGTGGTACATAGAAAACTGATTTTTTGTTTAAATGAAACATTACCACATCTGTGTTTTGAATTTCCAAAATCCGACATACATGGTTTTCATTAAGAATTAAAATTTTGTTCAATGGGATTAAAATAATTTTTTGTTGAATAGTAACATTTATGTTTTCAATCGCGATTAGAGGTAATTAGTGTAATTTAAGGTAAAAATAAGGTTTTAATAATATGAAATGACCTAGACCCATGTCCTATCCTTATTGGATGTGTCATTTCCGACCAATAAAACTCATGGGTCTATTTTTGGGACCCCATGGAGCCACGTGGGTATGATAATGACATTAATTCCTTTTATTTAAAGTAAAAGTAAAAATGACACAAAGATGAGTTGTTTTACTAAAAAAATTAAATGAGGTTATACAAGTCAGATATTTGACTATAAATATTCATTGGAAAGATAAAAATATTTACTACATCATAGTATTTTTTTTATAATTTTTAGATATTAAATAAATTAAATTATTTATGACGCCATGATGATGCAGCGATTACGTCATTATTTAACGATTGAAATAAAATAAAAATATAATGTAAAATCTAAGACTTACACTTGTAAAAAAAAACCTATTGGATGGGTGTATTTCTAACCCTTATCAACTTAACCTCTAAATTTATAATTTTGGGACCTTTTTTATCATAAAACCATTTTATAACAAAGTATATTTTCTTAACATTCCAAGAGTGCCCCTCCTCTCCTCTTATAAAAGGCCCCCAACTCTACCCCCTTACCCACACTTCCAAAGCCTTTGGATCGGCCAAACCCTGCCCATTTTGTCTCTCCACATCCCTCTATAACTCTTAGAAGCCTCACATTGGACGGAATTCTTCCCAAGGAAGCTTTTGAGCTCAAATCAAAAAGAGTTACCAGATTTAAAGGTAGTGTCTTCTCTTGGGTTCTTATGTTTTATTTTGCTTCACCAACCCCCTAAACTATTTTTATTCATTTCTTTTGTAACAACACCAGTATCTTTCATATACTAGGATGTTTTTATAAAAAGTATTGGAGCTAAAATTACACACAACTACATCTAATGGTTAAAGAGCATACTGTTTCCGGTGATGGCGAATTTCTGTCTCACGAAACGATGATTGTTCAATATTCTTTTAACACCTTAAAATGTGGATATTAAGATGTCACTATATTAATATATTGTATATAATATGTTTATGTTTTTCTTAAACTTGTGTATTTTTCATTTATGGATTACCTTTATGGTTTCCATTATGGGAAAACGTGATATCTTCATTTTAGGAAGTGCGGACTACAGTCCACTCAAAATGATTTTATTCGTTAATACCATATGTGGGACGTATAAAGGATTGAATTAATGATATTATGTATTATATTATACTGTATTTATAATATAGCTTTATATCATTATGATTCCATTCCATAAAATATGAAATAGAAATTAAATTAGCGTTCATGCGTATGTACAGCTTGCCGTCTCCATGAATGGTGCATTTCATTTCTTACCTCTAAACATTATGTAATATTATAAATGCATGTATATACTGGATATATATGATATATATGATATCTAAATAATGATTATAACTCTCGATAAAATGGATACATGAACAACTTGAAATTATAAAGAGTTTTTTTTTTACTCAAATACCAATGATCGTTAAAATGGACTTTATTAACATAAATAATTACAAAGTGTTAATGGAATGGTAATAAGTGATATAAAAGGAATAATGAACTTGAAAAAGGATCTTAATAAAGTAGAAATTAACTCAATTTTATTATTCAGGAGGTTAAAGAACGATCGAGTCAATTCGGACATGAGGTATGGGACTTCGTCTCAATCTCCTTTCATTGAGGCATATTTTTTTTTATACACAACCTTATTTTATACGGTGTATAAACCTCTTTGACTTTTACGTTTATCCAAAAGGAATATTTTTTATATGAATCATTTTACTAAATGAAAAAAGGGAATGTTTTTGTCGTACGTATGCGGTGACAACAAATTCTTCGTCGTAGTGAATATTATTTGACTTTCGTCTTCCTCTACATGCCATACCTTTTCATTTAATGAAATATAAATACCATGTTTTACTTTTCATTTATTTTGGTATTGAAAATGGTTTTCGTAATGTTTTTATTATATCAATGTGCTGTATTGATATCTTGTAACTAAAATGTGGAAATGTTATTCTTTCTTTATGCATGTTTTATGTGATAGGATAATGTTATGGTTCTTGGGCATTGTTATGAAGATGGGTGGTTCCGTAATAAACTAAGGGCTGGTGAGCCCGATATAGCTCTCCAATGCATTGGGTAACGCAAAGGAGTTAAACATTAAGGTTTCTCTGAAGATATTTAGGTAATATACTATTATGGGTATTCCAAATGTAACCAAGAGGGTTACTCCCTACGTAAGAATGTTATGAATGCCTCAAGTTACCTTTATGTCTTATGATTTCTATAATTTATTCATGATTTGATGAGGTATGTTAACGTGCTTATGTTTTATGAGTAAAGTATGATTTCATACATGGACTAATGTTTTCAATTCATACTTTTTTATCCCTTACTGAGCTTTTTATGCTCATCCCAAGTTTTTGAAATGTTTTTCACAAGTCAAGGGAAAGGTACATGATGTGATGATAGTGTCAATGAAGTGTCAAGAAAGAAACAATGTTTAATTTTAAATATGTTTCTATTGATGGGAAAAATGTGTACTATCTATTATGTAACCACTTTGTTTAAATGTGGAATGTAATGAATGTTTTATGAACTAATTCTCTAAAACTGTAAACCTGATAAGATCCTCAATGTTTATTCTTGATGTGACTCACTATTAAGTAATTTTTAAGGCTGGGGCCCTATATATTATATGATTCCAAGGAAAATTTTTTCCAAATGATTTCACGGTTCAATATTAATTTTTCATGGAAAATGATTTTCTAAATGTTATTAGTCTTATATTATAAGTCATAAATGAATGTTATTTTCAAAATGATTTCAATGTTATTTTTTAATTTTTCATGTAAAACTTTTTCCAAAATGATTTTAAGCCTCATTTTTTAGGTTTGAACTAAATTTTCAATTAAATGTTCTTCAAAACAATTTTAGTATATATTAATTTGTATTAAAGAAAAAAGCATTTCATAATGTTTCCAAGCCTTCATTATATGATTTCAATGATTTTAGAAGGAAATTATTTTCAATTGTTATATATTTTAAAAAATATTTTTCAATTAAGAAAAGATATTTTCCTAATGAACTTTTCTCAAATTATCCATCTATATAATTTCTCATATATGATACCACATGTTAGAGTAAATCATTAAATAATAAAAAATAATAAAATTGATCCATTCATATTCCATCATTAATGGATTATGTATTGATAGCATGATTCTTCTAATAAATTTTTCTATTTCAAGTGTTAATTTAATTTAAAACCCATTTATTTTAAGTTGGTATGATAATGTTAAAATTATTACAAAAGCATTATATTTTTTCATAGAGAATGAAATGATTACATAACTATGATAACCATTTCATTTTATGGGTTATGATGTGTTTTTTTATGATTTAGTCACATAGGTATGAATGAATTCACTATGAGATGGTTGGGACATATATATATCTCTCTAATGAATTAGGAAATGATTTATATCTCATGATATTGACATGGATTGAGCAATAAAATAAAATGGTTCAATATTTCAAGGTTGTGACAAGAAATGAACATGGTTCATTATTTCAGGGATGAAATGGGTAATGAACTCAATTCAGTATTACAGGGAAGTAACAGGACATGAAATCAGTTCAGTATTACAATGATGGTATGACGAGAGAAATAAGTTCTGTAATATGGGGATGGAATGAGGTGTGAACATGGTTTAGTAGTGTACATTGTCCATCATGTTTACCTTCAATGCGATTCCTTGAATATTATAGAAATCATATTATATTCTTATGCGTTTTCTACACTTCAACATATTATTCTTATGTTATGATTTCATGGATTATGTTCTTTATTTCATTATGAATCATCTAATATTAACTACCAACAATTATTATCATCTATAATATATAGGTTATGATCGTCTAATGTTATACTCATTTTCCATACACATTTACTGATTTCCGGATTACACATTTACATTATTTTACATTACTAATCATATGAGAACACCAATTTCTTATGTTTCATTTCCCCATGATTTGAATAATTGTTTTAGGTAGATGTACTAAAGGAGGAGGTATTTATTGGAGATATTTTAGGATCCTTATCCATGATATATTACTTTTTTGTTTGATTATAGGGATTATAGGGACACTAAACTATTTTGGTGCTTGGGCATGTGTTTATGCATTGTATATAAAATCAATCAAAGAAGTTTTAATATCCATGTAGGTTAGGATCAGGCTGATAAAGATGATATCAAATTAATGAATTATTTATCCTTCTAAATCTAGGATGAGAAAAAATTGGTTAGATCTATAGGTATATTTCTAGGAATATTAAGGGGGACATGTCTAAGGATAATTATAATGAATAGTCAACGTTTGAAAAAATGTCTAGGAATTGTGGTAATGTATAGAGTGGGAGGATTACTGGTAAAACGTCTTTTCTGAATAAGAAAAGTGGATGTGGAAATGTTTCAAATTTACCTAGGCACAAGAACTCCAACAAGATGTCCCTAGCTTGACTCGAGGTAATCTAGTACATGATAACAGGCCTTTCTACACACCAGGTTTGACACACCCAGGGGATATCCATTGGATATTGAAATACTATTCACATGCCATTATAATGGATTTAAATAAAGGATGACTATAAATAAAATATGTCAAACCAAATGGTTAATTTATTAAATAAGTAGGTTCCATGATTTAGACACCCTATAAGTATTTTTTCAGGATCATATGTTATATAGATACTATAACTGTTTTCCATACTATGCATTAGGGTTTTATTAAATTGATATATCTATAAGGAAAATGGTTAACATTTCAGTTTTTAGTTCTAGATTGTATGGGAATTATGAAAATATATCTCCTATGTAGGAATATCATAATGTGAATCATGACGGTGGTGTGAGTATTTTTTGTACTTATGAAGATAACTAGAACAAAAAAGGCATGTGAATGGTATGTCACATTCATCTAGTATTTTAATAATTAAGCAAAAGAAGTTGGATTATATTGATTTTGAGGAAAAATAAGACATTTTTCATATATAATATTCTGTAAAATTGGTATTAAGGAATACTTTCAAGAGGACTAAGTTATGGTCCATGAATAATGTTATAGGAATGAAGTATTTGTGTTTTTAATTCAATGAATATATTATACAAATCATGAAATAAATGATTATTCTTATTATATTTTTTCATTAAGGATATTAAAGTGAATATTGGATGGTGAGGAAGACATAGACAATTGATTTATTAGATACATGATATTTTGGTTAACGGAAGGTAAAAATTAATTAATGTTTGACGTTGATATATTAGACTATGGGTAAAGATATGATTTATATCAATAATTAAAATAGATGATATAAAATATCCTCGAACTAATAATTGATAATTTGGCCTATTACATCATAGATTATGTTTATAACTTCTTTGATTTAAATAATGTATCCAGTAGTCACTATAATAATGAAACATTCATGTTTTCGAAAAGGATTTTTGATATATTATTTTATTTCCATGTTGAAAGAAAATATAGGATGAGGTTATTGACAAGTTTTTAATGTGACAACAAGTTATACTTTTTGATATATGATGATTAATTTCTAATATTATTTAATGAAATTATTTCTAATGATTTTAGTTTTCTTTATTCGAAAGGGTTATGAGGTTAGAATATTTTTGAAAGAATAATTTAAACATTGGATAGAGTTTTTGGAATAATATATTATATTACAAATTTATGATTTATAGATATTGGTAACCAATAATAATAATGTGGTTTTGATGATAAATACCCATTTATGGGATGGGATATCATATTTCTCATTATGTGTTAAAACATTGGGAATAAATATTTCACCTTTATTTTAAAATAATGTGGCCATCTTAATCGATGAAAAACAAAGGGTGGGGTTATATAAAAATCATGAATATATATATTTTCATGAAAATTATTCAATTTTAGGAAAATAAGATTATGAAAAAAATGATATTAATGTACCTTTTTTTTGTTGAATTAGAGGGTCCCATTGTTTATCACAAATTTATGGCTTTATGATTGTAAACTAATTATTGACCATTTTATCAATCAAAATACATTAGAAAATGATAATAATATTTCTCTTTCAAATAAGTATTTTCACTTCCCTCCTATGTAATCCTATGTGGAAATCTATTTATATGTTACTTTGGTTAACAATTCTATTTCCCAATTTTCATTTTAAATATTATTATAAGTATTCATTTTTACAATATAGAATTTAGTTAAAGAAACATTAATGTATTAAACCATTGATAACCCATATGTGTTTTGGTGTATTTTTTTTAGAAAGTAACACTCCAAGATTTTGTGATTTTTTTGAATTTATTAATCTTTTTTTATATCATTCATTTCATGCAACAATTATTATACTTAGTCATGTATTAAATCAGTATGTTTTTCCCGACTTATATAAAACAAAATGTTAAAAATAAATTACATTGAACATAAAAATTATCATTCTCTACATGTAACACCATTTTTATTATGAGTGATATGAAATAAATGAATTTCCCTGAAGGATTGTGTAACTTGCAAGACTGAGGTTTGCCGAAAAATACTAAATTATTTTTACAAAATACATTTTTAATTTAATTAGATATAACCTAAAAATTACTTTAGAGGATATGAATAATATTATTTAATTTATGGAAATATACTATTTTAAGAATATAATATTAATTTATAGGATACCAATTAATTATAAATGTATATGAAATTTTGTTGAATATTAAATTTAATATAATTATACTTATGGTCACAAATCTTTTTTACCAAAAAATAAAATAAAAAACTAACATTTATTCAATGTAATATATATGTTATACATTAAAAAAAATTCGATTTTTATCCAATATAATTGATGGACCATAGATCAGAATGATCCCATTTTTATGTCTAAAACATATATTTTTATACCGGTTGTTTTTTCACTATATAATGAATAAATCATTTTAAATACCAATATTTGCCCATTTATAAAATTTTATGTCAAAAAATATATATAACCGTTTATGTAGAAAAATTAAAATTATCTATGGATATGTTTTTTTATTCTTCTGTAAGGATAAATTTTTTAATGAATAATTATAAAATGTGCAATTTTAGTTCAAACCTGATTTTCATGTAATTTATTTACATAGTGAAAATATATTTGAAATTATTTTAAATATGTTATATAATTATATTTTTACCAATTAATGAAATTTAGGCTTTTTACATTATTTTAGCATTGAAATTTGATATAAAAACCTATACAACATTTTTAGGATTTTAATTAAAAACCTAAAGTGTCTTCCTGCAAATGGGATGAAATTTAAATTAATTTTATCTAATTCTATTATTTTAATTTAAAAAAATGGATATCTTATTTTGAAAAATAATAATATATAATTTACAATAATTTCAAAAAAATTGACCAATAATCTTTGTAAAGGTAATTAAAATTAATAACATCACTTATAGTAAAATCAAACATATCTATGAAAAAATTACAAATGTAAGATGAAAAAGACCTAAAAACATTTCCAAGAGCCATTTTATGTCCATATTTTGAACCTATATTCCTTTGGATCTAATTTATATCATTATTCGATCCATTTTCAACATGAAAAACATGGGAGGAATTCTCTCATCAATTATTTACTTAAGTGCTACTCTTCTTGCCTATATAATTTCACCATGTCTCCCTATTCTTCCAACACATCAGTCCAAAAAGGATCGACCAATATCATCTATGTAATCATCCCAAAAACCCTTCCTACCTCCTTGGAGACAAGATTTTTTCACAAATTCCTTGATGGAATCCTTTTTGAACAAACAATAATGAGTTACCTAATTATGAGGTAACACCATCTCTCAATCTCCTTTCATTTATTTTCCTTTTCAACAACGTCATCTCTATGTATTAGATTACTATATAAACACAACATTATCCTAATTATATTAGGTCTTATTCTAAGCATTCTAATACTCTTATAGACTCCTCTATCTTATGGATAACAAGTATATCGAATACATGTACAATGTACTACCGCATCACAAAACGATAATTGATCATTTATCATTTACTACTTCTCTAAGATTAAATTTTTATTGGAACTGAATTTATACATGATAAATATAATATATATTATTTAATTAATTTTCATTATTAATTTTATTAAATATATCTCTTTACAATATATTTGGTTTAAATAGGATAATTTTGTTTGAGGAACTTCGGACTCTCACCCCTCAAAGTGATGTGATTCGTTCACACACAAAATGAAATGAATTAATCATTTGTACAATGATATTATATGATATATATAATTATAATTATATTATAATTATATTATATAGAAACAGAAATATAGTTCAATTTGATTTAATCTTAAAATTATTTAAAAAATGGAACCAATTTTAATCTGTACATAAATCGTATCATCTCCATGAATGTTGTATTATATTTAATAGATATATATTATATTGATTTTTATAATATGATTATAACGAATTTAACTGATATTTATAGAATGTTTAACATTTTTTTGACCATTTTGTTAGTATAAGACCAATATTTAACATAAATTAATACACATGTGAAAAAAGTAGGATATGACCTGAAGTGAATCCTTGACATAGAATTGTTAACAAGAGGGTAATTTAAATCTATAATAAAACCATAAAGTGTATTATAATTACCAATATGATTTTTTTCTAGATTTAAAATAAATATCAATATAGTATACAAGATTATTTATGGAGTTTCATGAGAGTTAAGACACAAGGATAGGGGATTTCATCCAACTTTTTAGTTATCTGTGATTCATTCGTTGTTCACAACACTTAACTTTTCTGTGGTGTATGTATGTGAAATTATTTTATTATATATATCATATATTTATATTTTTCGTTAATAAAAAATTCATTTTATTATTTTAATTTTTTTGGTTATTGTTTCAGATGATACCAAATCATTGAAATAGTTATGTCTTAATTTTCTATGTTTGAGAATCATGTTTTCTTATGAACCTAATTAATATTTCTCAGTGTATATGCATACATATTCCATGTAAAATAATGAATTTACAAATTTTCATGATATATTGACCCTCGTGTAATTTCCTATTATTATAATGATAGTATGATCCCTTGTTACTATGTTATATGAGTTTTTTTAGATAATCTCATCACTTTTCCTAATGGTTTTTTTTATGATTCGATGACTAATTCATATGTTCCATCCTTCATGAAAGATAATGAATTTTATTCTAATTTGTTTATTAATTAATTTTCCATATATTTTTTCAATTTTATCCAATTATTAGTAAATATTATAGTTTTAAATGTGTTTTTATGATATCATGATATTACCGTCTATTTGGTTAGAAATAATTGTTCCATTAAAATCCTGCTTTCCCAAAAGGGATTCCATGAATGTTCTGATATTATCATATGATACATATATTAAATTTATACCTTATTCATATTTTTACTATTTACTCAATGGAATCAGAATTTATTTCTCTGAATAAGTAATTTTTCATTCCTTTTTACCATATATATCAAATTTGCCTTTTACCTTGTGCGGAATGTATGGATTTATACACCATAATTAAATTAATGATTTATTTCATGTTTAAATTTTAATGTTGAAGAAGATGTTATTAAATGATATTAAAAAATGATTTTTAGAATATTTTCATGATTCTTTTATATGTCTTCATGTAAAACGATTTTCAAAATGTTTCACTACTGGAAATATTAGCTATACCTACCGAACAATTCTGAAGGATAGTAAAACCATTGTTATAGGATACCTATAAAATCATTTTGAACAAAACTATTGTCATAGGTCTCTTATAGACACCATATTAAATTGGTTTTCCATAAACCATTGGTATATTCCACTTTTAAACATCACATACCAAAAGTTTCTCCAAAACTATTAGTATAGGTCTGTAATTAGGAATTATTCCAACAATATTTGACTAACTAATGGTATATCTAAAAATATCAACAAACATATACCAATGGTTATCAAAAACGTTGGTATAATCATATATCATTATTTTTTTAACCATTGGTATGAAATATCCATATTATTTATGATTTATTTTTGTCAAATAAAATTAAATAAATAAAATTTTATCAAACATATGAATATACATACATAAATATATTTATGAAATTATTTTCACAAAAGTCATTTTAAGATAGTGTTTTGGTCATTGATATATAAGTAAAAGTTCATGGGTTCAATCATATGTAGTCTATTTTATTTCATATTACATATACCAAGGGTTGGGAAAACCATTAGGATATCGCTATCCCAGATAAAAGTCACTAAGCAGCCCTCAAAACCATTAATATTAGATATAACCTTTTATCGAAACCATTTTTTATGGGCTATTGTTCCATTATTTTTTTCAATACTAATTTAAATGTTATCATGGAAAATGATTGTCAATATTTTTTTAGACTTATATTATATATTTTCAAGGAAAATTATCTTAAAAATGTTTTGGAGCTTATTTTATAAAATCTCATGGAAAATTGATTTCAAAATGATTTAAAGCATCATTTTAATGTTTTTGTATCTTTTTAAAAGAATTTTTTTAAAATAAATTAAAACTACTATTATATGTTTTATATGGAAATGGATTTCAAAATGTTTTTGAGCCTTCAATATAATATTCCAATGTATTTTCAAGGGAAATATATTTCAAATGTTTTCATTATTTAATAAAAATAATGAATAAAGGAACTTTTCCTTAAACAATTCTTTCAAAATAACCTTACAATATATTTTATATCTAATATGTCATATTTTGATGTTACTCGTGACTTTTTATGAAATAATCCAATGTTTCCATTAATATTCAACCTAAATGGTTTTTTTGATATAATTATTCATATGATACTCATTTCTCTTTCACAATATAAAAGATTTTGAAATCGTCTTCTATTAATGGGATATGTTTGTGATGAAATTATTATTAAATTTGTATCCTTTTGAATGGGTTATGATATGATTACATGTATATGATAACCAATTCTTTTCATGGGTTATAATAAGTCTTTTTATAATTTTGTGGAACATGTATGTGTGATTTCACAATAAGAGGGGTGAGACTTATAACTCCTAACAATTCATTGGGTAATGATTTATATCCCATTATATAGACATAGATGGAATAAGAAATGAACATGGTTCAGTATTTAATGGATGGGAAATGAAATGATCTTTGTTCAGTTTTACATGGATGGCAGGGGAAATGACCTCATTTTAGTATTATAGTGATGTATTTGGAAATAATTTCAGTTTTTTTACCGGGATGGATTATTAAATGAAATCAGTTCAGTATTATATGAATAGAATGAGTATGGAAGTTGGTTTAACAATACAGGATATGAACGAGTTGTGAACCCAATTTAGTAGGGGACATTATCAATCATGATGGACTTGGTATAGATTACATTACAAAAATAGAAATTATATTATATTCAAACAAAATTGACGCAATTCCCAATTTAATACATATGCTATGATTTCATAGATTATATTATTTATATACTTATAAATTATCTTATGAACTAATAATATTTATTATGATATCTAATATGAAGGGTATGATCTTAAAATATTATTCTCAATTCCATAAACTTTTGATCACGTTTTGATCACACGTTTCCATTATTTACCCAAACTAAGAATCTGACCTCACACTTTTTTTCAATTTTAATTTCCCCAAGTTATGAAGATAGGTGTTTGGTAGAAATATTAATGGTGAAGATCATTATGGTATATATTGTATATCATTTATGTGGATAACTGATTTTGTTTCCAAGTTTCCAAAGACATTGGACAATTATGGTACTTAAGCTAGTATTTCTATAACATATTGAATATTCATAAAAATGATATAATATACATGTTTGTTAAGACTAGGTCACTATAATTGATTCTTCATATACATAAAAAGATAATATTTTTTTACAAAACATTTCCTATGATCATAATTTCAATCCTATAAGTTTGGATCCAACATTATTTATTTATAATAATTTAGTGCTAACTCTCACAGATGACCCAAGGTCATATCAATGAATATAAGACTTACTATAAAAATATCAGATAGTGAGGTACATTAATAAACAAATGAAGTCACTATTAGAATAATTTTAATTGTGGAAAACATGTTGGACCCCCTAACTAAATCATTATCCATTCAAATTCGTGAACATCTTGTGAGAGATACAAGACTGATGGTTTTATCCAATTTCCTTTTTTAGTATTCGAATTCAATGGGTTTCAGTTACCTATAACTGATCTACAATAACATTATAATTACATGTTTTAATTTATTATATTATTAATATGATATCTTATCATATAAAAAAATTATGTGACATGACATGTGATTTCGGTCGTTTGTACGGGTCACTCAGATTTTTCATAGTAGTTCACTTCTATGATGATAACTATGAAAATATAAGAAATTAAATATAAATATATATTATATTGGTGTAAAATATATCTTGATAGGACACAAATGATACAGGTTATCCTTGGTGGGGGTACGTAGTACATTGGTTAATATATTGATGATTTAATCAAATGAAAATAATTCGTTACGGAGATTATGACAACATAACCACCAATGGGAAAATAAAATTCTATTAATTTTGAAATATTAATATCTATATTGTGAGTAATAATACTGAAAAAAAATATTATTATTTTTACATTTCATCATTCATATAATGTGCATTTTTTCAGAAAACAATAATCGCTCATTCTATTAGTATGGTAGGATATATTTTTTGAATTGGGAGTGACGTGGTATTGATAAATAATGGGAAAAAGGATGTATTTCGTCTGTTCACTAAACAATGTTTATTCTATATAACCATTAATGGGGATATAATTTCATGATTATTTCCTTGGCCATTATGGCATTCATAGTTCATTGAATTCATAAAATTCAAAAAAAAATCACATCTATCATATTTGTTTTTGAAAAAAATACGAAAACAATTTTAATTATATATATCATTATAAAGAGATTATATTACACAATTTATGATCATAATAGGCTATATATTTTGTAAACATTATCATATTTCTATATGATATCCGACTATTATTTATAAAGTATATCCATGATATTTTTATTTTTCTTTCTTATCCTACTGAGAAAGGGTCCTAGAGGGTCATAATACAAATTTATTCAATGAATCTGTTAAATTCCTTATGAATTTAACATGTTGGATCAATATTATTCTTTTATATAATATTATAATTGTTAGATTAGGTTTTATTGTATATTTTCAGTCACTATTTATTTTAGAGAATAAATATTTATGTGTTGAATATACAGGAACTATTTATTATCCAATTGGAAATTTATTTGGTTTCATCAATTTAATCATTTTATATATTTTGGTTTACTTTGTATTAAAATTTGTTTTTTTAGATCCATGATTTGTTAATAATTATTTATTTTTAATTAAATGATATTATATTTTATAAAAATAATTCATAATGAGGTGGATTTTATTAAATGAATACATATTCATTATTCATGAGAGGATAACTATATATATGGATTGGAGAAATAAGAGTAGTGGTTCAGTTAGAAATATCATAATAAATATTATCAGAATAGTTATTAATTTAAATATTCACATAAATTAATATTTATATATATGGGATTTCATACCATTTTTTGTAAATATTATATAAAAATTAATTAGACAAATTACATAACATGTATTATGAAAAAAATAATGAAAATTCAAAAATCCAATATTTTACAACCCTAAAAAAGTCTAATCAATGTTATTAAGTATTATGGATAGAGATGATTTATTTCAACATTATTTAAAATTATCTATAGGGTGAATAATTAAATTCTTAGAGAGATTTCATTATAAAATCCTATGAATAGGGAATAACAATTCACCCCCTATATTACTGAAACAGAGTTCTATAAAGGATTAATTTATGACCATTGAAGATAAATATAAACCATGTATTCATCTGTGAAATAACGTAGTAAATATTATAACAATGTTCATTGTTTCCATCAGATCATGAGGATTACATCAATATTGAATCTATACTTGATTCCTCTAATGTAATTTTATTATTTAAATGGTGGTCTGCTAAATCAGTTATGAATAAATGATTCAATAACTGGTAATTTATTAATTAAATAATTTTGTTATAAATGATAATATAAAAATATGGTCCTCTTGGATTTTGGAAAAACATTCCAATCATATTCTGATGTGTGTTTCAAGAATATGGTACAAAAATTTATTTCAGAACCTACTAATACACGTCAAAAAAACATCAAACCCTTCACTTTTGTGTACTCTCCATTTCTTATAACTTGGGATTATAATATTTGGGTCTTGAAAGATGATAATAATCCAATGTATTTATCAATCCAATGAGACTAAATTATAACTTTATAACCATTTGAGTTTCAAGGGATTTATAGCCTCTTGATCTTTATTATCCATTTATATTTGATTATAACAACAATTTTCATCAATAAATACGGATTTGTAACCATATATTTCATTAATAATAATATTTTGATTATTTACATTGATGATAACCTTTTGGATTGGTTCATGGAGGGATAATATGTTTTTATAGTCTCAAATAATCTCATTCTAATTTTTGATAAAATTAATGGTATCCACCTATTTGTGGTAATTGTCTTAGAAAAGAAAATATATATAGGAATAATTTCCCACAATGAAATAACAATGGAACTGTGAGGTAGATCAAACCTCATTATAACATGTTTTTGGACACCACATTTTTTGGGATTCCATTGAAGTGTACGGAGTATCTAGAATCAGAATGAAGTATGTCTAATTCATTACTACTAAATAAATCATATTATTTTTTTAAATATTGGGGATATAGCCTAATAATTTGGATTCAAAATTTATATATTTAATGTGGTACATTGTTCTCCCTTTGTACCTATTTTTAAGTTATTTTAACATAAAGCTCACTAAAAAAAGTTGGGGAACAATCAAATTTTATTGTAAATTTTTGGTTCACTTGAGATTGATTGTCCTTATTGGTTTCTGTTAAGGGGATTCCAATATCGATTCTTATGATGTGGAATTATTATTGGGTCTATTTATATTATCATCTAAAATAGAGATTTTATTTTTATAGACCACATGAATAATATTTTAGCTTCCTAAGAATTTCATCCAATAGTATTGTTATTGTTTTAATGCAAGAAACACACAAGGCTATATATATTTTGAACCCATTATTCTAGATGTATGAAATATATTATCATAATATTTTAAATCTCTAATAGGATAATATATATGCTTCTTCTTATTAGAGTATCAAACATTTCTATTATAACATTAGGCAACCCATCATGTTTGAATATAATATTCTATGTGTAATTTTTTTAGTTTTTTTGGGAACCAATATTCGTCCTAGATTTTATTTACATGTACATCAGATACATGGGATATAATTGTCCAAAATAATATATATATATATATATGTGGTGAAAAAGTAATTTAATTAATCTTATGTATTATATGATGACCATGCATTTGTTTTAAGAAACCAAATATAAAAATTTGGTTCATGGGATGATATTTCCTTGGGTTCTCTACTCTATAATTTCATTACCCTAGATCATTAATCCTTATGGGTTTATATAAACATATTTTTATTAGATGGAGAATATTATTTTAAATGGTATGATATTAATATAGAATATGGTATTGACTAAAAAATAGGTAAACCCCACTCTATCTAGTTGACATGAGACATTGGCATTCGACATGTTCAGATGGGTCTTATTTGTTTAGGAAATTCAATATGAAGGAGAAATTTTTTTTAGTTTAGAAAAAAATATCATCATGATATACATCAACAATATTTGTAACTATTTCAACTATTCATTTATGTATTTGTAATTAAATATAGTACTCACTTAGACCAATATATATGAGAAGAGTTAAATATAGTATATTTTGCTTCTGAATTGGGTCTATGTGTTTTATTTTATTATAATAATGGGATAGTGGTCAAAATATACTATTATAAATATTATCATGCATTTAATTTGAGACTTAATTTGGGGTCTAATATAATGATACTCTTTGTCTATTAGGGGTTGTTGAAATTATTATAATTAGACTAATAGATCATTGATTAGTAGAGATGAATGGTTGGAGAAGTAGTTAAAAGATTGAAAATTTATTTACATGATATATAGGATCTAGATGTGGAATTGATTGAGTTGGGTACAACTACATATATATGGGTTGTGTTTTTGACATCTCTAGTCTTTGGGTGGGAAATAAATTTATTTCATGGACTTAAGTTGAGGTAAAAATAATATGTTTTTTCTCAAAAAACTCTACCATGGGTGGAATTATGATAATCTATCTTATAAAAGTCATATTAACCATCATATAATATATCATTTAAATGATTCTTACTAACGTATGCTTCTCATCCCAATTCAAATAAAATTCCACTTGGTTGGTCTTTTCAGACTATCCCAATTCTAGGTTCATGAAATCATAATGGGTTATCATTGATCATGGGAACCTCCATGTTTCTTATAATTATTTTTATTATTTATATGAAATAGGAAACCAATTGTAATGTTATTTTTACTATAGAAAGATATAAATGTTTACTTTCGGGAATATGGCTCGTAACTAGCCTATTTATTCCTGACCTAATAAACTAAATTCATATGATTTCCATATTTAGTCATAATAAAATTTCTAATTTTTTGGGAATTTTTTCGGGATATTTTTACCAATAAATTTTATTTTTATAATCAATGGGTGCCTCAATGATCAGGAGTATCCTTTTAAGAGAAAATTTAAGTTCACTATCATCCGCTAATTTCATAAAGGTGATTTTGGAAGTAAAAAATTCATGGATGTTATTCAGAAAAATATTATGTATCTGGATTATTTTATGATGACCATTATGGGAACCTCATTTAAAATATATGAAAATTGGATAGAGCCATTTTACATAATCATGTATACATTCCATATGCTGGTGGATATGGTTGGCAAGGATACAATTTTGGTGTAAGAGCAACCACCAAAACCTGGATTGTAACATGTGGATATTGGATATCTGATGTGGATGATGGAACTTGATAGTCATTTATAAAAATTAATGAGACTTTTAAATATATCCTATTTCATGTTAGATACATATATCCCCCATCCAATGATTTTGGATGTATGATAAATCGTGAAAAACACTTTAAAATGGTAATATTGTCCATATGTATACTATATTTGAAAAAATAATGATACACGAGTATTAGAGATTTGAATAATTATATTATTATGATGTTTGTTGCACTCTCCATAATTTTATTTTTTAATATATATATATATATATATTATTAGGCATTGATCTAAATTTGTTACTAGAAAATACAAAAATTAGTGTGTTTTGAACCCCGAACCTAGAATCATAAACATGAGACTCTTTTACACTCATACAACAATGGTTCTACATATATATGTACCGTTTATTATATATATTGAAAATATTTTTTAATGATTTTATCCACTATTATTTGAAAAATATATATATTAATAACATATAAATATATTTATTTGTTTATATATAATATTTTTTATGAGGCCAATATGGATGGGAAATCTGTGTCTATCATTATGAGGTCTGGATTGGATTATATAAAAATGGTTATTGGGTTCCTATGACAACCAAGAACATTAAAATATATTTCCTCTCAAATAATTTTCATCTTGTCAATATCATTGTGTACAATGAAATCCAATTCTACATGAAATAAGAATTAATATGTTGTTATAACCTATCAATTAAATTGGTGTGTTTGAAGATGACAGAATATAATTTTATCTTTCTATGAGATAATTATTAAAAAATAAAAATCATTCAATTGAGTGGGAAATTTATTCCTCAAAACTATATTTTTTTAGAATATATGTTTTATCATGTCTCTCACACATATATTAATATTAATTTTTTAAATAAATATATTTTATTTTTTTAACACATAATGTAAGAATAAAAATATTGTTATTTTTTAAAAAAGAAATTCAATAATTATCTTTTATTATGAAATATGAAAATTACTACTTTTTTTAAAATATTCCATTCCATTTAATGAATTTAAAATGTTAAATATTATTTTCAAATATTAATAAAATGATAAATGTTAATTTAAATTATTATTATCAAAATTTATTTCATTTTAATCTCTTTCATGTTGAATTTTAAAATAGAATCTTTTAAAAGCTAAGACAACATTACGTCGGAAAAATAAATTTTCTTCATGCATATAGGATTAATTTTAAAATAAATTATACCAGTTTTATTAATCGAATTTGTTAAAATGGATTAAATTATATGAATCATAATTTATTGTTATTGTATAATATTTTCTGCATAATTTGTCATCGTAATTTATAGTAACAAATATAAAAATTATTTACATTTGTAAAGCTTAAAATGACATTACAAAAGTGTTTAACTAGAATGATAATGGTTTAAATGAAGAAGAAACAAGTCCATTTTCAATTAGAATAATTATTGTAATATTTAATCTTCTATTGTGTTATATTTGGATATTTTGGAACATTTTTTAGACATACAATGTTATAATTTGATCAATTCAAAAATCTCAATATGTCATTTTCCATCTTTTAAAAAGACACCACCTCACTACTCCAATTCACATTTTAAAAGAATTTTTTTCAAAAATTCATAACTAAATACTGCTAATACATTTTATATCATGACCTTGTGTACCTTATATTATCATAAAAACATGGTAGATATGCTTTGGGATTAATCCTATAGATATTTTTGGAAATGTTGTATGGTTCTTAAGAAATAATTTTTAGTTTAGCTAATCTTTTATCGACTAAAAATAATCATAAAATATGGTAAAATAGTAAAATAATATATAAAAAATGTTTTTATATTATTATATAAAAGTAATAACATATATTAATCTCCTCTTCTATGAAATGTAATACCAAATTATTGATCGCATGTACGGAGGAAAACAACTCTTCGAACCGATGTAATTGACTTTCTATAACCCCCAATCATGATCGGATATAATGATGGCTTTAATATATATACTAATAAATGTGATATAAATGAAATATATATTCATATATATTATTAATATCCGATATATATTATTACCATCTAATCAACTAAAAAACATTAAGGTCACTTGTCAATAAATGTGGCCTACGACCTCAATAATACAATGATATTCACTTTTTGTTTTTTTTTGACATGTAATGGTGACATGTTGAATTTTATGATAACATATGATTTATATTATATAATAATTATACAATGACGGTTATTTATTAATTAATTCTCTTTCATTGAATCTGATAAAATTTAAATCATTTTTCATTGGAATGTACGACCCACCGTCTCCATGAATGACGTAAGACGTTTTTTTATATCTATATTTTGAGGGTATGTTATAAATAATTATATAATAAATAAATAAGACATGTATACACTATTTGACATTTATTATAGTATTTAACCATGAAACAATTATAATTACTGAAAAAACATAAACATACAGAAAATAAATGAATTCATTATCACACAGAATAACACTCTTAATAATTATATGTTAATAAGTAGTTAATAAAATGTTCTAATAAAAGTCAATAATATATATATATATATATTTTAGATTAATATATTTAAAATAAATCTATATTTATGTTGAGTGAGATTCAAACACAAATTATGAAAATAAGAACTATGTAAAGGGTTTCACGTCTAACATTTATTTCTATGATACATATTCCATATCCACTACTTATTTCTTTTTAAGGTGTATATAATTCATTTATGATAAGATATAACAAGAATATATTTATCTTAAAGTACATTAATGTTATTTTTGATGTTATTTCCTTCATGGGGTTTTTTATTCATTAGTTACCAAAACAATAAGTGTATTTTACAATATCATTTTTCATTAGGGTTTTTATATATAAGTATTATTTGCGGAATTGTTTTATATTAATATATTAATAGTAATATAATTTATTATCCTTTGGTTATTCATGAAAATTTACAGTGATAATATCATTTTATCTCTTAAAATGTAGTACTTTTTAAAATATTTATAAATCATTGTTTCTTATGGACTGTATAACATTATCGAAAATCATTACCACTCTATGATTATATAATTACTATATGATTTATAATAATTATTTATAAAATAATAATTTTCATAATATTCATAAAATATAATTTTTAAGTGATTTGAAAATTGAAATTGAAATTTAAATCATGAATTTTTAAGGCCATGTTTGACTATTTATTTTCATTAATGAAACAAATTATAAATTATATTATGTTTTTTGGGAATATTTTATAATGATACCATCCTTATTATCAATAAAGATGTGGTATGTACTCTATGATAAGATATTTGTTATTTTGATATGTTTTTTCATATTAATCATAATTGTTTATGATTGTGGTAATTAAATTGTGAAATTTTTCACATTTTATATACTAGATTATCAATATGAATGTTTATATTCATCATGTTTAAATCCATATATATGACGAATACATTGGACATATTATGTGATTGTCGGGGGCCATATAGTGCCTCAATCAATCAATTTAACTCACGAGTCAATCTTCATTTGGTATTTGGACTTGGCTTTACAAATTTATGTAATATTTCATTACACAAGGTCATTAATGTTTTGTTATAATGCATTGAATTATACATAACATAATTATGGGATTAATCATTGATTTCCATGGGATGATTGGATTTGTAATGATATACATGAAATAATTTGAATCTCATGTGATTATAAACCAGGAATTCTGTGATAATAATTTTTTCATGCAATATTATTCTTCATTGTCAACAAAATTATTTAATCTAATTTATTTCTAAGTATTTACATTATAAGGTTTATTGTAGCACATGTATTCTTTAGATAATCAGATTTACATATACCCATATGAGAATCATACCACATCCATTTATTGAGATACATTTCACCATTTCTTCATGATGTGTATAACGATTCATATATATGGATATCCTTAGTGAATAATGGGTTAGTCAAAAAAAAATATTGTTTTTTATCTTATGTTTTCATTTTTGATGTGAGAATCAAGTATATTGATAGATTATAAAAAATCATTTATCTATTCAGTCCATTAGAATAGGATTTCTTGTATCTAGTAATAATGTAATAATGTAACAACTGAAACTTGTATACTATGGTCAGGGTATTTATAGTTGGTATTAGTGTATTTTTATAAAAACCCATTGGAAATAATTCTTCAAAAATATATATCATATATTAAAACACTAAAAATGAAATTTATTTGTATTCTATTAATATGGTATAATCCCAGTGTTTTGGTATGGTATTGATTATTTGGTTTTCATAGAAATACATACTTGTATATATAAGAATAGTATCTACATCTATGATAGTTATACAAATCAGTAATAACTATAGTACTGATGTATTTTTATTACTCAATTTTCACTTGGATTATGATAATAGTACATTCATGACACCTAGATTGACAGACTTATTGGATATGTTTGGATTAAATATCTTTTTATTTATAAACAATTTTTTACATATTTGAAATTAATTTTAATCTGAGAACAATCTCAAATATTCCATTTTTCATATTTTGATATTACATTTGATAAATTATAACTATTTTTAATGTGTTTTTGTAGTTTTTTAGTTATAACGTAGTTTTCCTAATGTAAAGAACATATCCTATGAATTCAATTAGGTGGAAATGGAGCATAGTAAATATAATGTGAACTATATCAATGCACATAATCCATGTATGTATTAACATCTAGGTAAGAAAAAAATGATTGAGTCATAGATATAGTTATAAATGGGTATATAATGACAATATTGGGGATGGTGAATCATGTTTTGTCTAAAACCATTTTCATGAATAGGTAATAACATCGATCATCAATGCATTTTAGAAATTTTTGACATTTACATGCATTAGAATCCTATATAATTCAATTATACAGCTAGTCTATGGGTATCATATAATTGGATATGTTTCTTAGAGGAGATATTTATCATAATGGGAAGTAATGAATGTAATAATTTCTTCTTCGTAGTATTCCATATCAAGAGTGATGAATTAAAATGGTGGTTCGTGATTCAAAACACTAAAGGTGATGAGAAAATAATGAACATGGAATGAAAGGATTTTATGGAAATTTTCGTAGAATAATATTGTCCTCATAAAAAATGTGCATACATGGAGATAAAATTTTGATTACAATAAATAATGGATATGAAAAAGTTGATAAGAATAATGCCACATTACAAGTGAATCAAATAATGTATCAAACATTGTATGTAATAAAAATAGTTAAATTGACTAATTCCTTTGTGGGAAAATTGAAATAATTATAATGGAACTACTCTTTCCATCATTCTTTTCATATAATGATATAGTATCATGTGATCTAAATTATTGGAAAAAATTATACATGTATTGCATCATTAATGAATGAAAACATAAGAATTAGGATGGTTAGAATATTGGAATATGAAACATGGAAAAAGGAAAAAAAATAAGGGTGGAATTTCTATCTTGTAATAAATTTTGAAAGAGCCTCCATGAAACATGATTTATGGGGATGTGTGGTTTCTAATAGTGAAAACCTAATTTCCATCATGCTATTTATTTGAAGCGTTTGTAAGAATATTAAAATATGAAATTCATTAAATATAAGAATATGGGATATGATGGAAATTATTTTACAAATAATAAATGTAATTTACCCATAAAAAGCTTAGGGAGTAATGATAGGTTTATTCAACAAAAGTTGAGGATTAGTTTCAAATAATGTGGTGGATGTAGGGTTAATCATATCCACCAATTTAACAAATTATTTATATTATTCATCTTGATAATAAAATATTATATGTTTCAAGTATTCTATAAAAATTATATATTTCTATAACACCTAATTAAGGGAGTCATCAGTCCAGAATCTTAGTGGATATATCACTGCAATTACGATTTTCCAGTCAGTTCAAATTATGAGAACAAAATTAACCCTACATTAGGCTATATTATTTTGACAATTTTTATTTTGATATATATATTGGGATGGTCTAGTCGTAAAAATATGTTGTAAATTTTTATTCCATGTATAAGGAATATATGATGACTGATGAAGGAATAAAATTGCTCTTTTTATAGGATTAATCATCTACGTAAGATATAGAACCACTCCCAATATACCTACTAGATGATATTAGTTAGGAAGAATAGTAGAAACACCACAAAGATGAAAATTTTAATACCCAAATTGAGGATGTTCTTAAAGTTTAATAATATAGTGACATATTAACTAAAGAGTTACTATGTAATACTCCACATTATGAATTATATTTCCCCTTTAATTTAATCAATATTCTAGGACCAATATTAAAGAATCTCCATAAAATGGAAAATATGGAATTAAAAAATATGAGGAAAAACACGAGGAAATGTTTGTAAAAGGATTTATACTTTCTATGGTTTCTCCAGGGGTATACCCTATCCATCTTGGTAAGAAGAAATACGAAAATATGAGAATGTTACATTATTATAGAGAAATCAATGCTTTTAGGGTTAATATCAAGTGTCTTATTCCTCAAATTGATGAATTATTGAAGTAAATTTAATTATATAAATATTATTGAATGATTAACCTTTATTATAGGTATAATGATTTTTAATAAAGATGACTAATATTCAAAAAACATATTATGGTATCATGTATGGACATTATCTGTTTTTAGTAATTCCATTTAGATTGACTAATGTTCCAAATATATTCATTGATCTAATGACTGAAATATTAATATAATATCCTGATGATATTGTTGTGGAATTTATTAATGATATTGTTGTGTAAAAAAAGAGACACAAAGTCCATGAGAAACAATTTTATATCATTCATAAGACTCTAATATGAAATAGATTATATGTATAATTGAAATGTGTTTATATTGGCACAAAAATATAACTTCTTTTTAATATATTATATCAAAAGATGGAATTTCTGGTTATAATGAGAATAAAATAGTATTACATGTGTGTATGATGTCAATAAAAATAATATAGCCACATTTTTCCCTAGGTTTGGTCAGATACTATTAGTGATTTACAATAAAATTATCATATTGGCTAACCAATCATCCAAGATTACTCGTATACTGGAAATATTCATAATGAAAAAGGAATTTATATAATTTTTTAATAAAATTAATAACATATTGGTTAATGATAAAATATTGGATCTTCCCCCAATGAATTATTAAAATGAAATATTTGGTGATGCACCGTAGAAGAGATATAGTATTCTCTATATGTATAATGTCAATGTTATTTCATATTCATAAAATTTCTAAATGATTCATGGGAAAGTAATTCCAAATCATGATATTGAGTTGGAATCCATAAACATTTCAGTATGTATTGGAATACAGAATCATCATGGATAATTATGTGAGATTTACGCTGATTATAAGTTATTGAATTAAAATGATTCATAATTGAAGATCAATTGGAATAAAATGGGATGGATCAATATTCTCAATTATTATGATATTAATATACAAATTATTCTAGGAATGTAAAAAAAGGTTGTTGATTCATTGAGATGGAAATATCATGGTGTTACCAAAAAATTTAGGATCATCAGTGTACTTATATCATCCTTAATCAATGCTGAATTTTAGTATTTTTAATAAATTCTACCAATTATTAAATAAAAAATTAAATAAAATAAGTAAATATTTTATTAATAAAACACTGAATATGTTATATATTTACAAAACTGGAGAACACTTCTAATTAATACAACTCATTATAATTCTTAAACATACATCTAGAGCACCACCATGTAAAATGAGATGTCCAAATGTGTATCCCATATCCCCTGAAAAATACTTAAATAGAAGAGTGATAGCAGTAATAATAATAATAATTCTATGAAAAATAATAATATATGAAACCATTATGAAATCAAAGAAAATATCTTATATGAATTTTGATAATTTTTTCAAATACACTATGAAATGATTATTTATAAAACATATGTTTTCACTAATGGAAAAATATCACCATTGGATTTTTAATAGAAATTATTAAATTTTTAAATAAATATAAAATTTGTTTAAAATGGTTGTTGGAAAATAATAATATATAATATTTGATGTCATATCAATTAATGATTTTTTATAAAAAGTTAAATGTTTAATAAAATCATGGCATACCATTGAGAATATGATAAAGTTATACATTATTTCATGTAATTAGAGGTTAATAGTAATTATAAATTAACCTTTATTAAATGTATCATATATGTAATGAAAATTGATTGATATAAATAATGATAAGTTATTTAGTACACGTTTACAATTATTAACCTTGTCTTTTTATAATTTTTTAAATAACAAAAAACCATTATGTATAAACCCATAACACTATGGGATTTAATGAAATAACTTATTATGTGGGAAAATTCCAAGACCTAATGTGAGATGGAGTATAATTTTCTATATAACTATGTATGTCAATAGGCCGCATGAGAATAGAGCCTGAGGGGTCAAGGGGTGGATCTTCTAGAAGTACCATGGGTCTCTGTGTATATCACATGTCGAACCTGCATGAGCCTGTTTGTAAGGATCCCTTAGTGTTTGTGATTGTGTTTCCCAGGGGGAGTAACTCTTAACTTGGTTTATAAATGGGTTCTTGTTATTAATCATTTTGATGAGGGATGTTGCAGGATGAGATCTGAGTCGTCCCGTAAAACTGGGCTCATTTGATCAATCTATACAATCTGATGATCATCCTCTATACATTAACACTTCCAAAATTCGCAAACCAGAAGGTCAAGACCCTGATATATTCTCCACCATCAAAATACCCTTCAACCATTTCCCATCTCAGATAAATTATCTTATAAATTTGAGATGGATTATTTGTATAAAAATGAAATTGATCATTTTACATATTTTGATTACATTGTTTTTTCGTCTTTCATGTGCAATGGAATATATATATATAAATATATATATTATTCACAGAAAACCTAATATATTGATTTTTTTATGATTTACACAAACTAATGAAATTGTTTATTTAGATTTCACAAGCTCTCTAATTCCTTTTTGTATTCATCATGCCACCAATGAAGACACAAGAAATATATAAATATATATTTTAAGCATCAAGACTAAAATTCATGACACTTGGTTGATAAGAAATTATCCCGTATTTTATTACAGATATACTATCTTGGAATATTTGTGATAATCTTTTAAATAATAATAATATATATATTTATATATCTCATGCTTTCCCACCCAAAAGACCCGACTAATCATCCCTAAAACTGGCACTCTTTCCTTGCCATAAATTCTGTAAACCAATAGGTTTTAAATTCATCTTAATCAGGTGATTATGTATTTTTATTTGAATATATATATACCCTATTAAATCCCATAATTATATTATGCAATTAATTTTTATTTTTATCAATTTTTTTATAAATACTTAGTATTTCTTTTTATTTCTAATCATTTATTTGAAATATAAAATATATAATAAATCCAATTATCCAGTTATTAAATTTTCTAATTTATTGTATATATATATGATAATTAATGAAATAATCAATTATTACATGATTTGAAATTAGTTATCCCAAAACAATTTTTTTTATTTCAACCATTAAATTATTTTCTATTATGAATCTATATTTTTCTGAGAAAAATATAATTTTATATATTCCATATGGGATACCATATAATGTATACCTTTTATTTGAAACAAGTTTGAAATTATAAATGTTATCATATTATTTAGTCATTGATTTGTTATATTCTTTAATTTCATTCATAGAATTAGATATGACTGTCTTCCAAAATATCATTGAAATAATATTCACATTAATTCGAGAATTCTTATAATTTATTAATCATTTATATTTTTTCATTTTAATAGAATAAATTATTATATGTATTGATTTATCATAGTTATTATTTTCTAAATTATAAAAACAATTTTTATGTATTCTAAATAAATATTTACCATTATTTTCTTATATGTAATTAACTTATGTACGGTTTTGAAATTCATTATGGTTATGAGGGATAATGTAAGGTCATGTAATCTTTTTTCAAATATTATGGAACTAATATAGTGAATTGAATAATGTTTTATGGGGATCAAACCCAAAAAATATATGGGACACTATCCTAAATTTTTACATGTTTCTAGACTTCTGTTTTTTTATATGGCCTAATGACTATAATGATTTATCCCTAAAAATGGTAACATTGAAAATAGGAAAATCCAAATAAGTATAAAAAATAATTATAATTTGGAATATATATGGATCCATAGTATATTAAAATACATAAAAATATTTATAATTTTTTTTCATTGATTGTATTATTGTATTCTATTTTATGGTTTCAATTAATTTTTTATAAATCTTTTCAATGAAATATAATTTTTTTCAAAGAAATCATATAAAATTATTTTTTAATCCCTTTTTTGTGATAATTAATACTCACACTATGATTTAAATTTATATTCCATTGGTTTAGTAGAATTTATTTTTGTTTTCATTTTATACATGGAGGCCAAACATGACTAAATTTTTTTATGTTTTAGTTTATTTTTTGTAATTTTTATGTATTTATAAAACTATAAAAACATGTACATCAAAATATCCTTGAGTTTTAAATTATATGTGTATTTTTAATTTCTCATTATAATAAAATACGCTATATTTTTTGTGTTGATCCCTCAAGAATTTGTTTGGGGATTCACTCATGGAATCAGAGTGATGATCTAAACAAATTTGTAAAATTATAAAGAAAATAATAATTTATGTGTACCGCTTAATTAAAAATCATTTTATATAATATTTCCTAGAGGATAGAAAAGAAAATCTGGAAAACATTTGTCAATTCGAATCGAATTGAGATATAAGATAATATTAAAATCATTATTGAATGATTTTGAACCCTCTTCGAACATTCAACTCTCATGTAGGCACATTTATAAGACATACAAATCCACTGATATAATATGATTATAATGAATGTTATATTTTTGAGATTATATCGTTGTGCATGAACTCCTCAATGTCTATGCATGAGAAATAAAACAATTTGGGGTCCGTTAATAATGTTTTAAATTAACTAATCAAAATCATTGTTTAGTTAAATTTATAGGCACTCAAAATGGGGTGACCTATAAGAGAGGTGACCACCGTGCAGCCTATCTGTGTCACCTTTTGTGTTTTATTTTAATATTTATGACTAAAATACATTAAATTTGAAGAACAAGAGTCGATTCGTTTTTTTAATAGAAATAAATCCCATTCTGATGGATCTAAACATTATACCCCTCAAACATATGTCTCAACATCATATTGCTTTTTAGATTATTATGAACCTTGTTTCCCATGATGTGTATGGGGAAATGATGTTGATGAAATTGATACTACCCTAATAATCTGCTTGACTAGAACAAACCCACTAATACGTGAAAATCACCAATATTTTTTATTATTGTTAAGGTATGAATTAATTATTATAATAATTTTTTAAAATAATTAGAATTTATAATAATATTTTTTTATAGGATCAAAAATATTTAATTAATGATAAGTGGGAACTATGTGTTCCAAAAAATATTTAGTTTAAAATTCAAATAAATGTGGGGGGAAAGTAACATCAAGAATATATAATGTATTTTTGTTTTTTTCATAAATGATGTAAAATATAGAATAAAGAAATGATGAAAAAAACATGTAAAATTTTTATAAATAATTCAATTATTAAATTACATATTTCTATTACAAGAGACCTCAACTAATTCATAAATCTCATTATATGATTAAGAAAATCAACTTCTACACCTCCAATTAAAACAAGAAGGCCGAATGTGTTGCCCACATCCCATGAATCAGTTATTAATAGAATGGTTATAGTGAGTAGAATACTGGTAATGATTAAAATAATAGTAATTTATAGAACTATTATTAAAGATTGAAATAAATTTTGATTAATTTTGATGAGTTTTTTGAAAGACCTTATACAAGGGTATTTATAGACAATAGTTTGTGAATTTTTAAAAATATAACCCCCTAGTATGTAATGGTTATTAGGTACTTTATAAAAAATAAAATTGATTAAAAATATTAATTTGAGAATAATTATATAGTACTTAATTTAATATTTTTTCGTGAATTTATTTAATAACAAGTATAAAAATTATAAATTTTATAATATAACATTGAGAATTCTTATTAATTTAAAATATGGTTTCATGTATGTAGAAGGAATTAATAAAAATAAATTAAAAATTAAAAAATTTGTAATTTACCTAATTAAAATGATAAAAAATACATAAAATTATGTAATAGAATAATACTTTGACAATTATTTTCCTCTATATTCTAGAAAAAATATTTTTTACTTAAAATAATATATGTATACACTGAAAATAATAATGAAAGTCATGAAACCAATTATTAGGTGGGATCTGGCCAAGCCATTAGGTTTTTGGGAGTATACAGGTGAAAAAGTAAATTTTTCTAAAAGGAGGAACATGGATTAATCTTTTAGGGTCAATGTGGGGATCGTGTGTAGGTCCCCCATAAGTCCTTATATAGTGTCAGCCGAAGCTACAAGAGCTCGTGTGTAAGTATCTATTTATTTGTGTGTGTGTTTGTCTTATTGTAGTATAGTAACTTTATCATGGACTATAATATGGAACTATGTTTTTCTATATTTCCTCATGGGATATGGTAGGATCAGATCCAAGCTGTCTGATCTAATCAGAATCATATGAGCCTTCAAACCCTTCTCACGATCATGTTCTCTACTTTTCCCCTTCCCACATTCTTGAACTAGTAGGTGATGTCACCATTATGTCATCCACCTTTATTATTGCCATCAAATATGGCCTAGATCAGACTCATATTCTTGAAAAAATGACATAGATGAGTGGTAAATATAATAAAATAAATCATGGACATATTTTAGTTACTTTATTTTCCTTCTTCAGCTTCTAACGGAAGCCATATATATATATATATATATATATCTTATAAACCATAATATATAAAATTATTTATGATTTATATAAATTAATGAACATGTTTCTTTTTTATTTGTAAACCTCTAAAATAAATTTTTTAATTATCTTGATAGTATTGAATACATAAGAAATATAAATACCCATGCACTCACACACACACACACATATATATTGTTTGAAACCTAATAATCACACAACTTGTAAAATAAAAAAAAAATCATCCATTTATTTCTTTCAAATAAACATGTGAAAATAATTTTTTATACATTATTAATAATTACTGATATACATTTAAATATCTATGTATAATACTCATGATTTTACAAGAAAAAGAACTTTGTATTCCACCTCAAACTCACTCTTTTTATTTTCTTTTGTTTCTACCAGACATCATGATTTCAATCATTTTTTCATGTAAGAGTTTATTTTGATTTAAAAATCTACACCCACACACACACACATATATATAGTTATTAATATTCAATAATAAAATGATGTCATTCATTCATAATTTTTTTTCATTATGTTTTAGAAAGATGTAATCTATATTATTTTCTACTTTTTAATTAAAATTAGAACCCATCTGTGAAATATAGTTTCCATTTTTTTAATTTTAAAATTAAATTTATAATATTATATGATAATTAATGTCACGACCTGTCCCCCAGGGCCTGTATCATGACTACCCCAAGACCTCCTTCTATAGGAATGCTGCTGCTGACTAGCACCAAAGGCGTAAATCCCTAAACTGGGAAGGCATTTCCGTTATAACTGTAAACAAACACATCATAGTACACAACTAGAAGCCAAACAATAAGTAAAACTGTATACAAAACAAGTTTTGGAATATAAAAGGGTCCAAAAATACAAGCCCAACATGAAAGTACAAGTACAACTTAAAGCATGTACAACTAATGAAAAGGAAAGCATCTACTAGGACATCCTTCGGGGTTCCTACCTGAAGGTTTGGTATAGATGGCATCCTCATCACTCCCATCTGTCATTTTATTGCGTGTATCGATTCATATTAGGGTCCACCTCCATGTACCGTCCTGTCCTCCTACTCATTTCCTCAGTCAGTGTTGTCAATCGTCTTCAACCAACACAACGAGGTGCGAGCATAGCCCGTGCAGGGGTGAGTATAATGATACATTGTAGGGACCCCGAGACCCTCAAGGTCTCACCAAATCCAACATTCATAAACCAAAAAGTAGGAAATCATCGGATAACCATTACATAGGTGTATGACAATACATATACCTAAGTTATCTAGTAACCCATCTCAATCATGAGGAAAACAAAAAAGATAATGACTCGGCTCAACCAAGAATTTTTTCTAGGGGTAGTATAATTCTGAACCCTCAGCTGCTGGAGAACTCCTTCTCTATTGAGTACAGTGGGCCTGTTGTGTCACAAAGAGGCATTTCCCACTAACTTGGACTGCTGAGGTACTTCACCTGTCGAGTATCGTGGGTCTTCCATGCTCACATAGAGGCGCTCCCCACCGTGGGTATGTTGTGCTCAAACAGTGGCACTCCCCCTTGTAGCCTGATGACGTACTCCACATGTCGAGTATTGTGGGTCTTCTATGCTTAGATAGAGGTGCTCCCCATTGTGGGTGCGTTGTTCTCACACGGAGGCTCTTCCAAGTGGGATAGTAGAATCACTCCAAGTCGAATCGATCACCAGTCACCAAGAATCAGCCAACAACTAGGTTCCCACAAAAATGCAAGCTCATCTGTGGAAGATCTTCTCCACAAGATACTTTTTTATACTCCATCTTTCTTGATGTCACACATAGAAGTATCTCAAAGGTCCTCCATGTTGAAGAGGTATCAGCACAACCGAAAGCACACTAATTGGATGCCCAGTTCATGATTAATTTACCTTTTAGTCCCAGGGGCCCGGTTGGGTTCGTGTATGAAAAAACCTGACCGTAACTCAAAAATTCCTCGAACTCCGGTGTGGTATAATCAAAAATTTTGTCGTGCTCCAAGAATACTGGTGCTGCTGACGGTTCGTCAAATGGACGTCTGGTGACAATGATATGCCCCATTAAGGTAATGAGGTCAAAAGTGGGCCCGGGTCCGGTCCGACATGGTCGAGCCGACTTAGCCCCCCCCCCCCCCCAGTATGGGCCAACCTAGTAAGGGTCCACTCGGTGAGACCCATTGGGTCTGACCGGCCCGTTGGGTGGGTCATGCCACTATGTTTGGACCGGTCCGCTAGGCCCGGCGCAGTGGACTGTGAGGGTAGTTCAGCATGGAGGTCATCACGTAGGCGCTGCAGTGGCCGAGTAGGCCGCGGGGGTGCCGGGCATGGTGACGGGCAGGCTATGGGGGTGTTGGGTATGCCACGTTAGGGGCCAGGAAGGCTGCGGGGGTGCTAGGAAAGCACGTGGGGTCTCGGTCAGTCGGATCGCATGCCAGGCAGGGCGTGAGGGATAGCGCGGGGCAGGGCGCGGCAGCGGGCGGACAGGCGAGGGGGTGTGGGGCAGGGTGTAGCGGCAGCCAGGCAGGCCGCGGGGGCACCTTTAGCGCATCGCGTAGGCATGGGGTGGGGGGGGGGGAAGCAGGCGGGGCGCTGGCCGGGCTGGGTGACGGGTGTCCACGGGCAGGCAGGGCGAGCGCTTCTCGGGCCGATGGTGTTCGGCCGAAAGCATCGGTGCGCCACCGGAGGGGGTGGGGGTGATTTGCGGAGGCTGTAGGTAACACGACATTCTTCATCGTCGCATCATCACCATGCCGAGTTTAATCATAAACAGGATAGGCAGAGGGGTCAAGACATGTTGGTTTGTCCCGCAACCCCCATGTTTTGGTTGGTAACAATTGGCTCATCAAGAAGTAAGAAGATGATTTTTCAATTGTTATTTTCAATTTATGTAATGTTTCCATTCCTACTGAAGGTGAGAAAACAAAAAATGATATTACTCGAACTACAACCCCTACATTAGTTTCTTCATTCGTTGTTCATCAAAGTCATAGAAAGATGGTTTATGATTCGTGTTAGACGAACACATCCCACGTCGAAGGAGATAGAGGAAGAAGTTCAGAGGGATTGTTCTCTGTAGTCGAAGCCTTCCCTCATCATCTTTTTTTGTCGGGAGAGCATTCTTCACCTGAAGTGTGTTCTTCTTTGAAGACCAGTCTTTTTTGGAGAGAGTTCTCTCCTCTCCCAAACTCCACCAAAATTCCAAGGGAAAAATAATAGAAGAAAGAGTTGTCTATTAATTGTTTTCACAAAAATTCAAAATGCGGTGTTTAATAAAATGAGACAACTCATTTAATTAATGGGGGTGGAGTTGGCTCAATTATATAAAGAGGGTGGGAAAAAAAGTAAATAAAGGGGAGTTGAAGAGTTTCTCCACCTTAAATATGGGGTTCCATGGGGTTATAAGCCCAGGTGGTCCCCACCAAAAATTATCCTCCAATGGGAGGTTATGTTCGGGTGGCACCCACCATCATTACCTCTCATGGGAGGTTATGGTGTGGTGGCCCCCACCTTTATCCTCCTCTTGGATGTTTTAACCACGAAGAATAAAAACAATGTCACACTTTATTTTTATTTAAAAAAATATATTAAAAACTCAAAAACTAAATTTCATCCTCGACCAATTTCAGTCGAGGTGAAATCATTCTAAAGAGAATATCAGTGCTTCGAGTTCAACGGTTCCCTTATATTTTAGTGCCGAGCATCGGGAAAAAAGTTATAAAATCACGCTCGTATGTTTTATGATTATTCCTGAACGAAAAGTCAGAAATTGATTCTGAGAACACTGGGCCCCGGAATCAAGGGCAGTAAATTTTTGCGGACTCGTAAAAATCCCATGGATTTAAGAAAAAAATTTCCACAGAAATTCGAGGTCTTTATTTTCTCCCCAACACATGGATTTATCTCCCCATAAGAAACAACTCAAACTATGGGTTCAAATGGGGGTAATGAGCACACTTGTGAGCCTCTCGCTGTCATGTGCTCTCCCGGAGTTTCTTGTGATGCTAGAAAATATGCACCAGAGGTATCGACAATCCACGTAGGACATGCCCCTATCGATCCTAAATCTCCACTAGATCCTCCATAAAATCTTCTCATTCGTCGATGCCATGCTCTTCTTGGTCGATGATGTGGGAAGGGTCGTGCACGTATCTCCTCAGGTGAGATACGTGGAAGACGTCGTGAATCATGTCCAAATGAGGTGCAAGAGATAACCTATAAGCCACCCATCCCAATCTACTAGGGACTATGAATGGTCTGATAAATCTCAAATATAACATTCCGCCTTGGCCAATTCACCGTAGACCTCGTCATGGTGAGACCTGTAGAAAGACCTAGTCGCCATCCTCGAACTCTAGAGATCTCTATCACCTGTCAGCATATGACTCATGTCTTCATTGTGCTATCCTCATCTGCTTCTGGATGATATTAACCTTCTCCATAGTAGTTCGCACCATCTCTGGTCACCCCGGTGTTGTCTCCCCAAGGTCAGTCCAGCACAAGGTTGATCAGCAAGGTCACCCGTACAAGGCCTCAAAAGTGGGCCCATGATGGTAATTAGGTAAAAAGTGGGCTCAGGTACGGTCCGATCTGGTCAGACCAACTCGACCCAACCCAGTCTATGCCAACCTGGTCTAGGTTGACCCCGTCAGACCTGCTGGGTCTGATCGGCCCGTTGGGCGGGTTAGGCCGATAAGTTCAGTCTGGTCCGCTGGACCCAGCCTACTGCACTGTAGGGGCGGTTTGGCCTGGAGGTCGCCACGTAGGTGACTAGTCCCGAAGGTAGGGGCCTTTTCATCCAGTGCCGTGAGGGGTGCGGGTCAGGAAAATCGGCAAAGGAGATACGGCCGGTTGGGAAACCAGTGTCATGCCACGAGGAGCGCGGGCAGGCCACGCGTGTGCCTAGTAGGGCGCTATAGGGTCCGGGAAGGCCATGGGGGCACCTGGCAGGGCACCGAGTAGGCCACGGGGGCACCTGGCAGGCCGCTGCAGGGGCCAGGCAGGTCGCGCGGTCACAGGCTGGGGGACGGGCAGGCGCGGGAGGCCGCAGGCAGGCGGGTTGCATGCCGGGCGGGGCACGGGGCAAGCACGGGGGCACCGAGCTGGGTGCAGCAGCGGCCATGAAGGCCGAAGGGGCACCTACAGGTCATCCAACATGCGCAGTGGGGCGCGGGCAGCCAGGCATCATGTCGGGCGGGACGCTGAGCGGCCACGGGCAGGCTGGCCCCACGCAGGGTAGGGCTCTTGGAGGCTGCGGTCAAGTGGCCAGGCGCCGCCCGGGCCGACGGTGGTCGGACATAATCATCGGTGTGCCATGGGGGGTGGCACGATTCGTGAATTTCACAGGTAGTGTGACCTTCATCATTGTCGTCTTCTTCGCCATCACCTTATCTCCATGACGAGGTTCGTCATAAACAAGATAAGCGGAGAGGTCAGGCCATGTTTGTTTGGCCCGCACACTTCGCATTTAGGTTGGGAAAAATGTTCTCATCAAGAATCAAGAATATGATTTTCAATTGTTATTTTTAATTTCTACAACGTTTCCATTACAACTGAAGGTGAGAAAATGAAAAAGGATATTACTCGAAGTAAACCCCCAACCATTGTTTCGTCATTCATCATTCATTGATGTCAGGGAAAGATGGTCATTGATCCGTGTTAGAAGAACACGTCCCATGTTGAAGTAGCCCGAGGAAGAAGGACGGAGGGCATCCTTCTTCATATTCGAAGGCGTCCCTCATTGGCGTTCTTCAGAAGGAGAGCGTTCATCACCGGATGTGCGTTCTTAATTGAAGGGCATTCTTCATTGGAGAGAGTTCTCTCATCTTCCGGGGTCCACCAAAATGCCAAGGTAAAAATAATAGAAGGAAGATTTGTCTATTAATTATTGGTAAAACAATTAAAATTGTGGTGTATAATTAAATGAGACAAATAATTTAATTAATGGGGGTGGATTTGGATCAATTAATTAAACAGAGTTGGAAAAAAAATTAAATAAAGGGAAGTTGAAGAGTTTCTCCACCATAAATGGGGTGTTCGAAGGGGTTTCAAGCTTGGGTGGTCCCCACCAAAAATTATCCTCCCAAGGGAGGTTATGTTCGGGTGGGACCCACCCCTATAACCTCTCATGGGAGGTTATGGTGTGGTGTCCCCCACCTATAACCTCATTTCGGAGGTTCTAACCACAAAGAATAAAAATAAAGTCACATGTTATATTTATGTTAAAATATTCATAAAAACTCAAAAACTAACATTAATCCTCGACCAACTATCGTCGAGGTGAAAGTATTCATAATAAAATACCAGAACGACATGTTCAATGGTGCCCTCAGATTTTAGTTCAGAGCACCAGTTCAAAAGTTATAAAATCACACTCATACTTTTACTGATCTTCCCCGAATGGAAAATCTAAAATTGATTTTAGGCATACTGGGCCTCGAAATCAAGCACTGTAAATATTCATAGACTCGTAAAAATTCCATGTATTTATATAAAATAATTTCCGTGGAAATTCCATGTCTTTACAATTAATGTTAAAAAATATTATATTATTTGAATTATGTTATATCTACAAAGTCGTTTTTTTCGTAAATTTTTTTCCTTTAAAAATTTAAATTTCAATCATAAAATGTTATCATTTAATGTTTTCAATATATTTTTTCATTTCATGAGAAATCATTATTTGAAACAATTTTAAAATTAAAAATTTTATCATATTATGTATGAATTGTTTTTATATGTTCATGAATTCCACTCATAGTATTATATGTGTCCATCATCTAAATTATCATTTACATTCAATGCACAATAATTCAACAATTTGTTTAATTTATTAAGCCATTATTTTTAATTAATTTAATAAAAATAAATTACTATAACTGTGTATTTATCCTATATATTCATTTCAAAATTATTATAAATATGGTTATCTCATGTAATAATATATCTAATATTAATTTCATATAAAAAATAATTGAATAATGGTTTTGAAATATTTTTGGTTATGATTAAGAATTGAAGGACCATTAAAATGATTTCTAAAAAATATCATTGAAGAATCGAATGGTGTGATGTGGTATGGGGTGTGAACACATAAAATATAGTGGTTTTTTCAGACATGTGAAATTTCTATGGGGACTTATGTTTGTCTAATGGACTACTGATTATTATGATTATTCTAGAAATAATATTATTTTCAAATGGGGGAAATCCGTTGAAGTATATGAAAAAAATTAATTTTTCTAATATATATGGTCTTCAATGTAATATATACTATGTAAGGATATTAATAAAATTATTTCAGTATTTAAATAACTCTTTTCTATTTTATGTTTTTCAAAAACATTAATTTGATAAATTTTTTCATCGAAATTTATATGTTTTTTTTAAAGAAATGCATTTCAAAATAAATTTTTAAACCACTTAATGGGAAAATAAATATCACTATATGTTTTAATTTTATTTTCAACATGTTTTAAAGAATTTCATTTGGTGTTTGTTTCACATAAATAAGAAGTGAAAAATAAGCTATAAGATTAATTTTTTCATTAGTTTTATTAATTTGTAATGTGTTTTTCTAAATCTAAAAAAGACTAATACTGGAAATGTTCAAAGTGATTTTAACTCATTGTATATTTTTCATTTCACTTTATATAAAATATACTTATCATTTTTTTCATGGAACATAAAAAAATGGGTTTGGGGTTTCAAATAAATACTCATAAAAAATATAGAATATATAGATATGGGAATTAATAAATATGTATAAGAATAAAACAATTTAAAAATAACTACAAAGAATAGTTTTTTTGAATATCTAAAAAGACCCCACAAAATGAAAAGAATTTTATAAAAATTTACTTCAATAATGGAAAATATTATTAATTAATTTAGGAAGTTGTTTTTATAATATTTTGGAAGATAATATGTGATCAAAATATAACTCTAAAAAGGTAGAATTATAGGAGGATGATTGTAACATAAATTTACCTATAGACCCTTGAAACTAAATAGACTTTTAGATATTTGATGGAATTTTTTTTTGGATAATGTGATTTGGGATAACAATGATTATGATTCATGATGACTGGTTTTCTAATAGGTGAAGGAAAAGAGACCACATACATGGGGATTCATACAAACTCATCATATTCATATATGTATGTGGAAGGATTTTATAATCCACATTCTATCGATATTAGAAAATAATCCAACATATATAGATTTTAAAAGGGGTATTGTTGATATCCTTACCAAATCTTTAAATTTCCCCTCTAAATGAGAATATTTAACTCTTGATTATCTTTTACTACTATATATTAATGATGACAAAAGAAATAATGGTGACCTCATTAAATTATGTCCAATCACGATCAATGATTTACATAAAAATAATAAAAATGTCCCTAAAATGTTCTTGATATGGAGCTTCAATTCAAACCACTTATCACCCACAAGACAAAATATATCATAAAAGGTCTATTCAATAATTAGAATATATTTTTATGTCATACACTCAGGACATTAATGGTATTTTGGATCATTATTGACGTTTTGTAGTCATTTATAATAAAAATATCTATCCATCAAGAATTCAATTGGACAAATATGATATATTATTAGAAAAATTATTCTATACACAATCATGATTGTATGATGTTAGTGAAAGGTAGTATATAGTCCTCAAGCATATAAAGGAGACTATAAAAAAGTAAATATAGTTTAAACCATTATAAAAGTAGCTCAATGATGGAAAAATAGAAATGATGATAACCAAACAATGAATATTTTTTCATGTTTGGTATCTAATTTTCTTACAAGTACCTCCATGTAACTGTTTTGGTATGAATGGTTAACTAATCCTTAGGTACATAGGATCCTCATTAAAACATGAAATAATTAGAAAATTGGTTTATCATTTTTAATTTCCAAAAAATATAATTATTGTACAATATGTGTTTCATATTTAATTTCTATTTATGTATATTCTAAAACCAAAACATGTTAATGTAGTTACCCATGATAGATTGAACAGTCGGAGGGGAGGGGTGAATCGATAACTATTTTATGAAACCATTTCCGTTTAAATTTAGAAATTTGAACACTATATGTTTCTTGATCCACTAAATGTAGAAATCAAAGTAATCATTTTTTTAGTAATAATAATAGAGGGGAAATAGAACATAATTACAAGGTTTAGCTGATTGGAATACTCATTTTTAGGTTGTTAATACCCCCCCCCCCCCAATGTGGATTCTCTACTATATTATATATTTTTAAATTTTTTGGTACAATAAGAATCTTGTAATATACCTGAGTAATTTATACTCATGTTGATTCTAGATATACCTATTAGAAATCAATTTCTTCTTCAAAAGTTGGTTATAAGTCCAACTGTATCATCATTCCAACCCCAACTATGAGACTTATTCTTCATTGTCTACACCTGAAGAAGCCAATATTCGTTAAGGATTTATCCACTACAATATAGTCTTATATTGTTCCTTAATGGGATCGTTTGATATAACTTTCACATATACCTATCATGTTGCAATCAAAATTATGTGGATCTTTCCCAAATCTCTCTAATCATTTATTTCAATTTCCTCATCATAAGAAAATATCAAGGCTATAATTATTCCTTTTTTACATAGGTTTTTACCTCATATAGATTAATGAAATAATTGTATACATTTTTCGTGAATAATATATACAAGATTAGACTTACAAAAGATAGGGTAATTACCTTCATCAATTATCAATTCAATTATCATTCATGCGTGAGTAGCATGGAATCAAAAACAACATTTTAAAGTATCTCATTATGGGAACATATATTAATGTAAAAATACATATACAACTTCCACATTCTCTTTTTTACCTCCCACACAACCATAAATTCTCATGAATTCATGTTATCACATGCATGTGTAACATTATGTCCCACTATTGAAAGAGTGTTTTTAAAACACAATCCACATTATAGATTCTTCTTTTTTAGTTTACTAAACATGTATCATGAATATGATAATTTTATTTTAAAATATATTGAACAATATGTTCTTCATGCAAGTATGCATGATCTCGCTTATTCATTGCATAGGTCATTGGCACCAGTTTCTTGAAATAGTTTTGTGGAAACATAGGATTAATGAAGATATGTGTGTGACATTATGAAACATATTTTTTTAATATTGGAATTATGAATCCTAAAATCCTTCATATAAGTAGTAGTTATAGATGTTCTTCACACAAGGATTGGACCTAACATGATGTCTGCTTACCCAGTTTCTTTGTGGAAACCATTATCTTTATAAATATTATTCAATAGTTTTATAAACATTTCGAAGTCCCATGGGAACCTTCCATCACATAAGAACTGTTCTTTACAAATTTCATTATAGTTAATGAATAATATAGACTCATGGAATTTATATTTAATTAAAAAATAGATTATATACTGAATACTTACTGTGAAATTCTCAATCTCTTGAGAAATCCTTTTATATATTATGATAAATTCACTAAATCTGATTATTAAGACACATCATGGACTCATTCAAACCAACAAATATATTGTTGATTAAAATAATATGTTATATGAAATAATTTATTCCAGTATTCTCAAATATATTCCATATTTTACGGAATTTTTCTAATGTACGTTCAGTTTTCACCATTTGAGTAATATCATGATGATCATGGGATAAGGATCCAACTATCCATATTATTAAAATATTTAACTCATCAATATTACCTAAAAGGCCTCTATAAAATTTTATAAACTTTTTTCCATAGTTAATTCTTCAAATTTATTTCATGCATGAAATATTTTATATTAAATATGTGGTTTTGATTAAATCTAAATATCTCACCCATTTCTAATTATCTTCATGAATTATCATTGTAAATAGATGATGGATCCCCTATGATATAAAATAATTTATATCTTTAGTTGGAGGGCCGAGAAATAAGAGAATGTCCCAGCATGGTCGAATGATATAGATCATATGATCGATAGGCTTATGAAATGTCTAACATCTATGTGATAGAGGAATAGTTTCATGTTCCTCTTTATCCAAAATAGATTTTCCATTTGTAATTATTGTGTTTTCTCAATCAAGAAGTGTAGCATGTGTATTGAACATGATATTCATGATATTTACTTCTAACAACCAACAACATTCCACACAATCATGCCCATATGTGGCAATAAAAAACCAATATGCGGGCTCCATAAAGCCATATTTTCTTATGGTACATTTCCACTAGCCAATACTAATATTGTTGATGGAAAAAATTCCTTATATATTTCCTAATAATGCTCCCATGAGGAATGGTAAACCTCAGTCCCACATGAGCATGTTGGTTGGTTGTGGTATTAGTTTATATGTATGTTGACCACTTTTTTTATATGTGTCAACAATTATGTAATATTTAGAGAATTTATGACCAATAATAAAAGAAAAATTCATCCTAAATAATCCAACCATATGAAACCCTATACTATACTTCCCTCAATCACAACAAAATAAGTATTTATTCGTTCTCATGTCCATTAATTTAAATCATCAAAGATATTTATTCATTTCATGATATATGATATTCATATTCCAAGGCCATCTTTAATCATCAAAAAATTGATGTAAACACTGTTTCCTCAATAAATGATGTATTTTACATTTATGATAAAAAAAAATTGTCAGAGTTGAACCTGGATAATTCTCCAATTGTAAAATAAAATTACATAATATTAATCCATCGTAATTATCTAGAGATCACTCCATTATCCAGCCTCACCTAGAACATATTGACACATCATTATAAAAAAATTAAAAATGGAAAAAACCTAATTTTATTTTTTTATAACATTTTCCTATATTGAAAATACAATATTTATAATTAAATGTTATCCACCATTGGAATTATAATGAAAATGATATGTTGGGTTCTGTAAAAAAATACATCATCTCATAAAAATGATCTTATTGCTTATATGACATCATTGATAGTACTTTATAGTGTGGAAATATCATTCATTATTATCTTAACAGTGTCCTTCAAGTTAATCAACTCGAATTCTATGTGGGATAATACCTCATAAAAAATATAGATTCAATGAGGCACGACTATGCAATCCATAAAATGAAATGAATTTTAAATCAGTGTTAGAATGTTTTGATTCTTATCTAAGGAGGTTTAAGTAATCATATTCCTCAATTATGTGCTAAAATATGCTTATACATCAATCGAAACATCAATATGTTTTGGTGAAAAAAATAAATCTACTCATTTATCTCACTTTTATATCAACCAAGAACTATCCTTTGATTAATATTATTAATAAAATTATGATTTAGGTCTTAATGTGTAATTGGAATAACCCATCTTCAAAATATATAAACTATTTTTTAGATCCACATTCACTATATAGTTATGATTTACCAAATTAACTATACATATTCAACCATAAAAGGTCGAAACAATTCCCACTAATTACCATCATGTCAGTAAAAATTCATACATATATAATAGAATTTGGTCCGACCATACTTTTTCATCATTGGGAACATAAATTTTGAGCAATTTTTCTCATCGAAGTCTATCTTCTTTCTCCATTATTCTTTCATCAAAATCTAAATTCAAAATATGATTTTTCATTAGGTTACTTAGATCTTATAAAACATACACTTATTTATTTGAGGAAGTTATTAATTATTTATTCATAAAATAATATGCATCTCCTAATGAAAATATTCATTCTCTTCAATGATTCTTCATGTTTTATATATTTTCTTGAAAATCCACATGAACTATTGGTTTCATTATTTTATATCTCACATAGAAATTATATAATACAAGAGTTTTCATTTTTTTAACCTCTCATGATATTCTTCTTCTTTATATGTAATATTCATTTTTTCCTTTAGTAGTTTCTTTACTTGGGATTCCACTGACATACTTTATATTTACAATCAGGTTGGAAAAAATAACAAGAATATCTAGAAATCATTATTTCTTGTTTATAGTTTCCATATTTCATTAGAAAATTTCATATATTCACATAATTTCATATATCTATAAATTAATTAATCTTCAATATCATTTGAAATCTTCTTATAATTGTTTCATGAAACAACTATTTTTCTTTATAATATAACAGATGATATCACATTGTTTTTTGGTTTGATTTTTTTAATGATATTCCCTTTTTGTTCACATACCATGGTTGAATTATCACCTTTTTCATCATAAGTATTTCTCTTTATATTGTTTTGTTCATCCCTTCTCTATATGTCTTCTTATCATAAATTTGTGGATTCTGTTATTTTCAGAAATTTACCAAATCTGAATGTTTTAAAATTATTTCTTCCCATGTTTCATGCAACAACATGAATATCGCATGAGATTTGTTTTCTTATTTTATGGTGTCATTTTTTTAGGATTCATAGATTTTGATTCTTGAATATTTTATGTGTGACCAACTCTATTTGGAATAGTGTATGGTTATAACCCAAAACTAGAACTATAATCATATATTGTTCAATTGGTGGTGTCTAACTAATGGGATAACTTCTCCTCATAGACAGATTCCATTTTAATAGAGGATAATATCAAACACTTTTCAAATCTGGATATCTAATAAGAACATGATTTTCATCATCTCTTGTTTCAGATATTTTTGATGTTTTAGCTTTTGGTGAGGACAGAAAATTTAAATCTCACCACTAGACCAAAACACTTAATGTTGAAGGATTTATTCTTATCCTCAACTAATCCTTGGTTAGAACCCCAATCAAACAACAGTTTATTTATTTTTTCTCCATCTAATTTTATTTATTCTTATAATTAATTGGAATATATTTTAATTTGAGTATCGCTCACATATTTCGAATAGTTTTCCAATTACTCATGTTCATGGAAATATCATACACAAAATTCTCATAGGCATGCATTGGTATCTCTTATTTAAAATGAAGTATGTATTTATCTTATTATTCTCCAATGTATAAAATAGTGATTCAATATAAAAACACATACCATGTACATATATAATTAACTAAAATTATTCAACAAGTAGTTCAACATCATTAGAAGGATGATTGATTCCACTAAATAACGTTCTACCACTTCATTAGGTTCATTAGCCATTTTATCTTTCAAAAATGAATTTCGATCATTTTTTTATACAATATAATAATATTATTAATTTATTTTACCATAATAATTATATTTAGATGTATTATTAGATGGAGTAAGTTTCATTTTACAATCAGTTGAAGGTTTCATCCAATTTATAATAATATTCATCAACATCTTCATTGCCTATATTTTCTCTCAATTATTTTGAGTATTGATTAAATATTCCTCTACAGATGCAGCTAATTTAAAGGAAAATACACTTCATGATGACTCAGTTGGTTCATATGGGGTGACCATCGCTCGGATACCTCTAGAATCAGTCCATTCTAGATTGACCAGTGTGATGGGCTGGTTGAATAAGTATGATCATTTTACAAATTCATTTTTATTTCCACTTAACCTGTTTAAATTTTAAATGTTCTCAAACCATTTAATATAATATGTAAAATTCACCTTGTGTATAGTAATAATTAAAAATAGTGTAACACACAATATTTAATATTTTCATCTTAGTTCCCTAATCATTATCATGTTAGTTATACACTATAAGAATGATTATCAACTATATATGTTATTTTAAATCACAGTTGTTTGGGAAGATATTCATTATACCTCCACTAATTGATCCTCTAGTTGATTATGGTTATATCCCATTGAAATCCACCACTTCTATCATGGTTAGATATCCCCCTCAAACATACTATTATCCTATCTCTAAATAAGCTGATTTTTCTTGATAATCTCCAACTGAAAAACATCGACATTAATTATGGTTGTATCCACTATAGGTTGATCTTTTGATCTTCCTTCATCTGTTCACTAAATCATACATTGTCAAGAACAATTTTATGTAATTTTAAAAAGAATCATGGTCATTCCCAAATCACTTTGACCACCATTGTCTAATAAAAAGACATAGTGAAAAAATAATCTTTTTACTATCAATTATTATTGATATATCAGCCATAATTAGATATTAACAATAAATTCAAAAAATTATCATGATTATTTTAGGAATGATTGTACTTTCAAAATATCCTGGTATTTAACTTCATGAATTATCAATTAAATTATCCTTCTTTGATGAGTTTCATTGCATTTAAAACCCAATATTTGGTTATAAAATGGTCGGTACATATTAATGTGAACATTCATGAACCACGTCCACCTTATCCTTTCAATCCTCACACATTTAACTTAACTATAATGTTTGTATATCATTATATGCATCTGCAACCAATCGTACCTTCGTGAACCATATTGTGTAATAAACATTAAACATTATATATTCTCATATTTTTATTCATTTCATATGTTTCATTTATTTTATGGATTTATATGGAATCATATATCTTATTATGTTCATCGTGAAAGTTTAGCATGACCTCAAGGATTCATTATATATATTTTGAGATATTGTTTCCTATAATTTTTTTGGTGCCACATGGGATTCAAAAATGTATGTTTTTTACGTTATTATATGTCTTTGTGTAAGAAATACACTCTTAATCACATAATACCTCATACATACACTACTTCTCAGTTTTCTTTTCAAGATAATAAGAAATAACATGTTGTATGAGGACCCGAATGTTTCAAAGAAACTAGTTTATTCATGAATATTCATCCATGGTGTTAAACACTTTTTTAGGGAATGAATGATTATAATTTTATGAATGATTTCTTTTTTATGGATCACACATAATATCACAAAATATATATTTTTTTGGGTTGATCTATTTTTTAGAATAATAGACGCTCTTCTCAATATTTTCTGTATTATTCGCCACCTCTAGGTCAGACATATTATAGAAAATGATCTCCACCATTGATTCTCTTATTAGGACATGTTTAGGACTAATTAATTTAATAAGAAAATTATGTTTATTACCTATCTAATCATACAAGAATCATGAAAATAATTTCAAATATACTCAACATTTTATCATCAATTTCGTTCACATGTTATGTTTTCCTTTTTTGTTGATATCCTCACACACATGCTTCAAGGATCACATGATTTTCATTTATTAAAGAACAAAATCCTCCACAATATCAAAATTTACACTTGTAATGAACATATTCATTCCTATATAGCATGATCTGCCAATTAATTGCATTCATAAATGATGATACATTCAATCCATGATTTTAGTTTGATACAAATATCTCATAACATCTAAATGGTCTTTAAGAATGGATCCAGTCGAATGATGGAGGTTCAGTTTTAATATGAATTAATGGAAATCGTCAGTTAAGGGACATGGAGGAATATTCTATTCCAAAAAAGAATGAGATGATCTTATCTAAAGATATAGTCTCACTAAATCTATGACTTTTATTTGTTTGACGATCAATGGAATCCACCTCTTTATGTCACATAGGGTTTTCCATTATTCATTTATTGATTTATTAGTAAAGCAATGTTGAAAGTGGATTGAGGTGGATTTCATTGTTTATTAATTATTACAACCCCAAAAATTTCACGTGGCCACAAACATGGTTGGCCACTCGTAACATATGGGCACTCTTCATGCACCCGTCCACACATGCGAGTATTATTCATTGGCCATTCATGAGAATTAATATGTCCCAGCTAGTTTCTGGATGGCCTAGACATTCTACCATAAGGAATAGTAATCCTCAAACCAACATAATACTATTTTTATTCAATAGAATTTTTATTTTAGTATTTCAATCAATTTTTTATGAAAAAATAAATCAATTTCTAGAGAATTTATAAATTATAATGATATTCAAATCCTTCCTCCAAAATTCCACCCATCTCAAACCTTCTTTTATTCTTCTCCCATTCGTGATGAAAAATATATATTTATTTTATTTCATGTCCATCATTTAAAATCAACATTGAGTCTTCATCACATCATAAAATATTTAAATAATATTTAATTTCTTAATTTAATCATCCAATTGTTATGATAAACAATGTGTCCAATTTAACAAATTTATTGAAAAAATAATATTGTCACAAAAAATCATCAATGTAAATGTATGATAATATTATATGTGTGACTTCAATTCTATAATATGAAGCCATTAAATTTTTCTTGGATTTACCATTCATCCAAACTTATTTACAACATATTTACACTACGTTGAAAACAAATAAAATACTAAGACCAACTGTGCTCAACTAAGAATATGTATAATTGGAACCCGATCAATCATATAATGATGATCCTATCTACATTCTAGACTATAGATATCAGGTTTTTAGGATTCATATTACATGCTTATTAAATGCACCATGGAAAAATTATACAATAATAGAGTTTACATGTGAAGCATATGATGTTTTGGTGAAGAAAAACACAAATATTTTTGTGAAATAGAATTTATGAAATTTTTAGGATGATATTTTTTTATGTTTATAATAATATAAAAACATGAAACATTTCAAATTTTTTCATTTTATATAAATTTATTTTATTGGATACGTTGTGATGTATAGTAATTAGAGTCTAAAAGAACAATAACATAGCATAATTTCATAAACGTTTATCTAATTCAGGGTGAATGGATTGACTAAAAAATTTGTAAATTTATATGGTTTACTCATTAATAACAAAATTTATTCATTATGAATTTATTAGATTTATATAATATTCATTTTTAAAAAAATTATGTTTTCAAAAAAAATGTAGGATTATTAAAAAAGAGGTGTCCTTGCAATTTGTGACAATTTCTTAAAAAATAGCACTTCTAAAAAAATATTTTAAAAATTTAAACATATGTTTTTAAATTTAATTTTCATACTTATCCTATAGTAGATTATGAATAATTACCTAAAAATATTATTTTTTTATAAATAATAAAATATATTTTTTCTAAAATGCGCGTTTCATTTAACAATTTCTAAAATTAATTTTTTCAAATTTGTTTGTCTATAATAATAGGTTTTTAAATAATATATTAATCCAATTTATCTCATTGAAATCAATATCTATATTAATTTTTATGTATAAATACATTATTCTTAAAAATCATTTCTTTCGAAAACATATTTTTAAACGCATCTATGGTTTTAAAAATAAATTATATTATGAAAGTACTATGAATATATTTTTTTTAAATGGATAAAATATTTTTAAAATTCATAATTTATATTATATTTTATGTTCAACAGAAATTTCTTAATAATTTATTTTGAAAATAGTACAAATTAGTTAGCACAGTCATGGTTAAAATGAACAGTCAATTGTAGAAGACTAAGAACATGTCTTAAATGAACCGTAATTATAATCAATTCCTATTGAATTTTAATTTTTATATCATATTTATCCAATATATGAGAATTCTATATTTTTTAGCAATTTCAAATTTTATAAACATATATTTAATTTATTTGTTCAAAAATTCTATGTGTGTTCTTCCATAACTTATAAATTGAAACTCCATGTCATATACACATCACACTTCCAAAGCACATGGATTAATACAATTGATACATAAATACCTTAATTGCATACATATCCATGACATGGAATATTTTTATTGATCAATTAATCAATTTTGAAAGGCTTTAGGTAAAACAATAAAGAGGGTGTCGAAAGAAAAAAAATATTAATTAAACGTTTTGAACATATTAATTCATAAAATATTCATTGAATTTTATAAGTAAATAAATTATAAAGTATTTATACTGATTAATTGTTATTTTAATAAAAATATATAATCTTTAATTCTTCCATTAAATGGAAAATAATACAATTGACATTGTATTTGTTGTAGTATTGTCTCATGAATTGATGTAATTTATTCCATCTCTGTATCAAATGATGGGATATAATGAATGATATAAATTATAGATATGATATTTATTACATAGTAATAATTATGTAATTATAATATAACAATTATATTATTACCTTCAAATCCCTTAGAAAACTATAAGGCCACTCATTTGTACGTGTGGACTACCTCCTTGACGAAGTGATTTGATTCATTTTCATTATATATATATATATATATTCATGGTAATAAGGATTTATTTCATGATAATATATTTTTTTACAGGATATAATAATTATTTTGTAAGGATTATTTCCTATTTAATATTTTCATACGAATGAATTATAAATTGAAAAAAAAATAACTAATTGGTACAACCAATCATCTTCATGAACTGTGTGAATCATTTTTTCTATATTTTTTATTGACAATTGTAAATTAATATATGATGAATATATTTTTCGTTTAAATTAGGGTATAAATTTTTTATTATTATAGATCCATGATCATGTTACATGTATTGAATCTACCAAACGAAATCATACATGAAAAACAATGATGTTATCACCCAGAATAGTTCTTCGATTAATTATTGGTTTATAAAATATTGATAAAAAATAGAAGAAAAATATATGGTATCAATAATATGAGTATTATTTTTAATATATTTATATTTATATTTATTTATTATAGTGGGGGTAAAATAAATTATGAACTAATTTGAACATGAGGTAATTTTTTATCAACTCACTTTTAGATTTGCGATTCATATTCCATATTCACCACTAATTTATTTTTTTAGTGAATATATTAACCATTTGATATTATATATCATTAATATATTTATCTTCATGATATGTAAATAATCCATTGGTTTTGTTTCAATCATTGGGGTTGTGATTCAAAAATTAACAAAGATTGGATGGTTTATTCAACATTCTCATCATTTTTTGGATTTTTTATGTGTAAGACTCCTTTGGGTAAATTATATAATATATATATCATAAACCTGATCAATTTTATTCTCCGATCATTAATCAATAAATATTCATGTAATAGTACAATTCTCTATCTTTGTTTCATTAAATTATTGACGGAATGATTTCACAAGAAGTGGTAAATATTTATTTCTATAGTCATAAATCAATTTCATCAATATCCACATTATAAAAAAGTATTTTAAACCATATTTTCTACATTCCGCCTATGATTTATTAAAATAATATTTACCGTAAATTTACATTTTAAAAATGTTTTTAATCGACTCTATTATTCTTTTTATGAGTGAGGTATTTTTTTTATATTAGTGGTAATAAATAATTTTTTTCAACATGTATATAATTATAAACAATAATCCACACTCATTTCATTAAATAATACTTTACAAGGTTACATTATTATTGATAATATCTTAATTTTATTATATAAATTTTTGGTTTTTGAATGTTATTTTTAAAGTCAATATGATTTTTTCTGGAAATATGTTTTATTGCGAATTTTATGGTATTTTTTATAATTAGTGACAACAAACAGAATTTTATGTTTGAGAAATTGGTAATATATCGTAATGATACAACCCTTATTATTTATCCAAATGGTTTAATATTATTTACAAAATGTGATTTACTATTTTTATAACATTTAAATTTTTACTCTGGATATTTTATGATTAAGTTTAATGATTCATAAAATAATTAACATTCCATATGAAATATTTGAAATATGAATGTTTGTGTGCATTATATTCATCTATATTTATATAAAGGATTCATTTGACGTAGTAAATGAACGGTGATGCCAGTTATTTCCCCCCAAGATATCATTATACCTTATGAGAAAAACATTTTCTATTTTTTGGATAAGGCATTACCCACTTCTGATTAATTTCATGAAATTATTCCATGATGGTATTGTTATGATGTCTAGAATTATGAAGTCCATCATTGTGGTCTTAGTTATTGATGTCCAAGGATTATTTTATATTTTATGAAATATATGGATATGTTACAAGATCATGGGATTATTTATATTGAATTATTTAATCATCTATTTTTTTATCGTATTACTCAAAAAAAATATTTAATGTTTAAAAAGAATCTGTGTGTAGATATTTACAAGTATATATTTATAATGACTTACTTATTCAATATATAATCCCTTGTATGAAATCCCTTAATTATAATCTAAGATCACCATTTCTTTTTTTCCATTCATAGGGGTACTAAGAATTTTGTTATGATAGATATGCATTTATATGAAAAATGGAATAATGTCATACTAAAATAAAATACAATGTTAAATTTTTTTACTATAATTTTAAGGTTAGATTATATTATGTATCTACCATTACAATACTATTAAACTATTTATTCCATTAGGATGTGATACCTTTTCTGTTTTAATAATATAATAATGTAACATCTGATTATGGGCTACTGAGTTGGGTATTTATAGGTGGAATTAGAGGATGTTTAGTACAATCCATTAGATGTATAATATAGAAATCATTGATTAGCTAATATATGCAATAATAATTAATTTTCTGATTAATATATATATATATATATATATATATATATATTAACATCCTAATGTTACTATCATGTAATTATTTTGTGAATTTACAATAAATAAATCCTTTTATAGACACTAAATGTGGATTTGGATTTGGATTTGTTATACATAGTGGTAATAATAGGAAAATACACATTAGTCTTGACTCGATCATCACATGGTGCACACCAATTATCCTTTCATAACAAATGGATTGAAACACTCGGGTGATATTCTTTGGATACATAAAAATTTCATTCCAAAAAATTATTAATGATTTGAAAAAAAATATTTCTAAATTTTCTAAAATATTCTTTGATTATGGCCCTTAGATTATCTTTTAAAAAATTAAAAAATTATTTCTATGAGTTTCCCATGAATTAATATTATAAATTATGTTTCATAATTTTATGATTTAAAATTGTGTATTACATTATTTATAAATCGAGCATATTTGATTAAATGAGAACTGCTTCAATGATCATAATCATTCATAGTATTTTAATCAAGGAAATGATAATGAATAATGAGTTGTAGTTTTAGATGAAACTGCATAGATAATAAATACATTATGGAAATAGAATTATGATATGCAATATTAATTTGACCTTATATAGAAGACTACTAATCCAAATTGTAGTGTAACAATGATAGACCACTTCAGAAATTAGATACCTCCATTATTCAATGGTAATGAAAATCTATATGTAGCTGATTAGTTGATATGTTTCATGGAGAATATATGAATATCCTTCACATGAAATGAAAAATAAACATTTTTAACTGATTTTTACTGTCTCCCAAAAGAATAATATCAATAATGTTCATTGATTCAAATTATTAAAAATGAGAAAGCAATAGAGAACATTGAATAAAACGATTTTATAGATGCTTACGGTGAAATGTATATTACTTATGAACAATTAAAAGATATAGAGAGAACATCCATCATTATATAAATAGAGGTGTAGGAACATGATGATATTTATGAATCAATATTTAAAATGATATAAAGAAATATTGTCGAAAAAGTAAATAATACAAGGAGTAATATTTATTGATTTTTTGATGAGATAAAGCCAATTATTTTAAGGGAATAAGTCTACCAAAAATTTTTAACAAATAATTATAATGTATCATATTTTATCAATAATGATAAATAATTCTATAGATGTTATGCATTCTATGAAAAAAATATAATAAGAGGTAGGTTTAGCACTCTGGAAATGGAATTATGATAATGGATTTATTTTAAAAGGGGGATATCTAGAATTTAATAATTGTGGAAAGAGACACCATGGAACATGGTTTTTGGGGATAATATGATGCTATATTTTTTTAGGGAATAGATGCATTGTTTATGATTACAAGGGAGAAAATGAAGATTCCAATGTTAAATAATTTAAATATAAGAATATGGGACTCTATATAAAAGATTTATTTTGTAATAATAAGAATTTATTCCCAAAAAAATGGGAGAGAATCCACGCTTATACAATAACTAATGATGAGGTTAATATTCTGAATAATGTGATGGAATTTACATTTTTAATGTCCTCTAATTTATACAATTCTTCATTTTTTGGAACATATTCAAACACTATAGTATCATCTAAATTTTGAGTGAAAACTCAATATTTAACTAGTTTCATAACAAAGGATTAATCATTCAATAATCCTACTGTATGTCTCGAGGACACAGATAAGGATCATTCATTTCACATTAAGAAATATAAATGTTCACTATTTTGTGAATTCATTATTATACCAATGGTTAAATTTGATATAATATTTTGAATATAATGGCTATAAAAAATGGTGTAAATAATTATTGTAAATAGGGGCACATTACGATTTTTTATGGAGAAGTTGAATTCCATATCATTATGTATGTGAGTTTTTCATCTGGGTCATGTCTATATCCAACCCCAATAAATATTATTAAATAGACACGTTGGGTTGAAAAGAAAAAGAAATCATAAAATTAAAAATTTAATCTCTAAATATATTATGTTTCAATTTTATTAGAATAAATTGATTCGTTTTTTATGGAATTACTTGGACATATTCTAGTGTGTGATGTTGATTTATCCATTTATTTAATCACTTATTAAAGAAGTGCGTCCAAAAATCCTAATATAATTTCCACTATCTAATTTGTAAAGATAAATAATAAACTCTATGTGTTGCATGATATAGGATTTATTCATCCTATTATTTCACCTTGGTAATACCCTGTCCTTTTTATTATGAATATTGAGTGATCTACGAGGATATTAATGGATTTTTTCGAAATCCATGTTATTTGGAAAAATAATATATATCATCTAACTCACATTGATTTATTATTCGACCAACTTCATGTAGATCATTAATTTCAAAATAATAGACTTTATTCTATGTATTATAATGATTGAGTAATGAAAATGATATTCTAATGATATCTTTTGATATATGGTATGGGCATTTCATGTTTACAGTAATAGCATTTGGATTAACCAATTCACCCACTAACATTATAGATGTAATTAATTGATTATTCAATGAATACATTAATGGTATTTTTGTAGTATTTATTAAATATTAATTGTTATAATATAATAGATATTAAGACCATTAGAATCAATGGAGTATTATTAAAGTGACTCTTAAGTGAAAATTGATATACAGTAAATTTATCATGTTTTAATTGTAGATTTATAAAGTTTATTTTCATTGAGAATTTATCTACAAGGATATAATCACTATTAATCATTCAATGAAAATGTTAGTCCATGAATATACTACAATAATGATCACATGAGAGGTATGTATTTTATTTGGGATGGATAGTTACTGTTGAAAATTTGTTGGAATTGTTTTCTTATTGGCTAAATAGTTTTCCAAACATACATGTATAGATACTAAAATTATATAGAAAACAAAATGTGATGTATTTTTGGATGAATTGAAGACAAAATTTTGGAATGATTGATTTTTCATTCCACCATCATGAAATGATAGATTTGTGATGTAATATAATATTTCAATTATGTAATCTGGTTTTGTACATATTTAGAATAGCAGTATTCTCTCTTATGTATATAGGAAGATAAATATCCATGAAGAAAAGTATCATACTCATTATATTGAGTTGTAATTCACAATATTTTCAATGATGGTATTGTGAAATTATTTCTACGGTGAAAATGTATGATATACAAAGATCAGATGACTGTAAAATACATTCTTTTCAGAAAAATAACTCTATATAATGAAATTATGTTAGATCAAACTAATTACTTATTATTAGTTCTCAATACACTGTCATCCTAGAAATGAAAATAAGGTTCTATAAGGGTTGAAAATTAAATATCTAGAAGTTATAACCAATATTAGTATTGATATGGATCCTATATTCTTGGATATTTTATTGATGTATGTTTAATTTAATAAGTATTGGATATGTCATTAATTTTTAAAAATGATTTATAAACCATGTTAGTGGGAATATCAAAAATGTTCTCATAATTTTTTTAATTAAAAAAAACAACACCATGTTCAATGTAAAATTATGAAACATCATTGATGATGATGGTGTTTTATAATTTACGAAGATAAAATGTGTTCTATTTTTTACTGCACTGAGGAATGAATTGCTGGATTATGTGCATAGCTAAAATTTATGTTTACACCGTGGTAGCTCTTATTTGTATAAAAATATGATGGCATTTTTTTTGTGGGATAATATAAATAAATAATTCTATAACCCTGAGTCAATAATTTTTTTCTCCCATAATCTAATTATTTGAGATATCATCCTAGAATATTAATACAACCTCTTACTACTCCAATATAGAAAAGGGATAATGTTAGCACGAAAATTTTCACTGGATTTCCAAAAAAACTAAAATTAATACTTCAATTTGGGTTATTTTTTATTGCCTCTCTAAATCTAAAAACTTCCTCACAATAATTGAATATTAAATATGTGAGTATCATTAAAATATCTATTAAAATAATATTGTAATACTTCATGGAAAACGACTGTCAAATGGATCTGATTGTGATCCATTATTTACATAAAATATATAGAGAAGTATTAAAATTGATATTGATATTGAGGTTCATTTATAAAATTCTAATCACTTATAAATATGGGTATAATATGAATGAACTATTAAATAATTAGATGGCTTGTTGATGAAATTCACTATTAACCATCAAGAAATGTTAGATAGGAATTTAGCATTGGTAAAAATATTCAGCAACAATAACTTATATTCAAGTATTCACATATTGTCACATAAATCATTAAATAGAAATAGACTTCCTAATCATTTTGTTAGGTTGATGTCATTCAAATGATGCTGGTAGGTAAAGAACATATTTATGAGACAATGAAAACTAAAAGGATATTTAACCCCATATCAATGTATCTCTAATTATGTAAAAGATTTGTATTAGTACCTAAAAGAAATATTTTTAATTTCATGATGTTGATTATGTCTTCATGAATGATCTTCCATGGAAATTTGTTTTATGGTGTTTTATAAAAGGGAATATGATCCCAAGATATATAAAATATTTTCATATTTGTAAATAAAAATGAGTTGCATCTTTCCATTTGGTAGTTCGACGTGGTATTTGTAATGTACAAGATGTATTCTATTATTCATTATTACTGATGTACTTGCCGAAACCAATTAATATACTCACCTATAGTTAAATTTAATTGGAACATAATTTTTATTATTACGAAGAACCATTACACATCATGGACACAAGATAATATGGGTTTATTAATCAAAATACTCAACTAGTAAACATATATCAGAGAAATCATAAGTCAAATGAGTAAATGTGGAATCCTAAGGATGCCATGATAAAGAACTACAAAAATCCAATTATGAGGTGACATTATATAAATTTATAAGATGAATTTTTATTATTTAGGGAATAATAAAAAAACCTAAAACCTAATGATATATTTCTTTTCAGAATAAAATTCAATCTCTTTGATATCATGTGCTCCACACTACCAATTGTGTAAAATAACTGAAATATAGAATATCATTACGAACTAGTAGTTAAATTATTGGAAATAAAAAAATATATGAAAATTATATATTTTGAACATGTATAAATAAATATATAAATAATTAATTGTTTATAAATAGAATAATTCAAATAAAATGGTATTATTTTTTGAGATACAACATTTTTTTAAAAAAAATTATCCTTTTGAGAACATATGATAAAATCAATTTTTACGACTTCAAGAATAAATAATTTTAATAATAAGAATATTTATTAAATAATCACTGAATTTTTATCATAGGTTTAGTTTTTGATAATTTTATAAAAGGGTTATTTTTTATTACATGTGAAAGTTCAGATTTTTATTGAAAACATCATTTTAAATAAATGCATTCTCAAAGTTACATTTTTGGTCATGATTAATTTTGGAGGATAAATTGTTCATTTATATTTTTATTAATCTGATTTAAGTTTACTTTTTTATCATAATTTGGATATTTTGTTTAATTACTCTTTATTCATTTGAAAATATATCATTGGGAAAAACTTTTTCAATGAGTTTTCAGGTTTAATTTAAATATAAATTGTACTAATTACGTGAATTGAATTTTTAAAAATATACCCCATCATAAAAATAAGAATAAATTTTAATATTTATTTAGTTCATATTTTTTTTGGAAAATTAATATTAAATTATGTAATATTTAATTACCATGGTTATGGTTAAAACATTTTACAGTGGGTTAAACAAAAATTTTAATGGTTAAAATTTCCAAAAAATTTGTCCAATTCGTCTTTTTTGGTCATATATATAACTGATAATGTCTAGAGATCAATAATGACCGATTTTTAATCATTTTTTATATTTTATAAATGGGTATAATGTATTATTTTATAAAATTTTAAGCATTCCCATCCCCCCACTAATGAAATGGAACAACCATCTCTTCTCCCTTTCACACATAGAATGTCAATTGTGTTCGATGATTTCAAACCAGTACCATCCATGCATCGAATACCATGACACAGACTCCCAATTTATCATAAAACCATATCAAGAAGATTTTATTTATAATAATAAATATTTTTTTGTAGAATAGTTATAATTAATTACCATAAATTTTCATTTTAGTTCATCTTTTTACTACATAAATTATTTAAAAAATACAATTATATTAACAACTATTTATAAATTAAACTAATATTTTAATATTTTACATGACTGTGTAATATCTATTTCGTTTTCAATCAATTTTGAATCGAAAATATTTGTCGTGTGTACTAAGGCCTATCACCTCATGAAAAGTTGTGATTCATATTCCATCACCATCTCTCAAAGTAGGTTTTAGTGATGGATTTGACTTATATATATATTATGGAAATATTATAATTCTATATTTATTATATCAATTCTATCATAGGACTATATTATTTATTCAATCCTTATTATATCCCTCATCTTTACGCGTGGAATATCACCTGCACAAAGATGTGCGATTCATTTTTAATTGTTTTTCGAATTCGATGGTAATAATGATAGATTTGATGAAAAAAATTATTTTATATGATATATCAATTATTACATATGTGTGAATTTTTATTTATCCTTCATTCATCTTATATCAAAAAAATTTAAATATTGTTAATGTGTACATATGACCTTACACCTCCATGATCATTAAAATTAATTTCTTATCTATATTTATTCTAAAAATTTATAAATACTTATATAATGAAAATATATTATATTTACAAATTGTTACTGAAATTATTTAGATTATTTAATATTGACATAATTACAAATATCAAATCATATGGACCAAAACATACAAGAAAAATTGAAGTAGCTATCACATAGAATAGTGTTTTTTATATTGAATTATTAATAAATTAGTGGTATAATGATATAAAATAAATATATGGTATAATATATTTTATTATGGTTCTATAATATTTTATAATAATTATATATTTATAATAATGGTTGTTCAGACATGTTTGATGAAAAGAAAATATAAATTAAGGCTTTCTCATTCAAGATTTTCTTTTTTGCAACATTATATATTGACCACTTATTTCAATCATGTGGTGTATATAATACACAATTGATATTTTATGTTATTAATTGTTTCATATATATGGTATTTAATGATTCATTTGATGTTATTTAAATAAATGTGTAATTTTTAAAAAGTTACAAAAGTTTTAATGGTTTATTTAAGAATCACATAATTATTCAATATTGTTTATTTTATTACTCCATAGGGGGAATTATTTCATACTAATGTCATAATGAAAAACACTTTATTGTAAATATTTTATTCATGGTCATTATAAGTAATAGTAAAATTATCTATATTGGTTTTCTAATAAGGATGAGAACTTCAATTAAATTATTTTTGACAGTAATGTTTCCTTCATTTGAAAACACTTTTCCCTCTAAATCCGCGTTTTATAAAAAAAAATCACGAAGGCCTTGGAAATCTTCAAATGATTTAATGATGAAAATTTTACTAAATAATTATTTCATTTAATTTTTTTTAATGAAAAAATCTTATTATTTTCCAAATGTGGTCTTACATTTACCATGGTGAGAATATAATGTTTTTTGATTACATGTATGGAATTTCCCACTATCATGAAAAATCATTTCAATTAATATTTCTATAAGAGTTTTCATTATTATACTTTAAAATATACAAACAATTGTGGAATTTAATATTTTTTGAAATTTTATATTCGAAGGTAACATGATATTTTACTCAAGAATGTTTAGGTGAATTTTTTTTGTAGATCAATTAATTTACAACAAAATCCATTATTTAACTAATTATTTATTTAGAATCAATTGTAATGATACCAACAATATTATTTCACTAGATGTTTTATGATCACTTTTACTAAGGATTTATTATTTTGATTCTATATTCCATATTATTATTTATCAATTATGATTATGTTTAACTAATGGATAAATTGATAACATTTCATATCCTAGTTTAACATAAATGTTTATAATAATTATGATTGTACCCAATAATTTTTGTAATTAAGTGGACCTAATTAGTTATGTGGGGTAACTGTTATAGCCACTTATTTATCAGATGGACTCATGAGACCTTCATGATTGGGTATTAGTTCGACACCTTACACATTTATTTTATATTTATTAGCATGGGTCATTAATTATATAGTTATTCTGTCCAGCATTTTGAATTCACTCGTTAAGATATTAGGTATTAATGTCCATGTGATTATTTGATTTGTTATCATATCCATATATATTTTCCATGATAATGTGATTATTTATAAGGAATTGTTTTATCATTGAGACTTCATTCCAATTTGATATTTTTTCTAATGTTATTAATAAAATGGAATATGTTTATAGTTATTTCATTTTCAATATATATTATGATTAAATATTCAATATTTATAATATTGTATGCATACTCTTACTAATAATATGATCTCTATCAATTTTTATCCTTTATTTACAAGGGATTCAATGAGTTTTATTATGAATGATATATAGTGTCGTACAAAATGGTAAAACGGTTCATTCATGGAAAATAAACCTTCATAAAATATGATTTCAATTGTAATGTGATATTACGGTATGGAACTAGTTTTCTGTTCTACTAAATTTTATGTTGGTTCATGTTTATCTTCATTATATCTAGTGAAAATTTAATAATTTAACCACCTACTATGGGATATTAGGTTACATGAATTTGTAGTTCCCATGTAAATAAGGTATTTTTTATGGAATTGTCACAAACCAACCTGGGTTGACCCGGATCCGATCACCTGAGCCGGTCTGCGACATGGCCTGAGAGGCGTTATAATGTACAAATGGGAATGATTTCTCCCAATGAAAATAAATAAACTAGCTGGAAGGAAATAGAACAAAATAAGGTAAATAAAAATTATGAAATGAAATAATGAACAACAACAACAAACTAACCTGACCACGTCTAAAACTCCTCGTGACCTCAAGAGTCACTCTCCACACCACAACCAAGTCTCGCCCAGGGTTTACAAGATCAAGTAAACCTACAAAAAAACTAAAAATAGGAAAACACTATAAGTGTGAGTATTAAAACTCAGTAGGTAGTCCTAACCAATTCTATTCCCAATTCACATACCATTAAATATTGAATTCATAAATTTCTAGTTTGAACTAAATGATATAATGTATATCTTTCCACATACACTTTCATTTCTAAAACAAGTAACAATCCATTGCCCTTTTTAATTTAAGAACATGTTTAGTGTTTGAAAGAATCAAATGCATTGCATTTTAAAACACATTTTAAAACAATTTAGACATCCAAATTTTAGTTGTTGGTCAAATGGAAAACAACACACAACACACACTAAGGGAAATGGAAAAATTGGTACGCGGGGCCAACAAACGAACTGGACCTCTTAATCACCCTCCACATACAAATAAACAGTAAAAGAAACATGGGTCGAACCTAGAAGATCATGAACAATCAATAACATACTATACATGGTACTCATCCTGAAGGCATTCCCGAACTCGATGACTTCATAACACCCATACTACTACCCGGTATAGACTGTCATTGCCTAACTGAGGGGCCCAATCCATATAGTAGCAATAACTGAATATTCCCTGGCTATGGGGCCACTAGCTAGTGTGTATTCTAAACTAGAGCAGCAACCGTTCTCAGAAGATTCAATAACTATGAAAGGTTCTCATGTCAACACGTTTAATAAAAAGGAAATGGGTGAGTCAACAAAGTCAATCTCGTAGCACAAACATCACACACAGCATATGCAATCAACATACACCAAAGTTCACCCCTGAGTCACCCCAAAGTGAGTTTTCCAAAATAATTTATTTTTATTAATGTGCCAAACGAGGCTTCACCAACTTTAAATAAAAAACCCCGTTTCTCAAGAAAACCTGAAACACTTGTTCAAAAGAAATCATTTATCGTTAAAACCAAAACCACATTTGAAATTCTGTGAATTATGCTTAAAGGACAAACTAGAATTCATTAACTACTAGGTGTCCGTTTGTTATGAAAATATTTTAAGAGACGTGTATAAAATAAACAGCTATTTTTACACAAAATAATCATTTCAAAAACATTAATCATCTTATATTATTTTCTATTTATTAAAATTAATAAAACATAAATCAATAAATAAATTCTAAATATAAAGGTGAGTTCAGTGGGGGACCTACCTCGAATCACAGACTAGTCACGATGATGTGACACGCCTCGCACGAGCGTGCAATCACACACAAGATGACGATCTCAAGACCGTTGAAAAACCTTGTCAAAACGCTGCAACCTCAATGATAAATAAAATACATGAACACTGACATAAAATAATCCAAATGAAAAAACAGTGCAAGAGAAATGCCTCGATATGTTGTCAACACATAGTTCGCACCATCTGCACTATCTAATAACCCACTTAAAAGTTTATTAAACAAAAAAAAGAGTAACCCAAAAATCTACATACCCAAAACTCTATCAAAACTACTTTTTATAATTAAACGCGCACTCGTAACACACTGTATCAGAAAGTGCAACACTTGCATTGTTAAAATTACTATGACATAATTTATTAAAAACTATTAAACAGCACACAACTATATTACATCAAAACACACCTTAATTCCCATGAGAAGGCTAAAAAATATTAAATGTAAACAAAGTTAATTTTAAAAAACATTTCTAACCAGAAAATAAATAAATCATTCTAAAAAACCATTCGCACCACCAAAATGAGACTAAAGAACACACTGATAAACTTACAAGCATAGTAGATTAATCACACAAACAAAAAATTCACTGAATGAATTATATACCGATAAAACCTACATCTGGTGTCAATAACTCCGAAAACATGCTTCCAAACTCCAATCACACCAAAAATGCACCACGAGGAATCAAAATTGTACCCTAAATCTATAATTTGAACTAAAAGGTATCAAAATAGAACACACAAAAAAGTAACCTCATACCCATCGAAAGCCTATAGACTCAAAGGATGAGAGGAGAGACCTTCTCTGAGGCCTTGCGTCGGTGGTCGCTGTGCAAGGAGACGGGACGCAGGAAGCAGGTCATGTCGGAAGGATGAGGGTGCACTGCCGGTGTGGCTGAGAGGAAGCTGAGGCGCGTTCGGGGGTTTCAGTTTGTTCCAAGGGTAGCTGGAGAGGAAAAAAATCGCACAGGGGAGATCACCCTGCCGGTCGCGGGAGAAGGGAGGTCGGGAGAGGGTTGGGTGTGGCGTTCTGGAGGTTGCGGGTAGGAGGCCGAAATGAGAAGGGAGGCTTCTGGACCCGTGCATGGTGTCTGGAGGGTATCAGGCGGCTGGTGCACAGAGGTTTAAGGGGAGCAGGATGATGCGGGTTCGAACAGGGAGTGAGATGTAGGCAGGGGAGAATCTGGGGTCTTGTGCAGAGGGCATCAGGATGAGGGAGAGGCGATGTCGGTCATGGCATGAGGCAAGGGTGGTGACCTGGGGAGCGGCTGGCATGTGCAGAGGCTGGGAGTGCACGCAGGGTGGATGGGCACTGAAGAGCTGGTAGCAGGCGGGGGGGGGGGGTGGGGGTCCTCTGGGCGTGAGGCAGAGAAACAAGGAGGAAGGGGAGAATAGGCGGCCAAGGGGTGCAGGAAGAGGATAATGGGTGGTGAGGCGGCGTGTGTGGAGGTCAGTGCAGTACATGCATAGGGTAGGAGATGTTGGTGGGTGCGTCACGCGAGGGAGAGTTGAAGGGTGAGATGGGAGAGGCGGCGGGAAAGTGAGAAGAGAGGAGGAAAAAATGAGGGTGGTGGAGCTAGGGTTATAGAGAAAAGTGAAAAAAGAAGAAGAAGAAAATAAAATAAAATAAAATAAAATAAAGATAAAAATATAAATAAAACAAAAACACATAAATAAAACAAAATAAACATTAACATGTAATAAAAGTACTACAGAGAAAAATAATAAGAAAAGAATGATAATCATAATAATAACATCAATAACAATAATATTAATAATAATCCTCCTAATAATAATAAATACATCTTTAATAATAATAATTTAAATGATAAAGATAATAATTTTAATAATAAAAAATCATTAATAATAACACAATATTATTTCACTAACATTTAATTTTAATTCTTCTCTCATCAACTCATTTAATTTATTTCCATTTTCCAACTCAATCTCTGAAACAACACGTTACTCAGTCTAGCTGCACGGCTTCTGCTAGCTGGGCGGTGCCCCCACACCAACCTAAAATAATAATAATAATAATAATAGTCATCATGATAAAAATAAAAATTATAAAAAATTATTCATTTCATTTTAATAACAATTACAAAACTATTAACACCAATAAAAATTTTAAATAACATTGTATATCACAAACTTTACTCATTTTAAATTTCTGAAGGCAGGCGAATTATGAAAATGCCTAAGCGGAGCCGCGCGGGGTTTCCAGCAGACGCTCCCCCCGTGCATCCAGTGACATCAGCTAAGAAACTCACACTGTTTAACATAATTCAAAATTTTTTCATCTAGGACTCAACCCGAACACCAACATAATTTTAAAACGTGAAAGAAAATTATAAAATGAAATAAAAGATGAAGTGGGGTGTGAAAATTCTAGCCACCATAACGCATTCCTTCCTCGGAAAGCCAAAACAAGATCAAGACGAAAAGAAGAAACTATTTAAGTGTCACTCACCACCAAAAGTTTAAGCACCACCAGTATATCAATCCAAACAGACACTGAAAACCCATGACACACATGTCCTCATTAAAAAAAGAACACCTTAATCGTCACCAAGCAGAACCCAAACCATCGGTTTCATCAAAGGAACGAATGAACACATATCATCTCTGATACTCATTCCTATAATCCTAGTCCAATGAAACCATTGGGTGTACTCAAATCTCAACGTTTACTTGAGAGAAAGAATTCATGATTAGGTGGTCCCACACAAGGTGAACTACCACCAAATGATACATGAAAACAAACTCTAATACTGACAAGGGGTGGCCCAAATGGACTACACACCATAAGGATTGGGATAACTCTAAATTGTTTAAGGTATAATTCTGCGAGACCCACTATGGGTATCCCCACCATAAGAACTGACGAGGTTAACCAAACATGAAAACGTTCCACACAGATCAAAAACCTCACACCACAAGGGTAGGTGAGGGATGGGCCCAACCAATTGAACATCAAAACAAACGCCATTGTTACCTCAATGACGTCACACCTTATGAAGAACACAAACCATGTCACACTAAAGACCAGGATTAAACCAATACCCTTCTTCACCATTGGGGTTTTCCTGAATACGTGCCAGCTTCACTCCGGGGCCTATGGCTGGAGCACCGATGATAGAAGTATCTCTTGCCTCGTAGTCAGGCTTCAGAAATACCCACACATAACACAAAAACCATAACATCACCAAACACATAACAATAAAATAAAAGTTTTTAAATGGTTCAACCACAACCATTCTTACAACTCAAAGAAAATGATCACCGTAAAACCCTACAAGAGACAATTACTACGCCCAAGAAACACTACAAAGAGAATACCTAAAACTAATCACCAAACATCGCCCGACTCCCACTGACGGGCCGAGGAGACATTCGACGATCCAGGATTGGATTCGACATGCTTCTTTGAAACACCATGGCAGAATCACTACAAGTGACCCAGACGTCCACAGGTGTGGCAGGGTCTTGGAGCACGTGGCCAAGTTGGCCTCTTGTGACACTGCCTACCACATTGGTGTTAGATCATGGAATTGTGTTGTGAAGAAGATGACTGATGGTATGAAGGCCTCTTTATTCCTCTACCATCACCACCAGCATCAAGTCGCTTCACATTATTCTTATCACTATCCTCTGCACTACTTCCCAAAGATTGAGGGTTTTCCACCTCAAGTCCTCCTGTTAACCCAGCTTCAGCCAAAATGGATTTCCCCAAAACATTTGACAAGGTGGTTAGGTTGTGCTCTTAAAATTTTGATCACAGCTCAGGTCGGAGTCTAGATTCAAATTTTTTAGCCTTCTTGGGATCATTCGCAACAAACCACTGATCATACGGAACCAGGTCTATAAAACCTCGATAGAATCCCAGTACCGATTCAACACCCTGCTGAAGACAACACAACTACATCCTCTTCCTCAACTTTCGTCACCTCAGAGAAGTGTTAATGGATGAATGATGACTTAAACAACTCCCATGTTAGATCTTTTCTAGGTTTATTCTGAGACACGAACATCCACAATTTCCAGGTTGGACCTTCAAGTATATAGGTAGCCAACATCACCTTTAACGACTTAGGTAACCCAATGAAACTAACTTCCTCTCAATCTTTTACAACCACTCCTCCGCCTCAAGAGGATCTGCTTTACCATAAAATTGTGGAGGACTCAACTTTAGGAATTCCAGAACATAGTCTATAGTTTGATCAACTAATGGATTTTCTGTGGAATCACCACCCGAATTTCACCTTGGGCATCCATCAAACTGTTATGGGGTGAACACTAAAGAATAAGGAAAGAAAGAACATAATCAAAATATGGTCATTTCCATTTCAATTTCAAATTTTTACAATTTAATGAATAAATCATTCCAAAACAATTTTGAGAATGAAAGAAAACTAAAATGATTCACTAGGGGAAAACTAGTGATGGTGGGTGACTTGAACATAGGGTTGGAGGCCATATTCCAGTAAAACCATCATCATAGAGAGCATTCTAGGTTAAAGTCTCTGGCTCCACATGGTTTTCCAGACCATGCGAGCTCACGGAGGTCACTTGCCTGACTCTCATTTCATTTCCCAATACCAAACAAACCATAAGAATCAAAAGACATCGACAACCCTAACATCTCATGGTTACCCAAGGTTCGGAACGAGAAAGGGTTCATTATCACGAACCGTCCTTGGGGCCCATGTCGTGACTACCCCAAGCGTGCCTTCCATAGGCCAGGGGCTGGCGACTAGAAACAAAGGCATAAATCCCGATACAAGGGAAGGAATTGCCTTTATATAAGAAAACAAACACCACAAAGTACACAAGCTGAAGTAAACACTAAGTAAACTAAGTACAAAAGAAGGTGCTGAAAAGTAAATAGGCCAATATACAAACCCAACTAAAAGTGCAGTACAACTGAGAAAAGATAGTATGACTGCTGAAAATTTGAGTAGAAACCATGAAGATGTCCTCTGGAACTCCCACCTGTAGGGTGAGTATAGATAGTCTCGTCGGCTCCTCAATTTCGGTCGTCCACTTTGTGTACGTCCCGCCTGATAGTCCACCTCCGGGTATCGTCCCGCTCCACAAGCCTCAACCATAATCAGTGTTGTCCGTCGTCTGTAACCAACACAACGTAGTGCGGGCATAGCCCAGGTAGGGGTGAGTATAAGATACTCAATAGGGACCCCAAGACTTCCGAAGGTCTCCCAGATTTCACTAAGGATAAACCACAATGGAAAGATACAATGACGAATTATCAAACAAATCTACTTAGGTATATGCCCATACATATACCTAAGTCATCAATTCCAGTTCTGCTCCAATTCACGAGCCCACGTTCAACGAAGTCCACACAGGAAAGTACATCCCAATCCCCACAGGAAAGAACATCCCAATCCACACAGGATAGCAATTCAATCATATAGAAGATAATGATTGAAATTCAAGACACATCTCACACAGGTATACTACTCATGAAGAGGGGTGGAGATGATTAGATGTAGCCTCTGAATCATCTCCTCTTCCGAACCCACTTAGGATCCAAGTACAGAAGTCATCCCTACCAAACCAACGTAGGATCCATGTACAGTAACCATCACAACCGAACCCATGTAGGATCCAAGTACATTAATCATCGCTACTGAACCCACGTAGGATCCAAGTATAGTCATCCTCACATCCGAACCCACGTAGGATCCACGTACAGTCACCATCGTCGTCGCAGTCGCAGCTAGCTCTAGGGTTCCCACACAAAGCACGCTCGATTCCAGGAGGGTCCACTCCACGAGCCAAGGGGTTGATACATCAACTATCAAGAAGTCCAATTTTTATGTATCACAAAGTTCTATCATGTCAATAGAAACTCAACGCGATAGATGGCGCATCAATCGGCCACCCGATCTGAGAGTTATTGGCTTTTCTGTTTCAGGGGCCCGGTTGGTTGTTAAGCTAAAACGAACCTGACTGTACATCAGATGCATCCAAACCTCAAGTGGAGTAATCCAAAATAACTATATCACTAAGAGGAATCCATCAAAGTTGACGGAACGTCAATCGGACGTCCGAAGCTCAAGCTATAAGCGTTTCCGCTCCGATGGCCTGATTGGTTTCATGTTCGAACCATCCCGGCTATACACAAATTTCTCCTAAAACGTGAGTTTAATATAAAGAAATGGTTTTCATGATCCAAGGATCCCAACGCAACTGAATGTGCATCGATCAGATGTCTGTAGACCAAGATATGGGTGTTTGAACGAATCTGTCTGAAAATAGAGGGTTTGGCCTGGTCCGACACGGCCCAATACACCCTGGGTGGTCCCGAACCGGGTCGTCCCGACCCGGGTTCGGTTCCATAACATTTGGGCGCAGCCCCGCCCAACCGGAACGGGCTGGCCCAGCTGGAAAGGCCCAGCCCGGTGTTGGCGGCCCGGTCCGGCGCGGGTGGCCCGGCCCGCGCGGCCTACGGCCCGGCTCGGAAGCCCGTCGTAGTTCGGCTCGACTCTCAGCCGAGCAGAGTGAGAAGGTTGGGTGTTGCCCCCCTAATTTCTAAAATGGAGGCCTTAATTTCGGGCCTTTGTTACCGCGAGACCCTTCGGGTCTCCCCTCCAGGCGGCGCCGGTGGCCGGGTCAGCCGGCCGACCCTTTGGAAAACAGTGGCGGTCTTACGCAGCGGCTTCTTTCTGAACTGCGATGCGAGATGGATCTGCGCCCCTCCGTCGCGACCCCTTTGAACTCCGGGGTGGCCCGACAGCGCCGCGCCCCTCCGCCGCAGCCCACTCCTGGCCATGGCCTCCTTTGGTCTCACCGGCACGGCGCGACAGCGCCGCGCTCCTCCACCGCGGCCCGTTCCGGTCGCGGTCCTCTTCATCCCCACGTGGTGCAACGGAACCTTATCTCCCACGTTTCAATCAATAATGAAGATCAACAATTAAAGGGGAGGAGGATCATCCGTGTTTGTGCGGTCCAATCCCCTACCATTATATCGATAACAAGCGGCCAATCATTAAATAATGAATATCATTAAATAATAATTTAATGAAGAATTATCCCCTACCTCGACACAAGTTGTCAAACGATGAGCATCGTAGAAAATGGATTTGCGGGGTGAGGTTTAGTAAAAATCGACGGAGAGTGTGCGATGAGGAAGTGGTGTCTCCCTTCCTTTTTCGCGGATAGAAGATTATATGGCGTGACGTCATTGGTGTGTTTCCATGTCGGTTCCTCCTCCTTCATCATGGAGGAAGAAGAGGATGGAAGAAACTGGGTCGTCGAGTCAATGATCCTTGACGATGTGTTGTCGTTCTCATTGATGATGATGTTCTTCATCAGAAAAGAACTCTCCCCAAATTCTCACTCAACAAGCCAACCAAATAAAAAAAACGACTCCTCTTATTTTATTATTTCATTCCATGAAATTTAAATTACAAAAATTCCAAATTGAATTCACTTAATTAATTAAACAATGAGTTGTCTAATTAATTAAGTGATATGTTGGAATTATTAATGTGGAAGAGGAGAAGCCACATAATTAAATACAAGGGAGGATTAATGGGAGTTTATGGGGTTATGGGGAATGTGAAAAGATGGGGGCTCGTGTGAGCCCCACCTCACCATTATCCTATCTAGAGTAGAAAGTAACTAGTGGGTCCCACCCCAACTCCCATACATATGATATAACCACTTAGTTAAAGAAATTAAATTGTAACACAATTTTATTTTTTACCTTTTATTTAATCCACATTTTTTATAACTACCCCCAAGAAAACACACCTTCGGTAAGGGTCCTCTTAAAAAATTATCAGTACTGCGGTTCCATCAGTTCCCTCAGAATTAAATTCTGAGCACCGGTTCAAAAGATAGAAAACCCTGCTCATTAGTTCACTGAACATACCTGAGCTAAAATTCGGAAATTGATTCCAGGCACATTATGCCTTAGAATCAGGTGCTGTCAAAATCTGTGTACTCGTAAAATCTAAAAGAATTTAAGAAAAAAATTCATTTTCAATTTACGGGTCTTTAAATTACTCCCACCTTTGGGCTTTAAGTCCCAATAAAGCTACATCATAAACTATGGAAACAAATTAGGGTACTGTCCACACATCATAGCCTCCCGCTCCCATGTGGTCTCTTGGATGTGTCCATGCTTCCATTTAATGTGAACTAGAGGAATCAAACATCCAAATAGGACCCGCTCCTGTCGATCCCCAATCTCCACCAAGACCTTCGCAAAAGTTGCCCCATCATCATTGTCCAGCACCCTCTGGTCGATGATATTCGTCGGGTCATGCACATATCTCCTCAGCTGAGATACAAGGAAGACGTCGTGCACCTGGTGCAATTGAGGTGGAAGAGCCAGGTGATAAGACACCTCTCCTATCCTGCTGAGAATCTAGAATGGTCCGATGAAGCGCGGACATAACTTGTCGCCCTGACCAAAATCTTTGTAATCCACGCTAAGGTGAGACCCGTAAGAAAACTTGGTCGCCATCCTCATAATCTAGTGGTCTCTGCCTCTTGTCAGCATAGGACTTATGTCGGCTCTGGGCAGTCCTCATCTACTCATGGATGATCTGTACCTTCTTCGTCATGGCCTAGACTATCTATGGTCCTACAATTGATGACTCCCCAGGGTCTGTCCATCACAGAGGTGATCTACAAGGTCGGTCGTACAATTCCTCATATAGTGACATCCCAATGGTGGAGTGGTAGCTGTTGTTGTATGTAAACTCCACCAACGGTAGGTGATCCTCCCTGTTGCAACCAAAGTCAAAGACACACACATGGAGCATGTCCTCGAGAGTCTGAATGGTCCTCTCCATCTGACCATCCGTATGTGGGTGAAAGGTGGTTCTCAAGCGTACCAGTGTCCCAAATGTCTCCTGCAACCCCTTCCAAAGACGGGAAGTAAAGCGAGCATCTCAATCGGAGACAATATTCGATGTCACGCCATGAATCCATACGATCTCCTAAACGTAGAGGCATCCTAAGCTCTCCACTGATCCCTTCTCTCTAATGGGTAAAAAGTGAGCCGACATGGTGAGTCGGTCTACGATCACCCAGATGGATTCGTGTTCTCTGGAAGTACGTGGATGCCCCGTCACAAAATCCATATATATCTTGTCCCACTTCCACTCTGGCACCTCTATGGGATGTACCAAGCCAGCTGGTACCTAGTTCTCTACCTTCACCTATTATCAGGTGAGGAATCGTGAAATGAACTCTGCCACAGCCTTCTTCATAACCAGTCACCAGTGTTGTCGTCTGAGGTCCTGGTACATCATCGCCACTCCAGGATGTACCGCTAGAGGTTAAGTGTGAAACTCCCTCAGCACCTCCTCCCATAATGTAGCTGGTACCTTGGTACGTCCCCTGAAAAGGATGACGTGCTCTCCACCTATAGAGAATCCATCTGGTGACTGCCCTGTGGAAATATGAGCACCTCGCGTCTCACAGTCAACATCCCCATGTTATGCCTCTCTGAACCGCTGAAGTAGTGGAGAAGTGACTATGAGAGACTGTAGAAAGTCTTCCCCGTCTCTATCCATGAAGGATATCTGCAACGCGGCTAGATACTTTGTCTCCTCTCCAAATAGCTGAATGCCCGTCCTCCTGCTGAGAGCATCAGCTACTATGTTCCCCTTTCCATGAGTGTAGACTATCTCAACTTTATAGTCCTGGATCCATCGACTCTATCTCAGGTTCAGGTCCATCTCTGAGAGGATGTACCTAAGACTCTGGTGGTCAGAATAGACTGTAAAGCGCTCGCCCATCAGATAGTGTCACCACATCTTTAAGGCGAACACCACTACTGCTAACTTCAGGTCATGGGTAGCATAGTTATGCTCATTCTGCCTAAAATGTTGTGATCCATAGGCGATCACTTCCCGATCTAGCATCAGGACACACCCGATTCCGGTCCCTGATTTATCGATGTCAACTACGTACCCTATGCCCTCCTCTGGTAGCCTCAAGATGGGTGCACTGGTCAATCTCTGTCTCAGCTCCTGGAAGCTCTGATGTAATCTATCCGACCACACGAATGGTTTCCCCTTCTATGTCAATGCTGAGAGTTGTGATGCAACTATGGAGTAGTCTGGCACAAATCATTGATAGTACCCAGCCAAACCTAGGAAACTCCGCACCTCTGTTACGCTCCTGGGTGGCTCCCATGCTAGCACTGTCTCGATCATCGCAGGATCCACCGCAACTCCCGCCCCAGAGATGACGTGTCCCATTAAGTGGACCTCTCGAATCCAAAACATACACTTCGAGAGCTTAAAATAAATATGGTTCTCTCGAAGTGTGTCTAGTTCAACCCGAAAGTGGTAGGCGTGTTTCTCCTCAGTAGTCGAGTAAATCAATATGTCTTCGATGAAGACTACGAAAAATCAATTGAGGTAAGGATGGAAGATCATGTTCATGAGACTCATGAACACTGCTGGAGAGTTGGTTGTGCCGAAAGGCATAACCATGAACTCATAGTGTCCATACCGACACTTGAAGTCCGTCTTCTGTACATCCTCGTCTCGAAATCTGAGATGATGATTGTCTCACATGAGGTCTATCATCAAGAACCATCATTCTCCCTTGAGCTGATAGAAGAGGTCTTCAATCCTCGGAAGTGGATACTTCTTCTTCATAGTCACCTGATTCCGGCGACTGTAGTCGACACACAGCCCCATGCTCCCATCCGCCTTCTTGGCGAACAAAATCGGCGAAGCCCAGTGTGAAACACTGGGTCGAATGAATCTCTTTCCCTACAAGTCCTCCAGATATACCCGTAGCTCTCGAAGAATAGCAGGAGACATCCGATATGTTGGAGTAGATATCAGGGTTGTCTTGTGGTATAGTTCAATATAGATGTCTACCTCTCTGCGAGGAGGTAGTCCTGGACGTTATTAGGAAGAACGCCCTCATACTGATCCACCACAACAGGAAAACTCGGACTCCGCACATCAAGTGCTCCTAGGATGAGACTAGCCATCTGATGGGTGATCGGATGTCCTCTCCTCTGCATGAGTCCATCCTGCACTGCAAAGGCACCCTTCTCGCCAGTGAAGGTGAACCTGCTCCCATCTGTGCAGACACATCGTACCTTGTGCCTAATACAATCGATTTGAGAATGGACCATAGATAAGCAATCCATACCCAAGATGACGTCGTAAGGCCTTGAAGCCGCTACAAGAAGATCTCAACTAAATCTCTCTCCTCCAAGAGTAAGCTCACACTGACAACACCAGTGCATAATTATCGAGTCAGCTCCTGTAGGAGTCTCTAGCCGTAAGGATCGAGCCAACGACTCCTTCATAATCTCCAAGATCCAAACAAGGGAAGAAGCAATGAAATAATGACTCGCTTCAATGTTTATAAGAACTACAGAAAGGGTGGAATAGACACAGATAGTACATCGAATCATCTCAGGTGCACCTTGGTCGTAGGTCTCTGCTGCCTGAAGCTGAGCCTACCTCTGTCCGCCAGCTCCCTGTGGTCGGGGTGGACCTCCTGGTGGTGGTGGTGGTGGTAGAGCCTCAAAGCGTCACCCACAACCCGCTGCTCAGCCAGCTCCTCTGCCTCGTCTACCTGCTCCCTGCATACCGTCACGGTCGAACCTCTGCCTCTACGTGGTTGGTCCCTCTACCGTCTGATGGTCCTCTACATGGCGGTTCGGGCAGTCACGAGCCATGTGGCCCTGCCCACCGCATGCATACCATTGTCTGCTTCTCGAATGATTGGCACTGCTACGTGTGACCCACACCTCCGATCCAGTATCCTGAGGTCGTCCACCTGATGGTCTGGTCTGCTTGGACATCTGTGACGTATGTCTACTACCAACTACAGAAGACTCCGCTACATGCTACCCTGTGGTAGGTCTCACTGCTAGTTAAGGCTCAACAAGAAAGCTCTCCACAAGAAGGGCTCGCTCCAATACTCCTGCCTGCGTTGGAATACTGAGGGAGATCATCGATGCCTAGATCTCATGACTCAGTCCCTGCTCAAAGTTCCGGGCCCGGAAGAATGGGTCTTGTACCATGTCTGTGGAGTAGCGTGAGAGATCAGTAAATATCACCGAGTACTGGGCTACTGACTTGCTGTCATGCCACTGTTGTAGTAACTCTTGGATGAACACTGCACGGAGGGTGGCTGGGACGAACTCCGAGCGGAAAAGGCTCTCGAAGTCCGACCAAAGGAGAGATGCCTCGTCGTGATCCTAGAGCATCAGGTTCCACCATCTACCTGTTGTCGCAAGTTAGAGACTCGCCAAAAGGATCACCATGATATTTTCTGTTGTCCCTACCAATCTAAAGACTCGAACGACAACATGTAGCCAATCCTTGGTTGCCTGAGGGTTCGTCTCCCCATTGAACCTGGGTGGTCTTTGATGTTGAAACTCGTGCAATGCACTCAGGCGACATGCAGTCTCAGCTGTGGGGGCTGGTGGCATCGGTGGCTCAGTGGGTAGAGGTACCGCCGTTGCCTCCACTATAATGGGGCCCTACACCGAGGCCTTGTCACTCGGTGGGATGTCGTCTCGCACAAAACATGGAACCTTGGCTGGCTACCATCGTGGGGCCATCCTGAAAAGAAACAGGTGAACCATGGTTAATACAGTATAACTAGTGATCTGACACAAAGTAATCACAAAGAATTATTTTGAAACACACATGCAATCAATGTTTTCGTGCACTGAGTCAGAAATCAGAATTCAGGGTCCTGGTGTATGGATACGTCGGCCGTCGCACCAACATTGGACTCCCTGGACTGATAACCACACTCATTACCCTAAACACTATTGCTTCACACGGACGAAATAATCAGAGTACTGAATTTTTTTGTAGAACCGACCCCTCTGATACCGATTTGTCATGACCCGTCCTCGGGGCCCGTGTCGTGAATACCCCAAGCCCGCCTTCCATAGGCCACGGGCTAGTGACTATCACCAAATGCATAAATCCTGATAAAAGGGAAGGAATTTCCTTTATATAAAAAAACAAACACCACAGAGTACACTAGATGATGTAAAAACTAAGTAAATTGAGTACAAAAGTAAGTGCTGGAAGTAAATGGTCCAGTATACAATCCCAACTGAAAGTGTTGTACAACTAAGAAAATATAGTACAACAGCTGAAAAGTAGAGCTGTAACCACCAAGATTTCCTCCAAAAGTCCCATATGAAGGGTGAGTACAGATAGACTCATTTGCTCCTCAAGTCTGTCCACCCACTCCATGTATGTCCTGCCTGATAGTCATCCTCCGGGTACCGTCCTACTACACAAGCCTCAACAACGATCAGCGATGTCTGTCGTTTGCAACCAACACAACCCAGTGCGGGCATAACCCGTGAAGGGGTGTGTATACGATACTTAGTAGGGACCCCGAGACTCTCGAAGGTCTCCTGAAATCCATGAAGGATAAACCACAAAAGAAAGATACAATCACGAAGTATCAACCAAATATACTTAGGTATATGCCCATACATATACCTAACTCATCCATTCCAGTTCTTCTCCAATTCATGAGCCCAAGTTCAACCCAGTCCACACAGGAATGTACAACCCAATCCACACAGGAAAGCACAACCCAATCCACACAGGATAGTAAGTAAAACATATCGAAGATAATGATTGAAAGTCAAGACTCATCTCACACAGGTATACTACTCACGAAGAGGGGTGGAGATGATTAGATGTAGACTCAGAATCATCTCCTCTGTCGAACCCATGTTGGATCCAAGTACAGAAGTCGTCGATGCCGAACCCACATATGATCCAAGTACAGTTACCCTTGCTGCCGAACCCATGTAGGAGCCATGTACAATCATCATCGTTGTCTAACCCACGTAGGATCCAAGTATAGTCGTCCTCGCTTCCGAACCCACGTAGGATCCAAGTACAGTCACCATCATCATCGCAGTTTCAGCCAGCTCTAGGGTTCCCGCACAAAGCATGCTCGATTCCGGGAGGGTCCGCTCCACGAGCCATGGGGTTGATACATCAACTGTCACGAAGTCCAGAGTTGATGTATCACAATGTTCTGTCATGTCAATAGGAAGTCAACGCGATAGACGGCGCGTCAATCAGACGCCTGGTCTGAGAGTTATTGGCTTTTCCGTTCTAGGGGCCCGGTTGGTTTTTCAGCTAAAACCAACCTGATTGTAACTCAGCTACATCTAACCCTCTATTGTAGTAAGCCAAAAGAACTGTCTCACTAAGAGTAATCCAACAATGTTGACGGAACGTCAATCAGACGTCTGGAGCTCAAGCTATAAGCGTTTCCCCTCTGAGGGCCCGGTTGGTTTGGTGTTCGAACCAACCCGACCATACCCAAAGTTCTCTGAAACCTTTAGTGTAATATACTGAAACGACTGTCTTGATCCAAGGATCCCAACAAAACTGACATTGCGTCGATCAGAGGTCTGTAGCCCATGATATGGGCGCTTGAACGAATATGTCCGAAAATAGGGGGTTTGAGCCCTGTCCGACCCGGCCCAATACCCCCTGGGTCGGACTGAACTGGGTCAAGCCGACCTGGGTCAAGGTCCGGCCCAATTGGGTGCAGCCTGGCCAGGCTGGCGCGGCCCGGCTCGGAAGCCGGCGCGGTTCGGATCGGCTCTTGGCCGAGCGGAGTGCGAATGGGGGGTGCTGGCCCCCTGATTTCCGAAAAGGCCAGCCTCAATGGCCGTCCTTTGTAACCGCAGGACCCTTCGGTTTCATCCTCCGGGTGGCGACGGCAGCAGGGTCAGCCGGGCGCCCCTTTGGAAAACTGCCACGGCTTATATCTGACCGGCACGGCCCGCCCCGATCGAGGCCCCTTGGTGCTTCGGCGCGGCGCGGCGGTGTCGCGCCCCTCTGTCGCGGCCCGCTCCTTGCCCCGGCCTCCTTTGGTCTCACCTACGCAGCGCGACGATGCCGTGATCTTCTGTCGTGGCCCACTCCGGCCATGGTCCTCTTCGTCACCGCGCGGTGCAACGACACTGCGTCGCCTCCGTTTCAAGCCATAAGGAAGATCAACAATTAAAGGGGAGGAGGATCAGCCATGTTTGTGTGGTCCAATACCCACATGTTATATCTATAACAAGAGGTAATCATTAAACAATGAAGATAGTTAAATAATAAATGAATTAAGAACTAACCCCTACCTCAACACAAGTTGTCGAACGATGAGTGTCGCGGAAAATGGCTTCGCGGGGTGAGGTTTCGTAAACGTCGACGGACAACATCCGAGGAGGAAGTGGCGTCTCCATTCCTTCGTTGCGGAGAGAAGATTATATGGCGTGATGTCATTGGAGAGTTTTTGCATCGGTGCATCCTCCTTCGTCGTGGAGGAATAAGAGGACGGAAGAAACTGGGGCGCCGAGTCGATGATCCTTGACGAGGTGTTGCCGTTCTTCGTTGAGGATGATGTTCTTCAAGAGAAAAGATCTCTCCCCAAAATCTCACTCAACAAGCCAACCCTATACAAAATAAGACTCCTCTTATTGTATTATTTCAGGCCATGAAATTCAAATTACAAAAATTCAAAATTGAATTCACTTAATTAATTAAACCATGAGTTGTCTAATTAATTGAGTGATATGTTGGCATTGTTAATGTGGAAGGGGAGAAGCCACATAATTAAATAAAACTGAAGTTTAATGGTTGTTTAAGGGGTTTTGGGGAATGTGAAAAGATGGGGGCACTTGTGGGCCCCACCGCACCTTTATCCTCTCATGAGTAGTTAGTAACTAGTGGGTCCCTCCCCAACTCCCATACTTGGGATATAACCACTTAGTGAAATAAATAAAATTGCAACACAATTTTATTGTTTATTTTTTATTTAATCCACATATTTTAATAACTCCTCCCAGGAAAAAGCACCTTCGGTAATGGTCCTCTTAAGCAAATACCGGCGATGTGGTTCCATCGGTGACCTTAGATTTCAATTCCGAGAACCGGTTCAAAAGATAGAAAAATATGCTCGTTCATTCATTGAACGTACCAGAGCTATACTTCAGAATTTGATTCTGGTACTCATAAAATCCCAAATAATTTATGGAAAAAATTTCAATGAAATTTATGGGTCTTTACATTCATGAAGTCTTTCTCGTCCGTACACCTCGAGTCCCGACAATTATACACTTACTACCATGACAACCCCAAGTAACAATGGGCGCTCCGAAAAACAAGGTCTACTCAGGAGCCCACATGCTCTGATAGCATTTCTTCATGAACCAACCTGACTCGACCATGATCCGATCAGCCGAGCCGGTCCGTGACATGGCCCAAGAGGAGTTCCCGATCCTCCCGGGCTGGCGAAAAGCACCGGGGCATCGCAGAGTACAAATGGCAATGATTTCTCCCAATGAAAATAAATAAACCAGCGGGAAGAAAATAGAACAACACAATGTAAATAAACAATAAGAAAAGAAATATCAACCAACAACAAAACACAAACCTGACCATGACTAAAACACCTCATGACCTCGAGAGTCACTCTCCACACCACAACCAAGTCTCGCTCACGACGAACAAGCTCAATTCAACCTCTAACAGTAACTAAAAACAAGAAAACACTATATTCGTGAGTATTAAAACTCAGTAGGTAGGCCAGACCAATTCTATTCTCAATTCACATACCATTAAAAAAATAATTCATTAAATCCAGGTTTGAATTAAATGATATAAAGTATAAGTTTCCACACACACTTTCTTTTCTAGAAAATGTAATAGTCCATTTCCCTTTTTAATTTAAGAACAAGTTTATTGTTTGGAAGAAACATATGCATTTCATTTTAAAACACTATTGCAGACAATTTAGAAATCCAAATTTTAGGTTTTGGTCAAATGGAAAACCACACACAACACACAGTAAGGGCAATGGAAAAAGTCCCACGCAGGTATAGCAACCAAACTAGACCTCTTAATTGTCTGCCACATACAAATAAACACTAAAAGAAACATGGGTCAAACCTAGGATATCGCGAACAATACAGAACATACTATACATGTGACTCGTCCTGAAGACATTCCCTAACTCGATGATTTCATAACGCCCATTCTACTACCCGTTATAGCCCTACCTGGCCTAACCATGGGGCCCAATCCCCATATCAGCAATAACTCAGTATTCCCCAACTATGGGGCCACTATCCAATGCATATTTTATACTAGTGCAGCAATCATTCTCAGAAGATTCATTCACTAGGCCAGGTTCCCATGTCAACACGTTTAATAAAAAGGAAAGGTGTGAGTCAACAAAGTCATTCAGGTAGCACAAACATCACACACAACATATGAAGTCAACATAAACCAAAGGTCACCCCTGAGTAACCCCAAAGAGAGTTTTCCAAAATAATTTATTTTTATAAAAGTGTCAAATGGGCCTTCACCAACTTTATTGAAATAACATTGTTTCTCAAGAAAACCTAAAATACATGATTAGAAGAAATCATTTATCATTAAAACCAGAACCACATTTGAAATTCTGTGAATTATGTTTAAAAGCCAAACTGGCATTCTTTCACAAGAAGGTGTTCGTTCGTCAAGAAAATATTTCAAGAGATGTGTATAAAATAAACGTCTATTTTTACACAAAATAATCATTTAAAAAAATTAATCATCTTATATTTTTTTCTATTTATTAAAATTAATAAAACATAATGAAAATTAATAAATTCTAAATTTAATGGTGAGTACAGTGAGGGACCTACCTCGACTCTCAGAACAGTTACGATGATGCGACATGCCTCGCACGTGCACGCAAGCACACACAAGCTCACGATTGCAAGACCGTTGAAAAACATTGTCAACGCGTTGCAACCGCAATGATAAATAAAATACATGAACACAGACTTACAATAATCCAAACGAATAATCAGTGCCAAATAACTGCCTCAACATGTTTTCAAAACACAGTTCGCACCATCTGCACTATCTAATAACCCACATAAAAGTTTATTAAACAGTCCAAAGAGTAACCCACAAATCTACGTACCCAAAACCCTATCAAAACCACTTTTTATAATTAAACGCGCACTTGTAACACTCTATATCAGAAATTGCAGCACTTTCATAATTAAAATGACAACGACACAATTTATTAAAAACTATTAAACATCACACAACTGGATTCTATCAAAACACACCTTCATTCCCATGAGAAGGCTATAAAATATTAAACGTAAACAAAGTTCATTTTAAAAAACATTTATAATTGAAAAATACACCATTAATTCTAAAAAACCATTTGCACCACAAAAATGAGACTAAAGAACACACTAATAATATTATAATCATAGTACATTAATCACAGAAACAAACAATTCATCCAATGAATTGTTTACCGATAAAACATACATCAGGTGTCGATAACTCCGAAAACGTGCTTCCAAACTCCAATAACACCAAAAATGCACCACAAGGGAACCAAATTGTACCCTAAAGCAAGTATTTGAACTAAAATTAATCAAAATAGAACACAAAAAAGGAACCTCATACCCGTCCGAAGCCCATACACTCAAAGGATGAGAGGAGAGACATTCTCGGAGGTCCTGCGCTGGTAGTCGCTGCGCAGGGAGATGTGACGCTAGAAGCAGGTCTTGTCGGAAGGAAGAGGGTGTGATGCCGATGTGAGCGAGAGGAGGAAAATGCGCGTCCGGGGGTTATGGGTTGTGCCAAGGGTAGCCGGAGAGGAAAAAAACAATCGGACAGGGGATGTCACCCTGCTGGTCGCTGGAGAAGGGAGATCGGGCGAGGGTTTGGTGTGGCGTGATGGAGGATGCAGGTAGTTAGCGGAAGCACGAAGGGCAACTGCTGGACCTATGCAAGGTGGATAGAGGGTATCGGGCGTCTGCTGCACAGAGGATGAAGGGAAGCAGGATGATGCGGGTTCGAGCAGGGAGTGAGATGTAGGCAAGGGAGGATCTGGGGTCTTGCGCGGAGGGCAAGAGGATGATGGTGAGGCGAGTTCGGTCGGGGCATGAGGCGAGGGCGGTGACCTATGGATCGGCTACAGCGTGCGGAGGCCGGGAGAGCAGGCAGAGCGGAGGGGCACTGAAGAGCCGAGAGAAGGTGGGGGGGTCCTCTGGGCGTGAGGTGTAACAACAAGGCGGAGGGGGAGAGTAGGTGGCCGAGGGGTGTAGGAAAAGGATAAACGGTTGTGCGGCGGCGTGTGGGGAGGTCGGTGCAGCGCAGGCATATGGTCGGAGATGCTGGTGGGTGCGTCACGCTAGAGAGAGGTGAAGGGTGAGATTTGAGAGGCGGCGGCCGCATGAGAAGAGTGGGAGTTTTTTTTTTTTTTTACGTTTTTCTGAAAAAATTTTTCTGAAAAACGGCCTAGGTCAAAATTTTTTTTAAAAATACGCTACAAAGGCGGCATCTGCGATGCCGCCTTTGTATTAGCGCACAAAGGCGGCATCTGCGATGCCGCCTTTGCTCCCCCGCGCCGCCTTTGGCCCGGATCGATGACATGGCAAAGGCGGCCGGGAGGAGGCCGCCTTTCGGCTCAGGGTAAGGCGAAAGGCGGCATCGCCGAAGCCGCCTTTGGCCATACGCAGAGGCGAAAGGCGGCTTCCGCGATGCCGCCTTTGCCTGAACTCCCTATAAAAGGGCGGCCACCCCCCCCCCCCTCTCCTCACTTCTTCATTGCAACCTCTCTCTCCAATTTGCTTTCTCTCTCTCTAAATTTTTTTTTTGCTGTGCGAGCTTTTACGAAGCTTCATTTAGAGGTATGTTTCTTTATTTAATTTAATGTTTTTATTTAATTAATTTAATTTTGTTTAGTTTTAAATCTTTCATTTGTTAAGCAGTTTAGGTAATTCTTAATATTTAGTTATTTAGTTTTTGTAATTAGTTATATATAGTTTTAAATAATTACTGTTAGGTAGTATAGATTAACTTAAGATTAACTTAAGATTAAGTATTTAGAAATTTTGGTAGCTTAAAGATTATGTGGTTATCTACGCAATTAAATTCCTGTCTGGATACAAACAAGTGGATGTGGCTCTGGCACAGATGTACATAGGGGTAAAACCCGAAAACACCGCTTCGAGCTAGACTCGAACGGGAACTGGTGCACGATAACGGGCCTTGCTGCATCCTGGTTTGACACTCCCGGGGAATATGCTTAAGATGATTCATATTTTCTTTATAAACTACTAAAATTTCTAAGAGAAGAAAAAACAAATCAGTATATTTATCAATGATAAATGATAAATATAATTTTATAGAATGAAATAAGGATATAAGAATTAACGAATTAAAGTTATTATTAGTTAATTATAAAATAATAGAATAAATAATGATTAGTTGTTATTAGTTAATTTTAGAATAATTAATAAATAACATAGGATTAAAACATGAATTAATATAATGATTAGCTAACGATACTAATGATCTGTATATTTATCAATGATAAATGATAAGTATAATGTTATAGAACCAAATAAGGACATAAGAATTAACAAATTAAAGTTATTATTAGTTAATTATAGAATAATAGAATAATTAACGATTAGTTATTATTAGTTAATTTTAGAATAATTAATAAATAACATAGGATTAAAACATGAATTCATATAATGATTAACTAACGATACTAATGAACATATAAAGTGAAATGAAGAAGAACAAACAAACTAAATAAAAAGGCGCTCTAAAATTACATTCTAATAAATATCATATGGTGAAACATCAGTAGCATAGTTTATGGTATAGAAAGGCGCAATAAAATTACATTATAATAAACATCATATCGTCGAACATAATTGTTAATATTTTGTTATACTATCATAATTTTGATGAAAGAACACATTTTTGACGTAGAGAGCCATGTATGCCTGTGTGTACTGTTATGGGGAGATTATTCAAACTGAGCAAGGAGCTTCTTACAGTACACAACCAATTACGGTGGTTAGTACAGTGGATTGTGTTACCATAAGTGACCTTCAAGAGAGAATTCATGTTTCCTTAAATTTGGGACCCGATCAAGAGATAATGTCTATGAGCTATAGACATTTGCAATTTCCAACAACAATGTGGCATATAGTATAACAAAATATTATTGTTTACATGTTTTATGTGTACTGAAATCAAAATACTATTTTTACTTGTTGGTCAGAGTGGAATCTCAGGAGGGGGTAAATTAGGTTTTATTTATATATATTTATATAACCATACGAACATAATAATAAAACATTAATAATTACTAATTACCTAATTACAGATTATATAATTAATAATTCTATTACTAATTAACTATTTAATTAGTATATAATTAATATTTACAAAAAAATGTTAATGAAAAATAATTTATAAGCTTTCAAAACCGCCTACTTGAAACTTAAAAATGTTTCAAGTACGTGACTTTGAAAGACTGTAAAATATAAACTATAAAACGAATATAATTGAAACTTTAAACATTGATTAAACATATAATAAATAGTTGAAAACAAAAGAAATTTCTAAAAAAAAGTTGATGAAAAGAAATTTATAAGCTTTCAAAACCGCATACTTGAAACTTAAAATTTTTCAAGTACGTGACTTTGAAAGACCATAAAACATAAAATAGAAGACCAATATAAATGAAACTTAAAACATGGATTAAACATATAAAAAATAGTTTAAAACAAAAGCAATTTACAAAAAAATGTTAATGAAAAATAATTTATAAGCTTTCAAAACCGCCTACTTGAAACTTAAAAATGTTTCAAGTACGTGACTTTGAAAGACTGTAAAATATAAACTATAAAACGAATATAATTGAAACTTTAAACATTGATTAAACATATAATAAATAGTTGAAAACAAAAGAAATTTCTAAAAAAAAGTTGATGAAAAGAAATTTATAAGCTTTCAAAACCGCATACTTGAAACTTAAAATTTTTCAAGTACGTGACTTTGAAAGACCATAAAACATAAAATAGAAGACCAATATAAATGAAACTTAAAACATGGATTAAACATATAAAAAATAGTTTAAAACAAAAGCAATTTACAAAAAAATGTTAATGAAAAATAATTTATAAGCTTTCAAAACCGCCTACTTGAAACTTAAAAATGTTTCAAGTACGTGACTTTGAAAGATTGTAAAATATAAACTATAAAACGAATATAATTGAAACTTTAAACATTGATTAAACATATAATAAATAGTTGAAAACAAAAGAAATTTCTAAAAAAAAGTTGATGAAAAGAAATTTATAAGCTTTCAAAACCGCATACTTGAAACTTAAAATTTTTCAAGTACGTGACTTTGAAAGACCATAAAACATAAAATAGAAGACCAATATAAATGAAACTTAAAACATGGATTAAACATATAAAAAATAGTTTAAAACAAAAGCAATTTACAAAAAAATGTTAATGAAAAATAATTTATAAGCTTTCAAAACCGCCTACTTGAAACTTAAAAAATGTTTCAAGTATGTGACTTTGAAAGATTATAATTATATTACTAATTAACTAATTAATTATTATATAATTAATAGTTATATTAATAATTAACTAATTAATTATTATATAAGTAATAATTAATGAGTAATAATTAATAATTAATAATTTAATGAATAGTTATAATTAATATTTATATTACTAATTAACTAATTAATAATTACTAATTACTTATTAATAATTATTAATTACTAATTACTAATTATAATGAATAATTATAATAAATATTTATATTACTAATTAGCTAATTAATAATTAATAATTACTAATTAATTAGTTAGAATTATTAATTGTATTTCTAATTAACTAAATATTTATTATATATGTAATAATTATATTAATAATTAATTATTATATAATTAATGATAATATTACTAATTAACTAATTAATTATGACATATTTAATTATTAATAATTACTAATTAATAATTAAAAATTATAATGAATAAATGTAATTAAAAATTATAATGAATAAATGTAATTAAAAAATAAAAATATATATTTTTAAGAGAAAGGCGGCATCCGCGATGCCGCCTTTCACCCGCAGCGCAAAGGCGGCATCGCAGATGCCGCCTTGCCCCGAAATGCAAAGGCGGCATCCCGGATGCCGCCTTTGAGGTGCAGTTTTAAAATTTGTTTTGCCGGAACCGTTTTCTGGCAAATTTTTTTTTTTAAAAACGTAAACAAAAAAAAAACCCGAAGAGTGGAGTAAAAAAATAAGGGGGCGCTAGGGTTACAGAGATAAGAGAAAAATAGGAAGAAGAAAAAAAATAGAGATAAAAAAAATAAAACAAAAACACATAAATAGAAAAAATAAACATTAACCCATAATAAAAGTACGACACAAAACAATAATAATAAAAGAATGATAATCAAAATAATAACATCAATAATAATAATATTAATAATAAACCTCCTAATAAAAATAAAAACATCATTAATAATAATAATAGAAATGAAAAAAAATTGATAATAAAAAATATTTAATAATTACACAATATTATTTCACTAACTTTTAATGTTAATTCATCTCTCTTCAACTCATCAAATTTTCTTCCATTTTCCTACTCAAACTCTGAAACTGTGCGGTACTTGGGCTAACCCCATGGCTTCCGTTAGTGGGGTGGTGCCCGCACACCGGCCTAAAATAATAATAATAATAATAATCATGATGATAAAAATAAAAATTATAAAAAATATTAATTTCATTTTAATAAAATTATATAATTATTGACACAAATGAAAATTTTAAATAACACTATAAATCACAAACTCTACTCATTTTCAATTTCTGAAGGCAAGAAAATTGTGCAATTGCCTATGTGGAGCCGCACGGGGCTTCCAGCATGCGCTCCGCCTATGTGTCCAGCGACGTCCGGTGAAAAATGTGCACTTATTAACATAATTAAAAAGTTTTTCATCCAGGACTCAACCCGAACCCCAACATAATTTTAAAAATACAATGAAAATTATAATATAAAATAAAATATGGAGCGGGGTGTGACAAGAATTATCCATGTGAATTAAATTCAAGTTACTATATGATTATGGATTAAATGAGATAAACATTAAAATTTATTTCTTTTACAAATAGGTTCTTCATTAATAATAAATATCCATTGGAATTCACTACCCCTCAAAAAATCTATTATTTCAACGGTTTTAACCATAGATAATTAAAGTTAATTTTTATAGGATAATATATAGCATTGAAAATTAGTTCTAATGGCTATAGGTAATTATTAAGATGTTTTTAGAAATATGAATTTGATGGAAGTTTCTATAGAGAATATGTATACATATGTAATTCTACTATTAGAAATGATGTCTTATCCAATATATTTTTTTCCCATTTTTGGAAATTCCAAAAAAAAAATTATTTATGCCACATGATATATCCATAGGATGGATGATATATTATTATAACTGCCCTATAGAATTTGTAATGTCTTACTCATTACTATCATCAAAATACCGAATCATGAAAAAATATTCATTTATGTATATTAACGGTTATATCTTTTTTTATTTGTCTTTTGATTTCTAGCATGAGGTGATATGAATCATTCATTATCTATAAAATATTTAAGGAATAAACAACATTATTATCCTAATGGAATTTTCATCTTACATTTTTATTCATTTAAAAATTATATTTTTATATTATTTAATTCTTAATTCATTGGGATATAGAAATTATTAATTATTTATGTTTAGGTGTAGGCAGTGGTGACTCATATACCCTAACTAGAATAGGGTCTTATGATCTCATAATATATTTTATAGGTGAGAGAAAAATGCATTTCTACATTTCAAAGACATTATTAAATTTTAGTGATGTTGACTTATATTGTGAATTAATTAACAAAACTCCTCATCAATTTATAATTTTGTATTGATTAATTATTGGAACCCTCGGTGTTATTTTAATGTGATTAGAATAGTGCCTAGTTTTAATTGAGTCTTTTTGACACATATATTATGATTCTATTTCATTTTGAAATAATATTTCAATGGAATATTTATTACTCATTTGCATGGAAGAATAGAGAGAAAACCAATCTTTATAAAAATATATAATGATAGAGTAATCACTATTAGTTATTCATATCAATGATGGGTAGGACTAATTTTGGAATTAATGCTGAAGGTACTCATTTCATGAGATTTACCCTAGTAGATTCTAGTAATGAAATAGGAATGTTGAATCCTCTAATATCCATATTTATAACTGGATTCTGTCTTCTTCTACAAGTTAAGGAGTACCTATAGGGAATTCATATATGGAAGTTAAATAAGTGGGATGATTATCCAAATCCATATCCAATGAACAATTAATAATTTCATGATTATCGATGTCAATTATTGTTAGTTTATATATAAAAACAACCCATCAATATATGGACATATGAAAGTATATACTAGGGGATACATATCTTAAATTTAATCTAATAATTCAGTAAAGAATCTATATATTTTATTTCAAACCATAATTACTCCATCAAGATCATGATATTCTAGAGTCTTCTGTGTATGTTGTTATTAAATATTAGATTATTGGAATCCCTTAGGGTCTATAGAAGATATATTCGATTGAAAGCACTAATAATGGGTTTTTACTAGTTTTTGGGATGGTTATGAACACATCATATTGGTATCACCATCATATTAATTCTTTTTATGTTGTGTGATGAAATCTAAACCTTGTTGATTCAATGTTGTATATTCCCATGTTATATTGAATTCACAGTATCCCAAAATTCAAATAGATTTTAATAAAGAAGACATCCATGATTTCTATAGTATGATATGTTTCTTGATCACACGAATGAAAATAGAATGATTTATGAACCAAATGTCTATTATATGATTCCTTTTCCACCTTGATAATCCTTCACGAATATACATGAAGTAGATATGGATTGAGGATCAAGGTTTATTGGAGAAAAGACGCCCATTTTGTTTATATATTAATTATATTTTTATTATGAAATTATTATTCTTATGTCCTGACCTTTTATACATGAGAACATAAGTTTAAGGATGAATTGGTGGTGACCTATTTAGTCTTGTACTGATACCCCAATCAGAAAATTTTTGTATGATTATAGATTACATGAGGGATTTAGAGATGGTAAACATTCCATTAGGGGATGGATGAACCGAGGATCATAGAGAGAGTGGTGGTAGAGGATAGATATCTGTGGGAACTGTAGTTACATTTTATTTACATATTATCATTATTTAATCATGGAAGGATTTGAAAATTAGAGAGATAATTTTATTACATGACATTTATGCATTATATCATTTTTATTAATGTTTAACATTAGGATGTAAATGTTAGTTATTGGTTATTATTCATATGAGGACATGATAGTGAGGCTATTATCTCCTAATAATTAGAAATATCCCGTTGTAGATTTTCTCCATCCTTCTTTGTATGGTTAGGCCTACATGTGATCATGTGGAAATTTTTACCAGAATCAGTGCTTTGGGTTGGGATGTAACAAAATGTTTTCATAGAATTAGGATTCTGAAACTATTCTAATAATTTTTTATGATGTGATTGGATAGACCCAGGAAACGATGTTTTGGAATTGGTAGGGTATCTATTCCAGTGCCAGGCCATCACTATTTTGTGGTCCACATATTTTCTATAATTTTGGGAATTAATTATAACTTGTTACTATAGATTATACCGACATTGGGAGATCCACATTTAGTATATTTATTATTTTTTTTTGAATTTTATGTGAAATCTTTTTTCATTAGTAGGAATGTAGGTTCCCAAAAAATATATATACTGAATTTTCAATTGAATAGTATGTTATTAGTTAAATGTTTTTATTTGTGCTATCTATTTATGATAGTATCACTTTATGTGATATATCTATGTGGTATAAATTTTGGATATATATTTACTCTCATTAATTATTTAATCAATGATTTGTTGTGTTATTATATGTGTGATGACTATGAATAATATGAAGGCATGAATACGTGGTTGGTGATAGGTGGGGTGAAAATTGGGATAAGGGTATATTCCTAGAAGAAAATTATTTCATCAAATATATATTTTGAGAGAAACCTTCTTTTATATCATAACTGATTTAAGAGAAACATTGTGTGTTCACATAAACTTCTTTCATTTTTTAATGACCTGAATACTTTTTTAATGTGTATTACCTCATGTTAAAAAATATGTTACATTAACATGGTATTATAGAACTACATGGTGGAAGTATTGAATACTTTCTCAAGGTATTAGTTTTAGTCAATTTGAAAGTACATGTTAGAGAATGGATTTTGGATTTCCCCAAAAACTACTCAATGATTTCTACAATAATACTTCATTTTCCAAAAGTCATTCCCTTAGTTTATGTCTGAGGCATTATATATTAGAATAATGGGTGAATATTACATTATTTTCAACTCCATTTTTTTCCATCATACAAATGCACCGTAGGTCCTTAGTATGAATAATAATTCATGAATTTTTGTTGAATAATTGACCTAGTAGATACTATGATTCATTTACATGATATGATGTGATTGAGGTCACATCAAATGCATATACCATTTCGATAACACTATATCACATGGATCCAATTGAGCTAATATAACTCATGTTTTATCTAGATTAATTAATGATCCAGGAATTTATTGTTCATGTAATTCACTTGGTGATTCACCTATATTGTTATCCATAATAGAATACAATATTCTTCATCCATGCATTTATTACTGTATGATTAACCTAATGATTGTAATGGCCCAAAATTTATTACCTAGAATGGATGATCTCTTTAATTAGATATGGTAGTATTAGTGCTTACCCAAGATAGTTATTAATAAGAGCTATGATAACTTCAATGTAAAATATAGAAAAATTCCCATGTATGCTTTTATAAGCATGTATTTTATATTTGATAACTTGGTAATTTCATTCAGGGTAATGATGTTATTAGAATTGTTCATGGACGTTGTGAAAACCTTAATCCATCCATTTATGGACACATTCTATAGAATTTTATTCAATGTTATACTCATATATTCATTGACCCCAAAGCACCATTCTAGGAACCTTGACATATTCCTATGTATTTTTCCAGGACAGAGTCTTTATTTTAATTAATCCAAGTGTAACATTTGTATTTAGTGTGTGAATATCCTTGTAAAGGTGGTTTGTGAGAATAGTATAATTTTAGAACCAGGGAAGGTTGAGATAGTCATGTTCAGGACATGTTCCTAGAATATGTTTCATATTTTGAGATTTTTTGGATTATGAGGTACCTAACCATTATTTATAAATATATTATCTGGAATATTAGAACTCCTGAAAACACTGGAAGATATATGAGTTATAGTTTAGTTATTATTCTCATAAAAATTGTGGTTCCCTAAGATAAATAAATATTTTACAACCACGATATTTTTGATACTCACTAGGGAATGGATTGGCTATTCATTATATTATGATTCATCAGGCACTGGTTTGGGAGTTGTGTTAATGTAGAGATATAAGTCTGTAATATATGGGTATATTCACCTATTTCACCATGAGAGTAACTACCCATCACATGAAAAGGAATTGGATGTTATTGTCTATGATTTCAAAAATTCGAGACACTACCTCTTTAGTGAAAATTTTATTATGTATATGTACCATAATAGAATTTTCTATATCTTATTATAGAGGGAATTAATCCTAATACCTGGAATCCAGGTTGAATATCTACAAATGTTATTCATTGTAATGATGTAGGCACTCAATTAGAGTAATTTCAATGAATTTTCATTTAGCTATAATATGCAATATGAATAGGTGATTTTTGAAAAGGAACTCAAATGAGATGTGGTGATTGATAATCTTATTTGTAGATTGGAGAATAAATAACACAGATTAACTGAGATATATTATTTTGAAACAATTTTTTTGCATATCTTTACATGTGTACATGGAGAGGACAAATCGGGATTCATATTGAGAATGTAATCTAAGGACAAACAACTTTTTAGACGTTACCTGATATGTGGATGGATATAGGATAATAAATAAGTGATCATGGGACATGGGAGAGAAGTATTATATAAATACATAATATATGATTTTATGTGAACATAACATTCATCTAGATGATATGTACATTCTGGTATGACCAAGATGATTCATGACATCAGATGAAGGTCTTGTGGACATGTATGATGAGAGACATTGTTGGATGTTTCTCCCGATGCCATAAATATTAATGGGTGAAGGTAGAGGACCAGTATCTTATTAGGTTTTTGTATACACTCTTGATACTAATGTGTATGGAGGAGGATTCCCATATATAAGTTGTTATTTAGTCACATAAGAACATGAGGTGTCATGATGTACTCTTTGCGATTGTCAAATATCTGACGATGTCTGCTCACTGTATACATACTAGACACTCAAAAATAGAAGATTAGTTATCAAATACCTATGATTGAGAGGTCATAAATATAAATATATATTCCTTAATAATGGTTTCATATGGAGAAAATATTTTTAGGTCATTCATTTGGAATGTATTTTATAAATCCCTAGGCAATCGGCTGAGGATGGTCATATCCTACGATCCTCAACCCGAAAGATTATCTGAGTAAACTAAACACATATTGAATGAAATTTAATGAGCTACTGTGATAGACTTATATGCTACATATTATTATCATATTGCCTTGATGGAGTTTTTATAAAACGAATCTTACCAGTATTTGATTAATTTGTATAATTATGCTGCTCTTTTTAAGAAAATGATTCTCTCACAACTATATTGAAATGTGGTGGATGGGAGAGATGATGATTACCCCAACCTTGATTATGATAATTTTGAGAGAGTGTAGTTAATAAAGAAGAGTTTGATCACCACCCAGAGAATACAATTTAAATATGAAGATTATAAGAGCATACCCTTCGAGTTTTCAATTGGTTATTAGATTTATGTTTGTGACTGGGTCGTCAGTTGTCATGGAGACATTTTAAAAGTATAGTATGCTAACCCATAAAATTATTATCAATTTTATATCATAGAAGGAGTTGGGATACTGGAATATAATTTAGAACATCCTCTTTGATACATATATAGAATGATATGTTCCACATTTCTCATACATGGATGTACATTCCCAACCCTTCACTTGACATAGATTGAAATGTAATTGTGTTGGAACATGATTCATATTACAAGAATAATCTGTTGTTGATTATATACTAGTGTTAGAATTTCATCAATGAGATTATGATACCACTATCCTATATTAAATGGTATAATGGATATATCAAGGAAGAAGTCTGAGAGCAGGGGTGTAATGTTCGAGATCAGTGGCATGATTATTTATAGAAGGAACAAAATAGATACTTTTAATGGATGAAAATTAGACATATGGGGGAATTTTAATATAATAATTTTTAAGGAATTAAAAACCCTTGTTGATGATAAATTGCTGTAATTTTTATATGAAAATTTATTTGTCAAATCGAACAATAATAATAAATGACATTGTGGGTTTTCTGTAACTATAAATTCATAGTTAATAGCTTGGAATATTAAATAATATTTTTTTAATTTAGTGGCTGATATAGTATAATATTTGGATAATCGTAGACCCTCATGTTATAACAAATAAAAATATTAAATATATTATATTACATTCTCATGACAATTCAAAAATAATTGAATATCACAAAAAAATTTACATCATAAGATAAATATGAAAACACTATTACTTTCAGAATTATGGGTTTATCATAGGAAAGATATAACAATTGTGAGCATCATTCGTTTGGTAACACCAAACATAAGGATATGTTAACTAATATTTTTGTTAATATATTTATAAAATTATTTTTTCAAAAATGATTTATCAAATGATAAATATCAGTTCACTGATGGGTGAAATTGGATTGGTTTAATATATTTACTATATATCACTAAAGGTGTAATGATTACTTTAAAATACATTATTTGTTTTAATGAATCAATGTTTAATTGAAAATCTATGGGTTCAATATAATTATAATTTTTTTCAATACAAATATATTCATAAATAATATATGGATGGAGGAAAATTTCTTATTGTATATTAGTTTTCATGAATTTAATTAGAAGAGGGATTTCAATTGTTACCAAATAATATTCAATGTCAACATGTTTTAGTTCACTCTATGTCATAATCAAATTATAATGAGGAATATTTAAATTAAAATTGTATTCCATGTGAGTTCTTAGAAATCTCTATTCTTTGTATTTAATTTTTTAATCATATTCTATGGATTTATATATGGGTCAATGATTTAAGTGAATATTATAGTTGAATTTTATTATTTTTTTATGTTATTACACTAATAAATATATTCATTGTAACATGTGTGTTGACATTTGTTCATGTTCATTTTATATAGATAAAATGATTTTTGATTCCAATAAAGTAATCATGGACATGTATTTCCTATATTTTATATCCTCAAAGTGTTTACTAGAAATTTTTACCATAACCTAATTTCAAATTTCATTTAAAAATGATTGGATGTTGTTCAATTAATTACATAAACTAATTTCTCATTTTGAAGATGGTATTAGTGGTTTTAATAACAAATGCTGTATCATTTTATAGGGTACCATTTTATTATTTCAATATGACATTTAAATAATATGAGATGATTCTAATTATGATCTAATTATTAAATAAACATAATGTGTAATGTTGAATAAATGGTTTATATAATCTGAAATGACGGATTACCATTGTTTTAAATTATACTATGTTTTTTTGTTATTGAAAACCCAAACCGATCCACTAGTACACCACCAATGACAATGATGAATAGTGTGAGATGTTCTTTGTGAACAATCTAAAAAAAGACTTTATTTGTTGAATATAATAGATTAATTTTTTTTAATCCAAATAAACTAAAATCGTTATCCACCAAATAAAAATTTAAGGATTAATGAAAAAATGAAATCAACCAACCACTAGATGGATAAATTATATTGAAATACCTATGCATGATTTTAATGACATGCATATGAAAAAACAATTTAATGATACACAAAAATTCCAAGGATATGGTAATAAACATTAGATATTGTTGACCAGAAACTGTATTCTATTATTGTTTACCTCAATCATTAAAAATATACTACAAAAAATATATTAATTACATATATAGGGACTAAAATTGGTATAATATTAGCTTCCCTCATTGAACCCCTCATAAAAAATATGAATGTTACAAGAAAAAGAAAATTTAATATGTATTTAAACCAACTCATTCCCTAGTAGGTTAATCTAATTCCACCCTCTCTGAGGATCTCTCAAAACATAATTCACAAAAGTAATAACATCCATATTAAAACATATATGTTAGAATAGTACCCCATTTCTAAATACCGTATATGTTGTAATGATCACCCCATAATTTAAAATATTATTTTCTACAATCTCATTCATAAGTAATAAACCACCACATGAATGGATATCATGAAACATCGTACATATCCTAGATCTCATCCAGGCCTCAATGAATCCAAATTATAATCCATGAATCCATTACAACCCTTGTATCTAACATTATACCACTATCCTCTATATCTTATTCATATAATCCCAATGAAATGAATATAAATCCAAACTAAATACAAGATTGTTTTATAACATTATGTCTTTATACCCTACTATTATATGTATTATAAAACAAATAGAAATAAAATCCAACAAATACATATACCCTTTACATTATAAATTTATTGTTGGATAAAACCACACATGATTATACACAGACGATAGTGTGGGGAATATTTAAAATAAAACATTTTTTTATTTCCATCCTTGATGTGGAGGAAAACACCCCCAAATAATTTTTAGGTTCCATTTTCTTTGTCATGATTGGTGGTGATGATATCATTTGGGAAAGAGATGAAAAATATCAAACATAAACACACAAATGGAAACATCCATTCCATAGACTCTTCATGAGTTTTAGTAACCCATGACATTAAGTTTATAGTATCCTGAATTAATATACATTATTCCCCAAAAATAATTACTGTAAAATATTATTTTTTCTAATTTATTTTTAATGATAGTTTTATTTATTAAATAAAATCAAATTAAAATTTTTATTAATAATTTCATTTATATAGAATATAACATGATTTATAATTCTTATTTTAACTTCTTCGTTTCAATAACATTATCCATAGAGCATTTTTTTCATATATACCCTAGATTCCGTTATTAAAAATTTATCTTTCCAAAAAATTACACCCCACGTGGGTTATTTTTTATTTAATCACCATTCTATAATTATCTAATATATAAATTATTCTTTGCAACCATATGGGATTCCAATCATATTCAATAAACACTACTTCAAAATGTGTTTTCCAAAATTACAATAAAAAATTATTTAAGGAACCATATAATAATGTATCCACCATAAATTATGAGAAATCACATATCTAAAACACATTCTATATATCAATAAAACCACATCAACGCATAACATGAATAATAGGAAAGAATATATTTTATATGTTGTTATCAATTGATTTATAAATTAAATTTATTAAATGAGTAAAAATAAGACCCCTACCTCCATATTTATATTCTATATTATCTATAAAAATCCCCATATAGAAAAAGGAATTGAATTTGTTATACTAGCTCAGACATACATGGAATAAAATATAATTTCCTATATTCCACACACAATGAGAATCTATGGACATAAAATAATGAATCATTAGACTATAATGTAAAATTATGTGATCACTCAACAATCAAAAATTTAACTCAAACAAACAAAATTATATTTGCTACCATTATAATAACTTATTCCAAATATATAGGTTTTATTATTATAAATAATATCAATAATATTGTTTTCTAGACAATAACCATTGACCTAGAATGTCCAAACTATACTTTTCTATTATCAAATATAATAGAAGATTCATAATTAACATACATGACTCATTAATTTATCATGTCATCCCTATGAGAATAATAAAAAATATTATTTCACAAAAATCAATCATGATAAAACACTACAGTAGTTACATACAGAATCAATGTCAATCTATATTGAAAATATCTTGAGTCATAATCAATATAGAATTGATACTTTTGTTTCTAACATCCCTTCTAATTTCACCATTTATCTATGTATTATCATTATTTACATTAATTATATCATTTACCAGGAAAAATTATTTATATACAGCAATTATACAGTTAAAAATAGATATTATGAATCTCGTACAACAATACATCCTATGTCCCTTTGAATTATCCAAAAAACAAGAAATAAACTCTAACCACTTCTCCAGTATTGAATATCATTATTTATAAAGAAACCATAAATTATGCATCAATCTAATAATCACAAGATAAATTCCCATTATGTTTAATGATATAAATAATGATTTTATAGATATAGTGAGAACAGGATGGGAATAAGAAACAATGAAAGATGAAAAACTCACCTATGATCTCCAAATTATATAGCCCTCTATATAGGTGATAAAACTTCGAAAAATGTGATTAAGGTCTTTATAATAGTCCATCAGGTCACCTAGTGTTTGATGGGGGAAATAATGAAATATGAATATTTCAAAGGAACACAAGAATTTACACCCAATTATCATTTACCAACACTATTGTACAACCTCCTTGACCTTCTTGTAACACCAAGTGTTTTTACCGAATCTAATAAGACATGAGAATCCATAAGTGACCCTGTTCTGAATTCCCTTGGAAATACATATTAAAAAATCAATGTATCTCACCCCAAATCTTACAACCTATTGTAGGGATGTGATAAATCCTAATGATCCATTACACATTCTACACTTATAATGATGGGAGAAGTAATCCTATCCAATTAGACACCACATTGTATTTGAAAAATACACTACAATGATCCCTTATGAGGTATTGAGAATATTTCAAAACCATTATCATAATAGAGTATCCTATATCTATGATAAATCTATAACCAAATCAATGTAGGAACTAGTACCGTTAACACGGGGGCACTACCCTATACGGATTACCCCTACACAACATGGTCCACCACTGAAACTACACCATTACACAATTCAATATATCACAATGTAATCTACTCCACTAGATAAATACTTAACTTGAAACAACTTCAACTCTTCCATCCACCTCATGAACATCTCTAACCACTCATGAGGAGATGGAATGAATTAAAAAATGATTTTCCCTTAAATCATATACCTCCCCCAAAATGCTGATCCTTTTGAATTGTAAATAACATAGTTGAAGTAAGAAACAGAAAAAAAAACATCCCAAGAGAAACCTCTCTAAAATATTTATACATTATGGGCTAAACCAATTCATCATAAGACCATGATTCACACACATGTGATAATATACCCTAAATCTCATAACCAGAAAATGATCATTTATATCATATCAACATAAAATAAATCAGCCATCCAATATCTTGAAATATTGAGTGCACATTTTATACTCACACAACCTTCTGATCTCCTCAATGTAGTCATGATGATATATTTCACGAATGAAATGAAAAACATTACCTTGAATCACTATATTTTAATGGTATTGAATATCAAAAGATCACTACATGAATTCCTAATTACCCCTTTATCTCATTAACACATATTGATGATGTGGCAATAATCATGAGGGTTTTGATAAATCTATTAACCAAAAAATTCATAATGAATCTGTAATGTCTCTGAATTTTCTGTATATTATTTCACTATTAAAAGGGAATTATTTCGAGACCAGGTATTATGACGGCAAGCAATTCCGAGGCCCAGTGAGCCTAGAACAAATGTATGAATCGAATTAAATAATTTAAATTACATGTGCATGTGGTTTCACTAAAAAAGTGGAATAACTCCTGAACAGGTGCTCGGATCAAAAATCTGAGGGAACCATTGCGTATAGAGCAGCAATTTTACCTTAGGCAAGACCTATCATTGGTTGGCATCAGACGGTGCTGAAATATAGTTATTGGACGTAACAGTAATAAAATATTTATGAAAAATATTTGATTAAATCCATCTGTAGCGAAGTATTTAAATCCTTTAAATTAATGATTTCATAGGGGATCAGGGTTAGAGATCTCATAACCCTAAATTTACCTCTAGAGGCGCTGGGAAGCTCTAGAGAAAACCTCCCAACATGGAGACAACGTTCTTGACGAGTTCCATCGGCGACGACGACGTAGCGACCAGATCTTCGACAATGAACACCTCGGATCCAGGTAGAACATTTGATTTTTATTTAATTTTCCGTTCATGATAACCCCCGATGGATGCAGACTTATCTACATACAGATTATCCCATAGATCGATCTTTTTGAAGGAGGGTGTGATTTGGTGTTTTTATCAGGAGATCCAATGTTTGTAATTATAATATGTTGATTATTTGGTTTTGATCTAATGGAGACGAACCTGGATCGTCACCAATAATGACTCAGGTTCGTCCCTCTTGATCAATTTAGCGATTCAATTCACCATTCATCGTGGAGACTTCCCATTCATTCTCATGCATGATGTTCTTGGAGGATATTGATCATTGCATATTCTTTTGTTGGCGCAAGGATCTATGATTGTAGATCTGACATCGCGATGATGGTCCAGTGCTTCGACGATGGTTTCGGTAGACGATTTGGTGCGGATCAAGAGATATGGGTTTTTGGAGTTTTTCCTTCAGATGGATCATTGGAGGTTTATAACCCAATAAATGGTCTGAAAAAACATGATTCGGTGTTCAAATGATGGGACAAACCAAGATCTGATGTATCGGTACGAAAGGATGAGAGATCACGAATCCAGAAATCTGGCCAAGGCACGAGGAGGAAGACGACGGTTCTGGAGAAATCCCGACTACACGGTGCGTAGTATGGGATAAACGACATGTGTTCATCTGCGGACCACCTGGCGTGTACTCCGGGGGTACACAGACACGAGTTGGGTACACGGACAAGGACACAGCATGTATACCTCTCCCAGGCCAGACCCAGCCAGATACATGGGATAACCCTTGTACTGGTACACGAGAAAGGGAAACACAGACAGAAATCGTGTACAAGAATACGGCCAGGGTACACGGGTGTTTCCCAGTTGACAGGACGTGACATGTTCTTTGACATACACTCCGTGTATGTAATTTTATACATGACTTATAATTAATACATGGATTGTTTTACATGGGTAGTACCCGGAGTCAAGGAACACGACGTGTGACCCAACTACACATCGTGTAATCTGTTTTACATGGATTGATCCATTTGTCTTCTATCACTTGGGCTAGCATCCTTTGGGTTCAAACCCTTGGTCTTTTCCCCTGAAGGTTTCTAGTATCATTTCCTACATACAGGAGTATGATCCATTCAACAGGACTTCATTAATAGAGTTGTTGGAATCCCCTATGTGAGACTTAGAGTCGGATCCTCTATTCCTTCCTAGTTGTAACATCCCAGGTAAATAATGAATAAAAAATTTTCATATTTATTAATATTTACAAATTAAATATTAATTATACTTTAAATGGGTTGCTATGTTTGATAGCGTACCCGATACGTAACAAAGAGTTTCTTTGAAATCTTAAATTGCACAATAGTAATAAAATAATATTATTTTAAATGGCAGTTAACATGTAGCTGTTATATTGGCGGGAATGAATATAAATAACTAAAATATGATTATATATGTTTTTTTAAATGTTTTTACATTTATCCAATAAAAGATAAAGTCTTAAAATACAAAATGAATTCAATTGTAGGCATATATACTCTAATTTTCACTAAAGGTCCACTTATCAGCTTTTGATGGAGAACCATCATTAAATATAGTTTTGATCACACTTATACTTCCAATTGGACCAAATAAAATTCTTCTTTAGAATCGGGATATCAAAATTTACTTTGTGTAAATTTTTGGTATTTTTCCGATAAAGTTCATTTTTTTAATGAATAGTGAAAATGTTGTATTTTAATTCAAACCCTCTTTTTAATCTAATTTATCAATATGATTAGATTATTTTTGAATTGGTTTTAATGTGAAATTAGGATATATTTTTACAATTTAATCCAATAGTGGTCGTTGTAATTAATTTCAATTTGGAATTGAACTTAAACTAGTGTCAATATTTTGATACATATTATTTCATAAAAACACGCTCTTTTCTCTGACAGCGGGAATCAATTATTAAATTAATTAATGAAAATTATATGTTTTGAATTTTTTAAAATAGAATTCATTTTTTAATTCTGAATATCAATTATAAAGTAGTGTAAATTTTTTGTATTTTTCTGAAAAACATCAATTTTTGATGAATAGTGAAACCACTAAGTGGTACTTAAAAAACATATTTTTCATTTAAATGAAATTTTACCACCTTTTTGTTTGGAATTTAAAGAATCCGACATAAATGGTTGTCATTAAGAAGTAAAATGTGGTTCAATGGGATTAAAATAATTTTTTTGGTGAATAGTTACTTTAATGTTTATTAATCGCAATTAAAGGTAATTAGTGTAGTTTAAGGTAAAAATAATGTTTTAATAATATGAAATAAACTTGACACATGTCCTACCCTTATTGTATGTGTCATGGCCGACAAAAACAATCCATGGGTCAACTTGGGGACCCCATGGAGCCACATTGGTAGGAAAATGACATTAATATCTTTTTATTTAATGTTAAAATAAAAATGTCACAAACATGGGTTGTTTTACTAAAACAATTTTTAAATGGGGTTATACAAGTCAGACTTTTGACTATAAATCTTAATTAGAAAGATAAAAATATTTCCTACATCATGATATTTGTTTTATAATTTTTAGACATTATATAAATTAAATTATTTATGACACCATGATGATGCAGCGATTACATCATTATTTAACGATTTAAATAAATTGAAAAGATAATGTAAAATATAAGACCTACACATGTCAAAAACCTATTTTATGGGTATATTTAGAACCCTTATCACCTTATCCTAGAATTATATCAATATGGGACCTTTTAAATCCGAAACACATTTTAAAATAAAGTAACATTTCTTTACTTTCCAATAGTGCCCATCCTCTCCTCTTATAAAAGGCTCCCACCTCTACCTCCATACCCACACATACAAAGCCTTTGGATAGGCCAAACCCTGCCCATTTTGCCTCTACACATCCCTATATTACTCCTTGAAGCCTCAATTTGGGCAGAAGTCTTCCCAAGGAAGCCTTTGAGCTCAAATCAAAAAGAGTTACTCGTTTTAAAGGTAGTGTTTTCTCTTGTGTTATTTTGTTTTGTTTTGCTTCTCCAACCCCATAAACTCCTTTTATTCATTTCTTTTGTAACAAAATAAGTATCATAAATATAATAGAATGTTTTTATGTGAAGTATTAGAGCTACACTTACACACACCTTCATCTAATGGTTAAAGAACACACTGTTTCTGTGGATGGCGAATTACTGCCTCACGAAACGATGATTGTTCAATATTCTTTTAACACCTTCAAAGGTGGCCATTAAGATGTCACTATATTTATATATGATATATAATAAGTTTATGTTTTCCTTATGCTTCTGTATTTTTCATTTATGGAATACCTTTATGGTTTCCATTATGGGTAAACGTGATATCTTCATTTTAGGAAGTGCGGACTACCGCCCCCTCAAAGTTATTTGATTCGTTAATGCCATATGTGGGGCGTGTAAAAATGGAATTAATGGTATTACATATGTTATCCTACTGAAATTATAATATACCATTATATCATTATTATTTCATTCCATTAAATACAAAAAAAATTAATGTAGCGTTCATGCGTACGTACAGCTTACCGTCTCCATGAATGGTATATTTCATTTCTTATCTCCAAATGTTATGAACTATTATAAGTAAATATATATAATGGATATATATGTAATATATTACATAAAAATTACGTATTTCATTCTGGAATTATAATATATATATCTCTCTCAATTTTTTAATTCCATTAATATGACAAAAAATGAAAGTAGCGTCCATGCATACGTACTGCCTTCCATATCCATGAACAGTGCTTTTAATTTTTTTCTACAAATGATATGGAATAGTATAAAATGAATATATACTGGATATATATGATATTTATAACATAAATACTATTTTGGAGATGATTTACCTATAACTACATGGAAAATTGTTTTCCAACAAGTTCAACTTTTACTCATGTACTGAACAACAACAAAAACGTCTGATACGAACTCACTTTATTAACCAATTATTATAACATTATAATATGTGAAATGAACTGAATAATAATATTTAAAGGAGGACCTTAATAAATTATAAATTGGCCACATTTTATTATTAATGAAATTAAAGAATGATCGAGTCATGTCGGACATGAGGTAAGGGATCTGACCCCTCTCTTTCTTTTAAAGTACACTCTTTTATGTCATTCCTTTTAAGATCATATTTATTATGATTGGGATGTTTTTTTATATTAATATTACTGTAAATTTTATTTTCATATTATGAGAGACCCTATTTTCTCTCATCAATCCATTTTGGAAGTTTTTATTGGCACCGTTAGGCTACAGAATTTTCGTAAGAGATCCAACCTCTCTCTTTATTTTTAAGTACACTCCTTTATGTCACTTCTTTTAATCTCCTATTTGTTATGTTAGGAGATGTTATTTTATATTCCTATTTCTGTACATTTTATGTTAATATGGTGAGAGACCCTATTTGATATCATCAATCAATTTTTGGATGTTTTAAGTGGCGTCGTTAGGCTACCGAGTTTTCGTAAGGGATTTTCATCTCACATTTATTCCCGTTAGATTCATGCTACATTTTCCAATATTTCCTTTTGAGTGGTTTATGTACTCTCCATTGTTCTACACTATGTGTAACATAATTTTATTTATGAGTATTTACATCAATTTTGTATAGTTCTTCTTTCATGGGGTGTACGTTTCGAAAGTTACCCAAATCGGTAAGGGAACCGTTCACCCTCCTATTTTTAAAAGATTTCTTTTGTTATGTCTTTTAATTTTCATCTTATTATGTGGGTATATGTAATTATATATCCTTATTGTCGTAAATTTTATTTCTAAATGAAGATATACCCTTTATCTCTCTAATCAACTCTTTTTCTAAAATTTGATGTGACGTCGTTAGGCTGTCATGGGAACTTCTTAACCCAATTTCGATTTCTTTGGGTTCAACATGTAGTAATTGAATATGTCATCCTTTGAATATGTGTGAATGAAATTTGATTGTTTTACACATAATATCCACTTATATTGGGTTTATTTATATTTTTCACACATAATTATGAGATTGATTTATCCTTAATTTAAGGATACCTTCTTTACATGGGATTTCATCTCTTTTTTACATTTCTATTGAGACTTCATTGTTGTTATGCACCAATTCACTCATATATGGTGTATATACTGTCCTTTGGAATATTATATTATGAATTACTTTATTTTCATGATATTATAATGTTCTAATTAAATGTTATTCCTCAATTATTGTTTTCAAGTGTCTCTCATTTTGTTAAAAACCCTTTAACTAAAATATGGTTTTAAATGTTTTAATGATTTATTCTTATAAATATTCCTCATTAATATCCATGTTTTCAAAATGGTTTTAAGGATTTATTTATATGTATATTAAAGGTTTAAAATGATAAAACCTTCAATGTGGTATGTGACACTTTGATTAAAAGATCACTTTATTAGATGTTTTAAATGGTTTCGAAAATGGTTTTTAGATTGGAATTATTATTTGAATATCTTAAAATGTTATATTATTATTGAAATATGGGAATTTTATATTTCCTTTATGCTTACGTTATGTGCTATGATTTTGTTATGGTTCTTGGGCATTGTTTATGAAGACGGGTGGTTCCGTGATAAACAATGGGAGTGTGATCCTCATATAGCTCTCCAATGCATTGGGTAATGTGAAGGAGTTAAACGTCATGGTTTCTCCAAAGAGATTTATGGAATATACTGTGATGGGTATTCCAAACGTAACCAAGAGGGTTACTCCCTACGTAAGAATGTTATGAATGCCTCAAGTTACTTTTATGTCTTATGATTTATATGATTTATTCATGATTTTATGAGGTATGTTATAGTTCTTATGCTTTAGGGGTAAAGCATGATTTCATTTTTATGTATATATGTACTCATGTTTCCTTTCCATACTTTTTATAACCCTTACTCAGCTTTTTTTGCTCAGCCCATGTTTTTGGAATGTTTTTCACAGGTCAAGGGAAAGGTACATGATGTGATGATAATGTCAAGGAAGTGTCAAGAAAGGATCCATGTTTTGTTTTAAATATGTTTCCGTTGATGGGAAAAAATGAATATTGTCTTCTATGTAACCACTTTGTTTAAATGTGGAATGTAATTCAATTTTCATGATATAATTATCTTAAACTCTAAATCTGAAAATATCCTTAATGTGTAATCTTGTAATAACTCAATATTAAGTAAGGTTTAAGGTTGGGGCCTTATAGTTGGTTTCAGAGGTCGGTTTAGACAACATTATGAGTTAGAAAATTGTTAAATTATAAATTAATTTATGGTATGACTGAAATGATATAGCATTTAAAGATTACCATATTGCTATGCATAAGATATTCCTGTGTTCAGAATTGTTTTTCATAGAGGGAATAGAACATATTTTCTAGGAAGGCATACAAAGGGAAATGACCATTCAAATCAGAATTCTGATATGGTCAGAATCATAACTAAACAGTTTGTTACAGTGATGGCTCAATTGACTCAGGTGAAAAATGTTGGTTGTTTTTATTGATGTTATTTTGGTGTTTTATAAATGTAAAGAGGAGCATGAAAGTCATTTAAGGGTTATATTTCTAACCTTAAAAGAAATGAAACCGAATGGAAAATTTAGCAAGTGTGAGTTTTGGTTACAACGAATTTCATTCCTTGGTCACATTGTTTCAAAAGATGGCATAACTGTTGATCCTGCTAAAACAAAAGTTGTTGAATAATGGACAATACCCACAACTGTAACCGAGATCCGTAGTTTTATTAGATTAACAGGTTACTACCGAAGGTTTTTTGAAAATTTGTCACGGTTATCTAGTCCAACGACTAACCTAACTCGGAAGGGTGTTATGTTTATCTAGACAAATGAATGTGATTATTGTTTTCAGGAGTTGAAAATAAGATTGGTGAATGCTCTAGTTATGGAACATCCTTCCAGGAATAGTGAGTTTGTTATATACAGTGATGCGTCGTTGAAGGGACTTGGTTGTGTCCTTATTCAGAATGATCAGGTAATTGAATATACTTCATGTCAGTTGAAAACTCATGAGGTAAATTACCCTACACATGACTTGGAATTAGCTGATGCTATATTTTCCCTAAAAATTTGGAGGCATCATTTGTATGGAGTAAAGTGTGAAATATATACTGATCACAAAAGTTTAAAGTATATATTCATTCAGAAATAACTGAACATGAGACAGAGGAGATGGCTTGAATTAATCAAGGATTATGATTGTACAATTCATTACCATCAGGGAAAAGCAAATAATGTGGCTGATTCTTTGAGTCGAAAAAGTAATGCTTCATTAACCATGCTATATTTGAACGAGATCCTTTTGTTTTTGATTTGATAAAATTTGGCATAGAAGTTGTTGGTGCAAAAAGTTCTTCTGTTTTGTTTCAGGTATCAGTGAAATCTTCTCTATCAGAGAGAATCAAGCAAGCACAGAAGCAAGATAGTGAGTTGTAGAAAAAGATAGATCTGGTTTAGAAGGGTATGTTGCATGAATTCGACATTGATAATGATTGTGTTTTGATGTTTGGGAAGATATTATGTGTGCCTGGTGATTCACAATTGAATAATGAGTTGTTATGTGAGGCTCATAGTTCCCTATTTTAGTTCATCCTAGTAGTACTAAGATGTACAGAGATCTGCGGGAATATACTGGTGGGATGGAATGAAAAGAGATATTGTTGATTTTACTATGAAGTGTTTGACTTGTCAGTAGGTTAAAGCAGAGCGGCAGTTACCGAAAGGGATGCTTTAGCCATTACCAGTGCCAGAGTGCAAATGGGAAAATATATCCATGGAATTTGTTGTGGGATTACCGAGGACATCTTGAGGTAATAATGCAATCTGGGTTATTGTTGATTGATTGACTAAATATACTCATTTACTTCATATTTGAGATACATTCTCTCTAGATCAACTTTCTCAATTGTATCTTAAAGAGATAGTCAAGTTGCATGGAGTTCCCCTCACTATTGTATCTGATCGTGATCCCATGTTTACTTCTATCTTTTGGAAGGGCCTTCAGAAGTCATTGGGTACTGAATTAAATTTTAGTACAGCTTTTCATCCGCAATCTGATGGGAAGTCAGAACGAACAATTCAGACATTGGAGGATATGCTACGTGCTTGTTCGATGGATTATCAGGGATGTTGTGACCAACATCATTCTTTGGTTGAGTTTTCTTATAATAACAGTTTTAATTCTAGTATACAGATTGAACCATTTGAGGCATTATATGGGAAGTGGTGTCGAACTCCAGCTTTTTGGGATGAAGTGGGTGAAAGGAAGCTGATGGGATCAGAATTGGTAGAAGAGATGGCAGAAAAAGATCAGTTGATTCAGAAACACATGAGAACAGCTCAGAGCAGGCAGAAGAGTTATGCGGATAACCAGGGGAAGTATCTATCTTTCGATGTAGGTGATCATGTTTTTCCCAAAGTTTCACCATGGAAAAGTGTGATGTGATTTGGTAAGAAAGGAAATCAGAGTCCAAGGTTCATTTGACCATATAAAATTCTGGAGAGAGTTGGATCAATTGCATACAGAGTGGCTTTGCCTCTGAGTTTATATTAGGTACACAATGTTTTTCATGTTTCCATGTTGGGAAAGTATATGCCAGATCCATCTTATGTTTTGAGCTGAGAGGTATTTTAGTTGGAATAGAATCTCTCTTATGAAGAAACAACCAGTCCAGATTCTTGACCGAAGAGAGCAAGTGTTGCGAAATAAGTTAATTCACCAGGTAAAGGTTTTTTGGGAAAACCATATTGTTTAAGAGGCAACATGGGAATCTGAAAATGCTATAAGGGATAAATACCCCGACTTATATTGATAAGTGAATCAAAATTGCGAGGAAGCAATTCCCAAAGGGGGGAAGGATGTAACAATCTAGGTAAATAATGAATAAAACATTTTCGTATTTATTAATATTTACAAATTATATATTAATTTCACTTTAAAGGGGTTGCTATGTTCGATAGCGCACCCGATACGCAACAAAGAGTTTTTTGAAATCTTACGTTGCACACTAGTAATAAAATAATATGATTTTAAATGACAGTTAACAAGTAGCCGTTATATTGGAGGGAATGAATAGAAATAACTATAATATGATTATATATGATTTTTAAATGGTTCTACATTTATCCAATAAAAGCTAAAGGCTTAAAATACGAAAAGAATTCAATTTTAGGCATATATACTCTAATTTTCACTAAGGGTCCACATATCGCCTTTTGATGGCGAATAGTCATTAAATATAGATTTTATCACTCTTATACTTTCTATTGGACCAAATAATTTTTTTTTGGAATCGGGACAATAAAATTTACTTTGTGAAAATTTTTGGTATTTTTCCGATAAAGTTCATTTTTTAATGAATATTGAAAATGTTGTATTTTAATTCAAAACCTCTTTTTAATCTAATTTATTTATATGATTAGATTATCTTTTGAATTGGTTTTAAAGCTAAATTATAATATATTTTTACCATTTAATCCAATAGTGGTATTTGGATTTAATTTCACTTTGAAATAGAACATAAACTATTGTCAATCTTTTTATACTTATTGTTTCATAAAAACATGCACTTTTCTCTAACATCGGGAATTAAATAATAAATTATTTAATGAAACATATATGTTTTGAATTTTTTAAAATAGACTTCATTTTTGAATTCGGAATATCATGTATAGCTTAGTGTGAATTTTTGGTATTTTTCTAAAAAACTTCAATTTTTGATGAATAGTGAAACCACTAAGTGGTACTTAAAAAACTGATTTTTCGTTTAAAAGAAATTTTACCACCATTTTGTTTTGAATTTAAAAAATCCGACATACATGGTTGTCATTAGGATATAAAATTTGGTTCAATGGGATTAAAATAATTTTTTGGTGATTACTAACTTTTATGTTTATTAATCGCAATTAGAGGAAATTAGTGAAGTTTAAGGTAAAAATAATGTTTTAATAATATAAAACTAACTTGAAAAATGTCCTACCCTTATTTTATTTGTCATGGCAGACCAAGAAAATCCATGGGTCAACTTGGGGACCCCATGAAGCCACTTTTGTAGGAAAATGACATTAATATCTTTTTATTTAAAGTTAAAATAAAAATGTCACAAACATGAGTTGCTTTACTAAATCAATTTTTAAATGTGGTTATAGAAGTCATATTTTTGAATATAAATATTCAATAGAAATATAAAATGATTTCCTACATCATGATATTTTTTTATAATTTTTAGACATTAAATAAATTAAATTATTTATGACACCATGATGATGAAGCGATTACGTTATTATTTAATGATTTAAATAAAATGAAAAGATAATGTAAAATATAAGACCTAAACTTGTCAAAAACCTATTGGATGGGTATATTTAGAACCCTTATCAACTTATCCTAGAATTATATCAATGTGGGAATTTTAAATCCGAAACACATTTTAAAATAAAGTATCATTTCTTTACTTTCCAATAGTGCCCCTCCTCTCGTCTTATAAAATTCCCCCACCTCTACCTCCATACCCACACTTACAAAGCCTTTTGATTGGCCAACCACTATCCATTTTGTCTCTAAACATCCCTCTATTACTACTTGAAGCCTCACTTTTGGTAGAAGATTTCCCAAGGATGACTTTGAGCTCAAATCAAAAAGAGTTACTTGTTTTAAAGGTAGTGTTTTCACTTGTGTTCTTTTGTTTTATATTGCTTCTCCATCCCCCTAAACTCATTTTATTCTTTTCTTTTGTAACATAAAAAGTATCTTCAATATACTAGGATGTTGTTATATGAAGGATTAGAGCTCCACTTACACACACCTTCGTCTAATGGTTAAAGAACATACTGTTTCTGTGGATGGCGAATTACTGCCTCATGAAACGATGATTTTTCAATATTCTTTTAACACCATCAAAAGTGGACATTAAGATGTAACTATATTTATATATGATATATAATATATTTATTTTTTCCTTAATCTTCTGTATTTCTCATTTATGTCATACTTTTATGGTTTCCATTATGGGTAAACGCGATATCTTCATTTTAGGATGTGCGGACTACCGCCCCCTCAAAGTAATTTGATTCGTTAATGCCATATGTGGGACGTATATAGATGGAATTACGGGTATTACATATTTTATAATACTGGAATTATAATATACCTTTATATCATTATTATTTAAATCCATTAAATAAAATAATTGAAAGTAGTGTTCATGCATAAGTATGGCTTACCGTCTAAATGAACGGTACATTTCATTTCTTATCTCCAAATGTTATGAATTATTATAAGTAAATATATATAATGGATATATATGTAATATATTACATCTAAATTATGTATATCATTCTGGAATTATAATATATATCTCTCTCATTTTTTTTAATTCCATTAATATGACAAAAAACGAAAGTCGCGTCCATGCGTACGTACGACCTACCGTCTCAATGAACAGTGGTTTTAATTTTTTATATCCAAATGCTATGGAATAGTATAAAATTAATATATACTGTATATATATGATATTGATAACATAAATACTATTTTGGATATGATGTACCTATAACTGCATGGAAAATTGTTTTCCAACAAGTTCAATTTTTACTCATGTGATGAACATCGACAAAAACGTCTGATATGAACCCACTTTATTAACCAATTATTATAAAATTATAATATGTGATATTACCTGAATAATAATATGTAAAGTAGGTCCTTATGATATAATAAATTGACCAAATTTTATTATTCAGGATATTAAATAACGATCGAGTCATGTCAGACACGAGGTAAGGGATCTGACACCTCTCTTTCTTTTAAAGTAAACTCTTTTATGTCATTACTTTTAAGCTCAAATTTATTATTATTGGGATGTTATTTTATATTAATATTACTGTAAATTTTATGTTCATATGATGAGAGACCCTATTTTCTCTCATCAATCCATTTTGGATGTTTTGATTGGCACCGTTAGGCTGCCAAATTTTCATAAGAGATCTGACCTCTCTCTTTATTATTAAGTACTCTCCTTTATGTCACTTATTTTAAGAACCTATTTGTTATGTTGGGAGATGTTATTTTATATTCCCCTTTCTTTACATAATATGTTAATATGGTTAGAGACCCTATTTTATCTCATCAATCCATTTTTGGATGTTTTAAGTGGCGTCATTAGGCTGCCGAGTTTTCGTAAGGGATTTTTCATCTCACTTTTATTCCCATGAGATTCATGCTACATTTGCCAATATTTCATTTTGTGTGGTGTATGTACTCTCCATTATTATACTCTTTATGTATCATAATTTTTTTTATGAGTATTTACATCAATGTTGTATAGTCCTTTCATGGGGTGTACGTTTCGAAAGATACCCAAATCAGTAAGGGAACCTTGAACCCTCCTCTTTTTAAAGACTTCTTTTGTTATATCTTTTAATTTTCATCTTATTATGTGGGGATATGTTATTATATATCCTTATTGTCATAAATTTTATGTCCAGGTGATGAGATACCCTTTATCTCTCTCATCAACTTTTTTTTCTAAAATTTGATGTGACGCCATTAGGCTGTCAAGGGAACTTCTTAACCCAATTTCGATTTCTTTGGGTTCAATATGTAGTTATTGAATATGACATCACTTGAATATGTGTGAATGACCTTTTATTATTTTACACTTAATATCCACATATATTGGGTGTATTTATATTTGTTACACATAATTATGAGATTGATTTATCCTTAATTTAAGGATACCTTCTTTACTGGGTATTTCATCTCATTTTACATTTCTATTAAGACTTCATTGTCGTTATGAACCAATTCACTCTTATATGGTGTATATACTGTCCTTTGGAATATTATATCATGAATTCCTTTATTCTCATGATATTATAAAGTTCTGATTAACTGTTATTCCTCAATTATTGTATTCAAGTGTCTCTCATTTTGTTAAAAACCCTTTAACTAAAATATGGTTTTAAATGTTTTGATGACTTATTCTTATAAATATTTCTCTTTAATATCCATGTTTTCAAAATGGTTTTAAGGATTTATTTATATGGATATTAATTGTTTAAAATGTTAAAACCTTCAAAGTGGTATGGGACACTTTGATTCAAAGATCTCTTTATTAAATGTTTTAAATCGTTTCGAAAATGGTTTTTAGAATGGATTTATTATTTCAATATCTTAAAATGTTATATTGTTATTTCAATATGGGCATGTTATATTTCCTTTATGCTTAAGTTATGTGCTATGATTATGTTATGGTTCTTGGTCACTCTTTATGAAGACGGGTGGTTCCGTGAAAAACTAAGGGCGGGTGAGCCCGATATATCGTTCCAATGCATTGGGTAACGTGAAGGAGTTAAACATTAAGGTTTATCTGAAGAGAATTAGGGAATATATTGTGATGGGTATTCCAAACATAACCAAGAGGGTTACTCACTAGGTTAGAATGTTATGAATGCCTCAAGTTACCTTTATGTCTTATGATTTCTATGATTTATTCATGATTTTATGAGGTATGTTAAAGTGATTATGATTATGGGTAAAGTATGATTTCATTCATATGTATATATGTACTCATGTTTCCTTTCCATACTTTTTATAACCCTTACTGAGCTTTTTATGCTCATCCCATGTTTTTTAAATTTTTTTCACAGGTGAAGGGAAAGGTACATGATGTGATGATAGTGTCAAAGAAGTGTCAAGAAAGAATCCATGTTTTATTCTAAATATGTTTCTGTTGATGGGAAAAAATGAATACTGTCTTTTATGTAACCACTTTGTTTAAATGTGGAATGTAATACAAGTTTCATGATCTAATTCTATAAAACTCTAAACCTGAAAGGATTCTCAATGTGTAATATTGTAATAACTCAAGATTAAGTAAGGATTAAGGCTGGGGCCTTATACTAGTACCCTAGGTAGAGTTCTTGGTATCGACGTGACCTACCTTACCCATGTATCAATACTCTACTTAGCGGATTAGTTCATTCTATGTTTTTGGAATCACCCCATAGTTATTGGTAGTGATCCTCATATGAGTAGTGTATTCTTATGTAATTGGGGAGTGAGTTCTCCCAGTATGAGTATTTCATATCTCTATATTCAGACCTATGAGTGTGTTCTCTCAGTTACGTGCTTAGTAGAATCTTCGACCTGGATCATAGTGGGGGTTTCGCGATAGTCGATCGTGTATGAGTATATCTATATATTATTATTATATATTTTGTAAATATATACTGTGCAGAGATGACTGTATCATTCCTTTAAGGTATTTCCTTGGTTTATTCCATTGTGTTTTTTTGGGTGTCCAATTGGGTATTGTTATACTCACCCATGCACAAGCTTTTCCCACATGTGTCATGTCTTGTGCAGACGAGTGAGCCTTTGACAGGATTCTAGGTGGACTAGGACTGGATGGTTCTCATTGAAATCAGGAAGTCCGAGGTGTGTTCCTACAGCTATAGATTACGGTCATAGTACCTTTGTTTACAGGTTGGACTTTGTTGCAGACATTCTTTTGGTGGGCTTGTACATCTGGCTCAGGCTTTTACATTACTGTAGTTTACCTTCCTCTCAAACTCTGTTGGTTGGGATTTTAGTGTATGCGTGCATTTCCATTTTTAGTAGTTTTTAATTATCAGGTTTCTGGCCTTGGAGATGTGTGTGTGTGTTTGTACAGGTTTATAGGCAATGCCTCCCATGTTTGTGACATGCCTACTCAGGGCTAGTCTCCAGCTCCTGGCATATTGGAGTCGGGCTTGTGGAGTTGTGCCATGGGCCCCACTAGGATTGGTCATGACAGAGTGGTATCAGAGGTGGTCGGTTCTACCTTAGGACCGAGAGTCTGTGAGTTGTTTTGGTGCAATAGTGTTATGTTTTCCATGTTTGGCATTCAGGTCGGGGACCCCAGTGTTGGTACGGGCGACCGACTTCTCCATACACCATGACTCTGATAACTTTATTTTTGACTCGGAACATGAGAACAGTAGTTGTAGGGTATAATAATGGTACATTCATCATATATGAATGGTTTGTGGTTTCTATATCCTTCTTGAGTCAACACTCTAGATATAATCACTGGTTGTGATACATGTTGCTTCTTTACAGGATGCCTCCGTAATGCGCACCCATTAGGATACAGTAGCTCGATCATGAGGATGAACCAATCAGTGATGAAGATTTAATACAGGAAAAAATCCCCCAGTTTTACCATTGGGTGGTGTGACAGTTATTCCACCACCTATGGAGAAGTGTTTAGTGCCTCCTGTACCAGTAGAAGAGGAGTGCGGGAAGAGCGCACTCCATGAGTTTCATAGACAGAGACCCCTCAGGTTTTGAGGTGAGCCTGACCCTCAGGCAGTAGAGGGCTGGATTGAGGCTATGGAAAGAGTATTCCATTTGGTCAGGACACCATCAGACCATATTGTGACCCTAGCAGCGATCCTACTGTAGGGCTCGACAGGGTGATGGTGAAGTTTGATTATCCAGACTCACGACGAGGTGACTCTTGCATGGTCAGAGTTTATGAATCTCTTCAGAGAGTAGTTTTCACCGGTTACCCTAAGAGTAGTACATACACATCTGCTTCTTCAGCTCCAGTAGGGAACCATGATGGTGGATGACTATTCATCGAGGTTTTCCAACCTCTCAATGTACTTGATAGATATGTTCAGGGATCTGTAAATCAGATATCAGACATTTGAGCGGGGCATGTGTAGAGAACCGAAGCTTGACGTACATGGACATTACATTACTTTTTAAAAATACTTAGTACATAACAAAAACACACACACAAGGACTGTAATAGTTCATTTCCTTTGGAAACTCGGAATATAATCTTCTAATCGTGGTGAAAGATCTTCAACATCTCCCATAAATATCTTCCTTTTTTTAACCTAAAACATTTCTTTATATCCTGGGGAAAAGAAAACATAAAAGGTTGAGCTCAAATGCTCAGTGAGGGTAAACAAAAGAAATATCAATCACATCATATTTATAAGAACATAACTTTTGGAAATCTTAACCTGCAAAAGAGATCATAATTTCATAACATGTGATAAATCATGGTAGGGAAATGTAATCCCAAAAATCATAACATAAAACACGAAACTTTGTGTCATACACACATAATCATATAGAATCATTTATAATTAGTCAAGACTCATTTCCAAGACTATCTTAGTGGACAAAGTCCATTTCTGAACTGAGTTCACTCCTCGTTTCAGTCCTGTTTCACTGAACTGGTTTAACCTGCTGTTCCAGCCATTTCTATGTCATGAGATATAAAATCATTACCCAATTCATTTGAGGGAGATATAGGTTACACCCATCTCATAATGATACCATTCTTATGTGTGCCACAAAATCATAAATCATACATCATTGCATAACCTATGTAATAAAAATGGGATTCTTAAACAACATGACATCATAAAACAATTCATATAAGATAAAGGAATTCATAAAAATAATTCCATCACAACATAATCAAATCAATGTAATAATATGGATAGAAACATAACCCTATATTATCTTAGATGGAAAATAATTTTGATAAAACACTTGAACTCCATTCTTGAGGAAAATATCGTTTCAACTTCAAAAACATTTTCCTTTCTTAACATGTCATACAATTTTAAACTAAAATAAGTTGATTAAAAATAAACTTGAAAAATTGTAAAGGAAGCTTCTTGGAAATAATGTTTTAAATATCCATTCATGCCGTATATGTTAAAAAAATATTCTTCTCGTACTTTTTCCGGAAAAGTCAAAAAGTATCTCGTACGAAAAACGACAAAAGATTCCTTTCATATCTTTTACTAAAAACTCATCTATGGGTAAAATTAGATTTAAAAAATTTTATGTGGATGGTAATAATATTACATATTGAGGAAACATGGATGTGGATGATAAAATACACCCCAGTAAATATCAAAGTATAGACAATCTCGGAAAAAAATGAGATTGAGATATTTTCCCTTACCTTAGGTCTGATTTGCTTCATAAGTGTCCGAACCTCCTATATAATGATTTAAATAATTTCATTGACTTATTATAGAATCATAAGCATTGTTATTATATCATATATGGTTCACTTATGACTTTATATTACCCGTTCTTTTGTAAATTCCATGTTAAAGAGCGTTTTGGGTAAAATCGTTTCATTTGTCGTCCGTGTTTTGACTTGTAATTATTCATATGATTACTTAGATCATGATTAATTAATTCCAGAATATAAAACATGATTTATATATAATATATATTCATAATATACATATATATAATAGAGCAGTCAATGAAAATAAATACACCGTTCATGGAGACGGTAGGCCGTATGTACGCATGAACGCTGTTTTCATTTCCTTGTTGAGTTGAAAAGAATTAAGTAGATGACAAACATATATATACACATAAATACAGTATCATTATTATGTCATATATTTCATTATTACTTATTATATATACTTTATAATCATTCATGAATGGTTAACGTGGAGAATGAATCTCATCACGTTGTGGAGACGGTAGTCCGTACGTACTCACGAGCGATGATATCGTTCTCATGATCATGGAATTGTATTGGAGTGTATATATACAATTTCAGAATCAATATAACTTCACAATAATCATATGTAGTTATTATTTTCACCATCATACCCATCCATGTAAGGCGGTGGTGGAAAATAGATTACACCACGACGTGGAGACGGTATTCCGTACGTACGCACGCGCGGTGATTTCGTTTTCCGTAGGATGGATAGATGGTGAAATAGGGTTGTTTAATACATATAATAAAATATCAGTATATGATTGATACTTATTTTATTACTTAATAATGAAACAACTTACAAAGAATAAGTGGAAGAAGAAATAAAGTTGAAAGAATCGGTAACGGACATTACCTCTTCTTTGAAGCGCCTCTTTGAGTCCTCCTCATATGGAACTAAAATTGGTCATTGAAGAAGACCAGGACCTCTAGGATGTTTCTAGGGAAGTGGATAAGATAATTTGGCAGGGGTTTTCCGATAATGAAGGCTCAAAGTGGTGTGAGGAAGAGAGGGAGGAGGTGCCCTTTTATAAGGGAGGAGAGGGGTACCTTTGGAATAACAAAACATATTATTTTATTATAAAGTCAAATTTGGTTTTTAATAGCTCCAAATTGATATATTTCGAAGATAAGGTGGGTATGAGTCGAAATACTCTCATAAAATAGAATCTATACAAGTTTATTTATCAATTTTAACCTTATCATTTAGATTTAACTTTAAGTTAGATAATTTAACTTTTACCGTGTCTTCTTGTTTTCTTACACTATAAGGTTAATAAACATGCTATATCAAGCCAAAATAACCCCAGGTTGTTTATTATTAATATATATAACCTTATCTTAGTAATTTGTCCGAAACGTAGATTTTTGGGAATAAATTAACAATTAATAATATAATATTTTTTAAAAAAACTATTTTATGTCAATTTTGAAACTATTTAGTAATTGATATTTTTTATACTCATAACAGAATACTTAATTCGAACCAAGTTAATTAAATAAATAATAACGTGTCATATTAACTTATAAATTTTTTTTAATTAATAAAAATTCTCAAATTACATTTATTTGGGTATTTATAACATCAATTATGTCAATATTTCATTAATAAGATAATTAGTACATCATCTTTGTGTCATAAATAAATTAAATTATTTAATGTCTAAAAATTACAAATAAAATACCATTATGTAGGATATTTTTCTATATTTCTAATAAATATTTATAGTCGTATTTATCTTATGTATAACCCCATATTAAAAATGATTTACTTATTAAACATTGATTTTATCTATTTTAACCCTTCTTTAAATAAATTAATAATAAATGTCCAAATATAATCCATGTGGGCCTTAATGGTCCTATTTTATTCCTAAGGTTGTTTTTGGTCGAATTAAACTAATCCAATATAATTAGGACATCTGTTAGTGTAATAATAATAGCACTTTTACCCTTAATTACCCTATTTAATTTTAACCGTGGTAAAAAAAAGTAAAAAGATACTATTCACCAAAAATTATTTTCATCTCATTGAACCACATTTTAGTCCTTGATATTAACCGTGTCTCTCGGATTTTCTAAATTCCACTCACAGAAGCTGTAAAATTATGTTTTATGAAAAATTCAGTTTTTTTTAACTACCATTTAGTGGTTTCACTATTCCTAAAAAATTGAACGTTTCCAGAAAAATACCAAAAATTAGGCCTAAGATATATTTGATATTATTATTTAAAAAATGATGTTTATTTTACCAAATTAAAAACATATCAGTAACATTAACTAATTTAAAAATTAATTCCCGTCGTCAAAACAAATAGCGTGTTTTTAAAAGATAATAACTATCAAAAGATTGACACTTGTTTATGTCTGGTTTAAATGTGAAATTACATCCAATGACCAACATTGTATTAAATTGTAAAAATATATTCTAAATATACTTTAAAAGAACTCAAATTAATAATTTATCACTATTAATTATTTAGATTAAAAAGGATGTTTTTAATTAAAATTTAGTAATTTTCATTATTCATCAGAAAATGAAAGTTATCTGAAAAGTACCGAAATTTCACCCTAAGCTAATTTTGATATTCCGAATCCAAAAATTAAGTCCATTTTGAAAAATAAAATTTACAAAATTTCATGAAGTGGTTATTACTATTCATAACAGCTAGTTTTAACAATATTTTAATAGCATATCGTTGTTTAGTGAAACTTGGAATTGAGTACTACACACGCTATCAAGGAAGGTCGCGATTGCGTGTAATTCAAGGCAAGTCAAGGATGCATTTTGTGAATGCTCCTTCTGGTGTAGCGTACAACACAAGACATTAATGAAATTAAAAAGAATATTTTTCATAAAATCTCGGGGTGTTACACTCTACCCACCTTAAAATGAATTTCTCCCGCGATATTTGTCGGGGTTATAAATGGTTTACTACTCGATAGTTTCTTTAATAGAATCACACATCGTAAAAGGAATACCAAAACCAATATTTAAAAACAAAAGTATGAAATGTAACAGTTTCCCAAATAAACTAATCACTGGGTTTCCACATAGGTGAAAATATGGATATAGAAGAGAAATCTAACCATCATGTTCTGATGTATAGTGGTAGAAAAGATGGCTATGGAAAAGCCAGCAATCACAAAGCCATAAATTTTTGACGATCTATGGTACCATCTGATTCATCGGATATAAGAGCACTAGGACAACATTTTTGGTTTTCAAGATCATTTCCCAAAAGTTGATGAAATTGGAATTAGAAAAAATACTTTCGTGATTTTGGTATAGTCTCAACGTTGGTCATTCTTTGGAAAAATTACACTTTATCTCTTAAAGAAATGAAGTTGAATTTGTAATTCGTGATGTGTTAGCAGATCATGTGATTGAATGGCGGGTCATTCCATCTATCTCAAACAAAAGGATAGAAAAGTTATCAATAAATACATTAGTCCATCTATAGTGAGATTAATCATATATGGATCATAAAATGGACTTAAACTTCATATATCATACTTCTTAATATAATAAAACTAGTTTATACGAAACCGGGACTTCATGTAGGCTAGTGGTAGGCGATAAAGGCCAGTCTCACTTCGGTTGTGGGTTCGATTCCCACAGCCTTGTTCGACGCGATGGGTTGTCTCCCATCCTGCAGGTTGTCCTTTTTCTAAAACTACATTATTATAACATCACATAAATAATATCAAAAAAGGTTCTATCCTTAAACATACTATCTTATGTTCAACATATTCCATTACAATCTTTAGGCTTATCCATAATATTTCAGTCCATTGTCATATTATAGTGAAAACAATTACCAGAGATTTTATATAACAAGCATGTTTATACCATCGTTGATCCCCATATATCATAAGATATTTCTTTCTGGTCACATTCCAAACATTCGAAGGACTTAATCATATATTCTCTTGAAAAAATGAATACCCATTAAAACTTAGTGAAAACATGAATGCTGTCAAATGTTAACTCTTTCCAAAATAAAAAAATTCTATATACTCAGACCATGATATAACCTTCTCCTTATATCAGTCATGAGATCATGAATACTATGAAACATTTAATTTTCTCCTTATCCCTTCATGATGCGCATATCATATACATTCAAAAATATCTGAATAACCATTCATGGTTACTGGTACCATTCATCATATACTTTCAAAACTCAAGGAAAGACAACAGTGTATCAATCCTTAGATGTCTCTTTATTCCATAATACCATGAGATTACTTATAAAACATTACACTTGATAAACATGTAATCATTCCACTACCTTCTTAAACCATTGATCGATCTTTAACAAATATTTCAACTCACATATAATTTGTAGTCTCTTCATCATCAACAACATAAATACTACCCATACGACCATAATTATTATCTTCATGAGACTTTCCCATAGGGAATTGGTTTTCATAATGCCTATACATTACACATTTAAAACATTTAACCATTGTTGATGTCGTAGAAATACCATTATCCTCATCCCTGGTTTTAACTGAACATTTTCCTTTGCACTTACTGACTTTGTGTCCTTCTTTTCCACACCTAAATAATCTTCCAGTTCCTTTGAAACATTCCCCTTGATGTCTATTCCCACATGATTTACATAGGGGAAATTGAACTTTTTTCCTCTATGATCATCATGAAACTCCATCTTTCTCTTATTAGACGAGTAAGGAAACTTACCAAATTTGAGTTTATTGGTCATATTATGAGATTACTGATTCGAAATAATAATGATGTTTGGACTTCCAAATCCCATTTAATTTGCTTTCTAATGAAGAATATCATTCCATTGTCCATCATATCCTCCATTATTGTGAATCATCTTGTTTCCATCTATTTTCTAAAACCCAACAAGAATAGTGTGAGAGGCAAAAATCACACTAGGGAAAACAATATAATATAGTGGGAGTACCTTCAATATCTAACATCTTGGGTTTCCATAATTATAGTACTATAACCTATACTTATACTTAACTTTAGGGACATCCGTAGACATACCTTAGAAATATCTCTAGGGATCTCACTAAAGTTCTCGCATCCTAGTTTCCAAAGGTGGAATAAACCTTTCCTCTGATACCAACTGTAGTGACCCAAAGAGTGACGTACATGGACATTACATTACTTTTGCGGAATACTTAGTACAGAACAAAAACACACACACAAGGACCGTAATAGTTTAGTGTCTTTGGAAACTCGGAATATAATCATCTAATCGTGGTGAAAGATCATCAACATATCCCATAAAGATCTTCCTTTATTTAACCTAAAACATTTCTTTATATCTTGGGGAAAATAAAACATAAAAGGGTGAGCTCAAATGCTCAGTAAGGGTAAAAAAAAGAAATATCAATCACATCATATTCATAAGAACATAACTTTTGGAAGTCTTAACCTGCAAAAGAGATCATAATTTCATAACATGGGATAAATCATGGTAGTGAAATGTAATCCCAAAAATCATAACTTAAAACATAAAACTTTGTGGCATACACACATAATCATAGAGAATCATTTCTTATTAGTCAAGACTCATTGCCAAGACTATCTTAGTGGACAAAGTCCATTTCTGAACCGAGTTCACTCCACATTTCAGTCCTGTTTCACTGAATTGGTTTAACCTGCCGTTCCAGCCATGTCTATCTCATGAGATATAAAATCTTTACCCAATGCATGGGAGGGAGATATAGGTCCCACCCATATCATAATGATACCATTCATATGTGTTCCACAAAATCATAAATCATACATCATTACGTAACCCATGTAATAAAAATGGAATTCTAAAACAACATGACATCATAAAACAATTCATATAAGATAAAGGAATTCATAAAAATAATTCCATAACAACATAATCAAATCAATTTAATAATAGGGATATAAACATAACCATATATTATCTTAGATGGAAAATAATTTTGATAAAACGCTTGAACTCCATTCTTGAGGAAAATATCCTTTCTACTTCAAAAACATTTTCCTTTCTTAACATGTCAGACAATTTTAAACTAAAAGAAGTTGATTAAAAATAAAAATGAAAACTTTTAAAGTATTCTTCTTGGAAATGATGTTTTAAAAATCCATTCATTCCATATAAGTTAAAAAAACATTCTTCTCGTACTTTTTTTCGGAAAAGTCAAAAAGTAACTCGTACGAAAAACGACAAAAGATTCCTTTCATATGTTTTACTAAAAACTCACCGAAGGGTAAACCTGGATTTAAAAAATTGTAGGTGGATGGAAATAATATTACATATTGATTAAACATGTATGTGGATGATAAAATACACCCCAGTAAATATCAAAGTATAAACAATCTCAGATGAAAATGAGATTGTGATATATTCCCTTACCTTAGGTCTGATTTGCTTCGTAAGTGTCCGAACCTCCTGTATAATTATTTAAATAATGTCATTGAATTATTCCAGAATCATAATCATTGTTATGATATCATATATGGTTCACTTATAACTTTATATTACCCATTCTTTTGTAAATTCCATGTTAAAGAGCGTTTTGGGTAAAATCGTTTCATTTGTCGTCCGTGTTTTGACTTGTAATTATTCATATGATTACTTATATCATGATTACTTAATTCCAGAATATAAAACATGATTTATATATAATATATATTCAGAATATACATATATATAATATATTAGTAAATGGAAAGAAATACACAGTTCATGGAGACAGTAGGTCATACGTACGCATGAACATTGTTTTCGTTTCCTTATTGAGTTGAAAGGAATTAAGTAGATGACATACATATATATACACATAAATCTAGTATCATTATTATGTCATATATTTCATGATTACTTATTATATATACTTTATAATCATCCATGAATGGTTAAAGTGGAGAATGAATCTCATCGCATCGTGGAGACAGTAGTCCGTACGTACGCACGAGCGATGATATAGTTCTCATGATCGTGGAATTGTATTGGAGTATATATATACAATTTCAGAATAAATATAACTTTACAATAATCCTACATAGTAATTATTTACACCATTATACTCATCCAAGTAAGGTGGTGGTGGAAAATAGATTAGACCACGGCGTGGACACGGTAATTCGTACGTACGCTCGCGTGGTGATTTCATTTTCCGTAGGATGGATAGATGGTGAATTAGGGTTGATTCATACTTATAATAACATATCAGTATATGAGTGATATTGATATTATTACTTCATAATAAAAAATCCTAAGAAGAAGAAGTGTAATAAGAAATAATGTTGAACGAATCGGTAATGGACATTACCTCTTCTTTGAAGCGCCTCATTGAGTCCTCCTCTTAGGGAACTGAAATTGTTCTTTGAAGAAGACCAGGACCTATAGGATGTTTCTAGGGAAGTGGAGAAGAGAATTTGGAAGGGTTTGGACGAGCATGAAGGCTCAAAGTGGTGTGAGGAAGAGAGGGAGGATGTGCCCTTTTATAATGGAGGAGAGGGGCACCTTTGGAATAACTAAAAATATTATTTTATTATAAAGTCAAATTTGGTTTTTAATAGCTCAAATTTGATATATTTCTACGATAAGGTGGGTATGGGTCGATATCCTCTCATCCAATAGAATCTATACAAGTTTAGATATCAATTTTAAACTTATCATTAAGATTTAACTTTAAGTTAGATAATTTAACTTTTACCATATCTTCTTGTTTTCATACACTATAAGGTTAATAAACATACTATATCAAGCCAAACGAAACCCAACTTGTTTATTATTAATATATATAACCTTATCTAAGTAATATTTCAGTTCCTTGGATTTTTAGGAATAAAATAACAATTAATAATATAATATTTATTTTAAAAACTATTTTATGTCAATTTTGACACTATTTAGTAATTGATTTTTGTGAAACTCATAACAGAATGATTAATTCTAAAAAAGTTAATTAAATCAATACTAACATGTCATATTAACCTATAAAATTAGTGTAATTAATAAAAAGTCACAAATTACATTTATTTGGGTGTTTATAACATCAATTATTTCAATATTTCATTAATAAGATAATTACTGCATCATCGTTGTGTCATAAATAAAATAAATTATTTAATGTCTAAAAATTACAAATAAAATACCATTATGTAGGAAATTTTATATCTTTATAATTAATATTTATAGTCGAATTTATCTTATATATAACCCCATATTAAAAATGATTTACTTATTAAACATTGATTTTATCTATTTTAACCATTCTTTTAATAAATTAATAATAAATGTCCTAATCTAATCCGAGTGGGCATAAATGGTCATATTTTATTACTAAGGTTGTTTTTGGTCTAATTAAACTTATCCAATAGAATTAGGACATGTGTTAGGTTAATAATAACACTTTTACCCTTAATTACCCTATTTACTTTTAACCGTGGTAAAAAAAGTAAAAAGATACTATTGACCAAAAATTATTTTCATCTCATCGAACCAAATTCTAGTCCATGATATTAACCGTGTCTCTCGGATTTTTGAAATTCCACTCACAGAAGCGGTAAAATTATGTTTTATGAAAAATTCTGTTTTTTTAACAACCACTTAGTGGTTTCACTATTCATCAAAAATTGAAAGTTTCTAGAAAAATACCAAAAATTAGGCCTAAGAAATATTTGATATTATTAATTCAAAAATGATTTTTATTTTTCCAAATTTAAAACATATCAGTTACATTCACTATTTTAAAAATTAATTCCCGTCGTCAAAACAAATAGCGTGTTTTTAAAAGATAATAACTCTCAAAAGATTGACACTTGTTTATGTCTTGTTTAAATGTGAAATTACATCCAATGACAATCATTGTATTAAATTGTAAAAATATATTCTAAATATACATTAAAACCACTCAAATTAATAATTTATCGCTATTAATTATTTCTATTAAAAAGGTTTTTTTTAATTAAAATTTAGTAATTTTGACTATTCATCATAAAATGAAAGTTATCTGAAAAGTACCAAAATTTCACCCTAAGCTAATTTCGATATTCCGAATCCAAAAATGAAGTCCATTTTGAAAAATAAAATTTACAAAATTTCAAAAATTGGTTATTACTATTCATAACAGCTAGTTTTAATAATATTTTAATAGCATATCGTTGTTTAGTGAAACTCGGTATTGCGTACTACACACGCTATCGAGGAAGGTAGAGATTTCGTGTAATGTAAGGCAAGTCAAGGAATCGTGTTGTTAAAGCTCCATTTGGTGTAGCGTACAACACAAGACATTAATGAAATTAAAAATAATATTTTTCATAAAATCTCGGGTGTTACAGCATGCACAGACACATCTTAGCTAGCATCATCTCTATGAGCATTCCAACTTATGTTGGGGTGTCTGAGAAGGCTTTGGTGGTCGAGAGCTTCTTGGAAGAGATGAGACAACCAGTAGTTTTCTGTATTGAGTGAGCTGGAGAAGAGACCTTGGCAACAGGGAGCCGATGTCAGGGACCCAGGCGTGGGAGACATTTTAAAAGGAGATCCTAGGATAGAGGATCTACCATACAGGGTTCACATGGTGCATCCATCCAGCGTCGAGAGAGGTCATGCTACTAATGTGATGACAGGGGACATCTCCCTCGAGATTGTCTAACCCGCCATACTACTAACATGGGAGCCATGGATGGACCACTGAGGTAGTGGCAACATGTGGAGCAGAAATATTCATAGGGCGGTGGACATGGTAGATGAGCTGGGAGAGCAGCTGGAGGTGGTCGGTGTTTTGACCCATTACAACCACCACCCCCAGGAGGTCCACCCCAGGTTCAGGGAGCTGGTGGACAGAGGTAGGGACAACTACAGACAGTAGAGTCTTATGACCCAGGTACTCCCAGAATGATTAGAGGTACAATCTGTGTCATTTCTACATTGGCTATCGTACTGATAGAAACATGTGCGAGTCATTATTTTCATGGTTCATATCTTCTTCGAGACCTTGAGATTCCAGTTGAGCCGTTTTATCAACCCTTATAATTAGAAACACCGACTATAGAAGATTCAGAGACCACACACATTTTCAAATAGTGTGACCTGACCCTTGGAGGTTAGTGTTTCGGTTAGATCCTCATGGTGGTAGAGTTGAGGCCTTATGATTTCATTCTTGGTATTTATTGGATATCCACAGTTCATGACTAGATTTAGTATTTTAGGTGAAGGGTGCGGTGTGTCTGCAGTGATTGAACAAGGATCTCATTCGTCGGTGTAAAGGAGACCTAGGAAGCGCAGGATGGACTCATGCGTAGGAAGGTACAACTGATTTCACATCAGATGGCTATCCTAAACCTTGGTGAAGAAAATGTTACGAGTTTCTAGTTTGCATCACTAGTGGCTGAGTACGATGACATCTTTTTGGAGGATGTCCCCGGACTACCTCCCCGTCGAGAGACAGATTTCTGCATTGAGATTTTACCCGAGACGACACCAATATCAGCATCCGCATATCGGATGGCTCCTATAGTGCTTCATGAGCTGAGGGTGCAGCTGGAAGTCATGCAGAGGTTGGACTTCATGAGACCCAGGGTTTCAACCTGGACGACCCTAGTGTTGTTTTCCAAGAAGGCATATGGGAGATTCATGTTGTGTGTGGATTATCGGTACTTGAATCAAGAGACTGTGAAGAACTGGTATCCACTACCGAGGATGGATGACCTCTTCAACCAGTTAGGAGGGGAACAATGGTTCTTGAAGGTTGATCTATGATCAGGATATCACCAGTTGCGAGTACGGGATGAGGATATAACAAAGACGTCTTTCAAATGTTTCTATGGTCACTATGAGTACTTGGTTATGCCCTTCAGCTTGACAAATGCCCTGACGATGCTTATTGGACTCTTGAACCAGATCCTTCATCCTTATATGGATCGGTTCATGGTGGTCCTCATTGATGATATCCTTGTGTACTCTGTGTTTGAGGAGGAGCATGTGAGGCACTTACGGATGGCTTTGGACACACACCAAGAGCACCAGCTGTACGGGAAACTCTCAAAGTGTCAATTCTGGATACAAGATATCCACTTATTGGGACACGTTATCTCAGCAGATGGGGTAGCAATGGACCCATCAAAGGAAGATGCAGTGTTAGCATGGGATCCACCCCGAAGCGTGAGGGAGGTACAGAGCATCCTTGGGATGGAAGGCTTCAATCAGAGATTCATTCGAAATTTCATCAGGATTTCAGCACGCATGAATACTTTGACCCGAATGGGGTCTCCTTTCATGTGGAATGAAAGATTCTGGCAGGCTATTCAAAAGATGAGATAGAGTCTGATAAGCATCCCTATCTTGAGACTACCATAAGAGGGTGTCGAGTACGTAGTGTTCTGTGACGCATCAGGAATCAGGCTTGGTTGTATCCTGATGCAGAGTCAAGTGGTGATTGCCTATGGCTCACATCATTTGAGGCCACACGAGCAGAACTTCACGACCCATGATCTTGAGTTGGCAGCAGTAGTCTTTGCATTGAAGATGTGGCGATGCTACATAATGGGCAAGTAGTTTTTCATCTACTCTGGTCACAAGAGTCTCATATATATCTTTCCTCAAAAGGATATGAATTTGAGATAGAGGTGGTGGAAAGAGTTCTTCCAGGATTACAACTTTGAGATCATTTATACTCATATAAAGGGGACCATTGTGGTATATTCGCTCAACAAAAAATCCAGTTCGCAGTTGATAGATGAGGCGACGAGGAATTTGGCCTCTTAACCTTTATCCTTCGTGGATATAGATGAAGGAACTTAACATAATTTGATGGTTGTTACCCCTCCACTCATACAATGATTCAGGGAAGCACAACTCGAGGATGATAGTTATGAGACTCTACGTTCTTAGATATCTGCAGGTGATGCTGCTGATGGGTATCCCAAAGGTGGGGTGCACGTTGATCTTTTTAGAGGGAACACTGTAGTACCAGTGAAATCACCGGAGGAGGTTCTAAGAGAGTTCCATACATCTCCTTTGGCGGTGCATCTAGGCATGCCAATGATGTAACAGGACCTCCTACGTTTGTTCTGGTGGCTAGGAATGAAGAAGAGTCTGGCTTAGTTTGTTACATAGTTCCTTACTTGTCAGCATGTAAAGGCTGAGCACCAGGTTCCAGGAGTTTTGACTCAGCCCCTTGAGGTGGAAAAGTGTAATTGGGATAGGATATCTATGGTCTTGGTGATTATTTCACCACGTATGTATAGGGGAAACAATTTCATATGGGTGATCATTGACCGACTCACCAAGTCGGCCCACTTCCTTGAAATACGGGAGGAAAATTCAGTAGAGGGATTGGGACACCTCTACATGCAAGAGATAGTCCGACTTCATGGATTAACATCAACGATTGTCATAGATCATGAATTTCATTTCAAATATCTTTTGTGGAAGAGATTGTATGATGCTTTTGGGACTCAATTACGCTTGAGTAAACTGTTTCATCCTCTTACTGATTGTCATATAGAGAGGACCATCCACCTTCTGGAGGATATGCTATGAGCTAGCATACATGACATCCTTCATAGCTGATAGGATCACCTACCACTTGTGAAATTTTCTTATAACAGAATTTATCATTCCACTACTGGAATGGAACCATTTGAGGCTTTGTATGGGCGACCTTGCAGGTCACTAGTTTTTTGGACTGACCCAGGTGTGTCAGCATTCATTGGTGAAAAGATGGTGTGATCTACTACAGAGAAGTTAAACGTCATCCAAGAGCTGAAGAAGTCTACACGGAGTAGGCAAAAGTCCTATGCCGATAGGAGACGGATGCCGTGGAGTTTGAGGAGTGAGACCATCTGTTCCTCCGGGTCTCACCACGATGGGGATTGTGAATATTTGGCCAAGACAGCAAGCTATCTCCGAGGTTCATAGACCCATTTTAGATTTTGAGTAGAGTTGAAGAGGTGGCGTACCTCTTGGATCTACCTCCTTATATGGATCAGGTACTCAATTTCATCCATGTGTCATAGTTGCGGGGGTACATGAATGATCCATTGCATGTTATCAACTTGGGTGAGCCGAAAATCGATGATGGAGTGACCTTTGCTAGGTACCCAGTGGAGATAGTGGATCAGTAGGAGAAGTTACTTCGTGGGTGAGCTATTCCCTTGGTGCATGTTCAATGGAAGCACAAAAATATCCAAGAGGGCACATGGGAGCGGGAGGCTCATATCCGTGCGCCACACCCACAACTTTATGAGTAGGATTTGTTTTGGGATTTTGGGGATGTAATGCCCTATGTTGGGGAGGATGTAATGTCTCGTATTATTCTGTATATTATTTAAGTATTATATAAGAATAATTTTGAGACCAGGAATTGTGACGACGTGATGTTCCGCGGCCCGGTGACCCCAGAACACATATTTGTATTTAATTAAATAATTAAATTGCATGAGCTTGTGGTTCTCCTAAAAAAGTGGAATAACTCATATATGGGTGATTGGATCAGAAATCTGAGGGCACAGTTGCGTCCAGAGTAGCGATTTTACCTTAGGCGAGACCTAACATCTGCTAGCGCAGGTCGGTGGTGGAATCTAGTTTTTGGACGTAACCGTAATTTAATATTTAATATAAATTTTTTGTTAAATCCATATGAAGTGAAGTCTTTTAATCCTATATGTTAAATAATTTACAAGGGATCTGTTTTAGAGATCTCATAACTCTGAGTTTCCCCTGGAGGCACTAGGAAGCTCTGGAGAAAACCTCCCAACGCGGCGATGATGTTCCTGAAGAGTCTCACTGGAAATGACGACGTGACGACTACATCATCACCAACGACTGCCGCGGATTGTGGTAGGATGATTGATTTTGACTTATTTTCCCATTCCTGCAAACCCACAACAGACACAGACTAATCTACGAACCAATTCACCCACGGATCGATCTTTTTGCGGGCGAGTGTGATTTGGGGTTTTTATCGAGAGATTGAATGTTTGTAATTATAATTTGTTCGTTAATAGTTTTTTATCAAACAGTGACAAATGTGGATCATCATGAACAATGACCGAGGTTCATCCCTCTTGTTCGATTTTGTGATTCAATTCCCCATTCCTCATGGAGACATTCCAATCATTCCTGTGCTTGATGTTATTGGAGGAAATCAATTGTTGCACATTATTTTGTTGGTGTGACCATCTGATATTTTAGATCCAACCTTGGGATGATGGTATGAAGTTGCGATGAAAATTTAGGATGACGATTCAGAGCGGATCGAGATATATGAGTTTTTGGTCATTTGTTTCTTCGGATGGATCATTGGAGGTTTATGACCTGATCAATGGACCGAAAACAGCCAATTCAGAGTTCGTATGATGGGACAAACCAAGATCTAAAGTATCGCGATGAACATATGAGAGATCACAAATCCAGAAATCTAGCTAAGGCACGAGGAGGAAGACGACTGTTCTGGAGATATCCTGACTACACGACGTGTAGTATTTGCTACCCAGTGTGTGTTCATCGGCAGGCCACCTGGCATGTACTCTGAGAGTACACTGACATGGGTTGGTTACATGTCCAAGGACACAGCGTGTATACCTCTCCCCAGCCAGACCCAGCCAGATACATGGGATACCCAGTGTACTGGTACACGAGCAAGGGGAAACAGGCATACACCCTGTATGGGCATACAGCGAGGGTACACAGGTGTTTCTCGGTTGATAGGACACAACATGTGCTTTGAATTACATGCCATGTATATACTTTTCTACACGACATAGACTTAAGACATGGTCCATTTTATTTGGGTAGTACCCAGAGTCAAGGAACACGACATGTGACCCTACTACACGTCGTGTTACCTATTTTACATGGCTTGAGCCATTTGTATTATGTGACTTGGGGATTCATCATTAGGGTTTGTACCCTTGGAATTTTCCACTAAAGGATTATGGTATCATATCCTATATATAGGTGTATGACCCCTTCTGTAGGGATTTCTGAATATAGTTGTTTGAATTCCCACTGTGTGACGTAGAGATGGATATTCTATTAATTCCTACTACCATAGGTAGATTTGTAGGTATCGACATGACCTACCTTACCCGGGAGCCGATCCAATGCTAAGATGATTAGTTTATACTAAGTTGTTGGAATCACCCCATAGCTATTGGTTGTGATCCGCATCTGAGCATCGTATTCTTAAGTACTTGTGGATTGAGTTCTCCCAGAACGAGTACTTTGTATCTCATTCTTCAGACCTAGGAGTGTGTTCTCCCTATTATGTGATTAGTGGAATCTTCAAGCATGATCTTAGTGATGGTTTTGTGATAGTCGATTGTGTATGATTATATCAGGATATTCTTGTTATATGTTTTATAAACATATATAGTGTAGATATGATTATACCATTCCTTTTTGGTATTTCTTTTGTTTTATTCTTTTGTGATTTTCGGGGTGTCCTACTGGTAATTATTATAATCACCCCTGCACGGGCTTTTCCCTCACCTGTCGTGTCTTGTGCAGATGAGCGAGCCTTTGACAGGATTCTAGGTGGACCAGGACCAGACGGTGCATAGTGATATCAGGTAGGCAGAGGTGTGTTTCGACAACTATGAATTGTATTTCCAGTACCTTTCTTTACAGGTTGGACTTCATTTCAAACTTTCTTTTGGTGGGATTGTACTTTTGTCTTAGGGTTTTACATTACTGTAATTTACTTTTTTGTCATACTCTGTGGGTTGAGATTTTAGTGTATGCATTCATTTCCATTTTCATTAGTTTTTACTTTTCATCTTTTTGGGATTGGAGATGTGTGTGTGTGTGTGTGAAAGTTTATAGGAAATGTCTCCCATGTTAGTGACATGCCTACTTGGTGCAATTCACCAGCCTCTGGCCTATTGGAGGCAGACATGGGGAGTTGGGGCACAGGCCCCACTCGGATAGGGCATGAAAGAATATGAGTATTCATGGAAGAAGTGATATTGGATATTAAACAACTCTATTTATTCTAATTCATAGAAAGGTCCATAAATCATGAGAAAAAAAATATCATGGAAGATCTTTTGATACCTATGATATAGAAATACCTTCTAGAACACATGATATTATATATTAAACTGTATATGAATCCTCCTATGATCAATAGATGAATTATATTGATATTATGTATCCTTATTTACTAGGGTATAACATATAAAATTTCTATAATATGATATGATAATTCTTTTATGGGAAATGATTATTATCAAATCATGGTATAGAACAATATATTTTGGAATGGTAACCCATTAATGGTTTAAAAACTCAAAAAAACAATTCAAGTGGTAACTTTTATAGAACATTACTCCACCAAGGATTTGTATGTAACCCATAATCCTCCAAATTATAGAATACTTGTAAACAAAATTCACATTTTGACATCATAGTCCAAAATTTCAAACCATAAGTGTATTTATGATAAGAGTTGATGATATATATCCTTATTCTAAAAACATTATTAATCCATAATTGATTTTTAGAGTTAATATTAGTATCATGAAAATAATTTATCATATTTATAACCCAAAAAATTCTCACTACATCCTCAATGTGCTACCTCAATAAAACCACTAATGAATAGTTTATTATCTGCTAAAATGTGGGATTCATTTTAATAAAATCCGATAACTAACAAAATTATATCAAATACCCTCTCTAGTTGATGAAAATAATTGAAGAAGTCCAACCAGTAGTCTTCCCAAATTATCTGAGGAACATTAAGTTGATCAAGATATATACTATGAACACAGTTCATTGACAACATATTATTGAAAAAAAGTAATGTTAAAAAATGTAAATCGATGAGACATATTCCAAACAACCAAAACTCATCTCAAAATAAGTGATATATCATCCCCAAATTTTTTTTATACATCGAAAGGTGAACTACTGGACTCGCAACAAAAAACATAATGCCTAAAAATGTATTATGTTGTCACCCCTAAATTAATACCTCCTTTTTACAAACTATATAATACATATTCGGAGAATCTCCACCAATATATCAATCATGTTAAACCTCCATAACAAAAACCCCCAGCTACAAAAACACCACCTATAGTGTCTGTGATGAATTTACTAACCTCATCTATGGAAATCCTATATAATGAATATCATCCCTATATATTATTTTAACATATAACATTTACATTACCATCTAAATATCAAAAGTTTGACACATAGAAACAATGTGATATCTTTCTCAATGAATTATCCATAATATTTCCATTACCATTTATAGTGAAAATATCAATTTAATATTCCTAAATAATTACATGCACCATTTATTTAGAAAACTCTTTTCATTCTAATATAAAACATAATCCATGATCTTATTATATACTAATATTAAAATGCACTCTCCTATAATTGTAATTTCACCATAAATTTGTAGAAAACACTAGTATAGTATGATCCAGATTACAGGTGGAATAGTTACATTCATGTGTATATACCATCCCAAAACTATTAGAGATAATGGGCCTCTAGGTCATTATCCCACGATTCGTAATAAGTAATTAATTCTCACAATAAACCTGAAATGAAATACCCTTCCCCAAAAAATGCATAATTATAGCTATAAAAACTACTCCAATAAATAATCTAAAGAATCCCAACACATGTGAGTCCACACATATTTTTCATCCATCATCATTCAAGATTTAATGGTAGTTATAATATGAGATAGTTCGAGTACGGTCCTCTTGTAATGAAGTTTAATAACATGAAAAGTCTACACCAGAAAAATATTCTTGATGTTTAAACAATAAACAATCTCCGTAGTATTAATATGATTTATGACCAACACACACTGTACAATAAATTACAAAAAATAGATTTCTCTTTCCAAGAGAATTTACATTAATTTCCACTGAAATGGTTGATGAATACATGTAAATCATGAAATATATCTAAAATACTTTGCATAATTCACCTTATTCATTGAAAATAATAGGGATTTATCAATAGAATGTGAAAAAAATAAATCAAAATATTCTTATAAATATTCAGTAATCATCCTCGTAAATCTAGCTAATGAGTTTAACATACCCAATATCATAACATTAAAATAATAATTCCCATTTCAATATCCAGACAGAGTGTTTAGAATATTCCAATTCATCAACCACATATTAATACTTCTAAACAATTAATTTGTATTTGAGAACTAGTAACCCCCTCAAAAAAATTATATAAATCACAAATTCATTGAATATGAAATAGGATCCCCAAAATATATTATGTTAATGAGGAAATAAGTCACAAAACAAAAAAATTCAATCATTTTCCATCAAAACATATTACAAATGATAACTTTGGTATGACATAATAAGGTTTATGAATCATATATATTGATTATCATAAATGTAAATATTGTATTCTTTCTAATGAAACAGTGACATCTTATATAGATACATCGATATCATGGGGAAATTTGTTGCATATGTATCCCATAAATTATCTCACGTCAAAGGTGTGATATCTAAAACACCATTGGAATAAAATACAAGTACTCCTCAAAAACTAGACTAAACACCACTAGTTCTTAATCCACTAAACTATACAATATCTGGACAATCAAAGAAGAAATTTATACCACATTCCTCAGACTAATTTAGTGTTCTAACTCACCATCAAACATGGTATACTCTATATTGAAATCATAGAACACAATGCACTTTCTAATGTAATCTAAAATATCCTATATTAAAAACAACATGTCCAAGATTAGTATGTGGTCATAATCTTGTAACATTAAATACAAGATATATCCCCAATAGTGATGCATCTGTAGATAAAAAACATCATACAAAGTTCACTGACATATATATATTTTTGTCAATTGGAAGGAATATTGTAACCCCTCTACCTTGTATCATAATGCATGGTCTTGTGAGGTGATGGAATAGAGTGTATAGTACATATTTAAAGTAATGTATACACCCAATTAGAATATAACTTTCTAGTGAATTTATTGATTTGTGGATGAATTGGATAGGTAAACATAATCCATGAGTCGATGGAAAACCTTCTACATATGTACTCCATTCTTATTTGCGGAAACCTATATGGAATCTATCTATATTATATCCTAGAAGATGTTGGAGTCCCCGATTTAGCCACTACATTCCCAATACCCAATATCTATATCAATATATATTGTTTCTAGATAATACTAAATCCATTGAGAATACTACTGAAATGTATCATCATAAGGATGAAAACTATCTCTAAATTGACAATAATGGTTGGTCTAGTATTACTGTTTTCAGCACAATGGCATCTCCATGAGACACCAACCATGGCTAATAATTCAGTCGAAATCCACATATTTCCATCCCCAATGAAATTATATTAATATAACTAGAACAATATCCATACTATATATTCTATCTATTAAATATAAAACATTGATCATATATACATAACTATAATCTCGGTTAATTTATGTAATCTCCCATCCCTTGTTGAGTTAGTCTTAATTATCACCCTATTAATATCTTCTTCCATCCTAGCACACTTTATGTGTGGAAAACATTCCTTGTGGGACATGACAGATGATATATAGATGTAGTTCTTCATTGAAATCACCAATAATAGAATCCTCATTTAATATATGAAAAATACATAATTAAAATTTTATATGATATTGCTTCATCAATTAGAGCCCTTATTAAAATGGATAGGAAGATTTAACAAGCTAGATTAGCCTACATTTCTAGGGTTCTTGTTGAATTTGATTTAAATTCAGTTCTAACTAAAAAAGTGATACTTTGTATAGATGATGATGAGTTGAAGATTAAGCTTCTTTATGGGAAAATTTAATCTTCTATTCTGATTGTAGGATCATTGGCCACCTGAAGGATAAATGTAGAAGGTCTATTAAATGCTCCTTCTAATCTATGTCCGGACATGCTACTAAAACCTGTAGAGACAAAATCTTTAACATTCAACAAGTGATGGTACTTATGGCTTAGAAGGGGATCAAAGCAAGGAGGGAATTGCAAGATATCAAAGGCTTGCACAATTACTGTATCATTCATAGAATGACAGTATGAAAAAGGTTTTGGATACGATATATGGGATGGGATGGACCCTGTAGGGGTAGAATGATGGTATTCAGGGTGTCATGTTGAATCCTTCTCGAGGATCGATAGTGTAAGAGGCACAATCACCTTCCTTCACATGTGGTCAAACAACCTCGGGTGAAGAGGGTTTGGATCCTGGAATGACAAATTGCTTTAAAAATAAAAATTCTGGACACTCTCCAGTGGGTCTTGAAGATAGTAATTGTCTTGAATTTGATATTAAAAGCTTTCAAGGCCCAATTGTACTTGATGATGGTGAAAAATATAACAAAAATCTGGTTCTTCCTTATCTTTCACTGGTGTCGGTGGACTTGGATCTAGATGAGAAGCAGGAACAACCCTCCACTTCCTTCCCTTTTGATGTTGACGTTATTATAGCTACTCATGTTATTCCTAACCTCATGGAAGAGCTCAATCACAAATGGATGTTCGAAAATAATGAGGGTAATTGGGCTATTATGGAAGATGATGACTCATCTTCAAAAAGATCCTATGTGGATGTAGCTATAGAGGGTAAGGGCAAGGATGATGATGGTTTCTCTTCCGCTACAATAAATAATTCCAAACCAAGGAAGGAATAATCACATCATGAACCCACTATGAGAACTAGATCAACATCTTCTATTGAATGGTGGATGTATTAGGATAACTACTTCAACTCCCTAAGAGACAATATTAACTGGGAATACAATGAGAATTTTAATCCACTGGATTATGATCCGTGATGTTTTGTTCATTGTTATTGGTTTTGAATGAGACTAGGTTTGCTTTTGTGACCCCTTTCTCATCTTCTCTTCTGTGTCTAGTTATGTCGTTCTTCTCGGATAAAGGGGATCAACCCCAACCTTTTCTATTATACCATGGTACATCACACCTCTCATTATCTGAAATATAAAATAGATACTTCTATTTTAATACTAAATTATGTATCATCATTCCTAATGAAACCAAATGTTCCCAAAAATCATGAATGGAACAGAATGAAATATTCACCTCCACCTAAAAAACCTTAGTATTATATTATGAAATAGGTCCCTCACATATTTTCATATAATGGAATTAAAACACACTTTTTCCTCCTAAAATAATCTATTTCATCTATCCTAATTGAACAATGGTTTTCTAGAATATCAAACTAAACATAATATTTGCAAAACCCATGAATATATTTATCTTGATCTATTCTAAAAAAATGTGTTGTGATATTAAAACAAAAAAAATTATATTTATGTTTTTTAATATTATTAGATTTATTAGGTATCCCATTTAATACCTAATTCACATGTGGGAATGGAATAACACGATGCATACTCATTACATTGCCCTCCACCCCTCAAGATACATCACATTTCATTAGTAATTTGTAATATTCAATGTACTTGAACTTATTTAGAAGGGTAATTGAACTCATGGTCTATCATTTAATCAAATTTACATAATTATATATAAATAAATAATTTTTTTAACTGAACCTTGTCATTTTCACTAGTCCATATCTCTATTTTTACAATATATATAACCTACCATCTACCATAAAACACTATCATGACATCCAAAATCCACTTTTAACTATCATATGATGGAAATTAATTAATTGAGATGTCCCAAAAATCCCACATCTAATATTTCATATATTAACAATAAGAAAAAAAGGGTACATAGACATTAATGTTTTGTGTAATATCCCTAATTATGAAAATATACAGATAAGTTACAAGATTAAATAAAAATATTAAATATCTACAAAAAATAATGAAACAATATTATCACATGAATGTAATTTTATAATTATTGAAATAAAATTTTTAATACAAAAAAATTCCTAGATCATGAACATTCACTAGGGAAAATCCTAGTCAAAAAAATCAATCTAGATTCACATATCTCAATCTCCAAATAGCCATAGAAAATTAAAAAATATTTATATATATAGTAAAAGGATTAATTTATTCTTAGTAGGATACTCATTAAACTAGTCATAAAAATGTAATTTAACGATTATTAATGCTTATGAATTTAAATGAAAAAATTCATTATATATATTGGGTATAATATATCCCACCTTCCCTAAGGCACAGTCACCATGTAATGCATACAAGTAAGCATCTCTATATCAAAACATATATGCATTAAAGGTATCACACCACCACATCTCTATAGATTTGTCATTATCATCCCAAAATTCCAATCTAATTATACAATAATACATTCAATATGTAATACTTCACCAAATTAAAAAAATAACACATCTCATTTGACTTCAACAGAAAATCCTAAAAGATTTTATATATTTTAAATTTTAATCAAGGAAGCTATCCTAAATTTTTTATCATGAAATAATCATCATGAATCTACTATAATGTATATACACCAATGATAACATATAACCACCATTATTGGATTGATGACGGTGTTATAACTTTACTTATCAAAATATTACAAATACATAAATCATAAAAAAGAGACAGATCCCAATCCTAATAGATATGTTCCCAATATCATATATCATTACAAACTTGATATTCCAACCCATCATGATACAATAAATGGTGGAGTGAGAGAGTGAGATATTTTGAACATCTATACCCTAAATATGATACCATGACTCTAGTAACCAAAATATGATGCTTATTTTACAATAATGGAAAAAAATAAAAGGGAGCACCCCCTAAATGGGTAATGTACTTAAATTTTATGGGTATACTGGATACAATACTAATATTCAAATCATGTATAAAAAAATGATATTCAACATAAAAGATAATGTGAAGAAATTATAATTTATTTCATTAAATCCAACATGTATTTTATAGACCCCAACATGGTATCTTGGGGAATGGTAATGAGAAAAATTCATGATCATGGATTCATGGTTTGGGATGGCTTACAAGAGAATCTATCCAGTAAAAAATAAATCATGCATAATATGGTAGATTTAAATACTTTTCAAATATTCTTTATAACTGATGTCATAAAATATAAAATATAACACCCTGACCCTAGTTACCTAGAATTTGTGCATTATTACATAACATTGGCATGATACATGAATCATGTCCTGAATGGCCGATCAGTTCAGTAGCCTTGGAAGTACTAGAAACATATATATGTTTTACATTTCATTATGAAATAAAAAAACAACATTATGTTCCCTTCTAACACTCTTATATTTTTTAGACTATTCCTATAGGTTAATTATAATATACATCATTGCATCCTGGGAAAAAGAAAACATAAGAAAGGTGTGAGATTAGATTCTTATTAAGGATTACAATATAGAAAAAACTATCATAAATAAGAATAAACATTTATGGAAATGTATAAAACTAAAACACAAGCCCTTTAAACATAAACCACAACATTGTATGGAAATGATAAATCAAATAATTAAATTTTTTTATTCAAATTTATATTATACTAGTTAAATAATAACATGTAATATCAATTTCCAGTTTCATAATGATGGAATGAATAATGTTTTACATCATAACCACATAGTCAAGGCATCATGCCAAGACTAAAAATAAAATATTGTCAAGGCCTTGAGCCAAAAAAATAGTTTGTCTCATGAGATCTACTGATGAATCAAGGAGCTATAACGCACTCAACATATCACATACTAAGTCTAATGAAATGCTAATAGGAATATGTTGAAACATAACATAATCATTCGTATTAAAACAATGGAATGAAATGTAAACAATTTAACAATCAACCATTCATTGTATAAAAATAGAACATCCAAAGTCAAACATATCATAACTCATTAAATACAATAATTACGGTTGTATTATAATAAATAACCTCAATCAAGAATAATATATCGTAAATTCTGTTGACATAGTTGAAAATGATCAACATAACTCTTTGGAAAAAATAGTCCTTTTGTGAAATCATTTAAAAGGTTAAATATATATCATGAAAGTGTTAAAAAAAGATTTTTGAATCCATGAGTCCCATAACACTATGAAAAATTTAAAATAAATTTTAATTTTAAAACAATAATTTCCATATAATGAACTAAATTGTATTAAATAAGAAAAATATAATCTAGTTATACTTCCAAACCATTATAATGCATAAATTAACACTATAAATTTTTTATATTAATAATTTTTACTTTAATTAAAATTTTGTATATTTCACTATTCAGAAAAATACGAATTGTATCAAAAGGTACAAAAAAAAATTATCCAAAATAAATTTTAATGTCCCATTTTTAAAGAAAAATTAAATTTCCTTTAATTGAATATACAAATGTGAATATATTTTTATAAATAAGGGTTCTCCATTAAAAAGTGGTAATTTTGAATTTTCTGAAAAATTCTTATTCTATCAAAAAAAAAGAATTCGTTCTTATGTTATGTCTTTGAAACTCATAATATTGATTTTATAATTATATGATGTATATAAAATTCATAATTCTGTTACTACTATTCCTACCCACTTTTTGAACGACTAGTTTGGTATGATGTGGACTGCTCTAACTCACTATTGTGTGTCACACAAGCTATTTAATTACATTTTAGAAAATAATTTACTATGAAATATTAGGGTGATACGTTTTCCCCCATTTTAAAATTACATCCATGAAATTTTAAAATTAGGCTTAGGAACTTCATTGAATGTTCCACATCGAAAAAACAGTCAAAAAAACTATCACATTAGAAGAAATAAAGAGAAGTTCAAAGGTTACCCAATATTACCCATACTAGTATTAGATGTAGGGATACATGGATATGGAAGATAAACTATGTGTCATGTTCGTATGTATGGTGATAGAAAACATGATCCGAAGAATGTAAACAATAAGAAATCCACAATCTTGTGATGGGATAAACAGCTATTAGTTTCCATGTAGGAAAACATAACGAACAAATTTTTTTTTGTTTTTTGTTCCATTTCATTAATTTGAGGAATTTATTTATGATATTTTCTAAAAACATAAATAGATATTCTATATTTTTATGTAGATTTTCTTCCTTGAATAAATTTCTACCACTAACTGGTCTTTTTTTACCAACAATGAGTATTCAAGATGACTTGGTCACACCTGAAGCTCTAGAATCAACTTCTAGATAATCACATGATCTACAAAGGATAAACTATATATTTCCCTTTTCATTATAGATTAACCAAAACTAAAATAATTAGTACGAGCTTAGATGATCCCCAAAAAGGATAATCCACCAGAGAATGAAATAGAAATCTTAATTTCTAATATTAAACCTACAATACCCAAAGTTCAATAAATACCATTCTATAAAATTTTTTCCTTAAAATCCTTCAATATAATTAAAACTTATATTCAATCCCAAAACATAGAATAATTTGATTATGGTGTCCTTGACATTAAATTGTATCTCCAAATAACATCGAATACTCTTAATATCACATACTAAAAAGTAATTAATCTAATAACATATTCACTATGATAAGTTATTCATTGCAATAAATAACCCTAATCGCATTAAATCCACAATAAAATGATAGATAAAAATCAACCATTACTTATCAAATGAAATCTCATAGTATTCTATTTTATTTAGGAATATAGTGTTCCCAACATAGGGAAGGTCTTCCAAAATAACATTGATCACATAATCACCTAATCTTTTTCCTATAGTAAGAATATCCATTTGATAAGACATAATATCATAAATCTACTTAATAACCTTCAATAATATCATTTAACTAAAAATAATTTGTCACACTAACCTGGGACTTCACGTAGTCCAGTGGTTGGTGATAAATCCTAGTTGCACTATGGTTGTGGGTTTTATTGATGTAGCTTTTTCAGACACTACATGTTGTCACACAGTCTACATGTTGTCCTCTTTCAAAAAAAAAAATATTTTATGACATTCCCAAAATGAGATAAATTTGTCAAAATAACCATAACATAATTTAAACGCAAATGTTATCTCATAGATCGCATTTTCATCCGAAAAATTAATAACCTCTAATTGCCTAAAATTCAGGGATCATATAAACTCAAATGATTCTTAATAACTAAAATCACAAAAGAAAATATTATTCTTCTTCAAATTGCATTTTCATATAACAAACTTCATGGTTACACATTCTAGAGATTAGTCTTCCAAATTAATCCCATACATTTAAACATTTCTAAATCCATTTATTTCCAAAGAGGTTCTTCTTTTACTAAGAGGTTACCCTATAGAATAGGGCATTAACTCAGGTAATGACAGGGTCTCTTACATTTACATAAATTGACTATAATTGGATTCATATGATCATTTTTCTTTTCTTCCATATCACTCTTCATTTTTCGTTATTATTTATTTAAATTATGTCCTTCATTGCCACACATAACGTTTTTTTTGTTTGATTGAGACACTTTTCTGGGTGACTCCTTCCACATTTCTAGCATGATGTATATTGAGCTTTCATTTCTCTATAGTTTCCAATGTTGGATCTCTTATCATTCCCCACTATTATCTTTATTTTTGAGTCTTGTGGTAGGATAATATATATTTTTTTGATCGTATTTTTGGTAAATTGATTAAGCATGAAAACGATATCTTTTACCCCTATCAACATTCAATTTCTTTGCTCATTTCCTCCATCGTACACACCATGTACATCATGTTCAAAGATACTATGACTTCTGTGGAATCCATCTATTTAATTACACAAGAATGCATATTGTTAGTCATAAAATAAATTTGATAATGTTATGATGCCTTATTTTAAATATAAAACAACTTAGGGTTATCCAAGGTTATTTATTCTAATATTATATTAAAATTCATTAAATCAGTTAGTAAAGAAAATGTGAATTATATAAGCATATCTCCTGGGAGTGTCATAACCTATAGTGAATCATGGCTTGTTTTCATGTACAATGATACCCCAGTTCTTACCCGAAACTCATTTTTTGAGTTTTCACTATTTAGTATATCTGTGATAGAGCCTCCTCTAACTAATCATATCTAGACTTGGATTTATTGTTTGGATAACCCACTTAATATTTAAATTACAAATTTTTTTGGCTGATCATCTATACTGATCTTCAATTTCTATCTATGGGTGGTGTTTTCTAATCTGAGTTTTTATAAATCTATCTTCCAAGGATAGTACTAATCTTCTTCTAATACCAACTATAACGCCCCGACACTAGTTACCCAGAATTGGTTCATTATTACCTAACATTATCATGATAAAAGAAATCATATCCTGAAAGACTAATCAGTTTAGTAGCCTTGCGAGTACTAGAAACATCTATTTGTCTTAAATTACAACATGAAATAAAAAACAAAATTGTGTCACATTTTAACACTCTTATATTCAATAACCTATTCCCACAGGTTAATCATAATACACTTTGTTGCATCTTGGGAAAAATAAAACATAAGGGATGGGCTCAGATTCTTAGTACGGATAAAAATATAGAATAAACTATCATAAATAATAATAAACATTAAAGGAAATGTATAATATTAAAACAAAATTATTTTAAACCTAAACATCAGTATAATATGGAAAAGGTAATTCCAATAATGTCATTTACATATTCTTATGGATATTCTACCAGTCTAATAAGCATATGTAATATCAACAGCCAATTTCATAATGACGGAATGCATAATTCTAGACATCATAACCATAGAGTGAAGGTCTCATAACAAGAATATAAATAAAATTTTTCCAAGGCTTTCTGCCAAGAAACTAGTTTGTCTCATGAGACCTACCGATGCATCGATAAGCTATAGTGGGATCCACCCATCACTTACTATGTCAATTTCATTCCTTATATCAATATTTTTAAAAATAACATAAACATTCATATACAAACTTGCATGAAAAACGCCAATACGTTAACGATAAACCATGATTGGTATATAAATTGCACCTAAATTATCAAACATATCATAACTCCTTAAATAAAATATTGAATTTATATTATAATCAATCATCATCAATAAAAAATATTATACAGTAAAATATGTCAACATAGTTTAATATGATCAGTAAAACTCATTTAGAAAAATATCTTTTTTGTGAAATCATTTAAATGACTTGATATTTATCAAGAGTATTTTAAAAATGATTATTTAATTAAAGTGTCTCATACAACATTGAATGATTTAAAAGGAATTTAAATTTTAAAAAATTCATGTCCTTAAAAATAAATCCTTAAACCATTTTTAAAACATGGACATTAATTATTATGATTTAGAAGAATAAATATATAAAAAATTTAAAATTACTTTTTAGACAGAGATCATAAAAAAATGAGAGACATTTAAATATAAAGTTTTTAGGTGATAAAAATTTATAATATTATGAGAATAAAGGGATTCATGATATATTATTTCAAAGAACAGTATACACACCATATAAAAGTGAATTTGTGCCTAACAACAAAAAAGTCTCAATAGAATGTAAATTAAGATGAAATCCATTATAAAGGATGTTTACTTATGTCAAGGATTTATCAATAACCTAATTATGTGTGAAATTTAAAAATACACTCAATATGATTGGATATTCAGTGTAAATCAATCATAGGACACTCACACATATTTTGTAACAACACCAATGACTAGGATGTTTAACTCAATGAATAGAAATTGATTTAAGATTACTCTTATCAGGTTCATATCGATGATTAGAGAATTTATAAATGGAGTGGTTATGTTTATCAAAAGTATATCCACACAAAGGGTAGATGAAATAACTAGATAAATAATGATATAGTGATTTTTTTCATAATATTGGAGTAAAATAATCAATTAATTTTTCATAAAAATCTATGATTGTAAATCAAAATTAGAAATTCCCTTACCAATTCCGTAACATACAAAACAAACACCCAAAATGAAGGATAATACAATGAAGATGTAAATACCCATTAATTAATGTATATTACACAAGAAATACAATCATGGTCAGTTCATACTCCAAACATGTAACACCCCAGGCTTCCATGATACATTTCCATTTAAATAATTTAGTACCTTTTGTTGTACGCAACAAATAGTTTTTAAACACCATGACCAATCAAGCTATCAGTTATAAATTGTAATAAATTTTTTAATTTTTTTTATAAATTTAGGTTTTCAAAAGGGATTTCATTTTTGGATTCAGGATATCAATATTATCATAGGGAGAATTTTTGGTATTTTTTTGAAAACAATCAATTTTTAATGAATAGTGACAAACACTACGTTCTTGTTCAAAATCAGCATTTTATTTAAATAATTAGTTATTTTATTTTAATATATTTTTGGTCATAATAGATTTATAATACATATATATGTTCAATGTAATTCACTGGATTAATTTTATAATATGTTTAGATATATAAAATTTTATAGATCTTTTTACTATCTTTTACCCACCTTCTATGAGCATTTACAAATTAGCATAAAACATAGTTTCACAGCTTTTGTGAGTTAAATTTCAAAAAATTTAGATAAATGGTTGAAATCATTATGTTAAATGTGGTTCAATAAGATAAAAATAATTTTTGGTGAATAGTATCTTTTGAGTTTTATTTACAACGTTAAATTTAAATTGGGTAATTAAGGGTAAAAATGATATTATAATTACCCTGACACATGTCCAAATTCTATTTTATAAGTATAATTAGACCCTAAAAAACCAAATGAATAATAGATGACCCCCTTTGGTCCACTCTGATAATATTAGGACATTTATTATTATTTTATTTGAAGAAAAGTTGAAGGAGTTAAATTCAAAATTTAATAAGTAAACCATTCTTAATATAGGGATATACATAAGAAAAATTAGACTATAAATATTTATCAGAAATTAAAATAAAATTCCTACATAATAATATTTTATTTATAATTTTTAGATATTAAATAATTTAATATATATGTTACACAATAATGATGCGGTAATTTCCTTATTAATGAAATATTAAAATATTTGATTTAGAAGTATCCAAATATATGTAATATGTGACTTTTTATTTATTAAACTAATTTTATATTTTATTATGACATGTTAGGGCTGATTAATTAATTTTTTTCTATGTAATAATGCTATTATGATTTCCAAAAATTCCAAATACTAATTACCGTCAAAATTGTCATAATTGAGTTTTGAAAACAAATATTATATAATTAAATGATATAATATTCCTAATTTCATATGTTACACACGAAGGACCTAGATAAGTAATATATATTAATAATTAACCACTTGGGGTTCTCTTGTATTTTTATAGTATTTTTATTAACTATATAAAATAAAAATACAATGAGACATGGTAAATGTCAAACTATTTAACTAAAAGTTCAATCTAAATGATAATGTTAATATGGTGACCTATACCAATATAAAACCTATTTGTTGAAATGTATTAATCCCATCCCATGATTATCCTAGAAATAATTAATTTTGGAGTCATTAGAAACCAAAAATGATTTTGTTATAAAATAATATTTTCAGCTTTTCATAAAGTGACCCTCAACTCTCTTATAAAAAGGTTCTTCCCGTTCTCTTAATTTCACAGGTCCAATGCCTTTTATCTTGGCCAAAACTGGACCAAACATCCTCCCAACTTCCATAAATTAACAACAGAGGCCTTCCTTGGATCATAAAGACATATTAAGGACCCATTTGGATCAACTCAAAATGAAACACCCGAAGAAGAGGTAATAATTTCACCAACCTATTTCAAGATCTTCTGTTCGTCCACATCCACTTTCTCTGTTCTATACATACCAAAATTATAAATCCAGTACCTCCAGAAAACATTGATGTTATTATAAATATGGTAAAACCATATTCACTATTCTATCCTTCCTATAAATTACAAAGTCACCATACGTACGTACATATACCTTAACATCACAACGTCATGGTGTAATTTGTTATTCAACACTATGTTATCTGGAAGAATATAATTATGAGTAATATTTTTATAAATAATGAAAATAACATGCTAATTTCTGTGTAAACTTATTATACCATCCAATTACACCACTTTTAATCATTAATGAAATGACATCATCACTCATCTGTACGTACGATTTACCATCCCCATGAACGCGATGAGATTCATTCAGAATCGTTAACATTCAAGAATAAATTTCAATTTATTATAAAAAAAATATTTAATAACATAATATCATTCAGGATATGAATCAAATATATCCTATATGTAAAAAAAATCACTTACATGTCAAAACATATAAATAATAATGAATCAATTAACACCCAAAACAATTGTACAACTAAAATATTATTAACAAAGAAAATATTTGAATATGTTATATGATATCATATTTATGTACATAGTTCTTATAAAATTTAATAAAATTGATTTAAATATTATACATGAGGTTAATGTACCCTCAACCAAGGAAAAGTACAAGGTAAGAGTTAATTTCACAATCTCTTTATTATTCGAGGTTGTTTTTATGTAAGTATCTTCTGGGAACTCTTTATCATCCATAACATGTTTTCATAAAAATATATTTTAAAATATTTTTACTATTTACTAGTCTATGGTTTAATGTCAATTATACCCTTATTTTATTTTATATTTTTTGAATGGAATCTTTCTGTCATTTTCCAAACAAGGTACTTTATGACCTTTTCGGCAAAATTATAGTCAGAATGTTATCTTAACTTATACGATTGCTGCATCTATATTCCACTGTTATAATATTTTTGAAGCTTCCGTTAATAGATTGTAAGAATATTTTCAAAATAAATGTTTTCTTTAATAATTATGTGACTCATAAATGATCTCAAAATAGAATGATATATTTCTCTCAAAAATATTTGATTTCATATTTTTCAACATCCATTGATAAAATTAACACACTTTTTAAGTCGATTTATTTTGATACAGATATTCTATATTGGATTTAAGATTTTTTTAATATGTTTAACTGTGGATGTGTTATTTTTTACCATTCATGTTTTATAGTAAAAGTATTGACATTTTTTATTCTAGCTTTAATACGAATGTTAATGGTATGTTTCATCCTTTTCATATGAAGAATGTATTGGACATAGTATTTGACGGGTCGAGCCTGCTATAGAATTTCAGTACATCGTTAGTTATCATGTGACAATTAGATGTGGAATTGGTAGAGTCCTTTACCAATTTGATATATGGTTTTGGCAAATGACTTAATCATTTTTTTATGTCTCGGCCGAGGCCTTGACAAAATGTTTCAGAATGTCTGACATTAAACCTTCCCCCTTTATGAAAATAATTTAAATGGTTCATGTGTTTATTTGACTAGAAAAAATCCATTATTATGTTTTGTTATTGCATTATTTACTCATCTCATATTCTAGACATAATGTATTCATGTTCATTATTTGTAAAGGCATTTGTTTTTAATTATTCACCATGCCAAATGATTATATTATCTACTACTGCGTTTCATACTCTCACTGAGTGTTTGAGCTCGCCCCATTCTTTTGTTTCATTTTCACAGATATAGAGAAGATATTTATGATTTACTTTCATGTATAACTAGGAGTTTTGGATCTTCCTATTGGAATAAATTAGTGTTGTATTACTTTTCAAACTGTAACTTTGAACTCATATATGTATCTTGTTTCTAAGAATACTAAATTTATCAGTTCTTTAGGACTTGGTTAGTTGTATCATGACAATATTATGTAATAATGCACCGACTCTAGTTAAATGGGGTCGGGGCATTATATTTGTTATTTGAGGAAGTTTAGTACATACCATGGAAACTAGATTTAGAAAAACACTGATTAGAGAACACAAACGTAAGATAGACATTGAGGATTAGTATAGAAAAACTTCCTATAATTTTTGTACTATCGAGATTTTGTCAGTATTCCAAGTAATAAATTCATGTCTAGATACGGGAAGGTAGCATAGGCTCTATCACATATGTACCTAGGGGTAAATCCCAAAATCACCGCTCTGAGCTAGACTAGAATGGGAACTAATGCATGACAACAGGCCTTTCTGCACTCTTGGTAATGACACTCCCGGGGGATATGTTTAGGATAATTCCCATTTTCGTTAAAAAAATTATGAAGGGTTTATGAGTATATACATCATCAATTTAAACATTTTTATTATTATATAATATATCCATAAACTGTTCAATTTTTTTAAGTGTTTTACAGGTTTTTAATTATACATTTCAATTCATAAACTAATCTAGTGTATCCATTGTTTAGAAATGGTGCCTAAAGGAAGGAATGGAAACCACATCAACACATGTAATCCTTGTAGGGATTTATTTCCTACTCATGATAATTATAGTGGAGTAGGTCATTCAACTGGTTTTGATCAGCTTATCACCATTTTGGGAAAACTCACTCAGGTTATGTATAATAACATTACCCATATAGTGCACGATGATCCACAACAAAGAGGATCAATGTTTGAATCCTTCATGATGCAACAACCACCATCATTCAATGAGAGTACAAATCCATTGGTAGTTGTCCAATTGATAATACAAAGTAATTCATGCTTTGGGGAGTAGCGAATGGGGAAAATTGTTGATGGAAATTTATCAACTAACAGGAGATACATATCAATATTGGTCACTAATCCAAATCACAAAAAAAGAATATGAAATATAGAATATGTAATGGAGGATGTTTAAAGGTATTTTAATAGAAAAATACTTTCCTCATTACCATAGAGAGGATATGGGAGGACGATTTCTGAGTTTTAAGCAAAAGGATGATGAGAATATTTCAACGTATGAGGCTAGCTTTACAAAGTTGGCAAGGAATGCAGCAGAGTATATATGTAACCCAAGGAGTAATATTGTTTGATTATTTGTTGGGTTAAAACCATTTATCAGTCCAAAAATATTCTCCCAATCCATCTCATTGTACAAAGATATTGTTTAATTTATTATCAAGATAGAAAATGAAATCTCTAGGATATAGGACTTTAAAGCCATGAAATAGAAGAATAGATCTGTTGAACACTTTGGGAAAAGAAATAATTAAATAGGGAAGAAGGGAAGTGTTGAACTTCCACCTTGCGATAATTGTAGAAGGAAGCACCATGGTGCATGTCTAGAAGGAAAAGGAGTATGCTAAAAATGTGGATAGAAAAGATATATTGATAGTGATTTTAAGGTGAGGATAGAGTCTACCAATGTTCAATGCTACAATTGATGACATATGGGACATTATGAAAATGATTGTCATAATCATCGATGAAAAATAACTCAGAAATAGCTAAGGGATCAATGCCAAGATTGTGCGATCACTACTGTTGAGGTCTATTCTCTGAAAGAAATGGTGGCAGTTAATTTAATGGTTTTCTCATGTTTAGAAAATGCTTTATTTGATTTTGAATCATCTTATTGTTTCATATCTTCCCTGTTTCTGATGAAAATTAGATATTTTCAATTTGATTTAACAATGGAGTTGTCAGTCATAAAATTTAATGGAAGTACCATTACAACAATGTTTTGTGAATCAGTCCCCATTAATGAATATTAATGATATTTATATGCAGATCTAATCACCTTACACATGATTGAATTTGATATATTCTTTATTCTGGATTGGCTTTTTGACCACGATGCAAAAATTTATTGTATGAAGAAGGAGGTTACAATTCTTGATGATTATAAAGAGTACATTATCTTTTGAGAAGAAATGTTACCATCAGAATCTTACCTAGATAAACCCATGTATCTATACTAAATTCAATTATTTGGGAGGAAGAGAAAGAAATAACTAGGGGTGAGGAAAATAATGTTTGAATAGTGGACGTACCTATTGTGCAAGAATATGTTGATGCGTTTCCATAAGATTTACCTCGACATTCTCTAGAATGAGAAATAGAGTTTTCCACTGATTTAATTCCTGGTTCAAAGCCCATATCAAAGACTACATATAGAATGTCCACCGTGAAATTAGTGGTACTAAAGAAACAACTAGAGGAATTTAGTAACATGGGAATTATTCTCCCTTTTGTTTCTATATGGGGATCCCATGTACATTTTGATAAGAAGAATGATGGATATTTGAGGTTTTGCATTGACTACAACGAGATCAATGCTACAACAACAGTGAAAATTTATTCCCTACCATGCATTGATTATTTATTTGAACAAATTCTTTGAGATCAATATATTTCAATGATTGAACTATGATCTAGATCTCATCAGTTGTCAATGAAGAAGAAAGACATTCCGAAAAAAAACATTTCGAACCGGGTACCAGCAGTATGAGTTTAGAGTAATGGATTTTGGGCTGAATAATGCACCCTATGTTTTCATGGATCTAATGAAAGAGTTATCAAGGAATATCTTGATGACTTTAATGTGGTATTTATTGATGATATCTTGGGATACTCAAAATGCTACGGAGATAATTAAAATCACATGTTCCATATCCTAAAGACTCATAGAAGAAATGATTTATATTGGTTTTTTTTCATGTGTGAATTCTGCCTTCAGGATATTTCTTTTCGTGGACATATTGTCTCTAAGGATGAAATATATGTTGATATTTCTATGAAAAAGGTTGTCCATGAATTGCCCGCACCGACAAGTTTAACCGAGGTACACATTTTTATTAATTTAGTGTGTTAATATCGACGTTTTGTCTAGAATTTTGCATGATTGGAAAACCCATTAACCAAGCTCAAACGTAAAGGGGTTAAATTCATTTTAAAAAATGAGCTTGAAGAATGTTTTAAAGAACTAAAGGGAATATTAGTTAGTGAACCTATATTTATTCTACCATCAGGGGATGATGGGTTTGTTATTTAGAGTGATTCTTAAATTAATGGACATGGTTGTGTCCTTATGCAGAATGATTAAGTTATTTCCTATGCATCATGATAGCTGAATGGCCAAGAACAAATAATTCCTACTATGGATCTTGATTTAGCAGCTATAATAGTTGCTTTAAAGATATGGAGACACTATCTCAATGGTGAAAAATTTTAGATATATACCTATTACAAGAGTTGGAAGTATAATTTCTCAAAGAAATAGCTCAATAATGGGAAAAGGTGACGGCTTGACCTACTCAAAGAATATTATTGAACTTTACACTACCTTCTAGGGAAGGGAAATAAAGTGTATGATTATTTAAGCAGAAATGAAAATGGTGTTCTAAATTAGATTAGAGTTAAAAGGTATCCTATGTACATGGATAATGTAAAAATGGATATGGGAATAATCATGGAAGTTTAAACATCAATTCCTTTTCCTATGGTTACCAAACTATATTTATTATATTGGTTAAATTATTCTTAGACTGATGATGAAGGGATTCAAAATAAAATTAAACGATGAATGATGGGAGATTGATCGACATCATATATGAACATGGGATTTTTAATTTTGGGTAGATACTTTGTGTTCCCAATATACTTGATCTGGAAAGGGAATTGTTAGATGATGCTCATAGCACCAATTTCACTATACACCCTATTAGCAGTAAGATGTATAGAGATTTGAAAGGAAATTTTTGGTGGGACAGCATGAAGAGAGAGATGGTTGATTTTATATCAAGATTTATTGTCTTCCAAAATTTGAAATCTAGAATACATCATCCTAGAGGATTCAGGAAACCCCTTCTCTTTCCTCTTTGGAAATGGGATAATATTACGATGGACTTTGTCAGGTTACTATCAAAAAAATCCAGAAGGAATTATGCAATATGGGTCATTTTTGATAATCATACCATGTCAGCACCTTTTCTTGCCATAAGAGAAGATTTACCACTTAAACGTATAGCAAGAATATATATTAATTAAGTTGTAATACTTAAAGGAGTACCCAAATCTATTTTTTCTGTTTGTGATCCTCGTTTTACATCATGATTCTGGAAAAATATTCAAAAATCCATAGTTACTAAACTTCGTATGAGCACTGCGTACCACCCTCAAATTGATGGAAAATTATATTTGACTATTTAGACCATATAATACATGTTGAGATCATTCTCTAATGACATTCAAGGTATGTGGGATCAATACATACCTCTGGTAGAATTTACCAATAATAGTTTCTTCCATTCAAGTATTCAGATGGCACCATATGATGCGTTTTATGGAAAGAGATGTCACACACCAACATGTTGGGATGATGTCTGTGAGAGAAAACTCATAGGCCAAGAAATTGTTGAGGAGATGATGTAAAAGGTGACTTTTATCCAAACTCACAACAAATAAGCTCAATGTAGGGCGAAGAGCTATACCGATAACTAAAGGAAGGATATGGAATTTGAGGTAGGAGATCATGTTTTAATGAGGTAATCTACAGGGAAGGGAGTTATAAGATTTGGTAATAAAGGTAAATCATGTCTGAGGTACATTGTACTTTTCAAAATTCTATAATTAATTATGGATGTATCTTACAGTTTGGAAATGCGGCCATGTCTCTCCAAAGTTCATGATGTGTCCCATGTATCACTGTTGAGAAAATACATGCCTTACACAATGCATGTACTCACCTATGAAGAAATTGAACTGGAAACTAATATGTATTATTCTAAAGAGGAAATCATGATTCATGATACTAGAGAATAAGTATTGATAAACCGAACAACTCGTCCGTTAATGTTCTATGGAGAAACAATAAGATGGAAGAGGCATTGTGGACACCTGAGGGACTTATGACGAAGAACCACCTAAATAATATTATTATATCATATTTAAAAAAATATAATGGATATAATTATTTTAAGGAGGGTAGAATGTTACTCCAAATCATCCACTATATGTTTCCCTTTGAATAATGCAGCAGCTTGCGTTGTATGCAACTCGGAGTTTTAACACACAATGGAAAATCGAACAAGCCGTTATGAATTGTAATACACACCTTTTCGAATTATATAAATTTTATTTTTTTCTAAATGGTTTTCATTTTTGTATTCGTAATATCAAAATTAGCTTATAGTGAATTTTTGGTATCTATCTGAAAACGTTCAATTTTTGATGAATAGTGGAAAAAATGTGTTATTGTTTAAAACTGAATTTTTATTTCAATAATTAGTTATTTTATTTTAATTAATTTTTTTCAAAATAGATAAATAATACACATATTTGTTAAATGTAATACATTATAGTTATTTTTGTAGTAAGTATAGATATATAAAATTTTATTTAATTTTTTACCGTCAATTACCCACATTCAATGAGGATTTAATAATTTGCATAAAAAATAATTTTACAGCTTTTGTGAGTTAAATTTCAATAATTCCAGAGACACGGTTGACATTAGTAAGTAAAATGTGGTTCAATAACATGAAAATAATTTTTTGTGAATGGTAACTTTTCAATTTTATTTACCATAGTTAAAAGAAAATATGGTAATTAAGGGTAAATATTATATTATAATTACCCTAACACATGTCCTAATTCTATTGGATAAGTTAAATTTTACCATAAACATCCTTATGAATAAAATATGTCCCCCTTTTGTCAACATGGATTAGATTTTGACATTTATTATTATTTTATTTAAAAAAGAGTTAAAAGAGTTAAATTCAGTGTTTAATAAGTAAACCATATTTAATATATGGTTATTCATAAGATAAATTCGACTATAAACATTAATTAGAAATGTAAAAAAATTCCTACATAATGGTATTTTATATATAATTTCTAGAAATTAAATAATTTAATTTATTTATGACAGAATGATAATGCATTAATTACCTTAATGATGATATATTATAATATTTCATATTATAAATATCCAAAAAACTGTAATTTGAGACTTTTAATGAATTCCACAAAATTTCTAGACTAATATGGCATATTAATTTTGATTAAATAATTTTTTTATGTATTGATGTTGTTATTATTTTCACCAAAACCAAATACTAAATAGTGTCAAAATTGACATAATTGTGTTTATAAATCATATATTATATTATTAAATGATATAATATTCCTAAAAATATGTGTTTTTACGCAGTTTTTTTCACTATTCATCAAAAATTGAATTTTTCATAAATAAATACCAAAAATTTACCCTAATATAATTTTGATATTCCAAATTCAAAAATGAATTATATTTTACCAAATTCAAAAAATTGAAGTATAATTATTTAATTTAAAATTAATACCTGTTGTTAAAATCAAAAAGAATGTTTTTAGGAAATAATAACAATCAAAAGATTGACATGGGGTTATGGATATTTTAAATGTAAAATTACTCATAAGAACCTAAATATTATTAAATGATAAAAAAATAATCTGATTATACTTCCAAACCATTCTCATGCATAATTTAACAGTATAAATTATTTCGATTAATTTTTTTAGTTAAAATTATGTATTTTTAAATATTCATCAAATTATAAATGCTATCATAAAGGTACAAAAAATTTATCCAAAATAAATTTTCTTATCCCAATTCAAAATAATAATTTAATCTCATTAAATTGAATATATAAAAGTGTATAATATTTGTTTTAAAAATGGTTCACCATTTAAAGGTGGTAAAATTTCATTTTTTGAAAAATTATTCTTTTATTTGAAAAAAACGAATTTGTTCATATGTTATGTCTATGAAACACATAATATGGATTGTAAAATTATATGTAGTATATAAAACATAAAAATTGAATTAATACTATTCATATTCACTTTTTGAACGACTATTTTTGTAAGTCGTGGTGCGCTCAAACTCGGTGTTGCGTGTTGTGAAAGCTATTAAACTACCTATATGAAAATAAATTACTATGAAATCACGGGGTGTTACATTGAATAATAATATTTATTGAATGGAAATGTAAATAATCACATAGAAAAATAAATACATTTATAAAATGGTAGAATGTATATTGATAGAAAATAGAGTATTACCATCAAACCCTTGTTCAAAAACTAAAATGTAAACATGTAAGGAATATGTGATGTAATAAAACTATTTCCCCCATAAGAAATGATGAATCATAAAAGGGCTATAAAAAACCTCACAAATCACATACAATTTAAAATACATTAATCATATCAAATAATTGATTGATATTTTGTTATATATTCAAAACAAATATTATTTTTAAAAAGTTATTATTCAAAATCAAAAAATGATCTAGAAATATTTTTTTTAATATGATCATAAAAAAATTAATATCGAGGAATGTGTATATATATTTTTTCCCTAATAAAGTTTAACTTGACACCTTGTGATATAAATAAATAATTATTTTCAACCAATATTAATTTGTTTTTATTTCATTCATTACACAATTCAAAAAAAATTAACGAAAAAATATTATCCTACTAATATTATTATTTATACATAATAATTTTAATAAAGAAATTAAAATTTTTATTATGAATATGGATAACCAAATTTTCAAAAAACTTTATAATTTTTTTATATCGATAAATAATATTGAAAAAAAAATATTTTTTATAAAGGAAATATATTATTTTAAAAATATTTGTGTGTGATAGGAAAGTATTTTTAGAAAAATTATTAAAAATGCATTTTCAATTCAGATAAATTTTTTTCCAAAAATTTATCTTTAATTTTGAAATAAATATTTCAAAATTGTGTTATAGTGTTTTTTTGAAGATATTTTGAAAGTATTGTTGTTTTAATGTAAAGTGAAATAATGTAATTTTTATTAAGGAAATGTAAATTCATTTAATGAACCAGAAGTAAAATTTTTAAAAATAATGTATTCAAAGTATAATTAATTAAATAATGTTATTAATAATCATATTTTGGTAATTTTAGTAAATATAATATTTTATTAAAATATAAAATAACTCTATAATTATGAATGTTTTTTCATTGGAGAATTATTTTTTCATCACGTGTGGTGGATTAATTTTAAAATAAATTATACCACATATTTTAATTCTATTCGGTAATGTCGATTTCATAATTAGAATAAAAATAATTAATATTATAATATATTTTCAACATATTTTTTTGTAATAATGAATTTAAAAAAAGTAAATACTAATTACCATTAATGTAGTTAAAAGGGGATTACAAGGGTTTAAACTAAAAATCTAATTGCTAAAAGGAAGAAATAAAAATGTAACTTTACTATTTTATGGATTTATATGGAATATATATCACAAAATTATATATAATTTTCAATTTTGGAGCCTTTATGAATTTTAATAACCCTTATAAAACATTTTATTTTAAAAATTTATACTTATTTTCTCCCCCATATAATAAATGGAACCCCCTAACATATCATATTCACACTTACAATCATTTTGGTCATTCTAATTACTTGAAAAATATTTTCCTTTCCTCCCTCCCCATGATTTCAAGACTTTATTTTTATTACTAATCCCTAAAAATAATTATATCTGTACAAACCTATTGTTGTTTTCCAAAGAAGTGGCATCATTCTTATACTAGAATAGTTATTTTTTTCTTACATCTCCATTTAGTCTGCTCAAAATTTTCTGATCTAGTATGTTATATATCTCGGATTTAATGAAATACTATTATATTAAAATAATAACCTATTCCAGTATTTATATCCATCTAATAAGAAATAAAACAAACAATTAAAAATATGAATGGATAACACCTAAAGAATTTATTTAATTCGTTTCCCATCGCAGCCTCTCAAATATAGAAGTAATAATGGAATTATTTTTTATAAAAAATTAATTAGATATTTATATTACTGAAATTATTATATGGAATATAACTTATATCCTTTAAATCTATTGGAAAAAAATAATTTCCCATATGCACACACGTGAAGTACCACCTCTACAAGGTGATGTGATTGTTTTTCAATTTTATTTTAATCTGGGTGATAATAAGTATAAATTATGTGAATTTATATGATATCCATGAAAATAATATTTAATGGGTTATGTCTAATTTTTTTCAATCCACCCCTCATGAAATTGATATAACGATCATGCATATGACAAACCTGACATCTATATGCACATCATAATTTATATATTATCTCTATATTTTTTGCAACACAATTAATATATATATATATATTGAATTTATATTATATATATATCATGTATAACATTCAATATATGATTCTATGAGGATAAATATACAATTCATGAAAATACAACACCAAAACATGAATTAATAATGAAGCAATTATTAATCGATACATGATATTAAGGAGGAATTTTTAATAATTATTTAACCAGAGATAATATTAAATAATATTTGGTAGATAAAATATTCCTATATTTTAGGAATTAATTATAAAAATATATAAAATTGTTACGAATTATTTCCAAATTTGTATAAATAAAGTTGAGACTCTAGTTTAGGGACTACAATCTCACTTTTATTTCTTGGGGACATAAGTCATCTTCACCATGTTTTTCTTTTTTGTGGTATTTATAAAAACTATTAATTTCTTTTATGATCCATATCATGAAAATAATGGCATAAAAATTTCTATATATTGTTATTTCATTCAATTGGCTTCTAACTGATAATTTAAAAATGCAGGAATAATTTTATGTAACAATCCCAATATTTATTGTCATTTTTATTATTATGTTTTGTACAATTATATATTATGATATAATTATTGATATAATCATAATGATTCTTATCATATAGTTTACAATAAGATATAAATTTTCAACATTAATATCCTTCTAATTAATAAATATTGTTAGATGGTAACTATATTGAAAAAAAAATTATTTTACACTTTATTCATAAATAGTTTGTCTTAAATGGCCGTATTTACTAAAATTTTTAAACGAATATAGTTAATATTGTAAAATAATTCTTGATGTCATTTTTACGAATTTTTGTATATTTTATATAAAATAATTAGATTATTATTTTCATTGCAAATATGGGCCTTTGACTATGGGACCATAATTATATTTTACTACAATGAATTGAGTTACAATTAAGGTTCAATGAGTTCAATGAATACATTAGAGGCATTCCAAACCTAAAATAGTCCACAAGAGACTTTATCCTATGCCAGAATGATGGTACGTGAGTTATTATACCATACCAATCATTGGGTATATGATAGGATATCCCAATCCAATACAATGTACATGAGGGGTTATTTAAACCCCAATGTTGGTACACTTGGGGTAATACCATGAATAACATTTTATTTTGTTGATATAGGATAACTTAGAGATTAAAATTTATATTCTTATGTGTATTCAAAAAATTAGTTACTTATACCAATGTTCTTCTCTATCGGAATATGTAAATTTATTACTTGCTGATTCATGTATTAAAAAAATTTAATTTTTATTTGATGACTCATTATTATGACTTATGATATATAGGGAATTACATTAAATTTTTTTCACATGTTAGCAAATCATTTATCTCATGTTATAATGATATCTCTATTGTTTTCTCTTGAATAGAATCTAATATCTTCCATTATTATGTCAACCGTCATTGGTTATAATGAAATGTACTATGTGTGATATTTCTATGAATGGTTCTATTAATAAAAAATATTTTTATATAAAATGATTTTTTAATAATAAACAAGAGGTTTTTGAATCCTTGTTTCTAAACAAACCAAAGACATATAGTCCATATTTGTTTTATTGAAATATAAAATAAATATTCCATTATAAATTCATTAGATATTTTTATGATATGTATGGGTCTCTATAGATGGTATTAAAAGGCTTGTTTAGATAATATTTGGATATAAGGATAGAAAATATTATAATGAACATTTGCGATAAGTCATATAATAATTGAAAGCAAAATAAATTTTCTAGGATTTTTGTTGATGGATAGAGTGAGTGGTATCCTTGAAATTACATATTCTTCGGAATACTAATAGTGGATATAGCACTAAAATAGATTTCCATTGGGTAATAACTGATAACATGGAATATTAGGCTTCTACTCGAGCATCACCCGCTACATGATAATGGGACTTGTTCCCTATTAGGTTTGAAACTCCTAGGGTATTATTTTAAAATTAAAAACATTATAATGAACCATATGGAACTATTTGAATATATGAGGTCCATGAATATCCTATGTTAACCATAATTTAACATATATTTAAAATATGTTTTCATTATTTAGTCCTTCAAGGATTTAATATATTCTTCCTTAATGATGCATGGTGATATTTTAAATGTTTTTTTCTATAAAATGATTTATGTTAAAATGATGAAGTATTGGTGGAGTTAAGTATGCTCAAATATTATGGATCCCTATTTGATATTATTGATATTAATTCATATTTTTCATGATAATTTAATAGGAATTTTAATATAAAACCATATTATATAGATGTTAAATTTCCTAGAAATCCTTAATGGTTTGATTATCTCATTTATGGTATATTATTCATCTCTGATTAATATATATGAGAATTATCTTCCAGGAAATATTGTTGTTCTTCCTCTAGTTTAATTTAGTATTATTTTATGCTTTAATTGGGTTTCTCAACCAAAAATCCACATCAATATTTGAGGATATTAAGTTCGATTAGATAATCTAAACCATCTTATGATCGTATATCCATGTTAAAATATATATAAACCACCGATATAAATCACATCCATTATAAATGTATTTATTCCTATTAAAAAGTGTAGTAAATATCATACGGTTCGGGAGATACTCAAAAATGAAGATATTCCGATTGTGCGATAGTTTTCTTATGTATCTATATAATATTTTATAATTATTCAATTAAAATGTGATGTTGAGTTCTCGATAGAAGGTATAACTACAGATACACCGATTTTAAATAAAAATTATAGAATAAACCCAACTAAGATGTTGGAATTGAAATATAATCAATAATAGTATATTGAAAATATATTCATTAAAATATTTTTATTACGATGTGGTGCACCAATTTTATTTTTCTATGAAGAATGAAGGATCAATGAAAATCTACGTTGAGTTTTGGGAACTGGATATGATCATAATAAATAAAAATTATCACCTATTCAGAATTATTGAGTTGTTTAATCAAAATATTTTCAATCAATACATTTTTCAATTCCATCAATTTTTCTTGATATCATAAATTAAGGGTCACCAATTATGATATATTCAAAAAACTATTTCATACACGGAATGAACCACATATATATATATATAGTGTTTTCATTTGGAATCTCTAAACCGAAAACTATACTCCGTGATATAATAAATGGATTGTTTAGAGATAACCTTGGTTATGATCTGGTAGTATTTTATACGATATTGTTAAATATAAAAATGGAACAGATGCGAAGAAATATAACATAAAGACTATTCATAAGACCCTATGGAAGAATAATAATTATGAAAATTATTATATGAGTTATTTCCGGCTAATGAAATTTATACATTTGGATTATATAACCATGTGATAGGTTATATCATTTTGATCCATTGACAATATATATGATGAACTTTACACCAAACTATCTTCAATTTCTAATATCAATAGAATTTTTTTTTTTTGGATGTTATCGATGGATTATATTGTTTTTATCATGAAAAACTAATCCCTTCAACATTTAATGTATACAAGGATCCATATACTTTTTGATGTATTAATTTGAAGAAAATTTCATATATCTAAATAGAATATAATTCAATGCACTACAGTATACATTACACTACAGTGGTTAAGATTATGCAATCTATAGTGATGCATCAAATATGCGGTTGTGTTTCAATATCAAATTGAATTATTTTTCTATCATATCATTCATGATAATAAAATAACCTGGAGGAATATTATTTTACCCATGCTTTGGAGTCACTATAGTTAACATTCTATTATAGATATGATGAAATTATATCTAATAAGAAATATTTGATGCATGTTGTAATTAAAAACATTTAAATTATATATTAACATACATGAATTTTAGTATTATATAGTGAATATGGATTTAACTAATCAATGATTATAACTATCAAATACATAACAAATATAGAAAAGTGAACAAATTTTTTTGATTAATTGAGTCAATATAATATTGTTTTCATTATCTATAATATGGATGAAGAAAGAGAAAATATTTATTTAGTTTCAAAGAAGGGATCTTAAAATAAATTTGGAAGGGGGGGAATATTTTATTCCTCAATGTATTATTTTACTATATATCTAAATGTTGATTAAATATTTCTAGAATGATGATGTAGAGCTGCAGTACAAGGATTGAAGGGCTCCAGATTTTCTACATTATTTTGGCGGAATTACATAAATAATGAACAAAATATGTGTTCAAAACACGCCTGATTTAAAGAATGATTTATTTGTGTAACTTGTAGTTCATCATTATTTATTAATCATAATGTTACTAAAATTTATATAGAACCAAAATAGAATATCTATTTGTTTGTCCTGAAGAGATATATTGAATAATATGTACCTTATATCATATTATATCAACCAGTGAAGGATGATAGAAAATTATATAATGGGATGTTAAAACCATTATCCATACTACTACATAAATAGTAAAACATGAACATATATTTTATCATTAGAATCATTGAAACATTAAAAGGATATAATGTTATATGTTTTTTATTTTATCACTAATAGATTAATCAAACATAAACCATATTGGAAAATATTTCTATCTAGATCAGATTTATAGAATATACAATAAGGACGTTTTAATGTTAAATGGAGTCCCACATAATATTATATCTGAACAAAATCTAACAATTACTTTGATGTTTGGGTCAAGTATTCAGGAATATGTGGATGTGTAGATATGTATCACCACTATGAATCATACATTAATAATTTGGTAAGTCTAAGAGAAAATTATAAACCATTTAGAATATGATTATATGTTCTACGTATTTTATTTGGGGTTAGATCAAAAACATTCTTGATTTCATTTTTCAGATAATATTATATTTCAATCGAGAATTTAGATTTATTTTATGGATCCCACTATAAAAATAGGTGTCGAACTTCAATGAGAATGGTTTGATTTTGTGGAAGAAATCAATTGGTACATTATTTACCAATGTAAATTATATAGAAATTTGTATCCATTCAATATCTAATATTTTAATCTGAGAGTCGATAAATAATATTTTTATTAATCACTGGGGTGATATGGATTTTAATTCTTTTGATAATGTTTTGGTATGATTCTAACCTCTTTATGATGTCATCTCAGGCATGTTTTTCAGGTACATTTGAGGTTTTTAAGGACCTTTGCTACAGAGTTATGGTTTGAGGTGAATTTGGGTGGTGTTTTTAGAAACATAATATACATAAGGGTGCCCATGGAATGAAAAACCGTGCACCTAAACCTAAGTAACTATGTGAACAATGGAAAACTTGATAGAGAGATCCACATTGTTGTCACACAGTTTACCCTAACCATACACCCTTACCGCTGAAATTGCGCACATAGGTTTTATTTATCTAAAGATTATTTTTTAAATCACCCAACCCCCCTGATACACTTCTATTTTAACCTATGCTCGGGCTTGAGTGATTCTAGGCGATCATAAAGACATCATGTGGGATTCCAAAGTGATTCAAAACCATTCTTTGAAATCCAATTCCTAGATTTATTATCCAATATCTTCCCAATATGTTTATTTATTCCTTACACTTCTCTTGTTCGTTCCTCTATCATTCATTGATATTTTCATTGAATTTCACCACTATTTCTAGGGATATAAACATATGAGTTGAGATCAAGATCTAGGATTGTGGATCTAGATCTACAGTTTCATGATCTTATTGATTTTAATATTAATATTATTTTGGGTTTAGAGATATATATCCTGAGCTTAATCGACGTAATTGAGCCTCCTAGATTATGGTTATTTCAGTTGAGTCAACATTTATTAAGTAAACGAGGTAGGTGGTCTGTAATGAACTCCAATTGTTATGGATTTTTTATGAGAATGTGAGATAATTTATTTTACCGCTTTATTTTAATTTATTTTCTAAATTAGGGTAATCAGAATTGTAGAATTGACTTTTGGATGATTTTGTGATTTAATTGACCAATTAATCATAGAATAATTGTGGAATTCCCAATATATATTTAATTTGGATATTTTTATGGTTTGAGATATTGTAATTTATATAAATAATTGGTCAGGATTGAGAAAAATATTCACGGGGAATTTATTATGAGATGATAATTGGGTTTGTGAGATAATTAATAGTGAATCGGTTATGTCCAGCATGTTGATTAAGATATGTAATTGTGGGATTAATTATCAAACGTTGATATTTGATATTTATAATGAATTCAGAATAACTAATTATAGAATAATAATTCAATTTATTAGTAAATTAATTTATGAACTAATTAATGGAGAATGTGGTCGGTAATTTTTTCGGTTAACCAATAACATTGATATGTTTATCTAATAATTAGTTTAAAAAGTGATTGATGTAGTTAATTATTTTTAATTAATGACTAATTAATTGATTGAGAATATGGGGGAAAGACCTAGCATTCTATACCGATTTAGAATTTAATACTTTGACATGGCATTCAGCCCCAGTAGTTACCCATGCCCTTGGGATATGGGGTGTTTGACATGGTTATCTACATTGAATGAGACTTGGGGTGCATGAAATGATGTTCAACACCAAATTTGATTTCTGTTGCTTGAATTTTCTTTCATCACAAAAGAAATGGAAATAATGATTTATGATTTAAATGTGAGACATGAATTTGAAATCTTGTCTAATATTATGATTAAGGATTAAATGGAAATGTGATAAATAATTAATTGTGACATAAATTCATTGCTTCGTAAAAATTGCATACATGGTATTTTGACTAGACTTGTTATATAGAACATTGGTGTTGACCTACAGAGTCATTCCCATATCCTAATCAAGCGTCCTGATCGGAACCCAGAAGACAATGTTGTTGTACTACAGTATAAGGGAAAGGCCCGGGGAAAGATTTAATATTTTGAATTGAGCATGGTTGAGGGAACTAGATTCTTTTCAGGACCCACATTGGTGTCGTGGTGTCTTTAATTTTATTTTCATTGTAGTCACTTGAAACATGAATTTTCATATCATGTATTTTTATTTCAGTTTAGTATTGTATTTCCTATTTTGAAAATTATGTGACTTTTTGTTGTTCTGGTTATTTATATGATTCAAAACCTTTTTATTGTTATTTTATATTAATGCTCTTTTATTGTAATAAAAGTGGGTATACTCTCCCTATGAATGACTTATTAAACCCTAATTGTCTATTGGTGAACTCTAGTTTACGAGGATGCATACTTGATGTATTGTGACAAACTATCCTAGGGCACTATTATGTGGAACCTAGGTCAAGATGTTTCAAATTGGAATTAGATGAATTTTCTTTTTTTATTGTTATTTATTCATACTATTTTGGAAATGGTAGACATGAAATTAGAATGTGTCGAGGCTTGGTAATGAGATCATGCATTGCAGTTGCAAGCCCTTGTATGGGGGAAAATCTGGGTTGAGAGGGTTGGATTTATGTGATTGTTTATTCTTGTAATAGTTTGATATTATTTACCTTGAGTGACACACTAGCCACGTGATGTGATATGTGTTTTGAAAATTGTTGATCATTGATTTTTGTCATGATGAGGCATGAGTGTTGAGTTTTAATTCATTATTATAGGTAGTAATGGTTAGTGTGCCATGCATCATTTTAAGAACTCACGGGAAAACAAGTTATGGGTATGTTTTTTAATATGAACTATTTTTCATGGTTTTGATATGTAAATAATGATGGAATTGAGGATAATGGGTGTCTAATGAGAAACCTAATCAATGAAATGAGTAATATTAATTAATTAATTTTTTAAATCATTAATTTCACATAATATAAATAATTAATGTGAAATAAATATTGATAATGTGAGTACCCTTATGGACCATGACCTATGAGTAGGATGATTAAGGGTAGTGGTAAGGCCTTGGTGTTGAGTAGGTGGCAAAAAATGAGGGATATAACATGATGAAACATTTTTTCAGTATTTATAATCTTACTTAAATGTGATTAGGTTGTGTTATGTGACCTAAGATGAATTTTTCAATTTTTTAGAGATTTGCCTTCATTATTATTGTTGATCGGGACGCTATGGGGTAGGGCTAAGAACGAACATCTAGATAGGGAACCTGAGGAACTGTTCGTGCAAGAAGAGTAGATAGAGGAGTAGTTCAAAGAGAAATTTTCATGCTTTTTCAATCCATGGAGAGAGACCAATGGTAGGTTCAAAAAATATTGTCTATGTTTAAAAGTGAGTTTTAGTTGCCTCATCCTATTACATTCACAATAGAGTGTTGAGCTGAGGGAGATGAACTCTGGATTGAATCCATCATAATGATACATGACCATTTGGTGACTCCCGTTGAGATGAGGGTCATGCAATATTTTTATATGCTAAGGGATTCAATGAAGAGATGGTTTCACTTTTAATTACTATATATAAGGGATGAATATATTTTATGGATGTAATTTATGGATAAGCTCTCAGAACACTTTTATCCGGATACACTGAGACAAGATAAGGATTCATAGTATGTGCAGCTGACCTCAGGAAGAATTTACATAACATTTTATGCGGAACGTTTCATCAAGGTGCATAATTTTTTTCCCATAATAGGTGGAATATTGGTCTTATTCAGTAAAATTATTTCAGGATGGAAATAAGTGTGACATTATGTCATAGGTGATTGTTTTTAGGATGAAAATGTTCTTAGAATTGGGGAATCATGAAATCATTTCAGAGGGGAACATGAAAGAGGCATAGAGTAATATATAGATAGTTATTACAATAATTTCAAGGAGTGTTCCTTCAAAGACCAACAAGTTTTGTGTCCAGAACAATAGTACATATCGTCGAATGAATGGTGGGAAGTCAGTAGGAAATGTTTAACTGGACCTTAATCATGAAATTTTCCACCAATGGGGTGGGTTGTGACACTATAACACACAAATTCCTTGACCAACAATGCAAGTCATACATTTTAAAATGATGAGGACCCTACAAAAGTTTATTGGAAGCAATTGTTGGATGGTTTTGGGGTGCAACTACATAGAGTTAGGGTGGGAAAATGTGTTATTCTACACCTAATAGGTCTAGAGGATAGAGTTCTACTAGATGTGATGGTAGAGGTAGTGGATGTTGTGAATTATGGTATGAGAAAATGTATCAGTTGTTTGGTGCTACTCAGGTTTGTCAGATGACACTGTAGGAAATAGGGGCAGGATAATTACATATTGTGAAACCTACACTAGTGAAATGTGTGGCTGGTACATCAACAATGAGATGAACTATTTTATTATCTTATAATTTAGCATATTCTTTGGTTGATATTGGAGCCTCTAATTCCTTTGTATCGATAGGCCTAGTTAATATTTTGAGCAGGGAGGTGGAGCCTGTAAGAAGAGTGATGAAAATTGATACACCATTGGGATATTGTTATAGAGACATATATTTAAGCAAGGTATATTCTCCGGTGATTAGAGACTACCATATTTTCTAGGATCCCCATGTCCTTGATATTATGAGCATCGAAATGATAATGGGTATTGACTGGTTAGTCACTTACTGATCCCATGTCTATTTTTACGACATTATAGTTACCTTTAATATCTTTACGGTGAATTGAATATTTATTATGAAGATTAGGATGTCAAGGAAAGATGAGAAGGGCCAATTACTCAGCAATTGGGAGAGCTCAAAACCCATGTAACTAGTATATTGTTTGAATATGGGGTTCGTAGGAAAGACATCCATCCACCAGTTGTGGAACATCTCACATATATCATTTCATAATTCTTCGTAGTGTTTCCACCTGGGTTTGATGTTGAATTAACTAACGATCTCCTATCAGGGGCTAATACAGTGTCTACTCTGCCATAAATATTGTCGCCAATTTAACATCTAGAGCTGAAGATGTAGTTGGAGGAGTTAGAGGATAAAGGGTTTATCTATCCATGTTATCACCTTGGGGATCACCAGTCTTGTTTTCAAATTAGGCTAATAGGGGTTTATGCTTGTATGTCAATTATCAGATGTTAAAAAAATGAATATAAAGAACCGATATCCTCTTCCATGTATTGATGACTTATTTGAGTAGTCGAAGTAGGCTAGTTTGTTATCAACGATCAATTTGAGATTACTGTTTCTTAATGTGAGCGCATAGAATTTTTATGTACAATGAAATGATTTCAGAATAATGAATAGAATTTATGAGTTTTCATAAATCCATTTGGTATTAGGAATTCCACTGCTGTGTTTTTGGCCTTAATGATCATGATCTTATATCTATAACTGAATTAGTTTGTTGTTTCTTTTGTGGATGACATCTTGGTGTACTCTATGTCTCGTGGTGATAATACACACCATCTTGACATCGTCCTGAGTTCACTACGAGAGCAGAATCTATTCACCAAGCTATCTCTGTGTTATTTTTGGATTGAAAGGGAACACTTTTTAGCACACATTATCTCATAATAATGGGTGGAAGAAGACACATAAATGGATTATGTGGTTGTTTCTTAGGAACATCCAATGAATATATTTAATATACGATGTTTTTTTGGGATTAACTATATATAATTGGAGGTTCGTCTAGGTCATTTTCAATAGGAATTGCCGTAGTTAGGTTTGATAATGAAAGTGGTCATGTTCGAATGGACCGATGCATAGATAATGCTTTCTAAGAGTAGAATAATACTTTTCTCATCAGAACCCATTTTGATATTATGTGATTTAGGTGAGAATGAGTTGTGTATTTTGATGCATCTTGGATAAGAATAAGAGTTTTTTTGATGTAAGAGGATCTTGTCATAGCTTATAGGTCTCAAAAGTTGAGGAAACATGAACAAAATTTCACTAAACATGAACTCACATTAGAAGAATGTGTTTGTGATCATAAGTGTTTTAGGAACAATATTTTGTGTAAAAAGGTTCTAATTTTAATATATCGCACATGTTTTATGTATAACTTTTCACAAGATGACTTGAATCATTGGAAAAGAAAAGGGAATAACATAGGTATTTCTTTATTTAGAAAAATAATATACACATAGACCGGGGAAAAGTGTTGTTGATACCATTATTAGGAAAACATAGAGTCATTAGGTACATGAGTCGAGTGAAGTGTAGAAGATGGTTTCTTTTGTGGATTAAATGCATGCAGTTATTCAAGAGAGTTAGGATAAGATGACTCTAACTTAATGATAGTGAAGTTTAAACTCTTGATACAGATCAAGGACATGTAGTATGAGGATCCAGAGTGTTTATCATTATGGAGAAGCATTGATAGTGGGGAGACACACTCATTCTAGGTAATATATGATGATGAAACCATCTATATGAAATATAAAGTTGGTGTGCCTATGAGTATTCTAGAGGAACACATGTGGGAATTTAGTGCCTCGGAGTGGGCACTACATCCTCGGGGGAAAATGTATTGTGACCTATGACAAATGTTTTGGTGCCCAAGAATGAAAATGGAGATAAAATGTTTTTTTAATAATATATTTGAACTATCAGTTGGTGAAGAGATAAAATCAATGACTTGTAGGTCTATTAAATCTATTACCAATTCTGAATTGGAAGTGAGAATTCGTGACTATATGTTTTGTGGAAGGTCTTCAAATTATGCCTAGGGAGAATGATTTTATTTTTTTCATTATGGATTGACTAATGAAGGAAACACATTTCATGAATATGCGTTACACCATCACATTATAACTATTGGGTGAACTATATGTTCAGAAGATAGATATTTTTTAGAGGGTTCCACATTCAATAATTTCAGATTGTGACTCACAATTTACATCAGACTTATTAAAGGAAATACAAATTGCCCTTAGGAACACATGTTTTTTATGTATGAATTTCCACCCATAGACATATGGGAAGTTAGAGTATACCATAAGGGTTCTAGAGGACATGTTTTGAGCATGTGTTCTTGAATTTGATCATTCTAGAAAGAAGCACGTGTCTTTATTAGAGTGCTCTAATAACAATAGTTATCTAGAAACTATAAAGATAGAACCATGTGAGAAACATTAGGGAAGACCATGTTATTCACCGCTATTCTAGATATAGGGGCATGCGTTAGGGCTTTTGGGACCAAGTCTCGTGTAAGAGTTGTCATAATTTGTGGATTTTATTCTAAAATGCAAGGCTATGTCTCAAACAATATAGAATTTGTAGGATGAGAGAAAAAGATGATCCACAGAGATTACAGAGGGGGATCATGTAATTATTTGGGTGTCTCTAGTATTGGGTCACCATGGGATATGGAGTCAGTGAATGTTATCACCCAGGATTATAGGATAATTTTTGGTAGTGGAGGGAATCATTCCAGTGGTGTACTGATTGGCTCATCCATAGAAATTAGGTGCAATGAATGATTTTTTCCATTTTTCAGAACTATAGTGGTATCACCATGACCATTCTCATGTAATTGATGAGGATGATGTTGACCTCGAGATATATGCTTCCATTGAGGATAGTCTAATACATGTACTAGATCACAATGTAATTTTTTGGGGAATGACAATGATTATAGTTCATGTGTTACAGTAACGTGCATGTATTCAAGAGGAAACAAGGGAACTACAAGTATATTTGAGTTTCAAATGGACGAATATATTTTATCAGAATCATGGTGATGTTTAGAAGTGTTTCTTGAGGATGAGATATTATATGGTGGGGATCTTTAAGGATTCCATCCTTTTTATAAAGTCATCTCGGGAATGTTTTGTAGGTACTTTTGTGGTTTTCAGTACCATTTCATTGGATTTGGGGTTTGAGGTGTGTTTGGTGATGTTTTAGGGAAAATTAATAGACATAGGGTTGCGAATTATTTGACAAAACATGCTTCAAAACCTAATTTACAATGCGATCTAAGAACACCTATACATAGAGTTCATCATGGTTGGTGCATGATTTACCCTAACCATGCACACATTCCTAGGAAACCATGCACATTTGTTTTTATTATCTGAAAAAGAGTTTTTAAATGACATGAAACCCTCGAAACATTTCTATCTCGTCCTAGTCTTGGGTTTGAATGATTCTATGTGATTCCTGAGCCTTTCAATGGGATTCCACAATGATTCGAACACCTTTCATTGACATCCAATTCACAAATTGATTATCATATCTCTTGCATGTATGTGGATTTCTTCCTAAAATTTCTTCTATTATTTCATTTATCATTCATTAATGTTTTCATGGAATATATCTATGGCTTCCATTTATCTAAACCTATGAGTTTATATCGAGATATCATATTTTGGATCTTGATTTAGATTTTCAAGATCTTGATGCAGTTGTTCATTATAATTTTTTGGTTTATGGATTTAGATCTCTAGATAGATCGATGTCGTTGTTCCTCTGAGATTTTGAGGATTACTTTTGGGTTAGAATTCATCTAAGAATCAATGTAGGTGGACAAAATCAAACTCCCCCAGTAATTAATAAGTAACATGTATGTGAGATTATTGAGTTTCAAGCTTCCCTTGATAATAGATTTCATAAATTTTTGTAATTTGGAATGTGGAATTGACTTGTGTTTTTTGTTGTAATATAATTGATGATTTAGTCATAGAACAGGGGGCAGAAAAAGAAGATATTTTTCGTTGGGATATTGTTATCGATATATGGAAGAGGTATGGTTTGATAAAATAAATATGGGGGAATTAATTTTGAGACGATGTTTTTCTATGTGAGATAATTAATGGTGAATTAATTATGTGCTATTATGATGATTAAGATAACTAATTATGTGATTAATTATGAAAAACTGATATTTGATTTGCATAATTATTTTTGAAAAATTAATTATGGAATATGATTTTTATTGATTGATTAATTAATTGATGAACTAATTACTGGGTTATATGCTTTGTTATTTCATAGGTTAACTGTTATGATGTGATATGTTTTAGTAATTGTTGGATAAGTAATAGAATTTTCAGGTAAATTGTTGTGATTTAATGAATGATTAAATGATTGAGAATGTGGGATCTAGACATGGAATTCAAGACAGATTTAGATATAGGGACATTGATATGATGTTCCTCCACAATATTAACCCAAGATCTTTTGATGTCGGGAGTTAGACATTATGATCTATGCCAAATGAGATTTGGGCGGAAAGAATTGGTGTTCAACAACAAATGAGAGTTTGGGTGAATGACAATGCATTCAAAACAAAATGAATAACAATAATAAATTGTCATTTAAATGTGATACGCGAATTGAAATTGAGTATAATGTGATGATAAAAGAATAAATCACAATGCGATAATTATTTAATTATGACTAGTATTTATTGTTTCATAGAATTGCATAAAATATCATTTTATTGGACTTGTTTTGGACACCTTTGATGGTGGCATTTTATAGCGTACTCAGACCCTACTCGGGCGGCCTGATCGCCACCTGATAAGACATTATTATTGTACATTAGGATAACGGCAAGACCTTGGGATAGATTTTTGTTTTGGAGTAAATCAATGGATATGGAACCATATGTGGTTTAGGACCCTCTTTTCAGTCTTTGTGCCTTTATATTATGTTGCATCGTAGAAACATGACACATTCATTACCTTAGAATTTTTTCCATTTCAGTTGAGTATTCTATTTCCTTTTTAAAATATAATGTGACTTGGTGTTGTTATAATTATTTTTATGATTTCACAATTGTTTATTTATGTAATCTTCTATTTTTGTCGATTTATTCTGATAAAATAGGGTATAATAACCCTATGAGTGACATACCAGACCTCGATGGGATTCAGTACCCTATAATGTATTGGGAGGCATGCTTGAAGGCTTGTGACCAACCGCCTCAGGGAACCATTTAGTGGAACCTAGGTCGGGACGTTACATTTTTTTAAATTTATTCATTGATAAATATTTTTATATATGGAAATAATTATAATTAGAACCATTAGTATAATTTCTCATTTTATATTTGTAATTGGGTATTATGGTTTCTTATCTCTCGAAATATCTAAAAACAATATCTCATTTCCAAGATATGTCTCATGTATCTCTCCTAATGAAGTACATAAATGATATTCCCTATGTGTTTATATTAGAAGTCAAACATGAATATCAGGTTCTTTCTAATATTGAGAAACATGTGGATATTCTGGATGAGAGAGAAAAATTTATATGAAATAATACAACTCACCTGATCAAAATATTATCGTGAAATCCCCCAACCAAGAAGTTTTATAGGGGAACGTGAGGAAATGATGATGAAAAAGTATCCTTTATTTTTTTTATGAAATTGACTAAATATTATTTTTGAAATTTAGTTAAATGGGGTTATAATTTATGGTCATGTTATTTTAGGAAAAATACTTTTTCGAATATTTTTTTAAATTATATCAATTTTATGCAACACAGTGTTTTATCCAACCACAATATAAGATTAATATTATTAATTAAGGATAAATTTTTTAACCGATTATTTAAATATAGAAATATTATTATAAATAAAAACATTATAAAAATGAAAATTAATGTATTTATAAAAATAAAACATATTGATACACGTATTTCGTTTTTAAAAATTACATTATGTTCATCGAAAAATATTTCCAAAATCCAAATTTTTAAATCTTTTTTTGATAATTAATAAATGTAAATTTTTAAAATTATTGATAGAATTTTTTAAAAATTAAATTTTTTTTGAAAGAAATCCCTTATTTTTTAATATTTATTTTAAATAACATTATTAAAAGAATATTATTTCAATGAATAGTGATGAATAATGACTTTTATTAAAAATGATTTTTAATAAATTTAGAAGTACCAAGTTGTTTTAATCTATTTTTTATAGTATAATTATTTTATTAATTTTATTATTAATAAAATTAACGTCATTGTAATAAGATTCATATTTAATTTTGATAATAATTATTACTGTACTTGTGAATTCTTATAATTAAAAAACCTTTTTCACCACATCCAAAATGGTTATTTTATGGTAATTTATAAATAATAATTGAATTGAATTTGGTAAAATGAATACCATATTTCTAATAAAAATAATTAAAATTTCATAAGATAGTCTAATTAATTTTTTTCTATATTGAATTGTATAATAATTAATTATTAATTATTGCATTTGATGTAAAAAAAGGTTTACTTAGATGTTAAACTAAAATTATAGGGATTTAATTGACAAATAAACGTGTAGAATTCAATTGTTATAGAAATATTTTATATTTATCTCATCTAAGGTTATATAATGGGATATTTAAGTGCTTTTTCTATGTAAACTGTTGGTGTATCATTTTATTTTCAATGATTTCTAGTGTTTCATGTCTCCAACTTATAAAATGGAACAACCTCTTCACTATTCCTCAAAAATATAAATATGTTTTATAGAAAATGATTAAAATAATTTATTCCTCACATATCATCTCAATTCCTAGAATCCTTGGTGTGATAAGTAAACCTTATTAAGAATATTTTTTTTGGGAAATAAAAGGAGTTTGTCGGAAGAAGAAGTATCTTTTTTAACCAAACAATTTTTTAATTCTTCTTCCTCCACCTTTATGTAATATTCAAATTTTTTATTATAATTTCATATGTATATCCAATATTCTAATATTTTATTATTTCAATGGAATTACCATAATCTATCTCATACTATAGAAAATGTGAAACAAAAAAAATCATTCGTGCATATGGAAAACTAGAACATCACAAACCAATGTATTGTTGTTTTATATAAGGACAATAAAATATAAATATTACAATGTATTTAAGGTTTATATATCGTATTATGGAATTTTTTATAATCCTATAATTATAATATCACAAATAAATTAATACATTCCTATTTATTTGAAAATTATTGCATCAGTCATGGCCACTTATGGACTACCGAAACCACAAAACAATGTGATTCATTAATCCTTTATTACATTGATGACAATAAAGATATATATCCAAAAAAATATATAAAAATGATTATTTTATGGCTATATATTATTTTTCATTCATTTGTTTAATCCATCATGAAAATGGGAACATGAATCTTAGGTTCGTATGGTCAACCATCACTATGAACAATGTAATTCATTCTCTATATCTCACATTTATTAATGAATGAACTTATATAAATATATATTATGACACGTATATCATTTTATCATTATGTATATTTATAAACATTCTAAAATTAAATATATTCAAAATAAAAAAAACTGATATGAATAATGAATTACTTTTATAAAGAAACATGATTTTAGATAGGGGTTGATAATAAAAAACTAAAAAATGGTCCTAACTAATTCATAATTGGTATTGTATACATAATTATGGTTCCTTTATATTATTATAACAATCTAATATTAATTATATAGGATGTTTAATATTGTGTAAAGATACATGACACATTATGTCCTGGATTTTTGTCTCACTTTTATATCCCCAGGACACATACAATATTCAAAAAAGGAAACTTCGATGTTGTGTATATAATTAAAAAATATTTAATTGATGATATATATAATGAAAATTATGGGCCATAAATATATTTCAATAGTATTTTGTTCAATTTTCATTATGATTCAAAAGTTTTCAATGTACTGATGGTTTTATGTTGAATCACTCTATTAATTGGGATTATTTATCATTACATTCAAAATGATGAAATCTAATGAGTAACCTAATAATGAATTAATATTTCTTATTCTAGTTTTTTTATTTATAAAGTATAACTATTTTTCCTAAAATTTCATATATTTATGAAATTAATAGTTGAAAATAATGTGTTAATAGAAAATGACATTATTTCTCTCCTCATTTGAAAATATAATATCCTAAAAAAGTATCTTCTTATATTTTTATGAATTTTTTTATCATTTGATAACAATATATTAAAACATCTACTAATTTTTTTCTTCATAAAAATTAGATTAAAAATAATAAAATTGTTTTTGTTTAAATATTTTATTTTTGTTTTTTACTAAAATTGGGAAATTAAAATTCATTTTAATTTCTATGACATAAATGATATTTACATCCAATAAGACAAATAAACTTTTTAAATCATAATATAAATGATTCATGGATTATGTTTAAATAAATAATTTTTTTTATATTTTTATATATTTTTTATTTTATAGATTTTATTTGAAAGTGTTATTATTAGATCTATTTGGAAATCTTTGCTGTCTATATTATTGAATTTATTTTCATGACTTAAAACAACCATTAGTGTTACTTATATTTTACTCAGAATATGATACAATGTTAGAATAGTTATTAATTTCATAGATGGATTATGAATCCAATATGTTTTTTTATAGAAACCATGTTTTCCACAGGTTATGCTAATGGAACACATTTCTCTTCCATACGTCCTTTACAAATGAAATGTTTATGATACACTATGATGATATATTTAGGATATTATGGAAAATATATATATGATTTTCACAATGTGACGAACGAGAATAGAAATATTTGTTTAAATAATCAATTGGGTAAAAATTAATGTTATATGAGCTCAAAGGTTACCCTAGAGTTTATCATAAATCTAAAACATGGTACACCTAGAGGTTATCTGATATCTGAAAGAGAATAATAGAGAGGATTTGAAAAACCCAAATAATGGTGCATGAGAGGTTAACCCAATCCTAGGAAGGGTCCATAATTGGTTATAACATGCCTATAATAGGGTAAATTGGATGTTATTCTAATCCCCAAATAGGGTATGTGGGATGTTATCCCAATATCATAGAAGGTCCATGGGTGGTTAGCCCAACCCTCACACTATATAAATTCATTATACTATATCATTAACATATGATTTTATTATCATATTTGTATGCCACATATATATGTATTATACATATTTTATTCTCTTATATCTTATTTTAATTGATTTCATTATTATTAATGTTATGTGAACTACTAATTTATTTATCTTTGATAGAGTTTTATGATCTATGATATGCAAGGTATGGTTTATAATTATTATTCTCTTATTATCATTCTTGTATAAGCATTTTATGGTGATATCTCCCATTTTTTATCTTAATGGGCACTTATACTCACCATATTATTATGTATCCATTCCCATGATTAGATGAATGTTATATATTTTATTTTTATACTAATATTTTATGTGACGAATTACCAAAGGGAGATGATGTTATTAACTTAGGAACCAATAGTTTTTGTTAATGTGATTTTAAAAAAATAATACTATTTGGTCCTCAGAAAATTTTATACAATATGAGAATAATATAAATTAATTAATTTGAATTATCTTATATTTATAGAATCAGTCATTATTCAAAATATTCCTCAACTGATGTTGAAAAATATTTGTATACTTTATAAAGAGAAGATTAATATTTCATGTATAAAATACATTTTTAATTTTGAAATAACATATATTAAAATCTGGGAAAATAATAAAATATTTGTAACATAATAACTTTTGAATAAATCAATGAATATATATAAATTAATCCTCCAAAAAAATGTTAATGAAAATTTAAATTTTTTTTCTTTTTGCAATTTTCAAATTAAATATTTTGATCAGAACATCGGTAAAACTAACTTAGTTTTAAAATGACAAAAAAAATTATTTTAATGATTATATATAATATAATATAATGCTAAATTCATCAATTAATATATCGTTAAAAAATATAACAATCTATAAAGGAAATATTTTAATTAATACATAGGGATTGAAGAATAATATTCCCATATTAATTAAAAAATTGAGCCAATTTTCATTTAAAACTAACATTTGGTCATCATTGAGTACTGTTAAAAATTAATCTAATACATGAAACACATATATATACAATATAAGCTGACAATTTATTGGTTTAGGATAAAAAATATAAAATAAATTTTCTTTAAGAATATTATACATAAAAAATATCGAATAACGATTAGATTGTGAAACAATCCATTTCCTCAGGACTAATCATCCTTGATTAAAATTATAAACCCATTTATAATGAATTTAAATTTCATAAACATCTATAAATGAACCATAAAAATACTTATTATATAATATATGATCCACTTATAATATTTTTAAACATTTTTATTAATAAGTTCTTATTAAAATCATCATTTTAATGCATCAATTCATTAATTTTTGTATTATGTTTCAACTCTGTAGATTTGATCGTTGAGTATTGATCATGGTTACTATGAAACCCCCATATTTTATGGTATTTATATTTTAAATTTAACATCTTCAAAAACTATTTTTTCACTCAACTATTAGATTAAAACCATGATATATTATTAAATATTTATATGTCTTTATGGAATAGTATTATTACATTTAAGAACTGTAATTATGAAATTATAATAATAACCTCACTTTTGAATGTATAAATAAATTTTAGGAGTATCATATGTTAAAATATGGAAAATTTATACCATGGAATAACTAGATAAATTTTTTATAAATGATAAAATAGTGTTGGGAATTTGTAAAAGGAAAATAAGTATTTATAATTTTATAATTAAAATAATTATTTGATGGAAATCATAATTTCATAAAATAGTTTCCAAAATAAATATTTAGATTTCTTATGGCTATAAAATAATTTTATGCAACCTTCATTAATTTCACTATGTGTCATTAAAAAATTCATAATTTTAAATTCGATACATTTTATTTAAATGATCATTTTACATAAAATAATATGTTATGGTATTTAAAAATTTATTTCCATAAAATTGAGTCATTTTATTAAAATACTCATTGAACAATGGTCAGGTATAAATTCTGATATTTTTATATGATACTGTTATTTTTATGAGTAGTCGAATATGATAAATTTCATTATATAACATTATAAGTACATAGATAAATTTTGGAGTCATTCACGAGTCCTTGATGATGTATTTGACCATTATCCTGATATATAATGATATAGGTACAACATTTAGTCACAATATTAAACACTATTCATATTTTTGTTCCAAAATATAAAACAAATTAATAATATATTTGAAAACAACCATCTCCGCTCATTATAAAACCCACCCCTCACCATCTATTATATTCACACTATATAATTCAAGAATCATGAAAATATTCAATAAAATTACACTAAAATACCTCTTCCACACATTGTGTCCTTTTTGGTCTCCCTAAATAACTATTTCTATGCCCCTTAGGGATGTTTTCAAGTTGAAGACAGTAAATAGGTAAAATCATATGTCACTATCTTTAATTTTATTTTCCCTTATTATCCATCTCTCACCACCCATTAAAAAGGTAAAAAAATTATATCCATTATCTTTTATACAATATAATTTTATTTATTTATTTGTATATACTCGTTGAATTATATTCTCTCCCCCTATTGTTTTAAAATTATAACATCGTCTGAGTGTTGTTCATTCACTAGCTTTGTGGACTATGACTTTTAGTTTTGTAATACCACCATAAATTCATGTCATAAAACCATTATAACAATTAATATATATTTTATAATGCACATTAAAACTTATTTAGTTTTTTGGATCATGTATATATACATAATGTTCATTAGAAAAACAAATCTACTGCATGGTGATCAAAAAACCAAAAATTAATATAAATTGTGGTCATTATCATTTTATATAATGAATCCTCATCATATATAGAAAAATATATATTATAAAATATATTATTATATATGTTCAATAAAAACACATAATTTCAATTTTATATAATTAATTTTTTACATGATATTTCCTACATGTATAAATGCGAGACAATCATGAAAACCAAGGAAATGAACACTCTAAAATGACAAAATTGAATCTCATAACTCATCAAAAAATAAATGAATGAAATTTATATTATTATTGTAAATAAAATAAATTTCAATGTGGTTCTGACATAAATTATTAATGAATACAATTTCATTCTCCTTATCATTAACAACAAGTGTGAAACAATTACATAGATAAGGTAATGATTTTATATTCTCAAGTTTATTTTTGTGTGATGTACTTAATTCCCCACATGTTTCATTTAAGTGGAGTTTATATTAATCATATTTATAAATCATATCATTAATTTTATAATATTCATGGAATATAATATTCCATTAGGTTGTTATTAAATTAATGGGGAATGAATTCAGACGGTTTAGAAGGTGGTAAGGGGATTTTTAACCCAATTTCAATTATTAGGGTTCCACTTCTACTAAAATTATTATGAAACCCTATTTTTAAGTGTTAAAAATGATTATATAATAATTTAATTTTTTCCAAAGTTTTATGTTGATTTTTACTAGATACACATATTCAATTCATTTAATCAATTGTTTCTTTAATAAATAAATGAGACATTATTATGAAGTTATCCTTTTAAAAATTCCCTTAAAAGACTCTGTTCCTTCCATTTCGATGTTCTATAATATTTTTCCAAAAAATATATTAAATATATACTTATGATTTCATTATGTCATTTTATTTTTCATTATTTTACTTTTTACATTTTCAACATAAAATTAAATTTTTTATTTAATAATTTAGTTTCACATTAAAAAATTAATTTCAATATAATATGATTAATTCTATTAATAAATTATCAAGGATTTTTCTCGAAACTTTTCTTCTATATCAACGAAAATTGATGAATAATATAATTAATTGAAGTTTTTCTATTATGATAATATGTAAAAAAATTATAGAAGGGTTTATGATCATTTGGATTATATTTTTTTATCATGTCACCAATTTCTATATTATTTATGATAGTTTGTGATTATTTTTAATAATTGGTTCAATTATATACATTTGACATGCTATTTTAAATTATTATAAATGTATTGTCTATATTTCACCCAATATATATTTGGAATGAATTATAATATTAATCTCATATTAATTGTCCCAGAATTTCTGTATAATTTTTTTAATTACATAGAATTATTTTGTGACTGCAAAATATGACGGTGTGTGATTCTGAGCCACAGAGTTCCCTAAATGATTCATCGATGTTTTGTTAATCTTTAATTAGTGCACGTAAAAATTATTCCTAAAAAAGTGGAATGACTCTTAAAGAGTTTCCCAAATAAGAAATCTGAGAGCATTGTTGCATTCAGGATGGTGGGTTTACCTTAGGTGTGACTGAAGTTTAGTCGGCTCAGGCTTCTGGAGAGAAAACCCAAAAATGACATAATCGTTAATAAAAAAATTAAAAAAAATTATTTTATTTTTCAATTAGCTCTATCTCACTAATGGTGACTAACATTAAAATGAAGAGACCATAGTTGAACTCGTGAGGGTATTATTTCTTTAGGTAGATACTAACATTTGCCAGCGCAGGACACTAGTGAATGTTAGTTTTTTGCTGAAAATAAAATAATTAAGTGACAATTACTTTATTATAATATCCATAACATCGAAAACATATCATAGATTGATAATTTGAGAGTACTGTGGAGTTTGTTAGGGCATGTTCTCCTTCGGCAGAGCCTAACCCTGACAAGTATGGGTCGAGGGTGAACGTTATAAATTTATTGATCTTTTTTTCATGCTTTATTCATTAAATGCCCCTGTGGTGTTTTCTAACTTTTGAACTGTTGCTCAGTTTAAATATCTGAGGCCATTATTGAATCTACAACACTAAGATTCTCTTTATGGAGACATTACATTGACTATAATAGGTTAGGATAAAATGCTATGTTTTCTGACCATATAAAAGAAAAGAAACAAAATAATTTTTTTTTTATTTTTTTCTTCTCCACCAACAGACAAGAATTGTGTGGGACCGCGATGTGTCAAGCCAATAAATAGATTGACCTATCAATATTATGTAACGATGTAATTGGGTAATTAACAAGGATCATAATTAATGGGCCCCTATTAATTCTTTATGTCTTCACATACCCTCCCACTTTTCTTTTTATATGGATCCACGAGAGAGATGTCGCCATAGATTCCCCATGCAACGAATTGCTGATGGAATAACATGATACAGAACCATTGGAGGATGTAGCCAGTCCCAGGGGGAGGTGAAAGGTGACAACGAACCATGAACCAAAGGACGGCGTACGAGTGGCATCATTGGGGACCTATTGCTGGAACAAAGAGCACGACCCACCATTAAGCGCATATGTACATCATTTACGAGGTATGGGTTTATTCATTTAGGAATTTTAAATGTTTTCCTATTCCTCATTCATGAATAATACCAAGAACACAAACCTACTCACTAACTACTTGATCTGTGGTTTATTCAATTTTGTGGGATGTTGTTGCGTGATATCATTGTAGGGTTTGATTTTTGTTTAATTCAATTGATTATTAAAACCTTTATTACCCCCTCATGTTTAAGAGCTAACGCAGAGGGAGTGAGCCTAATGAACCCAGCCTCAACCCTACGCTAATTGGATAAACTTGCGCGCTCCGTAGAAGACTGTCGGTGCGGCGGGACACTGAACTAATACAAAAAAGTTGGTGCGTCGAGGCACACCACAAAAGGAGGTCGCGACACAAATTTGTAGTGGTCATCAGAGTGGCCGGCATAGGAAGGATGTGGAATAGATGTGGTGCACCATCGCATGCCACAAGTGAGTGGGGGTCCATGTCTAAAGCGGTAAAAGAAGAGGCAAAACTCATGCCTTCGGCAGGTTCCGCGACGACCGGGGGCCCCCATGTGGCCCTGCCCCTTCCCAAACGGAACGGCATCTGGACAGTTCGGTAGTTCGGGAGACTAGGGGTCACACTCCCCCATTTCCATCTCAGGCAGACAATGGTCTTCCTGCTATGTCATGGGCCACACCCTACGCAGGCTGGGCCTCCCCCTTTCAGGTTGTGCCTTACGCGGGATGGCATCCCCTTTCAGGCCACCCTCTATGGGCCACCCCATTGTGGGCCGAGCTACCCTTGTGGGAAGCCCTTTTGTGGGCCACCATATACGGGCCAAGATGACCTTGGAGGCCACCCTTTGTGGGCCAACCATTGAAGTATGGGCCTCCCCCTTGCAGGTAGGGCCAGACCTCAGCTTAGTGGGCTCTTCCCTCCACGGCCCTGCCTAGATTGGGTCGGGCCGCGTCGGACCGGACCGAGGCCCTATCATTACCAAAAACACATAATTGGCCATATCATGAGAATCAGACATCTATTTGATGAACCAATGGTGGCGTTTGGATCCTTGGATTGAGGCAATCCTTTTGGTATTACTGATCATGCGTTTTGGTTACAGTTTTAGTATGGATGACTTGGATCGAATCTGAATCCAACCGGGCCCACGGTACTAAAATTCTCATGACTCACAAACCGAGCATCTGATTGACGTACTGTCTATCGCGTTGGAACCCTTAATACATGGTGGATATTTGGGTTACTACTTTGGGGAGCTTAGTGAAGGTTGATGTTTTACCGATATCTCGAGGACAGATTCTACAGAACTCGAGCTCACTGGGTGCGAGGAATCTAGTGGCTGGAATTTAGGTGGAGGTTAGCGACAAATCATACAAGGTAAACACTCAGCACTTCTATGTGGGTCAACACATACCGATCCTATGTTCTTCATATCCTGTGCGGCCTGTACTCAGTGACCCTGTGTTGTTCAATGCATACCAATCATGTGTGGGTCAGCGGGGGTTAGTTACCAATTGACTCTTGGTGGGTCAGATACTTTGTGAATCATTACGGGGATTAGTAAATATCAATCCTATGTGGGTCCGACTCTGTATTGATATAAGTAGTGCTTCTTGACTATAAAAATGATCTATCTTCATGACTAATAATATGCACTTCTATAGTTCACTGAAATCCACGATTGAGTTGAGACTCTGTTTGAACTACTTCATTTACTTGTGAGGTACTTCTATCATCATGGTGATATCTTCTGGGTAAAACTTGTGTGGTACGTTTAACATCATTGTGATATCTTCATAGTGATATCCTTGTGGTATTGTTACCTTTTTGGTGATTTCCCCATTGTGTTACCTATATGGTACTTTTACCTTCATGGTGTTATCATCACAGTGTTACATGTGTTGTACATTAACCATCGTGGTGTTACCATAATGGTGTTACCTTTGTTTAATTATTCCCTCATGTATGATACTAGTATATATTCATGACATAGGTATATGTATGATCATATACCTATGTTGAGTTGTTGACTTCTTTGAACTTTGTGATTGAGCCTTACATTATGTGTTTTCTTTGTGGAACGTTAGGAGACCCACTAGATCTCGAGGTCCCTACTGAGTATCATTATACTCACCACTGCACATGATTCTCCCACACCTTGTTGTGTCTTGTTCAGATGATGTACAACATTTATTAATATTTGGGGGAGCTGGGACTAGGCGTTGTGTGGAGGATACATGCAGATGTAAAGTGCTTTGTAGGTGATATGTAGAAACCCTTTAAATTGGATCCTCAGAGGACAACCCATCAGCTATTTTCCTTTTTTTAGTTGTATTGTACCATTTAATTGTACGTGTACTTTTATAGTTGGGCTTATATTCCATCCCCTTTACTTTCAGAACTCATTTTACTATAGTTGTTTTTTTGGTTGCATCATGTTGCGTTCTACTATGTGTGTTTTTATATGTTTAAATGCAATGCACTTTCTTTTTAGGGATATGCCTTTCTGGTACTAGTCTCTAGCCCCTGGCCTATGGATGGAAGGATTGGGGAAGCCACGACACGAGCCCCGAGGCATGGGTCTTGACAAAGTGGTATCAGTGTAGTCGGCCCTACTATAGAACTTGGACTCTGATCTTTTATGTATGGAAATGGTGTTAAGTGTTATGTGTGTGTTTTTCATACACCAGGACCTGAACATCTAATTTCTGACCCAGTGCATGAAAATACTGATTGTTTGTGTTTTGGAAAAGTTTTCCATTGGATTATTTGGAGTTATTTCACCTGGAATAAAATAATGATCATTGGGAACCTCTTCCATATCAAGATTCCACTATATTGATAGCCATCTTGGATTTCGGATAGAGTACACAATGATGACCCACCGAGTGATGAGGCTTCAGTGTAGCGATCTCTTATAGTGTTAGAACCTTCAGTTGGTGCACTAGTAGCACCACTACCCATTGGGCAGCAGATTCCACCAGCCCTACCACCAAAGGGTGCATGCCAACTGACCGTGTTGCACAGGTTTCAGTGGCAGAGAGTTATGGGGTACGGATGTGAGATAGATCTCCAAGCGGCAGAGAAATGGCTAGAGGCTGTAGCCAAGTTTCCACCTATTAGGGCACCATTCGAACAAATGGAGGTCCTGAAAGAGAGCATTTTATGTGGCTCCACATGATGATGTCATTGTATAGATTACCCTAATCTTGCAATGAGATGAATTTTCTATGGAAAATATTAAGAACCCTCTTTAGAGAAGGGGGTATCATTCTATAAAAAATATAAGGGGATAGTGTTCCCTAGAGCTATTATAGCTTTGACAGGGCGACATGTCTGTAGTTGAGTATTCATTTAGGAGTACTGACCATTTCAGGTACTCGATAAATATTGTATGATCAATGCATCAGGGCTCGGACCTCCGAGTGAGGTGTGTGTGGAGACACCCATGACATCAATTTTCTTCTTTGAATTACTACTTATGATGGGGTTCTAGAGAGAAACTTTTTTGTTGATTATTTTTTGGCAGAGAGGATGTAGCCAGTGAATGATAACAGTAAGAAAAGAGAAAACTGATGCCAGTCTCCAAGACGTGGGTGTCTAAAGTATTTTGGGAGAGGATGTGATAGGGACAGATGAATCTGCAAGGCAACAGATGTGGAAGTGGATCTATGAGAGAATCATGAGGTTGTTTACATTTTTCCATGCTACAACAACTACCGCTATGTGGTCCCCACAAGGCTTATAGATATGGAGGACATGGGAAGGGATTTGCTGCATGTGGTCAAGGATTATGACCCTATAGATCTAGGAATGATTAGAGGTATGGTCTGCGTCTACTACTAGTTGACGTATTAATTAACATAGGAACAAATCCTTCCTTTTTTCACAAATCTAGTTCAAAAGCTAGAGTTTCCAGTTAAACCATTGAACTAACCTTTATGTCTAAAGATACCTTTGGGAGAAGACATGAAGATAAAACTTATGTTGATGGTGTGATCTGACCCTTGAAGGGAGAGTTTCGGTTGGAACCTCTTGGCAGAAGTATCGATGCCTTACGAATTTAGTTTGTGAATAGTCTAGACATCAACAATTCATGCTTAGATTTATTGAATTAGGAAAAACATTTTTGGTTTATCTATAATGTTGGAATGGGGTTTTCATTGCTCGATAAAAAATAAATCCCAGGTAGCATAGGATAAACTACTACTTAGGAGGGTGTAGACGATCACTCTTTAGTCGATCAGCCTATCCCTCATGGTAGAGGGAGTTTTGGGTTTTTCAGTTCCCGACATGAGTGACTGTGGTTGGGGACGTCTATTCAAAAGTTGTTTATAGGATCACCTTATTGAAGGGTGATGGAAGTCTGCATTAGGTGAGTACTAGCAGAGTTTTGAACCAGACTCCTTCGGGGTAGTGGCACACTTGTCATCTTTTACGAAGAAGGGGGAGCCTTTACTATGGATAGAGAAGTGTCAACATAGATTTCAGAAGTTAAGGAAACAATGTTGGATTGCTTTCTACTAGGACAATGATTTTGAGATAGTCATTACTATTGGAAAAAAGAAACATGGTAGCTGACACACTCAGTAGGAGGACTATTTTACTGCTGCTGAGTGGGGCATCAGAGCAGCTAGATGCACTGTGGATATCCTTCATTGATTTATATGGAGTATCATACCTCTAGCTTATGATTTCTACTCCCCAAATTATTCAGTTATTTCAGGGGGCACAACTTGAGTCATTGACTGTGAGGCCCGACATGTCCAGATATACTCAGTAAGGTCTCTTGAATGTTTTCATGAAGGATAGTTGCACATCATCCTATTTAAGGGACACACCATGGTACCAGTGATGCTTCAGGTGGAAGTGTTGAAGAAGATCCATACATCCCAATTAGTGGTATATCATATAGTGGTGAAGGAGTACCAGGACTTCTGGTGTTAGTACTGGTGGCCAAGGATGATGAAAGTAGTTGTAGGAGTCTTAGTCTGGCAGGAGGAGGGAGACCATGTCTTCATACGGGTCTCACTTCGATGAGGATTGTAGAGGAATGGTTGGGGTGACAAGCTATCTCTGTGGTTCATCCGAATTTTCTTGATTCTCATCAGAGTGGAAGAGGTGGTGTACCATCGATCACATTCCCCATAGATTCACTAGGTGCATAATGTTTTCCATGTGTCACAGCTGAGGGGTTGCATGTATGTTTCATAACATGTTATCGACTAGGGTGAGTTGAAAATTGACGAAGGGGTTACTTTTACGGAGTTCTCAGTTGAGATAGGGGATCAACATGAGTGAGTCCTTTGTTAATGGTTGATCTCTCGGGTGTGAGTTTAGTGGTAGCACAAGGACCACCAAGATAGAATAGTAGATCAGTAGTCTATGATTCGTGCTCAGTGCACTCATTTATTTGATTTGCCTTTTTTTTCTTTATAGGATGTAAAGCCCTATGGTGGGGAGAATTTAATGTCCCGTAATTTCTGAATAATTATTTTAATTATATGGAATTATTTCATGTTTTCGAAGACTAACGACGCATGATTCTGATTCCTGGAGTTCCCGAAATGATCCGTTGAAATTTTTTTAATTATTAATTAGCGCATGTATGCAGTTTTCTGGAAAAAATTGTAATAACTCATAAACGGTTGCCCTTATCATAAATCTGAGGGATGTATTTTGTTCAGGATGGAAAGTTTACCCTATGCATGACTTAAGTTTAGTTGTCACAATATTTTGGTGAGAAAACCCTAAAATTGAATAACCGTATATAAGATAATTAAATATAGTTATTTTATTTTTCAAATGTTTATAACTCATGAATGGTGACTCTGACTAAAAATCTGAGACCACCAATGAACTAATGATGGTATGCTATCTTTAGGAAAATAATAACACTGGGAGACATGGTACAGTAGTAGAAGTTAGTATTTTTCCATAACTAAAATAATTAATTGAAATTTATTTTATTATAATATTCATAACTTATAAATGGTAACTTGTATAGAAAATCATAGAGTACCATTTAGTTGGTTGGGGCATGTTCTCCTTAGGCAGAGCCCAACCCTGATCAATGTAGGATGAGGTTGAATGTTTTTAATATATTGAGATTTTTTATGGTATGTTTAGTAAATGCGTGAGTGAAATTTATTAACTTTTGAACCAGTGCTCAGATTAATAATATAAGGGCACCATTGATTCTGCACCTCTGGGATTTTCTTAAGGGAGACTTTACATTGACCCTAGCTAGCCTGAAAAAAAACATATGTTTTGTGATCTTTTAAAAGTAACGAAATGAAATTATTTTATCATTTTATTTTCTAACATCTCCACCAACAGACAAGCGACGTGTGGGACCTGCGATGTGTCAACCCAAGAAATGGATTGACCTATCAATCATAAATAACAACATCATTGGTGAATTATAAAGGTTCATATTTAATGAGCCCCCATGAATTCCCCATTTTGTTACATACTCTCCCCCTATCTCATTTATATGGAGGCTGAGGAGATTTTTCGCCATAGATTTTCCAAATAAAAAAGTGCTGATGGACTTTTGTGATGCCGAACCCTTGGAGGACAGAGACAATTCTATGGGGAGATGATTGGTTACACCGAACCACAAATCAAAGGAAAACGTATGAGCAGCGTCATTCGGAACCAATTGCGGCAACGAATAACACACCCCACTATCATGCACAAATGATATCCATTTACGTTGCAGGGGTATATTCATTTTTTAATTTAAAATGATTTCCACGTCCCTCATCTTGAATAATACCATGAATGCAGACCTACCGACTAATGGGTTGATCCGCAAATCATTTGTTTTTGTGAGAGGTTGTTGTTGGGTATCATTGTAGGGTTTTTATTGTTCTTTAATTAAATTCATTATTAAACCCTAAATTCCCCCTCATTTTTATGAACTAACATGGGTTGCACGGGCTAATAATCCCGGTCCAGACACTCCGCTACTTTTCTATCTTTTCACCCTTCATGGAAGATAGTTAGTGCGGAAAGACACCTACTGACTAAAAAAGAGGCGTCATGCAAACACGCCCCATAAGAGGATGTCGCGACACAAAGTCATGGTGGTCATTGGAGCGGCCGAACCCAGCTGGCGACAGAGGAGGTGCGGTGCACCTTCACGAGCCGCCGGTGACCAGGAGCCCATGATTGAAGCTATGGTAATGGAGGAAGAACCTATGCCATCAGTAGGTTTTGCAGCGACCGGGTGGTACCCACAAGGCACCGCTGCTGCCCAAACTGAACGACCTCCGGGCCGTTTGGGTGTTATGGATACCAGAGGTCACACTACCCCTATCAAGCTCGGGTGAATGTTGGTTGGGCCTCTATCCCATGGGGTGCACCCTATGCAGGCCGAGCCACCCCCTTTCCAGCTGTGGCCTACACGGGCCGGGTTACCCATTGCATACTTCCCTTTATGGGCCGCCCTTATGTGCTTCCCTTTATGGGCGTCCCTCTGCAGGATGGGGTGCCATTGGGGGCAGCCCTTGGTGGGATACCATATGTCGGACGGGCCTCCCCTTGCAGGTAGGGATGATCCTTAGCACAGTGGGTTGAACTCACTACAGCCCAGCCCAGACCGGGTCGGGCCGGGTCCAACCCGACCTAGGCCCAACTGGCCCCAGAAACACCTAAAGGGACATATCTTGAGAACCAGAAATCTGTTTGACAAAGCATGGGTGGCGTTGGGATCGTTCGATCAAGATGATACTTTTCGTTTTACTACCCTTTAATTTTAGATATAGTGGGAATACGTCCGTGTTGGATCGAATCGGAATCCAACATGGCCCTCGTAACAAAAATGCTTATAACTCACAGACCAAGAATCTGATTGATGCATCGTCTGTCGTGTTAGAACCCTTACGAATGGAGATAAATTTTTTTACAACTTTTTTGAACAGAGTGACTTTCAAGGTATAACCAATATATCAATGTATGATTCTAATGAACTCCAGTGCACCGAGTGCGAGGAATCCAATGGGTGGCAGTGAGGCGGAGGTTGGATTCAAATTATACGAGTTCAACACTCAGTGATACTATGCGGGTCATCACATACCAATCTTGTGTTCGTCAAATACTATGCGAGTCAGTGATCAGCGTTCCTGTGTGGGTCAAAACATACCGATCATATGTGGGTCAGATACTATGTCGGTTGACGGGGGTTTGTATGCTATCGACTCTGGGCGGGTCAGATCCTGTGTGGATAATTGTGGGGCTTAGTACCTATAGATCCATTTCGATTCAGCCTTCGTATAGTTATATTTAGTGCATCTTGATAGAATAAATAATATACCCTCACGACAAATAATTTGAAATTTTATACATCACTAAAAACCTAGTTTGAGGTGAGACTCTGTTTGAACTAAGTCTTTTACTTGTGTGGTACATCTATCTTTATGGTGGTATCTTATTGGAGAAACTTGTGGGGTACCTTTACCTTAGTAGTGATATTTTCGTAGTAATACCCATGAGGTACGAGTACCATCATGGTGATATCATCTTGGTGTTACCTATGTGGCACTTTTACCATCATGGTGTTATCTTCGGGATGTCTCTTGTGAGGTACATTTACCAACGTGGTGTTACCTTCATAGTGTAACCATAGTGATATTATTCCCTTGCATATGAGATGTGTAAATCTTGATACCATTGGTATATGTATGGGAATATAACTATGTAGAGTTATTGACTACTTTGTGATTCGTGACTGAGCATTGTTTTGTGGTTTTCCCTTCGTGGAACATTAAGAGACTTATGGGGCCTTGTGGTCCAAACTGTTTATCATTATACTCACCCCTTCATGGGCTTCGCCCGCAACAAGTTGTGTCTTGTGATGACGATGAACAAAATTGATCGGGATTTGAGGGATCCCAAACTAGGCAGTACACAGAGGAGACGTCCATATGTGGTGTGTTGTGGGGGGGATTTATTCCTACCCTTTAGGTAGGATACACAGAGGACAACCCATGAGGTATTTTCCTTTTTTCTGTTGTAGTGTACCTTTCATTTGTACATGTACATTTACACTTGGTCTTATATTATGAACCCTTTACTTTCTGAACTCTTTTGAAAAAGTGTTTTACTTCATGATTGCATCTTGTTGGGTTCTACTATGTGTGTTTGTTTAGGTTTAAAGGCAATGTCATCTCGTTCTAGGGATACACCTTTCTGGTGTTAGTCGCTTTCCCCTAGCCTATATAAGTTGGGATTGGGGTAGTAAATAAATTTTTTAAATGATAAATTAATTTTTGATATTTTTCTGATACATAAATTCCTTTTTATAATTATATAATTAATGCAATTAAATTTAAGTAAACATATTTTCAAAAATGTAGTTCCAAAAATTAGTATTTTGATGTATAATGATAATATTAAAATGTTATTATAATATAAATTATTTTTCAAAATTTCATTATTAATTATAATTTTAAAATATTATTTTTTATAATAAATGAATATTTTATTTAAAATAATACATAATATTTCAAAAAAAAAATATGTTTATTCATTTAATTTATGAACTATACAAAGTAATTAATTGATATGTTTAATTATCAATATTTTTCGAAAATATTTGAATTTTTTTTAATACAGAAATATTGTATTTTATGTTATTTAATATTATAAGTTATGTAATAAATTTTTATGTCTTTCTGTTGTCGTGGATGATGTATGAGACCATTTTATTAATCTCAAATGCACAAGTTATTATAATTATATAATTGAATTATCACCTCTTATTTCCTCTGTCCAAAATAATAAAAATTGATTAAAATATTCAAAAACACCAATATCCTCTAACTATAGATACTTTCCATACCCCATATATTCCCTGAACCGTATAAGACATTATGATTTCTAATATTATTCCCAATACCCTTCTCAAACATCTTTCTCATATTCCATATTTGAATGTCTCATCAAAATAACATTTCCATGTCCCTTTAAGAAGGTTCTGAAAAATATGTCACTAATGTTGTAATACATTCTCTCCCCCTTTTTTAATTTTAGTTTCATTCGTATCCTTCCCTAAATTACCCAATCAAAAGTAAAATAATAAATCCAATATCATATATATACTCTATTGTTATTATTTTATTGATATATCGACCATAATTTCTCTCTTCTCACTATTTTGTTCTAAATAAGATTACATCATCTCAGAGTTGTTGATTCAAAACCTTCGTGGAAGATGAATATTCATTTTCTAGTACCACAATCCAAGATGGTGGTCAAACCATAATAATGGATAAAAATATTTTAATTTTAATTTTACAATTGATTTAGTGTTATATAATTATAATATATATATATAATTAATAAAAAACTAGTACATGAAGATTGAAAAAATGGGATAATAATAAAAACAATTTTCATTATCCTTTATCTAATGAATCATACTCATATATAGAAAAAATGATATATAAAAATTAAAATATTCCATAATTTCTTTCATTAATTATCATTTCAATTCTAGTTACTGTTTACCATTTTAAATGATCTTTCATACGTGTATACAAGAGAAGAAATCATGAAAACCATGGAAATGATCACTCTTGAACGAAAAAATATAATCTTATAACTAAAAATATGTTAATAAATGAATTTAATAAATTATTGTAAATAATATACTTGTTTAATAGGTTCTGAATGAAATTATTAATAATATTATTTCTTTATCCAATACATTAAGTGCATGTTCAAAACAAATTTGGGAATAAGTTAAGGGTTTTCTCATTTCGATTTTACTTTTATGAGATAGACCACATTCACAACATATCTATTTATGTGTAGTATATTTTAATAGATTTGATATATTAGATCATGAGTCTCATAATTTTCATGGTATTCAATGTTACATTTTTTAATTATTTCATTTCTAGGGAATATGACCAGACTAATTTCAAAGTGGTAAGTGAAGTCTTTACCCAATATACATTATATGGTTCAAAAGTATACTATAATGGTTATGTGTGAAACAATTTTTTTTATTTTCAGTTTATTTAAAAATTTTATTTTTATTTACTGATGTTACACATATTTGATTCATTTTCATTATTTTCCCATACATAATTTTATGAGACATTATTTTAAAATTTTAATTTAAAAATTTCCCTTAAAAATCACCTTTTCATCATTTTCCATGTTCTGTAAAATTGTTTCCAATTTTTTTTTACATTTGTCTTATGATTTTTTTATGTTAGTTTTTCATTATTATTACTTTGTACAAGGTTATATTAAAAATAATTAATTTCATTTTTAATTGTGTGGATTTTAAAATAAATGATTTCATTATAAAAATAATATTTCTCTAAATAAATATTCAATAATATTATTCCAATATTTAATCTATGTAAACACCCACTATTGAATATAATTATTAATTGATTTTAACATCAGATAATTCAATTTTGAATATTTTATTCAATGGGTTATAATAATTTTTAGTATTTTTTATTATATTAATACCATTTTACATATTATTTTGGATACTTTCTGATTATGTTTTATGATTGAGGAAATTATTTATATTTTATATGCTTGTTTTAATATGAATTTAAATGTTTATTATATTTTATCCCTTTCATATGTGGAACCCATTGTACTTATTAAGTATCGGGTGAGGCCCACTATAGCCCCTTGTTGCATAAGTATGAATCCTGAAAATACAAATATGGTTTTAGCTGAGGCCTTATCCAATTAATAGTATTTTGGCATTGGGAATTGGTCATAATAGATTCATGGAACTAACCCAAAAACGTTATTTTAATGATTTCTTTGATTATGTATTCACTCGTTGTGATATTATTTATTGAGATTCCTAGAATTTATGATACTTTTCGAATATCCAGGTTTATATTTCATTCTTATGTAATAATTTTGGATGGAATTATTTGAATATATTTTATTCCCCCTTGTTATGATCATGATTTATTTACAAGAATTTGATTCTAATAATTTACTATTCTTAATTTTTAATGTTTATTTCTGATAGCTTATAATTTATTTCATTCCCTTACTAAACATATTAGTTCACACATTTCATATGATCTATTTTTTCCTATAATGAGATAATGTATTTTATGATTTTCAATGATGACTAATATAAAACAATATGGATGTTTCCAAAGGAGTATCATTGTTTTATTTCACATCAGGTTGTAATGTATAACTTATATTTGTATCTAGGTTGTTAAACCAAAAAAAATTCAGTAATATGTGATTTCATTTATTTTTATTGAACCAACGTAATAAACTAATACACTGTCTCTGGAATATTGGGTTTAATGTATTTACAATTACATTATAATAAAAAAAATCAATATAACACTCACATGTATTATTTTTATTCAATTTTAGAATCAAATTTTAATGGTATACATGAATATTTCAACATATTTCATTGTGGAGGTGGTATTCCATGAGTATGCATATGTATCATTTCCATTTCTTATGTTGGGGAAGGATAATATGTTACATAAAAGATTCAGTTTAAAGAATAATATTTTTGTAATAAATATAATAAATATAACATTATTTCATTTTGATCAACCGTTATTACCAATAGTAAGAGGTGGTGTTAAAAATGAAATATGTCTCCATAATTTGGTGGTTGAATCAACATATGTATGAATTTTGTTTTCATTTTTATTTATATAGAAGATAGATGAAAATTCATTATAAAATTATCATGATAATATTTATGTATATTTTAGAAAAATTATCTTATGTAATAGTTTTAATGATGGTATTTATAGATTTTAATGATGAAATGAAACAGAAACACATGCAATGAAATATTATTCTTCATTACGAAAACACACTAGGTTTACACATAGATCCTCCAAATAAAATTATTATGACCAAAAAATGACCTATACGACAATGAGATGAATGTGAAAAATTATTTAGAAACAAATTTACATATATATATTTGACATTTGATGTTTGAATATCAGTTGATAAGAGGTTTCATCTAATATGGGTTGGAGAAGACACCCATAGAAAATTTAAAAATATTAAAATATTTTTACATTTTAATTACTAAATTTGACTCTATAATTAATAATATTCAAATGGTATATGTGATAGGGTTTATGTATCCATATAAATACTATTAATATATGTATTTAGTGAATTTTAATTCTAAAACCTCGAGTTTTTATGTATTATCTTCATAAAAAATTAATTTTCATAGATGGATTTAATTTCTCACCTCACCATGTGAATAATTATTTATAATAAATACGAATTGAATATTTTTATAGACACAAATAAGAAGTCCATATATCATTAGATGCATCACAGACTATGGATTTTGTTACACATTATACTGATCCTATCATGCGTTAGACAAAATAAAAACATTAAACAAAAAATAATGTATACTTACAATATTATAATTTCCAATACCTATGCATTTAAATTTATAGTTTAAAAACTATTCATTAAATTTTAAAAATAGGTTTTTTCTTTTTTATAAAATAAATTATTAGTAACAAGTTATTTATAAATTAAAGTAATCCCCTTTTCAATATAAAGAATATCAACTTTTGAAAAATTATGTTTAAATGGAAAAAAATTTATATAAATAAGTTAAAACAACTAAATTTGTTGTATTATATTAAATAAATTCAAACATTATATATTAAATCATTTATTTATAATTCATATTATGTGCTTTCTAGATAAGATGTAATAAAAAGTACAGTTTTATGTATAAAAGGATTTATTTTTCTAAAGGTAATTATGTCACCATTTAATGGTGAACATATATTAAAACTATATTTATAAAATTTTATAAATTTTATTTGAGAGAAATTTTATTTTTTAATAATTAACATCAAAATTATCATAGGGTGATTTTTTTTATATTTTTGAGATATTTTACTTTTTATGGATATTGAAAAATATTGAATTTTAATTGTAAAAAAACATTTTATAAATATATAATATAGTTAAATTATAAATTAATTTCATTTTATAACTCAATTAGTGATATTATGAATCAATTTTTTTAAATTTAGGTCATGTGATCCATTATAATATTTGATTTGGATATTAATAATTTTCAATATTTTGAATATATCCACCTAAAATCTCCTCTTTTCATCATGACCACTGCATTAATTTTAACTTAGTATTTTTTTCATTGAATTGAATTTTGAAACATCAAATAATTATTTATAATAATAATAATTTAAAATATATAAAAATGAAATCTACATTTTTCCCAAGATAACAATCAATATAATTAAAATTATATTCAATGATTATGATAAAAATGATTTTATTTAGTGGATAAACATAGAATGTAATGTCTAATATTGACCCAAAATATTTTCAAATACCTTTTTATTAAACATATTTCAATCCATATGTGTTTCATAGTGATTATTATGTGTTATTGATATAATATTCAATTAAATTGACCAATACATTATGTTTTATAAAAAAGGATAGAACGATTCTTTTCTTACCAATATCATAAATAATTATTAATGATATTGAACATAAAAAATTTATTTAGTTATCAATATATTATGGAAATGAAAATTAATTTATTATATCATTGTAATTTACATTTATATTTGGATATTTTTTAATTACACTAAATTTTTAATAAATTTTAACATAGTAATTCTATAGTTAATTATTTAAAAATTGGATACAAATAATATTAATTGTGGAGTTAATTTAATGAATTATAATATTTTATTTATTATTTATATAAATATATAATTTCATATTTGTTTGGAATTAAAATATACCAATTCCATTATTTTTTTAAAATTCAAATTAATAAAAAATTCCAATGTTTTCCTAAATGACATTTTATAATAAATGATATTTTATTAATTTATTCAATATTACTAAAATTACTATATTTATCCACTATAATGATAAATATTAGAAAATATAATATTTAGTTTAGCCATGTTAAATTTTACAATGTATAATGAATATAATTTCCCATAATTAGTGTAAACATTTTTTGTGTGGTTAGAGATAATGATTTATTTTTTGTGTATTTCATGTGCTAATGTTAATATTAATTTCCATGAAATTTGAAATTCTTATTTTATAATTTATATTTATTTTTTTATAAATAAAGGGGAAAAATTAATCAACATATCACTTTATGATATTCTTAATGGATAAATTTCCTAGATTATAAAAGCCATTACATTAATAAAAACCCATAATGGTAAAAATTAAGAAACATAGATGTTAAAGAAGTACATTATAATTATTTTTATTTTTATTTCGATGGTTTTTACAGAACAATGAAATTTTGAACTCACTTTCAGTCCAATTTGGGGTCCAAGTTATGTGCGTGAGACCTACCAATAGTAAATACATTTGACCATTTACCCGAGTACCACTCCTCCTCTATAACAAAAGTGAACTCATTCTTCCCCGTTATTCACACAACTCAATACATTTATATTGACCAATATATTCTCAAATAACATAAATAATTCACTACCATCCTAATTGGATCAATACATTATATGTAAATACAACCATGTGTGTCATTTGGTTTATACCAAAGGGTGATACTCGTAGAAGAGGTATAATTCAACAATAATTTTTTTGTTTTCTCAAATTATAAACCCATTAATTTATCATCATATAATTAATATATAATAAAATATATATCATCATTATAATTAAATTTCTCTAATTTAATGTTATGACTTAAAAAACACACACATCATTCATATTTGTTTTAACATATCTTTCATGTATATATCAACTACGACCTTACCAATAGATGTCATTCGTTTTTTCCATTTCAACAACTAAATATTGCGAATAATGGTGTAAATACTACGTATATATGATATAAATTATAATTATGATGTATTTATGAATCTATAATTATTATATAATGAATTTCTTCTTTCTTAATATTGTTTTGTTATATGATAATTACCTTCATGTGGTCCACAGAAAAGCGTACCACTAAGCAATATGATTTTTTCATGCATTATATCGAATATATTAAGGATGTGTTTTATAGAAATATATGTCATATATATCTAAAATAATATAAAAATTTTAATGATAATATATATATACCAATTATTTTTCCTTCTTTCAATATGATAGAAAAATAGATACAACATTCATCCATATGTACGGCCTACCATCTCAATGAATGGTTTATTCAATTTTTTATTTCTATCATTTAAATATTATTTTAAAAACATATACACATAATATATATGATAATTAAATCATTTATTTAATTATATAATTTATTAAATCATGATACAAATAAGAGGAACAAAAATTCAATGTCATTACATATTAGGCAGAAAAAATTTATTATTCAATGAAATGTAACATTTACATGTAATTTTTTATAATATAGAAATATAAACTAGTATTTAAAACATATATGGTATGATTTATTTGAATATGAATAGGAGATATATGTATAATAATCATATATTTATTTTACATTAATATTTAATGACTATTACTTAATTCAATATATAAAGTAAGAGTGTTTCTAGACTCAAATTTATTTCAACGATAATTATACCATTCAGTTTATTTAATCAAACTATTCGCAAAATATAGAACATCATACAATGATCATGGTGTGAATTAGGATTCATCATAAACTTGTTCATGTACATAGAAGTTAATATCATGACAATAAAGATTTAAGGATTTTTCAAAATCAATTCCTTTTATTATCCATACACACCTTGTACAACCTCTTTCATATGGTTATTCACAGAAAATTAGTTTTGAAAAATAATCATGTATGATATATTATTTCATAACATATAAAATGAATATTTTTTGAAATTTGTTTTGTCAATGTTTGATTTGAATTATTTAAGTAATGGTTCTTTTAAAATACCATATTTATGTGCTAAAATACAATATTTTAATAGAAAATATAAATAGGTTGCACAAGGATCTCATTCTTCTATTGAATTTTTAAATTCATAATATTCATCATAATCATGTGATAATATAATATTTCTTAAAATTACTTGATAATATTAACATTTTTATGAAAATATGATAATAATGTGGACATCATATTTGATTAAAAATGTATCTTGATCCATGATGGTATCATGGTATGGTGGAGGATTTTTATATATAAAACATCTTTTTGTAATTGAGTTTTATCTTATAAAATGATTTAGAATAATCAAGACATGAATTTGCAAAAATTATATCATGAAACTCATCGAGAATAGATGGTAATGTTTGTAATCCTCCTCCTTCAATTTTTAACCTACATTCCTTGATCATAATTGTATAAAACAAAGGGTTATCCAAAATATTCACCATAGTATGTTACAATATGTTTATAAAAAAATCATAATACCAAATGTTTTATAAACCGACCACAGATACCAACTATAAGGCCCTGTCCATAAATATTACATAATCATGAGTTAAGTAAATAATTCACATTTTGGATCATTTCAGGTTTAGTGTTTTATAGAATTAGGACATAAAAATTACATAAATACACAAATTTACACTGTCATGATATAAATAAACTAGTATCCATTTATTTCTCAATATTAAGAATTTTTAAAAATAAACATGATTTCTATTTATGATAAAATAATACCTTATTTATTTCAATCCCTTATCCTTCAACCCAGTGAAAAACATTTTAATAACATGGAATGAGAAAAAAACTTTTCTAAGTAATATAAAATAAAGAAATAAAACTATTTTTCCATGAATATTTTGTACCCCAGAAAACATTTTCACCAAATCATACATTTCCCCCACAAACCCTAAACACATTGAAATTATCCTTGAAATAATATGATTCCCAAAAAACAAATATAAATCATAAATAATTAATGTAAATTATGGCACCCATATCATACATAAATTTTATCCTTCACAACTACATAGGGTGTAACAATAATGATTACATTTGGAATACCCATCAATATATATTCCCTATATATGTAAAAATAAACCTTAATGTGTAACTTAGTCTAATTACCCAATGTATTAGAGGGAAATCATGGGATCACCCACCCTCAGTTTATCATAGATATAACTTTATAAAAATGTAATGCCCAAGAAACAAAACATAATCACAACATATAAATCATGATTAATGGAAAAATAGAATTTCTACATTGGAATCACAAGATATAATTTCTATATATTGAAAAAAACTATCCCTTATAAGAAACATTTTCAATTACAAAATAAATGAACAATGAATATGATATTAATATTTCTTTTATGATGATTATGACATGTATTGGAAGCCAGATATCAAATAATCGTCCCGACGGTAGAATTGATTTTTTCACTACATATATAGAAACCTCTTCTATTTTTCATTTTGAAAAACACTTCATAGATATATATTCACTGTGATTTTTTTTAATTAAAAAAGTTAATGGGAATTATTATACACCATGTAAAAGAAGGCAATGTATATTATGAAAATAATACTCAATGATAGGAGATTGAGACAATTTTCATTTCAAAGATCATGTCATTATATTATAGATAAATCAATGACATAAATATCTATGAAAAATATAAATATACCAAATATTATTGGATATTCAGTGTAAACAAATCATAGTATATTCAGATATAATAATTGAAAAAAAACCAATGGCATGGATATTTAACTCAATTAATTGATATTTATTTAAGAATTTACTTACCTTCAGCCTGACTTGTCTCATACGTTCATTATTTAACTGAAGAATAATTATTGATTAATTAATTATTGCATGAAATTGAACAGGGATTTGATGGCGCTAGTCCATGTGGTCATAAGTTAATCACTTCAATAATAGTATTCACGACAAAATATTAGCTATTATACATTAATAATACATTTAAAATCAAATAATTAATTATGGTCATGACAAAAAAAATCATTATATTTGAGGATATTGTAGGCCATAGGTGTGAATGAGTAATGTTTTCATTCTCCATTATTCATTATGAAAATTAGGTATTTTTTTAATTATTGAAATATAATAATATCATTGTAATTATATAAATCATTTAAGTAAACTTATATATATCATACATGTGATGTGGTGAATAAACTGATTAACATCGCTTCATGGAGGTTGTAGTTCACACGTACGCAGAGATGATGTTATTTTTTTATATGCATGGACTGTAAGAATATATTTAAAATATTATTCTTTTAAAATGATTATTATGTAATGAATATCACATATTAATATTAATTTTAAAATTATATCCTATAATCGTATACAAAAATGGAAAAAACTAAATCTATTCTTAGAGGTTATAATTCACACGTACGCATGAATGATTAATATCATACCCATTTGAGGGAAGTATAGATGGATTTATGGGATGTTATTAACAAAATAACAACTATTTATATTATAGATAATATATTTATTATTTCATATTGAATTAATAAATTTAAATACTAGTGGATTAATAAATATAATAGAAACTCTTAAAAATGATGTCTCTTCTTCTGTGGATTACAATTGAAGAACACCATAACACGTCTATGAACGGTGGTATGACTAAAAAGGCCAAAAAATGTTGGGAGAGATTCAAGAACGATTTGGGCATAGATTTGGGGGATCAAAATGATTTTGGAGTGTTAGTGTTTGAGAATAAATAGTTGCTTTTATAGGAGGGTGGAGGGGAAACCATGGAAATTCATAAAATATTAATGTAATATAATTAAATTTCTTAATCATAATTCATAAAAATTTGAGTATATATAAGAAAAAAAGATTCTAGTTTGACCTACTCTCATGGAGTAATTTTTATACATTTATTGATTTTATTTTAAACCTTATAATATTGGTTTACCGTTAATTAATATCTTTTAATTTTAATTGTGGCCACAACATTTTTATTGTTAATAGGATATTAATATAACTTATATGGGTTAAAATTTTCCATAAATGGAATCATTATGAACATTTAGACGTTATCATATCAAATTTTAAATTTTAAATTTTATTTTTTATCTAATTTAATAAAATATTAATTTTATTGGTTATCAAATATGCCATATTTGACATTATTAACATTAATGAAATTAAAGAAAATCCAAAAGATATACAACCTCGAAAAGACCATTTAATTGTTTTATAAAATTTTATATACACCTATTGGAGGTTATTTAACCATAATATTAATACTAGAGGTTACTCACTCCAATGATTAAATAAATAGGAATGAATAAACTACCGATTTATATAGATTATGATATAATTATTATTAATTCTTCTAGTGAGTGGGTTATTCGGTTATAAGTAGTCCTAAAAATAACTATTATCCATCAGGTAGGTAAATTAATATTAGTTTATCTAAACATGAATAATTACTCATATGAGAGTATGTTATGACTTTAGAAATTTAAATATTTTTTTCTAAAAGACCATTTCCACTCATTTTCAAGGAATCAATGTTGATGATAAATTAGGGGTTTGAATTATTATATTTGTGAGATGGATATTCCTAATACAATCAATGTGAATTTTACCAAATGGATTCTCCAAAATCTAAATTCATATATTATTTAGTAAAATTCACTTATAAATAGATTTCATTTTGAATGTCAAATAAACTAGTGAAATTTCAAATGCATATGACACATGTTTACAATGTTGTGGGGGAGGTCTTTATTGATATTTTCAGGGTTGATTTCATTATATATTTAAAATCAATCAACATCTTCTGATGAAATTTTCAGTTTATTCTACACATTTGTGAAAATAATTTCTTATTATTAAACTATAAAAATTTTATATTTATACTCCAAAGAGGAAGATTTATGTGACATAAAATATCAAAAAATGGAATTGAATCCATTCCAATGAAGATCGTAGTGATTAATGATTTAATTGAACCCATTATAGTGAAAGGAATATTGAGTTTTCTAGGACATGTGGGAATTTATCACCCCTACATCAGAAAGATTGCAACAATATCCATACCATTGACACACATATCATCTAACTATACCCCATTGATTTTCATATATGAGTGTGAGTAATTATTCTAAATAATGAAAAATATAATAGTTTATCTCCAGTTATATTTTCATCTAATTTACATATAAGTTAATTTTATATTTTGAATTAGTTGAAAAGTTTAATTATTTATTTTAATTATCAATTAATCCATTTTAGATCATTTTAAGTAATTTCACATTGAAATTTGATATAAAAACATTGTAATATTTTGATCATTTTAAAATTAAAAAACTGGTAGAGCCATCCCATCTGGAAGATGACATATAATTTAATTTATTCCAATAATGTAATTAGAATTTGGAAAAAGGGATAAAATAATTCGAGTCGTCATAAAATAAAATTTTAATATTGTTTAAATAGTTTTTCACCAAACACACTGTTGAATGAACTTAAAATAAATTACATCAATTAAGGGAAAATTTTCTTAACGAAGGACTACCCCAAAAATTTAACAACCAGAAATATCTTAAAACTTTTCATACAACCATTTTATGTTCATCTTTTGAACCTATAATCCACTTTTTGACTTAATTTCATTATTTGATCCACATTTAACTTGAAAAAAATGGGTGGAATTCTCTCTTCAAACATTTACATTAGTTCCACTACATCTCCATAAAAAAGGTCATCTCTCCTTCTATTTTAGAAAGGATATAATTCCACATTGGCTCATCCTTTTTCTACCCAATAAAATTCCAAAAATCCCACATATCATTATAGAATCCTCCCATATTTAATTGATCATTTTATAGAATCCATGGAGCTTAATACAAATGGACTTACTTGATTATATGGTAACCACTTCTCTCAAGATCCTTTATTTTATTTTCTGTCTACACTCCATAAACTATATTTATTAAATATTTTTATAAAAAAAGTATATTAAATATAATATTATTTTTATGATAATTTTGAAACCTATACATACACATTGATCCATATAATGGGGAACAAACATATTTTTTATCTCTACATTGAACTATCGCTTGAAAAATTTATTATTGTTCATTTTTTACATACCGCCTCTCATAATGGACATTGTGATTAAAAATACGTCAATATATGTTTGAAATTATAATTAATATGTGTTTAATCTCATTTATAACTTTAATAAAATATAACCTTATATATAAATTTTTTTGTAAATATTATAATTTATTATGGGGATGTGTGGACTATCGCCCCCTCAAAGCGATGTGATTCATTCACACAATACTTGGAAAGAATTAAGGATGTTTTCAGTTAACATACATGATATAAATGATATAATATTTATACATTATTAATTATATATATACATATACATATATATACATATATTTAATTAACCTTCTTTCTTTCAACATGATAATAAAAAAATAACGGTCATGTGTAATTAAGGCTAACCTTATCCATGAGTGGTTTATTCCATTACATAGAACAATATTATATATATTATATTGAATTATATATAATTTATATAATTTATATTTTTATCATCAGGTAAATTCAAGAAATCATGATAAATGTATAAGGACCAAATATATAACAAATTAAGCCACATGCAATGAACAATGAAAATGTTACCCAAAAAGAAAACATAAGATATGCTTGTCAACAAGTGGGTTATATAAGGTCATAATAAAACCGTATATGGTATTACATATATTAATATGGTTCTGTTATAGATTAATAATAATAATATATTTAATATACCATATGTTTTATTTTGTAATGCGAGTGTCTAGACACAATATCGTGGGATTTCACCTAACTTTTTGTTTCTGTGAAATACATGATTTAATCACCAAAAATTAATTTTATGTTGTCTTGGAATACAATGGATATATTCAAGGTTTCTTATTTTATTGTGATTTACATATCCAATCAATTATCTCTATTTAATGTGGATAATTTTTCTAAAATTACAATATTGGTAAGACATTTTGGTCTAAATTTTCCTTCTTTGAGACACATGTTTTATTAAGCACCTACATTCATTTCAGAAGCGAGTATACATTAATATTACATGTTACATAAAGAATATAATTATTTTAATGATATTTTATGCTTTATGTAAATTTTATTTCTTACCAAGATTGTATGATCCCATGTTATGAATTTGTGAGAGTTTATTGAGAAAATCTCAACGTATATCAATATATTTTATGATTATGCTTCCATTAATGAAATAATATGATCAATATCGCAATAACAGTCATGAATTTAATTCTCCTATGTTTATTGAAGGTTTATCCATTAATTAGTCTCCTTTACCCACTCTATAATACTTATGATAATGAAAATAATGTTTATAAAATAGTAATATCTGATTTCTCTCTTCGGATGAAAAAATGTGTTATCTAAAAAATTGGGTTTTTAATCATTATTGAACAATGTAATCAATTGATATTCATAGACCATTTTTATAGAAAAAATATTTAAAATGTGTTATTCTAATTAAACAATTCTATGAATGGATTTTGTTTTAAAAATCATATTTCAATGATGAAAGAGTGTTTTACTAAAAGAATGTTTTTAAAAGAGATGATAAAATTATTTCCCATTTAGGATAATAAATATATGTGTTGATTATGCATTTCTGGGTAAATTATTCATTGTTTTCATTAATATTTTTTAATGAATGATTTTTTTTAATGGGATGGTGTTTCTGAAAATAATTTCTCATTCATGGGTTATATGTTTTTGAAAAAAACTATTATTCACGAGTAATGATTATGATGAAATTATTATGAATCATATTGATTTTAATATGTTATTTTATGATTATATGTTTATAATGTTCATTTCATTTAGAGGTTATGATATTATTTTTATTGAATTTATTGAACATGTATGTATTATTTGATTATAAGATGTGTGGGATTCATGTATCACACCAATGCATTTGGTAAATAATTTTATATGATGATAAAATAATGTATGGAATATGAAATGAAATCATTTCTATATTTCATGTTTGGAATGATAAGTAAACTCTATTAAGTTGTATATGGATGGAATGCGGTGTGATACCTATTTACTAATGGAATTTTTTCTCTAATATGGACTCAAATGTATTGCATTGACAATTGTGGAAATCATTATATATAATTTTTTGTCTATGATAATTCCGTGTTTTACTTCTATGGTATAAATTCTTGTCCTCTTTTGTTTATTCCCTTATGATTCATGTATTTTGAATTTCCATTATTTATGCCAACATTCATGTATATGATCTTTGATATGTACGGTATGATCTTATATTTTGATGGTCATGTTTATATACCATTACGTATATGATTATGATTATGTATCTACATTTTTATCCTTAATCATCATCTTTTATCACCCATTTTTAGGTTTTTATTACTAGGTTATGAAGATATATTTTATTTTTGGTGTGTCGAATAAGAGTGTCATTTCTGATGAAAATAGTGAGAGATGATTTAGCACATTTATGTACCATTTTTTTTCTATGTTTCCAAATAAACATGATAGGTATGTTCTTGGGCTTCTTTTTGTATAATGTTTTATGTATTCCGCACATTTTATGTATTTTTAATGTTTGAAATTTGAGGGTTCCTATAATTTGAAAATGAGGATAGGTTTATTTACCTTTCAAGTCTTGGATGATAAATCCTTTTTAATATCCCTAAAGACCTATCTAGGGATACATATAAGTATATGAAAAAGTTTAAGAATGGTCCTTGAATAATGGTATATTATTGATTGCATGGGTTCCAAGATATATATCCATGTCTAGATACAACAAGTGGATGTGGTGTTGTCATTGATGTATCATGGGTGACAACATCAACAAGAGGTTCTGAGCCTGACTCTGTGTATTCTGGTACATGAGAATGGTGCATGTAGCACACCTAGTTTGACCCACTGATGAGATATGATTGGGAAATTAAGAAATACTTTGGAAATCATATAGATGGATGTATATATAAGTTATTCTTTAGTAATCTTGGATAAACCTAAGGTGTCATATATAAAGGATTATTTCCAAACTTAGAAATCTTATAAGTTATTTTTCATGATTATGTTGTTCGACATTATTATTATACCTTCTTACTCTATTGTTTATTCATGGATTGAACCCAAAGAAACCAAATTAATTGTCATTATGATGATAATTGGAACGATTTTCTTCCCGGGAAGCTGAATGTTATGGGAGATGGAATGAAAAACATTATTCCAATCCTAAAAATATATTATCATGTGATGAATCATGGTGGTAATTCTACTAATAATTTGAGGGAACAACATTCTATAGAGTCTTTTAGGAGAAAACATCCCACTTATTTTAAAGGGTCTTCAGGTACACTTGTTGTATAATAATGTACTGATAAAACAAATAATTAAATGTGTTCTCCAGTGTATAGAGTAGGATAAATTAATTATATATGTCTATCATATAAATGGAGAAGCAGTCATGTGGGGGAATATAATACCGAATATTATGTAGAATGATGATAATAAATTTATGGATTGTGATGAGTTGAAGAACATATTTATCAAAAATTACATACCTCATATTCCTTATACAATGACTAGGATAATGATTCCTTAGTTGATGGAATGGGATGATGAATAAGTTGGTACCTATGAAAATTACATCATGAGACATGTGTGATATGATTTAGGAATAATGATCAAAACTGAACGTAATATTCATATGATCTATATTGAATTAAATATAATGATTAGAATGGAACTTCCCATAAGTGACATTAGTAGATATTAAGAGATTGTGTGCTGTGTAATCAGGGTTGAAATGTCGATTTGAATAAAATATCAATCCCATGTTATTTAAATGATATATAATATGGATATTAATTTAAAAAATAAAACTCATGAAGTGTATAAGATGATCTTTCCATTGTGCTCAATGTGTGGGTAAAAGAAGAAAAGGAAATTTCCTTATAGTCTTTTATATATGATTTATTTGTGTAAGGTATAGTCATTCGGCGTTATATTACTAAATTTATTGGGTGATGTTAGAAAATGGAAATAATAGATAAATAAGCACAATTAATGAACCTCCCATTGTGTATTGAAAAAAGTGTATCTGTGATTGTTACACAATAAGGTAGTCATGAGGGTTATACTGTATGGTAGTTTTGACTGTTACAAATTATATGATATCCAAGGGAGTTATAAGAATATGATTGTATTTACCCAAGTAAAATTTATGGTTCATTTTATCTTCTATATGTTTGGTGGAAATCTCTTGAAAATCATAATTTTCAAAATGTTTGATTATATGGGTAGAAAGTATGTTTTTTAAATATAAATTATTTGATACGTTAAAAATATTCATGCACAAATGTTTTATTTATTTAAATTTATATCCCTTACTCTGAATTTTTTCCTCATCCCAATTTTTTAAATGACATCCACATGTTATAATGTTATGTAAGATATAGAAGGAATCTATGATAAATTTTATGAGTATTTCTCATGGAAATCATGTTTTATTTATAATGAATTATATATTGGATTAAATGGATACTGTTTATGTAGTTTCATCTCTATATGAATATAAAACTTTATATATGTATAAAATCCCAACTCTTTAAATCTATAAACATGAAAATATCATAAATATAAAAGGAAGTTAGTTCTTTACCTAAGGTTAATATTATGTAATGTATTATGGTCAAGTCCTTATATCTTATATCTCATGTTTCATTAAATAATAGGTATGAAATTTTAATCCGCATGAAAAAATATTTGCATAAATTTATAATTCAAATAAAATATTATATATTGTATATTGAAATATAAATTCCATACTATACATATAATTTTTTATTCTTTGAATTATCATGATCAATTAAAATATAATAAATTTAAAAAATGTAGTGCATCATTGTAATATTAAAATTATATTTACCCCAAAATAACTCCTTTAACGACATATACATAAAAATCATAGATTTAAATTTGAAAATGTGAAGAAGAAAAAAATTTAAAGTTACACATGAATTTAAAATTTATGTATATTTGTTTGAAGACATGGGATTAAAAATAAAATATATATCTACAAGTCCTTATATAGTTGAAAAAAATTAAATTGTAAAAAAAAATAATGCGCACTTACATTAAACAAAGTAAAAAAGAATACATTAGTTTTTAAATAGAGGACTAATAGTTATAATTTTAATGTAATACATGTACAAAGATGTATATTTTATGAACATTAATATATAAAACATACTTTTAATGTAATATATATATGAATAATCACAAAATCTTTCCCTTACATATACATGAAAATGAATCAAAGAAGTCGGACCAGGGGGATGCCAATGGCCTTATACATTGTTCGAGTAGGATAATACCAGATGAAAATAAAGAGAGAGGAAAACCAAGGGAGGGAGATTCAACATAGGATGTCCAAATTGGTTTTATACCTACTAAAATTGTGCGTATATATATGTACACATTTTTCTTCTTATAGAGGCTAGAAAAAACGAATATCAATAAACATTATTTAGATTCATGTTAATTTCTGGTGAAGGAGTTGATGGAGAAATTAGGGTGGGTTTTCAGTATCATTTTATGTTGTGGTTGGGGGGGATGTATAGTGTGTTTTTTGACTATGACTCAGGATTTGAATCCATAATGGGTAGTGGGGTTGCGATTGAGATCGAATGAATGAATTAATCATTAGCACTTCACCAGATCTGGTTTGGATATGACAGTGTCATTCGTTAAAGAGGTCGAATATATTGGCGTTGAGATTCATGGTTGAAGGTAGATTAGGGGAGATCTGATGGCACTAGTAGGTGAGGCTCAATATGGAAGGTATAAGGGAAGGGAGGGTGCTGACTTACCAGGGAATGGACTAGGGAAAAACGACACATCCATATATTTTTATTTTTTTTATTTTTTATGGTTGTAGTTTCATTTTTAATCTACAAGGTAATTTATTTAGATATTTATATATATCATATATAAATATGTATATTATTTTATATTCCTTTATATATATGTGTGTGTAACATATATTATAATTATATCATATTTATTTTATTAGTTTAGGATTTCTGTTATGTAAATATAAAAAAACTCAATATATAGTTTTAAAAAAATTAATATTTTCATTAAAAAAAAACAATCATTATTATTACTATTATTTTCCATTATTGGTTATTAGTACTTTTTTTATTTCAAACCATTATCATTTTTAACACTGTTTATGTGTGGATATTAATATATCATGTATCACATTCACATATCATTTTCTCATTGTATATATTTATTTTAGATTAACATCTTATCGATTTATAATATATATGTCATTCTATTACTTACACAATGTATATTATTTTTCTATAAATATATATATATAAGATCATAATAATTCGTTAATTATTTATTTGATGTTTCATGATGATTTTATTTTTCAGCTCCAGGCACATTTGTTTCACTTTAATTTTATAAGGTTTTATTTACTATTAATTAATTATTTATAATTAATAAATTATATTATATATTTTAGCTATCATCAGAAAATATATATTTATAAATAAAATTATAAAATTATTTCTTAGTTATTTTTAAAATATAAATAATCTTGATGAAGGAATATGAACATACAAATTCTAAAATAAATTAAATTAAATAATTTGTCTAAATTAATAAAAAGAAAGAAAATTAAATATAACAATAAATTTCATGTTATAGATAACATAATTTTGTTATAATTATCAAATAATAAATTTTATAAACACTTATTAGAAGATTGAATTTCTCAATTGAAAATTTTTCGTGTTTTAATGTAAAACATTTATACTTTTATATTGTATTCTAATGATTTTTATGTCAAAATAGTTTAATTAGAAATTAATAAATTCAATCCAGGTCAGTATTATCATTTTCAAATTAAAATTATATATTGAAACATTGAAAACTTTTATATATTTCACATTAAATAATGTTTTTTGGACATGTTTACTGGATTTATATTAACATTATATATACCGCATATTTTATTTTAATTTTCAAAATTGTATTCAAAAATTGTAATAATAAAAACATATATATTATTATTCTTATTTGAAATTTGTACCTAAATTATTAGTGAATCCCGTTAAATTTAATTATAGTGACGAAGATAGAAATGAGATTATCATTGGGCTAAACATTAGATATAAGAGAAAATGACCTAAAAACATTTCCAAAACCTATTTCATATATATATATATTAAGACCATATCGATCATAAGATAATTTTTTTTTCAGTATTGGTTCAATTTTCGGTTGAAAAATTGTTGGTGCATTCCCCGTATTAAGATGTTTCATAATTTTCCACTCACCAAAAATATAATAGGTATACCCTATTTTAATAAATTAGACCTTCTAAAAAATAAAGGATCATCCTATAACATATCATAACATGACCATGTATCTCAAATATCATCCTTAAATCGATCATTGTGCATAAGCCCATCTTATAAAGGAATTTTTTCAACATTGAAGGATAAACAAAGAAAGGGTAATGATTTTATAATATATTTTTTAATTAATTTCTACACCACTTTTTATTATTAATATATTTAGATGATATAATACAGTAACTATCTTAAATATACTGATTTATTAATTTTTTAGTTAAAACCTATGTCCACACATACCTCCATCAAATATGATACTTAAACAATATTCTTCTGTATGGACAATTACCGCCTCATGAACAGAAGTAATTTATTCATCCATTACAACATATCATGGCTTGGAATAATGATGGATTTTTAGTTAATACATAATATAATTCATAAATATATAAAATTTCATTATGCATATATGGTTATTATATAACTTAAAACATCATGTTTTTCATTTTGTGAGAATAGGATAACGTCGTTCGGGTATATAGTGGACTACTGACTAATGAAGCTATGTGATTCATTCACAATTTAATGGAATGTATTAATGATTGTTTTAGTAAACATATGTGATATACATGAAAAAATAATTATCATTTAATTATAATATATTTGTATAAATTATTTTTTCTTTCAATATTACAATGAAATAGAAACATCCTTTATGCTTTCCTAAGGCCAAAATTCTCAATTAATGGTATATTTTGTTTTCTATCACCTAATATTATATATTAATATAATTACCTATATTATTAATTTGTATTATATTTAAAAATAGATTTATATTCTCTATATGATTAAATCATTATTTTTTGAGTAAAAAATAATAGGTTAAAACATACATGAAAAGAAAAACATTTATTAAATGAAACGAAGAAAATTATGACTGTTTATAATCAAAAAGTAAAAACATGTTATTAATGGATCATATATGATATATAATATATTAATATAGTTCTTGAATAAGATAATAACGTTTTTAAATATATATAATGAAGTATAAATAATATTCATCCAAATTGAATTTTACAGTAGCATATTTCATGTCAATGTCATTACATTGAGGGATATTTTTATTATATTATACATTATACCATTTTTATGCGGTATATAATTACAATTTAAAATTTTATATATGGATTAAAAAAGTAAATATTTTGTTGATACCAAATTTAAATTATTTCATCTATGCATAAATAAACTTAATGTTACAAATTTGTAATGAAATTTTATTACTAAATCCTTTTTCATTGGGTAATATTTCATCCATGTTGTCATCAAAATTATCAAAGTATTTTTGTTGTAAATTTTGACTATATATTGTTGTCTTTAAACTTATTATATGTGACTATATTGTTGATACACAGAATCAATTATTTGGTTGATTCTAACTTCAATGATATGATCATTGAAAAATTTTACATTACAATATCATTTTATTTGGTATAATTTACACATAAATTTACATTGAAATAAATAATTAGATAAATAAATAGTAGACCATTTAATCTCCTTTTCCTTTGATAATTCATTATTATTGACCATTAACATTACATATTTTATACTCTTTGGTACATAAAATGTTTTATAAACATTTATAATAAAAATCGACTTTATTACCCTCTTTGGTCATTGTTTTTTTCCTTCAAACCATGTTATCCAAAATGTTTTCAAAACATTTAAATTATACATAAAAAAATATTTAACAAACATAATTTTTACCCATTTTTTTTAGAAAAAAATACAATGTAATCATATTATGACCATCTTAATAAGTCACTTTTCTAAAAAAAATTATTGTATAATGGGAATGATCTTTTTACATTGTTTGGAATAAAACTGTATCATTTCATTTATTAGTAGATTGAATTTGTAAGAATATGTTTTTAAATAAATGATTTTTTAATATTTATTAAAATATATATATATATATTTAAAACTTTATGAAAATGTAATGGATAATTTCCTTAAAAATGATTCTAAATTTTTTTTTATTTCAATTGATCAATGAAAAATACATTTTTTTATACTACAATGGGTATATGACATATTGAAAACATCTATATTATCCCATTAGATATATTAGGATTATTTTGAATATGGAATAAATTTTCATTGACATACATGAATGATTTTTTTAGTTATTGACATCCAATTGAGTATTTAACATTGATAAATAAATTTCCCATAAATGACTACATTATTTACCATGGATATGATTATTTCCTAAATTGATTTTTTATATATAGTTCTTACATAGATAGAAAATTTATTATCTATGTAAATATTGATAAATATGTATTCATTAATCAACACGGACATTTGATATGGAACATTGATTATGATTTAAATTGGTTATTCTGTATATGTGATGAGTTATTTGGACATATATTTCATGGTTGGGGGACTGTTTAATGCAAGGACCCTGATATATTGGTATTATCCTATAATGAAATCAATTCTACAAAATCCCCTTGTCTTTTTTACATAGTAATTATAACCTATATAGATAATATATTTTAATATTAAGTGTCTGGCTGAAGGGCTTGAAACAAATTTAATAGCATTACACCCATCATGTTTTAAACTGTCTTGAGGATATACTAGAATGGTAAATGATTCATGTGCCTAGGAAACATAAAATAAAATAATTATGCAATACATTAATTAATATTCAGTATTCATTATCCATGAGTATATTTGTGAGATATTACTTATGGAATCATTTCATTCTAGTCATTTTTATTTAATTTCGTGTTTTTTGTTTTTTAAATAAAAATATTGATTTTCCCATAAAGAGTTATTTAAATTGAATGTATTCTTGGATATTTTAATATTAATATTAGTTATGTTTATTGATTTATTATTTCTTTCACTGTATATAACCCTTACTGATCATTTGGTGTCATCCTTTTTTTATTCCTTCCCCTAGGATTCAACTAATTGATTTAAGAAATATATCCAGGGATTTGATAGATGGAATAATGTTTTCCATGCAGAAACAAATTATTTCTTAGTTGGAGTATTCATTTATAATACACGGAAATGTATATATATAAATTACAATGACTAATATATATATTTGTCCTTGTGGATCAAAATCATGTACGTATACCAATGTATTGTTATAAGGCATCATATTTGGGAAATTATGGCCAAAGCCACTGCATAAAAAAAGTTATCAAAACTTCCATTCAAATCCATTTGTTATTTTTTTTATTTTTTTTATTAATTTCCATAATAACCTTGTGGAAGATATCATGATATTACAACAATTGAATATAATATATATAGGTAAAAAATACTCTACCTCAATAATTGAAATGGTCAAAGAGAACAATAAAAATAACAGTCACTATAAATTGATCACCTCCTTTACAAGAAATCCAATGATTCATAAAGAAATAATCATTGGAAGATCTATCCTTCCATCACGAGATAAAACCCCATGACAACCCAATGAAACAACTATTTCTTGTCTTGAAATTTTTTGAGGAACTATAACTAAATGAGAAATCAGGAAAACTCATCTCAGATAATAAAATGGTCAATATTCTGAATTTGGAAGAAAAATCATAGACTAAGGGGCTTGTATTACTTGATGGAGGACCTAGAATCATCATGTGTTTGATTTATAAATGATGAAATATGATTATTAGTATAGAACATAAGAATTTTTACCCATAAATATATTATATAAAACAAGGAACAACCATCATTATAATTTCATAACATAATAGGTATTTTGAAATTTATTGTCCATCGAAGAAGGACACACCACAAGGGACCACAATCAAGTTGTCATCCAAAGTTGACGGTGAAAACCACATATATACAATAAATAATCTGAAAACAATGGGAATTAAAATAAAATAAACCACTGAAATATATTTCTTCCATCTATAATAATGTATTAATAAAAAAATATTAACAAATGGGGAACTATGATGTAATCGACCACCTATGATGTAGTGACACCATAAGTGACCAATAGAAGAGATTAAGGCCCCATGCTCCATGCTGTATCTTATTCCAAAACCAAATCTATCCATAGATTTATATTGACATAGAAACTACACATCCTAAGCATGCATATTTCTTTTTTTGTAGCTATATTATATTCACAACACCAAAAAATACCAATTTGAAATATAATGAACCATGTTTTAATCAGATTAATGAGATGAAAATTTATTTCAAAACCACTTATACATTTCCATCATCCTCTCAGACACATCTAACCATACCTTACCCAAATATAGGGTTTAGGAATATTTATGACCTTAATCTTTTAATATGTGACTCATGTATATTAAAATAATCCCTCACCTACATCGTCTATTTTCATGGGAACCCTAGGAATACATATATAATATAAAGATATTGTTTTTATTATATATTTGATTACACATTGGAAACTATGAATTACAGCAAGATGATGATCCACATATTGGGAGTTCCACACAAGGAGTCTAGGAATATTATGTTCGATGATACATGTTACAAACACACCAATATTTTAATAGGTGTTAGATTTCCCATATGTACATCTAGTGTTTTATCACTATAACCTATGGAGTGTCCCATGATAATAATTATATGATTTTTTTTCAAATTTATATTCCATGATTATTATCTTTTCTAGTAATTAATATTTTTCATCATTAATATGATGTCATGAATTCATAAAATTTAATAATTTATTATTTTTTGAGAATCATTATCATTTCTTCTTATCTTATATATATTTATATTACTCAAGTATACTATTATGCCTATATACATTACAATATTCCCCATGGGATATTTATTTAAATCTTTTATTGTACATATAATATGTTTTGTAATGTAATGGTAATAGAAGACATATTAACTCCACACTCTCTTTCATGAAGATGTGTAATGTAACTAATCATTTTATGAATGATTATAAACTATAAATATATAATGTAATAATAATTTTATTCAAAATACTATTTGGTATTATAAAATTGTTGATCATATCTGTAGATGTTGGATATATTTCAAAAAAATTATAACCAAATTTTCATAACTCATGTTTTAAACTAGATTTATATGAATATCTTAAAAATGTATGTTCATAATCATAATTGTGAAATCACAAAAAAATGTGTAGTTTATAACATATATTCATACAAAATTGTGTATATCAGTCCTTTTCATTTCATAAATACTCCAATAATGTGTTAATGTCGATACTCTACATCATTTTTTTAATGGTTTTATATCATTGGATGTATAGGTGGATCTGGGTTATCTAATGATAATATTTTAGTGGTTTTGGTTTTAGTCATTCAAGAGACATTAATCTATGTTGGAATACAAAGAAACCTAAGAGGGGATGGTGTATAAGGGTGTCAAATATTTATTTAATACTTATGTATAATTTTTCAATGTTTATAGAATCTTTTTATAATGATATGTTTTCATGTTGTAGTAATAGAAAATTATTTTTTAAAGAGGGACAACACAATAATTTTACACGGCTCATTACTGAGGGATTGTCTAAGGAGAATACCCCAGTAGTGTTTTATTCATATCTAATTCGACGAATCATCAATAGTTTTAGAGTAAAATAGTTTAGAACTAATCATTCTATTCTCGACACACTACCTTAAAAATATTATTGGGATAACACTCTAAGTCCCACCGAACACTTCTGTTGATATCCCCTTGTAGTATTTCATAGTTTATAGATATGATGGTATCTTAAATAGATTTTAATTAAAATATTTTTCACTATCAAGCATGAGAATCTTCTTTCATCAATGTCTTGAATTTACTCACATTTAGTCACTGGACAAAAATAATAGATAATTAAAAATCACTAGAAGCACAGACTAGGACATGTGCCAAACACCTTCCCATTGCATGCAACATTTTGGTTTATTTTTGGAAGAAGGATTTTGAGAATCCCTTATGTTTTGTGCAATAAATATCATTTAAATAGCTATATCATTAGGTTCAAATGGAATTTTTAGACTGAAGAAACAAATTGTGCTCATGTTTCTCTCTATAATTTTCTTCCTCATGAAAGTCTTTCTTGAAGAATAGAACCCCAATATTCTTTGAAAAGATATATTTATTGAGTGATGTTATCCACCCCATTATTTTCCTCAATGAACATGTTTCTATGAATCTTATATTTCATCATAAGTGCACGTAAGTTTAATTTCATACAAGAATACTTACATTTGATGACACATTGGTTGTGTGTGACTCATTCGTGAAACCTTGTTGTTCACAAACATTTGAAACCTTTTCACTAATTTTTCCATTGATCTATTTTTATGGATTCATCCCAAAACAATCCTTGATATATTGATTCTAAATGACATTCAATCTTGCACAAAATTACCTTTTTCAAAAAAATCTTTTCACCATTCTCTATTTTTTAGCCAAAATTTGGCAAAAGTAGGAAATGATTACACCTTGAATATTGTTTTCATCTTGAAATGTATGACCAATTTCAATGAAATATTCCTGATCTGAAAAGTGCATTGACAACAAACAATGGCCATACACCACATATAAATAATAACACCCACGGTTACAATAATATACTTGACAATTCAAGGATAAATTTAAATTTCATATCATTCAGTAGATATATATTATATTTTGTTATTATATAAAAATATAAAAACGAGTCTAGTTATTTATAATGATTGTTCCATATATGATTTATAATATAGTTATAATTTGAAATTTAATATAAATCTAAATTTTATATTGTATGAAACCATGTTTTATTATTTTAAATAAGATAATATTAAACTAAGAGTATTTTTAGGGTAAATTAATTCCCAGTTATTCATAATTGGTACCATTGAACATGTTTATACATTGAGTCTATTAGGTAGTTTCCTTTGTCCTTGTGATGGGTTGAATAAAGTACCAAAATTAAGTGATTAACTTTTTAATTAATACCATAATTTAATATGATTCCTCTTTTTATTTATAAATAAATATTATAAATGAGATATGTTTTTCAAAATATAAGTGTTAGGCCATCAGTATGTTTGGGACTAGCACAATTCATGATAACACATGAGTATCCATGGGTGTTCCTGATGTTATTCTTAAATTCATAATTTTTATTAATTATTTCAATTAAAATCATTCATCAATTTATATTATTTCAATTAATTATAAGGTAATATTTTTCATATTTTTGTTTTATTAGTTTGGTGATGAACATATATATGGAAATATAATTTCACAATTTCGTCCCTCATTTGGGAAAGTTGTATAGAGATCACGCCCATGGTTTTGGAATATTTTTAATAATTATATCACATTTTGTCAATAATACCCCTTAACAATAAAGATAAACATTTATATATTTCAATCACATATAAATTGATTACTTGAACACCATTTGATTCAATGTTTCATGTCATGTTTTCATTATTTATTTTATGAACATTAAAAGGATTATTTATGTGGTTATGATAAATTTTTATTAATATATATATATATATATATCTCATTAGGTTACATAATTTACATCTATTATGGATGGTATTTTGGTGTGAAGGAGTATTTAACATAAAAATTAAAAAAACATGTGGGATTGAGTCTTGTATGAAATCCTTAATTATCAAAACGGAAGTATTTCCCTGAACTATATGATTTTTTATGAGAGAATGATCTAATCATTTGGAATAGAATAGGATTATTAATTTTTATTTTTGACTAAATATGTTTTTTGGGCTATGTCATGTGCATTCTGACATTCTATGGGAATTATAATGAAAAATTGGCCATTTTGGTTTTATGTGGATTATGTTATTTGAAAACAAAAAATACATTTCTATTTTTATAATTTCATGTATGTACCCAAGAAATTAATCAATAGTGTTTGTGATGTTCTTATCAAGATGATCCTTTCAACATGATCATTATGAAGACTCAATTCATGACAATTATAATTATATAGAAATGTTAAACATGTAATAGATTATATGACCTTAATCCATTTATGTCCCTATTGTCATTTTATTGATTTATATATTATTATGGAATTAGGGAACATAATACCTTTGATGGTTTATTCTCCCATACAATGATTTAAAAATATACATTCATGGAATATAATTAAATTAAAAAGTAGTAAAGAGGGTCATGATATTATTGTAATCAGTGATAGGGTAGAATGTACTTTCTAGTTCTATTATTTATTTGGTATAAGAGGGGTGATTCAATTGTGTATCCACATTCTATGCCTTATTATTTAATAAATAAGAGACTCCTAATATAATTTTAGTGTGATGAATTCATATTTTTTATTCCCATTCAAGGAATCAATTAAATACTATTTATATATGGGATTTATTGTAGTTTATTCTTTGAGTATATTAGAATAGTCACCTTTTCAAATGTATCATATTTTTTTCCACTAATAATTGGGGACCATGAAAGAATTATATAACAATATATAATTTATATAACATAATTCATCTTTATTTAGAATTTTAAATCAATTCATCATTTATATTGGGTTTGTGATTGTTTTATGTTTTCTCCATAATTTGGTTTATTCATGGTTGTGGGTTCCCAATTGTTTCAACATACAGTGTAGAAACCAATCATGCTGGGATAATTATAGAAGGTCTATCCCATTTTTATCAATTAATTGTATCAAAACACTATCTATAAGAAATTTTATTTGGATTCACGAATTTATAGTGTGATATTTTTTATTACAGTAGTTGTAAAGGGATAAGTGTGACTCCACTGATAGTATTTTCATTATCCCTTATGCAATGTAAAAATGAAATGAACTTTTTATAGTCTTATTCATCCATATATTCACTAATTTTATTAATTTCAATGATTAATTAACATTATTTTAGTTCTCCATATTTATTTTTAATTCCTATTATATAATTGGTCAGGAAAAACATCATATTTCATAGTATCTTGGTCTATCAACTAGTAGTCATACTAATTTTAGAGAGACATTATCATGTATTATCTATCAGTTAAAGGGATAATTGATTTTTCATTATTATATATGATTTTGTTTCTTCTTTATTCAATGAAGAATTTCTCAGGGTAGAATGTGGAGTGTTTTTAAAGAATAGAACATTCAAATGAAACTTTTATGTGAATATAGTTATTAAATTTTATGCTTCCAATTTTATGAGGTGTTTTTAGAAATTTTATCTTTTAATTTTGCATATTTTTTATATTAATCATTGTTATGTAATAGTTTTATAAACTATACATGAAAATGTTATGTGGTTTAGACAGTATGAATCCATTAATGATTATATGAAGTATGCATTTTATGGTAAATCATGTTGGTAAACCATGAAACTGACTATTTTTTGTATATTTAGGATTTTCAATTGTTTTTATAAGTTTTTCGAATATTTCATCAAATATTCCATCATGATATCAAAGGGGGTTATTATTTGAGAACCACCCCTCCTTTTTTGTGTAATATTATTGATTAAATTTTTATGTGAATATAATTTTTCTTCTTAAGAATTCCTTAATATTCTTTCTATTTCTACTTATTCTCTTTATTTTTATTTTTATTTGATTGAATTGCCATAATTTTTAAACATATTTTTAAGGGTACATCAAAATATAGGGATTTTTTAGGACACTTTACGATTAATTTTGACCAAATTTACTCATTTTCATTTATGAAAATATAATTTATTTTGATTATTGTGGGTTTTCATAGTGAAATTATGTTTATTGGGATTCAAATATTTTCTTGGGATCTCAAAACTCAATTTTGAATAAAAATAAAAATAAATCTTATAGTTTTGATGAAAGAACATTATTCTTCATTCATTATATATTCATAAATTATATGATAGGGTGTTTCCAATGGAGGAAATTATAATCAATTTAATAATTATATATAGTGCGCTCTATGTGTTTCATAAAATTTAAAAGTGGATTTTTTTATGGATTATAATAATTAATGTTTGGTGATATGAATCAATATGTTTTTATATGATATATCTAGTAATAATTTAATGATTATATTAACATTAAATTTTGAATTAATTTTTGGAGTGAATCTCAATCATTATTATGCTTATTACGTTTATGATATATTCCCAACTACATGAGTTTTTTCTTATGTTAATGATAATTTATAAAGAGGTATATTTATTTTTAAATCACATAATGACATAGTATAATATTTAATGATATGTTTTTTTCCACAATGTGATTGGAGAATAATATAACTAAATTGTAATTTCAAAAACAAATTATTAAATTGGAATGTTATTTATTATTAAAATAAAGTAAAAAATATTTGAAACCCTTTACCATTATATTTCTTAATAGGGGCCACATCCATGGTTAATGTATTGTTCTAATATATTTGTATGATATTTTATATATTATGATATTTCACTAATTATAGTCTAATGCTTTAATGAGTATATAGGTATATTTCAAATATTTTGAATCATGGGTTGGGATACGACATATTAATATTGTGATAAATGGAATTTTGATATAAATTTGTCTATGAGATTGATGTAAATAATAATTGAATAATAGTGTTACTCGGAATAGGTAGAAAATTGTTTTTTATAGAAACATTTACGCAACTATGACTATTATTGTATAACAATGTACATCTAGGATTGTCCCACTAGAACCTATATATTGGTCCATGATTTATAATACATGAAATTATTTCTATATTGATTATCCTAAAAAATATAATTTATTTTTAATGCATATTATTCATCTTTAGATTAATTTATCATTTAATGGAATATTACATATTCAAATTATTGTGATTAATTGTAAAAAAATCTTCACTTTTTTGTATCATTCATAACAATGTCTACAATTATTCATAACAAAAATTTATAATTATAATGATGTTATTTTTTATATTATATAATTTAAAATATATTATTATTTGGAAATAGATTGAATTGAAATTTATTTAAACTCTATTATCTCTGTCATTATCATGAGTTGGATTTTCTCTCTAGTTTATTTATAAAATTCATTCAAATTTATTTACATGAGCATATTATTTTCATTAAAAATGACTTAAAATTTTATATGAATAGGAATTGGGAGATGTAGATGATGATTATATATATATAATTAAATATAAAATGTTAATAAATCATATTTCAAAATTGTATTCCTTGAATTTATTTTATATAGATTTTAAAATCTACGTTGATAAAATCCAATAAGGCACCAATATATGACAACCATCATACACACCAAATTGTGTACATATTTATTATGGATTTTATAGATACTCATTTTTTTCTTGATGCAAATAATAGGAACTATTTTACTTGTGGTTGGAAATCATGTATCAATGAGGTAACCCTGGGTAACAATGTTATAGTTGATTGGTTGTTTGTGTTATAGTCCACCATATAAAATTCTATAATCTTCCACATCAACCATAATATAATTTTTATTTCCATTATACATGTTATATATTTTATTATGGTTTTAAATACCAATGAAAACCAATGTTTGGTTATTTTATATGAATATAATATAATTTTATATCGAAATTATAAATATTTATTTGGTATTTCATTTTTTTTCTAAACCATCAAAACACACTTCTAGGCTATTAAGAAAAGTTATTGGTTAATTTTTTTTTGATGCTTCAATTAATTCCAACAATGTTATTTTTTCATACAATGAACTAGGTTATAGAAAATAGTGAATAGTAATTCCACTCAATCATTTATATATGCTAGCATGGGTACATATATCCACAGTGAAATGATTTATATATTGACAGTTTTACATCTCTGTGTTTAATTATTTAAGGGATTATGACTGATAAAATTCAATGAAGTTTGATTTTTTAACATTGTTATTATGAGTGGAAGAAACAATATGGGTCATGTTTATAACTCCTACTATTAGAATAATGAATGGTTATATGAACCATGATTGGGAATAAAAGATATCATATGATCATTAATTTATTACCCAGAAAATGGATGTCCTTGATACTGAATGTGAAGCCTGGTCAGGTGGATACCAAAAAATGTGTGAAACACTAGAATCATTATGATGAAATACCAAGTAATTATAATATGTGAGCTATGTTCTTGGGGGACAACTCATGATCATTTATACACCATAGATTGTGATATTCTTATATAATGCATAGAATTAAAAATTGGGTAATGCAAATTATTCCTTTCTAGGATTGAATAAAAAGAATAATTGAAGAATTAATTTCAAGGTATAGATGTGATTAAGTGTATAATGTTCTTGAACCATTAGTTTTATAGGGAATTATATATTAAAATGGTATAATACATTTGAGTGGTGAAGCAAAATTGATATTAATTCATTTAATGAATTAGGAACAATATTAGTTATGTTCTAGAATGATTAATGGCTAACAACAGCTAATTTCATGTGATTTTTATGGTCTATAGGACATTAGTTCTTGCTAGTTTTAGTGGAACATCATATTTTATTCATTTTCTCACTTAAAGAGAAGTAATTCCTCCTAAATGTTGTATACATTATTTAATATTACAATATTAATTTCCATTTCTGGGATCTACATACGCTTTATTCTATATTGAACCTGCCCAAGAAAACCTCAAAACATGAAGTATATTAGTTTATCCATATATCTAAAGGGTATTAAAATTCATATTGTATATCGACTAGCACATGACCATTATCTAAACCATAGGGAATTATTTTTTGAAAACTGAGAAAATCCCATAGAATATACAAATATAATAGTAAGGACTAATTGAATAAAATAAAATAAATATATTCTATAAAAAAAGAGAGATAGTGGAAACCAATAAAATATTAATAAAACTACAAGGTATATCTAGTACAACAATGAACCACTAATAAAGATGTCATGAAATCAATGTGATATGTGAGAAATTCCCCCAAAATCTCACCACCCACTACCCATACCCCTCCAATAAGATAATTTCCACATCACTACCATTAATTACATTATCCTACATTCTATGAATGTGTTAGGAACACACACATTCTATGGTATGTATTGGGTATGTGCTAAACACGAACATGGTTATTCCACCCAAGTGATTCATATCAAGTCTCTATGAAAATATACAATTATATTCAATTTCTAAAAGATTGAATTAATAAAATATAATTATATTTATATGATTACCATAATAAACATTTTCCCATTTTACCCATTTCTAAAATACCCTAGGTAATAGTGTTGAGAATCAAAAATGCGCTAAGCCTTTTCTATTTAATCAAAAAAAATTATCAATTAAAAAAAAGCAAACATAAAAAGGAAAAACTGATTAGGATGAATCATGGATAAGTCACATAGGTTTCACATTCAAATTAAATGGCCATTTCACACTGTCATTATCAATAATTAATGAATGTGGGTCTATGGGATAGAGGAACACCACAAAAATCTAAACAATAAATCAAATTAATGTCTAGTAATAATAATAAAATTCATAATTCTATAGGATTAGAAGAACACCATAGAAATTAAACATTACTAATAATATTAATAGATGACCCTTAATAATAGTCCTCCCATGAATGTATTGAAGGTTTCTATTTTAGTAATAAAAAATCATTTAAAAGGGTTTTCAAATTTCACAACAGAACATCATTCACCTATTTTCCCACAAAACCAACATTGAAGAACCCATTGTGCAGTCTATTTCAAAATGCTCTTAAAATAATACTTATATTACATAAATCCAGGTGGAGGAAATTATAATATCAATTAACCATTTCATACATATAGAAAAATATGTCATTACTTTTCCATTAAAAATACATTTACCAATATATTAAAATTCAATGGATTGCATACAATAACCCAGAGACCAAACCATCCATATTGAACTCATGTAGAGAAACATATAAATAGGATCCACCAACACTATAATATAAACAGAAAAAAAGAACCTACTATAAATTAACATATCATAGTACAAAAATTAAAAACTAAACGTATTATATGATATGTATGGTTACATGTACCATGATAACGAATCATGTCACACAACAACCCAAGAAAGGACTTGTCACCTAAGGATGGTTTTAAAATGGTTCTAGAGTACTAAATAATAATCAAAATGTTTTCAATAGGTCTGATAAACATTCCTCGATTATGAAGAAGAGTGGTATCTTATTAAGAGTGACAAAACACAACAATTTCATAGATTAGGCATCAAAAAAAGTGATCAGAATGTATCAGAAACACCAATATCACTAATACGACATCCTAGGGTTCATAGATTGAATAAAAAATATTATTGAATTAGGTTTTCGGCTATTAATTAGTAATAAATACAATGAATGGTTGGTTAATGTCTTAAAATAATATTTTACAATGTAAAATCCCCAGATGTAATGTATGATGTAAAACATAATGCATTGGGTTAAAAATTATAGACATTAATTATTTTATGTAAAATTATGTTTTAAAGAAGAATTTTATTTATATCATATACTATTTCGATGAATTAATTAATTATCAACTATTTATGTTGTATGATTTAGTCTTATGATATAAAAATATCATGTTTCATACAACCATCCCCTAATTTGTAAAAAAACACTAATAACTATTTTCTATTCCGTAGAGTTCATCAAAATATTGTATTATAAATTAAATGAGAATAAATTAAAACCCTTGTTTTTATAATATCCCTAATATAGGAACTTTCATACTTGATAATTCACAATCCATAATGGTTCTCCCACCCATTGTTAGGTAACTATTCTCTCACTAACGATTCTCACTCCCATGTCTTATGAAATCTGAATTGTACTACAATACCAACCATAAAAGTATTATAAATTTCCACATAAAAATTTCACCTCAGAAGAAATGACCTCCCCTAGTTTCTTCACTACTATAACAACTAGATTCAACTCAACCACTTCATATCTAAAATTCAAGAGGGATTAAAGTGGCACATCTTATGTTGAGATATGAGGAAAAAATCTTGTATACAATTAATCTAAGATAGTAATGCAAGCCGATAAAAAACACTACAAAATCGTTATAATTACCGAAATCTATTAATCATATCTTGGTGACATCTTACACCTATTCCCATGATAATGGTTGAAAATATGAAAAGATAAATTTCCAAAAACATGGTCAACAATGAAAAAATATAATTTATGACATCTTCAATTCACATAATATTTAATCATACAGTGTGATGTAACTAGATATCAATTTATATCATTAATCCTTCCAGTCATTTCCTAAATAATCCATAATACCACATAAGATGATTTTTTTCACCTATCCCCATGGATATCTGACCTACATAGGAAACTAAAAATTATATCAAATTTTGCAATAAAATTATGTATTAGTGATTATAGTTATATGAAATATCAAAATTTCCAACATAGGTAAACTAAAATCTATCAATATCCTAGAGATAGAGAGAAATTATATCCCCCCATGATCTTATATAAACACTCAACCGAAACATACAACTATAGATGATATGATATACTCAGTAGAACATATGTCTCCACTACCTCGCATAGACATTTATAGAATTGGGAAGTAAAACTAGGATCCCTATATGATAAATTGGTAGAGGTAACCCCATATATCCTCAAAATCACATCCATATATATCTTATACAGCTATTCATCTTTATTATTTTCCTTGACTAAAATATAATAGGTTTAATTTTTAAACATAAAAATCTACACCCTGATAGAATTATTCCACTAGGATTCCATGGTAGTCATGAAATAATGTCTGTAGATACCACATCACATTTCCATCCCAATATTATATACACCTGGGTAAAACCATGTAGTTTTAGATATATTGAATTTATCTTTTTTAGGAGTTATAGTGGGACACAAAATTAGAAATATCATTCTTCAGACCCTTCCACTTGGAATGTGTCCTCATGTTATGATAAATATTCATAGAACCAGGATGAATGAACCATGAAGAGTTATGAAAGTCAATGAAAATAGATCATCGTATAAGATCTAGGATGAAAAACATATATATAAAGTATAAAACACCATATTAATTGAGTGACCAACTAGAAATAGTTTCCACATTGAAATGTGTTTCCCTTTTCCTCTAAACTTTTTATCCTTCAACTAACCCTACAAGATAGACTCAATGGTATATGATTATAAATTATCATTTTTTATAACAATAGAAAATAAAACTTCAAAGAACAGTGATGAAACAATGTAATGATTTTCATAAGTTTACACTCATCCCTTGATAATATGATAGGCTATAATGGAACATTTCTCCTAAGAGAATCTACATTGACATTAACATTTCATAGGTTATAGGTGGTGTTAGTATATAATGTAAGAGAGTTCTCGACCCACCTCCTATATTTGGGATTAATATATATTTTTTTATTAGTATAAATCATCATTTTATAGTTACAAAATTCTATGAACCTCTCCCCAAAAATATAATACCACCGAAACATATGAAAAAAAACATATAAAAATAGCTAAATTAAAAATGGATCACACTTCTCTTGATCCTAATGTAGTCAATATCTAGATAATTTGAAAATATTTTCTTACATAATAAAAAATCCAAAAAAATAACTCGAAGCATCATTGTATACCAAAAATACATTTTTGGATATCGTGTGACCAAAATAAGTGATAATTTTAGAAGTTATAAGAACCAATGTTTTTGGAACGGGTCAAAATCCCAACCCTGTTTGTATTTTTCACTGGTTTCTGTGGAAAATGGAGTAAATGAGAAGTTTCTGGAAATTTCCATACTACACGCCTTGTACATTAAGTACACGCCATGTATGCGTATGCGAGTGACCGGCCGTGTGCTGGCTGAGTACATGTCATGTGATGACCGTGTAATAGTTTCTTACTATATGACGTGTAGTTTTGAACACACAGTGTATACCCTCGACCGTGTGAGACCATACATGGCATGTAGGCCTGTTGGCCAGGTAGAACCAGGGGCACGCCGTGTTCCCTTTAGACACGCCGTGTAGTCTAGACGTGTATATGGGAAATGCATGGCTTTTGGATAAGTCAACGAGGAAGAGAAGAAAAACCGGGTACATGTTGTTTACCCATAGGTACACGCCATGTACTCATGTCGACAGGTTCAGAAAGTAATTTGGTTGAATCATGTCATCTTATGAATAGTTAAATGCACAGAGTGTAGTCGTAATGTACACACTGTGTACTTTTTTTTTCGTTAAAACGGGCAGTAGCCTCTTTTTGAGGTTCTAGAAAAAACCTCCTCCCCCAAGTCGGTCTAATCTCTAGTCCTTCCCCAGATCGCCGTCCAAACTCCGTTCTGATTGCGATAGGATCGTTGGGACCCCCTCGGTAAGGCCTCAATTTCTTTTGAGCCGTTTTGTTTGATTTTTTTTTTCTTGAATGAGTTATAGGGGTTTGAGAGGTTTTGAATATTTTGTAGATTTACCGTGTTTTAGACCGAATTGAAGGTTGTTACCTGAGGAGTAGCATCGTACGAGTCTCATGTAGGTGGTGCATAACACATTTTGTGATTTCGTGGTTGTTTGGGTGACGCGGCCTTTGGCACATTTTCTGGTATTTTGAGAGGGTCCCGTTTTATATGTTGTTTCATATTGAATTTCTTGTTGGACCTATTGTATGCCATTGATTAGTCCTTATTTCTAGTTTGCGTGAGCGGGGCCAGGTTAGGGGTCGTTTCTCGTTGGGGAATTTTGGTCGGGGATTGCCAAAATGGTTTTAATTGAAATATTAATGTGTAAAACTGTTAGTTTAATTTATTAAAGCCTAATAAATTTCTAGAGGAATTTAAGACCTTAGTTCTAGTATGGGACATCACCTCACATAGTGCAATTCAACTATTTAGTTTGTTTAGCCAGGTTATGTTTTCTGTTTATATATTTTATATCTATAATTGCTGAATTTCATCTGTTGGACCCTTCGGGTTGTGTTGGGCTTGACCCGGTTACGTTTGAGTGATGCAGATCACAGGTTGGGGCTTTGCTCGGGTTACTTTGTGTGGTTTTGACCACGATATTGGGCATCATTGACGTTGGCTTGAGACAATATGACTGTTAGGATGGGGCATGGCCCAGGTTACATGGATGGCGAGACCATCGGACTTGAGCGACATGGTCATAGGGACATGAGGTGTCAGATGTTTTGGTGGCTTAGGTACTATTTGGTGATTACTGCTCACCCGAGACATGAGTAGTGTGCATATAAAGATACTCCGTGATGAGGTGGTTTTGACCACTCATGTGGGTAGAGGCCCTCATAGTTGTGGTTAGGTATTTTGGTTGGGGTGATTTCCATAGAAATCCATGTGGGAGGTGAAGAGCCTTCAAGGGATGTGTGTGCCTTCGGGATGTCGGTACTTGAGGTACAAGGTGTCAAGAGGCACATGGTGCTGAGTTACTATTTTTGAGCGTTCCTTCGGGATGTCGGTACATGAGACACGAGATGTCAGGGGTCACATGGTGCCAGGTTACTATTCTTCGGCGTGATTTTAGGACGTCGGTACTTGAGACACGATGTGTCAGGTGGCACATGGTGTTGGGTTACATGACATTGATTTCGGCGTTGGCCGAAGCAGGTGATACTCCTTGGTGGTTATCGAGCACCAGAGGAGTTTGTGTTTACTTGTGCACTGTATTGATTACTTCTTTTCATTTAAATGCATAACTGGTTAAACACATATATTTGGTTTGCTTCGTTGGGTGGTATCCTTCTGAGATTTGTCACAGACCCTGCACGTGCCCTTCGGGAAGTGTGCCAAATTTATAGATTTATGTGTAGGAAAGAGGCCAACTTCAGGAGCTGCGATGCGTTAGTTATTGCTCGGAGATGGTATGGACCATGAGGTCATGCCTAGATGGGTTTACTTTGTTTTGTTTACATTTCTGATTGGCTCTCTTACTTGTTATAGTTATACTATTGGTTAGCCATTGGTGCCCTTTTTCAATTCAATTTATTATGACCAGCTTTGGATGCATGATTTATTGATCAGTAGTAGTTACATGTTATCAGCATGCTGTTGTGTTTATTTCCACTACGGTTGGTTGTATTTATTGCTTCCACTATTTATCTAAATTTGATCATGCTTCTTCTCTATACGTCTGGTTCGAGTCTGTTGAGTCTTTCTTTCCCATGCATCATTACTGTTATACTTGGACCAGTACGCTTATTATGATCATACGAGAGGTTATAGCCTCCCCACTATACCTAACAGACCCTCGTTGCTAGTTAGCAGCCTTTGTCTTTCAGGGGAGGTGCGCCTAAGGTAGTGATCACTGCTAGTCAGCTGCCTTTGGCGTTCATGGGAGGTGCGCCTAAGGTAGTCACACTCGATCCGTTTGGCACTGTTCGGGTGGCCGGCTGGGTCCGGGCCATTAAAAAGTTATATCAAAGGGGTTCATGATGGGGATTTAATAGAAATTTTTTACAGGCTACTAATGAGTTGAGGATTCTTTTTCATTTTTGCTGGTTTTACACTTTGGGATATGGTAGACTGGAGATAGCTTGGTACAGGGACTGGGTTTCTATCTTGTGCTTGGGTGGCTGCAGCTCCAGGTACATGGGATGGACCTAGTTGCAATGGGTGGGAATTGATGGTTTTTTTCTGCTCAGATTACAATTGTTAGGATTTCCACCTCGATGGATCACATGTTGTGTGATCTTCGTGATTGTGAAATGTGACCCTTGACCCGATATGGTAACAAAGAATTGGACCTTGGCCTAGTAAGGCAAGGCTGCTTTGATTGGCTAGTGATAGGCACATTTTAGGGTAGTTCAATATCATAATTGCACGTATGCATTGTGAATTGATAATACCGTGTCAATGAAATATCAATTTCCATGTTTTATATGCTTCGAAATGTAATTTGGTGAAATTCCGGATATAATTTCTCGTTGTTGCAAAGTGATGCGTCATGCTTTATATATTTGTAGAATTTCATGTTGCAGAATATTTGAGTCTGAATCTTATGAGCGCAGGCAGGTACTATGGTTGAGGCAGTGAAACATTTAGGATTGGTCGACTCAGTCATTGGTTTGAGGAAACGTGAGTTTTCATGATGGGCATGGCCCGAGGTTCTTTTGATACTTGGCTCTGTTGAGAGTGGGTAAGGAGGCCATGAGTCCGGAGTGCCATGGGGCATGGGTTGCATTGAGGGGGAGTAAGGCTAGTTGTTATGCACTGCCTTTTACTATTTCATTACCTATGTGGAATATATTTTTATATATATGTATGGTCTGTCTGACTATTTATGGTATTCATCGGGTTACATGAGGTGTCGTGGGCATCGGGGCATCGAGGATGTGGGTTACATGAGGTGTTGTGGGCATCGAGGCATCGTGGATGTGGGTTACATGAGGTTCTAGGCACCAGGACCTCGTAGAGGTGGACACCGTTGTGGTGCGGGTTAAGTTGGGTGCCAGAAGAGACACAGGAGCACCAATGGGGCGTAGGGGTGATGGTGCGTCACGGGAGGACTGTGCGTTCGGAAAAAGGTTAGTAAAAACATGATTGTTCTACGTTTTTTTTTGTCGAGACCGAGTAGGCAATTCCTATCCTAGGGAGCCCCCTTGAAGAATTTAGCCTGAACCTTGGGACCGGGGTAGTCTAGGTTGTTTAACCGGGATGGGCGTGTTTGGTTCCATCACCGGGTTTCGTTCGGTCGGTCAGGGATGAGCTACGTTATGGTGGGGAGTTTGTAAGAACCCGGGTTTTTGGAATGGGTCAAAATCTCGACCCTGTTTGAATTTTTTTCTGGATTCTGAGGAAAATGGATAAAATGCGATGTTTCTGGATATTTTGAGACTATATGCAGTTTACATTAAGTACATATAGTGTATGCGTGGGTGAGTGACCGGCCGTGTGCTCACCGAGTACATGTCGTGTGATTACCGTGTAGTAGTATCTTACTACATGGCGATTTGTTTTGAACACGCCGTGTATACCCCCGACCATGTGAGTCCATACATGGCATGTAGTCCTGTAGGCCGGGAAGAACCAGGGGCACGCCATGTTCCCTTTGGACACGCCGTGTAGTATAGCCATGTATAAGGGAATCAAATGGCATGTGGGTAAGTCGGTGAGGAAGAGAAGAGAAACCCGGTACACGCTGTGTACCAATAGGTACACACCGTGTTCTCATATCGGCAGGATCATAAAGTAAGTTGGTGAAACCATGCCATCATATGAATAGTTAAATGAAAAATACATAGCATGTAGTCCTAAAGTACAAGTTGTGTACTTTCTTTTATTTCGTTAAAATGGGCATTAGCCTCGTTTTGAGGTTCTGGAAATAACCTCCTCCCCCAAGTCGGCCGAATCTTCAATCCTTCCCAGGATCACCGTCTGAACTCCGTTCTGATTGCGGTAGGATGCGTTGGAACCCCCTCATTAAGGCCTCGATTCCACTTGAGCCGTTTATTTTGACTTTTCTTTCTAGAACGAGTTATATTAGTTTGAGCAGTTTTGAATCTTTTGTAGATTTAAAGTGTTTTAGAACAAATGGAAGTCTATTACCGGAGGAGTACCATCGTACGAGTCTCAGGTAGGTGGTGCATACCTCATTTTGTGTTTTTGTGGTTGTTTGGGTGGCGCGGCCTTCAGCGCGTTTTTGGGTATTTTGAGAAGGAATCGTTTTATCTGCTGGTTCATATTAAATTTCTTGTTGGAGCTATGGGATGCCTTTGGGTAGTCCTTGTTACACGTTTTCATGAGCGGGGCCAGGTGAGGGGCTATTTCTCGTCGGGGCATTTTGGATGGGGAATGATAGAATAGTTTTAATTAAAATATTAATGTTTTAAACTGTTAGTTTAATTTATTAAATCCTGATAAATTTCTAGAGGAATTTAATACCGTAGGGCTAGTATGGGACAACACCTCGCATAGTGCAATTCAAATGATTAGTTTGTTTTTCTGGTTTTTTCTTTATGTTTACATATGTTATATATGAAATTGCTGAATTGCATCTGCTAGACCCTTTGGGATGTGTTGGGCTTGTCCCAGTTACGTTTGAGTGATGCTGATCACGGGTTGGGGATTTTCCCGGGTTACTTTGGGTGGTTTTGACCCTGAGATTGGGCTTCATGGACGTCAGTTTGAGATAGTACGACTGTCAGGTTGGGGCATGGCCTAGGTTACATGGATGGCGAGGCCATCGGACTTGAGAGACATGGTCGCAGGGACATGAGGAGTCAGATTTTTTGGTGGCTTAGGTACTATTTGGTGATTACCGCTCACCCGGGACATGAGTAGTGAGCACACAAAGATACTATGTGATGAGGTGGTTTTGACCACTCGGGTGGGTAGAGGGCCTCGTAATTTTGTTTAGGTAATTTGTTTGGGGGTGATTTCCGTAGAAATCCATGTGTGAGGTGAGGATCCTTCAGGGGATGGGTGTGCCTTTGGGACGTCGGTACTTGAGGAACAAGGTGTCAGGAGGCACATGGTGCTGGGTTACTATTTTTGGGCATGCTTTTGGGATGTCAGTACATGAGACACGAGGTGTCAGGGGGCACATAGTTCCGAGTTACGATACTTAGGCATGCCTTCGGGATGTCAGTACATGAGACACGAGGTGTTAGGTGGCACATGGTGCCGGGTCACACAATAGAGATTCTATCATTGGCCGAAGAAGGTGATACTCCTTGGTGGCATTAGAGCACCAATGGAGTTTTTGTTTACATGTGCACTGTACTAATTACTGCTTTTCTTGTAAATTCATAACTGCTTAAACACATATATTTGGTACGCACCATTGGGTGGTTTCCTACTGAGATTTGTCTCACACCCTGCACGGGCCCTTCAGGACGCATGCAGAATTTATGGATTTACATCCAGGAATGAGGCCAACTTCAGGAGATAGGCTGCGTTAGTTATTTTTGGAGATGGTATGGACCATGAGGTCATTCCAAGCTGGGTTTAATTTGTTTTGTTTACATTTCTTTATCGGTATGCTTACTTGTTTTAGATATACCATTGGTTAGCCATTGGCGCCCTTTTTCTATTCAGTTGAGTATGACCTGATTTGGATGCATGTTTTACTGTTAGGTGGTTGTTAAATGTTATCAGCATACTGTTGTGTTTATTTCTGCTTCTTTTGGTTGTATTTATTGCTTTCGCTGTTTATCTATTTTTGACCATGCTTCCTCTCTGTGGGTCTGGTTCGAGTCTACTGAGTCTTTCTTCCCACTGCATCTTTATTGTTATACTTGGACCAGTACCCTTATTATGATCCTCGGAGAGGGTATAGCCTCCCCACTATACCTAACAGACCCTCCCTGCTAGTCGACAGCCTCTGGCGTTCAGGGGAGATGCGCCTAAGGTAGTGACACCCGACCCGTTCGGCACTGTTCGGGTGGCTGTCGGGGTCCGGGTCATTACTAATGTTAATTAAACATGAAAAATGTTGTTTCACATATATAATTCAATAAAACATTTCCCATTTTCTATTAAGATTAATCAAAGGTGATTCTAACAATAATAAATAATTCATAAAGAACAAATATTATCTAGTAAGACCTAAAAATCATCCAATTTCATAATTGTTTCTTAGTTCGTCCAATAAAAATACAACATTATCAGTTTTTTGATCAGTACATATGTCCTGTTCATAAACCACATTCCTATTAAAATTACTCCTTAGAATAAAAAAATGAATATCCCCGCTATCCAAAATGTTGGTGTATTTACATGATTTATTAAAATATATAAATATAATTATTTGATCATTCTCAACTATCAATTAATCCATGAAATATTCCTAAAACAAAATGAAAAATTAGTCGAAATCATTATGGGAGAACCTATTTTTAAATTCCAAAAAAATGATGATATGTTATTTAGAACAAATGGAATAACTATATATACATTATGATCATACATTCTTTTGAAACCTATATTTGGAATCTGAGAATCCCAAACCATGATTTTATAAAAACCCAACAATGATTCAATATTCAAATTCAATCTCACCACATTAAACAAATAAAAAATGTAATCCTCATGGGGAAAAGGGTATATACAATAAACCATTAATCAGTTCATCACTCAATAGTAAAAATTCAAGAGATGTGAGGCATCATCCTTCTTTGAAAATAACAATGTATATTCCCATTTTGATATTGATGTGAGAAGAAACCCAGTCTATTCTATACCATTCGTATGGATACTTGGATATTTCATATTTTTTTAATACTTGTAAATATTTATGAATCTTACTACATTAAATGTTACTATAGAAATTAGTAAAAATTATCTTGATGGACACAAATGAATAACCTCAAAAAAATCCGAAGATGGCATTATAGGCCATAATCACTTCAAATCATTATGGGTGTAGGAAATTATATTGGGTGTTCCTTACCAAACTATAATGATATAATGTCATAGGAACAATAATAATTTTTTATATTTTTTGGTTGAAGGCCATGACTATAAAATTTCTCCACCACTCTAGTGATGATTTGAAATATTTTTTTATTTCAATGTGAACCACTAAATCTGGCACAATGTGTATGGGAAGGGGAAGATAAACTAATCATACATGGAATATACATGACTTCTATCATATCCACATATATATTTTTTGTATAAGTATATATATTCCTAATAAAACCATTCAATAAAATATCTGGTCTTAAACACTCTATGTACTAATGATATTTCATAGCATCATTCAACACCACCTATAGATAAAAAACCATCTTCGTGAAATGATTAGTGCCCTCAAAACTGAATTCACTCCCTAATAAAAATATAGGAACTCCAAATACATCTATATCAGTAGAGTTTCATAGATAAACATCTAATGTAATTTGGACATAAAATTATTTCATTTTAATACAAAATTCTGGTTTTCATGTACCATTAAATCCCACAATATCTTACTAGGTGCCTTAAGCATAAATGTATCACACATAATTATGAAAGCCAAAGGTGTATCATGGATTTCAATAAACAGATCATTCAATTCCAATAAATCCTAAACATATATAAATTCATTGAAATCCTTAATGAGTGGTGATTCTCACATAGGAACTATAATGATTAGGATCTATCATTATCAACTCTACGAACCACATCAATAAAGGGGTATTGGAATAATTTTAAATTATTGTCCCTAAAATGAAACTATCACTTGATATCCTTTATAAGATTATTTCCCAAAGGAGGATTCTCTAGATAATCATATCTTTCTTCACAGTCTTGACAAACCCAACGTATAATTATCAAAGCCATATTTCTATTCACCTATAACATAAAACAAATCACACAATAATAAAAACCATAGTCTAAATAAGTTAAAAAATAGAAGAAACCATAATAACTTTCAAAATTTCATATAGGAGACACACCACCCATCATATATATTTATCTTGAATCTCTTCATGGATTGATCTGGCTACACACACATATATATCGTGTCATACATTTGATGTCCCAAAAATCACATCAACAATCAACCAAATATCCAAAGAAGATGAATATTGAGGAAAAATATTACATATGATACTTAAATTGTTCCAAACCAGTTCCACCATATAAAATTAGGGCATCGCTAATAACCATTAGATGGTGAGAGAAACTATGTCATAAAAAACAACTGGGGGAACAATTTTTCCTAACAAAAAACAATGTAAATGGAATATATATTTATACCATTAAAATTAATAAAATATAAATAAAAAATATCTCCCATCACAAAATATAAAAGGTGGTCGTGATACTAAAAATTAGATAAACACAACTATAATGTACATGTCTGAAAAAAATGAAAATTAAAATAGATACCATCTTTTATATGTGATAAGAAGACAATGACCAATCATCATACAACCAGCTACCTATGACTAGCTGACATGAACCTCGACACATAAATAGACCACATTTCCTTTTCTAAAATAATAATTTAATATGATATCTAAATACCACTAAATGTTTTTTCAGTTTATGAGTTAAACTAGCATAGTGGGATCCCACTATGATGAACATATCATCTATATATACAAAAATCATGATATAAATTGTTTTAAAACAACAACTGATAAATTATAATGATGTTTTATATCAAAATCTCTGTAACTCTTTTATCATTTTTCATATTTTTATAACAATCCTACTAAAACAATTTCATTTTTTAATACCATAAATATATTTAGATTTATTTTTACATTATTATATTATATCAAAGCTATAAAAATCAATAAAATAATTAAAAAACAAGACATGGATTACTAATTACCTTGTATGATATATTACATCTACAAAATTCAGGACCGGCGAATAATACAGATCCATGGAAAATTGATTCAAGGTATGATGAATAATTGAACACACAAGAATTTTTTTCCTTCCGCCATGTCAGTAAATTTCATAATATCCAAATGAATCTCATTCTTTAATAAGATGAAGGCCACAAATAGAAAACGATCATAGTAATATCGAAAGACAAGCCCTAAAACTGTACCTCCCCCCATGTACCAAACTCTCCCATATGGGGCATGTCCAATAAGGTCAAATGTGTTACACAATTATGAATATAATATGAAGCATAAATTTTCCACCAAATTAAAAATTGAAAATTAAATTTTTCCATAATCTTCACAATTAATTGAAAATCATTTATCTATTAACAAAATGGGGGGGGGGGTCAAACCATCGTTATATTAAAAATAAATTTAATTTAGATAATGTTGTAAATAAATATATTTTATTTAGAAACCCATTTTATCGAAAATATCATTCAAAAATTATCTTAACATATTATAGAGATGAAATTAACCACATCAAACTGTAGTCAGAAGCCACTAGAAATTGGGTCAACTAAGTGTAAAATATACATAGAACCAGAAAAATTTCTCTTAAATTTGATTCACAAATAATAGAATCAATATGTACAATAAAAGGGATAAGTTTTGTTGTTAGATCACACATTCCTCGAAATCCATATATGTTGCACCACAACAAAATAAAACATTGTCCCCATATATATTATCACACAAAGGATGTAGAAAATTTATTTATAAAAAAACTATAATCAATAGCTCATAATAATTTATCTCAATAATACTCCCACACACTGGTAATTAATAGGAAGAACTGTTTCATATCAAGATAGACATATCTAAACAACTATGGGGATCGAGTGTTGAACATAGTCATCTTGAATGAGATTAAATACACAATATAACTAGGAATAATGTTTAGGGTTCCTAAAATTGATTGAAATAATAGAATTAATTAGGATTCAATCATCCATCACATAAAATATATAGTGCGTGAGACCTATATATGGTAAAATATAGTTTTATGAAATAAAATCCCCATAATTATTGTAAACTAAAAAAATTCACTTTGGGATACTAATCCTATAAAAATATTTATAACCGAAAAATATTTTAATGGCGTCAATTGATTTACACCAGAAAACATTTTCATGGATCTCTTGTAAGGGCTCAATTATTCCATAAGATATATCCTTATGTTATAAAAAATCCTATAGGTCATATCAAGCCCATGATATACACAAATACTCACATAACAAATTCACATGTAGTCCAATTTAGAGAAACAAATTCTTATACATAGAAATAAAATTCAATAAAATATATGATGTTACAAAAGTGAAAGTTATGATGAATTAGACGTAAACTATTTGATAAATTTTTCAAATTAGAATATTTAAAAAAAATCACTTCTTACCATATATGTTTTTATACTTTGTAGCATCCAAGTATAACATAAATGTTTTCCTTATTTTTTTATTTCATAAAAAATATTCCCTTATGACATCATGTTTTTTTCTATTTTATAATATAATGTCCCATATTCTCGTTAATATCATGTCTTCAATGCTATGATTTTTTATATAGATTGATTTCTTATTTTAACATATAAACGTTTTCATATCACATTATGATATCCTTTTCGATACTTACTTCACTCAAGAAATGGTTTCTCCCTTCAGTGATGTTGAAAAGGTCTTTGACTCTAAAATATGGTTATAATACCATTTTTTATCATATAATGATGAATCCATCCAATATTTCATCTATTTAATATATAACAACCATATATTATTTATAATTTCATTTTTATTGTTTATGTATTTGTAGTTTTTTACCTGTTTATGTTAATTTAATTACTTGTCTCCAAATGTAATTTTATGTTGATATGTTAATATGAGTTTGATATATGGGTCTTATAACACATCATCTAATGTTTCATTACGGAAATATCACATTATGTATTATATTGTTTAATTATGATGTCACATGGATGAATATACATAATTTTCATATAATATATGATATTACATATAATAACCACTTAATCAACATGTTATATATTATTCCTATATGGATAAAATAATATGAGGAAATGACACAAAAGTTATTTATTTTAAACAACAGACATTAGAATTATTTATTTTATTTTTATAATTTAGTAATCTCATATTGAATTCAAGAAACTCATAATAATGAATTATTTCTAAATTAATTTTTTAACTATACCCTAATAAAATCCATGGGTTCATTTGAAAAGGATTATAAATAGTTGTAAAAGACTTATATTCCTTATAATATTGAATATATGTTATCATTGTTTTCATACATATATTAAATGATAATATTATTTAGAATAGATAGATCCTTAAAATTTGATTCGAGATTCACATAACATGTGGATAATATTGTGATATTATATTTTAAATCCTTTAATGAGAATTTTTTCACATATTATATAATAAATAATATTTCAGTAAATTGTAATGTATGATATTTGTTATCAATATTATATAACCATATCCTATCATAAATTTCCAAATAAAAATATTTTTGTTTTCAATTAGTTTAGATAAAATATTTTTACATACTAAAACCCAACATCAGTATTATATAAACTTATATAAATTTCAAAAGGATTTTTAATTTTAGAAAATTTGCAGAAATTAATGAATTCACATATCATATGTATTGATTTATATATATCACTCGAAGTGATATACTTATATCAAGTGGGGTAGAATATACGTGGTTTCTTCTATATCATTATTAATGGTATGACATATCATTTCTCATGATAGGTCCAGACTGTGTTTTCTGATGTAGAGAATAAAACAAATGCACTGATATATAAATATATATATTGAAACATGGATTATATTAAAAATAATTATTTTATATTACCATAGAGATTGTTATGTTAATATACTTATCTATGATATAAAAATAAGTACATTTAATGTTATCTATATCATTGTTTTCATCATTTAATAAATTTAGTCACATGCAATGTTATATTACTATATATTTTTCCATGATATCAAAATTTTCCTGTATCATAAATTAATTATAATTGAAACCATTTTCAATACTATAAGAGCATAAATTTGTTTTTTAACAATAATTATTGAAATAAAATTTAAAATATAAATTTCAAAAAAAATTATTTTAAATAATCTATTTAATATTTGTGTTGTTAAAATTAAATTATAAATTCGTTAACTTTTATAATTAGTTTTTAAAATTAATATTCAATATAAAAATTTTATATTAATTTTATCATTTATATTTATATAAGATATATTATTTACAATCAACATTTTAATGATTAATTACCTTAAAACTACCATAGATTTCATATGTGGTTTCAAACTATTAGGAAATAATTTATACAGGCTTTATCTTTAAATTAGAATTTTATCTGACCTAAAAAATAGTTTATATTTCTTTATCAATAATATTTTTAATCATTTTCATTCTCAAGTTTCCCCAAGAACAAATAATATATTTTAAAAGGAGGATCATGTTATAAATAAAGGAAATATATAGATTATAATATAAAAATATTATTTGTTGAACAATTGTGAGTAAAAACCATATAGAATTATTGTTTACAATATTCAATAAAATCTAGGAATAACAATGTTTATTTATTAATTTTTTATAAAATTATTAATGGTAGAGTCTCTTGATATAGCTAAATATTACAGATTAATGTTTACATTAAAACATAGTGTGCATTATGTTCATGTCAATGTTAATATTATTAGAGTATCATCATGTTACTAGATTGTGAAAATTCAAGTGTTGATTGAAAATATGTTATATATAAAATAAATACATGTCAATATTAATGCCCTTCTAGATATGTTAAATGATCAATTGAGACTGATTCATTAACAAAATGAACTATTTTAATGTATAAAAAAATTGACAAATAAAAACAAATAATGGATCACCAAACCATTATCAAATAAGATAATATTTCCATTAAGTCAACTGTTGGATATATAAACTAAATAAAAAACCCAATGATCCTGAATCTAACCACCCCATGTTTGTTGTTATGGGGGTTTTTGATTTAAAACCCGTGATTTTTATCGATGATATTTACCTCTCAAATATATAATTATTTCTTATTTATTAATGTAATATACATTCGACAGATTATAAATCAAAAAACATTTTATTATATTTTAAACATTAAATTATGATTGTAAAAATATCAATAAGAGTTTAAAATAAAAAAAATTAGACAAAACATGATAATAATGTAATGAACATATAAAAATTTGGATATTCTAAATCCATAAGATTAATTGCACTGACTAGAAGCATTGTAGAAAAGAAATATGATATTAATAATTGAATATTAATTTATTAAAATCTTAATGATTATATAATTTTGATATATAAGTTGGTTGAACTATTAATAAAGTGACTATAAGGTATTTATTTAATGTATAAATCCTATATTTTGATTACAAATCTAACCATTGGAATTGTTTGTTTAATGTCAATGTTGTAATCTAATTATTGGAATTATAATATAACTATTAAGAATAATATCCAAATCCTAATAAAGGTATCCTCACCCATGGAACTATAAAATGTTATTTTAGAATCTCCATATTTAAAATTTAACACCTTTCTATCATGAATCTTGTAAATATATATATATTAAAAATTAAAAAAAATTGTCAACATTATAGGAATACATTTCTATTTTATTTTATTTTATTATAAAAAATATAATGATTTAAAATGAATATTATTATCAAAAATTAATTTATAAAATATTAATATTATTTGTAAAAAATATAATATAATATTAGAGGCACATTAATTTTTTAATGTGTCATAATATTTATTAAAATATTAATGTTGAAAATATTTTAATTTAATCTAGAAGTAATTTAGAAATTAAATTCATTAAATTTAAATAAATTTTATTTATAAAATGGATTAATATTATTAAATGTAAACATCTAAAAAGGTTAGTGTTAATGGTTATTATTTTTCGAAAATAATTTAATTTTATCGTAAGAGAGAGAGAATGTAGAATAATGTTGTAAACAACAGATGTTTAACAGAAGATTTTTTTTTGTCATCGATGATGTAATTCCACGATAGTTCAAACTAATCTAAACCATTTTCTCTATATAGTCATAATGATAGATACAACAAATAGTCCGGATCAAAAATAAATACCAAATGAATATAACATTAAAAATAAAACCTCTCTCCTATTATAAATACCACTCCATACATATTATTCTCGTCAAACCATCTAATCCTTCTCTATAGACTTATTAATGAATAATTATAAATAGAATCATAAACCCTATGGTTTATATCTTTTTTGTCACCAAAATACCAATTATTAGTTCCTTAAAGACTTTCTAATGGAGTATAACTAATGACGTAAAATTTTCAATTTACTTCTTTTAAAATAAATTATCTGTATACCTTCTCGTCGCTTCCCAAATACAATATGACTTAATGGGTCTATACTAATAAATATTCAATATTATTATTCTGTTAGTGGAATACGTATTTATTAATCTTCTCATAATATTCTCCATAAATGAATATTATGTTTATAATATGGCTATTCCACTGCCCCCATGAACAACCCACATAGTTCTTTTACATCATTAATAAATACTCAGAAAATTATTATTTTTCTAAATATTATATTAATAAGTATATTATAACTTCTTTCACATTCTTAATAAATAATTTTCTATTATGTTAAATAAAATGAATCTTAATTGGTATTGGTTTGTTGAACTACCTCTGTGAACATTTTTCCTACCATTAACATTTTTGTTGAATGAATTAACCCAATATCATATCTATAAGGGATATTTTAAACCATTTAGTAATTAAAGGGTCATTGAAACCATTTCATTTAACTTTTGGTGTTTTATTTAAAATAAATCTAGACATTTCATACATATATATTTAATATTTATACATGAATATTCAGTATAAAACATTACAAAACCATGTCAGAACAGTATTAAATTAGTTCCTTTGGAAACATGGAAACTTAAACAAATATTTCATAAATAATCTATGTCATATCCAACTTATATATTAAAACTATATGCCATTGGTGGCACATAATTCTTAATATCAGACCACATATGCTTGGGAAAATAAATAATACAATGAGTGAGCATTGATAATTAATAGGGGATATAATGGACACGATTAGATTAATATTAGCATATGTGTATAAGAAAAACAAAACTGAATTTCAAAAATATAATCTACATATAAATGATCATAATCTTTTTTGATGAAATTATTCTTATAATTTACTAATACAAGATTTATATTGAAATCTAATAACACTATCCATGAATGTAATTTTGAAATAAGAGATAGAATTTTTGGCTTATACATAATAATAGAAAATGATTTCCATATTATTTTAGGATAACTAACAAGACAATAATAGCATAAAATTAATTTTACAAACTAGGTTAACTCCCCAGTCCATCCCAATAACACCCGTAGATTTAGAAAATGGATTTAATATTCAATTCATGAAACACTGAGTCTCTACCAAACCCCACATTGTAAAAACATAGCCAGAATACATAGATTAAACACCTATATGTTTTGAATTTTGAAAAATTGAAATATATGGTTGCTTTCAGTGAGATATTTACAGTTTGATAAGGCATAGTTAATTTTAGATGAATAGTAACATACACTTATTAAAAGTTATATGAATAGTAATATGAAACTTTTGAATAGAAATTCGTATCATTATTTTTTTTCTTATGTGTATATGATAATGAGATCTTGATTAATTTTTAAATATGATATAAAAAAATTTAGTTTGAAATTTTTTATTTTTCAAGGAAGTTATGATTTTATTTAAAAATTTAATGATTCATATTTTGAAAATCTTTTCTAAAAAATTGAGCTCAATTATTTATTTTAAACATTGAAAAATGTTTAGGTTGAATTTTTTAGATTTTTCTAGAAAACTAAAATTTTTGGCGAATAGTAAAATATGTTTAATTATTGTATTTATACATTAATAGTTAATTTAACTATTAATAGAATCATGGATAATGTAATCAAAATTGGTTTAAAATCACATATACATATTAATATTATTGGTCCATGATTCAACACAATTTGTTTTCATTAAGAAATAATAAACTAATGAATAAAATATCCCCAAATCACCCCTCTCCTACTATATAACCCAACCCCTCACTCCCTCTAATCACAACTCCTTTGAATACATGTTCATTGAATAAATTATACTAAAATGACAACCAAATATCCCTCCCAGGTCCATAAGACCAAGTTCCCATAAACAGACCAAAACCTCTCCCCTAATGAGGCTCTCATGGAAGATAACATCATGAGGTAAATTCTTCTATTCATTTTACTTATTTCACGTTATATTATTTTTTTATTTCCTAACCTCTAATCAACAAATTTTTTTGATGAATCTAATAAAAAATATGTACTAGAATTATTTATGATAAATTATTAATTCATCATCATCTCATTTTCCGATTTTTTTGATACTAGAAATGAAAATACCATCCGAAATATCTTAATTTAACACATTCCATAACGTTGGGTTTTCAATTCCTATTATGATCTTCAATTTTGGTATGATTCCATTTTTATTGTTGAAATAGAAATAATATATTTACAATAATTAATTTATTTTTTAATCATATTTTTCAATTTATATCAATTTATAAATACAAATTTCATTGTTGTGATAAAAACTCTCAATTAACCCAAACAATTTTCATTAAATATTTCTGTAATAATTCATCTTCACACCTAATAACAAAATGGAATTTCATAATAGTTTAATATAATGGATATTCTGTAATAACATAATAACTTTATATTGGGAAACCATTCTCATTATTCATATTTATCTGTACATGAATATAAGTAAACTAATAATGAAAAACGGAAGAAAAGAATGTGAATCAATAAAATTGAATACCTAAACCCATAAAAATTCCATTATTTAACATAAATAATGTTATAATAATTTAATTTCATTTATTATAGGTTATATAATAATTAATATTGTTTCATAAATTTGATTATTAAGGTCATTAAGATAATGTGATTAACAAAATCAAAATTAAAGTATGGGTTTTGGAACTGAACCTCCATTTTCATTTGGGTTACACTTATTCTGTACATATCTCAAATAAATTTTATTTATATATATATATAACATTAATATATTATGTTATAATAATCTATATATGTGTACAACCAAGAATAATACTTTTATTTATCTGGATTTATATGTTTTAAAACGATCTTTCAAAAAATGGTCTCAAAATACGAGCCTAATACAAGGGAAATTCTCAATTAATACCTATTTTCAGAAGCACTATTTAATATTTTTTTAACAAAAATTATTTTCATAAATTCAATATCCATTTTTATTAACACTACGAAAAATCAATCTTGTAATTTTTAAAAAATTGTTCCAAAAGAAGTCCACTTTTCAAAACAAAAGGGTTTTAATCTAACGAATTCCTCGATGACTTTTTAAGAGTGTTTTCACCTATTTAAACACATATGCTGATTTTTATTTTTAAATGGGGTTAATGTTTTACGATATAACCCAATATTTTTTTAATGGTTTATTATTATTTTCACAATGTATGTTCTATCTGAAAACCATTAACCAATTTACACTGAGGGGTTTGTGTTTTAATATAATGTTTGGGGAATGTTATGTACATTTAATATGTTAGTTTCAATATAAATGATAATGTTGATTATGTTTAAATCTTTTCATATGAATAATTCATTGGACTTAGAATATAATTTTTTGGGCCTTCCATATCCACCCAATACATCGGTAGGTCTCATGATACAAACTATGGGTTTGACAGAAGAATTTGACAATATGAGTATTAAAGGTCTTTGGACGTGACCTTGTTTGTTTGGATATGTTTTCTGGATTAATGAACTCCCTCATTATGAAACTAATTATTAAATTTTCATCGAGTTATTTAGGTAGTATAATTACCCTAGTAGGCTTTATTATGGAATTTTTATATTCATCTCTTATTCATTCCATAATGTGTTCGAGTTAATTTATAAAGGCATGTAATTTTTAGTTATTCTATAAGCCTAATGTTTATGTTTACAATATGTTACACAATATTTATTACTCTTATAGAGAATTTTAGATCACCCCTTTCTTATGATTCAATTTCCTAGGACTCGAAGTTTTATATTTTGAATGACATGCAGAATTAACCTAGGAGTTACATGTGTTGTCAAAGGGTTTCTAAATGGTTTTATGTTCCAAGATGAAATTTTGATCTTTTTTATGTATATTTTCTCAAATTATAATAAACTACACAGTTCTTCAGGATGCATATTACATGGTTATAGAACTATGTAATAAAATATGGCACTAGAACCAGGCAACTGAGCTTGGGTCCTTACAATTGGTATCAAAGGATGTTATATAGAAATCTTCGAAACTAGACATAGAAATCATAGATTAGGGAAAATACCCCTAACATATTATTCATTGATAAAAACCACGAACATCATATAATTAATGATAAGGAATAGGAGTATGTGGTTATATCTATAAAATAAATTCTTATGAGGATAGTACATGTGGACATGATATTTAGATTTATGTACCTAGGAGTGAAACCTCTGACAAAGTGTTTTGTGCTTGACATGGGGATTCCTCGTACAATAGTTACATGCCTTACTATTAAACTGGTTTGACACTTCTGGGTGATATTCTTTTATTAATTCAAATTTTCATTACTTTCCATTATGTAGGATTCAATTGTAAATTATTCCTCAAATAAAACATATTTTTGATTATGAAATTAACTATGTGTAAAATTTAAAATTATGCAAGGTATTTTTATACAATGAGATTATACATTATGATTATTACCTAGTTTAGAATATGGCATAATTTGTAAATGGAGTCTATTTGAATGACATGAAACCACATTAACATGCGTGTCCTGTGTAAGGATTTACCTTAAATTAATAATAATTATGTTGGATATGGTGTTGTGACTAGAAATGTGACACTTATAACTATACTGGGATAGGTGAATCAATTTATGAATAATAAAAAGTCCCATATGGAGAACGTGGATCCAAAATGTGGGAGAGTTATGTTAGTTTTCTTTATGAAACAACAGCCTCCATCATTTAATGGGACAATAAACCTGTTCATATTGGAGCAATGGATATATTAATTTGGGAAGATATTTCTCACATTGGGATTTAACAAAAGAGAGAATGATGTCATGGAAGTTTATGAGCTATTGAGGGATATGGATCAGTGGTTTTATTTATTTAAAAAAAAGGAGGATAAAAAATATATACGAATTATAATGAATGAATTTTAAGGAAACATTCATAGAAAAATACATCCCTAGTTAAAAAAGAACATATATTCAAATAATGTTTTTGAATCTGAGGAAAAAAGACGATGATAATGTTTTAAATAATAAAGATAACCTCAAAAGGTTAGTAAGACATGTAAATTACAACATATGTAATCCAAGGTGCAAGATTGATCAATTATTTTATGTTATAAAAAGATTCTTATAAATGGTTCAAGTATCCAAAAAGTCTTCATCATATGAAGATATAGTCCCAAGACCCATCAAGAATGATTATCAATTCTTTATGTGTTATTATTTTAATTGGAAGACATAGATGAATAGGGTATCTAGAAACCTTGGAAATGGAAATAATGAAATAGTGACTAAGGAAAGAGTTCACCTTCCACCCTATGATAATTGCAGGAAGAGGCACCCTAGTACTCTCTTGAAGGGTATGGGTTTTTATTACAAGTGTAGAGAAAAAAGAACCATATCATAGGATTGTAAGGGGATGAAATAAACTACCCATGATTAATTCTACAATGGCATATTGATGGTACATTGTGAAAATTAGTTTCTTAGTCGTCATGGAATGGATCCCCCAATGAAGCCAAGGGAGTATGTCCAATTTTATGTGATCCCAACTATAGAGGTTGAAGTTCCTAATGATGTGGTGTTGAGAAATTTAATAGTTTCCTCAAACATACTCAATGCTTTATTTAACTCTAGATATTCTCGTTATTTTATATCTTCCCAATTTTCCATGAAAATTAGACATGTTCAATTTGATTCAATAAATGAATTTTCAATCAAAACACCTAGGAGATGTATCATTATAACATATATGTGTCTATAAGTCCCCCTCTTGACACATAAATGTGATTTAGCTGTTACCCTTATCATCCTACTCATTACTGAATTTTTTAGAATCCATTGTATGAGTATACATTCATGTTCTGATGTGATGATCTATTACAAGAAGAGGTATGTTTCAATTTTGGAGAACGGTGTTGAATCACTTATAATAATATTAGAATCATGGATAGTTGATTCTTATCTAGATCCATCCCCAATAGCTCTTCTGGCATCAATAGTTGGGTGGAAATTCAACATCTATGGGTGGGGAAACTAATGTTGAAATATAGGGCATACCTATTGTGCATGAATATGATTATATGTTTCTATATTATTTACCAAAAAATCCTGTAGAATGAGAAATTTAGTTTTCCATTGACATAGATCCTTATTCAAGGCACATATTAAAAACACATTATATAATGTCCACTATGGAATATGTTTATTTGAATAAACTACTAGAGGAATTGAGTGATACTGATTTTATTCTCCCAAGTTTCTTTCTCTGGGGAGCTCATATTCATTTCCTTAATCAGAATGATGGATCAATGAGGTTATGCATTGACTATATAGAGATCAATGAAATAATAATAAAGAAAAAGTATACCATACCTAAAAATAATTGTTTATTTAATAAAATTCACAGAGCCCAATATTTTTTGAAGGTTTACCATTGTTATGGATATGATTAGTTGCGATTTAGGATGGAAGATATTCTATATAATGCATTTCAGACATGGTATGAGCATTATGAATTTATAGTAATGACATCTGAACTCACTAATTAAATTTATGTTTTCATCGATCTATGGAATGGATTTTTCAAGGAGTTTTTTGATGACATCGTTGTGGTATTTATTGATGATATACTACAATAATATAAAACATGTGGTGTTAATGAAATTCACTTGTTCACTTTATGAAGAATCTTAGAAGAAATGAAATATATGGGAATTTAAGAACATGTGGATTTTGACTTCAATCAGTTTCTTTTCATGGCCCCATTGTCTGTAATGATGGAATATAGGTTGATCATGTGAAAGAAATAGATGTTCATGAATTGGCTACTCCAACAAACATTATTGAGTTACGTAGTTTTATGGGTTTAGAAATTTATTATGGATTTTTGTTTTATAGTTTTTTCCACTTATCAAATCCAATTAACAAGTTTACACCTATAGGGGATTCATTGCAATGGGAAATATAATTTGAGGATTGTTTTGAATAATTTAAGAGTATATTATTGAAATCATTGATCCTATCTCCACATTATGGAATGATGGATTTTTGATCAATAGTGTTGCATCATAGAAAACACATGGTGGTTTCCTTATGCAGAATGATTGATTTATTATCTATGAATCAAGGTATTTAATAATTAATTTGAAAACTATCATTCTCATGATCATGAGTTAGCTATAGTGATATTTTATCTGCAAATATACAGACACTAACTCTATGGTGAAATTTGGGAGTTATATACGCATCACAAGAGTCTGATGTATATCTTCCCACCAAACGAACTCATCATGAGGAAAATGTGAGGTATCAAACTAATCATGGTTTTGATTGTTTCATACACTACCACCATGGAACAGAATATAAGGTAGCTGTCACGAACCAACCCAGGTCGACCCTGAACCGGACACCCAGGTCACCTGAGTCAGCCCGCGACATGGCCTCAAGCGCGTCTCCCCTTATGCCAGAGGTTGCCGACTAGCGGCGAGGGTGTAAGGTAGGTCAGGGGGGGACTCTATACCCTCTTATCAAAGTGGAACAAAGGGACCAAAAATACAGCAACAGAAGTAGTGTAAATAATAATAAGAAAACAGCGGAAAACATTTTTCATTTATAAGGTTTGAATAAATTTGGCGAATGGCAGTTTATATAAGAGATGCATGCATGACATGCTAATGATACAATGAAAGCATTAAATCACGTGACATACTTACACATAAATGCAGAAGTAAATGAAAAAAAGTCTCAAGCCCCGATGGCGATCTCCATGTGCATCCCAAGCCCCAACTCGGTCCTTTGCTCCTTACTCCAAGTACAAGAAACATCAACAACAAAGTCCTGCAACCAAATGGAATATACTCAGGTACCCCAGTGCAATGGCGGCCCAATTAGGGTGTGAGATATATATCTCAGTAGGCCGGAACCACCGGGGTCTAGCCCACTCTAGACCATGAAAATATAATTAAACAAGGTGTTGCTATTTTCGAACAATAACGACACAATGCAAACAATAAACGACCGTCCAGGTTCCAGAAAGGACACCTGGCGGCACTACCTTCTTCGGCCCATAGCCGAGATGAGAACCTCTTTAAAACAACATAAGTAAATTTGGTTCAAGCATAAAAACACTTTTTATCATTTTCTCACTTACTCTATTTATTCACTTATCATTTCAACTCAGACTGAAAATACACTCATTCTTACCTTTCGTTATTTGATCACAATTCACTCGGGTTTTACCCACATCTCTCATTCTTTTCATAAATCATTATTATCATTCGTTCGGTGTAGATCACCATGTCTATCACCCCATATCACATTTGGTGTAGATCGCCATGTCTAACACCTTGAAAATCATTCGGTGTAGATCGCCATGTCTAACATCCCATATATCACAAGCTTGGATAACCATTGGGAAGGAACGCCATGTCCAAAACCCAAATTTTAAGTCGATCTAGAACGCCATGTCTAGGACCCAAAATCTCATTCAGTGTATATCGTCATGTCTAACACCCTATATCACAAGCTTGGATAAGCATTGGGGAGGAACGCCATGTCCAAACCCAGATTTTAAGTCGATCTAGAACTCTATGTCTAGGACCCAAAATCTCATTCATTTATCACTTAATTAATCAATCGACGCAATTCTCATTTCATGATTAATACATCACATTTAGTTATCCAAATCAGATATCATCTTTTATAATCAATTCTCATAATTAACTATTATTGTTTAACATTATGGAACTTGCACGAGCAATAGAAGGTAAACAAAAGCATATGGCACCAACATGCCTCTATGTTAGGTGATTAATGATGTTAGATGGTACAAGTACAAGAATTACATTGATCAAGTGTAATGTCAAGCATAAAGTGTCATAAGACTTTTAAGCAAGCAATCAAAAAAAAGAAATCTGCTACTACACGTTTATTTTGAAGGCAGCTCACCTCCATTGGAGGAGTTTTATTAGAAAACATGTCATTACTTTATCAAACAATTCATTTAGTGATATTTAGCATTTACTTTAAAACTCATTCAACACTTAACAAAGTTAAGAAGCCAAACAATAGGAAAGGCAATCATGAAATTCTATTGCTTCATTTTTAGATTGAAGGCAGTGCACCTCGAAAGAGGGGTTTTATTATTAAATCATTAGTTTAGTGACCAAAAAAACTCTTTTATCTTATTCCTGTAATTCACACGATTTGCATAGAAGCATTTAATCGGAACTAAACTTGCATAATTAAAATGATAAGTGCAATATTAAACTCACTATTACTTTACATAAATTTAAAAGGGCAAGGAGAGGGACCCTACCTCAAGGTGGATCCATTCGTCCACTCCGGCTCTTGGCGCTTTCTAACAAAAGCTGTCGCAGCTGCTCCCCCACGAGGCATATGTGATTTCACATACGTATAAGGACACCTAGGCCCTATGAAAACACACTACATGGCCATGAGCGTGCGCAAGAGGATCCTTACACATATACTTATACACATAATCCTGTCTCCGCTCACCTGCACATGCACTTTTTATATATGTAATGGGGACAACTAGCCCCGTATGTGTGTATATTCGCTGCCATGGACAAATATACACATGCCGAGGGAACCCACGTACATATAAATACGTCCCTATGCCTGCGCAGGTGAGTCACCTAAACTTCAGCAACCCGAAATCATACCGAAACCTCCAACACACTATAAGACAACCACTACGAACCTTAAGACACAAAGATAAACCAATTTAGGCCAGGAAAAACCAACCATAAATAATAAACCCTTACCTCGGGGGCTGGCGACAGGCCAAAACGAAGGCGAACCACACCGCGAAGCTCAACGTACTGCCAACGACAAACCAGGGACTCATAAACATCAAAAGACCCAAATTTAACAAGTGAAAAACAAAGGGAAAGGTGAAAACCTCACCCCAAAACCATTCCAAAACTCGAACGGACTAAACCAAACCAACCAGGAACCTCTAAAACAACCTGATAAATTAATTTAGAGGCTGAGAAGACCAAAAACCGGTAGAAACATTACCTCGGAAACCAACCGGCGGACCGAAATCACCGCAAAACGCCTCGCCTTCGGCGGCGGACACCAAACGCGCACCCACGATGTCCTGAGAGACCTTCCGCATAACCCTAGAGCAGGCGAAACAAGAAAAAGGAACAAAATCAAAAACTAACCCCAACCTAGGGTTCAGACGAACCTCACCGGGTGCCGATTAGGTCGAAAAGAAGCTAGAAACAGGGAGGAGAAGGGAGGGAAGGACTCACCATGGTGATTCGGCGAGTGAAATCACCAAAAACCGGGAGAAAAAGGGGAAGGAGGCGGCACCGTGGAGGGGGGGGGGGTCGCGCGTGCGGCTAAGGGGAGAGGAGGGGGTGCGCCGCGAGGGGGGTTCTGCCGAGAGAGGGGAGGGAGGCTAGTTTAGGTTTTTTTTCTTTTTTTTTTAATTTATTTTATTTTAATTTATTTTAATTTTAAATAAAAACTGAAATGCCCACCCGCACGGTTTTACCCGCACAGCCTAAAACACCGCGTGCAGCCCGCGCGCCTACTACCGGATGCCCGGGGTACCCTGCACTCCTAACCGGCATGGTTAAACCTACCGCGTGTGGTCCGACATCACCGCTTAAAACGGCTTCAGAACTCAGGACCTCGTTCCGAAGCTCGGTTTTAAAACCGACCCGCTGATAAAATAAAAAGTTCAAAAACCTTCCAATTTTATCCTCTCTAAAAAAACGGTTCGTTACAAACTACCCACCAAAAAAAAACTTCTCATCCCCAAGAAGCCTTCAGAAAACAATGAAAACATCACCCGACTCACAAGGGTCGTGAAGTTTCATTCAACCGGTTGTATTGTGTTTCCAACGCCCAAAGCACCTTTAAGAAATTTCTAAGAAGACTGCACTTAAGCCCTTACAACTCCAGCCAATGCTCACGTTACAACTAAAACATCAAAGCAGAGCTTAAATCCGAGGCCATTATAGGGACCTCAACCCAAGAAAACGGTTGAATCACGATCGACCAACTAAAATTGGTCACGTAAGATTTTCCTCGAAAGACATCGCCGACCCGAGATTCACACTCGCCCTTAAACCGATGACATGCTTTTAAAACTGTTCTGTTATCAACCACGCATGCACCGATGTCCTTACACGACGTTCGGTGATATTCTCATGTCCAGCCATCACAAGACTATTATAAAACTATCGTGCCTCAGCACGAAGCGTAACTCCAAAAAACCGTGCATCCCACACACAACCAGAGAGAGATTACGAAACCAACCAACAACTTTTATCTTTAGCGCAGCGTACAACTGAAACTATCTTGGTGTATCCAAGACGACGTCAAGATGGGGGGACATGCTCATCTCATCCAGCAGAGTACACTAAGATTAAACCAAGGTCACAGAGAAGATCAATCGGACCAAACTCTGATGCCTATACCACCCGAGGCATTCGTATTCGTCCAAGCTTACCCACTGAAACTCTTCCCGCACTAACGGAGTTTCTAAAATGTTGTGCATACAGCCAGCCTTATCACAGTCGTGCTGCCATGCAAGCACCGACATGAAAACAGAAACTCATGCGACACTACCCACCTTAGGAGTGTCCATGTCGTCGTAAGAACTAGCCGCTCACCGGCGCGCTATTTTTGAAACACTTTAACGCACGGGTGACGTTCCTCGAACTACGATCACCACATCATAAGCTCACACCGAAAACAAGGCAACTCAAGCTCTAAGGGTACTACCTAGCATGAGCTAGTCCCTTACGAAGCACACGCGTCGACCCTAACTCTTGGTCATGCAAAACAAGGATTTCTAGGCTCAAAACCCCTTTCCATTTTATCCATTTAATTAATTCATTTCAACCTTTAATCATTTGAAAGAAGATCTTAAAAAACCCACAAGTACTATTTCACAAAAAAGTACTTGGTTTTCAAACAACGCCCCACGGGAAAAACAGGCAAGTTGCAACAAACTTCCTCTTAAACATTTAACATTTAATTTTATCCAATCATAAACAGAAAATTTAGCATCTAAATTTCTTTTAACAAAGTGGCGACCTCATAAGGTCCCATTAATTCAAACTAGGTTCATCAAAAAGGAACCATATCACAGTTCATTTCAATAAAACATGCCCCAACTGACCCACTCAGTACAGTTGAGCATGTTTAAAAGTACACCAAAATTTCAATCAAAACTCAACAGTTTTACATTTATAACCATTTTCCACATGCAATGGTAAAACAAGGTTCAATCACATGGGTGGCCACCTACCAATCGATAAGGTTCCCATACACCTTACCGCTGGAATTTGGTTCCCATTTATCAGATAATTTTTTCCATTTAACATTTAAACTTCAGAAGCCATCTTTTAAAAATCTTGAAAACACGATTTACCCTTTTCCCAATTATAAGGCATCCATACACCTTATAATGGAAAATTGGTTCCGTCGTAATCGCAACCAAAAATTTCATCCAAAGGAACCAAGCGATTGCCAGCAAGCTAACAAGCCACTACAAACAGCTAACACAAAGCAACAAGCAGAAATCACTAAAACAAGCTATAACACAGAGCATGACACACAAGCAAGATAGAAAACATGACATATTATCACCCAAACATGTTAACTATCACCAAAACATGATTTATAAAGAGGCGTGCTAAATAAATCCAGACTTGACATATTTCCAAGGCACACAATCAAAATCAGCAGGCATCCTACTAATGCAACTACATGGCATGGAACATATGCATGACATGTGAATCTATAACTGTCAAATATGATGCATGCAATTCAATTTCTTGGCCATATCGGGCCAAGGAAAATTTTCAAAACCTCTTCATAAACAAATAAGCAGTGGAAAGTACAACATTCACCCAAGGTGAAATCACATCCACTGTAACAACAAACAAAATGAACATCAATTCCCAGCCCTGGCCACTTGGTCATTTCCCGTACATGGGGTGATCAGTCCCAAGCACGGCTATTAAACCAGGCGCCGACACATTCCTAGTCTCCTGTCTACCATCCCCGAAACAGTAAGACAAAGGAAAAGAATGAAACCTCCTCTGATACCATTTTGTCATGAACCAACCTAGGTCGACCCTGAACCGGACACCCAGGTCACCTGAGCCGGCCCGCGACATGGCCTCAAGTGCGTCTCCCGTTACGCCAGAGGTTGCCGACTAGCGGCGAGGGTGTAAGGTAGGTCAGGGGGGAGACTATACCCTCTTATCAAAGTGGAACAAAGGGACCAAAAATACAGCAACGGGAGTAGTGTAAATAATAATAAGAAAATAACGGAAAACATTTTTCATTTATAAGGTTTGAATAAATTTGGCGAATGGCAGTTTATATAAGAGATGCATGCATGACATGCTAATGATACAATGAAAGCATTAAATCACGTGACATACTTACACATAAATGCAGAAGTAAATGGACAAAAGTCTCAAGCCCCGAGGGCGATCTCCATGAGCATCCCGATCCCCAACTCGGTCCCTTGCTCCTAACTCCAAGTACAAGAAACATCAACAACAATGTCCTGCAACCAAATGGAATCTACTCGGGTTCCCCAGTGCAATGGCGGCCCGAGTAGGGTGTGAGATATATATCTCAGTAGGCCGGAACCACCGGGGTCTAGCCCACTCTAGACTATGAAAATATAACTAAACAAAGTGTTGGTATATTCGAACAATAGCGACACAATGCAAACAATAAACGCCCGTCCAGGTTCCAAAAAGGACACTTGGCGGCACTACCTTCTTCGGCCCATAGCCGGGATGAGAACCTGTTTAAAACAACATAAGTAAATTTGGTTCAAGCATAAATTTTTTTTTTATCATTTTTCTCACTTACTCTATTTATTCACATATCATTTCAACTCAGACTGGAAATCCACTCATTCTTACCTTTCTTTATTTGATCACAATTCACTCGGGTTTTACCCACATCTCTCATTCTTTTCATAAATCATTATTATCATTCGTTTAGTGTAGATAACCATGTCTAACACCCCGTATCACATTTGGTGTAGATCGCCATGTCTAACACCTCGAAAATCATTCGGTGTAGATCGCCATGTCTAACACCCCATATATCACAAGCTTGGAAAGCCATTGGGAAGGAATGCCATGTCCAAAACCCAAATTTTAAGTCGATCTAGAACGCCATGTCTAGGACCCAAAATCTCATTCTGTGTAGATCGTCATGTCTAACAACCTATATCACAAGCTTGGATAAGCATTGGGGAGGAACGCCATGTCCAAACCCAGATTTTAAGTCGATCTAGAACACCATGTCTAGGACCCAAAATCTCATTCATTTCTCACTAAATTAATCAATCGACGCAATTCTCATTTCACGATTAATCCTTCACATTTAGTTATCCATATCAGATCTCAAATTTTATAATCATTTCTCATAATTAACTATCCTTGTTTAACATTCTGGAACTTGCACGAGCAATAGAAGGTATACAAAAGCATATGGCACCAACATGCCTCTATGTTAGGTGATTAATGGCGTTAGATGGTACAAGTACAAGCATGCCATTGATCAAGTTTAATGTCAAACATAAAGTGTCATAAGACTTTTAAGCAAGCAATCACAAATAAAAGAAATATGCTACTACACGTTTATTTTGAAGGCAGCTCACCTCCAATGGAGGAGTTTTATTAGAAAACATGTCATTACTTTATCAAACAATTCATTTAGTGATATTTAGAATTTACTTTAAAACTCATTCAACACTTAACAAAGTTAAGAAGCCAAACAATAGGAAAGGCAATCATGAAATTCTATTGCTACATTTTTAGATTGAAGGTAGCTCACCTCGAAAGAGGTGTTTTATTATTAAATCGTTAGTTTAGTGACCAAACAAACTCTTTTATCTTATTCTTGCAATTCACACGATTTGCACAGAAGCATTTAATCGGAACTAAACTTGCATAATTAAAATGATAAGTGCAATATTAAACTCACTATTACTTTACTTAAATTTAAAAGGGCAAGTAGAGGGACCCTACCTCAAGGTGGATCCATCCGTCCACTCCGGCTCTTGGCGCTTTCTAACTAAAGCTGTCGCAGCTGCTCCCCCACGGGGCAAATGTGATTTCAAAAACGTATAAGGACACCTAGCCCCTATGCACACACTCCGCATGGCCATGAGAGTGCGCAAGAGGATCCTTACACATATACTTATACACATAAGAATGTCTCTGCTCACCTGCACAGGCACTTTTTATATATGTAATGGGGACAACTAGCTTCGTACTTGTGTATATTCGCTGCCATGGACAAATATACGCACGCCGAGGGAACCCACGTACATATAAATACGTAACTATGCCTGCCCAGGTGAGTCTCCTAAACTCCGGCAACCCAAAATCATACCGAAACCTCCAACACACTATAAGACAACCACTACGAACCTTAAGACACAAAGATAAACCAATTTAGGCCAGGCAAAACCAACCAGAAATAATAAACCCTTACCTCAGGGGCTGGCGACAGGCCAAAACGAAGGCGAACCACACCGCGAAGCCCAACGCACTGCCAACGACAAACCAGGGACTCATAATCATCAAAAGCCCCAAATTTTACAAGTGCAAAACAAAGGGAAAGGTGGAAACCTCACCCCGAAACCATTCCAAAACTCGAACGGACTAAACCAAACCAACCAGGAACCTCTAAAACAACCTGATAAATTAATTTAGAGGCTGTGAAGACCAAAAACCGGTAGAAACATTACCTCGGAAACCAACCGGCGGACCGAAATCACCGCAAACCGCCCCACCTTCGGCGGCAGACACCAAACGCGCACCCACGATGTCCCAAGAGACCTTCCGCATAACCCTAGAGTAGGCGAAACAAGAAAAAGGAACAAAATCAAAAACTAACCCCAACCTAGGGTTCGGCCGAACCTCACCGAGCGCCGATTAGGTCTAAAAGAAGCCGGAAACAGGGAGGATAAGGGAGGGAAGGACTCTCCATGGTGATTCGGCGAGTGAAATATCCAAAAACCGGGAGAAAACGGGGAAGGAGGCGGCGCCGTGGAGGGGGGGGGGGGGTCGCGCGCGAGGCTATGGGGAGAGGAGGGGGTGCACCGCGAGGGGGGTTCTGCCGAGAGAGGGGAGGGAGGTTAGTTTAGGTTTTTTTTCTTTTCTTTTATTTTAATTTATTTTATTTCCATTTATTTTTAATTTAATAAAAAACTGAAACACCCACCCTCACGGTTTTACCTGCACCGCCTGAAACACCACGTGCAGCCCGAGCGCCTACTACCGGATGCCCGGGGTACCCCACACGCCTATCCTGCATAGTTAAACCTACCGCGCGCGGTCCGACATCACCGCTTAAAACGGCTCCAGAACTCAGGACCTCGTTCCGAAGCTCGGTTTTACAACCGACCCGCTGATAAAAGAAAAAGTTCAAAAACCTTCAAATTTTATCCTCTCTAAACAAAATGGTTCGTTACAGTAGCTAATGCATTTAGCAGGAAGGATCATTTAGACTTAAAAAATTAGGATTGAAAGGGATCCTATATTGATGGATCTAATAAGGATGGATAGAGTAATAATAAAAGAATATGAACCATCTTTACGTTTTCAGTTGTTTTCCAATCTATATTTATTAAAAAAGAATAAAATATCACACCTTGAAGATGAGAACCTTCATAATAAAATTAATGTAGTGAAAAATTGGATGTTTTATGACTTCATATGTAATGGTGGAATTTAGAAATTTGGTATAGGGAAACTATTATCTCTATAATCGAGATATAAATGGAGTTATTGAATGATTACCGTAGCTCAAATATCCCTATACACAATGTTATCACTAAAATGTATATATTTTTAATGGAAAAATTCATGTTGGACAACATGAAGCATAAAATTTCTCATTATGTATCAAGTTGATTAGTCTGTCAACATGTGAAGGCATAAAGACAACATCCAAGGGGATTTGTGAAACCTCTACCTATTCCAACATTTAAATGAGATAAAATTATGATGGATTTGGTCAATGTATTAACCAAAAATTCAGAAAATAATTATTCAATATGTATTATCATTGACCGACATAATTTTTCTAACATTTACTCACTATATGTGATTCTTTTCCACTAGATCCACTTTCATGACACTATATCAATGATGACATAAGACTTCATGGAGTACCTATTTCAATACTGTCAGACCGTGATCCATGATTGTCATCAAAATTCTAGAAAATCCATAAAAGATATTTGAATATTCATCTATGATTCAGTACTACTTATCACCCTCAAACTAATAGGAAATCAAGAATGATGATTCAAACATCATAAGACATGTTGATAAAATGATAACCATATTTTCATCGTACGTGGAATCAGTATTTACTATTGGAGTATTTTTTCTAAAATAATATTTTCAATTAAATAATTCAAATGGCATCATTTGAAGCATTGTATGGAATGAGATGACATACACCAACATGTTGGGATGAAGTCGATGAAATGAAGTTGGTCGAGGACACAATGGCGAAGGTAATGACTATTACATGTCATATCTATGTAGCTCATCGCAGAAAAATGTCAATGATAATAAGAGATGGAAGGATTTTGAATTTTGAGTCCGAGATCATGTTATCTTAAATGTATCTCCATTGAAGGTTGTTAAATGATTTTGGAAGAAAGGGAAAATAATTCAATGGTACATCGACCCATTTGTATTTCTATAGATAATTTGAGCTATGGATTATATTTTGGCTATGCCACTCAGCCTTTATAATGTTCACAATCAGTTCCATGGCTCATTGCTGAGAATGTAAGTACCAGACCCAATACATGTCCTCACATCTCATGGAATAGAGTTGGAACATGAAACATCTTACTGTGAAGAGGCTATCTGGATTCTTAAGAGTAAATAACAGGTTTTGAGTAATCAAACATATTGATAAGTAACAATACTTTGGAAGGATCATAAAATTGAAGAGGTAACATGGGATCTTGAAGATCTTATAATGAAGACGTGCTCAAATCGTTTTATGTAGTAAAATTATATGAAATTTGCGGATGATATTTTTGTAAGGAATGTAGAATGTAACATCCCATGATTTTGAAAATAAATTTTATACTGAATACATGAAACTCCGTTCTCTAAAAAATACAATTATGTTATAACCTAGCTGGTAAACAAAATTTTATCGCCTCCCTATTTAGAATTTTGAGACACTGAAATAAATAATTTCATTCAGTAAGATATTTTGAGTCTGATAAGACAAACCTAATTTTTGGTGAATAGTAACATGTACTTCTGAATAGTAATATGAATAGTAATATTCCCCTTATGAAAAATATGCCATATTATTATTTTTTTGACATCATGTTATAATATAATGAGACGATGTATAATTTTTTATTGTGATATAAAATTAAATATAGTTTTAAAATCGTTATTTTTGGAATAAATTATCTATTTATTTAAAAATTATATCAATAATAATTAACAAATTATTTTCAAAAATTGGAGTTAATTTTGTAATTTTACCTGTTGAAAATAGTTTGGGTGAATTTTTGGTTTTTTTGAAATTCTCAAATCATTGATGAATAATAAAATATAGTAATGTACTGTATATATACATTATCAGCAAAATTCACTATTGCTATCATCAATTATAATGTAAGCACACTTGGATTGAAATAACAAGAACTTATTATTATTATGGGTAACAAGAATCAACAATATTCATTGTCTTAAGGTAAATAATAAAATATTGAATAAGATATTAAAAAATCACCACTCTCCATCATTATAACACCTCTCTCCCTCTTCCCTTAACTCCTATAATGCATTTTTACCTATTTAAATTCATCACAATTATCTTCCCAATATCCCCCCTCTTTTTTATAATCCCTTGGTATCAAAAAATTTCCAATACCACTCACCTAAAGAGGCTCTCTTGGAAGATAACATCATGAGGTAAATGCTTCTTTTCATTTCTTTTATTTCAAGTTCCATGCTTTTCATTTTCTTTCCTCACTCCCTTTCATCCAACGGTTGTGGTGACTCTTGTACCATACATGTATTGAAATTATAATATAATATAGGAATAAATCTTTATCCTCACTCATTTCCCCTTCTATTATGCATGAAATGAATATATCATCTATGATGTGTTAATTTATGACATTCAAGAATGATGAGTTTTCATTTTCGATTACTATATTCAATTATTTTCATGAAAACATTTTGATGGATAAAATTGTGTATAATATATGTATTATAACCTTTGTAATTTTATGTAATCTTTTTTTAAAGAAAATATTAATTTATATATGCCAATAAGTTCATTGTGTCAAAAAAATTCCAATTAACCAAAACAATTTCCCTTAATGTTTTATAAAATAATTCGTATTAACTCATAAAAACCAAATTAAATTTTACAACCATTTAATCATATAGTTGTTCAATAATAATAAAAATAACTATTTTTGGAACACCATTATCATTCATCATGTTTATCGATAACTGAATATAAATAAACAGATCTTGAAAACAAAGGAAGAAAACGCTCACAAATAGTGAAAATGATTCACCTACTACATAAAAAGGCCACGAATAAACCTAAATTGTGTTTTAATAAATCAATATAATATATAAGCAGATATAGAGTCATTAATCTGAGAACATAAATTTTATTATTCAGGTCATTAAGATAAATTGAGTAACACCTTTGGACATAATGTAAGGGTTTTCTACTCAAACATCCATTTTCATTCTGGTTACACCTGTTCTCTAAATTCATCAATTAAATTTTTAATTATTACTATTTACTCCTCATGTATTCTATGAAAATTACCTATATATGTCTATCAACCATAATTAGACATTAATTATCATGATTTATATCTTTTGAAAGGACCTTTCAAAAATTCTTCCAAAAATACTATCTAGTTTCAATTGCTTTTCTCAATTAATACCTATTTTAATGAGAACAATATACTAAAATTTTTTTAAAAAATTATTTTCCATAAATCACTATTTTAATTGTGATAAATCTACTTCAAATCACTTCTATATTTATACATATAACATTTCAAAAGAACACTTATTTTCAATGAAAAATGGATTTTATCTCAATAATCACCTCGATGGTTTTATAAAATTATTTTTACACATTTGAAAACATGTATTGGTACATATGCCTCAATGAGTTACTATTTTATCATATCATACACTATTTATTATTGAATGAAAAAGTATTATTTTGAATTTCTATGTGATATCTTAAAACCATTCAACAATTTACTTGAAACTGTTTCTGTTTATGCTTAATGTTCGTTGAATGATATTTTCATTTCATATGTTATATTCAACATTAATGTATATGATATTAAATTTTCTCCCCATGAAAATTAGTAATGAATTTGACATAGAATTTGGTTGGTGGGGACCGATATATATAATCTATGCATTAGTAGGACTCATATGATAAACAATTGTCTTGGCTAGATTCCTTGATAAAATGATTCGTTGTGGTCTTGTCACAAGGCATTTATGGCAGGGTTATGATATCTAGAATTATGAATTCCATCATTATGAATCTATTAATTGAATTATCATGAAGTTATTGAACTATTTGAACAACCATGATTATTCATTAATGTGGAATTTTTTTATTCAGCTATTATTCATACCAGTATGTGTTATCATTCATTTGTAACGGAATGTGTTTTTTAGTTATTGACAATTCATAATGTCTATGTTTATGATATCCTAGGTTGTATTACTTACACTTACTAAAAATTTGATCACACCCCTTTCCTGTGTTTCATTTTACTAGGACATGAAGTGGTATATTATGATGACCTACTGAATTAACCTAGGAGTTATGGATGTTGTGAAAGGGGTGTCAATTTTTTTCCATTTCATGTTTAAATGTTGAACAAATGTATTTTTATTGTTTCAAAATATACAAAACTACTAGGTAAATAGGGATTAATATTCCTATATTATATAACAATTTAATAAAATAATAAACCGACATTGAGCATCTACTGTCTATTCCTTACAATACCTATATTACTAATCAGGGTACACTTGTTGTTTGTAAAATGTATTACTAAGCAAGTTTTAGTTCCCAATCCCGCTATATATTGCTAGAAATATTCCACTCCACATTCATGTCTTATATATTTAATGTGTTATAAATCATTACATAATGCATTTTTGGGAGATTTATATGACACACATCACACAGTGTAATAAACCAATAATTGTTCCATATTAACATATATCATTCATCTTATCAAAACCCATTAAATGAAATGGTTTCTATAAACATTTCAGCATTGCATAAACTATGGAAAATAAGAGGGTTTAATAAATTTTATTCAATAATAAAAACAAACCAATCATATAAGTAATTATGATTTTATACTAGAATCATAACCCTAGAATCTAATATGTAACATTAAATGGTTTTATCTTTGAGGTAAAATGGATTTGAAAAATCACATGAAAAAAAATTATTGAGGATGATATCCTTTCAATTTTATAAATAATTTTCCAAAACCCAGAATTTATAATATATTAATATATTATTAAAAAGAACCTTATAAAATATTAATTGAGTATTTAATACATTGAAGAATAATTGACGTATGAAAACACTAAAATATTTTATAAGTAAAATATCAATCCTTTTTTATTTTTGATGGAGAAATCATGAATTATTATTTTTAATGTTTAATATATTAAGTTAAAACCTTCTAATAGAAACACAGGAATAAAAAATGAATATAAATATATTGAAGAGGATAAGATAAATATAATAAATATAGAACTCATGGAAATGGAAAAGAACTATTTTGTAATGGGCATTTAGTCAAAAATAAACATAAATAATGGTGAGATTTTGAAATAAACTATTACTTCTTGGTTATCATTGGAATCATAACTAATATGAAATAAAAATAATAATAATGATATTTATATAAAAATTAAGATAATAAAATCTATCAAAAATGAATTAATGTGCAGATTATACACCAAACAAAGGAGACCTGTTTTGAACTAGACATATGTATATGAAAATAATTGTTAGATGAGAAAAACATAACTTTGGTTTGACTTCCATAAAACATTCTCAGTGCTATATAATAATATTTTTAAGCATGTTACTAATTGTTAACATGAAATTTTTAATATTATTAACATATTTTATGAAATTTTATAACATTTTTCTACCTATTCATTAATAATATAGGATTATTTTCCTTTTTTAGGAGTTAATTTCTTCGTTTTCTATTGAATTTTTTAATTAATGTAAAAATTTTATTGAATATTATATTGATACATAAAATCCATAATTATATTAATTTTATAAATATAATATTGATTCATTAAATAATTTTTTGAAAATATTATATACCATTGAACTTGAAATATAAATTCCACTGCTTCGTTGAGATAGTAGGTTTTACTCACGCACGAGGGATGGAATCATTTCCTTTATGATTGAAATTTTAAAGTAGTTCATTATATATTAAATTAAAATAAATAATAATATTTCATAAATATAAAATCTATCAATTATTTACACATTTATATACATCCATGTAATGTGGGGATAAAACGATTACACCATCTTTTAGAGGTGGTAAGTTGTATATATGAAGGCAAGGTTCTTTAATTTATCGAAGTATATATAAAAAAAGAATATTGTAGTCCAATAATTATAATTAAATAAAAAAATAGAAATTATATTGCTTTTATTACATTATCGTCAATTCAAATCATGATCATGATGTAGATAAGAGATTAACGTGGAACAGTTGGTAAAAAAGACTACCTTATTTTAAAAAATCATCCATTGGATCATCAAATAGGGACTATAGGGTTTGATATTTTGGTAAATAATTTTCTACAAAATATGTCTTTGGATATTGGGAAGTGAAATGGGAATAGATTGGTTAAGTTAGAAGTCTCTATGTGTTGTGAATAATTGAGGATGGTGGTTCCCTTTTATAATTGAGTTTAGGGTAACATTCAGAATTTCTCGAAATTTATAATATAATACAGTAATTGTACATCTGAAAACCTAAAAATGGAATATAAATGAAAAAACATATTATATTATTGATAATATATTATCATCGTTTTGATTATTTTACCATTTGGGAAATTTATAATAATTTAACAGATTATTAATTCCACAAACTATAATTACTGTCAAATTTGATAATATTTATTAATTTGATATTATAAAATCCAATAGAGTAATATATCATATAGAAAATACATTAAATACATCCCAATTTTGACATTTTCTTCTAAATAATTCTTGGATCACATTGATTAATTGATATTATATTATTTTCATATTATTTATATAATTTATTTGGAACATACATTAATTCAATAATTACAGCATCATCATTGTGTAAGGATTTAATGTAATTATAAAATGAAAAATAAATAAAATAAAATTACAATAATGTTGAAAAATATTTTAAATTTCCAATGACAAATTATACGCAAACAAAACATGAATATAACACCATATTTGTAGTATTATACAAATTTAAAACCAGAGTAACCCATGTTTAACTTGAAATTATTTAATATACTATAAAGGTCATGACCATAATCAAATAGTCAAAATGGTCATAAATATAAATCATTAATTATTATATTTAATATTCACTCATATAATAAAATTTTCTTAGTTTTTGATTAAATTAATTTCTTCATATCATTTTAATTAAAAAATTTATATTGATTTTTCGATTAAATATAGAATTTATGATGCATTGTTGTGAACCCCGATAAGTGAACAATGTCTCCCATAAAAATTAAAATAATATTAAAATGATGAAGATAAATATTTTCTACTTCTAAAATATTACTTATGGTTGAACATATATTATATTAGACAAATATATTATAAATATTATACTTATTAAAAATGAGAGTATGATATGTTTGACCTACAGATTATTTTTTAGAACATCACTAAAAAATTCAAATATGGATTGTTTTATGGTTATTTATAATAATTATATTATTATTTTTACCTTTAGTTAATCGATATACCCATTACCTTTGTAACAAATATTACTAAGGATACAATTAATATTGGAAAAAAATAAAAGGGCAATATTTAATTAATATTGGACTTCTGATTGAAAACAAGAATACATTTTAAAAAATCACAAAACAAAATTGGATGATTTTAATTTAAAACTAAATGAGAAACATTCATCATAATTTAGTTTTCTTAACAAATTCCATTTTAAAATCTAAAATAATTTATAATATATTAAATTATAAAATATAATAAAGATCTGAAATCATGTCATTTGATAAAAAATTTACTAATGAAAATTTAAAAATAACACAAAAAATTACCTTGGAAATAAATTCAATTTATATAAAATTTTCAACAAAAATAAGTAGTTTTCACAATTACATGAATAATTAATATTACCAAAATATTATGAAAAAATTATTTCATTATAATTTATACAATATGAATTCAAAATTGAAATTAATTTTTTAAAATAAGTTTTTTATTTCTTCTAGAAAATAATATAAAATAACGAAATGATGAAAACAAATATTTGAAGAAAACATTTTTTCAAGAATAATGATAAATTACTCAAAAATATGTTATCAATGTTTTAATAACATACTTATTAATTAATATTGATTTGGACCTTTTTATTTATTTCATAAATTACTTATTTGTAATATTTTTTCCAATTTAATGGATAGGATATAATAGGAATGTAATTTTTTAATAATATTCTACAATTCTTCATAACTTGTTATTGCATGCAACACAATATATCAATGAAATAAATTTATTTTAGAAGAAATTATATAAAATCATGGGGTGTTGCATTATACCCCATTATATTAAATTAATCAATATAAATTATTCACGATCCCAAAAGGGTTATTTTTTATTATTTTATTCAAAAAACCCCACATCATAAAAATAAATAATAAAAAACAACATAAAATGGAAAGATAGACACATAAATGTAAAATTAAGTAACATATGACTAGGTTTACACATTGGAAAAGGTTATATTAAGGGATTGGAAGGGAAAAATAATCCCTTATAACAAATAGAGAGTGATAGAGATTAAAGTCAAGATAAGGTTAATGACCACAAAACTATAGGTCAAATAGGTCTAAAATGTAATTCATATCTTATAAGATAATGAAATTAGAAAAAAAATTATTTAAAAACCCAATGAAAATAAACACTTACTTTATTTCTTATTATATATGTAATCTCAAAATTTGGGTAATCCTTGATCAATTTCTATATCAACTATTACTCCATGAAATGATGCTGAAATTGAAATTCATGAATAACATCAAAATCGTAAGATTTTTTATGTGAGTAAATTTATTTCATTCTATATATTGTTATCTTAATATAAATATTTTTATCATAGGTAAAACATTATTCATAAATCTTCATATTCTTATGTAATACATTAATCTCTCAACCATCATCTAAAAGTAATCATAAAATATATCATAAATTGTAACCCTTATAAAACTTTTAGAAAATTTGAATAAAAAACCTTCAAAACAATGTCAATAATATACAAAATCAAAATATTAAGAATATCTAAAACAAAATTATGATTATCATATTTTTCACATCGAACATAATTTTAATGTATTATCATTTATACTTTAGATATATTGTAATAACCTGAATTACCCTAAAACATTAGTGAAAACAATCATTCTATAATATCTTAACTCATTCCTCATACCATAAACTATTAAATTCTATTATATCAATCATGATAACATATACCATATTTTCATCATATAAATAATCAGTTATAAGGACATAAATTCTATCCCATTAATTTTATCTCATTATTCTTATCTCATTATTATGCTAACATCATGCAAATATTATTGGTTTTATGTTTATTAATCATTTTTTCTTTGAAAACATCACCTGAACACCTCAATATCAATTCATGGTTACACACACTCATAAAAAATTAACATCCTTAACGAAAAACTAATTTGTATAAATCCTTAAATGATTCATTATTTTTGGATACCGTAGAATTTGTTCTCAAACAATATTCTTGAATTCCAGAACACAAAGACTCAATCCTGATGCTACCATATTAAACAATTAACTTAGCGTAATAATTTTAGTCAATAACATCTCTTTTAGAAGATATATCATATGTATTCTCCTTATCATTATCAATATAACCATTACTCATACAACCATACCAATTCTAATTACGATTTTTTCTCTATTTGGAATCAATTTCCATAATGCCCATAAATTCCAAATATAAAACATATAGGTTTTAATAATTCATTAATAATACCATTATTCTCATCCCATTAAATATTACGATGAAATTAATTTAATTGTGTCTCAATCCACACTAATAGAATATTTCGGTTCCATCTAAATATTATTACTGATGCATCTTCCTACATTATCTACATGAGGAAAATTTTAATCTTGTTTTCTCTATAGTCACAATGAAACTACAAACTTATCTAATGATATTGGTTAGGAATATCAATAATTTAATATTATTAATAATATTACATTATTTTTTATCTCTTATAAAAAAATGTTTCACCTTCAAAATCAAATTTCACTTGGTTTCCCACATGGAAGATCATTTCGTTGTCTACCGAAATCCATGTTATCATGAATCCTCTAAGTTCCATCCATTTTCAAAAAACCAAAAAATAGAATGAGAAACACTATTCGTAGTGGGAATAAAACATAATCATAAGAAATTATTTTTCAGAATATTTTATTCATTTTCAATTCGATAATATAAATATTTTAAGGTATACTTATACTTCTTATTAAGGGTCTTGCTAAGGTTTTATCATTATTGAATCTAAATAATAACATGACCTTTCTCTGATAACAACAACTATGGTCATAAATATACCAAAAATAATATAATTAATACCTACCATAGCACTCTATGGTTGGATACGCGTCTTTGGGGAGACACACAACAATCTCAAGAGGCTTCCGTTAACACATTATGCCCTTGGTCAATGATCCATGCTTTATCCCACACTCACAAGTTGGAGTTCCCACACAACAGATTTCTTCCATTTCCTTTATACCAACTACAACAACCCATAGATTTTATACATATATATTAAATCATTTTAGATAAAAATTCCCAACATATCATTACAAACCAATGATAAAAATGTATGGATTTGGTGCATTTGGTAACATAAAAACATAATGAAAATGTTCATAAAATATATACCTCATATCTTGATTAATTTTTTATAAGTACATCCTTTTTAGAAAATCATTCATAATACCATACATTATATCATGGGGAAATAACACTAAGAATGTTTGATCTTATATTCTCAATATGGGTAAATAAAGGAGATAATTACAATAATAAATGAATATGGGTATAACAACAAGGAAAAACACTAGTAAAATATAAAATCCATATTAATGGTCATAATATTAAATTATGGAATAAATTATAGTAATTGATAAGACACAAATAATATGGGAACCAAATAAAATGATTAATTCAAATAATATTGGCACTTGACTAAGAATTTTAGGCATTCGCAGTTGCATAAAAATTTATTTCTATATTAGTAAAATCTCACATCCTAGACGATCACAACAAAAAACATCCATTAATGAATTGATTTCACTCCCCATTAAATCAATGTAATACTAAACCATGTTTACATCCCGATCCATTCCTATATTATAGAACCCATCTTACACCAAGTTTTAAATCAATTTTACTGAACTGATATCACTCCTCATTCTAGTCCTCTCTATCCCAGGAGACATAAATCATTAACCAGTTCATTAGAGGGTGAAAATAGGTCACATCCATTACATAATTAAAACCATATATATATGTCCCACATTAACATAAATTATTCATTGTATCATAACCAATGAAAATAAATTCCTTTTATAACCTTTTAATTATTCCGTAACATGTGGAAATGAAATGGGTTTCATAAATATCATTCCATTAAAAACATAAAAAAATTAAAATGAATTAGGATAAATTAGTTTATTCATAACCCTAGTAATTTATATGTATCATTAAATAATGTTATCTTATATGGATACTGGTTTTGATGTATCACTTAAATTAATTATTGAGGAAAATTCCATTCCATTTTTTAAATTTTTTTAAAATGCAAAACAATTATAAAAGGAAAAAATTATTCTTTCAAACAAACCATGTAAATTTATAAATAACTACTCTATAAATTAATGGATAATAATAGTAATAATTTCCACTCATTCTATATTAGTTTAAAAAATTTCCATTAATATTCTTTTTGGAAAAGTCCTAATGTTCATGGTCTAGGAAAAACACAAAAATAGTTTCTCCAAAATGATTATAAAATAGTCAGACATGTGTATAATGTATTTCAATAAAATTAGGAGAATATTAAAAAACATTTTTTAACATTTTATTTAAACATTAAAAAGTAATATACATTTTACCAATTAGATTTTTAAAATAAATAATACTGAAGAAAAGTGATACTGTTAAATAACCCGTTACTGATTTGGTATTATATGAATCAAAATCCCCATTTAATAAATTACATAATATGATTATATAGATCTAAATAATTTTAATAATTTTTATCATAAAATTAATTCATGTAATGAATATACAGTACACTGAGGAGATTATTGGTGAATAAGTCATATGCCACATAATAATTACGGTTATAAGAGAAAACCTTATATCTAGTTCAATATTATTCATAAGTTATCAATTATGATGTGTAATGGTTATAAATATTTCAATAACTTATACTATTGAAATAATAAATTTTATAACATCATATATACTTCTTTATTAACATTTTCCATGCCTTCATTAATAATGTTTTATTATTTTTCCTATTTTAGAGAGTTAATTTCTCTATCCTATCTTGTATTTTTTTCATGAATTTTCACTTTCCCCTTTAAGTAATATAAACCCATCATTTATATAATGATATTAATTTTATTAATATAACATTTAATAATAATATATAGTGTTAGAAAAGTAATTTAATGTTGGTCATGGAAAACTAATCAAATTACTCTGTCGAGATGGTAGACCACGTGTCGGCACAAGCGATGATATAATTCCCCTAATGAGTGAAGTTATAAACTAGTGAAAAATATATTAAATTTAAATAATAGATATAATTTCATAAATATAATATATAAGAATTATTTAAATACTTATAACCATCCATGTTATGAGGTGATTAAAAACGAATTGTATGATGACGTCGAGATAGTATGTCACACGCACAAACACACAATGATTTTGTTTTTTTGTATGATGAATAATACGGAAAAAGTAGTTGTTAAATAATCATAATAACAAATAATAATATATATAATAATATATTTGTTACTTTAGGAAATAAATATTTCATAATGAAGAGTACAAGAAACAAATAAAATTGAAAGAGTGTGCAAATCCGATAACAATCTCTTAAACTATACTGGTATAGATATTCACCTAGGGACATCAGGATTGGTTAATTTGGAAGGTCGTTACCTCCAAAAGAAGGATAAGGAAGTTTTGTAAAACATATGTCTGTTTTGTTTCAAATATAAGGCTCAAAATGTTGTTAATAATTGAGAGGTTAGGATCCCTTGCTAAATTTTGGTGGGTGAACTTTTAGAGTTTATCAACATATAACTATATAAATAATTAATTCTACATTCAATGACATAAAAATGACATATATATGAATATAGGTTGAAATTTTAGAACATATTTATTTATTTATTTTTAATTTTTTTATAATATTTTATTTTTTTAATAATTTAATAAAATATTAATTGGAAATACATTAATATTCTGAAATTTGGAACTATTAATTATAATGATGTTAACAATATGAATATAAAAATATATATTAAATCCAAAAAAATTATACATAAATATTATTTCACATGATTTTATAAAATTTGGGTGACTCCTTAATTTGTTAAAAAACCTTACATTAAATATTTTTAATATTATTTATTGGACATTTCAATTATTTAAATAATTACTTCATAATCATTTTGTTAAAATTTCAGGTAGACTTTTATAACATATCCATTACAAAAAAGAATATAAAGAATATAATGAATTAATCCATACGAATACAATATAATGTTTTACATAACATCTACATATCACCATGAAATAAATATTATACTTATTGAAAATAAGTTTATTACATGTTTGACTATCAATAATATAAAAATATATGTGGTTTGTAACAAAAATTGTGTTGGAAAAAATTATAATAAATCCCATAATAGAATTATTTTTGAAATTATTTAGTCATAAAATAATATTTATTCAAACATTTTTTTTCATTTAATTGTTCTTATCATTTTATTTAAATTAATTTTAATTAAATTCATTAATTAAAAAAGTAATGCATCATGGTTTTAAAATCCATTAAGGTAAAAATTTATTCCATAAAAATTTAAAATATATTATAATGATAGTTATAAATAATTTATCATAAAAAATAACAATCGTGGTCTAAAATATATTTTGAATGACCAAATATTAAAAATGATACACTAATTAAAAACAATTGTAGGACATTATGAACTTTCCGTTAACTAAAATACAAATTGGGTCTTAATTTCAAAAATGTGGTCCTAAGAGGTAATAAATTAGACCCATAAATTATTTTGGTTGATAAATACTCATAAATTATAATTCGATGAAATTTTTTGGGTTATTTTAAAATGAATATCATATTATCTTTATGATAGGATACACAATTTACTCTTTAACATGAAAACAAAAATTTCTATGGAAATAATACAAATTGGAAGAAATATAAAAAATATTTATAATATTTGAACCCTCTAGGGAAATATATGAATACTCTTTTTAATATTAATAACACACAAGTACAAGAAATTTTTTATAATTTTTTCTGAAAATACAATAAAAAAACATTTTTTAAAAAAATAACTTCGTTAAAATGTAAAAAATTTATGAAAAAATCATATATAAAATCAATATAAAAAACATCATTTAAAAAAATTAAACTTATAAAAATTTAAAAATAATTCAATACATATTTGTTTCTTGTATTACAAGTAAAAGAAAATATAATTTTCCATAAAATTCACCACTTTTAACAATTATTTTAAATCATGTTTAAATAATCTAATAATATAATTTTAAGATAAAATTAACATTATGAATTAAATATGATATTAATTATTTCAATTAAATATTTTATAACATATAAAAATTAATATTTACTCACTAAAATGAAAACAAAATAATTTTTGAGGGAAAAATAATTTTAAAGAATAATTTTACTTTAGTAAAAATTATTTGATAATATTTCTCTTCATATTTCAATAAATTATTATAGACATGGACCTTTATATTTATTTCATAAATTAACTTTTCATATTTATTCATTTTAATTTAGCAACTATGTTATAATTGATATATAATATTTTATTAATATTTTTTATATCTCCAAAACATGACTTTCTATAGAACCCAAGCAATAAAAAACATTATTATTTTGAAAAATATTTTGTAAATATATCAGGGTTTTATAATTCCAATTTTTAAATTATATCTACAATTATAAACAAGTGATACAACCCTAGAAGTACCAAATTAATTCCTTTAGTCATCAAAAATTAAACAATACATTCCAAGTATATTGTTATAATTGAATATAAAAAAATTATAAAAAATAAAATATGGATATAATATTTTCATTATTAATTAATTAATTAACATAATTTTTATTCTGAAAGTTGTTTTCTTCTGAAGAACTAATATGTAAGATTTGATAGGGTATATCTCAAAACCAAAATTTTTCTGTTGGTTGTGACCACTCTCTCTATCTTATTTTATATGTCTGCATGGTGTTTTAATATGATTATAAACTATGTACAAATATCTATTACTTATTTATCTATCTCATTCAACCATTAATTGATTTTTAACACATTTATCAAGATCATTTGTAAAATGTCATCATCAATAAAAACTCAAATGGAGGCGAACTCTTCTATCCTATAATCCTATTATTTATTGCACATTGAAGGAAATTATTCATTTTAATTGTTTCACAAAACAATGGAATAATTTATATATATAAATTTTTTCTTACCTGTGGTTGTAAATTATAATTTTATAATTATTATTTCATTAAATGAATTTAAGAAAATAATTATCACACGGTTTTGATTGTCCATCTTTATACCCAATTCTCATTGAATTATCTAAAATGTTCTTTCAAAATGATCACCTTTTTGTGTAATATGATTATATACACATATATTAATCTTAAAAAATTAATTCATTATTAATTATTTAATATTTTTGATATATTCATTGATTATTATAAGAGGAAATATTATTCATTCCATTCCATTCCATGGGAAATTCTTATGCATATACATTATGAGTAGTTTTTTATACAGAAAAAATGATTGGAGATGTTATGATATGTGTTCATAGATAGTTATGTAATATATTTGGTAATTTTTTCATCTTATGAGATGTTATGTATGATATTATGGGTTATATGTGATCTATGATGGTTCTATGACAACAATATAATGTGGGTTTGGTGGTAATCCAGGGATTAAGCTTCAATCATGTTTTATATTTCTGACAGTTTCCTATAATTTCATGAATTTATGATACCATTATAATTATGTTATGATATTATGATATTATTTATGATCCCTTATTTTTATAATATCATATGATGTAATTTGAGTAACATTCTTTCATTATTTTAATTTTTATTTCTTTAGTATGATATTTAGCTCTCCCCATTATTTAATATATTCCCATTGTTATCTTATACAGTGTTTGGGGATCAAAATGATTTCATAGATCAAAATAGAAAATAAAATAATGATTTTTTGTTTTTGTATCCTTTTAATGTATTTTATAACAAATATTCCAAAGACACAAGGCCACGTTGTCATTGTGTTGCATTTATTTGTGGTTTGTGTTAAAAATAAAAATAATTATCTATTTAAATTGAATGGTTAAGAATTGTTTTATAAAAAAATAATGGTATATTTATTTCAGGATTACGACTACAATACATTATTAAGAAACAATGGGATAAGTCTTTGTATAGTAGATTGTCTTAAAATTTCGTCGAATACCATAAGGAGTGGTATGTAATAAATTATAACTGTTCATGGAAATTAAAAGTGGATGTGTATATGGAAATGATATAGTTATGTGTAATAACCTTTATAATAGATCATTTGTATATTGATAAATCATCACCTGGTTCATGATAAATATTTATTATTGCACAGTTACTTTGAAACTCATAGTGGGTATGCATTAGAAAATTCAAACTCGTTATGACCCATTATGCCAGTCATGATGTGATTGTTATGATTTAAAACCAAATACGAAAATTACTGTGGATAACCGAGATTGAATCCAAGAGAATAATAAGTTAGTATTTATGCATCATTTATAAAATATTCATTTCATGCTCATATATTTACTTTTTTAGAAAATTATTAGTTTGAGTGTTATCATCCAAGAGATTATTTTATATATAATTAATGACTAGAACACGAATTAAATAATGAATGGTGTGACTAATTATGCATTAATTATATTCACATATATTATATTATTATAGATCTACACATTCATTAATATATTGATATTTTTGTTCAATCATTCGAACACCACCTCTAAACATTGTGTTTGCCTTATCTTTGAGAGAAACAGAAAGATAAATTATTAAATCTATATTATATTGCTCCTATCTATTCAATTTTATAGAATGAACCTCCTAAAATATAATTTTTTAATTCCCTTATGGGAATTTTAATCTACATTTGTAATGGACTATTTTCCTTATATAATTCCAAATTCATTTTTCTGATGAGAGAAGTCACTTTTCCAATCTTGATTCTTCATTGGATGTTATACATGTTTAATGAAGGGTTAATATAATTTAGAATATGGTTCTGAATAATTGGTTATAATTATTAATGAAAAATAATATTGGTCAAAACCAATTAAGATAAATGTGAAAGTAATGTATGAATACATTACCATTATTAGTGATTATACAATTTATTCCCTAATGATATTCAAAGAATACCTCTTAACTAAGTGGTTGTAACATCAATCATACATATATTGGGATATTTGTCTATATCCCAAACTCTGTATAGAGTTTCCCCTATTTAGTTAGAATAAATAGTGAATAATTTACAAGGGAATCTTGTTTAAGGTTTTATATTCCTATGTTCGTTTCTGTGGGGTGTGTCAGTCAGCTTTGTAGACTAGAAATCTGGGTTAATATGAATCTTCATTTATTATAATGAAAAAAAAATCAAGAAAAAAATAAAGAACCCTATTCCATGGATAGATGAATTAGTTAATCAAATGAGTAGGTGGAAAAAATATTCTATGATAAACCTTGGGTCAGGATACCACTAATTAAATAGAATAATTGATATATTCGCAAAAACGCTCTTCAAAAACATTGCATACACAATGAGGTCATGTTGATGACCTTTGGACTCAAAAATGCTCTAGAAATAATTATGGATTTAATTCATAGATTCATTAAATAATTACACAAACAATATGTGGATGCCAATATTTATGACAATCTTATATACTCCAATTTCATGGAGGAGAAAGAGTATAATTTCAAAACAATGATAAAGAATTTGAAAAAGAATAATTTATATAAAATGTATTTTAATTGAGAGCCTTAGATTTAGGAAGTATACGTTCTGGGGAATTTTTTCCCCATCAATGGGTTTACAATGGATACTGGTATTAAAAATAATATTGGGTAGTGTGAAAGACCATCATAAGTAAAGAACCATATTTTATATACTCTAGATTGGTATTAAAAATTGTTTTTTATAAAATTATCATGGTTTTTATATCCTCTAACAGTGTTGACTCAAAAGGGATTTCATATTTTTTGTTCTAATGAATGAAATAAGTTCTTCAAATGATTGAAAAAAATTTATAACATCACTACTACTTACAGTACCCACATGTGAGGACCATTGTGTGCAATATATTAATGTTTTCTTGATGAAATTTGGTTGAAAATCATTCCCAAAACATTCCAATGAATTTCCTAGAGTTGGATTCTATAATATTTGCAATGAAAATAAGGTAGCATTATTTCATTTGGGAAATTTTTCAAATAAATAAGGATAATAAGATCCTAAAATATTTAATCACATCATTGGAAGTAATTATTCACTATATAATATGGATAAAGATGATCAATTAATAATAATTCTAAATCATCTACAATCCTAATAATTAAAAAAAAAGTGATAGACATAATATGTAGAAACAATATGATTACCATAAAAAATTTTGTAATTTAAATGGATCAAATAACCATTGACTTGTAAATGGTATACATGAAAATCATTAATGATGTAATTCATCATTACTATCATAAATTATTATACAAATATAAAATATTGTGATGTTAATTTTTTCTTTAGAACATAGTGTTGAAATTTAAATGAAGGTGGAAGAAAAGAGAATATTAAAGTCCCCATATTTGAAAATTTATGAAGTAATTATAAAATCTCTATCATAAAATTTTCCTACTATAAAATAGTAATTTAATGAAGGTGCTATTGAATGTTTAAAAAAAGTAGAAATTCTATATCCACACAATGATCTTGAAGAGGTATCAAGATCTCAGAGAGGACTATTTGTGTGAAAATATAAACGATTAAATCCTAGAATATATCTCATTGTTCATAGAGTAACATCATGTGATTATGGAGAGGAAAATATATAATATAATGACCTAACCAGTACACATAAACATATGAAAATGTGACTAAATCACCATTTATTTTTTATTACCAATCCTAATAAATCTAGAATGATGATAATATATTGGTTGTGGTGGATTATCTTATGATGACTAATCCTATCATTCAATTAGAATATAATTCTCACTCAATCAAATTTCAAGGACATACTTGAGAGAAGTTTTGAGGTTACATTGAATACAATTATCAATGGAATATGGGTGATACCTAAGACTTACATATATTTTATAGAAAAATATGTCGTAGGATCTAATCACCATCTCGAACACCATGCTGGTTTATCTCCCCCAAAACAATTCCCAATACGAGTGAACATTACAAAAACTATATGAAATAATGAAATCATACCATATAGACATCATATAAGGATGCTATTAATATCTTCCTCTACTCATGTTCATTTAGAACAATAGTTTACACTCCATGATCCATATAGATCCAAATTTATCTCATTAAATGGTGAAATGTGGGACACTTGTATGCTGATATGAGGTTGTTCAATGAATGAAATATTGAACGTAAATACCAGAGGAAATTTAAAAAAAATTAACACCATTTAGAATCATCTTATGGATTCCTAATGTTAATAGATAATCTATGTTCTCAATCATTGACATAAAATAAATTTCAATGTTGGAGATATTTTTTTCTTCTCCATATCAGCATGAAAATGGGTAATATTAATTTAGAATAAGGGTGAACAATGTTCGAGTTAAATCATCCCTTGGTGATTGTTGATCGCATTATAGCCATTAAATATGAACTCCCATTCTCACTAAACCCTTATCACGTCTATGATTCCTTCCATTTATTCCTTTTGAGAAATTAATATATTAAATCACTCGGATTTAATTAATTCATAATTTGTACAATTAGATAGTAATCACATTTATGTGGTGAATTTGGTGATGATCTTGTATTGTATTGATAATATTCAACACAAGATAAAAACTTTATATTTCATTGTAATATAGATAATCCACATGTTTGTGGAGTCGACATTGTATTTTAAGGTATAAAAGAACCATAATTACCCATGAATATTTATATATTCGTTATTAAATTGAAATTTCAATGGTAAAACATCTTATGGCTGAGGGTGGGTGGTATAATTTAATGCCCTGTAATTTTAGCAATGGAATAACCCTTATTAATATATAATTTATTAAATATTAGTTATTATATTTCAAATGCACTATTTTATAAATTGAAATATGTTTTTTATAATTTATAAATTATATATAATGATAATTACATTTCATAACTACTGAAAAAATTTCATTGTGAGAAAATATAAATTCGTATATCAAACATATAATAATTTGGGCATTATATATCCTCCAAAATAACCAATCTCATTAAAATCACTATAAAAGGAAAGTAGAATATCATCAAACCAATATTAAAATTGAAAAATGAGTATTTATATATATATACACAGGATATAAAATGTATTCAGATTAAAATTGAATGAAATATAGAGTTTTTATTTAATGTAGGGATTCTTTTTATGGATTAAAAATCCTATTTTTTGGAGCAGTAATCTAAATGTTTGAAAATTCACCTAAAACTATAGTAGAAAGATGAATATTTTAATTAAAAAAACTTAATTTGGTATACTATCCTCACCTAGAAAAGTGTAAACTAATATTAATAAATCATATTTTTTTCTTGTTTACATAACTACACAAGTAAATCAATGTTTTACAATTTATAACTCATTCCATAAAATCTGATTTCAATATATATGTTATCATTTTTACAAAAAAAGATTTTGATTTTAAATATATTTGATCATATTTTAATCTTCTTATCAATTTTTTCTATTATAATGATTATATATATTTAAGATACATTAATTTTATTTAATATTGGTAATAAAATATACTATAATATTGAATGTGTAATTTTGCAAATATATTAGAAATTTTTTTAAAAATTAAATTTCTCATACAATAATTTTTTCCTAAAATGGTTTTAATATTTTGAATCTACACATCAAAAATGATGAATGGTTAAATTTTTTAATTTTTTAAAAGTAGTTGAATTTTTTTTAATTGTGAAATAAATTATTCAACATTATATGAAGAATAGATGAATTAAAGATACATTGATGAGGTAATCACATATTATTTCAAACTAACAACTACATTATACTATAAATAGTCATAAGATTCAAAAGGATTTATTATATTGAGATAAATAACTAAACTAATGATGATATTTCTCTAAAAGACCACTCTCATCAAATTACAAATACCAAACATGACAACCCCTTCTTCTCACATCATCTATTAGTTTCATCATTCTTTATTGATGCTTTTTGCGTTAAAAATATTTTAAACCATTTCCATATTCTACGGTATTCCAAAAAATATTAAATCAAATCGACTTATGTTGTTTCTCGATGAGATGACATTCAGGAGGTAATATACTCAATTTAAATATATTAAATTATCTTATTATTCTACATTCTCCACACCTACAACTCCATCATGAAATAACTTGTATGGAATACAAAATTAAAATTAATATTATTTTCTTATGAAATAAAATTTCTAAGCTCATGTCATTTACTCTTATATCAATGCATTTTCTATAATATGGTTTCAAAATTGCCCCCATTTACAACGCAATATTTTTCTCAACAAAATTCATTGATGGTGATAAAAATATTACTATGATTATATTTTATAATAATTACTATTTATAAATCAACTAAGCTATCTAATCTATATATAACACTTATATAAAGTAAAATTATTTTTGTTTTTAATAGGTGAAAAAATTATAAATTATCATACTTCAGAATGTTAACGTTTATTCTAAATTAATCATCCCAATATCAGAAAAAAATAGATAAGTGGAACAATTATAATTTTTTGAGGTTCATTAATACGATTACATTTATCTTATGTATCTTCATTTACATTTTATTATAATAGCAATAATTATCCTTAAGTGATATGCCCATGAAACAATAAAATTAACACCCTTATGAAAACTAAATTACATATTATATCTAATTGAAATGGTTATAAATGAACATAATATAATTATATTAAATTAAATATTGAAGAAGTTTTTTAATAATAAAAATATTAATTCTAATATGATAATACATGTCCTTATGAGCATGTTAAGGACTATCATTGTATATAAGGTAACATATCTCTTCAGACAACCATTTCTATTTTTGTTATGACTTTTCATTATATAAATAACATTTTTTCTTTTTAAATTATTAATGATATTAAAAAATTTATAATAATTTCCATACAAAATATACCTATCTTATTATCAATTACATTAATTGGTTAATACATGTTTTAATTTAATTTCTCTAATGCCTTCTATAAAAATCATAATTGATTAAATATATAACTTCTATCTGTTAATCGATTAATGTCACACAAATTGCATTTCCCTTTTCAAAATAATGATTATATAAATTGAAAGAATATTTTTTACAAATATTATAGATTAAATATAGTTTTGATAATATAATTCAATAAAAATACTTTATAAAAAATCATTATCAAGTTCCTTACAACATTGTTGTAATTTTCAATTCTAAACCCAATTCTCAAAACTGAATCATGAATTTTTCATAATGAAATCTATTTTTTTGAGACCAATGATGATATACTCATATATGAATGTAAAAAATATTTAATTCCATAATATATTGGGAATCATTATTAAGAATCCTTGGATTATGACATGTCACAATATTATGCATCCCATTTATTTACATGGGTATTTCCTATGTTTATCAAAAATGAATAATTATATTTTAGGGAAATACATGATAAAGATAATGTTATGATCCATGAATCATTATAAATATATATATTTTTTACTATTATTTATCATGACATTTTATGTATTGGATAAGTATACCAACGAAATCCATGTTAGTACATCGTTCACCATGTTATATTTTTATGCCGGTTATTCGTGACATATGATATTTTTCATATTTTATATTACATCAAATTTTAAATATGTCAATTATTTGATTATAATATGATAAATATATTATAATTTTATGTCATAATCATGATCATAATCATTTATTAAATCATGTCATGTTGTTTGACTCACGTGTTATGCTTCATTGTGATGTCTATTCCCACTCTAAGAAATTTTTTATCATGTCTCTCATTTATGAATTTCCAGGATGATACTCGGTTGTTTTAAGTGTTTTAATAATTTACATTCTAATTATATATAATAAAATAATGATATTTTTTTTAGTTTCCTTTAATGTATCATGGACCTATTCATATATTGTCACCAAGTCTCATGTTATTTGGGTTGTGTTTATTTATTGTTTATGTTTAAAATCATGTCAAAAATTTATAAAATCCATTGGATTATATACTTTTATTCTACATCCAAATGGTCAAATATAATAAAATATTTTATAATTAATTTTTTAGTGATAATTAACAAACCATCAACTTGTAATGAGATACATGATAATAAATTGAGGATTAATAAGAAATTAATAGAGTTAAACAATCCTATAATAATATTTATGTATATTAAAAATTCTATATTAGATGGAATCTAGGTTAGATGGATACTTAATATATTAATATTTTAAACTCCAAGGGAACTATAGCTTTCAATGAATGAGTTATATTTATAGGTAAATAATATATATTTTATTAATATTATCCTTGTATAACATCAATGTATGTGAAAGAGCATTCTGCCTTCTTTAAAATGAAATACATATTTATGGGAACACTGATTATTTATTTAGGAAAAATTATTAAATAAAAAAATTAATAAAATTCATTATATTTATATAAATATAAAAAAATTATTCATTAAATAAGAGGGAAATAAATATCAAGTATACAAAAAAATAGTTTTAATTTTCTTACTCATGGAACTCCAAAAATATAATACAATCATGTATATTTATTAAATTAATTATATTTTTTATAAAAATAATAGAAATATATGTATCAAGAAATAAATGATTGAGATAAGTATTTTATTGAAAAATTAAATGGTTCCATGGTATTCATAACATAAGGATATATATAACCATTTGGTATATATCTAAATATTTATATATTTAATAACTAATTATATATTTATGTACAGATTGTTTATGTTAAATTAGTATAAAATAAATTCATTCAATAAAATTTTTCATATAATAATCATTAAATATCGATATAATATCACTTTTTTGACCATGTAGATTATAGATCAAAGATGATATTAAATCATGTATTTAATATAACTGATTATATAATTATAAAATTTTTATTTATGTTATACTTATAAAATTATACAAAAAAAATATTAGTATTTATATAATATGAGAAAAGATCATTTAAAAATTGATTTTCCATATAATGGATTTTTATAAAAATTAAATTTCTTAAAATAAGATATTCAATTTAATTTTATCGTTTGAATCATTATACTTAATAAATAAAGTTTATTCAAGATTTTAAATATTTAAATTTTTTTGATAAATAATTAGTTGGAATGATAATTAAATGTGGTGGAATATGTTAATACATGGTAAATATGTCAAGACATGTATTGTGAAATAAACAAGTGTTATTTACATATTATATATGACCTTTTTGAGACATGGATGTTATTTGTACATTTATAATAAATATTTCCTCATCAAAAACCTTATCTAAGATGATTATAATGATATTCCATGATCATAATTTATATATTATATACAAACTAAAAAACATCTCTCATATTAATTTATAAATAACTAACATTCCATGTATTCCAAACTACTCATAATGATCCATTTTTACCATATCTTGTTAATTTCCCAAAATTTCACACCTTATTTGTGTTTGAGGTAATCAATTCAAAATAAAGACTCCCAACACCTTTGTTAAATGTCACCATATGTTAATATCTACCATTTTTATACTCTAACACTATTATCAATAGATAATTATATAGTATTCTCATTCCAATTCCTATTATTTATAATTTTTAAATATAGTATAATAAATTTAGATATATTTATATTCAATAATAAGCATATATTGATTAATAAATAATACATTTTTCATTGGAGTGAATTTATGTTTTGTTTAGTTGGACCACATTAAAGAATGATACTAATATATTTAATCATTATAATTATGAAGGGGAAGGAATAATTAATATATATTAAATATATATTATATGTAACAAATTTTTATGAATTTTTATGATTTAGGAATGGTAATAATCAAAATAATATAAATTACTATATAGCTCAATAGTTTATAATGTGATTAATAATTATAAAATTCCTCCATTATCACTTGGTGTTCATTCTATATTACATTTTTTGTATTAGGATGCATCCCATTACTTTTTATTCTTAACTTTGATACCACCGTTCAAATATCCATTATCATCTCATTCTGATAACATCCATCATTTATCGATCATATAAATTTTTTTTATATATATTTTTTCATTATTTCTTAGGATTTATTTGGATGTTTTGTGTTATCATCATCCATATTAAATATGTTTATCATTAATATTTTTTACATTTTTTTTCTAAACCATCAAATATAAATAATTTTGTGTCATAAGGTGATGACCTTTTTTGTGATTTTTTCTGAGGTGGATCTATATTAGATATTATTTTGTTTTATGTTTTTTAAGACATGCACTCGGTTTTGTTGAATTTTATGATAAAAACAACAAAATGGAAAAAATAATAAAATATCAATAATGAGAATCAATTTTCGAATAAATCTCATTTTTTAGAGATTAATTAGATATGCATAGCATAAAATATCCATCAAATCCATTTGAAGAAGGCTTTATTGAAAACAATAAATTCTATATTTTTTACCTTTTAACATGTATAAATAGACATAATAATAATTTTTTTTTATTTTTAAATAATTTTCATAATTTATTCATCTTTAATCAGTATATTTTCAAAATTTTATAAAAAATACTACCCAATGTTCACATTAATATGGGTATGGTTCTAGAAATTATTTAATGTTTTTTTGATATGGGATTATAACACCCCCTTTATCGAATTTTATTAATAATAAATTATTTATTATGAAAAATTAATAATAAATACTGAATAATCATAAAAAATATGTAAGGATTAGTTATTATTTCGAAATTTGATAAAATTTAATTAATAATTTTATAATAATATCATTAATTTAGTAAAAAAATTAATTAAAAAAATTATCCAATAAATAATCATATTCATAATAAAAACATAATAATTAATAATTTCATTTTCATAATATTATTTATTTAATTAAAAAAAATTAATTTATATATCCAAATAATTAAATATCAAATTTTAATTAATTATCATAATTGATTTGGTAATTTCCAATTTAAATAATAATAAATAAAAATTTATTTATTAATCTATGTGTTAATAATGAAAATAATAATGTTAATATTATTAATATTGTTAATTTGTATTTTAATTATATTTTTTTCATCTACATTATTATTATTTTTTATATTTTTTATTTTAAATAATTATTTTTATTTATAGAAGAAACATACATACATACAAAAATATAAGGAAATTCATGAATCTTGGGTATTGATCGTGAAAAATAAAGACTTGGAAATAAAGTCATAATAATAATAATTTAATGATAATAATTTGATGATTATAATGAAATTATTAGAATGTCATTATAATTATATTAATATTACTAAATTAAATATTATTTACGAAATATTTATTTCTTCTCCATTCTCTGTGGAAGTCTGGTGTTCCTCATCAATATGGTCTTCTTCATTGCTAACTCCAAACACTATTTCCCTTCCAGATGACACAATTTCAGCAACAAGACTTGGAGGCAAGTCTTGATCCCTTCCATCAGCTACTAAGGTACCATCTTCATCATTATCATCAATATACTAAGGTTCCTCTTCATCAAGTCCTAGACCTAGATCCCTCACATCCTTAGGCCTAGAAGGATGATCCACAAGACTAAACTTATCATAAATCTTCTCATTATCACTGACCCATTCTATTCTCCATGGATTCCAATTTATCTTCATGTATTTACAAATAGTGCCTATGATGCAAAAATTGTTCCTTAACAACACTGTCTCATCCTGAGACTCAGCTACTCCCATCAAATTGATCATAACCAAAATTAAATTTGTAAAGAATAGATCCTTGGACATTCATTTGGGCCAGGTCATATCCTCAATCTGAGTCATTAACAGTCTACACAGATTCACCTTAACACCATGTCTTAATATATGCAGTAAATAAATATCTTGGTATTTTAGATTTGCAAAGTCCCCTCTTCTTTGACTTATCACATGTTAGATGAACTTGAATAGTAACCGGTTATCTCCATTCATTTCTGTAGCAACAACTTTTCTTGGTCTACCATATCCTATTAATTCTTAAAAAGAAACTTCATATTCAAATAATTCACTGGTATGAGGTACTGATTTCGAGAAATCTCCATACTCTCTTTTATGTGGATCTTTCAGGCATTCATCCCACAAAATAGAAGAAAATGATTTTTCCATTCCATTCACGACTGAAACCTTTCTGTTCTCATCATATGATATCTCAAAACGAACAAACTCATAGAATTATTTTAACATCTTCGGATAATAAGTACCATTGTTGTTCGAGAATCATTCTACCCATTTCTGATCTTTTAGTACTTCAATAACTAAATAATTATTGGACATAAACCATTTTGTACATAGTGCTTTCTCAACTACTATATCCCTTAGAACAAGATGTGGACTTGTATGTTTCATCACTTTACTTACACCACTAGACTCTCCATTGAGTCTCTTTTCATTTATCTCATCATCATTCTAAATGACTGATGGCCTCTTTACTCTTTCCATTCTGCGAATCGCGAGGCTTAGGGTTCGAGAGAAATGAATGTTTCGGATCTAAGGCTTGAAGGTAAAGGGTTTGAGGTGGATTGATATGAGGTCAGGCATTTATTTATCATTTAGGAATCATGAAATAAATAAATAGAACAGAATAAGTAAAATAAAGACGATACAGATTCTGGCAGCTAAAGATATAGATTTTTAAAAACAGCACAATCCTAACGGTAGGTTATACGGGTGAGGATTCCTAAAGGTGAGGTATTCTATCGGTGAGGTCCACTAACAGTGAGGTATAGAGGTGAGGTTCACAATGGTGACGTATAAAAGCGAGGTTTCTAACGGCATGGTTTCTAACAGTGTGGTTTCTAATGGTGAGGTTTCAAACGGTGAGGTTTCTATCTTACAATTTCTATCTTTCCTATCTCATTTCTAATGTAACTTAAATTATTTGAATGTAATGTTTTTGTGAAAATGACGGTTAATTGATGTTTAGTACCTATAAATTCAAGAGTAATATCACCATTTTGGTAATGATCTCTCAAAAAGTGGTGCCTTACATCAATGTGTTTGTTCCTAGAGTGTGACACAAGATTCTTAGAGATATTAATTGTATTATTGTAATCACAGTTTATAGATACATGTCAAAAATGATATCCATAGTCTAGTAAAGTATGTTTCATCCACCTAATTTGTGCACAGAAACTACCAGGAGTAATGTAAACTACTTCTGTAGTATAAAATGCAACAGAATTAAACTTTTTACTACACCAAGATACCATGGATATACCTAGAATATGACATGTTACAGACGTGCTCTTACTATCTAACTTGCATTCATCAAATTCAGCATCTGAATAACTTATTAAATCAAATTATTTTACTTTCGGATAGAATATTTCTATATTAGTAGTATGTTTATGATATTTGATAATTATTTAACGAGCAAGAATGTGTAAATCTTTTGGATTAGCTTTAAATATTGCACACATGCACACATTAAACATAATATTTGGTTGACTAGAAGTACGATAAACTATACTTCCTATCAAACCTCTTTAGTAGGTTTGATCTACTGGTTTTCCAATTTCATCAGCATCCAACTTACATATAGTACTCATAGGTGTATTACTTTCCTTAATACTATCCAAACCAAAACGTTTAAGAGGTCCTTTGTGTATTTATTTTGATTAAAAATAATACCATTTTTATTTTGAAAAACTTGAAATCCTAGGATGTATTTGAGTTCTCCCATTAACCTCATTTCAAATTCATTTTTCATACTCTTTGAAAAAATAATACACAGGTAATTTTTAGACGATCCAAAAATAATATCATCAACATAAGTTTGTAATATCAAAACATCATGAAAAAATTCTGTTAATAAAGAGAGTTGAATAAGTAATCCCTTTTGAAAAACCTTTTAAAATAACAAAATTACTAATTCTATCATACCGAGATCGTGGGGCCTGTTTTAAACAATACAATGCTTTAGAAAGCATAAAAACTCGATTTGGAAAATTAATATTATTAAATCTAGGTGGTTGTTCAATAAAAACATCATCAATAATAAAACCATTTAGAATAGCAATTTTAACAACCATTTCATATAACTTGAAATTCAGATGAGCATCATAGGAAAGTAGAATCCAAATAGCTTCTAATCTAGCTAGATGTGAAAAGGATTCCTCATAGTCTATTCCAACCTCATGACTATATCCTTGTGCAATTAGTCTTTCCTTGTTTCTAATGATATTACCAAATTCATCAACTAAATTTCTAAAACCCCATTTAGTGCCTTTGGTTTATGTGCCTTTAGGTCTGTCAACTAATTCCCAAACATTGTTTCTTTCAAATTGATTTAAATCTTTTTGCATAGACATTGCCCAAAATTCATCATTGATTGCATCATTTACATTTTTAGGTTCTAACTATGAACGAAAGGCTTGATGTTCAACCGGATTTCTTAGAGAAGCTCTAGTCTGTGTCCCTCCCTCAAGATTACCAATAACAACATCAAAAGGTTGATTCTTTAGAATCCTAGATGATCTAGTAATGGTAGGACTAGAAATTTAAGGTTCTTTTCTATGTTTGGGATCACAAGGAGATGATTTTGGAATATTTCCAGATTTTCTTGACTTTATAGAAGGTTCCCTATTTTTACCAATATGGTCCAGAAAAGATAGATCTTCTTCATGATTTTCAATAGAAGACTTAGGTTCATGTAGATCAGTTTCATCAAATTTGATGTGAACAGATTCTTCCACACATTTGGTTATTTTATTAAAGAATCTATAATATTTACTAGTTATAATGTAACCTAGAATTATTCCCTCATCACAATTAGTAGAAAACATGTCATTATTATCCATATTATTAATAATAATAACTTTGCAACCAAAAACTATGAAGTAACTAAATTTAAGATTCCTATTGTTCCACAGTTCATAAGGGGTACTCTTAAGAAAAAGTCTTATCAAGAATCTATTTATAATATAATAATATGTATTCACAGATTCAACCCAAAAATATACAGGTTAATCATACTCATTAAGCATAGTTCCTGCAATTTCCAAAAGGGTTCTATTCCTTCTTTCTACGACACCATTCTGTTGAGGTGTCCTAGGGGTAGAAAAGTTGTGACTACAGCCATTGTGTGAGAATTATGATTCAAAATCATGATTTTCAAACTCAAGGCCATGATCACTTCTCATGTTTTTAATCTTATGTCCACTATTTATTTCTACAGACATGGAGTATTTCATAAAATAAGAACATCCTTCATTTTGTGAGCAAGAATGTATACCAAAGCGTATCTAGAAAAATCATCAACTAAGACATAGTCATGGAACATCCCATTTAAACTACAAACTATAGAAGGTACAAACAAGTCCATGTGAACCAACTTGAGAGCTTGAGAAGTTGAAACTTATTTCTTTAATTTGAATGAAACATTATGTTTCTTTCCCTTTGGACATGGAGTACATACTTTGTCTGATGGGAATTTTAGTTGAGGTAGGTCTCTAACAAAACTTATCTTATACAATTTCTTATTTGAGTTAACATTTCAGTGTCCAAATATTCTGTGCCATAGCCATGACTCTCTATGAGAAGCTTTTAAACAGGTAACCTTTTGGTTGGCTATAGAATTTAAATCTACAACATAAATATTTTCATTTCTGAAGGCAGAAAATACAAAAACAATTTTAGAATTATATACATGTCAAGTATCATTTACAAACATAACATTAAAACCATCATCACAAAATTGATAAATTCTTAACATATTTAATTTCAATCTATCAAAAAATAATACTTTAGAAATTAAAACTGAATCACTATTTCCAATCTGGCCTAAGCCAATGATTTTTCCTTTTGAATTATCACCAAAGGTGACATGTCCTCCATAAACCATGATTAAAATTTTGAAATAAGAGTAATCTCCAGTCATATTCCTTGAACATCCACTGTCCAAGTATCATGTCTTCTTATGGAAACTCTTCAAGCAGGTCTCTTACAAAATAGGTTAAAACAAAAAATGATTTTGGAACCCAGATTTTCGTGGGTCCAGACAGGTTTCCAAGTAAAACAACAGGTTCCTAGATTTGTCTAATGGGTCTCATACATTCAATAGATTCAAAATAATTTGCAAGATAAAAATTGTTTGATATATAAATATGTGAATATCTATTTGAAGAATAGGAATTTCCAAAATTGTAACTAGCATCATACTATCCAGATTTAGGAATTAATTTATTCAAAACAAGCTGTCTTTGTCCAGGTTGGTATCCGAATCCAGTGGTGTACTTTAGTGAAACTTGATTGCCTAGATTTTGAGTAAGAATGTTCATTCCATTTGTGAACTTCTCAAAATCTTTTATATGTTTCTCATTAGGAAATTTAAGTGGAGTTTTCCCCTTTAACATATGATCATTTTTTCGTTTTCTATACTAAGATCAGATTTAACAGTTCTGGTTAAAGCATATTTTTTCTTTAATGACTTGTACTTATCCTTCATCTCATTGCATGTTTCCTATATCATATTACATTTTTCAAATAATTCTTCACTAGACATGTTTTCAGAGTCAGAATCATCTCTAGAAAAATAAGAATTTAAACCTTGAGTTTCCAAAGTTATGTCAGATGTATTTGTCATGAAACACATATTGGTATGATAATTTTTAGAATCAGAAACCACAGAATAACTTGTGATGTCTTCTAAAGAACTCCATGTTGCCTTAATAGTATTCTTATATTTTCTGTCCTTGTAGTTTTATTTATTCATGAACTTCAATTTTGGACAATCAACATTTATGTGCCCTTTCCTTTTTCATTCATAACAGACTATCTCATCATCCTTGTCATGTTTCTTGAAATCCTTATTCCACTCACCTTGATTGTCATACATTCTTTTGTAATTGGATTTTCTGAAAAAAAAATCTTCATTCTATAAAACTTCTTAAATCGCTTGACTATTTGAGCCATCTCTACATCACAATAAGAATCTGAACATCCACTTGTTGAGCTTTCAGTCAGTATGTGAACTTTCCCTTTTTCCTTGCTCTTTGAGGAAGTAGACTTAAATTCCATTGCCTTCATCTTTGGATCAGCATATTCCTCCTTGATTACTTTCAGCTCTTCTGCATACATCATTAACATACCAATCAGCTCTTTAATAGGAAATGAACATATGTCAAACGATTCTATTATAGAAACTGAAGTGCCTCTCTATCTTTCTGGAAGACATCTTGGTATCCTAATGATTTTCCCTTTTCCTTGAACCTGAGATACATTTCAAAAATATAATCATCAGGATTCATTTTAAAATTTTCATATTTAATATTTTAGGTATTCAATATCATTTCTTTAACATTAGTTGTTCCCTCATGGAAAATAGCCAACGTATCCCAGATTTCATAAGAAGTTTTACAAGCAGATATTCGATTAAATTCTTCATCACCTAAGGAACAATACAAGGTATTCATTGCTATACAATTATTATTGTAAGCAGTTTTCATAGGTTCATCCCAAGTTGTTATTTTTGTTTCTAGAATCTTATAATGATCATCTATAGTAGTCCAGATATCAAATCCCATACATTCTAAATGAATTTTAATTTTCAGTTTCCATTGGGATTAGTTAACATAATTAAAAAAAGGGTTTTTGTTGGTAGAATCACCATCTAATCTGTTATCCATAATAAGATTTTATTAAATATTTAGAGAGATAAAATATAGAACTAACAGATATTTAAAATCATTATGATACAACTAAAATCACAGTTGAAAAACAATGTATTTGGAAATCCTTTATTAAGAACACCCTCTGATACTAAATATTGGTCGGAGTGGATACTCAAGAGGGGGGTGAATTGAGTTCCAATTAAAATTTCTGTTAAAAATATTTTTATTTAAAAATCCCCAAAATTGAATAATAAGATAACATTTAGTGAATCTTCAATTAATTAACAGGTCAGATAGGTACTCAAGAGATTCATTAGTTCTCAGTTAATCTAATATGAAGATTATATAATCTTTAGAAACTAACCTACTTGTTTACAATAAATAGAAACACGTGTATGTTTAACTATCAGAGTTACTTTAAAATAGATTTATATTTAAAGTACGTAGCTGCAGAATATTGAATATAGTTTAAAAGAAAATAAATAAGCACAATAGTTTTAACCGAGAGGTTCAGTCTCAACCTATGACTTAGTCTTGTCAAACAACTTATATAAACATTGATCCACACACTGGATTGGGGTTAACAAAAGTAGAAACACTTTCTAGGTCCTATGACTTCTACCACAGTTCTAAGTGGGAAAAAAACAAAATCACAAAGGCTATCCAGGTCACACTAGACATATACCACTATCCAAAATGGGATACAAGAGTATATAGAAAGATTTAATGAAGATTTATAAATCCACCAGTTCAGTTCAAGAGAAAGTGTGTGTCTAAAAATACAGAGCACCCACTACTAAAAATGTAAATAAATGAAACATAATAGAGTTAAACATATTGAGAAGAGTTTAAAATTATCTATGTGTTTTGATTAAAGCTATGGACTCCTCAAATTGATATAGATGAAGCTATGAGTCCTTGTCTAGTTTTTGTCATGAAACAATGTGTCCTTTTTGAATTTGACATCTAGGTCTAGTTTGATCAGTCTGCTCAGCTTGAGTGCAAGTGAATTTTTTGAAGCACTTTTATCCATGAATTTTCAGGTTCTATGGATTCATCATGTGTTCTTCCTTCTTCTTTTATGCATGTGAGTCCTTGTGTATTTCCAGAAGATTGTCTCGTATGTGTATGGAATGATTGATAGTTTCTTGTATTGTTGTTGTATATATGTCATGATGCTTTCGAGGTTCTTATTTAAATAACTTCATCACCGGAAATGGAAATGATTACCTTTTTACATTTATGAGGTATGGTTCCTGAAATTCCATCCACTATCATTAATTAATAGTAGGTTCATTAAAAACATCAAATATGACAGTTGCTAAATAAAAAAATAGAAATAGAGTTTTTAGAAACTGTGAGCTTGTATTTGTAGCTCTTAGTATCAGTGAGCTTGTATCAGTAGCTCTTCTGTATTGGTTGTTGTTACCCTTTTTAATGGTATATTTATGTATCGGTAGCTCCTTTTATCGGTAGCTCCTTCTATCAGTAGCTCCTTCAATGGGTAGACTTTATAGCGGTAGTAATCTGTCTGTATCAGCGGACATCATATTTGTAGCTGTTTCTCTATCTATCTATATCGGTGGACTTCATATCGGTAGCTGTCTGTCTATCTGTCTGTATCGGTGCACATCATATCAGTAGATGTCTACCTATCTGTCTATATCAGTAGATCTTATTTATATACCAATGGAATTACTCCATCTGTAGGTTTGTATCAATATACTTGTGCATAACGGTAGACTTATTATATTGGAAGCTCATGTGTAACAGTGACCTTATTCATATCAGTAGAGTTGTGTACTACTGTACATAGCCTTATCTGTAGCCGTTGAAAATACTAGTGGACTTATGCATACTGGTAGACTTACTCTATCAATAGCTGTTGTATGAAAAACATATCCAGATTGAGTTAGAATTATTTTAAAGCATGTAACGACATAGATAAACATTTATTGACATATTCCAATTATCACATTAGTATATTATCAACTCATCAGTAGGGTTTAATAGATCAAAATAATTAATATATAGATAAAAGTTATTTGGGATTATCAAAGCATATTGAATCATAATTGAGATTATCAAAATATTTGAGGTCAACAATCTCCCCATTTTTGATAATCACAACTTATGGTATTATAATCCAAAATAATCATTAATGTATCAGGGGATATAGTATTAACTCCAATTGTATCAGAGTTAAAAAATGTACTATAATTATAAAAAAAATATCATTGGTAAAATTAAAAAATAAATGTACCATATTTATGAAACAACTGTATCAGATGTAGAATAAATTATGCTCATATTCCATATTTCTCATATTTCACATATTTCACATATTTATCCCCCTTTGTATTATTTCCCCTCCATTATATTATTTCTCCCCTTTGTGGTTATCAAAAAGTAGGAAAGAAAGGATGAGTTAAGTAAAAGAAAATAATAGAGAATGAAAGCATTTATATATTAAGTGATTCCATAATACAGTGAAATACAGAATGGAACCATAAAGAATACAAGTGATTCTTATCAAAGGTCCTAGACAATAATCAAACCACTTCTTGAATGTCCACATTGGATTTGGATTTGGGATTGGAGGTAGATTCAGGCTGGGTAGCATTATTACAAGGCTTTGGAATTCAATAAAGCACTACTGGAGGTTGATCAAAAGAGGCTGTTCCTAGCCTGTAGTTGGAAGCTCTCTGTGTGATCAAAAGAGAGAGGATCTGAATCGGATGGAATGGATTCATCTAAGGAATGGAGGCAGACTGATCAGAGGCAGACAAAGATGGAGGTGCAATGATCGGAGTACTGTCTACATGCAAAAATGACAGAAACAGATTCCTAAATTCCATTATTATTCCTCCTCTCTCCATAGCAGAAATAAATTCATACTTTTTGTCCATAAACTTGGCTAGAGAAGAAGTCAACTCCCTCCGCTTGAATACTTGTTCTTTGAAATCCTGATTGACTGGGGGTAGCTTCATGTTCTCTAACTTAAGCTTGAATTGGTTGTTGAGCTGATGCTTGATACAGACCCTTTGGAAATAGTAATCCACTATGTCTTTTACCTCTTTCTGAGAAGCAGTGGCTTCTCTCATAAAATTATGAACAATATTCCCTATATCCCTAGTGGTAGTCACCACTTGGGTCAAGGTAGGAAATTCTACAGAGCCACTGGTAGAAGACTGTCCAATCTCTTCTCTCATCACAGTTCGAATCTGATCAATATCCAAAGAAGGCCTCATAGATCTCAGAGGTGAAACAGTAAAGGATATTGTATCCTTAAAGGATTAATCACCCCACATATGATATTTTTCAAAATAGAGTCCTGGGTGCTGACATGCTACTCCATGGACCGCTTAAAAGCTTCAAAAACATTCAAAAATTGACTTACTACACCTCTAATGTAACTGATATCAGTATTCATTTGATCATGAGAACTAATCAAGGTAGTTAGAGAAGCAAAAGACTAATTCAAGGCAACAACAGCTCATGTCCTGCTCTCAATCTGAGAATGGCATTCTCTTGTCTCATTCATCATCAATATCGCAGGGCCTGACACCATACACCCGAGAGAGTTTTCTAATGATTTTTCCATATGTCTCATCTCTACAACAAAGCAATTCTTTAAATATACAACATATACAATCCAAGTCCCCTTTAACTCATCCTTTAAAGACACAAGATCAGCCTTAATAACCAGATTGTCGGGCACAACTACATGTGCTCTTTCAGTCACAATACTAGCCACATAGTAATTCCTAACAGATTGAATGGATGCAATCAATTAGGTTTCCTTTCTCCTTATCCTTCCACAAACGAGGTCTTAAGATCAGACTTCAATGGGTCTAGATTAGATTTTCTTACCACATCCTAAGCTTCAAACTCAGAAGAGACATTATAGTTAACTTGTGGTCTATTCATGAGTGTCTCATCTTCAGAATCAGGATAGTCCAACCCACAAACTACAAAACCTGGGTCTTCTTCCCAGTCTTCAATTCCATCAGCTACTAAAACATTGCCTAGTCTAGTTGGATGCTCCTCCTTAACTAGTGCATTCTCATGTATATGTGTAGCAAGTGCAACCTCATCAGCTCGGCCTTCCGTAGAAAAATTCTCCACAACCATCTCCAATTCCCAAACAGCCAGAGGCTCCTCAAGAATAGGTGTAGGTCAGTCTACTTCAAAAATTTCCTCAGTAGGCATTGAGGACTGCCCAATCAGTGGACTAAGACTCATGAAAGAAGAAGAAGATGCTTCAGTTTTAGATTTTCTTTCTTCTTCATTCTCTGGGGCAGTCTGGTCTTCGTCATCAATAGGGGCATCTTCATTGATAACTCCCAACACCGTTTCCTTTCTAGATGATAAAATTTCAGCAACAGGACTTGGAGGCATGTATAGATCCCTTCCATTAGCTATAGAGGTATCCTCTTTATCAGTATCATCACTATACTGAGTTTTCTCTTCAACAGGTCCTAGACATAGTTCACTCACATCCTTAGGCCTAGAAGGATGATCCACATGATTAAACTTATCATACAACATCTCATCATCACTGGAACTTTATCTTCTCCATGGATTCCAATTGATCTTCATGTATTTACAAACATTTCTTGTGATGAAAAAATTGTTCCTTACCACCATTGTCCCATCCGGATATGCATCTACTCCCTTCGCATTGATCATAACTGAAATTAACATTGCAATGAATAGAGAATTGGTCTTTGATTTGGGCCTGGACATATCCTCAATATGATTCATTAACAGTCTAGAAAAATTCACCTTAACACCATGTCTTAAAAGATGAATCAAATAAATATATTGGTATTTAATATTTGTAAAGTCCCCTATTCTTGGACATAGCACATGTTGGATGATCTTGGACATTAACCGATTCTCTCAATCCATTTCTACATCAACAACATTTCTTGGTTTACCATCTCCTTTTAATTCTTCTAAATCTATTTAATATTCAATGATTTCACTGGTAGGAGGTACTGATTTCGATAAATACCCAAACACTCTTTCTTGTGGAACATTTAGGCAATTAGCCGACTCAATATAAGAAAAAGATATTTTCTTTCCATTCACGACTGAAACCATTCTTTTCCCAACTAATGATTTTTAAAAACCAAAAAACCCATAGAAATATTTTACCAGCATTGGATAATATGGACCATTGTTGTTCAAGAATCATTATATGCATTTCTGATCATCTAGAACATCCAGAACTAATGATTTACCGAACATCAACCATTCCACTCATAGCTCTTTCAAAACTATTATCTCCCATTGAAAAAGATGAAGATTTGTAGGTTTCTTCATTTAACTTCCACCACTAGACTCTCCTTTGAGTCTCTTGGGATTCATCTCATCATCCTCCTCACTGACTAGTGGTATTTTTACTCTTCCCATTCTGCAAATCATGAGGCTTAAGGTTTGAGAGAAATGAAGGTTTGGGAGCTAAAGCCAGAATTTAAAGGGTTTTAGGTGGATGATATGAGGTCATGCCTTTTGTTTTATCATTTAGGATTCACTAAATAAATAATTAAAACATAATATATAAAATACATATGATACAGATTCTGGAAGATAAACATATATAATTTTAAAAATAGCGCAATCCTAACGATAGGGTATACCAGTAAGGATTTCTAACGGCCTGGTATTATATCGGTGAGGTACACTAACAGTGAGGTATATCGGTGAGTTCACAATGGTGTGATATAACAGTGAGGTTTCTAAAGGTGAGGTTTCTAACAGTGAGGTTTCTAACGGTGGGGTTTCTAAAGGTTGGTTTTCTAACGGTGAGGTTTCTAATGGTCAGGTTTCTAACAGTGAGGTTTCTAATGGTGATATTTCTTATGGTGAGGTTTCTAACATAAAATTTATATCATTCATATGTAAAGACCTGGAAATTTTGACGAAATATTTTTTCCTTAATTTATTTTGAATTTTACGAGTGCGCGGTTTCTGACGGCACCTGATTCCGAGGCCTGGAGTGCCTGGAATCAATTTCCTATGTTTAGATTGGTTACGTTAAGTGAACGAATGAGTGGGTTTTATCTATCTTTTAAACCTGTGCTCAGAATTGAAATCTGAGTGCACCGATGGACTTGCAACACCGATAATTGCTTAAGGAGACCTTCACCGTAGTTTCGTTTAAAGTGGGTAGAGAATTATTTATTTTGGAATCTAGAATAAAATATATAAAATTGGTAGTGTATAATTTAATTTATAACTATTGTAGTTTTATTCTACAAAGGGGAGTTAGGGGTAGGACTTAACTACCCATGTGTGGATAAGTGAGACGTGGGTCCCACATGAGCCCCAACCCTTTATCTCCCTTGATAAACCATTTAAACTCCCCTTCTATTATTTCTTTGCCAACACTCCACCATCAATGAGGTCAATTAATTAATTATTTTATTGAAATATTTTGAATTCAGCTCTCCACATTTCATCCATGTGTTGTCACTTTAATGAGGGATGACTCTTGGGATTTGTGCCATAAAAATAATAGAGAGAAAACACTATTATTTTTGGGGGGCTTAATTTCTTGGTGGAGAGCTTAGGAGGACAAGAAGAAGAGGGAGAGATATCCTCCAACGACGAAGAACGTTCTCTCGCGATGAAGAACGACCATATACTCTTCTATACATCTGTGTAAAGGGAGAAGACGCCGACCATGGAGACCGATGCCAACGAAAAATTTCTTCTTCCTCCGACATCAAGGGATTCAACACCGATCTTCTATGACGTCGGATCGTCGCGACACATTCTTTTATCTGCAGCTCGACGAAATACGACGTCTTTGTGAGGTAAGGGAATTATAATGATTTTCTCTTGACCTTTTTTGAGAATGAACGACGAGCACGGACCAACCTCTACCCGGTTGATCCGTGGATTGCTCGTTCATGCGGGTTGGATGCAGGGTTACATTTTCGGGATTGGATTTGAATTTGATCATGATTGAAAGCCTCTAAACACTGAGGGCATGGGCTAACGAACAAGCTTGGACCCTCTACTGGTTGATCATAGTGCGCGGATTAACGTGTGATGATAAACCAGGTCCCAATGGCGATTTGAAGACTCCATAGTGATGATCTGGGCCCAAGGTGACCATTGACGCAGAAGGCAGGTGAAACGGAACACTGGAGCGCGTCTAGTGGTCCGTAGAAGGTGTCAGTGGTGCGCCACTAGAGCAAACCGTTGCGGCTAAGCTGCAATGGCAGAAGGAGAACCGGAATGGCATAAGACGTTCTGGGTTGGGGCGGCGTGACATTAAGTCGTTCCGATTTCGATCAACCGGGGGGTTATATCCCACCACTGCGCACAACGCTCAGCCGTGTTGGTCCAGCCGCAACCGGGTGCAGGGTCGGGCCTCGCCTGCAGGGCCGCTCCGCCAGCGCTGGGTCAGGCCACACCGGTTGGGCCACGCCGCGCCAGTACGGCCGGGTCATGCCCAACCGGGCCGGACCCGTACCCGAGTTGGGTCGACCCGGTTCGGGCCGACCCAGGGGGTATTGGGTCGGGTCGGCCCGGGCCAAAACCCCCTATTTTCGGACCATTTTCGGTTCAACAGAAATATCTTGAACATCAGACCTCTGATCGATGCAACATCAGTTGCATAGGATTCATTGCATCGAGACAGACTTTTTGGTATATTACAATCATGGTTTTGGCAAACTTTGGGTATGGTCGGGTTGGTTCGAACACGAAACCAACCGGGCCCTCAAAGAGGAAATTGTTATAACTTGTGCTCCGAACTTCTGATTGACGTGCCATCAACATTGTTGGATTCCTCTTGGTGAGATGGTTCTTTTGGTATAATTCACTTGAGGTTTGGACGCAGTTGGAGTATGGTCGGGTCGCATTGTACCCGAAATCCAACAGGGCCCCGGGAACGGATAAGTTAATAACTCTCAGACCGGACGTCTGTTTGACAAACCATCAGAGGAGTTGGTAATCACCTATATAAACGGTTCCTTTGAGTGTACCCCATGAGCGTTTCGGGGACATTTGAGATACGGTTGGGTTGGTTCGTACACGAAACCAACTGGGCCCGCAAGACTAAAAGGCTAATAACTCACAGACCGGGCATTTGTTTGACACAGCGTCTATTGCATTGAGATCCCTTCGACAGGAGAGTTCTTTTGAAATACTCTAAGTGAGTTGTGGAAAACTATGGATATCGTTCGGGTTAGAAATGAGCGTATTTCTAACCGGGACCTAGGAACGGAAAAGCCTTTAAATACCAAACCGGGCATCCGATAGACGCGTCATCTAACGCGTTGAGTTCCTATTGACGAAACAGAACATTGGGATACATCATAAATGGACTTTTTGATAGTTGATGTATTGAAATTCTTGGCTCGTGGAGCGGACCCTCCCGGAATCGAGCATGCTGTGTGAGGGAACATTATAGCTGGTTGTGACTGCGATGACGATGATGACTGTACTTGGATCCAACATGGGTTTGGCAGCCAGGATGAATGTACATGGATCCTACGTGGGTTCAGCAGCGAAGACGACTGTACTTCGATCCTCTGTGGGCTCGGCAGCGATGACGACTGTACTTGGATCCTACGTGGGTTCGGCCGGGAGGATGACTGTACTTGGACCCTCTGTGGGTTCGGCAGTAATGATGACTGTACTTGGATCCTTTGTGGGTTCGGTAGCGAGGATGAATGTACTTGGATCCTCAATGGGTTCGGCAGTGATGGCGACTATACTGGGATCCTACATGGGTTCTGTAGTGATGGTTATTGTACATGAATCTTTCATGGGTTTGACAATGATGACTTCTGTACTTGGATCATACGTGGGTTCGGAAGAGGAGATGATTCAAAGGCTACAACTAATCATATCCACCCCTCTTCGTGAGTAGTATACCTGTGTGAGCCGAGTCCTAAATTTCAATCTTATCATTAAAGTGATTGACTAGATTTCTTGTGCGGACTGGGTTGTGTTTTCCTGTGTAGACTGGTTGTGTTTTCTTTTGTGGACTGGGTGAGTTTTTCATTGTGGACTGGTTGAGATTTCCGGTGTGGATTGGGTTTTCAATTCCTGTGTGTAATGGTTGTGCTTTCCTGTGTGGACTGGGTTGTACTAGGGCTCTTGAGTTGGGGCCTAACTGGTATTTATGACTTAGGTATATGTATGGGAATATACATAAGTAGAATTATTTGATACTTCGTGTTTGTATATTTTCTTTGTGGATATCCTTGTTGGATTTAGTGAGACCTTGAGGGTCTCGGGATCCCTACTAAGTAATGTTATACTCACCCCTGCATGGGCTATGCACGCACCTCGTTGTGTTGGATGAAGATGACAGACAATGCTGAAAGAGATCCAGTGTATGAGGACTGGGTGGTACCAAGAGGTGGACCTCATGACGAGTCAGCACACGGAGGTGGACTTCACGACGAGATGGTACTCGGAGGAGGGTAGCATGCGAGAGTGTTGAGGAGGTTATCTGTACCTACCTTTCTGGTAGGATCCGAGTTGGAAGACCTAGGAGCTGCTTCTATCTTCCATTTGTTGGTATTTTCTGTTGTACTTCCATTTAGTTGTACTTTTACTTCTCAGTTGGGTTTGTATTCTGGCCCATTTACTTTTCAGCACTTTCGTTTGTACATAGTGTATTACTTCCGCTTGTACTCAGGTTGGATGTGCTTATGTTTTATAAAGGCAATGCCTTCCCAGATATCGGGATTTATGCCTTTGGTGCTAGTCTCCAGCCCCTGGCCTATGGAAGGGTGGCTTGGGGTAGTCATGGCACGGGCCCGAGGGCGGGTCGTGACAAATTGGTATCCGATGAGTTGGTTCTAAAGCATAACTTAGAACTCTGATCATTCATTTCAGGGAAGCAATAGTGTTAAGAGTATTGAGTGTGTTTTCAGTCTAGGTAGTCCAGTTTTGGTGAGGCGGCCAATGTATCCATACACTAGGACCTCGACCTCTGAATTCCAACTCAGTGCACGCAAACAATGATTGCGTGTATGTTTCAAGAGTTCCCATTGTGGTCCTTTTGAGTCAGATCACCATGTATAACTTTTTGACCATGGCACACATATTCCTTATCCAGATGCCGCTATGAAGACAACCAGCTAGGGTTCCCGAGGTAGAGTACAGGATGTCGGCCCACCGAGCGATGAGGCTCTGGTGCAGGGCCCTCTTTCTATGTTGGCACCATGGGGTGGTGTACCCACCGAACCACCACCTGCTGGGCAACAGATGACACCAATTTAACTAGTGGATGGTGCACACTGCCAGAACGCGTTGCATGAGTTCCAGTAGCAGAGGCCATAACGAGTGGAGACATATTCCCAAGAAGCAGTGGACTGGCTGGAGGCGATTTCTATAGTTCTACACCTACTTTATACACTAGTAGAGCATATGGTGATCTTAGATACTAGTTTTTCCCCGTGAAAGACCATGAGGTTGGTCTGTATTGTGATGAGGCTTCGGTACATGGACCGATGCATGAGATAGTACCTTCAGGTAGTGTGCTAGATATTTCATTACCTGTTGGTCAGTGGTTTCAACCAGTTGTACTAGTAGATGACACATCTAGGATTAGTTCCTTAAATGTGTTTTAGAATCAGATACCCCTCAGGTTCCGAGGAGAGCCTGACTCACAGGCGGCAGAGGACTGGCTTGAAGAGGTGACTGAGAGTTTTCTAGAGCTTATACAACTTCGACAGGACGACATGTCGGTAGCTAAGTAATCATCAGGGTGTACCAAACCATTCATCGTACTCAATGACTACAATTTGATCAGTGCTATAGAGATAGGACTTTTGAGCGTGGTGTGTTTAAGGATATCTGAGCCAGCACCTTATCCTCTATGCATTACTACATATTTTAGGATGTTAGAAATATCCTTTGTGGTTGAATGTTCTTTGGATGGTCCGTTACAGCTAGAGAATATTTGCAGTGGAAGAGGAGGAAACTGGTACCAGTCTTAGAGACTTCGGAGTGTAAAATGTTTCAAGAAGAAGAGGTGTCAAGGACAGATGAATCTGAAGAGTAGTAGACGTGGAAGCAGAGATAGGAGAGAAGGATGAGGTGTTGAACATTTAGACATGTTACAACCACCCGCCTTTGTAGTCCTTGCCAGACTCCGGGAGCAGGAGGGAAGGGGAAGAGAGTAGCTGCTTGCGGTCAAGTAGTGTGACCCAGGGTCTATATGAATGATTCTAGGTATGGTCTGTGTCTACTATGAGCTTCTGTATGAATAGAAATAGGTTCTAATCATTCCTTCCATCCATGAATCTTGTACCAGACCAATAGTTTCCTGTTATGTTGTTGAATTGATCCTCACGTCTGGAAATACCTTTGGGAGACTCGATAATCACACTTATGCCGAAGTTGTGATATGGCCCTTGAGGTGAGAGTTTCGGTTGGGACCTCTTAGTGTCAACATCGAGGCCTTACGATGTTAGTTTGAGTATGGACTGGGCAACCACAGTACATACACAAATTAATAGTATTAGGCAAAAATGTTGTGGTTTATCTACAGTGTTGGGATAGAGTTATTCCCTAGTCGGAATAATGGGAAAACCAGGCATCATAGGATAAACACATGCTGAGGAGGGTGCGACCGATCAATCATGAGTCAGCCAGCCTTACCCTTGAGATAGAAAGAGTCTTCAGTTTTCAGTTCCTCCAGGACTATGACGTCGAGATAGTCAATACTCCTTGGAAGGGGAACATTGTTGCAGAATCGCCCAGCAGGAGGACTGATATTCAGCTGTTCGAAGGGGCGAGACAGCAGATGTCCATGTTTTTTGGTATCCATTGTGGATAGTGATGGAGTCAGCACATGTAGAACCAGAGATGGTTCAGGCTATGATGGAGAAGGCACAGATCATCTAGGAGTTGATGAAGACTACATAGAGCAGAAAAAAATCCTATACTGATAGGATAAGAGACCACTCGAATTCGAGGGTGACTACGACGTCTTCTAATGGGTATCACCTCGACGGGCTCTATAGATATTTGGTTGGGGTGGCTAGTTATCTCTGCATTTCATCAGACCTTTCCAGGTCCCCAACTGAGTAGTCAAGGTGGCTTACCGCCTGGCCTTTCCACCTCAGATGCATTGAGTGCACTATTTCATCCACATATCTCAGCTGAGGAGTTGTGTGCACGACCTATCCGTCATCATCGACCTCAGGGAGCTGGACATTGATGACGGGGAAACATTCTCAAAGGATCCAGTGGAGATTGGGGATCGACAGGAGCATGTCCTATGTGGAAAGTCGATTTCTCTAGTGTGTATTCACTGACAACACAGGAACCTCTGGGAGAGCACATTGGAGCGTAAGGACTAGATGTGTGCTTAGTACCCCTTTAATTTCCCTAGTGTGTGATGTAGCTTTACGGTGACGTAAAGCCCTTAGATGGGGGTAATGTAAATACCAGGAAATATGATAGAAAAAAATTTCTGAATTTATTTGGAATTTTACGAGTGCACAGTTTCTGACGGCACCTGATTCTGAGGCCTGGTGTGCCCAGAATCAATTTCCGAAGTTTAGCTCGGGTACATTCAGTGAACGAACGAGCGGTTTTTTCTATCTTATAAACCGATGCTCAGAATTGAAATCTGAGGGCACCGATGGACTCATAGCACTGATAATTTCTTAAGGGGACCTTTACCACATTTTCATTTAAATCGGGATGAGAATTATTTATTTGGGAATCTAGAATAAAATAAATAAAATTGGTAGTGTATAATTTTATTTATAAATATGGTAGTTTTAATCTACAAAGGGGTGTTAACGGTGGGACCTAACTACCCATGTGTTGATATGTGAGAGGTTGGTTCCACATGAGCCCCAACCCTTTATCTCCCTTGAAACCCCCTTTAAACCCCCCTTCATTTATTTCTTTTCCAACACTCCACCAACAATGAAGTGAATTAATTCATTATTTTTTATTCATATGTTTTGAATTCATCACTCCCCATTTAATCCATGTGTTGTCACTTTTATGAGGGATGAATATTTGGTTTTTTTCCATAAAAATAATAGAGAGCAAACTCTATTATTTTTGGGGGGTTTAATTTCGTGGTGGAGAGCTGAGGAGGAGAAGAAGAGGAGCGAGAGAATTCCTCCAACGACGAAGAATTTTATCTCTCGAAAAATAATGACCATATACTCTTCTCTTCATCCAGATCAAGGGAGAAGATGTCGACCGTGTAGACCGACACCAATCAAAACATTCTTCTTCCTTTGACATCATAGAAATCGGCACCGATATTACGCGACGTCTGATCATCGCGGCACTTTCTTCTTTTCACAGCTCAACTACATATGACATATTTGTGAGGTAGGGGAATTATATTGATTTTATCTTCACCTTTTTTAGGAATGAACGACGAGCGTAGACCAACCTCTGCCCGGTTGATCTACATATCTCTTGTTCAAGCGGGTTGGATGTGGTGTTAAATTTTCAGGATTGGATTTTAATTTGATCTTGACTAAAAGCCACTAAACACAGAGGTCACAGGCTAATGAAAAAGCCTGGACCCTCTACTGGTTGTTCATTCTGCGCAGATTGTTGGGCGACGATAAATGGGGCCACAATGGTGATTTGAAGCCTCCACAGTGAAGTTTGGGTCCTGAGGTGACCATTGATGCAGACGGTGGGTGAAACGGACCACAGGAGCGTGTCTGGTGGTCCACAAAAAGTGGCGGCAGTGCGCCTCGCCGGCACGGCACCGCTGGAGAAAACCATCGTGGATGAGCTGCAGCAGCAGAAGGAGAACCGAAATGGAAGAAGCTGTTCGGGATTGGGGCGGCGTGGCATTAAGCCGCGCCGGTTTTGATCAACCGGGGGGTTGTAACCCCCCGCTCCGCACAATGCGCAGCTGCGCTGGCCGAGCCGTAACCGACTGCTAGGCCGGGCTGGCAGGGACAGGCCATGGCAGCCGGGTCGGGCCGAGTCCAACCGGGCTAGACCTAGACTCGAGTCACAATGAACTGGTTTGGGCCGACCCAGGGGGTATTGGGCGGGGTCGGCCTAGACCCAAACCCCCATTTTTCAGACCTTTTTCGGTATAACAGACATATCATGAGCTTCAGACCATTTTTTGACGCCGCGTTAGTTGCGTAGGATTCTTTGGATCGAGACGGTCGTTTCAGTATATCACAGTCATGGTTTAGGCGAAAGTTTGGTAAGGCCGGGTTGGTTCGAACCCGAAACCAACCGGGCCCTCGGAGCAGAAATGCTTATAACTAGAGCTCCAGACATACAATTGATGTGTCGTCAACTTTTATGGATTCCACAAGGTGATAAGGTTCTTTTGGTAAAAATCATTCGAGGTTTAGATGTAGTTGAATTATGGCTAGGATGGATTGTACCCAAAATCCAACCGGGCCCAGGGAATGAAAAAGTTAATAACTCTCAGACCGGACGTCCATTTGACGAACTGTCAGCGGAGTTGGTAATCACATTGAGAAACGTTACCTTTGAGTATAACCCATGAGATTTTGGGGTACATTTTTGTTACGGTTGGGTTGGTTCATACACGAAACCATCCGGGCCCCCGTGACTAAAAGGCTAAAAACTCACATACTAGAAATTTGTTTGACACTTCATCTGTTGCGTTGAGATACCTTCGATGAGATATTTCTTTTGCGATAATCTTTGTGAGTTTTGGAAGGCTATGGATATCGGACGGGTTATGAATGAGTGTATTTCTAACCGGGCCCCTGGTGTAGAAGAGCCTTTAAATCTCAGACCGGTCGTCTGATAGACGCACCATCTAAAGCGTTGAGTTCCTATTGACGGGGAGGAACCTTGGGATACATCAAATATTGACTTTGTGATAGTTGATGTATCAACCCTCATTGCTCGTGGAGCGGACCCTCTCGGAATCGAGCATGCTGTGTGTGGGAACCCTAGAGTTGGCTGCGACTACGATGATGATGATGACTGTACTTGGATCCTATGTGGGATCGGCAGAGAGGACGACTGTAAATGGATCCTACTTGGATTCACCAGCAAGGATGATTGTACTTCGATCATCTGTGGGTTCGGTAGCAATGACGAATGTACATGGATCCTACGTGGGTTTGGTAGGGAGGACGACTGTACTTGGATCCTCCGTGGGTTCGGCAGCGATGACGAATGTACGTGGATCCTACGTGGGTTTGGAAGCGAGTATGAATGTACTTGTAACCTCCATGGGTTCGATAGTGATGAAGACTGTACTTGGATCCTACGTGGGTTCGGCAGTGATGGTTGTTGTACTTGAATACTACATGGGTTTGGCGGCGATGACTTCTTTACATGGATCCTACATTGGTTCGGCAGTGGAGATGATTCATAGGCTACAACTAATCATCTCCACCCCTCTTCGTGAGTATTAACCCAATGAGAGCTGAGTCTTTACTTTCAATCTTATCATCGATGTGATTGAATTGATTTCTTGTGTGAATTGGGTTATGTTTTCCTATGTGGAATACTTTTTTTTCTTGTGTGGATGGGGTTGATTTTTCCTGTGTGGACTGGTTGTGATTTCCTGTGTGGATTGGGTTGTGAATTCCTGTGTGGACTGGTTATGCTTTCTTATGTGGATTGGGTAGTACTTGGGTTTTTGAGTTGGATCCAAACTAGAATTGATGACTTAGGTATATGTATGGGCATATACCTAAGTATATTTTTTTGATACTACGTGTTTGTATATATTTTTTGTGGTTATCCTTGTTGGATTTATTGAGACCTTGAGGGTCTCGGGATCCCCACTGAGTAATGTTATACTCACCCCTGCACGGGCTATGCCCACACCTCGTTGTGTTGGATGCAGACGACGGACATCGCTGATAGAGATCGAGTATACTAGGACTGGACGGTACCCGGAGGTGGACCTCACGACGAGTTATTACCCAGAGGTGTAATTCACGATGAGATTGTACTCAGAGGAGGTTGGAAGGAGAGAGAATTTAGGAGGATATATCTACCTACCCTTCAGGTCAGATCTGTGGTGGATGACCCAGGACCTGTTTCTATCTTCCTGCTGTTTGTATTTTCTATTGTACTTCCATTCATTTGTATTTGTACTTCTCAGTTGGGTTTGTATTTTGGACCATTTACTTTTCATCACATTATTTTGTACTTAATGTATTACTTTCGCTTGTACTCTTGTTGGATGTGTTTATGATTTATAATGGAAATGCCTTCCCAGATATCAGGATTTACACCTTTGGTGCCAGTCTCCAGCCCCTGGACTATGGAAGGAGGGCTTGGGGTAGTCATGGCATGGGCCTGAGGATGGGTCGAGACAAATTGGTATTAGAGGAGTTGGTTCTACAGCAAAACTCAGATCTCTGATCATTATTTTCTCTGTGAAGCTATAGTGTTAAGAGTATTGAGGGTGGTTTTCAGTTTAGGTAGTCCAGTGTTGGTGTGGTGGCTGAAAAATCCATACACCATGGACTTGACCTCTGAATTCTGACTCAGTGCACAAAAAAACTAATTGAGTGTATGTTTCAAGAGTTCTCTTTGTGGTCTCCTTGAGTCAGCTCACTAGGTATAACTTTTTGACCATGGAGAACTTGTTCCTTATCAGGATACCGTTGTGAAGACAGCCAGCTAGGGTTCCTGAGAGAGAGTACACGATGACCTCCCACCGAGCAATGAGGCTCTGTTGTAGGGCCCTCTTACTCTGTTGGCACCATCGGGTGGTGTACCAGCAGAATCACCACCCGCTGGGTAGCAGATGCCAACAGTAGTACTAGTGGATGGTGCGCACTGGAAGAATGCATTGCATGAGTTCCATCATCAGAGGCCCCCAAGTTTACAAGGCGAGACAGATTCATAGGCAGTAGTGGAGTGGATGGAGGCGATTTATAGAGTTCTACACCAAGTTTAGACACTAGTAGAGCATATGGTGATCTTAGCTACACGTGTTTCCCAATGAGCGACCATGAGGTTGGTCTGTATAGTGATGAGGCTTCGGTATGTGGACCGATTCCTGAGATAGTACCTTCGGGAAGTGTTCCAACTATACCATTACCTGTTGGTCAGAAGTTTCAACCGATGGTACCGGTAGATGACACAACTAGGCTTAGTGCCTTACATGTGTTTCATCATCAGATAACCCTTAGGTTCCGAGGCAAGCCCGACTCACAGACGGCTAAGGAATGTCTTGATGAGGGGTTTTAGAGTTTTCTATAGCTTATACAGCTTCGGCAGGATGACATGTCGGTAGATGATTATTCATCGGGGATATACCAAACCATTCCTGGTACTCGCTGACTACGATTCGATCAGTGCTGTAGAGCTCAGACTCTTGAGTGTGGTGTGTTTAAGGATATTCGAGCTAGCACCTTATCCTTTATGCATTCCTACCAGTGTTAGGATGCTAGAAATAACCTTTGTGGTTGAATGTTCTTTGGTTGGTCGGTTACATCTAGAGATTGTTAGTAGTGGAAGAGTAGGAAACTGGTGCTAGTCTCAGAGACTTGTGTGTGTAAAATGTTTCAAGAAGAATAGGTGTTATGGACAAATGAATCTGCAGAGCAACAGACGTGGAAGCAAAGTTAGGAGAGCAGCATGAGGTGGTGAACATTTCGACATGTTACAACCACCCTCCTTTGTAGTCCTCGGTAGACTCAGGGAGCAGGAGGGCATGGGAAGAGAGTAGATGCATGCGTTCAAGGAGTGTGACCCAGGGGCTCTAGGAATGATTCGAGGTATGGTCTGTGTCTACTATGAGCTGTTGTATCAACAGACATAGGTAGCAATTATTCCTTCCTTCCATGAATCTTGTCCCAGACCAAGAGATTCCGGTTAAGCCTTTGACTTGATCCTCACGTCTGGAGATACCTTTGGGAGGAGTCTCGATAATCACACTTATGCCGATGGTGTGATCTGACCCTTGAGGAAAGAGTTTCAGTTGGAACCTCTTAGTGGCTGTGTTGAGGCCTTACGATGTTATTTTGTGTATGGACTGGGAAACCACAGTTCATACATAAATTGACAGTATTAAAAAAAAGTTTGTGGGTTATCTACAACGTTGGGATAGAGTTATTCCCTGGTCGGAGAAAAGGGAATCCCAGGAAGCACAGGATAAACACATTCTTAGGAGGGTGTGGTCGAACACTCATGATTCGGCCATCATTAACCTCGAGACAACAAGAGTTTTTAGTTTTTAGTTCCTCCAAGATTATGACTTCGAGATAGTTAATACTCCTAGGAAGGGGAATGTTGTTGCATAAGAGCCCAGAAGGAGGACTGATATTTCATTGTTAAGAGGGAAGATACAGCGGCTGGCCACATTTTCTGGTATCCTTTTTGGATAGTGATGGATTCAGCACGTGTAGAATCAGAGATGGTTCAGGCTACGATAGAGAAGGTAGAGATCATCCAGTAGCAGATGAAGACTACACGGAGTAGAAAAAAATCTTATACTGATTGGAGACGAGACCACTAGAGTTTGAGGGTGACAAACATGTCCTCTTATGGGTCTCCCCTCGAAGGGCTCTATGACGATTTGGTCGGGGTGGAAAGCTATCTCAACGTTTCATCGGACCTTTCCAGGTCCCCAATAGAGTAGGCAAGGTGTCTTCCCCCCTGGGCATTCCAACTCAAATGCACCGGGTGCATGATGTCATCCACATATCTCAGTTGAGGATATTTTTGCATGACCTATTCATCATAATCGACCACGGGGAGCTGGACATCGATGAAAAGGCTAATTTCACGGAGGTTCTAGTGGAGATCGGGGATCTATAGGAGCGGGTCCTACGTGGACGGTCGATTCCTCTGGTGCACATTCGCTGGCAGCATGAGAAACTCTGGGAGAGCTCATAGGAGCTGAAGGCTCAGATTTGTGCTTAGTACCACTTTAGTGTCCCTAGTGTGTGTTCTAGCTTTATGGGGATGCAAATCCCTAAGGTGGGGTTAATGTAAATACCCGAAAATTTCAAGGGAAAAAATTTCTTAATATCTTTGGAATTTTACGAGTGCGCAGTTTCTGACTGCACCTGATTCTGAGGCTCGGTGTGCCCAGAATCAATTTCCAAATATTATCTCGGGTACATTCAGTGAATGAATGAGTGAGTTTTTCTATCATTTGAACCATTTCAAAGAATTGAAATCCGAGGGCACCGATGGACTCACAGCGCTGGTAATTTCTTAAGGGGACCATCACCATAGATGCGTTTAAAGCTAGTTGAGAATTATTTATTTGGGAATCTAGAATAAAATAAATAAAATTGCTAGTGTATAATTTTATTTATAACTATGGTAGTTTTATTCTAAAAAGGGGAGTTAAGGGTGGGACCTAACTACCCATGTGTGCATAAGTGATAGGTGGGTCCCACACGAGCCCCAACCCATTATCTCGCTTGAAACCCCATTTAAACTCCCCTTCTTTTATTTCTTTTCCAATAGTATCACATCAATGAAGTGAATTAATTCATTATTTTAATTCAAATCTTTTGAAATCATCTCTCTACATTTAATTCATGTGTTGTCACTTTTTTGAGGGATGACTATTGTGTTTTGTGCCATAAAACTAGTAGAGAGAAAACTCAATTATTTTTGGGGGGCTTAATTTCATGGTGGAGAGCTAAGGAGGAGAAGAAGAGGAGGGAGAGATTTCCTCCAACTATGAAGAACGTTATCTCTCGACGAAGAACGACCATCTACTCTTCTCTTCCTCCGCATCAAGGGAGAAGACGCTGACCGTGGAGACTGATGCCAACAACAACCTTCTTCTTCCTCCGACATCAACTTAATCGGTACCAATCTTCCGCGACGTCCGATCATCGCGACGCTTTCTTCTTTCTGCGGCTCGATGACATACGATGTCTTTTCGAGGTAGGGGAATTATATTCATATTATCTTTACCTTTTTTTGGAAGGAACAACGAGCGCGGACCAACCTCTGCCCGGTTGATCTACAGATCGCTCATTCATGAGGTTTGGATGCGGGGATAAATTTTTGGGATTGGATTTGAATTTGATCTTGATTGAAAGCCTCTAAATGCGGAGGGCACTAGCTAACAAAAAATCCGGAACACTCCGCTGGTTGTCCGTTGTGTGCGGATTGACGAGCGATGATAAACGGGGCCTCAATCGAGATTTGAAGCCTCCACGGTGATGTTTGGGTCCTGAAGTGACCATTTACACTGACAGAGAGTGAAATGGACCACCGAAGCACGTCCGGTGGTCGGTAGAATGTGTCGAGGGCGCGTCACCAGAGCAAACCGCCGCGGCTGAGCCGGGGCGGCGAAAGGTGAACAGGAACGGCAGAAGCTGTTCCGGATTGGGGTGGTGCGACATTAAGTCATGCTGGTTTCGGTCAACCGGGGGGTTGTAACCCCCCGTTCCGTAGAACGCTCAGCTGGGTAGGACGAGCCGCAACCGGCTGTCGGCCCGAGCCCAAACCCCCTATTTTCGGACCGTTATCGGTTAAACAGACATATCATGAGATTCAGACCACCAATCGACGTACTATCAATTGTGTAGGATTCCTTGGATCGATACGGTCATTTCGGTATATTACACACAGGGTTTTGGAGAACTTTGGGTATGGTCGGGTTGGTTCGAACCCGAAACCAATAGGGCCCTCGGAGCGAAAATGCTTATAACTTGAGCTCCAGACGTATGATTGATGTGTCGTCGACATTGCTGTATTCTTATTGGTGAGACGGTTATTTTGGTATACTTAACATGAAGTTTGTACATAGTTAGTGTATGGCCCGGTTGGATTGTACCTGAAATCCAACTGGGCCCCGGGATCGGAAAAGTTAATAACTCTCAGACTGGACGTCCGTTTGACAAACCGTCATTGGCATTGGTAATCACGTTGAGAAACAGTTCCTTTGAGTATACCCCATGAGAGTTCGGGGTATATTTGAGATACGGTCCGGTAGGTTCGTTCAAGAAACCAATCGGGCCCTCGTGACTAAAAGACTAAAAACACACAGATCGTGCATTCGTTTGACATGCCATCTATTACGTTGAGATACCCTCAACGAGACGGTTCTTTTGCGATAATCTAAGTCAGTTTTGGATGACTATGGATATTGGATGGGTTAGAAACGAGCGTATTTCTAACCGGGTCCCTGGAACAGAAAATCATTTAAATCTCAAACCGGGCATCCGATAGACGCGCTTTCTAACACGTTGACTTCCTATTGATGAGAAAAAACTTTTGTATTCATCAACTCTGGAATTTGTGACAGTTGGTGTATCGACCCTCTTGGATCATGGAACAGACCCTCCCTGAATCGAGCGTGCTGTGTACGGGAACCCTAGAGTTGGCTGCGACTGTGATGACGATGACGAATGTACTTGGATCCTAAGTGCATTCGGAAGCGAGGACGACTGTACTTGGATCCTATGTGGGTGTGATAGCGAGGACGACTGTGCTTCAATCCTCCGTCGGTTCGGTAGCGACGTCGACTGTACTTGGATCCTACGTGGGTTTGACATTGAGGATGATTGTACTTGGATCCTCCGTGGGTTCGTCAGTGATGACGACTGTACTTGGATCCTATGTGGGTTCGGTAGCAAGGATGAATGTACTTGAATCCTCTGTGGTTTTGGTAGCAATGATGACTGTACATGAATCCTACGTGGGTTCGGCAGAGATGGTAATTGTACTTTAATCCTATGTTGGTTTGGTAGCGACGACTTGTGTACTTGGATCCAACATGGGATCAACAGAGAAGATGATTCAGAGGCTACAGATAATCATCTCCACCCCTCTTCATGAGTAGTATACATGTGTGAGGTGAGTTTGGACATTCAATCTTATCATCGAAGTGATTGACTTGATTTCTTGTGTGGACTATGTTGTGTTTCCCTGTGTGGACTAGTTGTGTTTTCCTGTGTGGACTGGGTTGAGTTTTCCTATGTGGATTGGTTGTGATTTCCTATGTGGATTGGGTTGTGAATTCATGTGTGGAATGGTTGTTCTTTCCTCTGTGGACTGGGTTGTACTTGGGCTCGTGAGTTGGAGATGAACTGGAATTGATGACTTAGGTATATGTATGGGAATATACCTAAGTAGGGTTGGTTGATACTTTATGTTTGTATCTTTTCATTGTGGTTATCCTTGTTAGATTTAGTGCAACCTTGAGGGTCTTGAGATCCCTACTGAATATTTTTATACTCACTCCTATGCGGGCTATGCCCACACCTCGTTGTGTTGGATGCAGATGACAGACAGCGCTGACAGAGATCGAGTGTACGAGGACTGGACGGTACCCGGAGGTGGACCTCACGATGAGTCAGTACCTGGAGCTGGACTTCACGACTAGACGATACTCGGAGGAGGTTGGCGGGCAAGAGCGTTGAGGAGGATATTTGTGTTTACCCTTCAGGTAGAAACCGAGGTGGGAAACCTAGGAGTTGCTTCTATCTTCCAACTATTTTTCTTTTTTGTTGTACTTCTGTTTAGTAGTAGTTGTACATCTCATTTGGGTTTGTATTCTGGCCCATTTATTTTTTATCACTTTATTTGGTACATAGTGTATTTCTTCCGCTTGTACTCTCGTTGGATGTGTTTATGTTTTATAAAGGCAGTGCCTTCCCAGATATCGGGATTTACGCCTTTGGAGCTAGTCGCCAGCCCCAGGCCTATGGAAGGCGTGCTTGGGGTAGTCACGACATGGGCCCTGAGGACGGGTCGTGACATCATATCTCATGTCTAAAGTAACTTAAACTATCCGAACAAAAAGGTGTGGTGAAAATGTCATATAATTGATGTTTAATACCAATAAATTCAAGAGTAATATCATGCTTATGGTAATGATCTCTCAAAAAGTTGTGCCTTACATCTATGGGTTTGGTCCTAGAGTGATATAAAAAACTCTTAGAGATATTAATCACACTAGTGCTATCACAGTATATAGATACATGTATAAATTTTTATCCATAGTCCAGTAAAGTATGATTAATCCACAGAATTTGTTCACAAAAACTACCACCAGCAATGTACTCTACATCAACAGTAGACAATGCAATAGAATTTTGCTTCTTACTAAACCTAGATACCGTGAACTTACCTAGAATATGACATGTTCCAGACATCCTCTTTCTATATAACTATCAACCAGAAAAGTAAGTATCTGAATGGCTTATTAGATCAAATTATTGTCCTTTCGGATAGAATAATTCTATGTTAGTAGTATGTTTATGAAATTTGTAAATTATTTTAACAGCAAGAAAACATGACTCTTTTGGATTAACTTTAAATCTTTCACACATACACACTTTATTCATAATATATGGTCGACTAGTAGTAAGATAAAGCAGACTTCTTATCATACATCTGTATTTTGTTTGATCCACTAGTTTTCTAGTTTCATCATCATTCAACTTACAAATAGTACTCATATGTGTATTACATTCCTTAATCCTATCAAAACAAAAAGTTTTTAAGAGGTCATTTGTCTATTTATTTGATTTAAAATAAAACCATTTTCATTTTGAAAAACATGACATATAGGAAAGTATTTGAGTTCTCCCATTAAACTCATTTCAAATTCAATCTTCATACTATTTGAAAAAATCAATAAACAAGGAATTTTTAGAAGATCCAACAATAATATCATGAACATCGATTTGTACTATCAAAACATGTTCGGAAATTCATTTAATAAAGAGAGTTAGATTACAAATCAGTTTAGAAAATACTTTTCAAATAATAAAATTACAAAGTCTATCATTACAACCTCGTGGGGCTTGTTTTAAACAATATAAAGCGTAAAAAGCATTAAAACATGATTTGGAAAATCTGGATTAATAAATCCAGGTTGTTTTTCAATAAAAACATCTTCAATCATAAAACAATTTAGAAAAGAACTTTTAACATCCATATGATATAACTTGAAATTCAGATGAGGAGTATAGGAAAGTAGAATCCTAATAACTTCTAATCTAGCTATAGGTGCAATGGTTTCCTCATAGTCTATTCCTTCCTTTTAACTATATCCTTATGCAACCAGTCTTCCCTTATTTATAATGATATTTCCAAATTCATAAACTTTATTTCTAAAAAACCATTTAGTGCCTAAGGTCAATGTGTCCTTAGGTTTTCAACTAATTCTCATACTTTTTTTTCATTCAAATTGATTTAATTCTTTATGCATATCCATTACCCAAGATTCATCATTGATTGAATCATTGACATTTTTAGGTTCTAACTATGAAATAAAGGCTTGATGATCAACCTGATTTCTTAGAGAAGCTTTAGTTTGTGTCCCTCAATCAAGATTTCCAATAAACAACACATAAATGATGATTCTTTAGAATCTTAGTTGATCTAGTAAAGGTAGGACTAGAAATTTCAGGTTCTTCTCTATGTTTGGGTTCACCAGGAGAAGATTCTAGAATATTTCTAGAATCACTTGGAATTACACCAGGTTCACTTTTTTTACCAATATGTTCCATAAAATATATATCTTCTTCAATATTTTCAACAGAAGACTTATGTTCTTGCGGATCAGTTTCATAAAATTTGATGTGAACAAATTCTTCCAAACATTTGATTCTTTTGTTAAAGACTTTATAATATTTACTGGTTATAAAGTAACGTAGAAAGATTCCCTCATCACTTTTAGAAGCAAACTTTTCATGATTATCCTTAGTATTATGAATAAAGGCTTTTTAACCAAAAACTCTAAAGTATCTAACATTAGGCTTACTATTATTCCAAAGTTCATAAGGGGTGTTCTTATAAACATGTCTAATCAAGACTCTATTTATAAAATAACAAGTTGTATTCAAAGCATCAGCCAAAAAAGAAATAGATAATCATACCCATTAAGCATAGTTCTGGAAATTTCATAAAGGGTTCAATTCCTTCGTTCTACTACACCATTCTGTTGAGGTGTCCTAGTGGCATAAAAGGTGTTCCTATTGCCATTTTGTGAGAAGTGAGATTCAAACTATTCATTTTAAAACTCATGGCCATGATCAATTCTCAAGGTTTTAATCATATATCCACTATTTTTTTCTACAGACTTTGTGTATTTCAGAAAATAAGAACAGGATTCACTTTTGTGAGAATGAAAGTATACCCATGTGAATCTTAAAAGGTCATCTACTGAGACATACACATTGTGCTTCCCATTTAAACTAGAAACTCTAGAAGGTCTAAACAATTCCATGTGAACCAACTCGATACGTTGAGAAGTTGAAACTTATTTCTTTAATTTGAATGAAACATTATGTTTATTTCCCATTTTATAAGGAGAACAAACTTTGTCTGATGGGAATTTTAGTTGAGGTAGGTCTCTAACTAAATTTATCTTAGTCAGTTTCTGTAGTGAGTGAACATTGCAGTGTCCTAATCTTCTATTCCCTAGCCATGACACTCTATGAAAATCATTTAAATAGGTAACCTTTTTTTGGCTAAAGAATATAAATCTACAACATAAATATTTTCATTTCTCAAGGAAGAAAATACTAAAAAAACTTTATAAATAAATACATGGAAATAATCATTTTCAAATTTAACATTGAATCCATCATCATACAACTACGAAATGCTTAATAGATTCTATTTTAATCTATTAAAAAATAATAAATTAGAAATTTAAACTGAATTAGTGTTACCAATTTGGCCTAAGCTGATGATTTTTCATTTTGAATTATCACAAAAGGTGACTTGTCCTCCATCAACCTTGATTAAACTTTTGAAACAAGAGTAATATCCAGTCATATTCCTCAAACATCCACTATCCACGTACCATGACTTCTTATAGAAACTCTTCAAGAAGGTCTCCTACAAAATAGTTTTAAACAAAAAATGATTTTGGTACCCATATTTTCATGGGTCCAGATAGGTAATCAAGAAAAACATTTGTTACACAGATTTTCCTAATTGTTCTCATAGAATCAATAGATTCAAAAGATTTTGAAAGTTAAATTTTTTTATCTATAAATATTTGAATTGTTGGTTGAGGCATAGGACATTATAAAACTGTAACTTGAAGCATACTATCCATATTTAGGAATTAATTTATTCTTAAAAATATGTCTCTGTCCAGGTTGGTATCCCAAACCAGTGGTGTACTTTGGTGAAACGTTTTTTCCTAGAATTTGAGTAAGAGGGTTATTTCAATTTGTGAACTTCTCTAAATCTTTTCTATGATTCTCATTAGATAATTTAATTAGATTGTTCTCCTTTAACATTCGATCATTCTTTTCATTTTCTATACTAAGATCAAATTTAACAGTAATGGTTAAAGCATATTGTTTATTTAATGACTTGTACTTATCCTTCAGCTCATTCCATGTTTCCTATAGCATAATACAATATTCAAATAATTCTTCACAAGACAAGTTTTCAGATTCAGAATCATCTTGAGAATAGTAATAATTTAAATCAGTTGTTTCCAAAGTTACCTCAGATGTGTTAGTCTTGAAACACATATTGGTATGATTTCTTTTGAATCAGAAACCTCAGAATCACTTGTTTTGTCTTATAAACCACTCTATGTTTCCTTCATAGCTTTCTTATATTTTCTATCCTTGTAGTCATATTTCTTCTTGATCATCAATTTTGGACAGTCAGCCTTAATGTGTCCTTTCCTATTTCATTTGTAACAGACTATCTCTTTATCCTTGTCAGCTTTCTTCCAATCTTTCTCCCACTGACCTTTATTGTCATACTTTCCCTTGTAATTGGATTTTCTGAAAAACTTTTTGTTTCTATAAACCTTCTTAAATATCATGGCTATTTGAGCCATCTCAACATCACTATCAGAATATGAAATTCTACTTATTGAGCATTCAGTAGGTATGTGAACATTTTCTTTGTCCTTTATCCTTGAGGAAGCAGGCTAAAATGCCCCTAACTTCCTCTTTGGTCCATCATATTCCTCCATGTTTACATTTTTCCCTTCTTCATACATTATTAATTTACCAATCAGCACTTTAATAAGTAGTGAAATTTTTCCCCATGATCTTATTGAAACTGATGTGCATCTCCATCTTTTTGACAAACTTCTTAGTATCCTCATGATTTTCTCATTTGCAGGAACACCTATTCCAAGTGCGCTCATTGTATTTACAATTTTGGTCAACCTGAGATACATGTCAAAATGGGTTCATCAGACATCATTTCAAAATTGTCATATTTAATAGTGTTGGTATTCAATCTCATTTCTTTAACATCAGTTGTTCCCTCATGGGAAATAGCCAAAGTATCCCAGATTTCATAAGCAGTTTTACAAGAAGGTATTCGATTAAATTATTCAACTCCTAAAGCACAGTACATGGAATTCATTGCTTTACAATTATTTTTTTATGCAGTTTTCTTAGTTTTATCCCAAGTAGTTTTTCAGTTTCTAGAATCTTATACTGAGTTTCTATAGCAGTCCAGATATCAAATCCCATACTTTCTAAATGAGTTTTCATTTTCAGTTTCCATTTGGCATAATTAACACCATTTATGAAAGGTGGTCTATTGGTAGAAGCTCCTTATAATCTATTATGCATTATTATATTTTATCAAAAATTTAAAGAGATAAAATTGAGAACTAATAGAAATAAGATCATTATGATACAAATAATATCACAATTGAAAAATGGAGTGTTTGGAAATCCATTATTAAGAACAACCTCTCATTCCAACTGTTGGTCGGAGTGGATACTCATGAGGGGGTGAATTGAGTTCAAATTAAAATTTCTGTTAAAAAGAGTTAAATTAACAAATACCCCAAATTGAATAATAAGATAAACTGTAGTGAATCTGTAATTCATTAAAGGGTTAGTTAGGTTCTCAAGAGATTGATTAGTTCTCATTTAATATAATCTGAATATTATATTAGCTTTTGAAACTATCCTACTATATTATGATAAATAAAAAAAACATCCTATTTTAAATATCAGAGTTACATTAAAATATATTTATATTTAAATTACATAGTAGTAGAATATTCAATATAGTTTAAAAAAAATAAGCACAATAGTTTTAACTAGGAGGTTCACTCTCAATATGAGACTTAGTCCTCTCAAAAAATTTATATAAACTATGATCTACACCCTCGATTGCGGTTAATAACTGAAAAAATACAATCCAGGTCCTACGAACTCTACCACAAATCAATGTGGGCAAAACAATAATAGCACATAGGTTATCCAGGTCACACTTGACCTATACCACTATCTAAAGTGGGATACAAGAGTATAGGGAAAGATTGTGTGAGGATTTATAAATTCTCCAGTTCAGAACAAGAGACAATGTGTTTCAAAAAATACAGACCACACACTACTCAAAATGTAAATAAATGAAATGCAATAGAAACAAACAGATAGAGAAGAGTTTAGAATGCTCTATGTATTTTGAGTGAATCTTTGGAATACTCAGATTGATATAGATGAATCTTTTAGACCTTCTCTAGTTTTTTCAGGAAATAGAGTGTCATTTTTTTATTTGAATTCTAGGTACAGGTTGTTCAGTCTGATAAGCTTGAGTGCATGTGAATTCATTGAAGCTCTTTTCTCCTTGAATGTTCAGGTTTTATAGTTTCAGCAAGTGTTCTTCCATCTTTTTCTACGCATGTGAGTCCTTGTGTATTTCTATAAGATTGTCTTGTATGTGAATGGAAAGACTGGTCATTTCTTGTATTGTTTTTGTATATATGTCTTGATGCTTTATAGGTTCATCTTTATATACCTTCAACACTAGAAATAGAAATGATTAACTTTTTACAGGTATGTGGTACGGTTCCGGAAATTCTAACCACTATCATTAATTTATAGTAGGTGCATTAAAAACATCAAATATAACTATTGATAAATAATCAAATAGAAATAGAGTTTTGAGAAACTATGAGATTATATCGTAGCTTTTAGTATCAGTGACCTTGTATCAGTATCTCTTCTGTATCGGTAGCTATTACTCATTATAACGGTATCCCTATGTATCGGTATCTCCTTCTATCAGTAGCTCCTTATATCAGTAACTCCTTCAATTAGTATACTCTATAGCGGTAGTCGTCTGTCTGTATCAGCATACTTCATATAGGTAGTTTTCTTTCTATATGTCTGTATCAGTGGACTTCATATTGGTAGATGTGTGTCTCTCTATCTGTATCGGTGGAATTCATATCGGTAGTTGTCTGTCTGTTTGTCTGTATTGGAATCACTTATGTATATACTAGTGGACATACTCTATCGGTAGGTCTATATCAGTCGACTTATGCATAACGGTATAATTATTCTATCGGTAGCCTAGTTGTAACGGTGACCTTATCCATATCGGTAGAATTTTGTACCAGTGTACATAGCCTTATCGGTAGTGGTTGGACATACCAGTGGACTTATGCATAACGGTAGACTTACTCAATAAGTTCTTATTCTATGCAAGACATATCTATATTGTGTTATAATTATTTGAAAGCATGTATAGATGTAGATAAACATTGATTAATATATTCAAAAGATCATTTTAGTATTTTATCATCTCAACAATACGATGTCATAGATTGAAATAATTAATATATAGATAAACATTAATTGGGATTATCAAATCATATTGAAACACAATTGTTATTATCAATATAGGTGACGTCAACAATAATAATCTTGAATTATGGAATAAATCACAGTAATTCTTAAGACACAAATAATATGTGAAACAATGAACATGATTAATTCAAATAATATTTCCACTTGACTAAGAATTTTTGGCATTCACTGAAGCATAAAAAATTCATTCTATGTTAGAAAAATCTCACATCCTAGGCGATGACAACAAAAAAACATCCTTTAATGAATCGATTTCACTCCCCATTACATCATTGTATTAATAAACCATGTTTATATCCAGATCCATACCTATATTAAGGAACCCAGCTTACTTCATGTTTTATATCAATCTTACTAAACTGATTTCACTCCCCATTCAAGTACTCTATTTCTCAGGAGATATAAATCATTAACCAGTTCATTAGATGGTGAAATAGTTTGCATCCATCACATAATTAAAACCCTATATAAGTATCCCAAATTAAAACAAAGTATTCATTATATCATAAACAATGAAAATAAATATCTTTCATAACATTTTCATAATTTCCTAACATGTGGATATGAAATGGGTTTCATAAATATCATTCCATCCAAAAAATAACAAAAGTTAAATAAATTAGGATAAATTAGTTTTCTAATAACCCTAGTAATTAATATATATTATTAAATAATATTTTATAATATTTATATTGATTTTGATGTATCACTTGAAATAAATGTTGAGGAAAATTTCCTTTCAATTTTTTAATTATTTTAATGCCAAAAAAATATAAAAGGAAAAATTACTCGTTCAAAATAACCATGTAAAATTATAAAAACTACTCTAGAAATTAATGGATCATGATTTTAATAAATTCCACTCATTCTATCATAGTTTAAAATTTTTACATTAATTTTCGTTTTGGAAAAGTCCCAATGTCCATGGTCTAGGAAAAACAAAAAAATAGTCTGTCAAAAATGATTGGAAAATAGTCAGACAATGGTAAAATGAATTTAAAAATATTTTAAGATAATATTACAAAAAATTAATTTTTTATTTACACATGAAAATGAAATCTAAATTTTACCAATTAGATGCTTAAAATAAAAAATATTAATGAAATGTGATACTGTTAAATAACCCCTTATCGATTTGGTATCATATGAATCAAAAGACCCATTAAATAAATTACATAATATATATATGTAGATCCAAATAATTTTAATAATTTTAATCATAAAATTAATTCATGGAATGAATATACACTACACTTATGAGATTATTTGTGAATAAGTCATATGCCACATCTAAATTAAGGTTATACGAGAATCCCTTACATCTGGTTCAACATTATTCAAAACTAATAAAATATCACGTGTAATGGTTATAAATATTTAAATAATTTATATAATAGAAATAATAAATTTTATAACATCATATATTCTCATTTATTTATATTTTACTAGCCTTTATTAAAATTATTTTATTATTTTTCATATTTTAGGGAGTTAATTTCTCTATCATATCTTGCATGTTTTTGATGAATTTCTATTTTCCCTTTTACGGTATATAGATCCATCATGTCTATAATGATATTATTTTTATTATTATGATATTTAATAATAATATATAGTGTTATAACCGTAATTTAATGTTGCTCATGGATGATTAATCACATTACTATGTCGAGACGGTAGACCGTGTTTAAGAACAAGCGATGATATGATTCCCCTAACGAGTGATGTTTAAAACTAGTGACTAATATATTAAATTTAAATAATAGATGTAATTTCATAAATATAATATATAACAATTATTTAAATACTTATAACCATCCATGTTATGTGGTTAATAAAAACAAATTACCTGATGACGTCGGGATAGTATGTCGTACGCACACACACACAATGATTTTGTTTTATTTGTATGATGAATAAGAGGGGAAACATAATTGTAAAATAATCATAATAACAAATTAAAATATAAATAATAATTTATTTTTTTCTTTAGGAAGGAAAAATTTCATGATGATGAAGTATAAGAAAAAAAATAAATTTGAAAGAGTGTGGAAATCCGATAACAATCTCTTAAACTATCCTTGTATAGATATTCACCTACGGACAAAAGGCTTAGTTATTTTGGAAATCGGGACCTCCAAAACAAGGATAATGATGTTTTTTGAGACATAAGTATGTTTTGGTTCAAATATAAGGCTCAAAAAGTTGTGAATAATTTATAGGTTAGGATCCCTTGGAAAATTTTGGTGGGTGAACTTTAAGGATTTATCAAAATATAACTAAATAACAAATTTATTCCTGATTCAAGGACAGAAAATGTCATTTATATGAATATAGGTTGAAATTTTGGAACAAATATATATATATATTTAATTTTTTATAATTAATTAATTTTTTAATAATTCACTAAAAAATTAATTTGAAAAACATTAATATTGTGAAATTCAGAACTATTAATTATATTGAAATAAACAATATGAACATAAAAGAATATATTCAAACCAACAAATTTTATACATAAATCATATTTCACATGATTCTATAAAATTTGTGTGTCTCCTTAATTTGTTAAAAAACCTTACATTATATATTTTTAATATTATTTATTGGACATTTCCATAAATTAAATGATTACTTCATAATCATTCTGTTTAAAGTTCAGGTAATATTTTATTAAACAACCATTACAAAAAGGAATATAATGAATTAATTCATAAAAATACAATATATTTTTTACATAACATCTACATGTAACCATTATATATATATTATACTTATTCAAAATAATTTTATGACATGTTTGACTATCAATAAAATAATAATTTATATGGTTCGTTACAAATATCTTGTTAGAAAAAAATTATAATAAATTCAATAATGGATATATTTTTGAAATAATTTACTCATAAAATAATATTTAGTCAAATTTTTTTAATTTTATGGTTCTTTTCATTTTAATTAAATTCATTTTAATTATTATTTTATTAAATAAATAATTAATTCATCATTGTTATTAAATCCATTAAGGTAAAAATTTATTCCATAAAAATATAAAATATATTACAATGATAGTTATAAATAATTTATCATTAAAAATAACAGCCGTGTTCCAAAATATATTTTGAATGACCACATATTAAAAATGATATGATGATTAAAAACAATAGTAGGACATTATGGGCTTTTCATTAACTAATATAGTTAGTAATGTGGCCCTAAGAGGTAATAAATTAGTCCCATCAATTATTTTTGTCAACAAATACTCATAAATTATAATTATATGAAATGTTTTGGGTTATTTTAAAATCAATATCATATTATTTTTTTGTTTGGTTACACAATTTACTCTTTAACATGGAAACAAAAATTACTATGTATATAATAAATATTGGAAGAAATATAAAAAATATTTATAGTACTTCGACCTTCTGGGGAAATATATGAGTAATATTTTTAATATTCATAACAAAGAAGTATACGAATTCTGTTTATAAATTTTACTGTAAAATAGAACGAATAAATATTTTTTGGAAAAAATAACTTATTTAATATGAAATAATTTTATAATAAATTCATTTATAAAATCAATATAAAAAATAATTTTTTTTTAAAAAAATCAACCTATAAAAATTTAAAAATAATTCAAAACATAATTTTTTTTGTTTCATTACATGTGAAAGAAAATATGATTTTCAATAAAATTCACTACATTAAATAATTATTTTTAAAAAATGTTCAAATAATCTATAAGTGTAATTTTAACATAAAGTTTACAATAAGAATTAATAATGATAGTAGTTTTTTCAAATAAATATTTTATAAAAAATAAAAATTAATATTTACTCAGTAAAATTAAGACAAAATTAGTTTTCAGGGAAAAATATTTTTTTAGAACGAATAGACATTAGTAAATATTATGTGATAATATTTATCTGAATATTTTAATAAATTATTAAGGAGTTTTACCTTTATATTTTTTCATAAAATATCATTTCCTATTTATTCATTTCAATTTAGCAACTATGTAATAATTGATATATAATATATTAATAATATTTTTTATTTCTCCAAAACATTAATTTCTATAGAACAAAAGAAATAAAAAAACCTTATTATTTTAAAAAATTATTTGTAAATATATCAAGGTTTTAGAATTCCAATTTTAAAATAATATCTAAAATTATACACAAGTGATACAACCCTAGAAATAACATATTAATTCCTTTAATCATCAAAGTTAAACATTGCATTTGATGGAAATTGTTATAATTGAATATAAAAAAATTATAAAAAATAAAATATGGATATAATATTTTAATAATTAAGTAATTAATTAATGTATTTTTTTATTCTTATTGTTATTTTCTTGTGAAGAACTAATATGTAATATTTGTTAGGGTATATCCCAAAACCAATATTTTTGTGTTGGTTGTGACCACTCTCTTTATCTCATTTTATGTGTCTCCATGGTGTTTTAATATGATATTAAATTATGTAAAAATATCTATTACTTATTTAACTATCTCATTCATCCATTAATTGATTTTTAACAAATTTATCAAGATAATTTCTAAAATTTCATCATCAATAAAAAACAGATGGAGGGGAACTCATCTATCCCATAATCCTTTTATGTATTGCACATTGAAGGAAATTATTCATTTTTATTCTTTCACAAAATAATGGAATAATTTATATATAATAATTTTGGCTTAACTGTGGTTGTAAATTATAATTTTATTACTATTATTATTTTATTCAAATTTAACCAAATATTTATAACACGGTTTTGAATGTCCATCTCTATACCCAATTATCAATGAATTATTCAGAATTGGATTTCAAAATGATCACCTATTTGTGGAATATGATTATATACCCAGATATTATTCCTAATGAAATTAATTCATTATGATTTATTTAATATTTTTGAAATATTCCGTGATTATTATAAGAGGAATTACTATTCAATCCATTTCATTGCAGGTGAAATTTTTATGCATATACATTATGAGTAATTTTCTATATGAAAAAAATGATGGGTGATGTTATGATGTGTGTTGATAGATAGTTATGTAATATATTCGGTAATTTTTTCTTCTCATGAGAAGTTATGTATTTCATTATGGGTTTCGTGTGATCTATGATTGTTCTATAACCACCATATGATGTGGGTTTGGAGGTAATCTATGTATTACGCTACAATCCTATTTTATATTTCTGAAAGTTTCCTATGATTCCTTGAATTTATGATACCATTATAATTATGTTATGATATAATGAGATTATTTATGATCTGTTAATTTTATAATATCATATTATGTAATTTGAGTAACATTTCTATCTTTATTTTCATTTTTATTTCTTTAGTATGACTTTTAGCTCTCCCCATTATTTAATATATTCCCATTATTATCCAAAATAGAGTTTAGGGTTCAAAATGAATTATGAGATCATTATAGAACAAAATATAATGATTTTCTGTTTTAGTATCCTTTTAATGTATTTTATAACACATATTCCAAAGTCACTAGGCCACACTGTCATTTTGTTTCATGTATTTGTTGTTTGTGTTGCAAATAAAATTAATTATGTATTTAAATTGAATGGTTCACAATAGTTTTATAAAAAAAAATTGTCCAGTTATTTCAGGATTAAGACTACAATTCATTGTTAAGAAACATTGTAATAAGTCTTGGTATAGGAGATTGTCATAAAATTTCATTGATGTCCATAGATAGTGGTATGTAATAAATTATAACTGTTCATGGTAATTAAAAGTGGATGTCTCTATAGAAATGATATAGTTATGTGTAAAAACTTTTATAATAGATCCTTTGAAGATTAATAAATCATCACCTGGTTTATGATAAATATTTATTATGACACAACTACTTTGAAACTCCTAGTGGGTATGCATTAGAAAATGCAAACTCATTATGAACCATTATACTGGTCATAAAAAGATTGTAATGATTCAAAAACAAAGATGAAAATTACCATGGATAACCATGATTGTAACCAAGTGAATAATAATTTAGTATTTATACATCATTTATAAAATATTCATTTTATGTTCATATATTTCCTTTTTTAGAAAATTATTAGTTTGAGTGTTATCATCCAAGAGATTATTTTATATAACAGTAATCACTAATACTCAAATTAAATAATTAATGGTGTGAATAATTATGCATTAATTATATTCACATATACTATATGATTATAGATCTACACATTCATTAATATCATGATAATTTTGTAGAATAAATCAAACACCACCTCAAAACATGGTGTTTGAGATATCGTTGAGAAAAACAAAAAGATAAATTATTTAATCTATAGTATATAGCTCCTATCCATTAAATTTTATTGAATGAACCTCCTAAAATATAATTTACTAATTCCATTATGGGAATTTTAATCTGCATTTGTAATGGACTATTTTCTTTTATGTAATTCCAAAATCATTTGTCTGGAGAGAGAAGTCACTTTTCTCATCTTGATTCTTCATTTGATGTTGTGCATGTATAAGGAGGGGTGAATATAATTTATAATATTCTTCTCAATAATTAAATAAAATTATTAATGAAAAATAATATTGTAAAAAACAAATTGAGATAAATGTGAAAGTAATGTATGAATACATTCACATTATGAGAGAGAATACAATGTATTCCTTAAATATATTCCTAGAATACCTCTTAATTGAGAGGTTGTAAAATCAATCATACATATTTTGGGATCTTTTTCTATATCCAATACTCTGTATAGAGTTTCACCTATTTAGTTATAATGAATAGTGAATAATTTACAAGGGAATCTTGATTATGGTTTTATATACTTATGTTGTTTTCTGTGGGGTGTGCCAGTCCTCTTTGTAGTCCAGAAATATGGTTTAATATGAATCTTCTTTTATTATCACAATAAAAAATCAAGAAAAAATAAAAAACCTATTCCATGGATAGATGAATTAATTAATCAAATATTTTTATGACAATTTTTCTCTAGGATAGACCTTGGGTTAGGATACCGCTAAATAAAGAGAATAAGTGATATATTGGCAACAACGCTCTTCAAAAACCTTGCATACACAATGAGTTCATGCTGATTCCCATTATACATACAATTGCTCTAGAAATAATTATAGATTTAATTCATAGATTCATTAAATAATACCAAAAAAAATATGTGGATTCCATTATTTATGACAATCTTATATACTCCAATTTCATTGAGGAGAAAGATTATAATTTCCAAACAAAGATAACAAATTTGAAAAAGGATAATTTATATGAAATGTAAAGTAATTGTGAGCCTTGTATGGAAGAAGTATGAGTAATGGGGCATGTTTTCCCATCAATGGGTTTATAATGGATGCATTTAATAAAAATAAGATTGGGCAATGTGAAAGAGATTCATAAGTAAAAAACCATATTTTACATAATCTAGATTGGTATTAAAAATTGTTTTTTTAGAATATTATCTCGATTTCTATATCCTCTAACAATATTGACTTAAAAGTGATTTCATATTTTCTATTCTAATGAATGAAATATGTTCTTAAAATGATTGAAAAAAAATTATAACATCACCACTACATTCATTAACCACATGTGTCAAACATTTTGTGCTTTATATTAATGTTTTCTTGATGAAATTTGGTTGATAAATCATTACCAAATCATTCCAATGCATTGATAGTGTTGGATGTTGCAATATTTGAAATGAAAATAAGGTAGCATTATGTCATTTGGGAAGTGTGTCAAATAAATAAGGATAATAAAAGCCTAAACTATTTAATCACATCACTGGAAGTAAATATTCACTATAGAATATGGATAAAGATTATCAATTAATAATAATTCTAAATACTCTACAATCCTAATAGTTAAATTAAATTAACATACATACTATGTTGAAATGATATGATTACTATATAAATTTTAGAAATTTAAAAGGATCAAATCAACATTGAATTATAAATGGTATACATGAAAATCAATAATTATGGAACATCATCATTCCTTTCATAAATTATTATTCAAATATAAAATAATGATGTGAATGTTTTCTTTAGTACATGGTGTTGAAATTTAAAAGAAGGTTGAAGAAAAAAAAATTAAACTCCCCATATTTGGAAATTGATGAAGGAATTATAATATCTCTATCATAAAATTTCCCTACCATAAAATAGTAATTTAATGAAGGAGTGATTGAATGATTAAAAAAAGTTGAAATTTTATATCCACACAATGATCGTGAAGTGGTATCAAGATCTCAGATAGGACTAATAGTGTGAAAATATAATTGATGAAATCCTAAAATATATATCCTTCTTCATAGTGTAACATCATGTGATTATGGAGAGGAAAAAATATAATATAATGACCTAACAAGTACACATAAATATATGAAAATGTGACTAAATCGCCAGATATTTTTTAGTACCCATCCAAATAAATCCTGAATGATGATAATATATCGGTTGTGGTGGATCGTCTTATGAAGAACAGTCCCATCATTCAATTAGAATATAATTCTCACTAAGTCAACTTTCAAGGAAATACATGAGATATGTTTTGAGGTTACATTGAATACAACTATCCTGGGAATAAGGGAGATACCTAAGATTTACATATATGTTATAGAAAAATATTTCATATGATCTAATCACAATCTCGAACACCACGATGGTTTATCTCCCTCAAAATAATTCCCAATATGGGTGAACATTCCAAAAACTAGATAGCATAATGAAATCATACCATATGGACTTCAATGAAGGATGGGATTAATATCTTCCTCTGCTCATGTTTATTTATAACAATAATTTCCACTCCAGAATCCATATAGATCCATATTAATCGCATTAAATGGTGAAATGTGGGACACTTGTATACTGGGATGAGGTCGGTTAATGAATGAAATATTTTCTATAAATAGAGGAGGAAATTTATATAAAAATTCAACACCATTTAGTATTATCTTATAGATTCCTAATGTTAACATATAATATATGTTCTTAATCACCAATAAGAAATAAATTTCAAGGTTGGAGATATTTTCTTCTTCTCCATATCTGCATGAAAATGGGTAACGTTAATTTAGAAGAAGGGTGAGCAATGTCTGAGTTAAATCTGCCCTTTGTGATTATTGATCGCATTATAGCCATTAAATATGAACTCTCACTCTCACTAACCCATTATCATGTCTATGATTATTTCCATGTATTCCATTTGAGTAATTAATATATTAAATCACTGACATTTAATTAATTCATAATTCTAAAAATTAGATAGTAATCACTTTTATGTGGTGAATTTGGTGATGATATTCTATTGTATAGATAATGTTCAACGTAAGATAAATTTTTTTATGTCATTGTACTTTAGAGAAACTACATGTTTGTTGAGTCGACATGTTATTTTATGTTATAAAAGAACCATAATTAACCATTAATATTTATAAATATGTTATTAAATATAAATTTCAATGGTAAAACATCTTATGGAAGAGGGTGGGTGGGATAATTTAATGCCTAAAATTTTAACAACGGAATTACCCTTATAAATATTTAATTTTTTCCATATTAATTTATATATTTCAAATGCACTATTTGATATTTCAAAATAAGTTTTTTATAATTTATAAATTATATATAAACATAATAAAATTTCATAACAATTTAAAATATTTCATTGTGAAGAAAATATAATTTAATATATCATACATATTATAATTTGGGAATTATATATCCTCCAAAAAAACCAATCTCATTAAAATCACTATAGAATGTAATTATAAAATCAGAAAACCAATAAACATATTTAAAAATGCATATATATATATATATATAGATGATATAAAATGTATTAAAATTAAAATTGAATTAAATATAGAGTGCTTATTTAATGTATGGATCCTTTATGTGGATTTCAAGTCATATTTTTTGGAGCACTAATCTGAATGTTGGAATAGTAACCTGAAACTATAATAGAAAGGTGAATATTTGGAATAAAAAAAATTAATTTGGTATACTATCCTCACCTATATAAATGTAAACTAATATTAAGAAACCATATTTTCTTCATGTTTACATAACTACACAAGTAAATCAATGTTTTATAATTTATAACATATTTCATCAAATTTGATTACAATATATATGTTACCATTTTTACAAACAGTATTATGATTTTAAATATAGTTTATCATATATAAATATTCTTATCAAATTTTTCTTTTAAAATGATTATATATTTTTATGATACATTAATTAGTTTTAATGTTGGTAATAAACTAAAACATAATATTGAATGTGTTATTTTCCAAATATATTAAGAATTTTTTTTTAAAATTAAATTTCTCAGACAACAATTGTTCTTCTTAAAATGGCTTTAATATTTTGAATATACACATCAAAAATGAGTTAGGGTTAAATTTTAGAATTTTTTAAAAGTTGTTTATTTTTTTAATTGTGAAATATATTATTCAACATTATATGTAGAATATATGAATTAATGGTACATCGTTGAAGTAATCACATATTATTTCAAACTAACAACAACATTATACTATTAATAGTCATAACGGTCAAAAGGATTTATTTTATTGAGATAAATAAAAAAACTAAGGATGATATTATTACAAAAAACCTATATCATGACATTACAAATACCAAACATGACAACCCATTCTTCTCACATCATCTATTAGTTTCAACATTCCATATTTCTGCTTGATTGCATATAAAATATTTTAATCCATTTCTATATTATAGGGGTTTTAAAAAAAATATTAATTCAAATTGACTTATGCAGTTTCTCATGGAGGTGAAATTCAGGTGTTAATATACTCAATTTAAATATTTTAAACAAACTTATTCTTCTACATTCTTTACACCGACCTCTCCAACATGAAATAAAAAGTATGGAATAAAAAATGAAAATTAATATTATTTTATAATGAAATACAAATATTCTAAGCTCATGTCATTTAAATCATATATCAATAAATTTCCCATAATATGGTTAAAAAATTGCCCTCATTAAAAACACAATACATTTCTAAACTAAATTCAACGATGGTGATAAAAATATTTTTATGATTATATATGATAATAATTAATATTTATGACATAAATATGATATCTAATCTATATATAAACCTTATATAAAATAAAATTAATTTTGTTTATAATAGGTGAAGAAAATATAAATAATCATACTTCATAAGGATAAAGTTTATGCCACATTATTCATCCCAATATCATAAAAAAGAGATAAGTGGAATAATTTTAATTTTTTGAGGTTCATTAATACCATTAAAATTAACTTATGTATCATTATTTACATTTTATTATAATAGAAATAATTATCCTTAAGTGATCTGTCCATGGAATAATGAAATGAACACCCTCATGAAAACTAAATTACATATTATATCCACTCGAACCGGTTATAAATGACCATAATATAATTATATTAAATTAAATGTTGTGAAAGTTTTTTTATTATATAAATATTAATTATAATATTATAATACATGTCATTAAGAGCATGTTAAGGGATATCCTTGTATATATGGTAACAGATCTCTTCAGACCACCATTTCCCTTTTTGTTATTACTTTTCACAATCAAAATAAATTTTTCCCTTTTTGAATTAATGATAATATTAAAAAAAATCGTTTAATGTCTCTAAAAAATATACCTATCTTATTATCAATTCCATTAATTAGTTATTACATATTTTAATTTAATTTATTTGATGCATTCTATAAAAATCCTAACTGATTAAATGGATACCTTCTATCTATTAAGCTATTCATGTAACACAAATTCCATTCCACTTTTCAATATAATGATTAATTAAATTGAAAGAATATTTTTTACTACTATTATGGATTCAATATAGTTTTAAAAATAAATTTCAATAAAAATACTTTATAAATCAATCTTTATCAAATTCCTTACAACATCGTGCTAATGTTCATTTCTAAACCCAATTCTCAAAACATTTTCATTAATTGTTCATAATAAACTCCATTGTTTAAGACCAATGATGATATACTCAAATATTAATTTAAAAACTATTTTATTTCCTAATATATTGTTAATCATTATTAATAATCCTTAGATTATAACATGTCCCAATATTAGGCATCCAATTTATTTACATGGGTAATTCCGTTGTTTATCCAAAATGAATAATTGTTTTTTAGGGAAATACATAAGAAATATAATGTAATGATTGGTGAAACATGATAATTATCTATTTTTCTGTTAATATTAATTATCATGACATTTTATGTATTGGATTAGTATAAAAATTAAATCCATGATTGTAAATTGTTCATCATGTGATATTATTTTGACGGTTATGCTTAACTTATGATATTTTTCTTATTTTATATTACAAACAATTTTCAATATATCAATTATTTTATTATAATAGGTTAAATATATTATATTTTTATATCATAATCATGATCATAATCTTTAATTAAATCATGGTATGTTTTTTGACTCACGTGTTATGCTTCGTTATGATGTTTATTCCCACTCTAGGAATTTTTTTATCACATCTTTCATTTATGTTTTCCTCGGATGACACTCGGTCGGTTTGTGTGTTTTAATAATTTATATTCAAATTATATGTAATAAAATAATGATATTGTGTTTTAGTATCTTTTAATGCTTCATGAGCCGATTCATATATTGTCACTAAGTCTCATGATCCTTGGGTTTTGTTTATTTATTGTTTATGTTTAAAATCATGTCAAAAAATTATAAAATCTATTTGATTATATACTTTTATTCTACATCCAAATGGTCAAATATAATTAAATAATTTATAATTAATTTTTTAATGATAATTAACATATCATCAAATTGTAATGAAATACATGATAATACATTGAGGATTAATAGGAAATTAATATAGTTAAACAATCCTATAGTAATATTTATGACTATTAAAAATTCTATATTACACGGATTCTAGGTTAGATGGATACATAATATATTAATATTTTAAACTCCTAGTGAACTATAGCTTTCTATGAATGAGTTATATTTAATATTAAAAAATATATATTTTATTATATATTATCCTTGTATATCATCAATGTATGTGAAAGAGCATATTGTCTTATTTAAAATGAGATACATATTTATGGGAACACTGATTATTTATTTAAGAAAAAATATAAAAAAAAAATTAATAAGATTCATTATATTTCTATAAATATATATAAAAAATTATTCATTCAACAAGAGGGAAATAAATATCTAGTATACAAAAAATAGTTTTAATATTCATGCTCATGGAATTCCCCTAATATAATAAAATCATGTATATTTATTAAATTAATTATATATTTTATAAAGATAATAGAAACTTATGTATCAAGAAATAAATGATTGAGATAAATATTTTATTGACAAATTCAACATTTCCTTGTTATGCATAACATATTGATATATATAACCATTTGATATATATCTCATTTTTTATATATTTAACAACTAATTATATATTTATGTAGAGATTGTTGATGTTAAATTAGTTTATAATAAATTCATTCAATAAAATTATTCATATAATAATCATTATATATAGATATAATATTAGTTTGTTGACCATGTTGATTATCGATCAAAGGAGATATTAATCCATATATTTAATATAACTGATTATATAATTATGAAATTATTATTTATGTTATACTTATAAAATTATACAAAACAAAAATATTAGTATTTATATAATATGAGAAAAGTTAATTTAAACATTGATGTTCCATATAAAGTTTATTTATAAAAACTTAATTTCTTTAAATAAGATTCTTAATATAATTTTATCTTTTGAATATAGATACTTAATATATAAAATTTATTCAAGATTTTAAATATTTAAATTTCCATGAAAAATAATTATTGTAAAAGATAATTTAATGTGGTGGAATATGTTAATACATGGTAAATATATCATGACATGTATTGTGAAATAAAAAATTGTTATTTATATATTATATATGACCTTTTTGAGACATGAATGTTATTTTTACATTTATAATATATATTTCTTAAACAAAAACCTTATCTAAGATAGTTATGATTATATTCCATGATCATCATTTATATATTATATACGTACTAAAGAGCCTCTCTCATATTACTATATAAATAACTAACCTTCCATGTATTCAAAACCACTCATAATGATCCACTTTTTACTATATCTTGTTAATTACAAAAAATCTCACACCTTATTAGTGTTTGAGGTAATCAATTCAAAATAATGACTCCCAATACCTTTATTAAAAGTCCCCATAAGTTAATATCTACTGTTTTTAGTATCTAACACCATTATCAACAGATAATTTGATTATCTCCTCATTCCAATTCCTATTATTTATAATTTTTAAATATAGTATTATAACTTAAGGTATATTTTTATTCATTAGTAAGCATATATTGATTGATAAATAATAATTTTTTCTTTATAGTGCAGGAACATTTGGTATAGTTGAACCACATTAAAAAATGATACTAATGTATTTTATCATTAGAATTATGATGTGGTAATAAATCATTAATATAGATTAAAAATATATTATATGTAAGTAATTTTTATGAATTTTTATGATTTTAGAATGGTAATAATCATAATAATTTAAATTAATATAGCTCAATGGTTTACAATGTGATTAGTAATGATAGAATTTCTCCATTATCACTTGGTGTTCTCTCTGTATTATATTGTTTGTACTAGGATGCATCCCATCACATGTTATTCTTATCTTCAATACCACTCTTCAAAAATCCATTATCATCTCATTCTGAGAACATCCCTCATTTATCCCTCATATAAATAATTTTTTTGATTTTTATTCATTATTTCTTATGATTTTTTTTGTTGTTTTGTGTTATCACCATCCATATTAAAGAGTTTTATCTTAGATATCTTCTATTATGTTTTCCTGATCCATCAAATATAAATAATTTTATGTCATAAGGTGATAACCTTTTTTGTTATTTTTTTCTGAGGTGGATCTATATTAGATATTATTTTGTTTTATGTTTTTTATGACATGAACTCGGTTTTGGAGAGTTTTATGAAAGAAACAACTATAATGAAAATAATAATAAAATATCAATTATGAAATCAATTTTTGAATAAATCTCATTTTTTGTAGAATAATTGGTTGTGTATAGGATAATAAATCCATTAAATCCTTTTGAAGTAGGATTCATTCCGTACAATAAATTCTATATTCTTTACTTTTTAACATATATAAATAGACATAATAATAACAATTTTTATTATTTTTAATTAATTTTCATAATATGTTCTCATTTAATTAGAATATTTTTAAAATATTATAAAAAATACTACCTAATGTTCACATTAATATAGGTATGGTTCTAGAAACTATTTAATGATTTTTTGATATGGGATTATGATACCACCTTTATCAAATTTTATTCATAATATATTATTTATAATGAAAAAATAACGATAAATACTGATTAATGATAACAAATTTGTAAGGATTAGTTATTATATAAAAATTAAGAAAATTTTAATTAATAATGTTATAATAATATAATTAATTTAATAATAAAATTAATTAAAAAAAATTGTTAAATAAATAATATTATTCATAATAAATTCATAATAATTAATAATTTTATTTTCATATTATTAATTATTTAATAAATAAATAAATTAATTTATATTTCAAAATGATTAAATATCAAATTAAAATTAATTATAATAAATGATTTCGTAATTGAAAATTTCAACAATAATAAATAATAATGTATTTATTAATATATATATATATTAATAATGAAAATAATAATGTTGATATTATTATTATTATTAATTTATATTTTAATTATATTTTTTTCATCTAGATTATTATTATTTATTCTGTGAGTTATTTGAAATAATAAAATTTTATTTATAGAAGAAAGATACATACATACAAAAATAGAAATAAAATTCAAGAATCTTGGGTATTGACCTTGAAAAATAAATACATGTAAATAAGGTCATAATAAATACAATTTCCTGATATTTATTTGATGATTATAATGAAATTATTATAATTTAATTATAATTATATTAATATTAATAAATTCAATATTATAATTTCAACTCCAAATTGTTGTAAGATCAAGAAATAAGTAAAATATAATTTTATGCAATTATTATTAAAAAATAATTAAAATTATTAAAATATACAGGCTTTATTCCAGTTATTTATAAATTCTAGATATTAAATTCATGATATTAAATTCATAAAAAATCTATGATCATAAAGTCATGATAATAATGAATATATTACAATGATACAATATTATTAATCATTTTATAGCAATTATTTCATTACCAATATATTTTTATAACATTGTGATAGTGATTATAATAACAATATTATTAATATTAATGAATAAAAATTTATTTGATGTTAAAGATGTCAATATAAAATAATGATCATACACAAATCTTGGATAAAAATGAAAAATGGCACCACTATAATTTCTGACCAACAACATACCTATCCCATTACAAATTTTAAAGTCAATGGAACAACATTTGACATCCTGATGGACCCTTTATCTAGGAAAAATGTCCCATTACCATGTCCTTAATTATAATATAGTTTACATGTGCATACACCCCTTCATACATTATTTACTATATATCTCCTAAAAATCCCCCATTGTAGGCTTCATGGAATTTAATAGAAGAAGTTTTTTATGATTATGGGTTGACATTACAACTATGTAATTCCCAAATTTCAAAATTCATTATCAGTATTGTAAAACCCCTTGTATTTATAGGATTAGAAAATGATGGTAATTGGAAATGTTATGTCTTTTATTCTCATGTGTCTTACAATTTACATTTTATCATATATTTTTATCTCTATAAAATAACAACATTTTTAGTCATGTGGTAGGTTTCTTACCATTGGGAATGTGTTTTTTTGGATACCCCAAATATAAAAATAATCAAAAAATAATAATTAATTTATTAAATAATATTTTCATTATTTATATGATTGAATATGATGAGATACATTAAATTTAGAATTTTATTGATATTTAACTCAATGTTTGAGGAAATATATAATAATTTTTCTAGGTTGAATCACAACCATCTTTTGGGTGTTATGTTCATGTTCAGGCCCATTTTCCATTTTAATTTATTATTTATTTATAACGTTTCCTTTTCCTTTCACACATACTTTTAATTTTATCAACATATTATCCCTCAATGATTTCCACCATCATGTAATGTATAATAACACAGAGAGGGAGTGGTATAAAGTGAGAGTGAGGGGAGAATATGGAAGTGCTATGGTAGGGATTATGAGGACTCAAATCATCTTTTGATTTCTATAGATACATAATTTTTCAATGAATTGGAAGCTTCCTGAAAAAGGTAGGAATTTTAGAACATTTACCTATCAATTTCTTGTTGATAAATATTTTATTGATTTAAACCATTTTATTGTTATTGGGGGAACATGAGGTTGAATATATAATTATATTAGGGAAAGGAGTTTGTTTCTATTATACCATTGATGTTTCCCATTATGAAAACCCAATCCAGTGACATGTGTTTTCAATGATAAAAATCATTTGTTCTGTTAGGTAATGTATGATGGAGATTGAAATACTACTTGTGTTTTATTCTAAGTACCTAACATGTAGTCAGTCACTGTCATGTATTTATGTACATGGTCAAACATCCCATGTATGGATGACATAGTCGTATAATAGTGCACGTCTACACCTTGATTTTACCAAGGCTATATATTAGTTAATGTCTAAACCCTAGGAGTGCCTAGCCTATCTAGTAGAAAATAAACAAACCTTGGGTGAACATAGTGTGTTTATATGTACATGACCAAGGATTATATTTTGGAGTATATTTTATGTCCCCAGTTTACATACCACTCACCACTCCATTATTATCCATTCAAGGTGTATTAGTGATTTTATAACTAACATATTGAATTAGGAATAATAGGAGACCATTTCATGAATTTATTTAGTGTAGAATGTAGTTGTGGAAATCATGGATTATATTTTGGGATTCGTATACATAATTTCTAGCATGAAATCATTGATTGAAAGGATCATCATATTTTAAATGAATCCAGATGTATTATGATTGATGTATGGTATTATACCTAAATTAGTATCATTATATTGGATGAATAAAATGATATATAATCACCAATATCATTTTTTACAGTGTCTGGGATAGTCCCTGGTTAGTAGGACTTTTTTGTAACACAATATGATTAATTGGATGTGTTTGTGAAGAATCCCAGTGTGATAAAGAATCATTATGGGATTTGGGATATCTCCCTTATGAGATATGTTTTTAGGCCTCTGAGGCAATGAAATGATTGGTATTGGTTATTGGGAGGTGTTTCCCTTAAAAATGGTTATTGTTTTGAGATAATAGTCTATAACATCATTTCACATTATGGATTCCTCATCCAATATTCTGACCTTGAATATTTTAAGATAGATTCATCCACTATCATTCATTTGATGATTATTCTAAGAGGATTTACTCCATAAGCATTTTGACCTAGAGGTAATAAGGGGGTTCCTATTGATGGAACGACATTATGTGGTGGTATATGGATATGGTAGATATAGTAATAGGTTAAACCTTATAAACCTTTCTATTATTCGTATATAGAATGGATTGTGTTATTGTTGAAGTAATTAGAAATTCAAGAAAACCGATTTTTTTAAATTATTCATTTATTTATTTATTTATTATCCAACATGCATTCCCGGAACCATCATTTTTTCCTAATGTGATAATTGTATATTGTTGATGTGTAAAGATACATGAAGTATCAATATTGTGTTCCTTCTCTAATAAGAAGGTGTCTATGTGGATACACATTGGTACTTCTTGGAATCCATATTTGGGACTCATGTGATAATGAATTGATAATTCTTGGGTAGGATAAAATTTATATGGATTCCAGATTTCAAAAATGATTTGTCCATTGATTGATATATATATTTATTAGGATGGATGGATAGAAGCCATGATATATAGGGGAATCCTTTAATTTCATTGGTAACAATTTTTTCAATCATATCAAGGATGTATCAATTATGTGTTAAATATTTTGACTAAAACATTCATATTTTTTATGATTATTTTTCTCAGATGGATGTGTCAGCCCTAATATAGGGATAGTTAATCATGATAGATATAAATAAATATTTAGATGGATACGACTCCCAAAATTTTATTTTTTATCATGGTGATATTGATATTATTCTGATTCATATAATTATTGTGATTGTATTGGATTTATCATGTGCCATTTAGTACCATATGATTACAGAAAAATTCCCATGATGCTTGTGATATTCCATAGATTCATTCATGATGAGTTATTATTCATTTCATCATATTTATGGAGGAGGTATTGTTTACACCATATTATCAATTGGTTTATATTTCTCAGTATCATGTTGTGACCAGGGAAACACTGGCACTTGCAGATGTTAGTTAATCAATGTTGTCGAATCAAGGAATATTAGTGTGTTTTGTTATTTTTTATTTTAGTTATTTACATAATATGTTTTTAATTTATAATTAACCTGAAATTATGATAATTGGGTATAGGTTCCAAATATGTGTAGCCAAGTTAGATTCATTTATCACTGATTGTAAGTGATTCTATGTGTGTGTAGTGGACTAATGACTATTTTAGGTTGGGAACATGTAATTGTGGATATGGAAGTAGGCTAGGATTTCATGATATCTTGATCCACTAGTGTGAAGACATGAGATATTTCCAAAGTAGCTAATTGGGTTTTTGTAATTGTTATGTTCTATAACATAATGTTGGTTGATGATCCTTTTAATTTTATCTTTTTATATCCTCTATAAATTAATGATCTAATGGGTGATTATATTTCAATGTATATAATTTGCAATCTAGAGTTCTATATTATATTATATTTTTATATAATTATTCTATTTCATTTTAAACTATTAATATACTTTTTATGGATTTTTATGTATATGTTTATTTATACATGGCTATACAGCTTGTTATGTGGGTATAAACTATTAATAGTACAACCATATTCCTTTGATGATTTTATGTAACCACTGTAATATGGGGAGTAATTCATTATGTCTTTTGGTGAACAATGGTGAGTTATTAGTTGATTACCCTCAATAATAAGATTTAATAATGTGCCATTAGATATTTTCTTACACATAATATTTGTAGGATGGTTGTGTGTGGATATAGGGATGTGTTATATCCATTTATAGATTTTAGGTTATACCATCATGAACCCCACCACTAAATGTAATTCTAGGATACCAGATATGGTATTTATTCTCTTAATATTGGTTGTAATCGTTGATATGATTCTATCCTTTTGGGAAAAAAATTTGATTTCTAGTTTATTATTTTTCTATTATTTTTTTTTATTTTCTATTTTGAAAGAGTGGATATTTTGATTAAAATATTGGAACATGGATGAAAGAGTCATATCATTTGTCACGATTTAGTACATGGGATTCACCATGAATATATGGTCCTAATAGTGTGTCTCTCTCTCTCTCTCTGTGTGTGTGTATTCTCACTAAACATTGAGCATAGACCATTTAATGTTTCAACAGTTTCTTTTATAGTGTTTTTCTATTTAAGTGCATAGTTGAAATATACTCAATTGGACCTACTGGTCCATTAATTTCATTGGGATTGTAGGTATTTGGGATTTATGTTGAGTCACTCATTGACGAAGATGGTACAGTCTATTGGTTAACATGACATGCAATGACCTGATAATGGTATAGAGGTATATAGTTCCATAGTTGAAAACCCATTTGGGTAGAAATTTATCAATTTTTGTCATTAAAATTTCAAGTAACAAATATTTAATTTTCCCATATAATATTTAATTTAATTATATATCTCTAAAAATTATGCTTTTTGATCCTTGGAATTGATCATATTAGATTATTACTTCATAACTGTGACCATTGATGTGTTTTGATTCTCACAGAGGAAATCCAGTGTATGTATTCATGGTGATACTTAGTTTCCTATTAATTAATTTATTGGAAATATTTTATTTACCTATGTTTATGAGATACAAAAATTTTGTATTTAGTATAATTATTCCTTTTTTTGACATAGACACATGATGGTTCCCATGTGTTATGACCTTGTCATACATGAGCATCATTGTAGACTAAAAGAAATATAGACCATGTCGTGTGAATATGATTTTAGTCAGTTAGTGTTTTTATGTTGATTTGGGGTTACAAATAATAGGGATTAAAATATGTTTGTGTGTTCTTTTAAGGGATAAATAATGGGAACATGCTAGATATTGGAATTGATGTGTTATAGTTTCCATCATGATCAAGGACTGTGTGTATTGATTTATTCAATTTCTTTTCAATAAAAAGTAATATTATTTGTAGCATAGTGTAATATGCAACATTGGATGTTATCTGATATCAAGGTGTTATGTGGATAATATTTCAATTATCATACGAGAAATAATATTTTGATCCATTTCATTATGAGGTTGTGAGTGTGGATTAACACTCCTAAAATGGAATATTTTTAGGTAGCGTATACAAATGTGATTATGTTTGGCATAAGTTATATACATGGATTTTAAGGGTAGTACATAGGGTGATACAATATTTTTTAATTGGCATTCTTGAGGATAATTTTTTGTTTTTTGGGAATCCTATTTTATGGGTTCATGGTTCATGTGAGCATGATAGATTGTGAATGGTTTTTGGAGAAGTATTATACAAAGAGGAGGAGAATATTTATTATCATGGATTTTTGTGATAGATACGTCTCATATAAATGTGTTTTTATGAGGTGTTTAAACATCTCATTATTTTAGAATTTTTTTGAATCACCTATTTTTGGAAGTGTTGTGTTTATTCATGTCTTGGGGAATCATGAGTGCTGAATCCACGGTTGATCCTTTTGAGCTACCGGTTGAGATGTAAAATAATTTTAGACATAAGTTTGGTACATTAATATTTTTATTGTGAGGGTGGTGACACTATTTCATGATAAATTTTAGGTATTTCTTTGTATAAAATTACTATGATCAAAGAACTATAAAATACTTATTCTTTTAGTGATCATCTATGGGTGGCTTGGCCACAACTATTCGTTTCTTATAGTAATGGATAAATCATTTTTTTGGATGATATATTTGGTTGTGGACTGAGAATAAGGATACTACTATGGTGGGGATCATTAAATTCGTCATGGATGAATGTCTCTCATGTTGGGAGTGTTACATAATGTGTGAGACTAATCAGTGTATTTTCAATAAAGTGTTGGTTGTGAAAATTCATTGTGTGAAATCATGGTTATTGATTGTCCACTGAGACTTTTCTTCGTTGAATATTTCTATGATGTGGATACTATAAAGCCATGTATTAAAATTGGAAAAAAATTATTGTAATTTTATTAAAAAATTCAGAATCTTATGATGGGTAAAGTGCAAATTTTAACGATTAGATTCTCTATGATAATTTTCTTCCATTATTTTTTCCCAATATGGGGTGTTTACCGTAAGAGATATAATTGGTGTAAATTTTAGGTCTTAAATGTTTCATGGGAAAATTAAAAATTCATATATTAAACGTTAATTTATTTTCAAACATTTTGAAGAAGATGTCTTTTGAAAGAAATCATGGATTGATATTTTCACTCCATAGTTGAGTCTGGAATGAGTGTTTTTTCTTGGTGAAAATCAATATAATGTAATCCTTAGTGTCTTTTCCTAATGACATTTTTATTTTTTTCATAGTATTCTATTTATTTTCTCATCACATCCCATTAATTATCACATAACCGTAGTAGTGGAATCCCTTTATCATGCCAAAGATATGTAGATGGAGTTAGAGGTGAAGTGATATAGATTGAATGATTCAGATGTCTTTTTGTGCTCGAGAGTAGCTGATTTTTCTTATTGTGGATGAATGACATGTGTCATTAAAAACCATTGGTATTTTCATGACATATGTCAAATATTTTTAATATTTCACCTTTAATCAAAATTTATCGATATGTTTAAAATATTAAATTCTTTTTATTGATTTCTAAGACCACATGGGGGTTAATCAATTCATAATATGGTAGGGATACTAGTTTTTGTTAATAGTTTGTTGGTTTAATATTTTAAAACCCATGTGTTATAGTCTGTGGTTTCAATATAACACTTTTTTTCATAATTTAGGGGGAATATAAATTTTTTTAAGACATTAAATGGATCACGATTACATGAATTATATAGGGAATTTATCTTGTCAAATTGAACTTTGTGAGACCCCCATGTGAGGGGAAATGCTAGTGTAGTAGTACATTATAAGCCCCTGGCTTTACATAGTAAATTATTTTGAACAAGGACATGACATTTTTGTTCCAAGTCCATTTCATTATTCCTATCCATTACTAGGGGATACCCAAGGCATGTTGAAGTACATATCCATGGTTGAAATGTTTGAGTACACATTGTGTACTAATCATATACATCATTTTATTCAATTAAATTACCCATTTGTGCGGTTTTGGTGATCTTCACCATAGAACTATAATTATGCACAAGGGTATTCCATTTTGATGATTTATTAACATAAAATGTGATGGTTAAATAAATGGGGTTTATGGGATTTTAAGTGATTATTTAGTAATGGTGAGCTGTGGTAGAGAGTCACATACACTAATAAATAAAACTAGTTTTCTTTCAAGGTACACATTTTATAAGCCACAAGTCAGTTCCAAGAGAGTCATTAGAAGGAATATAATATGATTTATAAGGTAATCATTTTATGGTACTTGTGATAGTAGTATTATAGCGGGATAATATTGTTAAATGAAGTGATAGATCAGTAGGGGGTTCAGACCAACTTTTAGTTACTAGTAAAGGGGGTTTTCATTAGTCCATCAAAAATTATTTTATTTATTTTATACAAATTCTTTTCTATTAAATAATATAGAATATATTATCGAATGTTTTTGCCTCAATATATGAATCTTATACCATGAAAATAGTCTATGAATTAAGATCTTATAAGATATACGACTTAATCATTAAAACACAGTGTATCCCAAGAGGGATTCAAACAGATGAATACAAAATACAAGGTTCCTAAGGGAAATTCATCTACCTATATATTTTTAAAAAACAACCTTCTGTTTTCCTAATGATATACCATCATTGGTGGATACATTAGTATATGTATTTATATGGGGACAATTTTCACTGTAAACTCATAATGATGGCGTGAAAATAAGCTATTGTGGGTAGTTGTTATTTTATAGTAAATCATATAAACCCAATATGCAAATTAATCACTCAATTTTTTAGTTTTTATATAGAGATTAATATAAATATGTGCTTCATGGTACCCAACCTATTGGTCGGATGTTACGATGGTGTTGTGTGGATACAAAATGATGCTTCATGGGATCCATCTTCTGGGACTTTTTTAATTAAAATTTTACCATCGTGATTACTATAGGAGATACTTGATATCAAAATTTGGGCCTCGTGAGGGATTGTTCTAATACATCATGGACATAGTGATATCATTGTAGTTTATTAGTGTTTCTTGTGATCCATTTGTTGATCCATATAAATAATTCGTGGAACTCTAATATTAAAACACCAACATATTTTTATTTCTATGTATTCAATGAGAGCCTAGAATTTTCACACTATCTAGGGTCTTATGAAGAATTATTATTAATTATAATAATTAGAATCGATTTTTATGATTATTATTAATATTTTGTAGCTAAATCATTATTAGGATATAAAAAATATATACTATTGTCCCTACATAATGATTGGGATTCCTGGGCTCAAAAAAATTTTCATGGTGATTTTGAAATAATACCATTTAATTTATATCTCGATTTTCATATAATATGACCATAATAAATTTAATATATATAGATTTTGTAGATATGGATTAGTTTTTTTTCATTAGGCCTTGGACATGATCATTATGATTTGTTACTAATATTAACTGGATGAATTGGAATGCAATGATTACACCTAAGGATTTGATATTTATATAGTAGTAGAGATATCACAACATAGTAAGAGACACCCCACAACTAGTTAAAAAATGTGAGGAAAATTATGGTCACAAACCTGAGGATCGATGGTGGTTTTTAATATTTATTTTTATTTCAATTATCTCTTGACTAAGATGGGAATGTTGTATGATGATTCACATGTATTTGATGATTCTATGTCTATCATTCTGAGTGTCCAGCTGAGATTCATTTCACACACCAAATACATGCATCTGAGTGTGTATATAGATCTAAAAACAATTATCATTTTTAGAAAATTGCATAGTCGATACGGTAGATTTAAATATTTCATTATTACAAGGATCTTCTTGTTTGAAGTTTCATGATTGAGTTATATTGGATTTAAAAGATTTTGAAGACAACATACGTTATAGGATATTTATTTGGAAGCTGAATTTGATTATTATAATAAATGTTTTGTCATGTAAATTTTATTGGACTAATGATCTACCATATATTGATGAGTTTGACCTGACTATTAGAGTTGTATTATACATTTAATATTATTATTGCTTATTGATTCCATTTTTTTATGCATAGAAAAATTCTTATAGATATTTTTGATGTTTTTATTATTTATCTATGTTGTCGCACAATGAAATTTGATATATTCTTCTCACAGTACTATATTATACTCCCTCAACTAGTTTTATACCACTTGAAAAAGTGCAGTCCTTTGTGAGGGAATATTGAAATCATAAACTGGGATCCATTCATGTTTTCAAAGGGATTAATTGTTATATGGTATGGTGGTATTAGAAGTAACCACATAACATATTTTTGTGTTCTTACCTATGAACTTTTTAGAAATTAGCCCTAAAATAATTTTAGTCTGGTAAGAATAAAAAATAATTTGTTCTGATACTTTGGGGAGTGGACATCATACTTGTAATGAATTGTAATATTGTTAAATTTAATAAATTATTAATACAACATCACACCTATTTAATAAATTAGATATTGTAATATATTTATATGTTATTATAATTATAATTATCAATAATATATAGATAATATTTTTTATTTTTTATTATTTTTTATGTTATATTATTATTAAAAAGTCATAAATTGTTGATACACAATATTTTATATTAATTATTTTTATTAATTTTTTTATTATCAGTTATCTTAAATGACATAAGTATATGTCTTATTGTTTAACTAAAACAGATTTATAATTTAAAATTATAATTTTAATGATTTTCTAATAATATATATCGTTTATTGTCTAAATATTATGTATCGAATATTTTCTATGTAATCCAAATTACTCATTGAATATTTTCATGATGAATTTTGATTATTTTTAATTATTTATTATATTTGAGAATATGTAATAAATTTTATATTGATTTTACATATATTATATATTTCATATCATTTCTTAGTTACCTAATTAAGAAATAAAAATTCTTATTAAGATTAATATTGGTAAAATAGAATGAATATAAATTATATACAGTATTTTTCAACTAAATGTAAATTAAAACATATAGTATACATATTAAAAATTATTAAAGGGAAATAAAATATCATTAATATAATAATAAAATTATGTGAAATCAATATTATAATTTGAAATTTCACTAGATGAAATTTATATGATGATTTATTATTTAGTATTTAATTATTAATTTTATTGTTATTTGGATTATCATAAATATTAAACTGTATCATTAATATTTATATATAATTGAATATGAATGTGGTAATGTGACATAATTAATGAAATATTAAAAAAAGAAATTATTTAATGTGTATGATAATGAAATATTCACTCACTATAAAATCCAATAGAAATAAAATTAAATTTACACCCACAGAGGTGTGATCCATGTATTAAAAAATCACTATCAATCTTTTATTTCTCTCTAAATAACCAATTTATTCATAAACATACTGAATGAAAATAGACTCATATTGTACCAATCACATCAGCTTCTTGAACCATAGTGATGATATCCTAATCTCAATGTATTCTCCACTTTCTAAGTGAAATCATCATTCTACGATTCATATAAATTTATGAATGGTTTGATGAAATTGAAGTATATTAATTATAGCATTATAAAATAATATCTAATGAATTTATTAATAGTATACTAGAATAATTTGGTATATCATTTATTTCCCACATAAATCCTTTCCCTAGTCTTTAAGGTAATGATATTTCAATTAACATGATTAGTTTTAGGTTATCGATATCCAGATGAAATTTATCAGGGGAAAACCCATTGTCATAAAATTACATAAATAGAAGAAAGTAGATAAAAAATTATATGATTTTATTTATTATTATGTATCTTCCTAATAAGTGGAAACTATATAAAGGTCCAAAATAGAAATGTTTCATGAGATGTGATATTGAGTTTATAGTGTCTTTAATTGAACTTTATTTTGACTTCTATACGATAATTATGTACTTACATGGAAATATGTATCATGATGTTATTACTTGAGGGTAAATAGATGTTGTTCTTCAGTAAATATTCATGTATTTATTATAAATTGAATAATACCCTTTGACTAACATTGGATGTGGATTAATTTTTCCATTATAAGAACACCATGACTCCTAATATATAGTAGAAATATATTTTTATGATTTCTTTTCTATTATTTACCCTTAATTTTAGATAGTGCAGTCAATATTTTAGAAGAATCCCTGATGGGACAGTACATAGTAGCCACACCACCAGCCACATATTTTTTGTGCTCAGAATATAATACTTATTCAATACAGCCTCATGAATGATTATAATTTTTGGATGTGATATATCAAGACTCAAAAAATCCTTCCATTATTTCAATTTTTTATTTCAAGCATAGTAGAGGAGAAAAAATGATGATTTATTTCCATTAACTAGATTATGTAACATATTTACCACATTCATCATTCTAAGAATCCATGTATAAGAAAATAGATTCATTTGTATTTTTTCATATGATTATTTTAGGAAAATATATTTGGAGTTATCATATCATTACTTATAATGAATTATACTCTCAAATCAATGTTCATCCATTGGTCCTTCTATATGATCCAAAATAATTAGGTCTATTATTGTTATAATGGTAATGATTTGATATGATACCGTTATTGAATCATTTTTATAGAAACAAAAAAATCCTTCAATAAACAATATATTATAATTAAAAAATTATATTTTATATTGTTTAAATTCTACAAATATTCAAGAGCATGAATCATTGGTTTCACAGTACATGGATCAATAGTTCCACATGCCTATAGACTAGAGGAAATATTATTTTCAGTAACATCTTAATCATATGGTTCCCTTGGGTAATCCATTGACATTCTATTAATCCTGCATACATCAATACTATGGCTACTCATCCCACATTCTCCAAAAACCATTCTTTGATAAGAATTTTAAAAAGTATGGCATATGATGTTAACTACCTTTTCGTATATAGGCTCCTTATAATTTTTAAATCATAAAAATATTATATTCCATTTGAATTTAATATGAAAATTTTTATAATAAGATAGTTACGATGAAATTTTTTTACTGGATATCGAATTTACCAGAAACCCCAATTTATTTTTTTCAACTTTTTTTTAAATCAAATTATATATGCAATCTCCCACTTTATTTTTTTCTTGACAAAACTACTCAAATCACTATTCCTTATTTAGATCATAGTGACAGAATTCCACAATGATAATGTTTTTACGGAAGAATAACAATTCAAAATTCAAATATAATTCGGATTTAGTTTGAAAAATCCACATCCCCAAAATTTTTATTTTTGTTCAAAATTATGGAAGCTGAGGCTTATGTATCCATCCACTAAGAAGTATTTATAGATCAATATAAATCCCATAATTATAGTATGCTCTTCTTAATATCAACAATGCTTCATCGATGTTATTTTGCGTTGAATAAAACATAAAAAATTATTTATTTCATACATTACATTATCTTATCAAATCCATCTATGAAGCATCTCCCAACTATATGAATATATATGATGATAACTGCAAATAAACTGAAATCAGCTCAAAAATATTTTTATGAAAAGTCCAAACTGTATCACTATGAATCTCAAGGAGGGGGAAATTTTTCCCTATCTTGATCCCTATAAGACATAATGTATTTATATGATTAAAAAAATTACTAATTATCTCTAAAGTTATATATAATAAATAATATATCTAGAATCGAATTATAAATTTTCTCATGCATTGAGACATCATGATGTTCTTGTATATTAGATGTAACAATGGTATTAAGCCCAAAGAAAGTATATATAACATTGAGGTGCATATCACTTGTATAAGCTCTAAGTAATGGAAAACCAAATTAGGATTTAAAATGAGAAATTAAAAAATTAAACTTTCGGTGTACAACTAAAACCTACTCCACTCCAATGACCCATAATAATGATAGGTTTAAGATATTATTGTTTGATAAAATAATTATTATTAATTTTCTTGTTTTGAAATTATATAGATCTCTTCCATTTTTTTACATTTCTAAAATTCTTATTTTTCTAATTATTGTTTTTATGAATTTTCAATGTGATCAAAAAAATAGATTGGATTCATATTTTATACAGTAAATGATTTCAATGTAAACTATATGAACTAATTTTAATTTTGATGTATATGATTTATAATAGTCATATTTTCTAAACTATATAAAATTAAAAAATAATTAATTATTCACTAATTATAAAATGATTAATAGAATCATAAAAAATATTATACAATAGAAATTTTTTAATATTTTACTAAATAGAAATTATTTTTAATATATGAAATATATATTTGAAATGAATAATTTTTTTAATTTTCAATTTATAATATTATTAAATTGAATTAATTTACATATAAAATAATTATTTTTTTATGTAGTTGATTTGGAAATTTCAAATAGAATATTTTAATGATTTATATTAAAAAGGTTTTCATAATCAGCTACATGAATCATTTTTATGTTTCATGTTGTTGCATAGGAAATTTTACTATAATATAAATTATAGATAATCGTTAAATGAAATTTAAGATAATAACATAACATGAAATAAATAATTGAAATTAAAAAGTGATTCGAAAAAATATTAGTGACAAGACAACATATGTAAAATAAGATAAATATTAAACAAATCAATTATTTTAAAAAACAGTCCATTTATAAATAATATTTTCCTTTTGAAATGTGAGTACCTAATAATTATTTATTATTTATTAAATAATTAATTATATTATTATAAATTATATATAGATAGCATATTAAAATTATCAATATTATTATTTATTCTAAAGAGTAATTAATTATTAAATAAATATTTAAATTCATATATATTAAAGAATAATTATAAAATATTATTTTATGTATTAGTTACATACCAATTAATTTTATTCATATTCTTTAATCCAAATTTAGACAAATTAATAAATAGTTTTTATTACATAATACCATTCAAATTAATAATTATACCGTTATATTTTATTATATATTAATTTCTAAATTAATAATTATTTTACTATAAAATTAATTTTTAATGAAATTATTTATCTGGGAAAAATTATTCCATTAAACAGACTCACACACACACACAGATATATAGAGATTTTATTATTATTGAAATACTATAATTTTTAATAATAATGTTAATTAAATTATTTATATTGATATTATTGACATAATTATTATTTAGAATTATAATCTAAGTAATTAATAATTAAAAATGTCTACTATGAGAATAATTATATATTAAAATTAAATAACTTTTTATTTTTATTTTTATTTTTGACAATAATACATATTTCAATTTTTATATTAATTATTAGCGGTAATTAATATATCACTCAATGTTTGTATGAAAAATTTTTATGTTATAAAATTTTCATTTATTATGATTTGTGTTATGAAGTATTAATAATATCTTTCGAATATCACATTAATGGTAATTTTATAAACTCTTATATAATTCATTATTATTGATAATTTTCTATATTATTAATTATATTATAATTATTTATTGATTACTATTTATTATTTATTATAAATATTAATTGTTTAATGAACTATTCCAAATGATATCAAGAATTTATTGCCCATAAATAATAATCATGATATTATTATCTATTATAACATGATCATAAAATATGTGTATCGTGACTTGGTTATCATGACAAAATTATAAATAACCTGATTTTCACATCTTTATTTCTATGAACATACTATTTTCATTAATACATTATCCAGATTCATGTCTATTGGAAAATACATGTCCGAACAAGACATCAAAAATATGAAAATGATGTGAAAGGTTACCCTTAATGAAAAGTTAATTTGTTTTGATTCTAGGAAATAATTTAAGATTACATTAATTAATAAAATACTAAATTTTATACATTATGAATAATTTTCATTGTTATATATATATATAAATAAATATTAATTTTAAACTAGATTTCTCTATGATAGAAAATCCATTCTTTGATAAATATTATAGAAGAAAAAGTATCAAAAAACAGTAGGATTACAATTACATAAATGATGGTTTTATAAGGAAATTACTTATTCTGTTAGATTATATGGAATGATGTGTCTATAAAAATTCTTTTTTCATGAGCTTTCATGAGAATGAGCAATATAGACCAATAGTAATCACTCATTCAAAAACACACAATCCATTATAATTTATTCTCTGATCATGATCTTTTTATTGTAGTAAAATTGTTATCTAGCATCTAGATAATGTAACAATTAAACCTTATCCGAATATACATATTTGAATTATAATTATAGAATTAAAAAACATCATGTTAATTTAGAAATGGGTCTTATATACCGATGTGACTACCATTTTGTGAACCTTTTCTTTTTTACTTTTACAAACGAAGATTAATTACATTTTTTATCATGAAACATACATTCTCTTTAACAAGAAAAATTATCTTCTACTCCATCATAATGAATATTTTAATCAAATTTTCAAATATGTAGACATTTAAAAAGGTAAATCAAAGAAATTTATATCATCAATACGTGTGAAATATAAGGATACAACAAAGAAACCATTCTATAATTTATAGAATCTGGGAATTCATATACATGTCCATCATAAAAATTCCCTGGATGTCCACATGCCTTAAATAAATATTATTCTTATTGATTATATTGATATATTTTTACATTATATATTGATATTATTGTAATATATTCAACGATAACAGAAGAACACATGGAACATAATATGATTTAAATTATGTACTAATGAAACAATAATTTATTTTTTAAATTCCCCAGGTTCCAATAATTTTAGTATAATTTATCATTTATATTTTTTGTTATCTCATTCAATGGTAGACTTATGATAATTCAAGGTCTAAGGATATTGTGGAATGTTCTTTAATAACAATTATAATCTATATCCATGCTATATATGGATAAAAAATATTCAATTGACAAATTTAATGTAATTTTTCATCAATTTGAACTAAAGTATCCATGTTGTTAAAAATGGTGAATTAATTTCATAGATAAGAATTATTATTATTAATTACAGATTTTTTGGTTCGTTCATAAAATTAACATATTTTCATACAGTACTAATGTAAATAATTTTTAACTATATATATTAATTAATTAAAAAGTATACAATTTAGTTTTATCATATAAATTATGAAGATGATATTTTCATCCTCACGGAAATTGTTCATCTATGTGAAACATTATTTGATGAATTAAAAATATTTTTAATTGGGTAACATTTATGATGTAAATTTGGAGTAATTATCTATAAAATATGATCTTTGATATATAAACAAAATATATAATTAAATATTTCTCTCATTTAGTTTAAATTAATAGTACATTAAGGGAGGGCTTTATTGATGATCAATGATTTTGAAAACTAATTGATTATAATACTAGGAATGAAAATAGGGTTATTTATACTCTATGTATAATATGATCTTCGACATTACACATGAACATGATAAAAAACATCCAATCATTATCGATATACAATGTATTGAAATAGATATTACATGAGAATGTATGATTCCCTAACACTCTAGAATGTTTTCTCAGCCATATTTACACTAGATTAGCCTTGGGGAAACAAAGGGTGATATAAAGATATAGAAGAATGAATGGCCTATTTATGAGATAAACCCTATATAAAAATGGTTTCTGTCAATTTATAAGTGGAAGATGAGTCATATATACACTAAATTTGAAGAATGGGATAATGGTTGTTACACATATATTATCATTCTATGTTCTCTAAAAAAAGTGATTAATATATAGAGATATTCATGGATATTTTTCCTAAGATAAAATTATACTATTTTTTATGTGGTATTCATCACATTAGTTACCCATGTCTTAATAGAATAACCTGAGTTTCATTAATGGATTTATTAAAGATATTAATTGTCATATTTCATGAATTGTGTTTTAAAAATATTTTTATATTAAATTCCATTAAATTCAAATAGTTGAATGATGATTGTATGTGATTATAATTGTTTCAAATATTTCCGGTCAATTAAATATCCCATAATTTTAAACAGTATTTTTTCATAATATTTAAATTGTTTTTTTGTGGTAGTAAGTGGACATTATTAAATTAATTTAAAATTAATTTACCCTTTTCAAATTCATTTGGGGTTTGACCAAATTTTATAATATAGGGTAACATGTTAAACTCTACTAGGAACATAATGGGTGTTTTCTTATTTTTATTAGGAAGGGTCAATTATACATTTCATTTCGGATAATTTTTAAAAAAAATAATAAAAACCAAAATATGTCATTTACCATTAATTGTTTGAAATCCCTAGAGATACCCCATTATTCATTCTTTTTGAAAAACCATTTATTACATTTTTTATTACTTTAAATGTATTTTTAATTCACCAATAACTATTTAAATGAACATTATCCATATTATCTTCTTCAATCATTCCTTTCCTTTAATTTACATAACATTTATTATGGTTTTATTAATTGACCACAACATTTTGAAATCCCCACATATATCTATGATTCATTATTTCATTGTTTATGGGAAGTTATTTTGTATGTTTTATACTTATTAATTATTATATTGATTTTTTAAATGATGTCATATTTATTATATATATAACACATTTATGATTAAATGGGTAAAGGGTATGGATGAGTTAATTTGTGCTATCAGTCCCATGGATTATGATGTTTTATTTATTATCAATATATATAACGAGATTCAATACCTAAAAAATTCATTTATCATTTTTTATAATGTCCATATTTTGATCGAGGGTATCACAGAATATTAGATATGAGAAATGAGTTTTTAGAGTCCATACAATAGAATACATACAATTTTAGAAATGGTAGATAATATCATAGATCTATTAGAAAAGTGAAAAAGGAAAATATATAATAATAGATTGTGAATATTTTATATTTCATAGAGTTGGCTTAAGAAATGTATTACGAGACATATCAATAATAATTTGTTTATAATTTCTTAAGGAATAGAATCATAGAGTTTGTATAAATAATTATAAGTTGATATATATGAATAATTAAGATGGTTGATAGCTTATGTAAGATTAGTTTTGATTGTATTTTAGTCTAATTGATATTTTTCAAAGATACATAAGATCATTCTACATGTCATATATACTTAAAATTGTGATTTATTTGGTTGAGTATGATTATGTTTTATGATTTTATGATCATCAATGAGTTTTAAATATCAAATTGATTCTGAGTGATTGTGAATAATTATAATTTTTTAACTATAAATAATAATATCGAATGTGCATTGTAGTGGTTTTAAGTGTATTTTACTAACATATTAAATAGGATTTAGAAATTTGGGAATCACATTAAAATGATCAATGATTATTGATACTATAACCATTATAATATAAAAGGAATAACTTGTCTCTCAAATTTATAGTATATGTCCGTATCACTAATATTCCCTCGAAATGGTTGACATCGATCACAAAAATTTATCTTTAAAACACACATTACTTTATACATCCAAAAGATGATAAAAATTATCCCAATTCTCGGTTGGGATTAATCATTACAAGATGATATCTGTTGTTCTTGGTAGGATCGATATACACCATATATAAGTGGAAGTTAAATAAATGATGGGATATTTTTATAATTTATTTTCAGTGGAAATGGAACTCCTTGAATTGTGGGAGTTCAGTCCACATAAAATTGAAATATTTCAGAATCACATGGTCTTGCAAAAAATAAATAACAAGGAATTTTTTTTATATATTTAAAATGAATTGTGGAATTCTACTAATAGTCATTTTTGGTTTCCCTTCCAATCCTTGAAATATATTTATACTAATGTAATTGATGTTCCAATTATATGAAGGGATGTTGAATATCAAGAATCATGTCAAGAATCACACCCAATAAGAATAATCCATGTTGGATTATAAAAAAGACTATTAAAAGAATATGTTGATCACCTAATCAACATGAATTCCCATGAAACAAAATATAAATATCTTATTCTATGAGACTCTAGAATAACAGATATTGATTTTCCTACATTAATGAAATTAATTAAACTCGAAAAAATATTCTGAAACTCATATCAAATTTCTTAATTCACTATGTTTCAATTTATTTATTTTTACTAAAAACTAACCACATCCTCAAAGTATTCTTCTTTTTTTATTTTTACACATAATATAAACTACTAACTATAGAAACATATATATATATATTAACCATCTCATGATAATAATTATTCTTCAAGAAAATCAACATAAATATTTTTTAATTAAATTATGGATACTAGATGGTATTTAGTATCTTGTTCATGTCTTAGAAATAAATAAAATTATTCTCTATTTATCGATTATTTATACGTATTTGACATCCCATTATAATCATTTTTTAAATATTATAAATTAATAATATATAATGTTCTGAATGATATATAAATATCATTAATCTCAATAATTTCCTTTAGTACTGATTTATAAAAAAAATCGATATTTTCATCATTACATTAATTTGGGTATGCCCCATCAATCCAACAAAATTCCAATTTTCTCTATGGTTCTCATTAACATCATGGAAATTGACAACATGATTCTTTTTATATTTATACTATATTTGGTTACATCACAATCATTTACATGGTAATTTTTTATTATAACATAATTGAAAATAAAATTTTCATCACCTATTTATTAATTAGCTATGCCATTTACATGGTGAATTGATTTTTTACAAAAACCCTATGTTTCGTGTCATTCTATTTCGTTTTTTATCTATTTTAGTCATATTCCAATATTTATTTTTATATATTATATAAATTTATATTTGAATGTATGATATTAAGAATTTCACTAATATTTTATCAAAACCACTTCTTCCAATATCCAATAAACATCAAAATCATATTCAATATTTATGAAACTATGTATCATGATATGTAAACATTCATTACAAATTATGAACTTTAATAATAATCTATCAACTCAAAATATGATGGTATGAATTTATAATAACCAGAACTCTATAAAATTCATGAAATAATAAATCATCCAAAATAAGACAAAAATCCTTAGGATTCATCAATTTCCCAGTTTTGAATTATTAAAAAAATCAAAAACCTTATGACCAACAAAGGATTAGGTCGAAAAAAAACATAATGAAATCAATCAACAAAGAGATGTATTATGAAACAACAATATATGATAAGGTTATGTATTTTAGATTTTTTCGTACCTTAGGGACAAACATATATGGGATTATTGATTTGATGAAATATGATTCTCAATGTACCCTATAACATGCACTCCTCCTTCATTACAAACTAATATCCACCTTTATAAACATAATAGAAATATTTTTCAAGTGGACTCTTTAAAAAACAAAAAATCAACACTACGGGGAAGGCTACAAATGAAAATTTAGAATCAACTCTAATAATATGTTATATATAATCTCTTTTGGGAATATATCTTCATGAATAACATTTGTGCTAAAAAATAAAAGTTTCATTTCACTCGAATCCACATTCTATTTGATAAATTATTTTCAAGCTTTAAATATTTAGAATAAGGGTGATGAATATGATAGTTTATAAGATTAATTGATATTTTATTATAAAAAGTATTCCTCAAAGCTTTATGGAAATTAGCCCATAAATTTTCATGATGTACCTATGTTTATAAATCCTATAAAACTACAAATGTATCCACCAAATACATTGATTTAGAGGTATTGAGGGCCATAAAACTCATACTTTTATAATACCATTGAACAAAAAAAATTCCATCAATAAAATACTCCACCTATGGTGGTTCTGTGTTTTGTACAATCACATTCCCAATCTACATTTTTATATACAGTAATTTATACATTTTTACATCTTCTATCGTGAAATATATAGTTCAATTTTTTACATATATGATATTTATTTTATTTTAATTTATTTGTAACTCCTTTATTTCAAATTTACCCCTTCAAAATAGGGTCACCAAATATGCCATATTAATTTTGGATATTTTTAAAAACAATAAGATATCCATAATACTTGTAAATTTATTTTCATTTTAAATATATGTTTTATAATATTTTATCATCGTTGTGACAATAAATATAGATGTACAATCAATTTTTTAATATTTAGATCCAACAATTATTAAAATATATCTAGAAAGATTTTTTATAAAATAATGACATAATTTTTATTAATCTCAGGTGATAGAAAAAGAAAAAAATTTAGTTCCCCCATCATAGATATATTAAAATAAAATTTTGTTTTTATTGTGAATTCCACCAAATAATCAGCATCAATTATGTAAAAAATTATTTCATACAAAAATATAATCCCCATTGAATTGTCTGATAAATCCATCATCAAGTACAATTTTTTATCAACATTTCACTTGGAATATTCTCTTATTATCAAAAATTTATCAGGATTGAAATATAAGTCCCTTAGAGAATATTTACAACCATAAACTCATTCTCCATTATGAATACCATTTTTTCTTTAAATATAAAGAATCAATTAATCTAGTGTAATAATAAATATGTCATAGTCATGGTTAACATTGTCGAATAGATACTCTACATCCGTTTGATATACCTAGAAATTGTAATAAGATTCTACAATTAAGAACATTATTATTGTCTCAATTGAAAAAACTAGATCATTCCATTCATTTTATAATAGATTGTACAATAATTATTGTCCCTTTTTTCATGTCACACAACCTTTTTATTCTATTTTTCGTGATAGAAATAATGTAACAGCACAATATTGATGATATTATAAATGGGTTAGTGAGCCTACTCACTAATTATTGAGAATATATCAAAATCATAATTACGATCAAGTATTATAAACCACATTTAAAGGATCTACATAACAAATTACTAGGATCATAATAAAATTTATTCTATTGGTCATCCATCATTATATAATTATTTAATGGTAAAGAAGGATGATATTCTAATGGATGTTGTATGAATGATGTATAATCATTAAAAAATTATAGTAATTTTATATAATCATGAATATTATGTCGATATATTTATTTATTTAATCAATATATTTGTTAGTGATTACACAGTTTAGTTATTTATATTCATTATATATGATATTCATACATATTAAAATTCAAAACAAGTACATGTAGAAAATTAATGAATTTCCATAAATACCACCTGAATGGTGAAACAATATTCCAAATTTTCCATGTCTATATTTTTTAATACAAAAATATTCATTGTTAGGTCTTATAAATTTTTTCGATGGAGGGTATACTACTGGACCATTCAGTGATTGAACCTGTAGGGAAATATCATAGACCAACCAGAGTAACCATTATTTTTAGTTTTTATTGGATATAATGATCATATATTCACAATTTAAGAGACTTTTCTAGGTTATATAATACATTAATATTATTTACTATATGAGGTTATGTTCTTATGGAAATATATATGTTTGGATAATTCTATATAATCAATGAGATGGTTGGAAAATGAACTTGTTATTTCACTATCATATAATTGAGATTGGTTGGAGATTTATAATGATCTATCAATGGAGGGAATGAGATTAATCATTATGAAGAATTTGATTGTTAGATGTATTTTCCACTCTCAAATTAGAAATAAATGATGAATACTACCCTAGTAAGGATTTGGAGATACGATTGTTATTTTTCCATTGATAATATAGAGGTCTTATCTATATAGTGAATGCGGTGATACATATAATGATCATAAAATCATGTAATATATATTTATACTGTTTTAATTTAAAATTTTAGAGAGAAAATGGTTGGATATGATCAATGAATATTATATACCAATACATTTCAACAATGATAAGGTCAACAAAGTGGTCGATCGTCTATATTTTAATGATCATAATATATTTTCTTTGAAGTGTATTTAATGTTATATTATAATTATTGTCCAAAAAGAGAGATATAAAATATTTAGATTGGTTAATATATCAATTATTTATCTAATGAATTTTATTCCTTCGATTAATGAAAGGATTATGATGGAAGGCATTGAAGTTATGGAATTTCAAAAAAATGTGAAGAATGTTCCTAACATAAACATTTATCCTAGGGTAATTATTTGTTCAAAAACAAAGTATATGTTCCTGTAATTCCAGTCATTATAAGGAAATGATATAATCTATTAATTATTTATAATTTTTTATTCCTCTTGAGAAAGGAAGAAATATATATAACTGATAGTGTATTTGGAGTCAGATAAAATTAAATGAGATATTATAGAATCGATATGTATATTTTAGGTGTGTCATAATACAATATTCCTAATGAAAAATTTTAATTTGACATTACATTTGTTTCCCATAAAAAATATCTATTGGAAAACATTACAGTGGATATCATCATGGGACTACAAAAATACATAAATAGTATAATTTTGTATAGGTTTAATCAATAACATTATGAAATGAGCACATTGGATCCCAATTATAGATTATTTTACACTTGAATATATTAACTATTCATGTATTAATGATGTTTTTGGATTTCATTTAATTCAATTCTTAATTATTTCTGATCAGTTCATGAGGAATATCACGATGTTTTGAATAATCCTTTTAGATGGATCAAGATATAGATTTGAGTTTTAGAAGTTAATATCGCCCTCTAATAGGCGGTTAGTCTATGAGGATCATTCAAAGTATATATGGATTCATGAGATGTTATTATTTTAGTTAAAGTGGTGTTTGGAATAAAACACATACATTGTTTGAATTTTCATACAATAATAATATTCAATGGATAATTCTAAGTGATCAATATAAAACCAACTATGGAAGGATGGGTAGAACTCCAATGAGCTTTGATGTAGATAGAGGAATAATTCTTTGAGGACTTTAATATGATAATAAAATGGCATATAATGTTAGTCCCATTCAACAACGCATATGGGAATCTCATAGTCAAAAATTTATGTTTATGACCATCAATAATATCAATATTTTGATTTTTTTGATTCATATTTACAATTAATTCCTCCATAGAAGAATGTTATGTTATTTTCAATTAAGTTAATGATGATGAAAACATATATCCATCCCATTAAAATTCTTGATCATATCATGATGTTATTTGATATATTGGCTCATATAATCATTATATATTCTGTACATGAAGGGTTCATTGTTTTTCTCATGATAATTTACAAGGCAGATCATTCAAATGCAATAAAACTAGTGTTCTTACCATTGGATAAATATATGTTTTATTGGAAAAAACTAGTTGTTATTCGGGATCATAGAGGGAACATGAAATGATTCAAGACCGATAAAGTTCTCAATGATTTATTTAAAAATCATATGATAGATAAATATTTGTGGTCACTAGATAATTTGATGATATATAAATATAATTAGATGAATTTATCATTTTATTGGAATATTAAAATCTTATATGGGGTTATAATATATCCCCCCAAATTTCGAAAGAAACCAATATTGATAGTTCACTAGAAACATTCTGTATAGGGTTGAATTATACCCACAATTTTAGGATAATTTTTGGCATAGGGCTTTCAGAAGAAATTTTTTTCTTGTGAATCAAATAACCACTATTCTCTAAAAACTGTAGGTATATGACTGTTTTCTATATATTTATGATTTTTTATGATATTATATAAATGTTATCTAATTGTAATTTTCGTAATCTTATTTATAAAAATTCTAATGATTAGTGAAAAATACAATATCATGTGAAATCAATTTATCAGTCCATCAAATAATGAAATTTAAAATTATATGTTCATTCAATAAGGTTTTCCTTATGAATTTTCCATTCCTTCTTGTTTTGAAAATCACAAACACCTTATACTTAAGAAAATATATATTTTACCTCTCTAAGGAAATTTTCCTTCCTTAAAGAAATTTACCCTCACCTAGATTTCCTTATACATATCAATATTTTTCATAAGTATAAATATCAGATTCATACATAAAAACTCAGAATCATATAATACATAGATATGAAGCATTCTGTTTTTGGATCTGAATTCTAGATACGAACTCTAAGGAAGTTCCACTCTGAATTCTAGATACGAACTCTATAGAAGTTCCACCTTGAATTCTGGATACGAACTCTAATGAAATTACATTCCGAATTCTGGACACAAACTCTATTGAAGTTCCAATCTTATTTCTGGATAAGAACTCTAATGAAGTTCCACTCCGAATTCTGGATACGAACTCTCACAATGTTCAACTCCGAATTCTCAACTCCGTTCTTTTACAAGTTCAAATCCGAACGTTTATGATTTCGACTCTAAACATTTATTAGTTCGACTCCGAACATTAATGATTTTGACTCAGGAAATTTATTAGTCTGACTCCGAACTTCTACTACTTAGATTTTGAACTCTATATGTTTAGATTCAGAATTCTAGTGAATCCAGACTCGGAATTTCCTAAGAAATTCAGACTCCGGATTTCTACAGAATTCAGGTTCTGAATTCCTATAAAATAGAATCTGAATACCTCTTTATTATAGACTCTGAATTTCATTTTTGTTACACTCTAACTATTGGTTTAGTGACACGTGTATAGGATCCTCCAAAATTATAGGAGAAATATGAACATTGGAGGAGGGAGTCGACCGTTAGAGCTTTGTCTATAAATAGGAGCTCATTTGAAAAGAAACGACAACTTTTTTAATTTTGGTGATCTAAACTTCCTGAAGTGATTTCTATAGAGAGAGTTTCTTATCAACTATCAATCTTCGTGTAGAAAGTTTGAATGACATGTTCAAACATTTCCTTTTTCGGACTTTCTTCGTTTGACTCCTATTTTTGGTGATTACAATTGAGGGCTTCCAGGGATAGGAACACAGAGGTTCCAACACCTTTATGTTGTGGGCTTCCTTGCTGAGGAAGACATAGGTGCCGACTACCTGATAGTTAAGGGCTTGTCGGGATATCAATACAGACTCCGATATTCGTATCAGGGCCTTACCCTAGTGTGGGTAAGACATACTTGCTTGAATGTATAAATCAAGGGACCTATATCCAAGGTTTTTTAATACCATTATCTCTAGTTTAAAAGTGTTATTGTTTGTTACTTGTAGTTTTACAACATGTTTTTCCACTTAATTTTTTATTACTAAGGAAAGTATAACATTGTTATACTTACTTACATGTACTGTGATTCAGTTATATTCTATATGCTTTAAGGTAGAATCTCATATTATAAACTATGGTTAAGATTCATCTTCTAGATCCATATTTCTAGAACCTATTTTTCTTAATCACTTTCCAGATTTAATGAAATTTTTAAGGTGTACAATTCACCCCCACCCTCTTGTATATTGAGAATCTACATCATTATTTTGATCCTACAATTGGTATCAGATGAGGTCTCTGAAATTATTATACTCATATATATGTTTTTCTTTCTCAGTTTGACTTTGTCCTATATTTTTCCTTGCTTAGAAATATTTTCCTTGAATCTGAACATTTGTTGTTAACAAGATATTGTGTAGAAAGTTTTTTAAGATGGAAGGAATCAATGTTGTTTTCATCGACAACTTAAATCCTAAAAGGCCACCAATTTTTGATACCAATGATTATGAGTATTAGAGAGATCAAATGAAGTCTCTCGTTATCAGTAGTGGAGTAGAAAATTTTTTTATGCTTACTGGATGTTATCAAATTCATGATAAGGAAGTATGTTCTTTCACAAACCAAGAGAAGCATGATTATCAATTAAACTATAAGGTACGCAATACTCTACTATGATAAATGATTAGGAACATATATAGCCAAATTTCTTCTTGTGAAATAGATAACATTATATGGAAGAAACTCAAAGTTACATATTTTGGTACATCTAAAGTGATTGAGACTAGAAGATCCATGCTTAGAACTGAGTATCATGGTTTTAATTTGACTTATGGAGAACCTATAAGAAAAGTACCAAAAAGGTTCATGACTATCATGAACAGTCTAAAATAAATGGAAGAGAAAAGATTTCTTTCAAGTCTTATGGAATGAATTACAAACTTACTTACACCAAGGCAGCATGCTTGGTGGGGCTAGCTTACAATGGAGAAGCTGAATTTTTCTATCATAAACTTATTGATGTGCAAGGCAGTTTTGTTATGGTAAAGGCCTTGGAGTGTCTTGGGCTTCATGATGTAAATACAACCATGATTGCTCATTTTTCTCCTAATAATCGGATTCTTTAGCTTTGGGTACAAGGTTTTTTGGTTCTGAGAAAGGGTGATAAAGATACCCCGAAGAAAAGTTACATATATTTCATAGACATTTTGGTGAATCTATGAAAAATAAATCTAATGAGGCATGTTCTTGTGACGATCAAGAATATAAAGGAAGGAAATTTTTAGAGCTCAAATCATCATGTACCATGTCTTACTATCAAAGCTGGTAGTTCGGTGTCTAGATTATTTTTAAATTGCATGTAATTCTATGGTTCGGAATGGAAAGGTTATGCTTGTAAGTGATGATACCTTGAAAAGGATGAATATTGCCTATTCCAAGGAAACATGAGTGTTTTATAATTTTCTAGAGGAAGAGTCTGAATCCATTTAGGAAAATGTGGAGAAGGATGAACTAGTGTTGAAGGATGGTAAGAAGAGAAAATTGAAAGAAGTAGTTGCTGAAGACAAAACCCCCAAAGCAATGGAAACCCAGTCCACACCTCCCAAGCCAAAAAAAACAGAAAGCATTTCCAGATGAGGTAGCTGCTAAATGGAGAGAAGATAATGAGAAAAGGAAAGAATGGGATCCATAGTTCAGATTGGACCCTACCGAGGCTAAGGCCTTAAGATAAAAATATGTGGATGAGTTAGAAAAACAAGAAAAATAGAAAAATATGAATAAGATGATGTCAGAAGAAGATATTTTTCAATCTCTCATAAAATCCATAGAATTATCCTCTGAGAAGATTTCCATTCCGGAATCTTTTGATGTCCAACCATTACCAGAGACCCCTAGGAAGATGTACTACACTCCAGAAACATCCAAAGGGAAAGAGGTTGTTATAGAAGAAGTAGAGAAAGCAGCTAGTAAAGAAGTAGATGAAGAAGTTGATGGTGAAATTGGATAAGAATAACAAATATAATAAAGAAGTGATTATCTAGATGACTTTATTAAACAAGTTGAGGATTATTAAGAAAAGGATGAATCTTCAATGCTAATCACTCCAAGAAAGGGAGTCGAGGAACAAGTTAAGGAAGATAAATACAAGGAATAAGAAAAGGAGAATGAATTATCTGAAGAAAAAGTATTCTTTGAGAAGAACTTTCTTGAAGGAGTAGTGAAGGAGAAACCAGTTGAAGACAATATTTTTCAAGTATTTGAATCCGAGGAAGAATCTCATAATGGGGCTATTCCGAAAACTGATAAGGGGAAGCATGTGCTAATGGATACCCCAAAAAAAGATTTTATAAGAAAGAAAGTAGTTGGGGGTTCTTCTAGAAGATAGATGGTTGACATTGAAGAAGAACATTTCCCAAGAAAGGTATCGGATTCGGACTCATCAGCACTGGGTCATGATTTTGTTGTTGAATCTGTGAAATAGTTGGTAGACACAATTCTGATCTATCGCACTATGGACTCCAGATTCACGATGCTTCAACATAGTCTAAACCAGAAGTCAGAAACCTTATCCATGGTGATGGATAAGTGTGTAAAGATTGGGTATGATCATAAAAACTTCCTTATCAATTATTATGTTCACAAAAAGTCATGCAGCCAAATCACTTTGTGGTCTAATAAAGTTGATGAAGACATGGTTGAGTGTGATCTTTTTCAGAATGATGTTAAATATTCCTTGGACACTGAGGATTCCAAGATTAAGAATCCCAAGTATAAGATGAATCTTTAGAATAATTCTTGGAATCAACAAGTAAGGGATCTGAATGGGATTCTCAACTCAGTATCTCAAAATTCAAAAGGGGAAAGATATTTCCATATTGTGTTTCCAGAGAAGATAGAAAAGCCAGAGGATTTTTTGAAGATGCAAAAACAGGCCATGAAGGATCAGGTAGAAGTCTTGAAAGCTCAAGATTAATGGATAAAAGCTTTGGAGAGGCAAGCTGAGGAGGATCAAAAATATTTGACGAAGCTGAAAACCTGGTTAAAGAAGCTAATCCCGAAGGAAAAGAAAGACAAATAGACTCAATCCGATCATTTTTTGCATTTTTCATTCAAGTCTAATAATATTTTTGAATGGTTGTATCTTGTGTTACAAAGTAATAATGTTTTAGGTAATTTATTTATTTCACATTCCCTTAAATTCTTTTTGAAAATTAGAAAGGGGGAGAAGGAAAAAGATCTACTCCAAAGAGGGAGAATGATAAATTTATAAGTTGCGAACTATCCTTAAGTAATGGATAGTTTCTAATTCTGAAGTTTTTCATTCTCATTATAATGTAATCTCCCCTCCATAAATTTAGAATACAATACATAGAGTTCCTAAGCCTAAGGGGGAGTTAGTTGTATTCAACATCATCCATGAAGAAAGGGAGATAAGCATTAATTTCAAAGTCAACGGAATTTTTTCAAAGTAATTATATTCTTTTTAGTAAGGTTGTTTGTGCTGTCCAAAAAGGAGGATATTTTTGTGTCAATAAGGTTTTCCTTATGAATTTTCTAGTCATTCTTATTTTGAAAATAAAGAACACCTAATACTTAAGAAAATCTATATTTTACTTCTCTAAGTATCATAAATATTGTAGTTTTTTTATGAGAACGATTCTAACTACACTTACACACACATCCATCTAATAGTTAATGAACATAATGTTTCTCTAGACGACGAACAACTATCTCACGAAATGATGATTGCTCAATTATCTCCCAAAACCTCTCATGGTTTCCATTAATATTGAACTACATAAAAATGAGATATAGATTATATTTTAATTGTTTCTATACTTATGTATATTTCATTTATTGAATAACTTTATTGTTTCCATTGTTGGTAATACGATAATTTCATTTGAGGAAGTACGAGATACCTCCCCCTCAAGTGATATGATTAATTAATGACATACATGGAACATATAAAGGATGGATTTAATGAAATTATAAATGATATTATACTATAATTATAATATACATATGTATAATTTTTTTTATTCCCTTTAAATTCAACATAGAAATGAAAGTCGTGGTCATGCTTACATACGGCTTACTGTCTCCATGAATGATTCATTTCATTTCTTATCTACAAATGATATTTAATATTATAAATACATATATATACTGGATACATATGATTTATATGATATTTAAATAATTAATATGATTCTATATATAATATAATTTTGACTACATCGACAATTTGTAATTATAACAAGTTTATTTTTTACTCAAGTTCTAAACAGCGAAAAAATGACCGACAAGAACTCAAATAATTAACTAAATGTAATAACAAGGTAATATGTGATATAAAAGGAATAATAAATTTTTATATGGTTATTAATAAATTATAAGTTGTATTTAGTTTATTATTCATGAGATTAAAGAACGATCGATTCAAGCCGTACACGAGTAAATGGGATTATTATCTCACTTTAAATTCAGTGAGATTTCTATTATTCACTACTTATGTATTGAATGTGGTGTATTGTGTACTCCAATTTAATATATATTATCATGATTATATTTATATTCATGTAATTCTATGATTTATATGCCAGTTATTAACTTTTTCATATGACTCGATTGATTACAACATGGTAAGGGGTTTTCATCTCCCTTTTTATTTCCCAGGAGATTCATGCTATATTTTCCACTATTTCATTTTGTGTGGGGTATTTACGGCCGATGAATTTATTAATTGTGTAATATACATAAATTTATGGGTATTTAAATCTTCATTATATGATCCTTCATTCATGGGGTTTATATTTTGAAAGATACCAAATCTGTGAGGAAACCAATCACCTTCAAATTTTAGATAAAGACTTCTATTTGTTATGTATTTTAATTTACGTATTCTTATGATGTGATATATTCTTATATGTCTTTATTGAAATAAATTTTAGGTCTACTTGATTAGATACCCCTTTTCTTCTCATCAAATCATTTTCTGAATTTTAAACTGACCACGTTAGGCATTAAAATTTCTGTAAGAGAACATCTTAACCCAATTTCGATTTATTGGGTTATACTTATACTTATTTATTATGTTTATCTATGAATATTTATAAATTTAATATTTTTTTTACACATATTATCTAGTTATATTAAGTGTATTCTTATTTTTCTCCTAAAATTATGTCAATGATTTTTTTTTAAATCTAAGGATGTCGTCTTTATAAGGGATTTCATCTCAACATATATTTCATTGAGGCATCATTATTTTTATGTGTTGATTCACTTATATATGTTTTATATACTATCATTTGGATTATTATATCATGAATACCTTTATTCTTATGATTTTTTATAGTTTTGATTAATATAATCCCTCAATTATTTGTATTCAAGTGTCTCTCATATGGTTGGAAACTTGTTAACACAAATATTATATTAAATGTTTTAATGATTTATTTTTATAAATATTTCTCATTAGTTTCCATGTTTTAAAAATGGTTTTATGGATTTATTTATATGCACATGAATGTATTTAAATTAAAATTTCATTCAAAATCTTCAAAGTGGTATGTGAAACATTGACTGAAAAATATCTTTATTAAATGTTTTAAATGGTATTGAAAAGGGTTTTATAAAGCATTGATTATTTCAATATCATGAAATGATATGTTTTGACTTCAATGTGGAACTTTTATCCTTCCTTTATGCATGATTTATGTGTTATGAATATTTTATGGTTATTTGGCATTGCTTACATATACGGGTCGTTCCGGGATAATACTAGGGTGGGTGAGCCTAAGATAACTCTCCAATGTATTGGGTAACATGATAGAGGTAAACATTAAGGCTTCTCCTAATAGATTTAGGGAATATACTGTGATGGGTATTCCAATGTAACTCCAGACATAGCTATGATAAATACAATGTAATAATGATATGGATTCTATAAGTTAGCTTTATGATTTATGATTTCTATGTGTCATTCAATAGTCTTATGATTTCATGTAGTATGTTATGATTAAAAGTGTGGTTTCATTGATTGGTATTTATTGACAGGTTAATGATTAATTTCCATATTTTATTACCCTTTCTATGTTTTTTATACTCACCCCATGTTTTGAAAATTTTTCAAAGAAATTAACGATAAATATGTACAAATATGGGATAAAGGTAAAGTCTTGTTGTGTAAATTATAGAACTAGACATGTTTCTTTTTATGATTTTTTATTTTATGAAAATATAGATACTGATTAGTATTGTTTACATGTAATTTTCAAGTTGATATTTTATAGTAATGGTATAATTATCAAAATCTCTAATCCTAAAAATTTCCTCAACGTGAATTATTAATTTAATTCATGACTATGTAATGTTTTATGGACGAGTCCTTGTAGATGGTATAAGAGTTCTTTTTATACAACTTTAGGGATTATGATATTTAATTAAACAAATGGTTTTCCTTTGTGTCAATTATATCTGTAAAATCATTGTTTTATAATTTTTTCAGATCCAGGAATGTCGGTTACAAATGGAAGGAGGAGATTCACTAACAACATTATTATATCACCATGATTACATGCTTGCAATAATTATTGCAAAGTCATGATGATATGTTAGTGAAACATTTTATAGATTACAACTCACATGCATACAACTATTTGAGATATCAAACACCTCCCCTATACCTCGATATCATCGTGGAACTTGGGTTGAATTTAATCAAATCCTATTTTATCAATATTAACATATTTTCAAGAAAGGTAAATATTTTCATGGAATTTTTAAATATATTAACTTCTCACTTGATTTTGAATCATATAATGATTTTGAAAAAGGGGCAGAAGAAGGAGAGACTTGAAAAACTTATTTATATTATCATTTTCAATATAGTCACATAGAACATACTTATGTTATTTTAGAAGGACTATTGACTAAAATATTCTACTCAAAAACTTTCTGACAATTTTATAAAACTAATGTTTTATTAGATTTTTTCAAATTATATGTCATACAAGATTATTTCTTGATACATTTTTTCTAAGAACACCTATATGAACCAAGTTATACACGGTGTACTTGGATGAATAACACAAATGATTTTGATGGATCTCAAAATTATTTATGCAATGCATGGACCTTCTACATACGTGAAAATGATGCAGATGAATGTATATGGACCCCATGATCATGGTAGGATGTTGTCCCTATTGGGAATAATATTATTTTATCATATGACGTTGAAAAAAAAGACAATATATAAAATGTTGCGGTCTTATTGTTTTGGGATGAAAAAGAATGGTTTAAGAAAAACATTAGAGATAAAACAATATATTTTTTTTGTTTTTAAAAAAGGAAAACATGTAAATTTGTGATAAACCATCGCCTCCAGCTAGGTCGTAGGAATCAATCCCACAACCATAGTGCGACAAGGGTGCATCACCTACCACTGGCCTACGTGAAGAACCAAGTATGTATGACTTAATAATTTTAGATAAATGATTTTATTGGTCAAAAATACGTTGATTTTGGGAACATATATTTTTTCAAATTGATAGCATTAATATAGGAAATTTATTGTGTGGTTATGTTATAATGATTATTTTAAAATATGTTTTCTATTTTGAATCATTATATGTTTAAGGAAAATAAAAAACAATGTGATTTAATTTGTGGTGTAATGGTTGAAATATTATTTTGGAAGAATCTGTGTTTTTATTGTGGACATAAGGTGATTTAGTTATTTTATGGGGATGATTGATCTATCATATAGAATATGTGTTTAAGTTAATTACACTTTAGCATGAGACTTTAAGGGTGGTTGATTTTATTTATAGAAAAATGTAAAGATTAATCTTTGAAGAATATGTGATTAAATCCTTCTGATATTTGGGTTTTAATCTTAGTTTTGAATTCTTTGAAGAATGTTTTGACAATTTTTTATTGAATGGAATTTGTTGAACTTTTGGCATTATTTGACAAATTATGTGGATTATGAGTAGTTTTTCTTTTTGTAAAAATTATCCTTCTTTATGATTATCTGATATTGTACTAACCATTTGGGTTTTGGATAATGTCTAAATACATGGGTAAAATACAGTTCATCTTTTGTGGATTATGTGATTCTCTAGAAGATAATTACATTTATATCAATGTCAACTAGACCTCTTTAATAGTAATCATTTTGAGAAAATATGATTTTGTGGTAGAAATATAGTAATGGATGAAAGACTACATGAAAAGTAATTATGTTTCCTTATGTTCATATTCAAGCTCTTAAATTAATTCCTCATCTTTATGAATAATAACAAAAAATAAAAAACATTGTTCGATATATTTTTCTACATGGGAATCAAAGATCATTTAACCCATCAATTTTTTTGATTTTTAGGTTGTTAACTTTCTCTTAATCATCTTTTCTACCACATCCATCAAACCTTGATGGCTTGTTTCTCTTCCATATCCATTTATTTCATACATGTAATCCTAGTATTTTCTATCTCCACTATCTTTTTTTCACTTTATTTATTTTAGAGTGATTTTTTTATTGACACTTTTTTCGATGTTGGACTTTCACTAAAGGTTCCACGCCCAATTTTAAAATTGTGAGGATGCCATTCCCAAAAGGGGGAAGGATGTAATGACATAGGTTAATAAATAATTTATCATTTTAATATTTATTAAAATTTTTGAATAAAATATTAATTTTACCTTAAAGGGGATGTTATGTTCGATGGAATACCCGATACAAAACAACAGGTTTAATTGAAATCATACGTTGCACACAACATTGGGTCATACTAAAAATAATAATATAATATTATTTTAAATTGTTGTTGTTGCAGAATTATTGTATTATAAAAAAATGTATAGAACTAACTAAAATATGAATATAAATTTTTTTTAATTTCATTTTCATTTATCAAATAAATTTTTGAGGCTTAAAATAAAAATAATAAAATTTCAAACATAAAAACTCTAATATTCATTTAAAGGTCGATTTACCACCTTTTGATGAAGAATAATACTTGATTCTAATATTGGTCACTTTTATATATTATATTTGAAAAAATAAAAATCTTTTTTAGAATTGGGACATCAAAATATTCATTGCATAAAATTTTGTTGTTTTTCTGATAAAGTTCATTTTTCTATGAATAGTGAAAAATATTGTATTTAAATTATAAACGGCCTTTTAATATAATCAAATTATTTAATTATATTTTCCTTTTAATTTGTTTTAATGTGTAATTATATAATGTTTTTACCATTTAATACAATGTTTTTTCATTGGAAGTAATTTGACATTGAAATTACACATAAATACGAGTCAATGTTTTGATAGATATATTTTCTTAAAAACAAGCTTTTTGTTTGACATCGGGAATTAATTTTTAATTAATCTCTACCAATTTTGTTTTCTGAAATTTAAAAAATAGATTCTATATTTGGAATTAGAAGGTTGAAATTGTGTTAATAGGTAACTATTATTTTTAGGTATTCTAAATATTTACTTCTGTAAATATTTCATTTACCATGGTTAAAAGGTGAATCTGGTAAATAATGTTAAACAAATATTATTATAATAATATTAAATTACCCTAACATTTTCTTAATACCATTTATTGATAAATATCCCTCCATGGGAATCTGTGGGTAGATTTTGGGGCCCCATGGAGCCACTTTGGAGAGATAAGGACACTTTATATTAATTAATTTCTTGTCAAGTTGAAATAGACATAAACATATATCATTTAGTAAATCAATTTTTAAATAGAGTTATATAAGTTATCTATTGGTAAAAAAATATTCATTAGAATGAATAAACAATTTACTACATCATGGAATTTGGTTTATAATATTTATAAATAAAATAAATAAAATTATAGATTAGACAATAATGATGCAGTATTTACCTCATTAATGAATAATGGAAATAAATATGATTATAAAGATTAAAATAATATCTAAATCACATCTAGTTATTATTGGATGATTTTATTTCGAACATCAGTATTTTTTTCTTCGAATATAATATTTTATGGACCTTTAGAAACTGAAAGTCATTATATAATAAAATATTTTTTTAAACATTCATAACGAGCCCCTCCACCATTATAAAAATATCTCATATCTAACCAATTCCCCACACTTCTCAAAACACTTAGCTCATCCAACCTCTGCACAAGTAATATTACTAAATTCCTCTCCTCATCTTTTATTCCTTTACCTTGGAAAAATTAAATTCAATATTACTTTTGGTTCAATGAAAAGGGAGATACATGATTTAAAGGTAACGTCTTTTCTTAAGTTCCTTTGTATTATTTTATTTCTCTAACCCCATAAACTCTTTTTATTCCTTTATTTTATAAAAACCCCAACAGCCTATATATACTTGGTTGTTGTTATGAAAAGGATTCGAATTAAACATGCACACACCTCCAACTAATGGTTAAGGAACATACCATTTCTGTGGACGATGAACTACTACCTCACGAAACGACGATAGATCAATTATCTTATACTACCTATCTTTGTGGCCATTTAGATGGAAATATATTTTTATTTGATATATATTATATTTATATTTTTTCAATGCTTCTATATTTTTCATTTATAGAATACCTTAATGGTTTCTATAGTAGGTAAATACGATAATTTCATTTTGGAATGTGCGGACTACCGCCCCCTCAAAGTGATTTGACTCATTTATTCCATACATGGAATGTATAACGGATGGAGATAAAGAAATTATATATCATATAATAATGTAATTATAATATACCATGGTATAATTATAATTTTATTCCATTAAAATATGAAATAGAAATGAATGTAGCGTTTATGCGTACGTACAGTTTACCGTCCCCATGAAATGTGATTTTCATTTCTTATCGCTAAATGTTATGTAATATTATAAATACATATATATACTGGATAAATATGATAAATATGATATTTAAATCATGAATATGATTATTAATATAATATATTTTTGACCACATGAACAATTTTTAATTATTACAAGTTTATTTTTTTACTCAAGTGCCAAACATCGACCAAATGACATACACGAAATCATATAGTTAAATAATTGTTATCAGAAGGTAATAAAAGATATAAAATTAATAATTAATTTTCAAAAGACCCTTTATAATGTTTAGATTATCTTTAGTTTATTATTCAGGATATTAAATAATGATCGAGCCAAATCGGACACAAGATAAGTTGTTTCTTATCTCACCTTTAACATCGTGATATTTCCATTGTTCACCACTTATTTCTAGCAGGTGGTGTATTATGTACTATATATTGATATATATTATCAGGATTGTATTTATATTAATTTTATTATGTTATTAATTTTCAGGTTATTAAAATTTGGTCATATGACTCGATTGATTACAATGTGGTAAGGGGTTTTCATCTCACTTTTTAATTACCAAAAGATTCATGCTATATTTCTCACTATTTCCTTTTTCTGCGGTGTATTTAAATCACATTATTTTATTAATTTTATTAAATAATTTAAATTATTTGTATTTACATCATCATTTTATAATAATTGTTTCATGGGGTGTATGTTTTGTATGTTACCAAATCGGTTAGGGAAACTTTCACCTTCCACTTTTATTCAAAGACTTATTTCTGTTATGTCATCTAATTTACATTTTCGTGTTATGGTTTATGTTCTTATATATCATTATTTCTGTAAATTTTATTCCCATGTGGAGATATACCTTTTTTCTCTAATCTACTCATTTTCTAAATTTTAATGTGACGTTGTTAGGTTGTCGAATTTCTGTAAGAGAGCATCATAACCCAATACCAGTTCATAGGGTTGAACATATATTTAATCATTATTTAATTCTATTAATGTGTGTTAATTTCCTCTGATAGTCATACAATTAATTTGAACATATATTGGGTGAATTCATAATTGTCACACTTAATTATTTCATTGATTTTCCTTAATCTGAGGTTGTTGACATTATAAGGGATTTCATATCAATTTACATTCCATAAGTACTTCAATGTTGGTATGCACCAAATCATTTTTATATGGAGTACATACATTAATTTATAATATTATATCATTACTACATTTATTCTCATGATATTATACTGTTTTGATTAATGTTATTAATCAATAATTTGTATTCAAGCATGTCTAATTTGGTTTGGAACTCTTCAACTAAAATATCATTTAAAATATTTTAATAATTTATTTTTCTATATATTTCTCAATAATTTCCAAGTTTCAAAATTGTTTTTAAGGATTTATTTATATGGACATGTATTTTTTGAAATTAAATTTTTTTTCCAAAGCTTCAAAGTGTTATGGGACACTTTGATTAAAAAATATCCTTATTTAATATTTTATATGGTTTTGAAATGGTTAGATAAATAATTTATTATGTCAGTATCATGAAATTATATGTTGTGATCACAATGGCGAAATGTTATCTTTCCTTTACTCTTTGTGTATATGTTATGAATATGTTATGGTTATGGGGCATTGTTTACGTATATGTGTGGTTCTATGATAAACCTAGGTAGGGTGAGCCCAAGATAGCTCCACAATGCATTAGGTAACATGAAGGTGGTAAATGTTAATGTTTCTTGTAATAGTTTTAGGGAATATATTGTGATGGGTATTCCAATGTAAGTCCCTACATTGTTGTGATAGATACAATATATGAATTATACAAAGGACACAAGTTACTGTTATAATTTAGGATTTCAATGTGTTTTTAAAAAAATATTACGATTTCCTAAGGTATGTTATGATTGAAAAGTATGGTTTTATTGATTTTTATTTATTGATGGGTTAATTTTTCCTTTCAATATTTTATAACCCTTACTGATATTTTATTCACACCCCATGTTTTGAAATGTTTTTCACAAAATTTAAAGATAAATAGTGTCAAGGACGGGATCAAGGAAAAGTCATGTTGTCTAAAACATGGAAGTAGACCTTTTAATTTTTAAGGGTGTTTTTTATGAAAAAATGGAGACTTATTATTAGTGTCAACATATAATTTTCATGTTGATATGTAATCGTTATGGCCTAATTCTATTAATATTTAATCCTAAGAAGATCCTCAATGTGAATTATTTATTTAATTACTGATTATGTAATGTTTTAAGGTCATGTCGTTATAGTAAATTAAATGAATATAAAATATTTAATAAATATTTTTAATTAAGGGTTACAAATTTTATCTATACAACAATTATATTTTTAGATATTTTTAATGATACCCATGATAAAATTTACCACTTTTGTAAATGGTGAATCTGGTTAATATGGTTATAAATAATATAATGAGGCATTGATAATTTATCTAAAACATTAATTTATTTAATTATATTGTATTAAAGAAACTATATTGTTCTTTAAATTGAATATTTGGGATTTTGTTTCAAATTTCCTAGGATAATGACATTTATATTATGTAATGTAATGAATATTATAAAATGACACTCTCTGGACATTATTATCTCTAAATATATTTGATAAGAATAATAATTTTATTCAATTGTTATAAATGTTCATATTGAATAAAAATTAATTTTTATATCCTAGTAATTTTCTTGGTGGTGGATAAGTTATCATAAATTATTACACGATGATGAATCCGTGTTTTTATAGGTAGAAGAAACATCATGTAAATGATTATAAAAATATAAAGTAAATTAACGTGTACCTGAGTTATTGTTTACTTTTAAATTTTTACATAATCCTAAAATAAATGATATATCATAAGAGAATATAAAAAATTTCATTTTTGTCTTAAATTTATTTCAGTATAATTAATCAAATATTTTTTAAAATTAAATTATTGATATTTTATAAAAATAATATTATATTTATTAAATTAAAAATCATAAAAATATTTAAATTATTATATCTTTATAATATATTTTCTAAAATAATATTTTACAGTAATTTATAATCTAATTGTTATGTTATATGTAAAACTATAACACATCAATAATGAAATAGTAACTTCTATTGTTGAGGATAAAAATGGTCAATGAAGGTGTTAATAAAACATATGATGTTTAAAATGATATATGAACATATTTTATTTGAGTTGGATGAAAATATAACAAATATTTAATCATTTTCAATTTGTTTTTCTAAATTTTTATCAAATATTGAAGGAATTCCAAATTATAATATTTACATTTTTTTGAAAAATTCAATGATTTCCCATTAGCTATATTATAAAATAACACCCCATATAACTTTTTATTACACCACCATGCTCCATATATCTCATGGATGCACACACAATTATCTTCTTAACAAATCTTCATAGGATGTGTTGGTTATGGTCTTCATCATTGATTATTCCAGAGTTCATTGATAATGGACCTAGAGAAACTAATTCAAGAAAATATGATTCTTCAAAAAAAATATTTAATGTCTATTTAATATTATAAACCATCTATTTTTTCTTAACAATTTTAAAATATTTAATTCATTATAATAAATATGAATATTTGTTATTATTATTGTGGGACTATAACAACCCACTCCGGTATCTACAAAATCACCACTCTGACCTAGTTCACCTGAAGACATCAAGTGGCGTCCTCATATACTAGAGGCTTCTGACTAGCAGTGGCTGTCTAATGGTGAATTTGTGAGGTGAATTTACCCCCATATCAATGATCACAACCAAAAGTAAATAACAAAACACAGAAACACCATTAAATGCAGAAGAATAATAAACTAAAGAAAAAAAATTATATAGTTAAATAAAAATACAGTAATGGATGGAACATCAAAGTCAAACATAAAACCACAATCCCTCACATGGATGATCCTATATATAAGATATTAAAACTCAAAAGTTAATACAACATGCCCTAATTCCAACTCGAGGTCATAACATATACTTGGTCTCCAATACCCTGTCGATCTGCACATGCCTGACCATTGAACAACACAGGAGCATCCCTCTCAACTGTGTAATCTAGGTTTTCCACCATATCCACTGTGCATGTATGATCAACCTAAAAATAGACAGACGATCTATACATAAACTGAGGGTTACCCAAAATGGGTGATAAGTAAATCACAATTGGCCACCCAATAGTGATCCTGTAATGTAATTCAATAAGCGAATGATCATGAAATATGTGAAGACTATTCATTTTATAATAGGGGAAAAATAAGAAAACCATCCAAATATCTTTTGTTCAATAACCTCAATCGATCATACCTGCTTTGAAAAATGCTTAAATAACTTTTTTATTGTCTCATGGACCATGCATCCCAAGAAACATGCATTCTCCATGAACCTAGAGGCCTCAACCAACATAAAAAAACTGCATACTGATTGTTTGGTAGAATTTTCAAAGAATATACTAATCTATGTTATCCAATATCATGATCCCATAATCAAAAAATTTCTCATACATGGAATCTAAACACATATTCACCAATACCATACAAGTGTACGACTATTTCAATCCCTCCAAAATGACATCTATCTCATGTATCATAACAAAAATAAAAAGATCATAATTCCATCACATTCCATACATATATCTAATAAAAAATCATAGATCACTAGTCTGACATATTAACCATAATTCATAAAGGGTATTGGTTGACATAGAAGGAGTCTCATTCCAAATTTCCCATCATGACCCAATACACCATGTCTGTCCATCCCAATCAGTGGGTCAGAAGTATGAAAATATAGAGAATCAGTCCTTGAATCAATCCAAGACATAGAACATCATGTCCCACCATCCCAACTGCATTGTTGAATTTCATGCACAGACCATTGGGTTCAGGAGCATCATTCCTTCCCCAGAAACCACAATTCACCGAGGAGTGAAGAATTAGTCCAATCTCCCAAACTAATTAATCATTGGACATAAATAATGGGTAATAATTCCATGAATCCAACCAAGACAAAGAATTCAATATCCAACAACACCAAAAATACCATACATATCATTAGGGGTTTCTAGATTATTATTTTTGAACCTAAACCTAGCCGTAAACTACACCTTTGTGAAGCCAAATTTCTTCATCAAACCATGAACTTGTTACATCACATCCAATATACCGAATATTATAATTGAACATTCTTGGAACATTAGTCCAGCACTCAACCCATAAAACATATTTTATTATCATTACATATCCTCAGTATGAAAATTACAACAAACTATATCAGGAACATGTAATATCCCGGTTCCTGAAGCCACCCCAAGGAACCCCATACCCGGTCAGTCACATGGCCTAAAGAGAATTTCCCCAAACACCAGAGGTTGTCGACTAGTAGCTAGGGCCTTAGGTGTGATACTAGGGAAATTATTCCCTCATCGGAAGAGTACACAACGGAAGATAAACAAGTAATAGCAGAAGCAATAAAAAATCCATACACAAGTGAACAACGGAAGACTAAAACAATAAAAAACTGGAGTACATATGTATATATGAAATGATTCATGATACATTTCTAGGAAATCATCCAAACATGTCACAATGCTGGAAATACAATTAGTACCAAAACAAGTAAAAAAGAAATGCTAAACAGCTCTGTTGCATCGCAAGCCTAAGCATGGTCCCATGCTCTCCTTCTCCAAAGAAATCAATTACACGAAGTCGAAGGGCACATGCCCTTGCCTATTCCTGCAACAGCATATTCTATTTGGGCCCAAAAGCATGGCCGAAATAGGGTGTGAGACTAAATCCTAGTAGAAATCCTCCCGAAAATCTATGCCTAACAGTTAGTGAGTATATAATAGGTAATAGTACACTAAGCAGTAGCAGCAACCAGTAAACCATAATCAATAAACAAGATGATATACAACGATGATCAATCCACAAATCAACAAGCAGTAGCGAATCAAATAGCTAACCACAAAAGTAACCATCTGGTAAGTACTCATAGCCAACCCATCTGGTCTTATCCAAGAAGTACCCACAACCCTCTGGGAAGTGCACTCAGCCTAACCCCTCTAGTTTGGTCATAGGAAATTTTAAGACTCTATGGGAAAGCTCACTCGGCCAATTCCCCTTGTAGTATAGGGTATTCAAGGACTCTCTAAGGAATATCATGTGGTCCAACCCTCTAATATCCCCAACGTCTAGAGACTCTCTATGTAATCTCACTTGGTCAATCCTCTTATAGTCTCAGGTCTATCATAGACTCTCTAAGGAAGCTCGCTCTGTCAATTCCACCTATATCCTGGAATGGTTTAAGGAAATTCCAACAAGTAATGACCCTCTAAAGAAGCTCGCTCGGTCTACCCTCCTGTATTATATAATATTAAAGAATCCCTAGGAAGCTCACTCGGTCTATCCCCTATAGTCTATAATGTCCATAACTCTCTGGGAAGTTCACTAAGTCTATCTCCTATAGTCTATAATGTCCAAGACACTCTGGGATGCTCACTCAGTCTATACCTTGTAGTCTATACCACCAGGTTCTCACGGTCCCGTACAAGTTAGTGAATAATAATTCTATAAGGATAATGTACACCTATAGAGCTACTTAGCTAACTAGTTTATAGAAAATCAAGAAAGTAAAGAATATTATTCCATCCTACGGTCACAAGGCATGGAAAGCAGGTATAACAGACAAAGGCTAAAAATACATAAAGGTTGTAAACAAAACAAGGAATGGAAAAAAAATCCAATCACATCAATTATCCTCAAACATTATCAACTTACCTCTACACAAGCATACAAGCAATGCAGGAAAAAAACATGGTCAAAAAGGTAAACACGCAATACCCCGTTTACGGGTATTGGTGGAATTTGCACATAGAACTCAAATATCTCGAAAGGTAAGGCACAAACCACCTACCATGATTCTAAGAGATCAATATAGCTGAACCATGTGGATTGACTCTCCATAGAGTGTCGTAGATCTACGAAAATACCCAAAATGTTCAACCCATGATATCTTGAGAAAGTGGGAAAATCATTGAATGAAACTCAAGAAGAAGGAAGAGCTCACCACTGCGGTTCCAACGCAATCGACGATGGTCTATTCGGAAAACAGATGGAGGCTCGGAAGCTCTGGTGATTTTCCCAGCCGTACGGATGCTCTTGGTTGAAGAAATTCGAGAAGAAGACGATTCTGTTGATTAGGCGCGACCCCAGTCCATTTAATGAAAAAAGTACACAACGTGTACTTATGGATTACACGGCCTGTACTAGGAAATTCTATACTCTGCTTTAAGAGGCCTCCCGATCTCCCCTACACACCGTGTGTGTGGCCAGTTCATGGCTAGCACATGGCCTTGCGTGGAATAGAAGTACACGACATGTACTCATAAAGTACATGGCGTGTACATTGAAAATTTCTAGATATTCCAGTTTTTCATAAAAACGACCAGAAAAGGAGAAACATGCCTGAAACGAAGATCCGGGTTCAAACAAACATCCCCCTTTAATGAAATTTTTCCCCTAATTTCCCTAGTGAGGTGTAGAAGAATAACCCCCGAACAACACCAGTCACTACGATCGTACATCAAACTCCCTCTCCCAGGTCTCGTCTTGTACGTGCTCGTGCTGCCATAGCACCCGTACCAAAAGAATAGACCAGAATGGAGAACCTTCGTACTGTGATCAAAAATCAGGATAAGATGCTCCTCAAATCATACATCCACTTCGAGCTCCACCTCCTCGGGTTGAAAGACATGAGACAGGTCTGAAAAGTAACGTCGGAGTTGAGAGACGTGGAAGACGTTGTGCATATCCCGGTACATCTGAGGTAACTGCAATCGTTGGTCCACCGACCCAACTCTCTCTAACACCTCAAACTAACCAACGTACCATGATGAAATCTTACACTATCTATGTATCCTCTTGTGTCCCTACCTAGGTGCGATAACCAGGAAAACCGGATCCCCGACCTCGAACTCAAGAGGTCATCTCTGTTGATCAACATACGAATTCTGTCGAGACTATGTTGTAGCCATCCTCTTCTAAATCAACTCTATCTACTCTGAGGTCTCGTAAACAAGACGAGGTCCCAGCAACACTTCCTATCCTGCCTCTAGCCAGCACAAAGGTGATCAGCGTGGCCTACTGTACAATGCCTCGTAAGGTGCCATCTGAATAGTCGCCAGAAACCTGTTCCTATAGGAAAAATCCACAGGAAGAATATGCTTCTCCCAAGAACCTCAAAATTCCAGAATACAAGCTATGAGCATATCATCATAAAACTGAATCTTGCACTCGGACTGTCCATCTATCTGGGGATGGTATGTTGTACTCAAAAGTACCTGTGTACTCAAAGCCTTCTAAAGCCCCTCCCAGAACTGAGATGTAAAATGTGCATCCCTGTCTGAAACAATAGAGTGTGGAACTCCATGAAAACGTAAAATCTATTGGATGTACAACCATCCCAGATCATTGACATTAATGGTCTCCTAGATTGGCAAGAAGTGAGAATCTTTTGTAAGCCCGTCGACGACATCCCGAATAGCATCACTCCCTTGAGGTGACCTCAGTATCCCTGTCACGAAGTCCATCGCGACATCATTCCACTTCCACTCAAGAATGGGTTACTACTGTAAAATCCATGTTTGTTGTTGATGCTCCTCTTTCACCAGCTGACAAGTAAAACATCTCATGAAAAACCAAGCGACATCCCTCTTCATACCTGGCTTCCAGTACTGGCGGTGTAGATCACGATACATCTTGGTGACGCCAGTATGAACTGCCCAAACTGAAGAATTAAAATCCCACACCAGTTCCTCGTGTATGTCTACTAGCACCCATACGCGTCCCTTGAAATGCAAGATCTCATCCTAGCCCACTGTCCATCCAGGAAGAAGGTCCTCTCCTGATGCACTCTCTAATTTGACTAGGCCTTCTGTGTCTGATAGCTGCCTCATCTATACCCGATCAAGAAGGGTTGATGTAACAGCAATAGAAGATAGAAAAGTCAGCCCCTGTTTGTCGTGCTCCTCCAAATGCATCTCAATGAACAGATCCATAAGCTGCCACTCACTACTAGCCTCATGAACTACTTGAACCTGAGTTCTCCTGCTCAACGCATCATCCACTACATTGCGCTTTCCCGGTGTATAGGCAAGCTCAAAGTAGAAGTATTGAAGATACTCGACCCACCTACGATGTCTCACATTCAGATCACACTGAGTAAAGATGTACTTGATACTCTTGTGGTCAGTGAAAACTACATAGTGCTATCCCAGACGGTAATTTCTAGAATAGCAGAAGGCATGAACAATAGCTTCCAACTCCAGATCATGCGGCAGGTAGTTTCTCTCGTGTGGCCTCAACTACCGAGACCCATATGAAACGACTCCATCTTCCTGCATAAGGACAGCTCCCAGCCCGATATCCAAAGCATCATAGTAAACAATATAGCTCTATCCTGGCTCTAGAAAGAAGAGTATCAGTGCTGACATCAACCTCCTTTTTAGCTCTTGAAATGCCGACTCACAAGAAATTGACCATAAGAACTTCTCACCATTCATGCTCAGACCTGTCAGTGGTGCTGTAAGGCATGAAAAATTATGTATGAAATGCCTGTAGTATCTAGCCAACAATAGAAAACTCGGCACCTCAAAGACATTTTTCGACTGCTCCCAAGAAACTATAGCTCTCACTTTCTCTGTGTCACCTGATACTTCGGCCTCTGAGATAATGTGACCGATGAAGTGAATCTAATCAATACAAAAGTGGCATTTCAAGAGCTTAGTATATAGCTGATGTTCTCTCAGTGTACTCAGAACTACTCAAGAATGGTAGCATGTTCGTGTTGAGTGTGGGATTTCACCAAGATGTCTTCCACAAAACCCACGATGATGGAATCCAAGTATGGATAGAAAACTCGGTTCATCAGTTCCATAAAATCTGCTGGCACATTCGTGAGACCAAATAGAATAACCATATACTCATATAGTCCATACCTACTCCTAAAGGCTGTAAGAGGTATATCGGATCGTCTAACATGAAACTGATGATAGACGGATCTCAAGCCAATCTTCGAGAACACTCAAGATCCTAAAGGCTGATCAAATAGGTCATCGATCCTTGGGAAGGTTATTGGTTCTTGACCGTCAACTGGTTCAACATCCGATAATCCACACAAAGACGAAGGGTACCTACTGCCTTCTTTTCCAAAAGACAGGCGAACCCCAAGGAGAAGTATTGGGTCGGATTAAAAGCATTGCTTGTAACTCCACCAACGGCTTCTTGAGCTCATGTAACTCAGATGTAGCCATCCTATAAGGATTAATGGACAACGGTGACACTCCTGGCATGATATCAATCTAAAATTCTACCTCACGCTCCGGAGGCAGACCTGAAAAGTCCTCTGGAAAGACATCCCTGAAACGATCCACCTCTGGAAAAATGTCTAACAATGATGTCCCATGGTCATCCAGATAAAGACTAGAAATCTGGGTTATAACTCCTCCTATCCCATGATGCTCTGGTCCAACTCTTCCAGCATGGACATCCCACTCTACTATACGAAGAAACGATCTACCCACTGGTGATACGAAACTCACCCTACGACGATACCAATCGACGACTGCATGGAAGGGAACTAACCAGTCCATACCATGAATGACATCATAGCCTGTCATCTCTAAGACATAGAGGTCCCATTAGAAGTGACACCCTGCAAACTCAAGAGGGAACTCTCTGCACTGACGAACACTAGACGTCCTCATTCCCAATAGTGTATCAAGAGTCAAACTTTCAGCAGACCAAAAGATACATAGCCCATGGATCTCCACAATAGCAATAGAAATAATGCTATGCATAACACCAATATCAAAAAGAGCTTAAGATAAAACAGTTGATACTAACATACTACCTCGAACTATAGACGTTCTGGTATCCTGCTCCTGATGGGACTGCTCTATAGCGAATGTCTGGCTTGTACCGTGTCCCTACGACCCTTGCTGATTACCCTGAGCTGATCCACTCTGCTGTCGCGGGTAACCTTTTGACTGACCTCCATGGCCACGAACTCTACCAAGGCCTAAACGGCCGGAAACTCTAGTTCCCAGACTGGTGAGAAATTGTCGATGCATTCCCTAAATGTGAGGTCATTGAGGAACCCATACTTCAAGCTATAGGTGAGAAGATATGACAAAAGCGATGAAGATAGAACATCATGCCACAATATCGGCACTCCATCGGGTCTCTTTGGCACTGATGCTTAGTATGACCACTCCTACCACACTATTAACATACAACCTAGATTTTCGAAGATACATCTCTCATACTCCGATCTCCTCGTGCAGACTCTCTATGGCGCTTCATGCTATCAGTAGGGGGAACACCGACTGTGGACTTCGAACCTCCATGGCCCACTGCTCCAGAATCCCTCATATTGCGATAAGTGATAAGCACCTTGTTGACGATTGCAGATATTGAATTCAACCTGACGATATTCACCTAGGAATGGATCTCCTTCCTAAGACTATCCTCAATCATCCTAGTAAGAAAAAAATCATGACCTGTTGGAATCAGTGTGAATCTCTATAGCCTGGTAAAATGAGAAGAGTACTCCATAACAAAAAGAGTACCATGTTTGAGACTCATAAACGTCTGGGCTTGGTAGGCCCCCAAGGTCTCCGGATAGAAGTAATCATAGAAGATGCGCTGAAACTCATCTCATGTCATACTCTGCTGGCGCCCTGACTGTGAGATCATCTCCCACCAAATATTGGCGGTGTCTCAGAGCATTTAAGTGTCCAGATTTACCTTTTTCTCTAGAGGTATCTCTAGATGCTCAATGATTGTCAGCTTGGCCTCTAACCATGACTCTATAGCCTGAGGGTCCCCCATACCCTGAGAATGTAAAAGGGTGATGCTGCTGGAAAACCCTCATCATCTAAGCCATCGACGGGGCAGAAGGTGGAGCTACCTGAAAGGTATGCATCATCCTCAGAAAGTCCTCCCTGAACTACATATCGGTGCCAGAAATAGGTATAACTGCGGGTGCCAAGGCTGACACAACAAGAGGATCTGTAGGAGGTCCCTGATCTGTCATATCTGGTGTCTGATCACCGCTTGGCTGCTGACGTACTACCTGAGGAAGTCTCAGAGGCATAGCTCTAAATGATCAAAAGCACACCTTAGATCAGGATCATCAAGTAAAGATAACACAATAGTAGAAAACATGAACAATTGAAATAAAAACTCAAGTTTTTTAAACACGACTACCTGACGTGCATCAAAACTGCACGGTGTGTTCCTTATGGTCATTCAAAAGGGCATGTACTTCTGCCACAACTGGGATTATAATACCCTAGACTACATGGCGTGTTTTCCCCACACACGACATGTACATGAACTCCATTCCCCTTCCTGAGTCTCTTTACATGGTTAATTCACATGGTCCTATTAACCCTACACTACACAATATCATCACTAAGGACACGACATGTACTAGACAAGGTTCGGTGACCCGTGTTGTTATTTACATGGATGGATTCACGGTTTACTGTTACATGGTGTGTTCTAAACAAACACGGCATGTATAGTTGAAGATAACAATGACCCGTGTTGTTCGTGATTGGGACGGATACCTAGAACAAGGCTACACGACGTGTTAGTACGAAAAACAATGTGTACTATACAATATTCCCTCACCCGTGTTGTTAGTGACACGACCAGGTACAGGACTCCCTACTACACATCATGTTCCCGAGGACTTTTCACAACCCCGTGTTTCCGCTCACATAGTCACTGACACGGTTGGAAAACTACACGGGGTGTATTTATAAAGTACACGCCATGTATTTTTGGTTTTTCTGGGAATTATCTTAGAAAATGAAATGAATCCTAGAAAACACATGAATCAAGTGTTAGGGTGCCAAATCCCGATCCGTGAGGGCCTATACTCCCCGCGAATCAATTCTTGGCATCGTACACAAGTCATGACAAAAAAAAAGGAAATGGTACCCCAATTTCCAGCCCATGAGGACACATAACACCTCATGAACCAATATTTGTCGTCAATTTAAGTAGAGTACTATACCAACAAATATCTCTATCAGACAACAGAGATTCTACCAAATCATCTATCACAATAGCATGAATAATCTACACAATGCCTATCACAACAACATGCAATTGCTAATGCATCCTAGATGACAAGGCAAGAATGCATCTCATTTGATTTCTAACAAGGGTCTATATGATTCATGAGATGGAATACCCTCATCTCATCGGGTAGCATTAGAAATAGGACCAAAATAACAACAAAATTAAAAGCACAAAGCTTGTGAATAACTCTGGGTGAAATCAAATAAATTGTAACATAGAAAAACCAAAAAATTTCAAAAAGAGAGGTAGAATGGATTTGACCTGTACATGAGTTAGCTACTCCCAGCATAGCTTACACTAAAAAATAAATAGCTTTTTCCGAAAAGAGTATATATGTTGGTAAAAGTGCATTATCTATTGGTAAAACGTTTTACCAACATAAATTATCCTGTCACTAAACTGTTGGTAAAAACTCGGTCGCAAAATGTTATTGTGACAGATAAAATAATTCTGTTACAATTATAATAATACAAACAGATAATATATTTTTTGGTCAAAATGATTAGTAACAGATTTCTGTTACAAATTTATCTATTGGTAAAATTATTATCAAATTTCATAACCAATATCAATAATTAATATTTGTTTGTTTATTTTAATATTTATTTCTAAAAATTTACATAAAATTTATTATATGTTTTAATTATCATACCGAAGAAAATTTTCACACATATTCAAGCATAGAAAAATATTAATCATATTAATAATGAAATTTAATACAAAATGTATCAATACATACTGAAGTTGACGGATGCCTAAAAAGGTCATAAAAAACACAAAAACCCAAGATCCACATATGTCCTTGCTGCCGTTGAAACCCCACCACACCCCCATTAAAATGAAAAAAGAGTGTCTCTTGACTTCAATCACCCATCACCCTACCAATGATCTTTCGTCACCACAATGTAGGCAATTATAATCAACAAATCATGTCATCTCCAGTACCAGTGAGGAACCTCAAGTCGCTGTTATGTCACACCCTTAATCTCCAAGATCTACACCAAACACAACCAATGACCCTACACAAAAATTAGTGAAAATTATCAGAATGAATGGAAGAAAATAGAAATAATTGAAAATATAAAAAACATGATATTCATAGAGTGGACATTTTTCATTCATTGTCTCCGTTGACATCTCAAAAATAAAATCATCTCAATACAACTGAGGAACTGATGCTATTCCACATCCTTCAGCTCTAATATCCAAACCACACAACCAATTAGAATAACCACAAATATGTGAAAAATATATGCATGAATTGAAACTGAAATAAAAATGAATCAATTTATGAAAAATGAAAAAATAAAATAACTTTCATTTGTGTTTAACTTCCTTTGAATGTCAACAAAGATAGTACCTGCAATATTAGAAAATAAACTTTCAAAGAGACCATTTTATTTATTAAAAATACATAATTATAATTAGTTTCGAAATAATAACTCGCAATGCACTCGTGGTACCCATGATATTATATTCTGCTAGTCAAGGGGCATATCATTATCAATAACCCATCTTAGAACAATCATCTTCATGAACAGGACAAAAAATTTGTAAACAACTAATTTGACAGTCAACTGGCCAGCACATGCTAAATCATGAGCACAACATTCATAGGTCCCCATCAAAATTGTAGAAATATGGGTCTTATCTGTAGTTGGACCAGGCTTCAAATGAATAAAATCAGATATCTTTGTATTGAATTCCTCATTTAGAAATATGTTCAATGCAATTAAATCATGGTACATTACATGTGAGTAAATTATTCCTAGTAAAATTAGAATATGAGTATTATGAAACATGGATGAGTGAAGAAATGTACAATGAGTATGAAAACATATCCTGCACATGTCATTATGTACATCTACGTGCAAAATTTTACAGAATTGAATAGAATTGTAGAGGCCATGTTTTCAAGCCATGATTACTAGAACACATAGACTACACATAATTCAACACATGGCCATGAGTAACGTGAAATATATATATATATAGGACTTTACTGGCCAGGGCTATGTGATAGTCCATGTGTCATGGGTAATATACTCTGAGGCACAATATTGTATAGGCGATGTGTTCAATTTTTGAAGAAGTTGACACATGGCTTGAATATCGGCCTGGAAGATTTTAGGTCAAGAAAGCATGCACAATTCATATTTCTCCCTACAATATTATATCACCATTACACAAACATGGGTAATATTAACTTTTTTAAGAATTCCGAGACACAACACGGTTACCCAAGTCATTCCCAAAGGAATTTATTAAACAAGATAAATGTTACAATACATGCACAAAGGTGTATCAAGATTACACCATTGTGAATTGAGGGATATTCATGACAAAATAAGAAAAACATCAAAAGAATCCCACGCTAACTTATCCATGAATGAAAATGTAGCCTCTAGGAGAGAAATCAATTGGGTAGTGTGCAGTACTCAGGAGAGACATGGCGAGTCTTCAAATAAGTACACCAGCAGAGAAGAATCCCATTAACTATATCATACTCTCCTTGTACATCCTATCCCTGCAATGAAATGCACTGGATCTCCCACAAGTTATATATAATGCCTTATGATAGTAGAAAAGAAGTAGCAATTCGGTGAAGCAAGATCCCCATATTATGAGTTAGCAGGATACCCTAACCCCTTCAGAAGATTCCAAGCTTCATCAATTGAGTAAATATGCTCTGTTTGACAGACCAATGTCCATATCCAAATCAATGTGCCTAAATAAATAAAACATTAGTCTCCCAAGGGAACATTAAGCTTTAAATTTCCAAGATGAAATCATTTAGACTATGAAAACTCAGAATTCATCATGTGTTGATCCAGAATCAAAAAGGTCCAAGTTAAAATGTGGTCATCAAAATGCCAGAAAATCAGCACCCAGAAAACATGACACAAATCCATTATCTCCCTTGGTCCTCGCAATACTAACAGAGGTAAATATAGGTGAATGAAATACCATAAAACATGCTAAAAGAAAATACTTACGTTATATAGGTTGTAATTGAATTCATATTTCATATAAATTTCATCAACTGCTATAATGTATTCATATTGACTATAAATTTCATATTGAATCTATATATTATACATAAGAAACCATGCTATTAAATAATAGACACAATAATGTACATTAAAAAGGAAAAATTAATGCATATTATACAAAATCATGCAGATTGAAACTAATGAGGATGGTGAAAAAGATTATATATAGTTTAGAAGAGTCAATATGTTCACTTGGTCAAAATAATTTGGATGTGATTCTTTGTAGATACAACAATATAACACTCATCCAATGCACACAAATCAAACATACGATAAAAACAATGAATTGAATCAAACGTACCTAGTTTAAACACAACCTAATGAGAAGTCCAACATTACTTCCAAATTCATCACACAACTACCAACAAGTACTCAATTAATATGATGATGAAAAGTCTGTATCATATCATTTCTCAACAACAAATAAAAAGTCAGGTGATAAATTTAATTAATGTCGAAACTAAAACTAATGGTTAACCAATAACAAAGTAAATATTAACAACATATTAACACAGAAACAAACATACAAATAACGCATTAAATAATTTATTTTAAATAACAATTAAACTGTAATCCATGAACATGAAACAATACTAAATTATAATCACATAAAAATAAATTTTTTTATTGTCAAAATATAAGGAAGATTCATTGTAGATATCAAATTTTGTTTATAGATTATCAAATTAAATCTTTGACCATAATCCATGGATTGTAAAAGGTATTATAATTACAGACTCTCAATATAAAATTCAATGGCACAATAGTGGATTAATGTAATAAAATGAATATAATGAATTTACACACAACATGGAAATGGGGTTGCTTCTTAAACAAAGAATTACCATCAATTTATCAATATATGACATCACGTTCCACTAAGTTTCATTGGATTGATAAATTGATGATAATATAATGGAAATAGGAGGAGGTTTACAAAATAAACTTACTGTAATCAAGGAAAAGATAGTCAATCCAAGAAACTCATCTATGTTCTACAAGAAAGAACACCACCCATTAGCAGCTATTGAAAACTCAGAACACAATACACACCAACATATATTTGATCCTTTTAATCCAAATTCAACCCAAAACATAAAATAATCACTTGAAATCATTCTACATGAACCAGTATACAAATCCAAGCGTGCACATGAACCCACCGAGTATTCAACGACCAATCATCATATATGAAGTCATGAAATGGAATGAGAATCATTAATTAGTCATAAAAAAACAAACATTGAGGAATTAAACACACCAAATCAACAAATAAAAATAAACCAACCCCAAAAATGGATAATCAATATTCACAAAATGGCCAAGCATTATGCACTTCCTTAAAAATCCATACACGATGGAGGATAGAATAGACCAAAATATTGGCTCAGGAACCTTAATTATAAATAATAGACAAATAAAACAACCAAAATCAGATTAGGGTTCAGATGGGTCATGTGAACTGTATGGAAGATAATGAAAATGACAATGAAAAGAGAAGAATAAGAGAGTGGATGAGAGGGAATGCTAACCCGAGGAGGAACAACCTTTTCCAAACCCGACCACTTCTTCTCCACTTACTGTCTATATCACGTGCCCTGACCAGGAGGAACCTCAGACGTTCACCACCCGGGACCAGTGAGCATCTGTGACCCTTGTCGGTGTGTCTACTTCAGCACCAGCTCATCCATGCTAGCTAGTCATCTCTAACACCAAGACCAGTGCACACTAGTGACTCATCCATGCCCCATGAAACATGACCTGTGAGCCAGCTCCATCATCAGAAATAAAACTAAATTCATTTTCATACCACAACCTTCAGATATAAGATCTCAAAGACACACAACTAAAGAGCATACCCAAAAACTATCCAGCTCCAGTACCAACGAGAAATAAATACAGCCAGCTCTAGTACCATCACCAGCAAGAATCCTCAAGTCACTGTCATTCCACACACTTCAACTCCAATATATACATTTCAAAAAAAATCGAAGTGAATACCTACAAATAAGTGGAAAATATCTTCTTGAATTGAAACCAAATTATAACTAAATAGTAGTATAGAAAATGTTTTTCATATTTTCATTTTTCATCATTCCAGTTGACATCTCAATAATTGATAGTCCAAATGACTCAAATCTAGAAATCATATATCTGTTATAAACACTTCCAGAAAAGGGACTGGCAATTTGTAATTCTTAGAATCATTTAAAAAAATGTAGCGGTGATACTTCTATTTATATTTACATAAAAGAAACTAACATGTTTATTAAAACTGAGAGTGCATGTTTTATTTTTCGGTACCTGCATGAAAATTTTCCAAAAATGATGTGTGCCACCTGAAGATTTGTGATGCGCAACAAGCTTACCCATTTAGGCCTGCTTGAAGGGATTCATGCATTTAATGTGACATTCCCTTGTGTGAGTTCACCAGCCATGTCAGCATTCAATGCAGTGTGTTCAATGCTCCTTCCTCTTCTGGAATCCAAATATTCCCATGGGAAGTGATGTATTAATTAAATGATGTCTCAATTATCTCTCATATACTGCACATAATTCCTAAAATGATGAAAAACTAGAACTCACTTGCAGAACATGTAAAATATCTGGTGAAAATCAGTCCAAAATTTGTAGGGGCGGTGGATTGAAACCCCATCAGATGAAGATTAGTAGCTAGTCTGCTACCCTATTATTGATCCTATCCAAATCCATTCCACTTGCACTGAGGGAATGTTGTGAAACATCCTTCAGCATTATAATCCTTATTAATTATAAAAATTTTGTCGAAATAATTGAATTAGGACTAGAATATTATAAAATTCTGAAAAACTGAAACTCCATGCAGAACATCCAGTGAAAATCAGTCCAAAAATTACAGTGGCAGTGGATTGAAACCCCACCGGATGAAGATTAGCATCTAGTCAGCCACCCAATTATTGATCCTCTCCCAATGCTTTCCACTTGCAATGGGGGAATGTGGTTACAAATAATTCATCATTGTAAACCTTATGAATTATAAAAAATTTCTCAAAATCATTGAATTAGGACAAGAATATTATAAAATTCTGAAAAACTAGAACTCACTTGTCGATCTAGTAAAATATATAGTAAAAATCAGTCCAAAAATTGCAGGGGAAGTGGATTGAAACCCCACCGGATGAAGACTAGCAGCTAGTCAGCTACCCAATTATTGATCCTCTCCCAATGCTTTCCACATGAACTAAGGGAAAGTGGTGATGCATCCTTCAGCATTATAAACCTTATGAAATATAAACAATTTGTCGAAATCATTGAATTAGAACTAGAACGGAAAAAAAAATGATTACCTGTTGGTTTGGATTTTATGATCTTCCATTTTGTTGCATAACCAAATTTATCACTATCATACAAGAAAGAGATAATTATTTGTCATAAATTATAAAAAATATACAAAAATATTGTAGAGTAAAATTTGATGTCAAACTAAATCTAAATATCTGTGAGATCTAACACAATATTTGATATGAATTGCAATACTTGTTTTCAAAAAAAGAACAACAAAGATAAATCCACAATGACCACCTACATGAAATTGCACTCTATATCTGGAGTAGCACAAAACATAATATCTGCAATGTAAAATTTATATTTAATTCATAAAAATTGTAATGGATATATATTTAAATCGGTGAAAAGATACAGATCCATGCTTTCACAACCCGACCCATACTAGGGCTCGAACGACATCTACCCCAAGCCCACCTCCATAGGCCAGGGGCTGGCGACTAGAGCTGAAGGCACAAAAAACTCGGGGAGGCCATTGCCTAAGAACTTATACACACACACAGCTAACTCAATGTAAAAGTGCAGAGAAAAAGAAGAAAGAAAGGTTCTACACTACTATAAAAAGGGAACCTAACAAAAATGCATCGACATCTAACAATACAAGTACTAGAAAAGTAAATCTGAAAGGGAAAGGGGAAAAAATACACACCAAACTATAAAAAAAGTGCCACAACCCGAAAACAGGTGAAAAGGTAAAATTGCTGGAAGAGTCCCACTCCTGAATCCCAAGATACAACCACCACACAGGGTCCAAGCACCCCGTATCCCGAAGCTCCTGTGATGTCATGGTCAACCTGTCTGTCGTCTGTAAGGGCATGCCAAGTGCGGGAAAAGCTCAAGCAAGGGTGAGTATACGAATACTCAGTAGGATTTCCCAAAGGATAGAGGTAGAAACAATAGATTTACTAAAGAAGAGAGCAGTAAGAGAGAACAAGGTACAATAAGAGTGAATAAAAAGAGTACAGCTCCAACCAATAATAGATATGATCTCTCAAAGAAACCCAAACAATAGAGTAAGGGGGATCTTCATTTCAAAGCTCACACCAGGTATATGACCATACATATACTCAGGGAAACCATATATACTTGTAACACAGACCTATAGTCTAGAGACAAATTACACAACTACAAACCCATGTTAGGGATCCAGTTCTATGATTTCCGCGATGTACTCGTAACAGGGGGAACACACTTCTAGGTATGAAGAGGGAGACACAAGTCACTCGTTCTAGGAGAACTCACTCCAGAAGTTCTTAAGAATAAGATCTTCAATTGAGGATCACAACCAATAGTTACGGGGTGATTCCAACAACTCAGTCTGAACTAATCCGCTAAGCAGAGGATCAACACCCGGGTAAAGTTGGTCACGTCGATTCCAAGAACTCTACCTATGGTACCAGGAAGGGATAGAGGATCAGAATCCATGTCTCACAGAGCGGATTCAAACAACTCTATCTATGAAGTCCAGCTGAAGGGATCATACTTTTGTACATAGGAAATGATACCAGAAACCTTCAGGGGAAAGACCAAGGGTATGAACCCTAAGAAATATAGTCCATGTCACAGAAGAAAAATGGCTCAAGCCATGTTAAACAAGTTACACGTCATGTATTAGGATCACATGTCGTGTTCCTTGACTCTGGGTACTGCCCGTGTAATCAGAACACAAGGTGACCCATGCAACTGGCTTGGTCTGGCCGTGTGGTGGAGTATCAACATCAAAGATAGGGAAATCATCTTAGAGGGAAACGAACCCATACTCATGAGGTGCAGAGTCCCGTCTCTACTAGACAAGAGGAGTAAGGAATAAATGCGCCTTGAGTCATCAAGGGAGTAGTTATTCTTGATGTCACTAAAAGAAACACCCTGGTTCTGCTCCTCAGGTTATCGGTCATACCTTAACTACCATGAAGATCCAAAAGGGAGAAACCTGAAGGACCGCCATGTCATAAAGGATCCAACACAACAGATGGTGCGTCAATCAGATGCTTAGTGTGTAAGTTGTAGGAATTTTATTACCGAGGGCCTGATTGGATTCATGCTTGATCCAACCTATTCATACTTCAAATGACACCGATTAACCAAATCGTTCACACCAATTTGATCCTTACGAAAAAACACACGAGATGAACTACACATTGGTCGAAAATGGATAGCCGGTGAAAAAGTTGCATTTCACCGTAGCACGTGCGAACTGGGCCTCGTGGGTTCTGGGGCTCGACCACGACTTAAATATCCAAAATTGGTTTTGAAACATCCGTCTTAATTCCACGGTCACAAACTTCGCAGTCGGTTTTCCATTCCGACACCGTATGCGAGAGATATGTCAGATACAAGATCCCGTAATAACAATGTTATTATTATTCAGTGTTTCCTTGGCCAAAGCCACAAATCAGCAATTAGTATCCAACATTATACTTGAATTGACCGTATTAATAATAGGAATACATCAACACTGATAGAAATCCAATCTGGCGTCACACGCAAGAGTTTTGGCGGGTCAAAGATTTAATAATAATATTAAATCTATTATTTTCCAAGCACTGTGGGTACCCAATCCAAAAACCCAAAAAATATATCCAATGTTGGACTCATAAATTCCATCTCAATGTAACAGTCGCACTGCCGCTGATGGTTCTTGAAACCGAGATCGCACGACGAATTTATGGAAAAAAAGGTGTTTTAACAACAAAAATAATAATACAATAATTATATTATTATTTTTAATTGATTTCTTTGAAGTACCCATGTCACACACATCTCTCCTATTTTTGGTGCACCACACCCTCTTCTCCATGAATGTTCAATCACGCCCCCATGTATTCCTTATCTCTTTTTATTTTCTTTTTATTTGTTGTCATATTTTCAATTTTCTCTCCAATCTATTACTTCATTCATGAATTTCCTCTCCCAATTAGCGCCCCATTCACTAAATAGCACCTCCAGCATGTAAACCCTAGGCGCCTCTTATTTCGCACCCGCTGCGTACATAGGAACCTTCACTACTACCTTCAGCCTACCGCGCCGCTATGCCTCTGGTCCACTCGCCTGAACGACCAAGCGCTTTGCCGCCTTGCCGCATGCACCAGCCATGTTTCCTCGGACCACCTCGCACACCGTCGGACCATCTCCGACATGTCTCCCCTTCCGTGGCCTTCCTCATCTACGTTCTATGTTTGGAAATTGCGAAGACTGCAGATTCGCATTCCTTAGGTCGAGATCTCAGTGTTCGTATGCCGCGCTCAACGAAACATCGATTTTTTGACGCGCTTAATTATTTGGCGCGAATGAACGTGTAGAGAATGTGCGATGAATGAAATATTAACAGGTCATGAACTATTTCCAGATTGATGGCCATGTTTTTTCGGCCATAATCATTGAGAATCAAGAACACAAGTAATTGGAAAATAAATATTTATCACACTTCAAGATTTTCAATCTCATGATAAAGGAGAAGAAATAATATATTCGACCCATTGTTTTTAGATCAGCAAATTAATTCATTTAATTCATGTTCGTCATGAAAATTCAACTGGGTAAGGAATTCACAATGATAAATCCTAAATCAGGTTTGGATCAATCGTTGGAGAAGACTGAATACATCAAGATCTGCTCGGTGTTAACGAGGATCATACTTGCACAATTATGAGAAGAAGATGTTGCGTTCGTCGCTCTTCGATTCTCTTGGACCCGAGGCTTCGTTGTTCTTCGTTCGAAATTCATCAACGAGGAGAGTAGGATAAGAGAGGAAGGGAGGGTTTACCGGCATTTTCCAAATTGAATTATGAGGCCAACCCCCTCTAAACAAATAATGTATAACCTATCCCTAGGTTAAAAGTAATAAATTAAACAACTAAATAAACAATTATTTAATTATTAAATTATCCTCCCGTGATGGCGCAAATTCCAAACACCCGATACAGACAAAATTTATACTATTATTAGGATAAAACCTACGTTCTGAGTTCATTGGTGGCCTCAGATTTTTCTTATGAGTCCCTGTTCTAGAGATATTCGGGTTCGAGCTATTAAATGAATAAAATAATTATTTAATTTATCCCTTTAATACACCACCAATGAGCGAGGGGTCCGAACATCCTGTACCAACATACATTATGTCACGTTTAGGGGAAACACCACATTTCATACCCAACTGTGGTTTCAGATATCCGATCCGATCAACCGTTTACGAGATATCTTGTTTTTTTAGTTAATCACGCATGCGTAATATAAAAACACGTAACATTTTTATAAAATTAATTTCGGGCACACCGGGCCTCGGAAATGCACGCCGTCTCAGCCCCCAGCTCTAGAAATATTCTTAGAAATATTTCGAAGTCTTATTAGGCCAAAAACCGGGTCTCTACAATATTCCCTCATTCACGTTTTTCGTCCTCGAAAAGCAAAACCAGGGAAACCACTCAAGATACCGAGCCGACACTTAGCTCTCCCGCTCCTAGGGAAGCCTATACGTTTCAATGCTGCAAATGAATATGGGCCAAAGGGTCGGTCCACCCTCATAAGGCTTTCTTCAGAAGATGACGTGTGTAGGAAAACACACACACATCTCCTCAGTTGTGACATGTTTTAGTCGTCGTATATCCACTCCAACTACTTGGGATAAGGTAAGGCAATATGTAACCTTGTTATCTCCTTCCACAGTCTCAAACAACTTTATAGAACTTACAAGAAAGTTTATCTCCCAGACGGAACCTCTACATAACATGTCACAACTGGAATATATATTTGTCACTTGGACAGAGTATCGTGATTCCCTCCTTCATAATATCCATATGGTGAAACACCTAAGGATATATGATGACACAAGATTTCACAGTCGATAAATCGCAACCAACACTCTCTTACATGCTCGAGAAACGTTGTAGTCAACACCATCGACTGGAGAAAAGTTATACACTCATGTTCCAATTGGGTCATCTATAGGGAAGTTAACTGCTTTGAAACATTCTGCACTATGTGACTCTGGGACTTCCCGCAGATCTCCCTACGGGAATCTGCTACATAACTGAACCTTGAGTGCACAAGTCTGAGAGATTCTTCCACCATGCATCCACTGTGTTATCTGGGACTCATATGATCAATTTCCTATGACTTATCATGATAAGATCACCTAAGTTGAGATCTCCTTGTCTGGAATCTTCTAGCTACAGTAGACGTCTCAGCTCTGTTGCACTCACTATCATGTCCAGCTGTATGGCATGGCAGGAAGATTTCTACCAATAGTTACAACTATCGAACCTCAACATAGGTGGGGATTCCCAAGGGAACTATGATATAATAGATCTCTCTATAGAGTCCCCACTCAAACATCTATTCTTGGAAACAACCATTATAGACCAGTGGACCACAAAATCTGGAAAAACCTCTACTGTCTGAGGGCCTGGCTTACTGCAGATCCGCAATGGTCTCTGGTTCCAGAACTCATGAAGTGTGCTCAACCTGTACACATCCTCAGCCTACATAGTTGGGGGTTTCTTCTTCTCAACAGGTAGGGGTGATATTACCTACCCACCTAGAGAAAGGGGCTCACATGATGGGTCCTGAACTGAGCTCTCGTCGCTCACAAAACTGTCACCACGAAACGTATCAAGTATCCTAGATGGATGTCATCCCGGGGACATCCTGAATTTTATCAAGGAGTACCGCGGTCCGTTGAACATATATATATATATATCAACAACGATGGGGAGCAGACTCAAGAAGGAAAATAAAAGAATCAATTCTATATGATGCATGTACCATTGTTCCCTGCAATAGGTGTCTGAGGGTGCGGAGTCGACACGCAGGTAATCAGGGTCCTGGTGAATGGATATGTCGGCCGCCCGCACCATCACTGGACTCCCTGGCCTGAGAGATGCTCTCGAGACACATTGGCACAGTTTCCCTAAACCGAACCAAGACCATTATAGGGAAACGTCCGAACAACATCCCAAGGGTCGAACCAGCTCTAATACCACTCTGTCACAACTCGACCCATACCAGGGATTGAACCGCAACTACCCCAAGCCCGCCTCCATAGGCCAGGGGCTAGCTACTAGCGCTGAAGGCACAACAATCTCGGGGGGGGGGGGGGGCTTTTCCAAAGAACATGTACACACACATGTAGCCAACACAATGAAAAAGTGCAGATAAAAAGAAGAAAGCAAGGCTACACACTACTATAAAAAGGGAACCAAAAAAATGCACCGACCTCTAACAATACAAGTACAAAAAAAGTAAAGCTGAAAGGGAAAGGAGAAAAAATACACAAAATACTAGAAAAAAATGCCACAACCTGGAAACAGGTGAAAAGGTAAAATTTCTAGAAGAGTCCCACTCCTGAATCCCAAGCTACGACAACCACACGCGGTCCAAGCACCCTGTATCCCGAAACTCCTCTGATGTCACGATCAACCTATCTGTCGTCTGCAAGGGCACACCAAGTGCGGGAAAATCCCAAGCAGGGGTGAGTATAAGAATACTCACTAGGATACCCCGATGGCTCAAGGGAGAAACAAGAGATGTACTGAACAAGATATGAGTAAGAGAGAACAAGGTAAAACAAGAGTGAACAAAAAGAGTACATCTCCCCCCAATAATAGATATGATCTCTCAAAGAAACACAAACAATAGAGTAAGGGGATCTTCATTTCATAGCTCACACCAGGTATATGCCCATAAATTTACCCAGGGCAACCATATATACTCATAACTCAAACCTGTAGTCTAGAGACAAGTTACACAACTACAAACCCACGCTAGGGATCTAGTTCAGATATTTCCGCGAAGTACTATTAAAAGGGGGAACACACTCCTAGGTCTGATGAGGGAGACACAAAGCACTCGTTCTGGGAGAACTCACTCCACAAGTACTTATGAATATGATGTTCAGATGAGGATCACAACCAATATCTACGGGGTGATTCCAATAACTCAGTCTGAACTAATCAGATAAGCAAAGGATCGACGCCCAAGTAATGTTGGTCACATCTATACCAAGAACTCTACCAAGGGTACCAAAAAGGGATAGAGGATATGACTACATGTCTCATAAAGGGGATTCAAACAACTCTATCCAGGAAGTCCAGCTAATGGGAGCATACTCCTGTACATAGGAAATGATACCAGAAACCTTCAGTGGAAAGACTAAGGGTACAAACCCTAAGAAATATAGTCCAAGTCACAGAAGAAAAATGGCTCAATCCATGTAAAAAAAGTTAATCATAGTGTATTAGGATCACATTCCATGTTCCTTGACTCTAGGTACTACCCATGTAATCATAACACTGGGTGACCCATGCAACCGGCTTGGTCTAGTTGTGTGGTGGTGTTTCGACTCCAAAGATAGGGAAACCATCTCAGAGGAAAACAAACCTTCACTCATGAGGTGGGGAGTCCCGTCTATACTAGAGCAGAGGAGTAAGGAATAATTGCACCTTGAGTCATCAAGGGAGTAGTCTTCCTAGATGTCACTAAAAGAAACACCCTGGTTCTGCTTCTCAGGTTATCGTTCATACCTCAACCACCATGAAGTTCCACAAGGGAGCAACCCGAAGGACCTCCATGTCATAAAGGTTCCAACATGACAGACGGTGCGTCAATTAGACGCCTAGTCTATAAGTTGTAGGCATTTTATTACCAAGGACCGGGTTGGATTCATGCTCGATCCAACCTAGTCGTACTTCAAACAGCACTGGTTAACCAACTGGTCACACCATTTCGATCCTTAAGGAAAAACACAAGAGATGGACTACCCATTGGTTGAAAACGGATAGCCGGTGAAAAAGTTGCATTTCACCGCAGCACGCGCGAACTGGACCTCATGGGCCCCATGCCTCGACCTTGACTTAAATATCCAAAATTGGCCTTGAAACATCAATCTTAATTCTAGGGTCATAATGTCACAGACAGTTTGTCATTCTGACACCGTATGAGAGAGATATGAAAGATACAAGATCCCGTAATAATAATGTTATTTTTATTATTCGGTGTTTTGTGGGACCGAGCCACAAACCAGAATATAGTATCCAACATTAGACATGAATCGACCTTTTTAATGGTAGGATTACATCACCGCTGATAGCAAGCCCATCGGGCATCGCACGCATGAGTTTTGGCGGGTTAAAGATTTAATAATAATATTAAATCTATTTTTTTCAGAGCACATCAGGTACCTGATCCAAAAACCTGAAAAAGATATCCATTATTGGACTCATAAATTCAGTCTTGATGTCAGGGTCTCCCTACCACTGACGGTCCTTGAAACCGAGATCACATGAAGAAGTTATGGACAAAAAGGTGTTTTATCAGCAAAAATAATAATACCATTATTATATTATTATTTTTAATTGATTTCTTTGATGTAACCATGTCACGCACATCTCTCCAATTTTTGGTGCGCCTCACCCTCTTCTTCATGGATGGTCTATCACGCCCACATGGATTCCTTCTCTCTTTTTATTTTCTTTTAATTTATTTTATTATTTTCATTTCTCTCCCCAATCTATTACTTCATTCATAAGTTTTCTCTCCCAATTAGCGCCACAATCACTAAATAGTGCCTCCAGCATGTAAAACCTAGGCACCAGCTTATTTTACGCCCGTTGCATCCACAGGAACTGTTGTTGCTGCCTCCGGCCTACCGCGCCTCTATGCCTCCAGTCAACTCGCCAGAACGACCGAGTGCCTTGCCACCTTGCCGCATGCACCAGTCGTGTTTCCTCAGACCACCTCTTACACCGTCGGACCATCTCTGCCATGTATCCCCTTCCGCGGGCTACCACATCTACGTTCTGTGTTTGTAAATTGTTACAACCGAAGAATCACATTCCTTGGGTCGAGATCTCCGCGTCTGTATTCCGCGCTCAACAAAACATCGATGTTTTGACATACTTAATTATTTGGAAAGAATGAACACACAGATTATGTGTGAAGAATGAAATATAAACGGGTCATGAAGTATTTCTTGATTGATGGCCATTTTTGTTTGGACATCATCTTTGATAATCAAGAACACAAGTAATTGGCAAATAAATATTTATCAACCTTCATGATTTTCAATCTCAAGGTAAACGAGAAGAAATAATTTATTCGACCCATTGTTTTTTGATCAGCAAATTAATTAATTTAATTTGTGTTTGTCATGAAAATTAAACAGGGTAAGGATTTCACAATGATAAATCCTACCTCAGGTTTAGATTGATCGTTGGAGAAGATTTCATTCATCAAGATCCACTTGGTGTTTATGAGGATCACACTTGCACAACGATGAGAAGAAGATGTTTCTTTTGTAGCTCTTCGATTCACTTGGATCTGAGGCTTCATTGTTCTTCGTCCATCATTCATCAATGAGGAGAGGAGGAGAGGAGAGGAAGGGAGGGTTTACCATTGTTGGCCAAAATGAATTATGAGTCCAACCCCCTCTAAACAAGGAATTTATATCCTCTCTCTAGGTGAAATGAAATAAATTAAATAACTAGATAAACAATTATTTATTTATTTAATTATCCTCTCGTGATGGCGCATATGCCAAACACCCGATGCGGGCAAATGTTATACCTTTATTAGGATAAAACCTACGTTCTGAGCTCATCAGTGGCCTCATATTTTTCATCTGAGCCCCTCTTCTAGTGATATTCTGGTTCGAGCTATTAAATGAATAAATTAATTATTTAATTTATTCATTTAATACCCCGCCAACGAGTGAGGGGTCCGAAAATCCCGTGATGACTTACTTTATGTCGTGTCTCAGGGAAACACAGTATTTCAGACCCAATCATGGTCTCAGATCTCGGATCCGATCAACCGTTTAAGAGATATCTTGTTTTCTTTAGTTAACTGTGCATGCATAGTATAAAAACACTTAACATTTTTAAAAAATTAATTCCTGGCACATCGGGCCTCGGAATTGCACATCGTCTCCACCCCCAACTATGGAAATATTCTTGGAAATATTTCAAATTCTTATTAGGAAAAAAACCAGGTCTCTACACATACCTTGAAATGACGAGATGTATTTCAAATTTTACTCCAAATTATTTCATTGGAACAGAATCTTCTTAAATGAAACACATCATTCATAGAATATGTTATAGATTGAAATTTACTCATAAATTATGGGGGAAAAAATTTGTAACCTTCAATTGAAATATAGTGAAATATATATTTATTCTCAAGTGAAACTTGTTAATCAATAAATATGACGTTCAATAATGAAAATAGATTGTTGGTGTAATTTACCTGTATATAAATATGATTTTCAGATAAACTCTTGTATAAAATGAAAGCATTCATGTTCCAATCCTGCTATGTTTTATTGTAGAGAATGAAATTATATATGGGCTTGAATGTAGAGGTTTTGAGCTCAAACTAGTCCAAAATGATGTGATTATGTGGATAATTAAAGAATTAATATTAAATGCAATAGACAAATTTAAGATGAACTGGAAATTAACAATGAGTTCATAAAATTTCAGATGAACATAAATAAACCACAACTACTAATATAATGCCTGAATACTATTTATACATTATCTGAAAACCTGATTCACTAGGAATAAATCTACATATAGTCATTGGTATTGAGTATTACCCTAAAGCAAGAGTAAGAGAAAATAATATAGCATTATACATTCATAGAGAATCTAGTTTTTTATATGCAAAAATATCACCAATCAGCTTCATTCTGCACATGCGATTAATAGTATAATTAAACCATTTAACACTAATTTGAAAAATAATTAAGTGTATGATGTGAGGATCATATAATATAAAATTAAAATACAATATATGTAATTAAAAGTATGTTGATGAATGGAACTATCCCCACATTAAATGAAATAAATAAATTTATACTTGAATGATGAAAAGGGTTCATTTGAGGATAAAAAAATAAATTATAATTTAAAAAACATTTTACTGGGTTTATGAATACATAGAAAATGGGTAAGGATATGAGATTCCATATAGGTTGCAATGTTCATTCTTTATGAAAATCCATACCTGTAATCATATAAATAATATACCCAGTGACGAACCTTGAGATATTTCCCATTCTAAAAAAACCAAATGTACCAAAAAAAATAATGGAAATGGAAATTACAATGCGATTTTCTCTACTTCACCTCTAGATTGTCAGATCCCTCTATTTGTGGTGCGCATATTCCCAATCAGGTGAATGCATTGTCCGATGCCTTCATTCAACGCATTCTAAGCCACCACCCTCTCATATGATATAATCATCCCTGTGATTGACCTTCATAAACCACATTGAATGCGTGTAAAACCCTGTAAGAAATTAAATTCATCAGTTATAAGAAATATTGAACTATAAGTGTTTTCAAGATACATTACTATATTCACTAATCATTAATTTTAAAGGTTAATGGTTTCTATTGATCCTGAGGGAATATTTATGGAAACTCGTAGAAAATGGCCTATCTTCAATTTTCATAAAAAATATTGTTGAGTGTTGTGAGTGTTGTCCCATGAATGTCCAACATGTCCTAAAAATGTAACACCACACACTAGTTGTTTTCCTTACCTTAATGGTGTAATATTAGTGTTGACATCGGGTCATTTATCTTGAGGAAGGTAATTTCTTGACAGTGATTATGTTTTTTATTTTGATGTATGGTTCTAAAAACATAAGGCATATAAAAATGAGATATTTAAAAGAATAAATTAAATAAATATAATCTAGTATGAAAAAACATTGATTTATCCACAATGAATTGAAAATTTGATTTCAAACATTCTCCAATGATATTTCAATCAATCAAAATCAAAATTATCAAATCTAAAATACCATAATAATTAACTGTTACACCTATTTTCCAATTTTAGATGACCAAAAAATGATTTTTTTCCTTCTTAATTCAATAACTTATCATTATTTTGAGAAAATAATTTTCAATCAATTTAAATAATCCATGAAATAAATTTAATCTGCCATGATTAATACCAAAAAAAGTAAGTAATTGAAGTCACTATATTAATAATAATTCATGGATTAACTTCAGCATTAAATTTATACTAAATATTATTGGAATTTTAGATGAAATAACAAAAATATATGATTTAAAACATGAGAACAAATAATACTTACAGTGGATAGAGAATTTGAATGTAGCAGGAGAACATTATACATAAAGAAAATGGAGGATATGAATTTATTATTTTTCTACTAGAATAGATAAATTAAACCAATAAAACTATACTAAATCTAGAGTTTATGCTACAGATACAAAGAGAGAGAAACTACCACCCAAAAATGAGCACACTGCACAACATACTGCCGCAAGGACTGAGAAATAAAAGAGAATAAGAAAATCATTACACGACACTGCTATAGCCTACTGGAAATTCACTACTGAGACCACCACTACTGAAATATGATGATTACATACTACCTTCTTCAACAGAGAAAATGATGTGAGAAAAGGACCTACAATTACTTACTATCGAATGTGGGGAGAGGGGTGGTCGATCGGGAAGGCACAGAGGTTGAGCAGTGGCAGGGGAGGCTGAGCGACGGAGGTGGTGAGGGCCGTTGGGTGAGTGTAGTGGCAGGGGTGTGGAACATGGTATTAGGGTTTGGGAAGGGTGGTTGCGTGGACTGGACGAGCGGTGAGGGTTATGGGGCGGTTGTGGGGGCAGGGGCGGGGGCAGGGAACATGGTCTTAGGTTTTTGGGAAGTGGGGTCACGGGGAACTGGATGGGTCGGGTGTATTACTTTTTTATGCATATATGGGGGTATATATATATATATTCACAAATATATTTTCATATATGGGTTTGTGTTTATATATATATATATATATATAAATTCATAACTTTTTTTCATATATGATTTTGTGTTTATATATATATATAAATTCGTATGTTTTTTTCATATTTGGGTTTGTGTGTGTATATATAAACAATAATATTATATATGTAAAAATTCATAGCTTTCTTCATTATAAACATATATATATTACCTATTAAAAACATATAAAAATGTAATTAATTAAAGTATCCATAATTAAGTAATATTTATTGATATATATATATATATATTCGTTTTTTTGTTAAAATATTTGATATTGTTGAATAATTCATTTCAACAAGTTTTTATAACGGTAAAAGATTTGTTGGTAATAATAATTAATAATAATAGATTAATTTAATGGGAAATCAATTATTGGTATTATTATCCTAATACAACTGATTAAAATGTTAGTAAAATATTTGTTAATATTGAACTACTAATATAAACAGATATATCTGTTGGTAAAAAAACTGTTGGTACCTATAGTTAATATCAACATAATTTAATATCTGTTTGAATTAATCATTTTTACCAACAGATATATTGTCTGTTAGTAATTTTCTATTGGTAAAGGTCATTTTTTTGTAGTGTTATTACCAATTACTGAATCCATTCTATCCTTGGATAAAGGCTCCAAACCGTAAATCAAGAGAAAAGAATCCCTTTGATACCACTTTGTAACTTCCCGGTTCCGGAAGCCACCCAGAGGCGCCCCATACCCAGATGGTCACATGGCCTCAAGATCATTTCCCCAAATTCCAAAGGATGCCGACTATTAGTGAGGGTCTTGGGTGTGATAGTGGGGAAACTATGCCCTCATCGACAGAGTACACAACTAATGATAAACAAGCAACATTGGAAGTAGTAAACAATCCATACACAAGTGAACATCAGAAGAATAAAACAATAATCAACCGGAGCACATATGTATATATTGAATGATGCATGATACATATCTAGAAAAGTATCCAAATAGGTCACAATGATGGAAATACAAATAGTACCCAAACAAGTACAAAAGAAAAGATAAAAAGATTCGCAGCATCACAATCCTAATCATGGTCCCATGCTCTCCTGCTCCTAAGCAATCATGTACCCAAAGTCGAAGGGCGCTTTTCCTTGTCTATAAATGCAACAAAATATTTTTTTTGGGCCCAAAAACTTGGCCCAGATAGGGTTTGAGACTAAATCCCAATAGGCAACCACCCAAATATCTGTGCCTAATAGTCAGTGAGTATATGGAAGGTAATAGTACAGTAAGCAGTAGCAATAACCAGTAAAAAGTAATAAGTAAATAAGATGATATACAACAGTGATCAATCCACAAATCAACAAGTATTAGTGAATCAAACAACCATCCACAATAGGAACCCCTCTGGGAAGTAGTCGCAACCAACCCCTCTTGTCCTATCCAAGATGTACCCACAACAATATGTGAAGTGCACTCAGCCTAACCCCTCTGGATTGGCCATACGATATTTTAAGACTCTCTAGGAAATCTTGCTTTGTCAATTCCCATTATTTTCTAGTGTAGTAAGGGAATCTCTGAGGAAGATCACGCAGTCTAACCCTCTTGTAGCCCCATGTTCAAGAGACTCTCTGAGGAAGTTTACTTGGTAAATCCTCTAATTGTCTCATGTCTTTCACAGACACTATGAGGAACCTCACTTGGTCAATTCCACCTTTACGCTAGATTGGTTTAAGGAAATTCAAAAAAGTAAAGACTCTCTGAGTAATCTCACTCGGTCTACCCTCCTGTTGATTATAATATCCAAGACTCTCTGGAAAGATCACTCGTTCTATCCCCTGTAGTCTATAATGTCCAAGACTCTCTGGGAAGATCACTCGGTCTATCCCATGTAGTCTATAATGTCCAAGAATTTCTGGGAAGCTCACTTGGTCTATCCCTTATAGTTTATAGCACCAGGTTCTCATGGTACCATTCTAGTCGGTGCATAATAATTCTATAAGGACAAACTACACCTATAGAGCTACATGGCTAACCAGTCTATAGAAAAACAAGCAAGTCAAGAATATCATTCCATCATACGGTCACAAGGGATGGAAAACCGGTATAATGACCAAAGGATAAAATGTCCCTAAGGTCGTAAACAGAACAAGGAATGGGAAAAACATCCAAGCACAACAATTATCCTCAATAAATATCAAGCTACCTCTACACAAGCATAAAATAAAGGAAGGAAAACAATAGGGTCAAAAAGGTAAACACACAATACCCCGTTCACGGGTATTGGTGGAATTTGAACATAAAACTCAAAGGCTTCAAAATGTAAGGAAGAAACCACCTACCTTGATGCTAGGAGATCAATATACTTGAACCACGAGGATTTATTCTCTTTAGAACATCGTAGATCTACAAGATCACCTAAACCATTCAAACCACGATATGTTGAGAAAGAGGTAAAATAATGGAATGGAACTCAAGAAGTAGTAAGAGCTCACCGCTGAAGTTCCAACGCAATCAACAATGGTTGATTGAGAAAACAGAAGGAATCTTAGGAGCTCGAAGGATGTTAATGGTTGTACGAACACTCTCGGTCGAAGAATCCCTAGAAGAAGATGATTCTATCGATTACCCACGACCCAAGTCCATTTAATGAAGAAAAAGAAAGTACATGACCTATACATCTAGAGTACATGACATGTCATAGGACTTTCTGTGCTCCACTTTAAGAGGCCTAACCATCGCCCCAACACACCGTGTATTTTGCGAGGACATGGACATCACATGGCCTTGCGCGACATAGAAGTACATGGCGTTTACTCATAAAGTACACGACGTGTACTTAGAAAATTTCCAATTTTTTTTTTCTTTTTCTTAAATATGACCCGAAAAGAAAAAACATACCTAAAACGAAGATCCATGTTCTCACCGAACCATACCATTCAATTATTTTCCAAACCCTATATTCCTTTTTATACCAAACCAAACATCTAATTTCTAAAACATTAAATCCAAAGTATATTATTTTATTTTTGGGCGTAATATGGTATCTATCTCACAAAAACTAAACCATTAATAAATATTGTTATAATTCTATATCATCCAGAAACATATTGTCCCCATCATATCAACCATCATCCTACTTCCCAAGGAACACACACAATTAAACCACATAATCACACACACCTGCTAAGGGTTTCCTTATCACTTCACCCACTAATAAACCACTGGGTCTACACATAATAATGGGCATCCATTCTTGAATCCTCAGAAATAATATATTAGAAAATGAATTTTCCCTTAGCCCTGGTAACTAGAAATCTCTTGCAAGATTCCCAAACATAGGAAAGATCCTCACGATGCCCTCAATGGCCTCAAACTGATATTTAATCAATAAAATGAAAATAAGACATATAATATCAATCCCTTGTACATTGGTAGTCTCGACCATCAACCATGTTATATAATGAACACTTAACATGAAATATTACCACTACGGAATCATCATTTGTAAATTAGACTCATCTCAACACCCCATCAAGACATTTTCATAACGACAATCATGTAGTATTTTCCATGATGCAAAGGCTTTATCCACCCTGATCCTCTAACATAGGGTCCATGCACTAAATACTCAAACATTGATCCACTAGTCATAATATGTTGGTACAAAACATCATTTTCCAATATGTTCTAATAGAATCCTATATTATGGTATTCATTCAAGAAACCTCGTAAAAAGAACTATGTCATGCTCATTCCAGATCAAACAATGAGATCATAACCCTCACTCGAGTCTCCCATCTCAAAACTCATCCCATTGAATAATTTTGAATCAAACCCCCATGGAAATTATCTTTCTAAACAAAATTTTTCTACCAAACCTTTTATATTACATCTATATTTAAAAACTATCCAACCATTGTGATCTATTTGGATAACAATATGAATGGACTACTAACTCACACAATTTTCACTTCATGGGAACAAAATACCAAAAAATACAATGCTGAAAAAAGTACACGGCTTGTACATTTGAGAAAATGATCTGTACACTAATTTTTCATCATTTCTACGTACTTTTACAAAGTAATAGAAATATGGGATCTACTTATGTATAAATACATGGTGTATACATAATGTACATGGAATGTAATTTCCAAAAACCATATTTCTATTTTGATTTTCACAAGTCCAAACACATGACAATGTACTAACAGAAACCCTATTGTCAGAGTACATCACATGAACATATAGTACACGGTTTGTAATTTAGAAAGTTTCTTCTTCCTCAAATAGGAAGAACACACTAGATGTGGTCATATAATCACACACCATGTCGTCAGGATTTCAGAATAGGAAATCATTGAAACTCACATGAACTCTTCTTTTTTATAAAATAATAATCTATTGACCACCATGGAGTCATTAGCAGTTATAACAAAGAATTAAAATGGGACAAAAACTAATATTTAGGTATTTCGGGATGAAAACAAAAACAATCTTACCTAATTTCATAAATGTTGTTGCATTGGTTTTAAATCCACTCTAAGAAGTTGCTGCACCTCCATCCATTCCCGATCTACGTGAAGGATGATTTCTGGAGTCATATACCCCCCCTTACCCTTCGATATGGCCAACAAGAGTGTTGTAGAATCCACTCACCTCTAATTTAATTCATGGGTATCCCAAATGGGGGTGGTGTAGAATACATTTAATTTAACTAAATTTATTTAATTTACTAAATTATTAATTATCCATTTAACACATTTCCCAAGTCACAGTACCCAAAGTGAGTATATAACTCACCTAGGAAATATAACACATTCCAAACTCTACTAGATAGATATGGTCTCTATCCAAAACATTGTTCAAGTAATACAGCCACCAGAAATTTCCCATTGAAATTAAAATTTAATTAGTTAAATATTAAATATTTATCAAAAACTCGAACTACTCTGAATTCCACCAAACTATTGCCTTATGGTAAACACCATATTATTGGACCAACATAGTGGTTATAAAAGATATCCAAGACCATTTTATTTGGTTACATGACCACTTTACACATCAGGAGCACTAGATAACCAAAAATAAAATATATTTTCGAATTTCAATAACTGGAAAACGTGGGTCTTTACAACCACCCAAATATAAAACTTATCATCCCCAAGAAGACTTGGTGGTCATCCAACATGACATACTGACCCACATTGGTAATAAAAAAATCTCAACCTGTTTTTTCTTACCCAATTTCATCTATCATGTTTTTATGTATAATTTCGATGAGAGGGTGTAAAACCCATCAAAGGTCAAGCCATCGCTTTCCAAAACTATAAAAGAGAATGTATAAGGATTAATCATACCTATCCATATAGATATTCTATATCACAATTTAAAACTCATCATTGCACTCATGGTTCTCCCAACCAATGATCACAATCCACATTTATCAATTCTGACCCAAAATGCATACCATCATGGAATGGTCCTTTCCAAACTCTATCATAGAGTTCAACAACCCACTCGACATGGTCCTCACTATTGTCTCGAACATATTATCTCCATGTTCCCACCACCATACACAGAATCATACGTCCCATCATAATGGTATCCATAAATTTTATGTTTTCCAAAAATCATTTTCCCTGGACCACACCCAAATCACGGCCAACCATGGAGCTAGAAGTGGAGAAGTGTACCACAAGAGAAACAAAAACAAATGGCTAGTATTTTCCTTCCCGGCATCTGAGAACTACACTCATGTGATTGGTCGATATAAAGCCAACAATGAGGACCTCACTAACATAAATATGATGGTGCACAATCCAGCGTGTAGTTTCAAACACACCGCTCCATTAGAAAAAACTCATCGGAGTCCCCTAAAAACCCATAGAAACACTTATATAGCATGGAATAAATCCAAAAATCATAACCTACTAAAGATGAGGTTCTAATTTTGGGAATGATCATATATAAACTGTGAATATACTATTAATTATTCGATGAAATTTATCACAAATCGATCAACCATGGACATAACAGTTCAATACAATGTACTTGTGTCTCCATTCTCAAAATCCTCTCATCACACCCCCAACAATTTCTATGCCTTCTCCTGGTGACCGACGTAACTATTGAACCTAAGTTGTACATTTCGATAAAGTCCAATCCAGAAACCAAAAAAATCATCCCTTCACCAATGCTTCCATCTATATGTATGCTTTATCCTAAAACTATAACTCATCTTTTTTTAATATTGAAATAAAACCTTCTTTGACATTAATGAGCCATATCTCACAAACACTGACCTCCAAATCTAGAATGAAGAAAACTAAACCAATTTCTCTTATCGTAATCAAATCCAAATCCAATAATATTGACCAACATATACATCCATTTCATGGAATTTTACCTGATCAAACCTTCCCCCTTGAATACCATAATGAGAGATAAACACAAGATCACAAGCACACCATACGAATATAGAAAGACGCCAATCATGCCAAAACCTCAATCCATGATGAACCATTCGAGAAACAATTTCAAGAGACCAAAATAGACATATGTTCCTTAAACATCAGAAGGATCTCTTATCCTGGTATGAAACTCTCACATTTCACCCTAAAAGGACAATCATCCCTAACTACCTTCTCCGGAATCACATCAAAAATGCCATCAGGCTCACCCAAAAAGCCTTATAGATCAATTATCATTAGAAGCCTCTTGGTATAACCATCTAGGTCTAATAAAAAACCGAGAAGTAGAAAAATCAAGAGGAATATAGAAGAACCCATCTCATCATCATACAACAAGAACTAGACAAATAACCCATTTTAGGGTCTCAAAATATAAATATGTTTTGCCCCAAACAACTAACCACAAGTTAGTCGTTTGTCTTATCTTAGCTTCTACACATTAGAACACTCTTTGGTGGATGCAGAAATGCTAACAACCTTAACTAAAACTGCCTAAAAGTAGCCCACATACCCAAAAATATACCATATTATCCAAACTTGCTCACTAAAACAGACTTAGGAAAAACCACAACAACATATCGACTATCGAGCACCACATCAGTGAACCATAGAACCATCCATCACATGGATGTATATAAAATCACAGGAAAAAAATATTATAATATGGGGATCTTTTATGCCTATCATAATGAATGAGACACCTTGTTCATATATAAAAAAAGACTCAAAGAATTTTCATATGCATCTTTTAAATGGGGAAAGGGCCTGAAATCTAATCTAAAATGTAAAATCTAAATAGAATTTGTTTCATTGAATCAAAAATCATATTCAACCATAACATCACAAATCCAGAACATCAAAATCAGTCCCATGTAACCTAGAATTCCCAAGAGAACAATTGTGCATGATGCACCATCTTAGTATCCATCGAAATATCTAACACATTTCTATATCTCTTGTCTACCAATCCCAAATAGTGAAATAATAGTAAGTTAATTCTTTAGATATCACATTGTAACATGTCAAACTGGTGTACACTAAATGGTTCCTCTGAGCCCGTTCACCACAAGAACTCATGCATTCCTCCTTGTATGTTAGATTCTACCAACAAGAATAAGGGTATAATGGTAATTATGTGAGTTAAAATTTCATTATATAAAAGCTCACTACAAGAAGAAAATAACAAAACCCATACACACTATATAAAGTAGAAAAATAAATAAACTGGGTCTAAACATTCTGTAATAAGATGAAAATTCATTAAAGGCCTGAAAAACTATTCATATATACAACCTTGATCTCCCACTAGGTTGATCCAATGTACATGAAATAAAAAATGATATGTAAATACAATTGGCCCTTCTTCCATCTTCATATCATTACACATACTATGATTCCAAGACACTGTCAATATGCTCCAGCCCAACCAATAGACTATACATCAACATCCTCTTAACTGTACAATCCAGGGAATCCACCCTATTAAATTTCCATCAATATTCTACCAAAAATATATATAAGATTTATACAAATGTCAATGTTCACTTATATAGGGTTGTAAATAAATTTTAGAAAACCACCCACAACAATGAACTTATAAACTACTTATATAAGTTCATGATCATGCAATATGAATAGCCTAGAATATATAAAATTGGAAAACAAAATATAAATAAATTTGCAATGATATATTGGTTCCAGACCTCAATCAACCAGATTTACTTTGAACAGTGTTGGAATATCTCTAATCGTGTTTCAAGGAATGTGCTTCCAAAACAACCAATGGGATCCATTCCATTGAAGGCCTCATACAACCAAATAAAAATGGAAACTCATCCTTTGGTAGTCTTGTAAAATGGGATAATAAATTAATCCCTCACATACCATGATCAAATAACCCCAAAACATTCCAATACATGGTCCCTCAACACATATGTTCACATTACTGTACATGAGTACTGCTAAGACTAGACATTCCGTCTGACGTATATCTCACATTTCATAACCATAGGGCATATAGTATCATTCCATAACATACCATACATATATCAAATCAGCCATTCTTGGATAATATATCTGGCATATTTACCATAAACCAGACAGGTCACTAGAAGACACTCAAGGAGCCTTTGTCCAAGTGTCCAATTAGGATTTGATACGCCTTTTCCTATATCCCAAATACCTTGTATGATGTCAAAAAAGTATCATCGATCCATGAGTACAACTGGTTATATAAACTACATGAAATCCCATCCCAACCATGAAATGGATTGTAATGTCTATACCATTTGGATCAAGTGCATCAATTCTTCCTTAATAAACTAGGGTGGACAATGGAGTGCAGAATCATTCAAAACTCCAAAAACACTTAAGAACGGGTCGAAAAAAATGGAGAATCATTCCACGAATCCAACTAGGACTTGGAATAACATGTCTAACCATCACCAAACAATCCAAAAACAATATCAGTGGTTCCTAGAACATTATTCTAGAACCTAATAAATCTATAAGCTACACCTCCCACGACCTCAGTCAATAACCAATCAATATACATTAGATTTCACATCCACATTAATCAATGTAATAAATTATAATTCATGGAACCACATTCCATCACACTATCCCTAATTTATCTACCAATATCAATATAGATTATAATTTTTATCAATATTAATAAATGATATTTAGAACTATATATGGTGATAATCTATCTAGCTCCCTCTATAATCACAAACTGTTCCAAAATTCCAATTTCTGAAACATGGCATCCAAACAACATCAGTTTCCATGAGTGGGTAATTCAGGACTAAACCACAATGAACTAAATATAAATGAATCTTTTTGTACATCCATCACATGTAGTATCATCTTATGCTTATATTATCGTATATCATCACTAGTCCCAAGGACCACCCATAACAAAAACACATAATCACACACACCCACTTATTGATTTCCTATCAATCTGCTAACATATAAACGTAGGATTGTACACATAAGATATGGAATCCCATCATGGATCCTCAGATCTAGTATTAATGAAAATGAATCATCCTTATGACTTGGTAACGACCAAATATTGGGTCCAAGCCCTAACATATGAAACATCCTCTTGAGGCATAAATGAATCTAAAATCAATCTTATTCACACAGTCATTCTCAAAATTCAACCAAATCATACAATGATTACTTAACCATAATCATACCCTCTAAGATATCAACATGTGTACCTCATACACAACTCATCACCACACTAAAACATTTCTATAACCCTAATCATATTTTCCTAACTATGATCCCAAGGATCTATCCACATAGATCATCAATCAAAGGGAAAAAACCTTATTTATCTATCATCGATCCACTAGTAAAAATTTCTAGGGAAAAATGATCATCCCATAGTACTAATAGAATCCTATATTCATGGATTTATATGGTAATGATTAAGAAAAACAATAATGTTTACTCATTCCATATCAAACAATCAGCTCACAACAATCACAAGTGGCACCCAACTAAAAACTCAACACATAGAAGGATTCTGAATCAAAACGAAATGAAACACTCTTTCTAAACCAAATTTTCTCTATAACAACTTTTAGATTTAATTTATAGGTCAAAAGGATCCATCACGGTAATCTACAGGGAATGATACTCAACATGGTCTTGTCATGTACCCAATTTTGACTTACATGGAAAAAAATACCCAAAACATCCATGTTATAAAGAGTACATAGCATGTACATTAGAGTACATGGTGTGAACTATATTTATTCTCCAGGGAAAGTAAGTTCATATTGATAGGAAAAAATGGGGACGTCCTATATAAAACATCATGGTGTGTAATTAAAGCACACGAGATGTATTTTCTATAAACTACCATTATGTGATCTTTTTCACTAGGTCTTACAAAAAGCCATTTACTTCCACAAGGAATGTACTCAAGTTAAACGGTTTGTACTTATTAAAATTTCTTCCTCTCAAAACTGGATGGATACACATAATTTTTTCTGAGAACCGCATGTTGTGGTTTTTGGATTCCTGAATTGGAAATCCCTAAAACAACCCCCTAAAAGATTGATTTTCCCCAAATAAGAATAGATCGAAACTCATGGGTTCCTTAGAAGTCATAATAACGAATTAAAACATGAAAACAACTAATATATAAAGATTTTGGAATTGAAATCCAAATTTCCTACCTCAGAGTGTAATTCCCAAAGCATTGTGATTAAACATTCTCTTGAAAGCTACTTCACCATGATCCAATCCCGATTTACACCATGGAAGATGTCATGTGGCATTTCCTCCACCATTACCCTTTGATCTGGTTGTCACATATGAGGGAAAATCCCCCTAATCTGTGAACATATGAGGGAACCCCAAATGGGGTCAGGAGAACACTTTTAATTAAATTAAATTTAAATAATTAATTATTTAACCATTTACTACATGTCTCGAGTTTGGTTACCCAACATGAGATTATACCTCAGATATGTTACTCCCCACATTACAGAATCAACTGTAGAGTCATAATATAAATCTGAAACACTATTCAATATATTATACCAAATTAAACTACCCAACTAATTAAATTTTTAATTAACTAAATATTAAATATTCATCAAGAAAATTTAGTACTATAAATTCCTAGAAATATCATATCATAGGGTAAAAACAATATTCTGGTACTAAAAGAGTGTCAGGACAAATTATTTGTAACAATCTACTATGGTAATATAACCATTTTACCACTCATGATAACATATGAAGAAAATTTATAAATTCTACTCAAATTTCACAATCCATAATACTCGGGTCTCTACATGCCCTACAATTTTCTATCACTTTCCCATCACTCGAAAAGATAGATTGTCACTTCTATATACTTACGGCTTAAAATCCTTTTGTAGCGGTGTAATTTTTTCATAAAAAATTTACAAATATCTATATTCATAAGAAACTAAAAATTATATATGATAACATTTACATTTTTTTGAGAATTATAATATCGTATATACATTATTAACATTCAATCCATTATAAAATTATTACTTCTCCAGTGCTATGTCAAGATTACCACCTCCATGAAGTGATGTGATTTATTTTATGTTTTGTATTTATATGGATAATAATTCCTATTATTAAAAGAGTATGTATATAATATAACAACATTTCTAGAAATGTCAAATAATATTTTCATTTTTTTATTCCATCCATCTAGAAGTTATAATAGTGTTAATGTGTACATATGAAATACCCTCTGCATGAATGATGTAATAAATTTTTCAATATCTATCTTATATATCTTATAATAAAAAATATAAAAAATATATATATATAAATTAGATCATGAATAAATGATTGGAGATGATGGAACCATAATAAATGTTAAAGGATAAGGACTACAAAAGAAAGACATGTATGAATAATGAAACTATTCACACGAGGAATATATTATTTTAATAAGGAATTAAAAAAATTGTTTAAAGTGTTAAAAATATATCATATATTATATTATATATTTTTATATTATTTCATTATTTATATATAATAAATCTAAATTGAATATAAATGTGGTTAAAAAAATGTATGAGGAATGTCAATTTTTATGTAAGGCATCTCAATTCATATAAATTCTAATGTGTCATATATATTATGAATCTATATATTCTTATATGGTGTATATATTTACTCAAAGCTGTATTTAACGTCAATAAATATTTATTCATTCTAAATAAAATTTCAATTAACAATTAATAGTATAAGTTAAAAAAATTTAAAACATTCCAAAAATGTAATTATTAATTTTATATTCAAAATTTTATTTGGTTGTCGTTACTTTTGATGATGGATTCATATAATCTATCCTTCATATACTCTTTATATTTTATTATACATAAAATTTTAATGTAAAATACATATTATTTTTCAAATAATCCTATTATCTGATATTTAATCATTTAGATAAATATATTAATGAAATTTAGATCATCATTCCTTACATAATGGGGTATATTTTTCTTCCATGTCTATACATTTTAAAAATTGTTCTTTAAACGTACTCTTTGTTCCATAAAAATATTTTGTAGGGAACGTTTATATTATTTTTTTCTATTTTTACATGATTTTAATCAAAAATTTATAATTAATTTAAAAAAAATATCATTATTTCATTCTATTCAATAAACAGAAATTATTGTTTCATTATAATATATATAACCTAAGTAGATCATTCCTCCATCTATTAATGTTTTACAATATATATATTTATATAATTGATTTCAATGGATTGACCCCTAAAATATTATTATGAAACCATAATTTATAGTTTTTAATATATTTTTTAATTCGGACAATATGTGAATTGTTTATAAAACATAAATTTCTGATTAATTGATGGTTATATTTTACCTCTTATTTTTTTGTTGTTATTAACATTTTTTCAAAGAATTATAATTAATCTGAACATTTTTATTAGAAATCACTTTATTCTAGAATATATATATACTTTTTTCATGGATATGAGTACTTATAAACTATATTCCATATCTATATGTATTTTTTAATTTAAAAGCAATATGATACACTGGGAAAAAATTAATATTGTTTATTATTAAATTAATTTGGGATATCTTTTTATAGGGAAGATTTTTATTAATGTAAATTGATCATTCAAAATATGAGTAATGTATTGGGATTATTTTAATAGGTGGGGCCTTGTTTTTTATAACCCATTTATTCATTTAGAGGTCTCTTGAGACAGAACAGTTGTAAACATTTATTAATTGTTTTATACAACTATACCAATACATTGATTAAGAAATCATGGAATTATTCTTTAACAGAAATACAATCATGATGGATGATATCATGAAGTCATATATTAATAATTTCAATTTTAATTATTCATGTTTTTATTATCCATGAGAATAATACATAGATTTATTCCATTGACTTATTTTATTCTCATGTTATTCCCTAAATGGAATCTATTTCAAATTATTTATGTTTTTATATTGATTATGTCTTATTTAATCAACATATCATCCAATGGATGTAACCAAAACAGGTCATCATAGCTCGCCGATTATTAATTTCATTTTTCTAATATATGAAGAATAATATTATGAAAAATATCATGGATATGAGAATATTTGTTATAATATATATTTTATGTTTTAAATGAAATAATAAAATCATGTATATATTTAGTTATTAAATACTAATAAATAAATAAATACTTATTGATGTGATCCCTTATATCTTGTTTTAATTTAATAATGTATGAATTGGATCCCGGTTATTGGGTATGTGTTTTTAAAACTTTTTTATTTCATTTTCCCCATTGAAGTATATTATAAATAGAATCAACAACTTTATGAAATCCGTATTATAATGTAGAATAACTATATCCCACATAATCTTAATCATTAAATATTTTCATATTTATTATGAATTAAAAAACCATTCCACATTTTACATTGAAATTGAAATCATAAATATTTTCCAATTCATAATCAATGATATCATTATGTAACTCCAAAATTGAATGATCTTATATGTCATCACTATATAAAATTTATGGATTAAATATATAGAAAAAATTCACATCCGCATCTTCTAAATTATATAATCACAATGATTCTAATCAAATCGTCAACTATTTTATACAATTCCATATACAAGAGTAAATTAAATATCTACACATTTAATGTCATCCATTTTAATGTCTTCAAATTTTATTCTATAGAACTATTTTTAATCTCCATTGACATTCATAACTCATTCATAACATCTTTCGAATTTTTCCAATATTAATCATATGGTTTATAGTATCTTAACCTCTTTGTATACATTATTATATAACAATATTGGAATATAATTTTATGATTTTTCATTAAATTTCTTATAACACATACCAAAAAATGTCATTTGACTATTATTTTAAAAGGATGGAAATTATAGTATTTGTAGATTTTGAACGTAAAGTCCAATTGATAAAGGAAATGGAAAAATAACATTCATCCAAATACAATAATTTTTTCTTTTGAATATTTTTATATATATTCAATATAATTAATTAAATATATATATCTGCACAAACATGAACTTCATGAATCCTAAATATGATATCTAACTCTTATACCATTTGATTTTCCTATAATGGTAGGAATCCTCCTCTGAAATTGGGGGGGGGGGTTATAACAGTGGAATTTATTTTTATAATTTATTTTCAATATAATGAATCATTTGAGAAAATGTTTTTTTATTCACTAAAAATGGTAAACCATGGGCTTTATATAATAATTTATCAAATAAACGTAGAAGGAAATGTTTTTACATGTTTCAGATCCAATATAGATTCCTAATAAATTTAATGGTTGGATAACCTCACCAAAAAATATTATATCTTGGATAATAACTATATTGTTATAATTACAATCATTCTTACAAAACTAAGAAACAAATTTCATGATCAACACCCCACAAAACTGCTTCATGCAATATCTAAAAACTGTCCTCATCCCCTATCTGTTTATATTATTCCATTTATATCACATTAAAAACCATCCTACATCCTTGCATATTTATATACTCTAAATCATTATGAAAATAATTATAAAAACATATTTTTTGTTTCAATATATAAATAATTCAAGCATTGTGATCTTTAAAAGACTGATCATCTCATTAAAAGTGGTCAACTAATTTCCAATTTATATCTCATTTAAAATCAATTAAATATGAGTTAAATATTAATTTAAATCACATAATTTATTAGTGTTTATTAGTACTAATAATATATAAATTCCAATGATCTTAATAATTTCTTCAATCCTAGAGTCTTTAACAACATATGAAATTTTCATGTTTTCAGGGAATTAGATACATCGTAATTATCAGCAACATCAAAATAAATAATATAGTTCTCATAATTGATATAGTGACAAAATAAATTAATCTCACTAATTAAATCACAATAACCTATGTAATATTTATCGAAATGATGAACTTCTACAATGTATCAATGAAATATGTTGTTATTAGCTTCTTTGTAGCTCACATTAGATATATGGTTCTATCTAAATCATCAACATTGAATATTCACCTACCTGATTGATATATAGTGATATTTACAATGCTATATTGGAAATTTTACTACCTAGGGATGTTGAATATATGAATCATTATACAATGTAAGGCATTATACTTTTATAAAACGATGAAGTGAATATAATATTTTTAGTATTACCATTATATTAAATTAGAACCTCTTCATACAACATCCAACAAAAATTATAACTTATTTTTGAATCATGAAACTCTATTACCAGATATATAAAAATTAAATCCATATCATAAAACATAATAATTATTGATATCCAAAAATTGATGGGTATAAAAAAATTGAAAAAATAGACTCAACAACAGCAATGGTATCTTCATTGATCCCCAATCAAAGAAAAAAATAGGATTCAACAATTCATTATTATCCTAGATTATAGATATTTAACAAAATGAATAAATAATGTGGATAATTTATAATAATCATGTAATCTAAAAATGTACCTCCTATCATAGTGATTTTCCCATTTAATGATCTCATAGATTCCACTTGAATAACACTTCCTTAAATCATATGTTTTGTGTTATTAATGTGGATAATATTTAGTGGATTACCCCATCAATTTTAAAAATCCCATTTGTTTATGCATATGAATTTATTAAAAATAATGATATCTATTATAATTATGATTTGAATGATAACCTTTAACATTAAAATTACATACCCTAGAAATGGATATGATATCAATAATTCATAAATAGTGATAAATGAAAACAAAATCATTTTAAAAACATGTATTTTTTGTAATCCTAAATTTCCGATAAAATCCAATACACATATTATATGTAATGGTCAAAATGAATCGTTCATTTAATATCAAATATTTCCTTGATTATAAAAAATATTATTAATTTTCACCCCATATAATATCATATATAATATTTTTTGAAACAATTTGAAAAATAATTTTCAATATATTCCAAAACATTATTAGGAATATGTGATTAATTTAACCATAAAATACATCATAGTAAATAAGATTTGAGTTCCCATCAAAATCATTTGGATGAACCTGAAATCACAACTAGAGTCCATCAATGAGAAAAAAAAATCCCATTGAATCAACCACATTGTGTTCCCCCGTGATAATTTTTTTAATTGATAATAAATATGGATTATACAATTCATAAAATTAAGAAATGTATGGATTCTTCTAATGTATTATTACATCTTTAACTTATAAAAGATATATAGTTATCTAAATAATATATATATATTATTGTGTTAAGCAGATTATTTATAGTGTAGCATCAATTTTCAATATATCACTTTATACATAACAAATATAAACAACATATATGAATTATTTCAATCACCTAAAGCTAATCGGATGCTCATGAAACACTAATGATAAATTGACCTGGTAATGAATGCATAACATGACATTTAACTTCATCAATGAAAACATTATAGACCCCTCACCCAACTGATGAGGACTTATATGTCATCCCTTGGTAAAGAAACAGTAACTACTACTCAATGTTTCATATATAATACTCATGAAACATGAGTAAGAATCCCATATTTATTAATATAAAACTAATGATGTGACCTAAAACAATACCAAACACCCTTATGTTTCTAAAATTAAATGATTTTCATTATTAATGGATCAATTCATAATGATTCTCATGGAATTTACCTCACTAACCCTATGTATGTGGAAACGCATACATGAACCATAAAACCATTTTATCCCAACAAAAGTAATGTATAATAATCCATATGGTGATCATCATGGATCACCCAGTGAGAAGAAGTATTATCTACCTAATGATAATATTAAACATCTCATTAAACAATACTCATTAAAATAATAACATTTCATTAAAACTTGTAATACTCGAGAATAAAAATTTTATCGACATCATGAGTTCATTATTATAATTTTAATCCACAAAATATTTTAATAATTTTTAAAATAAATTATAATTTTATTCATGGAAACTTATGACATATGAATTATTTTATGACATTCCTTATGATTCCTACCCATTTAGTGGTTTTTAAAATCATTATTTTTATTCACCTATGAAAAAATATATATTGAATAATATTGATATTTTCAAATTATATTCCAAATTTTAAACTCGTTGAATATTGTATTCAGACTCCATTACATTACATTATAAAATGTTTCAATGGTAATAAATTCTTTTCCATGTATATATTTTTTCAATGCTCATATGAAACATTATTCCTAGACAACTTACTAGAAAAATTATTCCATTATATATTTCTGTTCACTAATTTTAGTCATAGAATAATTCATTTTCAATAATAGTGTAAAATATATTATGTTTAATATTGGATTTTTTATTATTTGTTTATGATCAAAATATTTTAACTAATAAATTTGATCTCCTATAAGTACAAATATACTCTCATTAGCCTCTTTGACACTACACTCTATTCATAATATCATTCCACTATTCATAAAATACCTTATTTATAGGTAATTCCATATGTTTTATTTTGTCTAAATTCATAACAAACTATTATCTCCATAATATATGTGGAATTATATATATTTCATGTTCTGTATAGAAATGTTTATTTTATTCTTTAAAATATTCTACAGAGTATTCATAATATGAAATCCAAAATATTTGGAAAACTATTATAAATAAATATATTTATAATCAATAGAATATTATTATCCTTATTTTCAATTTAATAAATTTTATAGAAAAAGATTAATAATAATTCATTTATATTGATTTAGTCATCTTGTATGCCTAACAAATAATCATTATTAAGAAACATATTGTCATAGCACATAATGGTAATGATATAAAATACACATTAATTATTTAGATACATTAGAAATAAATAAAATAATTTATATCCATTCCATGCTTCAGTTATCCTTTTAATTGTAAATTGAATGATAATTACATACACGAAAAAAATTAAATAGAATTTAAATTCAAATATATTAATAATTTTATTCAAATATATACTTAGTATCTTATTATATTATATATTTAATTTAATTATATAGAATGGATACCAAACAAGTACATTCCATAGAGTTTTAAAAAATATTTTTGGTATATCAAGAAATCCATCATATAGTTAGATTTTATTCCATCATGAATTCAGTATCTATTCTCAATATCCTATATGGGGTGATAAAAACAATATTTAATGATTTTAAAACATAAATTTTATTATATTGTTTGAAATTTTCATTTTTGTGATTTTAAAAATGTTATTCACCCAGAGGAAAAGACAGGATCTCATTTTAACAGTAGTACGGCCACCGATTTCTCCCAATGTATGAACAAATGCAGTCTTTTTGATGTCCCTATTATTGGGGCTGATTTCCCTTGTTGTAGATACACCCTTCTTGGAATACAAGCTAGAAAGCTCGATATATGTTTATTTCAGGTTGATGACAAGAATGATTTCCTCAGTATTTCTGGAGTCATTCTCCCCATGATTCACTCTGATCATAATCCTCTGTTAATGGATGCCTCTTTGGTAAGAACACGCATGTCCCCCATCCCATTCAAATTTAATAATGGATGACTTGGGATCCCCAAATGCAGGGAAATAATTATTGATTCATGGAGTTTTTTGGCTAATGTGATCCCCTTCACCATTATTTCTTCAAAATTTATATTTATGAAAGAAAGGCTCATGGTATGGAGTAAATAAACATTCTCTAGGATTGATGATGATATAAAGGCTGCTGGAAATCATTTTCTTTCTGCCAAAATGCCAATCTCTCCCTGCAATCCAATGTGGAGTTTCAACCATTTTTAAGACTTGATGATCTTCTAAATGAGAAATAAAATCATTCCCAATAAATCTACAATATCATGTGGTTAAAGGAAGGGCATAGAAACTCTAGTTTCTTTCCTCACCTTCACAGTGAAAGAATGGTTAGAAGGGGACTAACATCCCTGAATGTTAATGACAGTCTATTCACATCTGGAAATGACATTTCCAATGCTATAACTGAATATTTTTCTGATATTTACTCTACCAATGTGGCTGATAAATCCCATATTATGGTGTATAACATTGCCTCATGCATTGATGAGAATCAGAACAACACTTTAGTTTAGATTCCTAGCAAAAAGGAGGTCATGGAGGCACTCTTCTATCATAATGCTGACACTGTTACTGGTCATGATGGCTTTAGTAATAACTTCTTCATGTCCAAATGGGAGATTTTTCATAATGGTGTTGTTAATGCAGTTAGGGAATTCTTTTCTCATGCCTCTATTCCTTATGGTGCCAATTCCAACATTACTTCTCTAATAGAAAAGATTGAAAATTCTCTGGATATTTGATACTTTTGACCTCTTTCTATTGGTAATAAAATCCCCAAGATCATTTGTTAGATCACTATCATGAGGATTGGGAAGTTTGTTCAAGATACAATCACACCTAATCAGATTGGGTTTGTTCCAGGGAGAAGCATACCAAATTGTATCTTCACTACTTATGAATGAATTAATATCATGTGGAAGAAAGGAAAATGAGGCAATCATGCATTGAATATCGATATATCAAAGGCCTTTGATATGATGAAATGGAGATTCATCCGTCACGTTATAAAAAATATTGATTCTATAAATAGTTCATCAATCTTATTCATACAATCTTATAGAGTGAAAGGATGTCCATAATTATCAATGGATCAACTAGGTGTTTTTTTTTCAATTTTCCAGAGGTGTACGTCAAGGAGATCCCATTTCCGGGAATTTATTTGCACTTGTAGAGGACTATCTTAGTCTTTGTCTAAAAGGTATTGTTCACAATGGTTACATCAGTCCAATTAGGGATGTCACAAATTGTTTTCCCCCTCTTATTTTATTTATGCTGATTATGTCATGTTGTTTACACAGGCGGATAAAATAATCGTCTGCTCTATTAAGCTGCTCTTCATGCATTGTGAGGATGATGCAGGTCAGGCTATTAGCTTGAACAAGTCCTATGCCTTCATTGGGAATGGAATTCCCATCAAGAAATAAAAAATGATATCATGTTCTCTTTCGGACAGGATGGGGTCCTTTCCATTGAACATTATTAGTGTGCCCTTATTTTGGTTAAGGTTAATGAGGAGTCACATAGAGCATGTTTTCCTAAAGATCATTTCCCATATCTCGACCTAGAAAGGGAAGGCGATGTCTCAAGATGGAAGTGTCTGTTTGGTTAACTCTGTTATAACCTCTATGTATGTTCATGTATTCTATATTTATAGGTGGCCCAAGGCCCTTATAAAAGAGATAGAAAGACTCATTAGAAATATCATATGGATTGGCTATATTCATGAGAAGAAGCTAGTCACGGTAGCTTGGAAGGAGTGTATCAAGAATATTAGCATCAGGGGACTTGTTGTCAAGGATCTAATTCAATTTAACGAATCACTTCTGTCTAAGTTTACATGAAAGCTGATCACTTCTAATGATAAATCACATGAGTTTCTTTTAGATAGATTTGTCTCAGGATTGTGGGATGGTTAGTCTCTCTACACTGCCCTCCTCCATTTGGTCTTCTCTGTGAGATTCGTTTAATGGACTTATAAAATACTCAAAATGGGTGGTGAGTCACTCATCGAACTGTAATGCATGGAGCAATCCATGGCTGTCAAAACCAATGTGATAGGAGACTAAAATCTCAGTGGAAAATTTTAACACATCAATATCTGATATCTCCCCTACTAATCCCCGCATATATGGGTTTATTCCTGACAATCATCATGATTAAATTAAAAGAAATCATTCCATTGATAGAGATACCCTCATATAGAAGTCGTGTTCCACTGGAATCATAATCACCCACCAATGGTACAACAACATGTTCCAAGGGGATCCTACTCCATGATTCATACAGGCTTTCAATGTTAATTTCATCCCTCTATATATTTACTTTATGGTCTGGAAAATCTATAAAAACAAATTCCTTGTGTAGTCCATTTTGCATACCGTTGGACTGTAGACTGCCTCTGTTTTCTTCCTCTGTATGGCAGCAATGGAGTCTCTAATACATGTTTCCTAAAGTATCTCTTTCACCCATATACTATGGATTTATATGAAGGATTATCATGGTGTTCAGTTAGCCTGTGATGATGTACAAGAGATACTCAGGTTAGTCGATACTGCCACCTGTAGTCCGCAAGTGACGGTTATGATGATGTCTGCGATTGGGCCTACTCTTGACATCATCTGGATAGCATGGAATGACTCTATTTTTGATAGCACGTTACATTTATTTTAGGCTGGTGTTAGAGATATTCATCGGGCTGCCATCACTGCTTCTAATGTGCAATCCGAGTGTTTGAACGCCATCATAAAGGACCTCATTATCATAAGAAATTTAAGTGTGTGGGCGGTGAAAATAAAACATTGCTAATAAAATGTGTCAGGTGGATTCCGCCAATCCATAGTTGGTTAAATGTGAATGTTGATGGGGAGACCTCAAGATCTCATGGCCCTTCAGGTTTTTGTGGAGTTTTCCACAATTATTAGGGCTTCGTTAAAGGATGTTTCACACATTTCATTTGGTCAGGCTCGACAAATCATGTTGAACTCTGGGCCATTATTAATGTTGTCAATTATGGGTCCCATCGTTAATGAAATTTTATTTGGGTTGAATCTGAATCTGAAGTGGTTGTTGACATTATCAGGAGAATATCAAGGAATGTTACTTGGGAGATGTTGGTACCTTGGGTTGATTGCCTTTGATGAATAAATTTTGGATTGGTGCTTTATGTGAGTCATGTTTATAAAGAGTCCAATCAGGTTGCAGATGCACTCTCAAAGAGGTCCATTGTGGAACCTTGCTAGGAGTGGTATTTTTTTATCCAAAATGAGTTGTATGGTCTTATTGAGGCAGAAAAGGGTGCTAAATTATACAACAGGATTTGTAAAACCCCCTTGTAATGATATGAATATTGAACATTAAATTTTTTTATAATGTTTTTCAGGGTCGGGTCCTATTGTCCCTGGACCTTTTGGATTATATCTATACTAACTTCAAAAAATATGGAAAATATTTCTTGAACACAATCACATTGTGGAATTATTTTTGATAATGCTTCTATAATGAATTCCATAGCAAGATAAAACATTATAAGAATTTTGTAATATCCACATGATATTAAATTAATCAATAAAATTGAAAATATTATTGGACAATATAGTTCCTTTTGAAATAATTCATAAATTTTATTAAATATTTTAGTGAATCATTTTATGTATTTTAAATATTTCTAGATTCTAGTGTTGATGAAATTTATCATTTGGTTTATAAATAATTTAATTCTATGACACATTGAAGATTACATCTATAATAATAACAATTCTTATGTTATTATATTAAACAAATTTATTAAATATATCATTCTGTATTATTGGTATCATTCTATGAGTTTGGTAAGGATATACAAATTTTCATATATTGAACAAATTGATTAGGTGGAATGAATGTGATTCTATCTATGATCAATATAATAATTAACACATGAAAATGTAAATAATATAAATAATATGGTGACATTAAACCCATATTGAAAAATTTTATGTTTCATATTCTTTTTATCATAATTTTTTTTCCATATCTCAATCATCAAACAATTAATTATCATACGAAAGTGTGTTTCCACTTGAAAACCATGTTTATGTAATTTTTTATTGAGTATCCAAAATAAGATAAGGTGGTTTTTCTAGAATTTCAGTTGGTCCACACATAACATATAAACCTCTATGATGGATATGATAAGATTTTTGATGAGTATATACATAATATGTATTTAGAAAAGAGTGTAATGGAAGTAATATATTATAATACCACACTTTTGAAAACTGAAAATCCACAAATTCAGCGAAGTGTCTAACCCGATGTCTTTATACCCAGAGATGTTTTATTCTATAGAGACCTCAGTTTCATTTTAAATTTGACACTATGTATAAGATGAAATTATCAAAAAAATTCATGAATTTAACATTATAGAAGTTAATCTCTAGGAAAAATTAAACAAAATTAATTTTCATCGATAGCATTTTAAACCCTCGTTAAATTTATATTCAATTATGATATGGGTTTATCTATTTATACAAAATCATATTTTCATTAATTATATAACAAATGTCAATCTATTTTAAAATAGTGGATAAATTAAATTATTTAAAATTATTATATTTGAGCATGTGATAAAATTTTATAAATAATTCATAAATATATCATAAATGAAAAATTTATTTGTAGCCAATATACACTATTTATTGTCTTTTATACAGAATTTGACATATATATATGTGTGTGTGTATGTGATTTTTGGAATATAATAATTATTTATATAAACTTTTACTTTATTATTTAAATATTCATAAATTATAATATCAATATTACTTACACATTTATATTATAAAACATGAAAACACATTTTTATATTTATTAATATTTTCATAATTAAGGACTTTTAATTTGAATAAAAAAATTAAAAAATTAATACCAATTCAAATTTATATTTATATAGACTTAAATATATTTATTTTTTCCATGATAAAAAAATTACTAATTTACACATATAAATTCAATAAAACAATTATTTACATTAATTATTTGTCAATCCATTAAATTTTAATAATGAAATTATAATAAATAATAATTGTTTTAAAATAGTTATTTATTAATTATTTTAGAACTATTTCATTATTAACTGTGAAATAATTAATAATTAATTAATATATAAATAAAATATAAATTAAATAAAAAGAAATATCTTATTCATAAACATGTAATCATTTATTAAATTATAAAATTGTAATCCATAATGAAATTGAGAAAAATTGAAATTATATTTGATATCATTTCTAATAAAATATATTATATCTTATGATTTCTTTTAGACCATTAGTGGTCATATTACAATGATAAATATTTTTTGGTTTGGGTATAAAAATTTTGACGCAAGTTTTTTTATATTTTAAAAAATCACCATGATTGTAAGAATGTAATAGAGGGATTGTTTTGAAAAAATAAACCTCACATTCACGAGTTTTTATATCTGCAATTGAATTTTGTGATTCAAAAAAATTTATGGAATTCAAAGACAGAACAAACTCTGATATTTGATATAACATGACAAGGTTATATCATGGATAATGATAGGATAAGTTATATTGAAATCACTATAAATTAAATAATATTTGATGCTTTGAAATATCATATCCTTTATATAGAATTTTTTTTTCAGAAATATGTAATTTTTTTAATAATAAAATGATGATTATATGATAAATATGACGACGTTATAATGATTTTTTTAGTAATTAATCAATTAAAAATAGAAATTTAAACCACAATTTCTCCGAAAGAAATTTTATGAAACATGAATATTGAAATAATAAAATGAAGAACTCAAGAATACATTTCACTATTGATGGTAAAACATATGATTACATAAAATTTTTATGGAAAATATTACTCAAGGAAAACCAAAATAATACATTATTAACTTTCAATCCATTTTATAAAACATATCAACATATACTCGGGGAAGATATATCTTCCCTCCATAATGTGATGTTATCTCACAAGGTAAAGTCGGATGATAACTAGGGATTAAAAGGGAGATTTAGTACTAGATTATGTTGGTTCCACGTGGATTTCTCTTATAGTGACTTCATAAATTTAATGTTCTCAAGGATACTCCTTGAATAACCATGTATTGACTCAATCATTTTGGAAAATTATTATATATACATACCAATTTTACATAGAATAAATTGCTAATATCCCATTTTTTCATTAGTTTTATGATGTATGATAATAATAAAAATATAAAATAAATATTAATAGTGACCCTAAAAAATCCTCCACCCTACCATGAATGTATAAATAATGTCCAAATTTTCTACACAATTATATAAAAACAATAATAGAAAATTAATTTTCATTATAAAATGCATACAACACGACATATATTTATTATATAGTATGATGAATTCTAGAACACATAATATGTTTAATATATTTAGGAAATAATTCATCCATTGGAATAATTAATGTGATCATGTATACATTTAAATAGAATTCACGAGATTGTTGAACAATGATTCAAGAAACAAGATGACATCCATCGAGAAATAAATATAATATCATAAATGATCTTAAATAAAGTTATTACAGAACTATTTGAAAATAAATGTGGAATTGAATAGATAGATTATTGGAATTTTATTATCTGAGGTGGAGGATTTCATGAATTTTATATTATCAACATGGAACATAAAATATAATGGGTAATTATAAGTTATCATTACATAGTATGTATCTTATATAGTTTTTCAAGTTCTTTTGTGCATTGAAAACTTGAGGATGAGTTTTAAAAAGTTTTATATTTATAATAAATCTATGGTTAAGATAGATTATTATTGTAATACTATGATAGAAATAACCAAAGGATATTATTTTCTATAGGATAAATATAAATATTAGACTCTTCTAGAGAATTATCCAATGATATTTTAATTTGTAAAATATCATTATTGTTTTCTTTAATTATTTATTCATTGTTACACCAAGTGTATTTAGATAGGTCACTTTCGCCACAATATACCATTGAAGGATATAAAATATCTTATATCTTAATAGTTATTATAAATGGAATGACATGTCCGTGAGACAAAAACTACCATACCTGGGGGATTATATCAAACATATTCAGCCTGAAAGTCATTAACTTATATTATAATATCCATTTATTTTCAAAAACAATATACATTTGATTTTATTAATGAATAATTATGAAGGGGACTATATATAAATAGTAAAAATCTAACTCAATTACACTCCCATATCAGTGTTTTTCATCCATTTTATTGATCATAATTTGTATTAGAGACATGATACCCACTCATTCATATTTCATTGATGATTTTTTTATTAGAAAATATTATTCAACAAAAAAGTATTTCCCACTGTCCCGGGAAATGGTTACATATATTTAATAACATAATCAAACATTATCTTGTCTTCAATGGGCTTGATTTTCTCTAGTTATCTAATTGTGATTTCAGCATACCAAATATGACTATTACAAGATTTCTATCAGATAAGAAGAATAAAGAGAATGATTGGAAGGTAAAAAAAGAAATATTTCATTTTAATATGAATAATAATTAATCATAGCTATAATATCAAATAATTAAAAGAATATATGTTCAAAACACCAAAAGAATATATGAATTATAAATAAAATTAATGGATATACTGCTAGAACATTCTAATGTTATTTTCAGTATGTGTTATTAAATTAAGTTAAATATGATGATGTGTTTATTATAAACTAAATAAGTCTATAATACCTATAATAGAATATAGACATCCTTTTTTAGCCTCATTTATATTGATGAAACACATGATAATTACCTGTAGTAAATATCATATTGAGATATAATCAGTTTAAAATAGAGAAAATAATTTCTTTATAATTGATCTATGACAGAGTATTGTAGTTCCTTTTGAGATAATAATTTGATTTTATAAATCAAGGATAATAATTAATTGTTTATCTAACAAAAATATTTCAAACAACATAATGTTTATAAATATTTGGTTTTCCAAAATATTTATGAGGATATGGAAGTATTTTATATAAATTTCCTTACAGTAAAGAATATTAAATGACAGAATATATATGTGTCTCAAAAAATATCATTCATAATTTTTTATATACGGTTATCTTCATTATATTATTAACATGTTTTTAATTAAGAAGTCCCAATGATTATTATTTCGATGAAAAATCCATGGTATTATATAATAATGGACATTTTATTATGATAAAATATACTCAACATAATGGAATGGATACGATAAGATAAAAATTTATACATTGGAAATTTATACAAAATTATATTTTTTATGATTACAGTGGGGAGAACATAAATGGTGAATATATTCACCAATAGACTATATGAAAATTATTTTGGGCATAGAATGATGTTCAAATTTTCTCATAATAGTATAATACCAAAAGTTATTTTTAGTTTTTCATATGGATTTTACATCATCAATAGTGTCCAAAATGTTAATATTTTTCAAAGTGTTTATGAATAATAATTTAAGGATTTCACATGATAATTCACACCTCAATGTGATTCATGATGACTAAAAAAATATACAATAAAAATCAACATCTATTCATGGTAGATGAAGAATTATAATATGAAAATATTAATATAAATTATATAAATATTTATATGGATTATTCTATTTTGTTATTAATGAAAATATTAATTATAAAATGTTACAAGTTTTTATTAAGGATATTAAAATTAAAAAAAATATTTCTCAAATACTAAAAATATACCCATGAAACATGTAAATGATATGGAAATTTTTATAGTAAAAAATAAATCTAAATAATCTAATAACTGTCAATAGTTACATTGTAAAACATCTCTTGGTAATTGAGGAAATTGAAAAGAAAAAGGAATAAATGCTATTGAAACATCACAAAATGATTTTTTTGAGTTGTGAAAATTCATATTGTTCATCTAGATATGAAAATTGAATAATAGCAATAATATTCTCACTTTTGGATGAATTCAAATTCTGGGAAACTATAAATATAAAACACATAAAAAATAAAACGTTACTCAAATTGTTTTGATGAAATCATCACATCATATACACGAATATAATGTAATAACACATTTATATAGTGGTATCATTTCTATTAAAGAATGATATCTCAGGTTTATTATTGTTATTTCGGTTAATTTGATCAATAATATTATAGATATTAGTATAATATTTCTATATCATTAAAAATAAGTGAAAAACATATGTGGATATACATTATTATAAAAATACAAATTAACTCTTCATGTCAAGATGATAATGGAGTAAAAAAATAGTTTTCAGTAACTAAAGGATGATTATGGGAGGTGTGATAAAAAAAGGAGAAACATCATATTAGTTATATTTATTTTATATGTTGAATTACATATGAATTATATATTTTATAAAAATAAAAACACAATAAATCCAAAAAAATATACATATTAGATTTTTTGTCAAAGTCATTAAAAAAGAAGATATCATTGATTACATATATAAATTTATATCAAACATTATATTTCGTTTAAAAACATTAATTTTTATGGATTTGATGGAGGAGTTGTTACCTTGGGAAATGATACTATAATGAAGATATAGGATGTTGGAGTGGAAAGTTATGGTGAGTATAATTATATTTTCGTAATATACTATTTTTATATGTTATAAATAATATTCTATTGATTGTTTAAATTTTTTGTATAGAAATATTACAAATTTGAAAAAAATGGATACATTATAAAGAGTTTTAAATATAGACATGAGATGTCATGAGGGTTGATAACACATGGGAACATATTTCATTTTCCAAATGAAAATACTAATATAAAAAAGTGTATACATAATGAAAATAATTTTTATAATATAATAATGTGTCCTGATAAAAATAGTTTCATGAGTACAATGAATAAGTATATGGTTGAGAGAAATGTAAAATAAATAAAAAATTACATTCTCAAAAAATGGAATCATTTTGAAATGAATATATTTTGAAACAATCATGATATTTTATGAGATAATTTTTAAAATAAAATGTATTTCATTTGATATCTTCTGTAACACCAAACTCCGAGTTTAAATGTAACATTTCATATTATTAAAATTTAATTTTAATAAGATATTAATAAACTAGAAATTATAATAAGGGGTATGAATATTATTAACTAATTTATGAAATTATATTGTTTAAAAATGTATATATAATGAATTCATTGGTAATAAATTTATTATAAATATAAATAAAAACAATTTCATTTTAATGGACATCATCTTCTAAAAAAAAACTTTCTATGCAGAAATGAGTTCTTCTATAATATATTTAATACAAAATTTTTGGAATATTTTCTATTAAATAATAAATTATATGGTCAATTCAATTCTTATATTTCATATTTTTTTTCAAGATACGAGTTAAAAAATCCAATTTCATACCATAAAATGTTAATCTTATAAAAATAAGTTATCTCTCATTTTATGTTTTTATTTAAAAAAATAGTTTCTTAAAAAAATTATGTGTATAAATTAATTTTTATTTAATTATGTAAAAATTATCTTGGGGGGGGGGAATTTATATATTTTTTTACAAATTAATTTTTTAGTGAATAATAAAAGAACATTTTTATTAAGAATATCATTGTTTTTTACAAAATATTAAAAAACTAAATTTTATGAATATGGTTATAAAATTAAAATTAGTTAGATAATATTTAAATTAATCATATTTAGTTTCATCTTAATCAATTTATAAATGAATTTTTATTTATAATCGATTTATACTTTTGAGGATTTTCTCATAGGAAAAATTGTTTTTCATTATATCAAAATTTTTATTCTGAAACAAAATTTCCCAAAATTATGAATTGATTTATAGGGAAGGAATTAAACATTTAAAATCATAATAATAAATATCACATGTAGAGGAAATATTAATTTTTATTATAGTAAATTTTAAAAACAATAAAATTAGTTACCACGGTAATTGTATCAACGAGTTTAATAGAGGTGAAAGTAAAATGAATATAAGTAAAATAAAAAAAAACATTTTCAAACCCAGATTTATGGAAATATTTATCCTTTATATACATTATGGTTCTATAATTAAAAATATTATTGAATTAATTCCTGTGAAACACATAGGTTCACTTTATTTATTTCAAATATTTCATATGTGTCCTTACCCCCACTTTTAAAAGGCCACCACCTATCTCACCATTAAACTGATCATAAAAATAATTATAAAAATAAAACCTAAATAAATGACTTAATAATCTCCCTCTAAACATTATAGAGTAAATTTTCAGATTATAATGTGAATATTAGAGTCGTTTAGGTTAAAAAAAAATTTTCTGAAGAAGTTGTAATTTTAAAAACATGAGATATTGTTTTACTTCTTATTCGAACTCTATAAAACCATTCTCCACTAAGATAAAATAAAATCACTTGTATCTCCAATATACTAAGATTTATTTTGTTAATTTAATATACTAAATCCATCTCATCTATTCTCAAATGTGATACAAAATCATCGTTAGTGCGTACAGAGGACTACCACCTCACGAACTGATGATATTAATTTTCCTTCTCCATATCTCAAAACTAAATATAATTAATGATTCAAGGCTTATATATTATATTTATTATCTTACTGTACCACATTAGTTATAATTCAACATCTATCATCTTACATCCGAATCTATTGGAAAAAAATATTGTATCTCGTGTATTCAGTGGACTACCAACTTGCTAAAATATGTGGTGTGTTTTTAATGAATTTACAGGGATTATAATAAAAATATATTAATTAAATATATATTATTTTTTTCCTATTATACCTATATAATTATGATATCACATATTCCTTCTTACATTCAATTTTGGGTGGTATAAAGTAATATCGGTCATGTGTATGGGGAACTATCTCCTCACGGAGCGATGTGAATCATTTTAGACTAAATTTATAAATAAAAGATAATTAGGAAAATATATTTAATATATGTGATATATATGGCTTAAATATTATTCTATAAATTTAATATATATTTTTACCATTAATTCAATTCATCCACCTGGAAAATGGAAATATCATTCATTTGTACATAAGATCTACCATTTCAAAGAATGGATTATTTCATTTCTAAATCGAAAAATATAATGTATTAAAATAAATCACTTTTTATATAATATATATGTTATTATTTCGTTTATAAAATCCAATATATGATGTAACTGTGAACATAATGAAAATAATGAAAATTCCAAACTGAAAAAAATGAAAATAATTGTTTTCTTTATCCAAAACGTTATATTAACAAGTAATTTATAATAATTATGAAATATAAAAAATTCAGTAAATAAATTATTTTCTGATAGATATATGTACAGTTCTTTATTTACATATAATAAACATATATTTATTATATAATATGTTTTATAGTTAATGGAAGAAGTTGAGAGTTATGGTTAATATTTTTTTGTTTGAAATTTTTTTCCTTGGGAAATAAATTTTGATGTGGGCCTATCTTATTTTATATTTTTTATATAAATCTCATCTCACATTTAATAGGTTGTATTTTTTTATTTTTTTATTATGTTCTGTTTTTTTAATTCCATTCATTCATTGGGATTAGAAATGAATGATATTAATGTTTTAAGGTGCTCTTGATAAAATATAATCCCTTATCTGATTTTTTTTTGTTTCTACTTGAGATAAAAAAATATTACAATATATATATCAATAAACAGACGAATTTATTTATCTAATGGATCTTGAGAATATGATATTCCTATTACCTTTTCCCCTTTGTCTCCAATATATTCATAAAGAATGTGATGAAGGAAAACTAGATTCATTTCTTTTTTTAAATAACATCTTCAATGTCGATGTTTTTTAAATTGATTTCTACAATTTATTAAAATTTTATAAAGTTTTTATTATAGATATTCTAAGAAATGATTTACTTTTTAAAATATTTTTTATAAATGACTCTTCATTTAATTTTCCAAACAAGCCTCATTTAAAATTTATTGAAAATGTGAAAGGAATCATCATTTTTATATATTCGACATGATCAACCTTTTTCCACTATTACAAATATTTTTTTATTTAAATATTAATTTAAATTTATTCATTTTATTTATGAAATAAATTTATTTTTAAAAATATTATTTTTTTTAAAATTTTTTTCATGTAAAAATGGTTTTTAATTTATGAAATTTGTTAAATTAATTTTCCAGATTTCATTATATATTTAATATTTTATGTCAAATAAATGAAATTTGAAAATGTTGTTGTTTAACATAGTATTTTCAAATAATAATGGATATTTCCACCATGAAATGTTCTAATTTATATTTCAGAATTATATTCCATTGAAGATGATATCCTTTAGGTTTACATATTATTTATATTTGATATGATCCTACTATAATAAATTTATTATCAATCTATTTGGTTTATGATTATAAAGATTATAATTTAATGATACTCATTATTTTTCCGATGTTTATGAGATGATTAATTAAGGAGATGCTTAATAAATTTATTTCAATTATATATCTTATGATATGTTGAATTGTTATGAAACCAATTTCCTCTATACATGTTATACTGTAACATCCCAGGTAAATAAAGAATAAATAATTTTCATATTTATTAATATTTACGAATTAAATATTAATTTTAATTAAAAGGGGTTTCTACTTTCGATAGCGTACTCGATACGCAACGATGAGTTTCTTTGAAAACTGACGTTACACACTAGTAATAAAATAATATTATTTTAAATGTTAATTTACACATAGTCATTGTACTAGAGGGAATGGATAGAAATAACTAAAATATGATTATATATGTTTTTAAATGTTTTTAAATTTATCCAATAAAGGATAAAGGCTTAAAATACGAAAAGAATTCAATTTTAGGCATTTATACCCTAATTTTCACTAAGGGTTCACTTATCACCTTTTGATGGAGAACCTTCATTAAATATAGTTTTGATCAATCTTATAAATTCTATTGGACCAAATATAACTCTTCTTTAGAATCGGGACATCAAAATTTACTTTGTGTAAATATTTGGTATCATTCCGATAAAGTTCATTTTTTTTAATAGTGTAAAATGTTGTATTTTAATTCAAAACCTCTTTTTAATATAATTTTTAATATTATTAGATTACCTTTTTAATTGGTTTTATAGTGAAATTAGAAAATATTTTTACCATTAAATCCAATAGTGGTCGTTGGAATTAATTTCACTTTGAAATCGGACATAAACTAGTGTCAATCTTTTGATAATTATTGTTTCACAAAAACACGCTATTTGTCATGACATCGGGAATTAATTATTAAATTAATTAATTTGACTTATATGTTTTGAATTTTGTAAAATAGACTTCATTTTTGAATTCGGAATATCAAATATAGCTTAGGGTGAATTTTTGGTATTTTTCTGAAAAACATCAATTTTTTTATGAATAGTGAAATCAGTAAGTGGTACTTATAAAAACCGATTTTCCATTTAAATGAAATTTTTCCACCTTTTTGTATTGAATTTCAAAAATCCAACATACATGGTTGTCATTAAGAAGTAAAATGTGGTTCAATGAGATTAAAATAATTTTTTGGTGAATAGTAACTTATTAAGTTTTAATGGCGATTAGTGGTAATTAGTGTAATTTAAGGTAAAAATAATGTTTTAATAATATGTGATGACCCAGACACATGTACTACCCTCATTGGATATGTCATGGCCGACCACGACAAGCCATGAGTAAACATGGGGACCCCATGGAGCCACATTGGTTGGAAAATGACATAAATACCTTTTATTTAATGTTAATGTAAAAAATGGCACAAACATGATATGTTTTAATATAATAATTTTTAAACGGGGTTATAAAAGTCAGAGTTTTGATTATAAATAGTAATTGGAAATATAAAAAGATTTCCTACATCATAGTATTTTTTTTATAATTTTTAGACATAAAATAAATTAAATTATTTATGACATAATAATGATGCAGCGATGACATCATTATTTGATGATTTAAATAAAATGGAAAGATAATGTAAAATATATATACTAAACATGTCCAAAACTTATTGGATGGATGGATTTCTAACCCTTATCACCTTATCCACGAATTATATCAATGTGGGACCTTTTAAAACCGACACACATTTTCAAATAAAGTAATATTTCTTTACTTTCTAAAAGTGCCCCTCCTCTCCTCTTATAAAAGGCCCCCACCTCTGCCTCCTTACCCACACTCCCAAAGACTTTGGATCGGCCAACCCCTGCCCATTTTGTCTCTCCACTTTCTTGTCTTACTCCTTGAATCTTCACTTTGGGCATAAGTCTTCCAAAGGAAGCCTTTCAGCTCAAACCAAAGGGAGTTACCCGATTTTGAGGACGTTAAAGAAAGATCGAGTCAAGTCAGACCCAAGGTAAGGGACTTCGTCTCAATATCCTTTCATTGAGGCATATTTTGTTTTATACACAACATTATTTTATATGGTGTATAAGCCCCTTTGATTTTAACTTTTATACAAAAGGAATCTATTTCTATGAAGCATTTTACTAAACGACAAAAAGGAATGTTTTTTTACGTACGCGGTGACAATGACCTTTTCTGCCGCCGTGATTATTATTTGGTTTTTGGATTCCTCAACAATCCGTAATGTTTTTAAAATGAAATAAATACCATATACTCTTTTATGTGTTTTGGTATTGAAAATGGTTTTTATAATGGATTTATTATGTCAATATATTTGAGAGATATATTGTGATCAAAGTGTGGAAATGTTTACTTTCCATTATGATTGTTTTATGTCTTATGATTTTATAATGGTACTTGGACATTTGATGGGTGGTTACGTGATAAACCATATGACAGGTGGTGCCTTGAATACCAGGACGGGTGGTTACGTTATAACCTCCAATGCATTGGGTATGGAAGTCAGCCGTATGACTATTCCATTAAGTATGTATGGAAATTGGCCGTATGGCTATTCCATTAAGTGATATGTGTGGAAGTCGACCGTATGGTTATTCCACTTAAGTATGTTTATGTCCCAAGTTACATTTATATATGCTATGTGTTCATTATATGGTTTTTATGGTAACCCTTTGGTTACAAAAAGGTAAGTAATGATACATTATTCAGTGAACAGTTTTTACTACTTCATGAAGGTGAAGGTATTACTTTGATAGAGTATACATGTTTTACTTGATGTTTGAAAAAGTAATAGTTTTCATTCTTTGTGTATCCCTTACTGAGCTTTTTATACTCACCCCAAGTTTTTCTAAATGTTTTTCACAGGACTTAAAGTGGAATAAGGTCATGGATGGGATCAAGGGAATGCCACGCTATATAAAACATGGAACTAGACATGTTTCTTTTTAAGAGTGTTTTTTATTATGGAAACTTAGTAGAAGTGTCTACTTTGTAATCTTTTTAGATGTAAAAGTTATGTCCTAATTATCTAAAACTCTAAACCTGAAAAGATCCTCAATGTGAATTATTCATTTAATTCTATATTAATTAAGGTTTAATGTCGGGGCCTTATAGTTGGTATCAAAGTTCGGTTTAGACAACTTTAGGAGTTAGAAAATTGTTATGTTATAAGTTAAGTTGTGAGATGATTGAAATAATAGCATTTACAGATTACCATGTTTCTTCGCCTAAGATATTTCTATGTTCATAATGGTTTTCCACAGAGGAAACAAAGAAGCTATGTTGGGACGACATCAGGAGGAAGACAACCTTCCAAATCAGCAACCTGATATGGTTGGAATCGGAACTGAACAGTTTGTTTCAGTGATGGAACAGTTGACTCAGGCTATAAATTGTTGTGGTATCCATGCACGAGATCAGCCAGATCAACCACAGAGGAACATGTCAGTGGTGGAACACTTCATGAGGAAAAATCCCCCATCATTCAGAGGATCATCTGACCCTGTGCAAGCTGAAGGGTGGATTAAAGCACTGGAGATGATTTTTGATGTCATGGGGTGTTCAGAACATCAAATGGTTAGTCTTGCTGTTTACCGTTTTGAAGGTGAAGATGATCAGTGGTGGTCGATGGAGAAAAATATCAGGGATAGTGATTAGATTGAGGATCTCCATTGGGACAAATTCAAAGCAATGTTTCTTGAGAAATATTTTCCTAAGGTGGTTCGTCATAGGATGGAAAACAGTTCCTAGAATTGAGTTAGGAGGATGATTCAGTGGCTGCTTATGAAGCAATGTTCACTCGATTGGCAAGGTATGCTCCGAACTTCATACGAGATCTTGATAGTAAAATAAACCATTTTTACTCAGGGTTAAAGCCAAAGTATCTAAGGGCTTTAGCTTCTCGTGAGTTCAAAAGTTATGAAATACTTGTTGGATGTGCGAAGAAGGTGGAAATGGAGTTTGCCGATGATCAGGTGATCTATGACAAACAACAGAATAAAAGGTCTAGTTGGCAGGCAAAGGGGACGAATTCATCAACGAAGCAAGGAGGTAAGAAAACCAAATATCCATCCTATGAGAAGGGTGGTAAAATGCATCCTGGAGAATGTTTATCCAAGTCTGGTAAGTGCTTTTTGTTGTGGTAAGTCTGGTCATATTGCTCATAAATATAAGTAAGATGACAAAGCAGGCAATGAAAAGCAAACGGTAAGATGTTTTAAGTGTAATGAAATGGGTCATTATGCAAACGAGTGTCCAACGAAGAACTCAACTGGGGGAATGCAGCCAAACTACAAGCAGAAAGGGTGGGTGAAATCCTTTGCAACAACTTCAGCAGATGTTGGGCCATCGAATGAAGTGGTATCAGATACACTGTTTGTTTGTTCAGATTATGCCAATGTGTTGTTTGATTCAGGGTCTACACACTCTTTCATTTCTGAGAAGTTTTCTAGTAAATTGGAAATTCCATCTCAAGATATGAACCCTAAACTTATGGTAAAAACACCCGGAGGGAATGTTGAGACAAAAAGGAATTATAAGAACCTTCCTATCCTTGTGTGTGTAAAGAATCTACCAGCATACCTTATTGTTTTGCCTCTAGTAGAGTTTGATGTTATTTTGGGCATTGATTGGCTTTCTGTTTATCATGATAAGATTGACTACAGAGCTAAAATGGTTTCTTTTCAGAAAGATTTTCAGTTTGTGTACAAGAATGAACCCTTGATTTTGATAACATATCAGGATGTTGAGAAACTAGTAAAAGATGGAAATGAATGTTACCATGTAAATATTGTTGAAAATAAAGGAACTGTTTAGATTAATGATGTGCCAGTGGTAAATGAGTATCTTGATGTTTCTCCTGATGAGTTTCCTGGTATTATTCATGACCGAGAAGTTGAATTTACTGTTGACTTAGTTCCTGATTCTAAAAAATTTTCAAAACCCCCTTATCGAATGGCACATGTTGAACTTTTAGAGTTAATGAAACAATTACAGGAGTTATTAGATAAAGTTTTCATTCGACCTAGCACATCACCATGGGGTGATCCTGTCTTGTTTGTTAAAAAGAAAGATGGATCAATGAGACTTTGCATTGATTATAGAGCCTTGAATAATATTACTGTTAAGAACAAGTATCCTTTGCCTCATATCGATGATTTGTTTGATCAGCTCCAGGGAGCTCAGTATTTTTCAAAGATTGACTTGAGGACGGGGTACCATCAGTTGAAAGTAAAAGAAGCAGATGCTCCGAAGACTGCGTTCCGTAATATATATGGCCATTATGAATTTGTAGTTATGCCTTTTGGGTTAACCAATGCACCTGTTGTATTCATAGACCTTATGAATAGAATTTTCCATGAGCTCTTGGATAAGTTTGTTGTTGTTTTCATTGATGATATTTTTGTGTTTTATAAATGTAAAGAAGAGCATGAAAGTTATTTAAGTGTTATCTTGCAAACCTTAAAAGAAAAGAAACTATATGGAAAATTCAGCAAGTGTGAGTTTTGGTTACAACAAATTTCTTTCCTGGGTCACATTATTTCAAAAGATGGCATAACTGTTGATCCTACCAAAACAAAAGTTTATGAAGAATAGCCGAGACCCACAAATGTAACCGAGATCCATAGTTTTCTTGGTTTGGTAGGTTACTACCGAAGGTTTGTTGAAAACATTTCACGGTTATCTAGTCCAATGACTAAGCTAACTCGTACGGGTGTTAAGTTCATCTGGACAAAACAATGTGATGATTGTTTTTAGGAGTTGAAAAGAAGATTGGTGAATGCTCCAGTTTTGGCACTTCCTTCCAGGAATGGTGAGTTTGTTATATACAGTGATGCTTCGTTGAAGGGACTTGGCTGTGTCCTAATGTAGAATGATCAGGTAATTGCTTATGCATCACGTCAGTTGAAAACACATGAGGTAAATTACCCTACACATGATTTTGAATTAGCTGTTGTTGTCATTTCTTTAAAAATTTGGAGGCATCATTTGTATGGAGTAAAGTGTGAAATATATACTGATCACCAGAGTTTAAAGTATAAATTCACTCAAAAAGAGTTAAACATGAGATAGAGGAGATGGCTGGAATTAATCAAGGATTATGATTGTACAATTCATTACCATCCGAGAAAAGCATATAATGTGGCTAATGCTTTGAGTCGAAAAAGTAATGCTTCATTAGAAATGTTGTGTTTGGAACATGATCCTTTGGTTAAGGATTGGATGAAATTTGGCATAGAAGTTGTTGGTGCAAGAAGTCCTTCTGTTTTGTTTCAGGTATCAGTGAAATCTTCTCTATTAGATAGAATCAAGAATGCACAGAAGCAAGACATCGAGTTGCAGAAAAAGGTAGAGCTGGGTCAGAAAGGTAAGTTGCCTAAATTCAAAACGTTGATAATGATTGTGTTTTGAGGTTTGGGAATAGATTATGTGTGCCTTGTGATTCATAGTTGAAGAATGAGTTGTTATGTGAGGCTCATAGTTCCCCATTTTCAGTACATCCTGGCTGTACTAAGATGTACAGAGATATGCCGGAGTATTATTGGTGGGATGGAATGAAAAGAGATATTGCTGATTTTACTATGAAGTGTTTGACTTGTTAGTAGGTTAAAGCAGAGCGGTAGTTACCTAAAGGGATGCTTCAGCCTTTACCAGTGCCAGAGTGGAAATGGGAACACATACCCATGGACTTTGTTGTGGGATTACCGAGGACATCTCGAGGTAATAATGCAATCTGGGTTATTGTTCATCACTTGACCAAATCTGCTCATTTCCTTTCTATACGATATACTTTTTCCCTATATCAACTTTCCTGTTTGTATATTAAAGAGATAGTCAGGTTACATGGAGTTCCTCTCTCCATTGTATCTGACCGTGATCCTAGGTTTACTTCTATCTTTGGGAAAGGCCTTCAGAAGTCGTTGGGTACTGAATTAAATTTTAGTACAGCTTTTCATCCTCAATCAGATGGGCAGTCAGAACGAACAATTCAAACCTTGGAGGATATGCTACGAGCTTGTTCGATGGATTATCAGGGATGTTGGGACCAACAACTTTCTTTGGTTGAGTTTTCTTATAATAACAGTTTTCATTCTAGTATACAGATGGCACCATTTGAGGCATTATATGGGAAGGAGTGTCGAACTCCATCATTTTGGGATGAAGTGGGTGAATGTAAGCTGATGGGACCAGAATTGGTAGAAGAGGTGGTAGAAAAGGTTCAGTTGATTCAGAAACACATGAGAACAGCTCAGAGCAGGAAGAAGAGTTATGCGGATAACCGGAGGAAGGATCTATCTTTCGAGGTAGGTGATCATGTTTTTCTCAAGGTTTCTCCATGGAAAAGTGTGATGAGATTTGGTAAGAAAGGAATGCTGAGTCCAAGGTTCATTGGACCATATGAAAATCTGGAGAAATTCGGATCAGTTGCTTGCCGAGTGGCTTTACCTCCGAGTTTATCTCAGGTACACAATGTTTTTCATGTTTCAATGTTGAGGAAGTATATGACAGATCCATCTCATGTTTTGAGTCCAGAGGTAGTTCAGCTGGAAGAGAACCTATCTTATGAAGAACAACCAGTCCAGATTCTTGACCACAGGGAGCAGGTGTTATGAAATAAGGTGATTCATCAGGTAAAGGTTTTGTGGAAAAACCATGTGATTGAAGAGGCAAAGTGGGAATCTGAAAATGCTATGAGTGATAAATACCCCCACTTATTTTGATAAGTGAATAAAATTGTGAGGACGCAATTCCCAAAAGGGGGGAAGGATGTAACATCCCAGGTAATTAAAGAATAAATAATTTTTATATTTATTAATATTTACGAATTAAATATTAATTTTAATTAAAAGGGGTTTCTACTTTCGATAGCGTACTCGATACGCAACGATCAGTTTCTTTGAAAACTTACGTTGCACACTAGTAATAAAATAATATTATTTTAAATTTTAGTTTACACGTAGCCATTGTACTGGCGGGAATGGATATAAATAACTAAAATATGATTATATATGTTTTTAAATGTTTTTACATTTATCCAATAAAGGATAAAGGCTTAAAATACGAAAAGAATTCAATTTTAGGCATTTATACCCTACTTTTCACTAAGGGTTCACTTATTACCTTTTGATGGCGAACCATCATTAAATATAGTTTTGATAAATCTTATAAATTCTATTGGACCAAATATAACTCTTCTTTAGAATCGGGACATCAAAATTTACTTTGTGTAAATTTTTGGTATCTTTCCGATAATGTTATTTTTTTTATAGTGTAAAATGTTGTATTTTAATTCAAAACCTCTTTTTAATCTAATTTTTGATATGATTAGATTATATTTTTAATTGGGTTTAAAGTGAAATTAGAAAATATTTTTACCATTAAATCCAATAGTGGTCGTTGGAATTAATTTCACTTTAATATCAGACATAAACTAGTGTCAATCTTTTGATACTTATTGTTTCACAAAAGCACGCTATTTGTCCTGATAGCGGGAATTAATTATTGAATTAATTAATTTGACATATATGTTTTGAATTATATAAAATAGACCTCATTTTTGAATTCGTAATATCAAATATAGCTTAGGGTGAATTTTTGGTATTTTTCTGAAAAACATCAATATTTGATGAATAGTGAAATCACTAAGTGGTACTTATAAAAACTGATTTTCCATTTAAACGAAATTTTTCCACCTTTGTGTTTTGAATTTCAAAAATCCGACATACATGGTTGTCATTAATAAGTGAAATGTGGTTCAATGAGATTAAAATAATTTTTTGGTGAATAGTAACTTATTAAGTTTTACTCGCGATTAGTGGTAATTAGTGTAGTTTAAGGTAAAAATAATGTTTTAATAATATGTGATGACCCAGACACATGTACTACCCTCATTGGATATGTCATGGCCGACCACGACAAGCCATGAGTCAACTTGGGGACCCCATGGAGCCACATTGGTTGGAAAATGACATAAATACCTTTTATTTAATGTTAATGTAAAAAATGGCACAAACATGATATGTTTTAATAAAACAATTTTTAAATGGGGTTATACAAGTCATAGTTTTGATTATAAATAGTCATTGGAAAGACAAAAAGATTTCATACATCATAGTATTTTTTTATAATTTTTAGACATTAAATAAATTAAATTATTTATGACATAATAATGATGCAGTGATGACATCATTATTTGAGGATTTAAATAAAATGGAAAGATAATGTAAAATCTCTGAACTGCACATGTCCAAAACATATTGGATGGGTGTATTTCGAACCCTTATAACCTTATCCACGAATTATATCAATGTGGGACCTTTTAAAACAGAAACACATTTTCAAATAAAGTAATATTTCTTTACGTTCCAAAAGTTCCCCTCCTCTCCTCTTATAAAAGGCCCCCACCTCTACCTCCTTACCCACACACCCAAAGCCTTTGGCTCGGCCAACCCCTGCCCATTTTGTCTCTCCACTTCCTTCTCTTACTCCTTGAATCCTCACTTTGGGTAGAAGTCTTCCCAAGGAAGCTTTTGACCTCAAACCAAATGGAGTTACCCGATTTTGAGGACATTAAAGAACGATCGAGTCAAGTCGGACACAAGGTAAGGGACTTCGTCTCAATCTTCTTTCATTGATGCATATTTTGTTTTATACACAAAATTATTTTATATGGTGTATAAACCCCTTTGACTTATCTTTTATGCAAAAGGAATCTTTTTCTACGAAGCGTTTTACTAAACGACAAAAAGGAATGTTTTTTACGTACGCGGTGACAACGACCTTTTCCGCCGCCGCTAGTATTATTTGGTTTTTGGATTCCTCAACAATCCGTAATGTTTTTAAAATGAAATAAATAACATATACTCTTTTATGTGTTTTGGTATTTAATATTTTTTTTATAATGGATTTGTTATGTCAATATATTTGAGTGATATATTGTGATCAAAGTGTGGAAATTTTTTCTTTCCATTATGTTTGTTTTTTGTCTTATGATTTTATAATGGTACTTGGAAATTTGACAGGTGGTTACATGATAATATTTATGATGGGTGGTGCCGTGAATACCAGGATGGGTGGTTACGTTATAACCTCCAATGCATTGGGTATGGAAGTCGGCCGTATGGATATTCCATTAAGTATGTATGGAAATTGGCCGTATGGCTATTCCATTAAGTGATATGTGTGGAAGTCGACCGTATGGTTATTCCACTTAAGTATTTTTATGTCCCAAGTAACCGTTATATATGCTATGTTTTCATTATATGGGTTTTATGGTAACCCTTTGGTTACAAAAAGGAAATTAATGATACTTTATTCAGTGAAGAGTTTTTACTACTTCATGAAGGTGAAGGTATTACTTTGATAGAGTATACATGTTTTACTTGATGTTTGAAAAAGTAATAGTTTTCATTCATTGTGTATCCCTTACTGAGCTTTTTATGCTTACCCCAAGTTTTTCGAAATGTTTTTCACAGGACTTAAAGTGGAATAAGGTCAAGGATGGGATCAAGGGAATGCCACGCTAAATAAAAAATGGAACTAGACATGTTTCTTTTTAAGAGTTTTTTTTTTATTATGGAAACATAGTAGAAGTGTCTACTTTGTAATCTTTTCAGATGTAATAGTTATGTCCTAATTCTCTAAAACTCTAAACCTGAAATGATCATCAATTTGAATTATTCATTTAATTCTATATTAAGTAAGGTTTAAGGTAGGGGCCTTATATATACACTGATAAAAAGGTTTGGAGGCTCGTTTCCTTTCTATGGGTAATGGTATGATGAAATGATCATGGAACATAATTTCATTCCATGTGTTATGATAAAATGCATATTTTTGTATCATCTGGATTTAAAATTTTTTGATTTTGCGAATGCTAATTACTATATCTACAAAAAAATTAGTGAATAATTTTTGATGTCATATGGGATAAAAAGTTTCACATGTGGTTACCCTAAGCCTGAATGTTGTTACATGGGTGGTATTATCATGCCTAAAAGAGGGTGCATTGCTGAGTATCTAAAGCCAAAATTAGGTACAAGGGTGGTTATACCATTCATAAATGATAAAATATTATTTCGGTACAGTCATGAAAAAAATGAATACATATGTGAAATTCATTAATCTATATATCATTCTAATACATTTTTCTGAAGGATCATGTTTTTCAATTCCATTACTGTTTATATCTTATGAATTTACATTATTTATTTCATGATCATGTTAATAATCTATGATATGTATAATATGGTTTTAATGTGTTATTATCATATTCTCATACCCAATTTTTCATGTTATATTGATATAAACATAATTTAAACATATTGAGAATTATAATTCACTCTTTATAATGATTCCTTTATCTATGATATGATGAAATGATTTATGTGGGATATTTCTTGGATTGGTTCAAGTTATGATGAACATAGATGGTGAAGATACAACATTGTTGTGTACCATATTTTGATATATCAGTGTTTCTAATGTCACTTGAGAAAAACTATTATTTTATGGATTTTTATATTATATAATAAATATTTATCTATTAAAATTTAATAATGTTAATTATAAAATATTATCTCCATAGGTTTTATAATTGTAGGGTTTACTTCACAATTAAAAACTAGGACGAGATAAAAACATTAAGATCCCTATGGATAGATCTAATAATAAGTTTGAGGATAAATCCTAATAAAAAAATATATTGAAATATTTCATATGCATTGTGTGACTGGTTTCCAATAAATTTCATCACTTACATGATTATTCAGGTGAATTTGGTTCTGAAAAAGATTTATCAAGGGGTAATATCTCCTAAAAAATAATTTCATGTATTATGAGTATATCACCTAGTACATGATAATGAGCCTTCCTAGGAAATGGGATTTACAGTACTAGGGTATATTCATTAAGAATTCCTCAACACTTTATAATTCATTTTGAAGGATTTTAATAATGAGAATAGAAAATCATATGGTTATGTTGAATAATAAAGAAGGTTCCTCGATTTAGACACCGCTTAAATGATATTTCAGGATTGTTTCATTATCATCTATGAATATTTTTCTTCTAACATTAATTTTTTTTATTAAATGAATGGAAAAATATTTAATAGGGTGGATGTTTAATGTGATAGAAATCAAAATTATGATACAAAAAGGGATTATGATTGAATTGGATGATTTTATGAATATTACTAATTTGTTTTCAAATCCTTTGACTAATAATTTATACCTTAATATACTCTTGGATTCATAAAATAAAAAAAGGAAAGTGTTCACTAATATATTGGGCGGTGGACACCATAGAGGAATGAATAATTAGTTTCCTATGTGTGGATAATGTGATAATAAGTGACCAAGTTGTTGTATTATAGGAAGAAAAAAATATTTTGAGTGAGGAAACATGGACGCAAATAATTCAATTTCAGATAAATAATTAAATGCTTGGTAAATGAAAGGGATGGTAATAATGGTCTCTATATGGAATCATCAAATGGATGAATGATATACAGGTGGAATGTATGGTCCTTATATGAGTCCATGTACTAAGAGGAATTCTCTTAAGGAAAATCATCAATGTGTTATATGTATAATGATGAAGAGACCACATATGATATATCTCAGGAACTATCCAAATAGCCAATATGTCATGACAAATATATGCCCACCTATTATAAGAGTGCTACTGGAGACTAGATTTCAGTAGGCATATAACTCACATGGGATTCATAATACCAATGTACATGTACAGACATAAACATCTCCAAGAATATAAGATGCTGAAATGTAAGAAAATGTATAAACCATGCATGTATGAATTTAAATCCCACCATCAGATTATGAAAAAAATTACTAGAATGAAAATTTTGATAGATATAATAACACTATAATGAAACTAATAAAAAGATCATTATGAGTGTCTATAAGGGTGATGTTATCAAATGAAAACATAGGAACACACTATGATCTATCCACTACACAAATATATTCCTAGTTCTAAACCCTCTATGACAATGTAATAATGTGGTTCATATTCAAAATACATTACATGTGAAGAAAAATATCATACATGTGTGAGTATAACAATATCAAGTAGGACACCCTAAAATCAGTATTCATATAACATCCAGAAAAATAGTCATATCGTTATTTTTGAATGTCTACATCACATATAACTTGAATGTTTAGTAATAATCCACATATACAAATAGTTTTAGGGTAAAATCACAACTCTAATGCTGGAATAGGAATCCATGGAAAAGGTTCTACATTATAGAATCTATGAGAACACACATCATGACTCCCTTCGAACTCTAGTATTTCATTTTAGATGAAATTATCATCAGTCACTCTATAAAATGTACAAGATATTAGTCAAAATATTTTGATAATGAGATAAAGATCACACTCAACCATGGGGGATACTGACTTGTGAATCTGGAATAACCCATGATGTAGAGGGTTTATTCCCACTTAATGTTTGTCACAACGATACTAAGAACTCCACATAGGGAAACGTTGATAGAGGTTGTCACTCCAAGAAACATGTACGGATTCCAAAAACTCTATCAAATAATACAATCCCTCTAAATGGATCACCATCCAACGAATAATATGATATTCCACAATAAACCCTTTTGGAATGGACCATGTGAAAAAGTGTAACTAATATTGTCCAACATGAAGTGGAAAAATCTTTAAGGATTATCTTATTTAGAAATAAATGTGTTTTGTTAGTACACAATGTGTCCCTTAAGCATATGAACCTTTTAATGTACCAGTCCCTATGCTTTTGATCATTTTTGTGTATGAGTGCATGGCTTGTTTGAGATCATGTATTGTTGGTAGTGTTCGTGTCTAGTTTTTCATCACCAGGTATGTAATTTCATGCAAATTTAACTTTCTGTGTAAATTCTGAGCTTCCATGAAATGGTCATACTATGTGTGATAGACATCAGACATTATGTGATAGTAATCTTCATTCAGAATTCCTAGGAGGACACCCGAGTGTCCCACACAATGTGTACCTCCAAAATAAACATTGATTATCGTGGGATTCACAAAACCCATTAGTTGTTCCTCCATATACAATAAACCATCATCACCTCTATTTTCATAAATAATCTCCCTAGGATATCTGGATATGTTCCATCTAGACACCATCACCACCCACTCATTGATGATTGTCCTATGATCCAAAAGGAAAACATCCACCGAGTTTTTTCATCATTGTATGCCAAATATAAAAATAATTTAATCCAAAAATACATCCTTTTTTGAAAATTCTTCATCTTATATTTAAATATTTATTTTTATGAACATTTATCACCCATAAAAATATATTCAACCATTAAAATTATGTTCAATAATAGTTTATCATGTATTTTATAAAATGAGGGAAAAATTGTTTCCCTCAATTATGGAATAATGGGGAAATAAAATCCACAACACAAAAAATAGGGAATAGAACATATCCAATATTCATGTTGTCCTCCATTCGTTCATATTATAATGTTACATGAAGAGATATTGAATAATCAACTATGAAATCCCCAACCCATGATATTACCTATCATATACATGAAATACGCCCAATCCATGATTAAATTCTTTATTTAATTGATTATCATTTGTCTTATTATTAAAAAAACTGGTACAAAGAAACAAAATAAAAATTTACTACCATCATTTGGTTAAATTTATTATGATGAATGATTATGTGTCACAGTTATTCGAAAATTCCTTATGTTTTATCCCACTCCAATTGACGGTCTATGATTTGGTCATATTTCACCAATAGAAGCTCATCCAACTAACTCCAATGGATCATTTAAATTTTTAGGATTATTCAGATAACTATAAAAATTTATCTATAGATGAATTTATATTGATGTATATTAGGTTAGGTCTTGTAATTACATAAAATAATTTATTTGATAATTGATTCAAACATCCTCCCATGATCATTCCCAACCATAATGTCTGGTGTTCTCAAAAGTTATATTGTTTCAAGGGAATTTCCCATTCTATGGACATAATGAAAAAATTATATTATAATTCCAATACTCTATTTAGGATTTATTATTTTTTAGGAAATATAAATGAAATTTTGACTTTAATATATGTAATATATTTCCAAAAAATAAACCCAAACCAATTGGTATTCAAAATCTAACAAAACCTAAAGGTGTTGTTGTAGAAATAAACCATAAAATATTCCAAAATAATAATTGTAAATTTCATAGTCATTAATGTCACCCCACATTGGTGATGTATGTCTATGAAAAAGAACTCTACATAAATATATTTTTGTACTTATAATGAGTATATATCCCACTCTCAAGCCGCCTCATAAAGATTCTCATATTTTCACCTAACAAGTGCTTGGGGAATTAATTTCCTATGGTTAATCATTTCATACCAATCGTAACTCTATTTTGGTTAATAATCAATGGTAGATATATAATTTATGTCCTTCCCAACCCATTTGATAACTTGTGATTGAACGTGCACATACCACATCAAATGTGAAATGTGGTAGATTTTGTGTACATAGTCTAACAATAGTGGTTAAGTTAATTAATATTTCCCCATTCAACCTAAATGTTGTATATGGAAAGGTACATTCTATATCGATGGTACATTTCCTCCCAAAAAAATATTTATAATCAATTTAAATATGAATCCATTAGGAGAACTTGGTCTCCCTCCTCAAACAACAAATAATGACATCTTCTATCCAGTTAAAACTTCTGATGACTCTCTGTAATCGTTATATCCATCTAGATGACATTCAGATTCCCTATAGTGTATCTTATCATAAACAACCCAAAAGGTGCTAACTCTCTTAGGATAGTCCAGCATTGAGGACATTTATAGGATTACTTGTAAAAGGCCACGAATGGTTCCATTCATATGGTGGAATGGTATCTATTTTTTTATGAAACTCCATCAATTTTATTTGAACCTAAAAGAAATGTCCATACTATAAAATGTAAGATAAAATAATTTCATCCATGACCAAAATGCTATGCTCACCCAGGATGTCATTAAGGGCATGAATCATGTTTTTGAGACCCAACTATGTCTTGAAATCCTCCCACAACAAATCCTATTACAAATATTTGAACCAAGTATCACATTACAAAATGATTTTCGATGGATCTCCATGGAGTAAAATTATCTTCTAAATATAGATGCATCCCAAGCTATCTTCATAAATATGTTCTAATAAATCCAAGAAGTGGGTCGACAGGTTGTGTAAGTCTATAACCCAATTAATCGCCTCATGTCCCATTGATATATGTGGTAACCCAGTTATTAAGTCCATAGATATTACATCCCACTACATCTTATGAACCACAATGGGTTTTGTTAATACCACTAGAACCTAGTACTCCAGAATCACTTGCAGAAAAGTGAGACAACAAGAGAAAAACTATAAAGAATTGGCCTTAAAAAAACATAATAATTAATTAAATGAATAATTCACATTGAGGATATTTTCAGGTTTAGAGTTTTATAGAATTAGGTCATAACTATTACATCTCAAAATATTACAAAGTAAACACTCCTACTCAGTTTCCATTTTATTTTTCACAAAATAAAAACACTTAAAAATAAACATGTATAGTTCAATGTTATAGATAACATGTCTTTCCTTGATCTCTTCCTTGACACAACTCATCTTTAAGTGTGATGGAAAAAATTTCCAAAACATGGGGTGAGCGTAAAAAAGCTCAGTAAGGGATATAAAAATACAGAAAGAAAACATTAGTCCATGTATACATAAGAATCAATGAAATCATACTTTACTCTTAAAACATAAGGAAATTAACATAACTTATTAAATCATAATATTTATGAATAACTCATATAAATAATAAGACGTAAAGGTAACTTGAGGCATTCATAACATTCTTACGTAGGGAGTAACCCTCATGGTTACGTTTGGAATACCCATCACAGTATATTCGCTAAATCTCTTCGGAGAAACCTTAGAGTTTAACTCATTCGTGTTACCCAATGCATTGAGGAGCTATCACGGGCTCACATGCCCTTAGTTTATCATGGAACCAACCAATATCATAAATAATTCCAATGAACCATAACATAATTGTATCACATAAAACATGTATAAAGGAAACATACCATTTCCATATTTCAATCTCAAGATATCAATACAACACATTGATATAATAAAAAAAAAAATTCAAAACCATTTTCAATACCAAAATAAAATAAATGTAAAACATGGTATTTATTTTCCATTTTTAAAAAAAATTATGGCTTGTAGAGGAAGCTGAAACTCAAATAATGGTCACAATGGCGGAGAAGTCCTTGTCGCCGCATACGTAAGACAAAAACATTCTCTTTTGTCGTTTGGTAAAATGATTCATATAAAAAGATTCTTTTTGAATAAACGTAAAGGACAAAGGGGATTATACACCATATAAAATAAAGTTGTCTACAAAAAAAATATGCCTCAATGAAAAGATATTGATATGAATTACCATACAAAGATGGTATGCTTAGATTAATTATAAATCAATTACATAATTATGTGTGACAAATATATATAAAAACTCAATAAAAGTGGATATAAAGTGTAAAACAATAAAAGTCATCGAAACATATTCATGGAACGACATAATCAATAAGTAAGGGTTTAACCCAATGAATTAAAATTGGGTTAAGAAGTTACCTTACAGAAATTCAACATCCTTACAACGTCAATTTTAAATTCAGAAAATGAGATGATGAGAGATAAAAAGGGTATCTCATCACTTGGACATAACATTTACTACAATAATGATATATAAGAACATATCCTAGCATAAGAAAATGTAAATTAAAAGACCTAACAAAAAGAAGTCTTTTAAAAATAAGAGGGTGAAAGGTTCCCTTATCGGTTTGGGTATCTTTCAAAACATACACCCCATGAAAGAAGGGTCTTATAATGAAGATGTAAATACCAATAAATTAAATATTATTAAACAAAGAATACAAACATTGGAAGTACACACACCACACAATAAGGAAATATTGGAAAATTTAGCATGAATCTCATGGGAATAAACGTGAGATGAAAAATCCCTTATGAAAACTTTGCAGCCTAACGGTGCCACTTAAAACTTCAAAAAAAGGATTGACGAGATCAAATAGGGTCTATTATAATATGAACATAAAATTTACAGTAAGATTAATATAAAATAACATCCCCAAACATAATAAAAAAGAGCTAAAGGAAATGACATAAAAGATAGTACTTAACAAGAAAGCAAGAGGTTGGATCCCTTACCTCAAGTCGAACTTGTCTTGTTCGTTTCATTATATTCGAGAATATTAAACTTTTGTCAATTAGTAATTAAATAAGGACATAATTTAATGTTTTTATTCAATTAATATCACATATTATAATGTTACAATAATTAGTTAATTATGTATGTTCATATCAGACGTTTTTTGTCGATGTTCGGTATATGAGTCAAAAATAAACTTGTTTGAAATGATTTGTCCATGTTGTTATAGTTACACCATCTCCAGAATAGTATTAATGATATAAGTATCATATATATACATTATATATTCACTTTATAATATTAAAAAACATTGGGAGATAAAAAAACAAAATGCACCGTTCATGGAGATGGTAGGTCGTACGTGCGCATGAACGCTACTTTCATTTCGTTGTCATATTAAAGAAATCAAAACTAAATGAGATATATATATATATATTATAATTATAGTATAATATATATGTTATATTTGTTGCATAAGTTCATTAATTTAATTTTTATAAATTCCATGTATCTGATGAACGAGTCACATCACTTGAGGGGTGGTAGTCCACAATTCCTCAAATGAAATTATCACATTTGCACAACATGCAAAGCATAAATGTATGTTTTAAATGTAAAATACAGTAAAATATAGAGGAACTAAATATAATATATATCATAAATAAATATAGTGCCATAATAATGGCCACCATGAGAGGTGGTAGGACAAGATAGAATAATCATTGATTCGTGAGGTAATAATTCACCATCCACAGAAACAGTATGTTCTTTAACCATTAGATGGAGGTGTGTGTAAGTGTAGCTCGAATACTTCTCATAAAAACATCATAGTGTATTTAAGATACTGGTTTAGTTACAAAATAAAGTAATAAAAAGAGTTTAAGTAGTTGGAGAAGAAAAATAAAACAGAAGAACAGAAGAGAAGACAATACCTTTAAATCGGGTAACTCCCATGGGTTTGAAACAAAATGGTTTCTTGAAGATCTTTCTGCCTAAGGTAAGGCTTCTAGGATAAATATACGGATGTGTAGAGATATAATGAGAAGATTTTGGTCAAGCCAATGGCTTGAGAGGTGTGTGTAAGGGGGCAGAGGTGGGGGCCTATTATAAAAGGGAGGAGGGTACTCTTGGAAAGTCTTGAAACGATTCTTTATTATAAAATGATTTTTGGATATTAAACATTCCACAATTATATATTTCAAGGATAAGATGATAAGGGTTTGATATCCATCCATCCAATAGGTTTTTGACAAGTGTATGTATTAGATTTTACCTTATCCTCTCATTTTATTTAAATCCTTCATTAATGAGGTAATCATTGTATTATCACGGTGTCATAAATAAATTTATTTATTTAATGTCTAAAAATTACAAAAAAAATTCCATCATGTTGGAAATATTTTTATATTTCCAATGAATTTTTATATTCAAAGAGATAATTTATTTAAATCAAAATAAATTTTTTTTACTTAGGTGATACATACTTTGGTTACATATTCCTTTCTTTAACAAAATATGATAAAAGGTCACTATCACACTAAAGTGATTCCATGTGGTCCCATGGTTGGAACAAAGAATCCCATGGTCGTACATGACACCAAAAATAGCATTAGGACACATGTTGGGGTCATTTTATATTTTTATGATATTATTTTATTACCATTAACGACCAGATTACTAATTATGCACGATAATTAAAGATAATTATCGTCGTTACTATTCATAATGTCCAAAAAAGTGTCTTAATCACATAATTTGGACCTTCTGATTAAAAATTTGGAATCCATTTTATAAAATTCCAAACACAGATATTTCATTGATTAATTTAAAAAAATTCTCATTGTCAAAACCAAAGAAGGGTTTTTTAGAAGTTAGATTTATCAAAAGATTGATTTATTTTTACATCCAATTGAAAAGTGAAATTTCATCCACAGGATAAAATTGAATTAAATGATAAAAACATAATTAAATTACACCTTTAAAACAATTAAAATGACAATCTAACTATATAAATAAATTGGATGAAAAGGCAGGTTTGAATTAAAATACATTATTTTCACTATTCATTGAAAATGAACATTTGTCAGAGAAATACCAAAAATTCACCCTAAGCTATAATCGATATTCGAAATTAAAAAATGATATCATTTTTACCAAATTAAAAACATAGAAGTTGCATTAATTAATTTTGGAATCAATTCCCGCTGTCAAAACAAATAGCGTTTTTTTAAGAAACAATATCTATTAAAAGATTGACACTTGTTTATATCCATTTTCAAAGTGAAATTAATTAAAATGACCAACATTGGATTAAAGGATTAAAATATATTTTAATTATACCTTAAAAACAATTAAAAATATAATCTAATGATATAAATAAATTAGACTAAAAGGTGGTTTTGAATTAAAATACAACATTTTCACTATTCATTAAACAAAGAACTTTATCGAAAAAATAACAAAAATTTACAAAAAGTAAATTTTGATGTCTTTATTCAAAATAAGGATTTTATTTTGTCAAATATAACAGATAAAATTGTCAGAAATGGATTTAAAAAGGGTTCTCCATCAAAAGGCAGTTAATCGACCTTTTAAGGAATATTAGAATATTTATGCTTAAAATTGGATTTATTTTCATTTTATGTCTCTAAAATTTATTGGATAAATGAAAAAATATTTGACAAGAATATATAATCAATTTGTAGTTAGTTCTGTTTATTCCCTCCATTATAATGGCTAGGCGTTAACTACCATTTAAAATATTATTATTATATTGTTAGTGTGCAACATATGATTTCAAAGAAACTCGTTGTTGCGTGTTGGGAAAGCCATCGAACATAGCATCCCCATTAAAGTAATATGATATTTTGTTCAAAAATATAAATAAATATAAAAATGTCATATTTTTATTTACCAGGGATGTTACATCCTTCCCCACTTTTTGGAATTGCGTTCTCGCAATTTTAAAATTGGGCTTGGAAACTTCATTGATTGTCCCACATCGGAACAAGAGTCAGTAAAACTATCACATTAAATGTCACGACTCGTCCTGGGGGCCCGTGCCGTGAATACCCCATGCTCGCCTTCCATATGCCAGGGGCTGGCGACTATCACCAAGGCGTAAATCCTAAAAAAAGGGAAGGCATTGCCTTTGAAAAGAAAACAAGCACCACAGAGTAAGCAAGCGGAAAAGTAAACACTAAGTAAAAACTGTAACAAGCTGTGCTGAAAGTAAAAAGGGGTCGGAAATACAAGCCCAACTGTAATGTACAACTGAAAGGGGAAAACAGCAACTGAAAAGAAAATCCGCAGTGTCGAGCCGTCCTATTAAGGTCAAACCTGAAGGGTGGGTACATATAGCCTCCACAGCTCCTCGGTCCAGTTGTACGCTCCGAGTACGTCCCGCCCAGTCGTCCACCTCCAGGTACCGTCCTGCTCCGCAAGCCTCCACCACGATAAGTGATGTCCTTCATCTGCAACCAACACAACGAAGTGTGGGCATAGCCCATGCAGGGGTGAGTATAAGCTACTCAGTAGGGACCCCGAGACCCCCGGAGGTCTCCCAGAATCCACAAAGGATAAACCTCAAAGGAAAGATACAATCACGAAGTAACATCCAACACAACTTAGGTATATTCCCATACATATACCTAAGTAATCCATTCCCGTTCGGCTCCAACATCTGAGTCCAAGAACAACCCAGTCCACATAGGAAAGCAAAACGTATACCCAGACAGGATAGCACAACACAATCCACAAAGGAGAGTAAACAGTAAATCCACACAGGATAGCTCAACACAATCCAAAAAGGAGAGTAACAGAGGATTCAGCTCACACAGGTATACTTCTTCAAAAGACGATAGGGATGATCAGATGTAGCCACTGATTCATCTAAGTCATCGGACCCACAAAGGATCGGTAGGTACTAACCCCTGCAATAACCTACACAGGACCGATCAGGAAGTTGAACCCAAGGCTATTGGGAAACTCCTTCTCCATCAAGTGCAGTGGTTATTCCGCTACAACCAAGCGCTTCCCTCTTACCTTGGACTGCTGTAGTTCTCCACCAATCAGGTACTATCGGCCTGCTGCTACAACCAAGTGCTCCCCCATGCTGCTACAACCCAGCGCACCATTGTTGTGGGTATGCAGCTACAACCAAGCGCTCACCTGTGCCACTACAACCAAGCGCACCTCTGTCGTGGGTCTACCGCTACAACCAAGCGCTCCCCTGTGCCTCTACAACCAAGCGCACCTCTGTCGTGGGTCTACCGCTACAACCAAGCACTCCCATGTGCCGCTACAACCAAGCGCACCTCTGTCGTGGGTCTTCCGCTACAACCAAGAGCTCCCCCGTGCCGCTACAACCAAGCGCACCTCTTCCGGGTTATCCGTAACACACCGAGTCGTTTGATCAGCAGTCGTCAAGTCTCTACCGGCTCTAGGGTTTCCGCACACAGAATGCTCATTCCGGAAGGGTCTACTCCATGAGCTAAGTGGTCGATGCCTCAACTGACATGCAGTCCGAAGTTGATGTATCCCAAGATGTACCGTAGTGGTAGCTGCAGAAACACGGAGGATTATCGTACGGTTTTCATCATCATCGCAGTCGAATCCACTGAGGATCTCTATACAGACATTGTCGTCACAGCAGCAGCTGCAGCCAGCTCTAAGATTCCCGCACACAGCAAGCTCGTTCGGGAGGGTCCGCTCCACGAGTCGAGAGGCTGATACATCAACTGACTCAAAGTCTAGAGTTGATGTATCCAAAAGTTCCATATCGTCAACAGGAACTCAAAGTCGCAGACGGCTTGTCAATTGGACGCCCGGTCTGAAAGTTATTGGCTTTTTCGTCCTAGGGGCCCTATTGGGTTTTAAGGAAAAACCAACATGATCGTACCCCACCCGCGTCCAAACCTTGGGCGGAGTGAGCCAAATGATCCGTCTCACTTAGAGGAATCCACCAAAGTCGACGGCTCGTCAATCGGACGTCCAAAGCTCATGATATGAGCGTTTCCGTTCCGAGGGCCCGGTTGGTTTCGTGTACGAAACAAACCTGGCCGAACACAAAATTTTCCAAAACCTTGAGTGCGATAAGCCGAAACGACCGTCTCGATCCAAGGATCGCGTTGCCGCTGACGGCGCGTCGTTTGGAGGCCCGTAGCTCATGATACGGGAAAAATACCGAAAATGGTCCGAAGATGGGGGGTCCGGGCCCGGGCTGACCCCCCCCCCCCCCTCCGGGGTCGGCCGAACCGGGTCGACCCGACCCGGCGGGACCCTGTCCGGTCCGGCCAGGGTGCGACCCGACTGGTCCGACCGGACTGGCTCGGCTCGGCTGAGTGGCCGAGCGCCGCGGGCGCTGCCCCCCGTGGTTTGGAGGTGCCACGGCCCTCGAAGGGCCACCCTGTCAAGTGGACGCGGCTTCTGCCGCGTCCTGTGCAGGCGAGATGGACCCGTGCGGCCTTGGGTTCGCTGGCCACTGCCGTCGCGGCTTTAGCCGCGGCGGCCCTGTCCGGCGGCGCGTCGGGTCACCGCCGCCTCCGGCCGCCGGTGCCGCCACCCCCGGCGACCCGCGCCGCCGGCAGCTTCTGCGGGCCACCGAAGTTGCTCCGGTGGTCCGTTTTGCTTCCCGTCTGCGCCGTTGTTCTTCCGGGGTTCCGTTCCTCACTGCGGGATCATCAAAACGCCCCCTGCGCCACATTTTTCTATCGCCCGCCAAATCTGCACAACCACGAAGAATGGCGGAGGGTTGTCGGGTCGTGTTCGTTTGGCCCGCACCCTCCGCGTTAGATAAAAACAACGGGAGAAATTATTCAACATATGAACCAACAATTTTAATAAAATAAAATTGTTCACATGAATCTGGTTATTTAATTTTTTTAAGAAACATTCACGGGAATATAAAACATCCAAATAAAATCCCTACCTCGTCAAGTCGTCGCACGCGAGTTCTTCGCGGATTTGATCGTCGTGGAAGGAGGGGATCGTCGCGTCATTGCGGTATCCGGCGTCGCATCGTCGCGGAAGGGTGTCGCGTAGACGAACTCTGAGGTTCAAGAACAAAAAGTTTTAATTAATAATAATTAAATCCTTCTTGAGTTAATAACCACAAAGGAAATTTAAAAGAAAATCCGAAACTCTCACCTCAACGGGTGATCGAAGGTTTCGTCGCGGAGGAAGGAACGCCGCAGAAGAACGTCGCGGGAGAGGAAACGTCGGCGTTGCGGCACACATCGTCACATCTTCATTTTCCACGGGTTCGGCGTTCTTCGTCGGAAGCCGGCGTTCTTCGTGTTCTTCGCATTCTTTGCGTTCTTCGCAAAGAAGGGTGAAGGCACATGAACTTCTGTCAAAAACCTCTCATGGTGTAATCCTCCAAAATTCGGTGTTGGTCTTATTTTATTATTACGCCAAAAAATGAAAAAGAAGTAAGTAATGACCCATTAATTCACAGAATTAATTCAACGAAAGAAACTGCCCATTTAATTCAAGAATAAAACCGCCCAATTAAATGGTGCGTTAAGAATTTAAGAAAACGCGTCAGTTGACTTTTATAATGACGGGTTTTCGCGGGTGCATTACTTAGCGGAAAAGAAACGGTGGGGCTCGTGCGAGCCCCACCTCACAAATATCCTACCATGGGGTTAGGATATTTCTGGATAGCACCATATCCATATCAACTCAGCTTAATCCGCTTTAAGTGGCTTCTAGTGGCTTCCAAGTGGCTTAAGTGAAAAAAAAATAAAGTTTGTCATACAATTATTTTATTTCTTAACTTTTAGCCAGAAAATTAAAAAAAACAACCGAGCAAACGCAACTCTGGAAGAGGTGTTTCTAAGAAAATACCGGCGTTGCGGTTCCATCGGTGCCCTTAGAAATTGATTCCGAGCACCAGTTCAATAGTTAGAAAAACCCGCACATCCGTTCACTGAACGTACCCGAGCCAAACTTCGGAAAATGATTTCGGGCACACCGGGCCTTGGAATCAGGTGCCGTCAGAAACTGCGTTCTTGTAAAATTCCAAATAAAATTAAGAAAAAATATCCTTGAAATTTATGGGTCTTTACATTACTCCCACTACAGGGCTTTACGTCCCCGTAAAGCTTTACCTCAAACTTAAGGATACAAAGGCGGTACCGAGCACGCATCTGAGCCTCCCGCTCAAAGTGATCTCCTGGAGGTTCCTGTGCTGCTATCTGATGCACACAAGAGGAATCGATCATCCACGTAGGACCCGCTCCTGTTGATCCTCGATCTCCACCGGGACCTCCGCAAAGGTTGCCCCATCATCAACATCCAGCTCCCCATGGTCAAAGAAGTGTGGAGGGTCATGCACGTATCTCCTTAGCTGAGATACGTGGAAGACGTCGTGCACCCGGTGCAACTGACATGGTCGCCATCCTTGAACTCTAGTGGCCTCCGCCTCCTGTCAGCACAAGACTTTTGTCAGCTCTGAGCTGTCTTCATCCGCTCCTGGATGACCAGGACCTTCTCTATCGTGGCCCGAACCACCTCTGGTCCCACAAGAGCTGCTACGAATTTTTCCTTGCCGATAAGAGAAATCTGGTCTCATCCCCTTGATGAACCACTTCCTTCCCTAATACAGTCAATCCCGACATGGATGGTACTAATCCATACCAAGGATGACGTCGTAAGTCCTCGACGCTACTACCAAGAGATCCAACCGTTACTCTCGCCTCCAAGGGTTGAGTCACACTGTCGGCATCAGTGTGTGGTAACTGGATCTCCTCCAGTAGATGTCTCACATGTGAGGGTCAAGTCAATAGTCTAAACTGGAACCTCTTAGTACAACACAAAAGAGGACAATATAGTAAATGCCACAAGAAAAGGTGTCTTTTATTACTGCAGCTCAAGTACAAAGACACAAGGCATCTACAAACATACATCAACAAAGGTCTCTAGGACTGGAGCTAGTCCCGCCCTTGTCCATCTTCCCCCGGAGCTCCATGATCGTAGGCCTCAGCTGCCTGAAGCTGAGCTCTCCCATGTCCTCCTGTCCCCTGGGGTCGGGGTGGACCTCCTGGTGGTGGTGGTGGCAACACCCCAAAGCGTCGTCCACCTCCAGCTGCATGGCCAGCTCCCCTTCCATGGTCTCCTGCTCCTTGCGGCCCGCCCTGATCGAACCTCTGCCTCTGCCCGGGGGGCCCTTCGTCCATCTGCTGGTCATCCGTATGGTGGGTCGTACAGTCACGAGCCATGTGACCAATCCCGCCGCAGGAGTAACACTTCCCTCTCATGGCAAGTCGTTGTCCACCCCGAGTGCCTCACACAAACGATCCAGAGTCATGCTGTCGACCACCTATAGGTCTAGTCGTCTTGGAACCCTGCGTCATCTGTCTACTGCCCGCTATAGAAGACTATGCCGCATGCCGGCAAGTGGTGGGTCCTACTGCTGGAGACTGCTCAGTAAGGAAACTCTCCACTAAGAGGGCTCGCTCCGACACCCCTGCCTGAGTCGGAATATTGAAGGAGATCATCAAAGCCCTGATCTCGTGCCTCAATCCCTGCTCGAAGGTCCGGGCCCGGTAGAATGGGTCCCGTACCATATCTGTGGAGTAGCGCGAGAGATTAGTAAATCTTGCCGAGTACTGGGCTACTGTCATGCTGCCCTGCCGCAGCTGTAGTAGCTCCTGAATGTGCACCGCTCGGAGGGTGGCTGGGACGAACTTTGAGAGAAAAATGATCTCAAAGTTCATCCAAATGAGTGATGCCTCGTCGTGCACCTGGAGCATCAAGCTCCACCATATGCCTATTGTCGCATTCAGGAGGATCGCTACAAAGACCATCATAAGGTATGCTGGTGTCCTCAGTAGCTTGAAAACTCGAACAACTGCCTCCAGCCAGTCCTCGGCTGCCTGGGGGTCCGTCTCCCCGCGGAACCTGGGTGATCGCTGGTGCTGGAACTCATGCAGTGCACTAAGGCGATGTGCATCGTCAACGGCTGGGGCTGGAAGCATCGGTGGCTCGGCGGGTAGAGGTACCTCCAGTGCCTCTGCTTTCAAAGGGCCCTGTACCGAGGCCTCATCGCTCGGCGGGCTGTCATCGCGCTCTACTCTCAGAACCCTAGCTGGCTGCAGTCATGGGGCCATCCTAAAAAGGAAACAAGTGCGTCATGGTCAGAACAGTATACCTGGTTAGCTGACACAAGTAATCAAAAAAAACTTGAAACACACATGCAATCAATGTTTTCGTGCATTAAGTCGGAAATCAGAAGTCAGGGTCCTGGTGTACGGATACGTCGGTGATGTTATTAATATTTTAATGACTTATTATATTCCCCATTTAATGCTTTTATATGAAATGTGCATAATTTGTGTGAAATATTATTGTTTTAATATTAAGTATAATTTTTGAGCACTTTTAGAAGTAGTCCAATTGAGTCAGTTTAATGTTTTAAAAATAACGGTCACTATGCTGATCCATATTGTTTGGTTATTGTTTATTAGGATTCTCCTTGCAATATACAACATTTAATTTGAAGGTACCATGAGCCAATTCTACCATTTCAAGGGTCATATGGTCCTCACAAACAAGACCAAAGAACCTGTGAACAAACTAGACCAGCCTTGAAGATTGATTTACAGGGCTCAATCCAGAAGTCCAAAAACATTAACTATCCACCATAATTCGGGGGACACTACATGTCATCTTTTATAAAAATTTCAATGCCCAAATCTATGTACAAGGGTCCCAAATAAAACATTTAATTCCAGCCCACCATTCTGGAAGAGAATTAAAATCAGTATAGTATGCATGACATATCTCATTATGTAGGCATCAAATCGGGCTGAGATTTTTTAGTGTGAAATATGAGATATAGGCGGCTGACTTTGTTGAAGAAACCATTCGTATTTTAAGGCATCTTCATATTCAAAAACCCTTTCACATTATGGACTTCAAAAATACTGGATTGAAATGGACAGTTTAACTTTGTTTAATCAAACAGCCATAAATTTTGATCCGTAAGTTGAAATGACTCCAAATTTTGAGAGTAGTCTTCCAAAATTATTTTCTATATCTTTTAAGAAGGATATATTGGAATATTCGGAAGTATGAATAGACAAATTGGCGATGTAATGGGAGGGACAGATTGGGAATGCAGACATTCCACTCTTTGGGCTATAAATACTCTCCCCTTCTCTCCTTGAGAGGGGTTGGCATTTAAGAAGAGAGGATATCATATTGGAACGACCAAAGCCTTTCCAAAGGCTTGGGAGGACCTTCCATACTGAAGTTTTCACTTGAGAGACCTTTCCTCCTCTCTTTATTTTCACTTACTTTTGTGTTCTTCATTTTTGTAATCTTGTAATTCTCTTTCTTTGTAATTCTGTTTTAATGAAAGTTACTTCTTCAATATCTCTTATTCTCATCCACATTCTATAGTTTAATATTTATGTTCCTAAAATAGTTTAAATTCAGTTGAATCCCCTTCCCTTCTTTTGCTTCCTCATTCAATCGAAAATTATTTTTTAATTATCATCATCGTTCGTGTGTGTGTGTCAACTTACCACTCTTTTCTAATCCCTTTCTTTTTCTTCTATTCTTAATTTATCATCATAATTATTTTAACCAGAATATTAAGCAACCAAATGGATGAGTAAATCTCTCATTGGGGTGAGTTATAATTCGGGGATGTTAAGTGATTGAGTGTTTTGCTGGATGAGTATTCTTTAAATTAATATTGTGTATGTTAAACTTAATATGTCATGGATTAATGATATGTTTTGTTTAATGAGTAGTTTCCATGGATTATTGGAACCATAAATACACTACCATAAATATGTTTTGATTGACATTAGAACCCTAAGTTAAGTTAAGGCTTGGATTAAAGCCTTCACACATAAGAATTCCAATCAACGTCAACTTATGACATGGGTGTTAATTTAATGAAATACAAAGTAAGGATCAAGGATATCACATGCTTAACTCCCCAATAATTAACTCACCCCAATCTTTATCAACCTGGTAAATCAAAAATCATCCGTAAATCATTTCAATTAAGCTCTGCAAACAAACCCCCCTAATCAATATACAATAATCTAAAAACAAATGACTATTACAAAGTATCATCGTCGAGGATTCGACCCGAGTGCTGCTATACACATTAGCAGAGCACCAGAATTTTGACCGGTCGATAGGCGACAATCGGCCATGCGTTCCAAATGGATCCGTTGCCAGGGATGGTTCTTTATGTAGTCATTAGTTTCTGGTTATTGTAAAAAAAACAAATTTTAAAAAAAAAACAAAAAAAAACACAAAGACAAACCCATCTTCCTCTTAAAAATCATAAACTGAAAAAAATACAAAGAAAAACTCGATATGGAAAATCCTAGGGAACAAACATTGAATGAACTTTCTGCCCCTGATATGAATTACCAACCCCTTGGTATTCAATATCCAAACATAGAGGCTGACTTCGAACTCAAATCGGGTTTGATTCATCTTCTCCCTCATTTTCACGGGCTAGCCGGTGAGGATCCACATCTTCACCTTAAAGAGTTCCAGGTGGTGTGCTCTATCATGAAGCCTCAAAGGGTTTCTGAAGAATAAATCAAACTCTGATCATTCCCTTTCTCCCTAGCTGAATCTGCCACATCATGGCTCTACTACCTCCCTCCTGGTTCCATAACTACATCGAATGACATGAAGCGTCTCTTTCTAGAAAAAGTATTTCCTGGTTCTCGTTCCGCTTCCATCCGAAAGAAAATAAGTGGTATCCATCAATTCCCAAATGAATCACTCCATGAGTACTAGGAGAGGTTCAAAAAGCTTGTTGCAACCTGCCCACACCACCAAATTCCTGACCAACTCTTGATCCAATACATCTATGAGGGGTTATTGGCTATGGAGAGAACTCTCATAGATGCCGCATGTGGCGGTGATCTTGTTGATAAAACTCCTGCAGCTGCAAGAGATATCATAAGTAACATGGCTACAAACACAAAACAATTCCATACTCGAGCACATGATCAAGTCAAACAAGCCCAAGATAATCAATCCATAGAGCCTAACAAGATGACTAAGTGGATGAGTGAACTTACAGGTCTTATGCGTCAACTAGCAGTGGCTACCAAATCCCCAACCTCGTCTTCTCCGCAATTAATGTTTCCTGGACCTGTCAAAAATTGTGGAATATGCAAATCTTCAACTCATCCGACTGACACATGTCCACAACTTCAAGATGATCCATCTGATTCATCTAGTCCAATGGAGCTCAATGCTGCATATGCTCAACGAAACTTCAACCCTCAACAATCAGGTCAGTTTGTTAGAAACTTCAACCAACCCCACTTTGAGCCCTTCTCTTCTACATTTAACCCACCTCTGAGGTATGGTAATCCCATTTCTCATCCTCCTCAGTTCCCTCATCAAAATCCAAACCAGTTCTAATATGGTCAAAGTGGTGGTAACATCCATCAACCTTATCCTTTTGTTCCACAACCCCAAAGGAACAATCCTCCTCTTGGATTCCACTGTCCTAACGAGCCTTCCCAATTCCCCACCCAATACAATCGCTTTCCCAAGAACCAAAATCAAGGCCAACCCAATTTGGGACAAGCCTCTTCTTCTAAACAACCATGGGAAAGTGCTGTAGAGGATCTTGCTTTCTTCACCCGTTCTAGCCTCAAGAACATTGAAACCCAAATAGGTCAACTTGCATCGAACCTTAGCCAGCAACAACCATCCAATTCATCCCAACTCCCAGCTCAACCATTACCCAACCCTAAGGGTAATGTAAGTGCAATTTCACTTTGATCGGGAAAGCAAATTGCTATGCCCCAGGCTGATTCCTCTACCTCCCCTTTCGATGTTGATCTAGAAAATGAAAAGAACAAAAAGCTGGAAAAGGAACTTGAATCCACTCCTTCACCTCCATCCATTCCTCTAAAGAACCCAATTCCTTATCCTCAAGCCATCTCTAAGCCTAAGAAGTCCTTTGAACCTGATCATGAAATGCTTGACATGTTTAGATGTGTTGAAGTGAACATCCCCATCTTAGATGCCATAAAACAAATTCCGAAGTATGCCAAGTTTCTAAAGGAGTTGTGTACCCACAAGAGGAAACTTAGGACCATTGAAAGTGTTTCCACCCAGTATTCTATTCCCATGATGTGCAAAGATCCAGGGACCTTTACAGTCCCATGCCAAATTGGAAGTTCCAACTTTTATGATGCACTCATAGACCTTGGATCCTCAATTAATGTCATGCCCAAATCCATCTTCTCTAACCTTGGTCTAGGTTCCTTGTACCCAACGGGTGTTGTCATTCAATTAGCCAATCGAAGCACAACCAGTCCTGATTGAATAATTAATGATGCCCTTTTCCTAGTCAATGATCTTATCTTCCCTGCTGATTTCTATGTCCTTGACATGGAAGGTGAGACAAACTCTTCTCGATATCCCCTAATTCTAGGAAGACCATTCCTCATGATTGTGAGAACCAAGATTGATGTCTATTCAGGCATCTTATCCATGGAATTCGGTGACCAACTGGAAAAGTTCAACATTTTCCAAGCCTTGCGATACCCATCTGAGGATCACTCTGCATTCTCAATCCAAGCTTCCGAGGACACTTCTAAGAGTAAATTGAACTCCATTACATCATGTTCATCCTGTTCTGAAGAGATAGGATGTTGTGAAATCTGAACCATGATTAACAAAGTCATAAATGGTGAAGTTGATGTGGACCTCTCATTCATAGACTCCATCAATCTAGAGTAACTTCAAAACTCTCTGGAATCCCACAGCAACTCTGATCTCTACTGCTCCACCTTGGACAACGTTGAGAAAAATGAATATGATGAAACTGAAGTCCCTTCCTCCATTTCTGAGTTGTCTAGCCCAAATGTGAAAGATGAAATTGATCTGAAACCTCTTCTTGCACACCTGAAATATTCATTCCTCTTCCATGATCACTCATATCCTATCATTATCTATGCCACATTTACTGAAACAGAGGAGTCCAAACTTGTTCAAGTGTTAGAGGAAAACAAAAAGGCCTTAGGTTGGACCCTATATGATATCCCAGGAATCAACCCTGCCCTTTGCATGCATCAAATCCATCTTGAGGAATCATCCAAAACAATTAGGAAACCTCAAAGAAGACTCAATCCACTCATACATGAGGCAGTTAGGGATGAGATTACCAAGCTTCTTAAATCTGGTATTATCTACCCAATTTCTGATAGTGAATAGGTTAGTCTAATTCAAGTCATTCCTAAGAAGGGTGGGATAACAGTTGTCACAAATGAACATGGAGAAGTGGTCACAACTCGAGTGAAAAACAAATGGTGTGTGTGCATCGATTATCGCAAATTAAATGCTGAAACATGAAAAGATCACTACCCACTTCTATTCCTTGACCAAATGCTTGAGAATTGGCCGGAAAGTCACACTATTGTTTTCTTGATGGTTACACTGGCTACATCCAAATTCCAATCGCACCTCAAGACCAAGAAAAGACCACATTCACTTGCCCCTTTGGAACCTATGCCTATAGGCGAATGCCTTTTGGCCTTTGTAATGCTCCTCAACATTCCAGTAGTGTATTATGAGTATCTTTTCTAAATTCATTAAGAATTGCATGGAGGTCTTCATGGATGACTTTACCATTTATGGCGAGTCATTTGAATCTTGCTTACATTCACTCTCTTTGGTCCTTCAAAAGTGTGTCAAGTGCAACCTTGTGATGAATTTTGAAAAATGTCACTTCATGGTTTCAAATGGGATTGTTCTAGGGCACATAATTTCTCAAGAGGGTATCCAAGTTGATCCAGCCAAAATTGAGGTGATCCAATCACTTCCCGACGCCAAATCAGTTTGATACATTTGGTCCTTCATTGGTCATGCCGGTTTCTATCGGCGAGTTATTCAGAACTTCAGCAAGATTTCCCTCCCACTTACTCGTTTAATTCAAAATGATGTCACATTCAATTTTGATGAGACTTTCATGAGTGCCTTCATTGAACTCAATTCTGCTCTCACATCTGCTCTAATAATCCACCCCCCAGATTGGTCTTTACCATTTGAATTGATGTGTGATGCTTCTGATAGGGCCATTGGGGCTGTTCTTGGTCAAAGAAGAGAAAACATCCTTCATGTCATCTTTTATACCTCAAAAACATTGGATGAAACTAAATCACATTACACTGTGACTGAAAAGAACTTTTAGCTGTGGTTTTGGCCTTGGATAAATTCTGGCCCTATCTCTTAGGTTCCAAAATCATCATCTTCACGGACCACAAAACATTAAAGTTCATACTTAAGAAAAGTGATTCCAAACCAAGGCTAATAAGATGGATTTTAATGCTACAAGAGTTTGACCTTGTGATAAAAGATAAACCTGGAAATGAAAACCCTGTGGCTGACCACCTGAGTAGAATTTCTAATTCTTCTCATTCTGAAATAATTGATCCTGAATTTCCAACTGAAGACCTCTCATCTCTCACTCCAAAGTTACCATGGTATGACCCAATTGTCAATTACTTGGTTTCTGGTGTTTGTCCTGAAATTTTTTCAAAAGAACAAAAAATGAAGTTGAAAAGTGATTCAAAATACCATTTTTTGGAAGAAAATAAACTTTGGAAAACTGGGGCAGACATGGTAATTTGGAGATGTGTTGATGAAGATGAATATTCTTCCATCCTAGAATTATGTCACTCAATTCCTAGTGGTGGCCACTTTGGACCACAAAGGACCTCCAGAAAGGTCATAGACTCTGGATTCTTCTGTCCTTACTTCTTCAAGGACTCACATAAGTTCTATAAATCATGTCCCACATGACAAAAGTTTGGCATATTCTCCAAAAGAAATTAAATGCCCCAAAATACCTTAATATTTTGTGAAATCTTCGATGTTTGGTGTATTGATTTCATGGGACCATTTCCCCCTTCCAATGGATTATCATAAATTCGTCTTGCGGTCGATTATGTTTCAAGGTGGGTTGAGGCCAAACCCACTAGGAAGGATGATGCTCATACTGATAGTGAGTTCCTAAAGACCCACATCTTCCAAAGATTTTGCACACCACGTGCCTTGATCAGTGACTTAGGAACCCATTTTTGTAATAGAACCATGGAATGTCTTCTGAAAAAGAATGGGGTTGTACATAAAACTTCAACTTCATAACACCCCCAAACAAATGGTATGGTTGAACTTTCTAATAGAGAAGTGAAAGGAGTGCTTGAGAGAATTGTAAAACCCACCAGAAAAGACTGGCCTGAAAGACTTGGTGAAGCACTTTGAGCTTATCGAACTGCCTATAAAACACCCATTGGGATGTCTACTTTTTGGCTTGTTTTTGGTAAAGCATGTCACTTACCAGTTGAAATACAACATAAGTCATTTTGGGTAGTGAAAACATGTAATTTTGATCTTGAAAAATATGGTGAAGAAAGATTGTTGCTATTGGATGAACTGGAGGTGCTTCGACTTGAATCCTATGAGAATTCCAATATGTACAAAGAGAAGGCTAAGTTACTCCATGACAAAAACATCCTGAGAAAGGTATTTCATGAAGGTGAAAAGGTAATTCTCTTCAATTCGCAATTTCAGCTTCACCGAGGTAAGCGTAATTCTCGTTGGGAAGGTCCTTTTGTTATTACTAACGTTTACCCATTTGGTGTAGTACAAGTCCAAGACCCCTCCTCCAAAAGGAAATTTACGATAAATGGACATCGGTTGAAGCATCACTATGAGAGGAAAGAAAATCATGGATCATCATCTACTTCCATTGTATCCACAGTAGACCCACCACTGGATGGAGATGGAAACCCACAAAATCCAAACCAGGGGTCACCTCTTTCCCTTTAACTCTCTATATCTCTTCCTCTCTCTTCCTCTTTCTTCTTCTTCCTCTCTCTTTCATTTTTTACCACTTTATTCATCAAAACCATTATTTTTCTCTTTCTTGTGTGGGTGTGTATTTTAATCAAAACCTTAAAAACAAAAAAAAACAAAAAAAAACACAATTAATTAAAAAAATTCCAAAAAAATATTCATGCTTACTCACCATCGAGTTTTGAAATTTTTTCCAACAATTTTGGGGAGTTAACAGACATGTTTTCATCTCAAAAATTTTGTATTTTCATCATGACTTTGGATAAAGAATTTTTTGTCAAAATTAAGAAATTTTGAATGCTCAATTTTTGATTTAGAAAATTCTTTTCCCAAAACGTGAGAACAAAAAATTGCTTTCATGCCAAGGCCACCTATGGCCATCTTTTCAAAATATTTGTTTTCACCCCCATTTGTTAGTCTTGAGTTTATAGACCTTTGAGCTGAATTTCCTGCCTTAGTGTGCATTAATATGATAGAGGCATTTTCTGAACCACATGAAAATCACAATAGCCAAATAGCCTCCCATTTCCCTTACATTAACCCTCCTTTTGAAATCCCCTTTGAGCCTATGAAAACCTTTTCATTGATAGCCATATTACATGCCCAATACCTTATCCCACCCAATATCAATATGTATTTTCATTGCATAAGTTTTTGAAATTTAAGTGTGGGGGGGGGGAATGGATTTCATTTTTGGGTATCATTTCCTTACTTTCTGGTGTGTTATCATATGCTTGAGGGAAAGCATCCAATTTAGTGTGGGGGGAGGTTATCATTCAGTGGGATTTGTGAATGTATTGTACAAATGATATTGAAAAGTGTTCAAAAAATATAAAAAAAGAATCAAAATTCAAAAAAAAATCAACAAAAAAATGAAAAAATGGGTTGTGTCTTGGGTAGGTCAAAAATAACTCTTCTTAAACCTTTGATCTTGTTATAACTATTACAATTAGTGTCGTGAGGAGATAAAACATGGGTTTGTATATGAGTGTGAGATCTGTTTCAAGGCCAACTTTCGAAAAAACAAAGAAAAAAAGGAAAAAAAGAACACTTGCATTATATTCTTATATCATTGGGAGATGTTTGGTGGTTTGTAAATATTTCATCTTCTCATCACCTCCATATTTTCTTCCTCTATTGTGTCTTTCTTCACACAATAATTCCCTTCTAAATATGTGTTTTCATTTCCTTCCATGTTTTATTTCATAAAAATGTGCATTGTTTTTCTATATTGGTATTTTAACCCTCCTATTCTCTCTCTTGGACATTATATTCCTACCATCCCATAGACACAGAAAAACCCCTTAAAAAGACCTCTTGATTCTTGTGCACTTTGAATAGGGATTGGAAGCTGAGAGCTCTTTTCAAACTCTAAGATTTTCACTTTTGGTTGGTGAAAGAGTGAACCTCCACAAATAAATTTTATCATCTTGAGAGGTGTGATTTTTGAGTGTCCACATTCTCCATTTCTAAATTTGAGCATGGAAAAATGAATTAGTTTTGGAACATTGTTTATGTAACAAATTGTGGTGGATTTCAAAATGGATGAGTGAAATAGTCTAAACCTTCCCTGATTGGAGAAAACAAAATTTTAATATTTGTTGGTGAGTGGAAATGATTTTGTCATGTTTTTATATTTGTTGCTCATGAGGACATGCACAAAGCTAAGTGTGGGGGAGTTGATGTTATTAATATTTTCATTACATATTATATTCCCCCTTTACTGATTTTATATGAAATGTCCCTAATTTGTGTGAAATATTAATGTTTTAATATTAAGTATAATTTTTGAGCATTTTTAGAAGTAGTCCAATTGAGTCAGTTTAATATTTTAATAATAACTGTCACTATAATAATCCACATTGTGTGGTTCATTTTTTGTATGATTATCCTTTCAATATAAAACATTTCATTAGAAGTTACCATGAGCCAATTCTACCATTTGAAGGGTCATATGGTCCTCACAAACAAGACCAAAGAACCTGTGAACAAACTGGACCAGCCTTGATGATTGATTTACTGGGCTCAATCCAGAAGTCCAAAACATTAACTCTCCACCATAATTCGGGGGACAATACATGTCATCTTGTATAAAAATTTCAAGGCACAAATCTAAGCACAAGGAGCCCAAATAAAGCTTTGAAGTCCAGCCCACCATTCTGGCCGAGAATAAACATCAGTATAGTATTTTTGACTTATCGCATTATGTAGGCATCAAATCGCGCAGAGATTTTGTAGTGTGAAAGAGAAGATATAGGTGGCCGAGTTTGTTGAAGAAACCATTCGGATTTGAAGGCATCTTCATATTAAAAAACGCATTCACATTATGGACTTCAAAAATATAGGATTGAAATGGACAGTTTAACAATGTTTAATCAGCCGGCCATAACTTTTGATCCGTAAGTCCAAATGACTCCAAATATTGAGAGTAGTCGGTCAACATTATTGTCTATAACTTTTAAGGAGGAGATAGTTGAATATCCGGATGTCTGAATAGCCAAATTGGCGATGCAATGGGAGGGACAGATTGGGAATGCAAACAGTCCACTCCTTGGGCTATAAATACTCCCCCTTCTCTCCTTGAGAGGGGTTGGCATTTCAGAAGAGAGGATATCATATTAGCATGACCAAAGCCTTTCAAAATACATGGTAGGACCTGCCATACTCATGTTTTCAGTTTATAGACCTTTCCTCCTCTCTTTTTTTTCACTTACTTTTGTGTTCATCATTTTTGTAATCTTGTAATTCTCTTTCTTTGTAATTCTGTTTTAATGAAAGTTACTTCTTCAATATCTCTTATTCTCATCCACCTTCTATAGATTAATATTTATGTTCCTAAAATAGTTTAAATTCATTTGAATCCCCTTTCCTTCTTTTTCTTCCTCAACCAATAGAAAATTCGTTTTTAATTATCATCATCGTTCGTGTGTGTGTCAACGTACCACTCTTTTCTAATCCCTTTATTTCTCTTATATTATTAACTTATCATCATACTTATTTTAACTAGAATATTAAACATCCAAATGTCTAAGTAAATCTCTCATTGGGGTGAGTTATAATTTGGGGATGTTAAGTTATTGAGAGTTTTTCTCGATGAGTATTCTTTAAATTAATATTGTGTATGTTAATCTTAATATGTCATGGATTAATGATATGTTTTGTTTAACGAGTGGTTTCCATGGATTATTGGAACCATAAATACACTACCATAAATAAGTTTTGATTGATATTAGAACCCTAAGTAAAGTTAAGGCTTGGATTAATGCCTTCATACTTAAGAATTCCAATCAATGTCAACTTATGACATGGGTGTTAATTTAATGCAATACAAAGTAAGGTTCAAGGATATCACATGCTTAACTCCAAAATAATGAACTCACCCAAATGTTTTTCAATTTGGTAAATCAAACATCATCCATAAATAATTTCAATTAAGATCTGCAAACAAAACCCCCTAATCAAAATACAATCAACTAAAAACAAACGACTATTACAAAGTTTCATCGCCGAGGATTCGACCCGAGTGTTGCAAAACACATTAGCAGAGCACCAGAATTTTGACCGGTCGATAGGCGACAATTGGCCGTGCGTTCCAGTCGGCCGCCGCACCAACACTGGACTCCCTGGACTGATAACCACACCCAATACGCTAAACACTATTGCTTCACATAGAAGAAAGATCAGAGTCTGCGGTAGAACCGACCCCTCTGATACCAATTTGTCACGACCCATCCTCGGGGCCCGTGTCGTGACTACCCCAAGCCCGCCTTCCATAGGCCAGGGGCTGGAGACTAGAACCAAGGCATAAATCCCAAAAAAGGGAAGGAATTGCCTTTGAAAAGAAAACAAGAACCACAGAGTAAGAAAGCGGAAAAGTAAACACTAAGTAAAAACTGTAACAAGCTGTGCTGAAAGTAAAAAGGGTCCGGAAATACAAGACCAACAATAAAGTACAACTGAAAGGGGAAAACAACAACTAAAAAGAAAAGCAGCAGCGTCGAGCCGTCCTCTGAAGGTCCCACCTCAAGGGTGGGTATAGATTGCCTCCATAGATCCTCGGTCCAGCCGTCCACTCCGAGTACGTCCCGCCCAGTGGTTCACCTCCAGGTACCGTCCTGCTCCGCAAGCCTCCATCACGATCAGTGTTGTCCGTCGTCAGCAACCAACACAACGAAGTGCAGGAATAGCCCGTGTAGGGGTGAGTATAAGCTACTCAGTAGAGACCCCAAGACCCCTGGAGGTCTCCCAGAATCCACAAAGGATAAACCACAAAGGAAAGATACAATCATGAAGAAATATCCGACACGGCTTAGGTATATGCCCATACATATACCTAAGTCATCCATTCCCATTCGGCTCCAACATCCATGTCCAAGCACAACCGAGTCCACATAGGAAAGCAAAACGTATACCCACACAGGATAGCACAACACAATCCACAAAGGAGAGTAAATAGTAAATCCACACATGATAGCTCAAAAAAATCCACAAAGGAGAGTAACACAGGATTCAGCTCACACAGGTATTCTTCTTCAAAAGATGATACGGATGATCAGATGTAGCCACTGATTCATCTAAGCCGTCGGACCCACAAAGGATCGGTAGGTACTAACCCCCGCAATAACCTACACAGGACCAATTAGGAAGTTGAACCCAAGGCTATTGGGAAACTCCTTCTCCATCAAGTACAGTGGTTATGCCACTACAACCAAGCGCTTCCCTCTTACCTTGGACTGCTGTAGTTCTCCACCTATCGGGTACTGTGGGCCTGCTGCTACAACCAAGCGCTCCCCCGTGCCGCTACAACCAAGCCCACTTCTGTCGTGGGTCTATCGCTATGACCAAGCGCTCCCCTATGCCGCTACAACCAAGCGCACCTCTGTCGTGGGTCTGCCGCTACAACCAAGCGCTCCCCTGTGCTGCTACAACCAATTGCACCTCTGTCGTGGGTCTGCCGCTACAACCAAGCGCTCCCCTGTGCTGCTACAACCAAGCACACCTCTGTCATGGGTCTGCCGCTACAACCAAGTTCTCCCTTGTGCCGCTACAACCAAGCGCACCTCTGCCGTGTTATCCGTAACACACCGAGTCGTTCGATCAGCAGTCGTCAAATCTCAACCGGCTCTAGGGTTTCTGCACACAGCATGCTCGTTCCGGAAGGGTCCACTCCATGAGCTAAGTGGTCGATGCATCAACTGACATGCAGTCCGGAGTTGATGTATCCCAAGATGTACCGTAGTGGTCACTGCCGAAACACGGAGGATTCATGTACAGTTTTCATCATCGTCGCAGTCGAATCCACTGAGGATCTCTGTACAGACATTCTCGTCACAGCAGCAGTAGCAGCCAGCTCTAAGGTTCCCGCACACAGCAAGCTCATTCGGGAGGGTCCGCTCCACGAGCCGAGAGGCTGATACATCAACTGACTCAAATTCCAGAGTTGATGTATCCAAAAGTTCCGTATCGTCAACAGAAACTCAAAGTCGTAGACGGTACGTCAATTGGACGCCCGGTCTGAGAGTTATTGGCTTATTCGTCCGAGGGGCCTTGTTGGTTTTAAGGAAAAACCAACCCGACCGTACCCCACCTGCGTCCAAGCCTCGGGCGGATGGAGCCAAAAGATCAGACTCACTTAGAGGAATCCACCAAAGTCGACGACACCTCAATCAGACATCCGAAGCTCAAGATATGAGCGTTTCCGCTCCGGGGGCCCGGTTGGTTTCGTGTACGAACCAACCCGGCTGAACACAAAATATTCCGAAACATTGAGTGCGATATACCGAAACGACTGTCTCGATCCAAGGATCGTGTTTCCGCTGACGGTGCATCGTTCGGAGGCCCATAGCTCAAGATACGGGCAAAAGACCGAAAATGGTCTGAAAATCGGCCCTCCCCCCCTCCCCCCCCGGGGTCGGCCGAACCGGGTCGCCCCGAACCGGTCCGGTCCGGCCATGGTGCGGCCTGGCCGGTCGGACCGGCCTGGCACGGCTCGGCCATGCGGTCGAGCGCCGCGGGCGCTTCCCCCCGCAGTTTGGAGGTGTCGCGGCCCTCGAAGGGCTGCACTGTCAAGCGGACGAGGATTCTGCCGCGTCCCGTGCGGGCGAGCTGGACCCGTGCGGCCGTGCGGCTGTGGGTCCGCTGGCGGCTGCCGCCGCGACGGCCCTGTCAGGCGGCGCGCCGGGGCGCCGCCGCCTCCGCCCACCAGCACCGCCGCGCCGGCGACCCGCGCCGCTGGCAGCTTCCGCGGGCCGCTGGAGTTGCTCCGGTGGTCCGTTTTCCTTCCCGTCTGCGCCGTTGTTCCTCCCGGGTTCTGTTCTTCACTACGGGATCATCAAAACACACTTTCTTCACATTTTTCTGTCACCCGCCAAATCCTCACAACCACGAAGAACGACGGAGGGTTGTCGGGCCGTGTTCATTTGGCCCGCACCCTCCGCGTTAGATAAAAACAACGGGAGAAATTATTCAACACATGAACCAACAATTTTAATAAAATAAAATTGTTCAAATGAGTCTGGTTCACTAATTTTTTTATGAAATGTTCACGGGAATATAAAACATCCAAATAAAATCCATACCTCGTCAAGTCGTCGCACGCGAGTTCTTCGCGGATTTGATTGTCGCGGAAGGAGGGGATCGTCGCGTCGTTGCGGTATCTGGCATCGCGTCATCGCGGAAGGGTGTCATGTCAACGAACTCTGAGGTTCAAGAACAAAAAGATTTAATTAATAATAATTAAATCCATCTTGAGTTAAAAACCACAAAGGAAATTTAAAAGAATATCTGAAACTCTCACCTCAACGCGTGATCGAAGGTTTCGTCGCGGAGGAAGGAACGCCGCAAAAGAACGTCGCGGGAGAGGAAACGGCGGCGTTGCGGCACACGACGTCACGTCGTCGATTTCTGCGGGTTCGGCGTTCTTCGTCGGAGGCCGGCGTTCTTTGCGTTCTTCACGTTTTTCGCGAAGGGTGAAGGCTCAAGAACTTCTGTCAAAAAATTCTCAAGGTGTAATCCTCCAAAAGTCGGTGTTGGTCTTATTTTATTATTACGCCAAGAAACGAAAAAGAGGTAAGTAATGACCCATTAATTCACAAGAATTAATTCAACGAAAGAAACTGCCCATTTAATTCACGAATAAAACCGGCCAATTAAATGGGGCGTCAAGAATTTAAGAAAACGGGTCAGTTGACTTTCATAATGACAGGTTTTCACGTGTGCGTTACTTAGCGGAAAAGAAACGGTGGGGCTCGTGTGGGACCAACCTCACAAATATCCTACCAAGGGGGTAGGATATTTTTGGATAGCACCATATCCGTATCAACTCAGCTTAAGCCGCTTTAAGTGGCTTCAAGTGTCTTCCATGTGGCTTAAGTGAAATAAAATAAAGTTTGTCGTACAATTATTTTATTTCTAAAATTTAAACCCGAAAATTAAAAACCACAACTGAGAAAACACAACTCCGGATGAGGCGTTTCTATGAAAATATCGGCGCTATGATTCCATCGGTGCCCTCATAATTCGATTCCGAGCACCGATTCAAAAGTTAGAAAAACCCGCTCATCCGTTCACTGAACGTACCCGAGCCAAACATCGGAAAATGATTCCGGGCACACCGGGCCTCGGAATCAGGTGCGGTCAGAAACTGCGTTCTTGTAAAATTCCAAAGAAAATTAAGAAAAAACATTCCTTGGAATTTACAGGTCTTTACATTAAAATAAAGAAAGAGAAGTACAAAGGTCACCCGAGTTAACCCATACAAGGATTATATGTAGGAAAACATGGATATGGAATAAAAAAAAGTCATGTTCTGATGGAGACTGATAGAAAACTTGATTAGGAGAAAGTTAACCCCAAGAAAATTACAAACTTGTGATGGGTTAAACGGTATTTGTTCCCCAGTATGAAAAGTTAACAGACAACATTTTAGTTTTAAGTTACTTTTCATTGATGAATTTATTTACAATATTAACTAAATAATAAGGAAACATACTGACTTGTCGTGTAGACTTTCATCCCTTACTATATTTCTTACACAAAATCATGTTTTTTCTCCAAATGATGATTATTAAGGATGACAAGTTCACATTAAGAGATCTATAATAAACATATAGAGAATCACCTAACCCACAAAAGATGAATTGTATATTTCACATGTCTTTAGACAAAACCCAAAACCAAAATTGTTGGTACAAGATCGATAATACCCAAAAAGGATAATCATTTATAAAAAGAAAATCTATTCTTAATCTCCAAAATTTGTCCAACAAAACCCAAATTTCAACAAAGACAATTCGATAAGCATTTTTCCATAAAATTCTTCAAAGTAAACCAATCTATGATTGGAACCCAAATATTTGAAGTATTTAATCACATAGTCTTCCAAGGTAAATATTAACATTTATCTCTAAATAACATCAGTTTCACTTAATGTCTCATATTTAAAAGTAATTGAAACAATCACATATCCTCCATGATAGGTCAATAATTTCCTAGATAACCCAAAAATATTCTTATTCTAGATTCATAAAATCATCTAACAAAAAATAATATTTAATACTAATCATTTACTTCACGTATTCTAGTGGTAGGCGATAAATAACTATCTCACTTTGGTTGTGGGTTCAATTCCCACATCATTGTCTGACGCGACGGGTTGTCACATGGTCTGCGTTTTGTCCTTTTTCCAAAACTATACAATTCTTAAAACATTTCCCCAAAAGATATAAAATAATAAAAAATAACCCTAACATAATTTAACCTCATGTTTATCTCATGTCGTTCATTTTTCATCATAACATATAGTAACCCATAATTACCTCAAAAGTAAGAATCATATAAACCCTAATGGTTAACATTATAATTATTACCTAAACTTCCCCATAGAGTGGGTTATCTCGTACATGATTCATTAGAGATCTCACCAAGGTTCAAGTGGTTAAGCATTACTCCAGATATTAGGTTGATAAAAACCACAAGAGTTCTCACTGTAGCTCCCATATCATTCAATTGTTGTTTCAAAAAACCTTCACTGTTTTCTTTATATAAATAGTTACTTTGGTTCCTGCTAGATCCAGCCATTTAGTAAAACAAAAAATTTCAGTGTGATTATTTCATTAGAATCATTATATAATACTATGATATAATTATTCATGTTATCTTAAACTCATTCACATTATCTAAAACTATGACTCTTTCTGAAATCCTAACCGTTACGGTAATGTCACTTATGCTTAAAGAATACCCTAACCTCTAAAGTTATCTAAACCAACCATTGATACCAACTATAAGAACCTATCCTTAAAACATTACACAATAATCAATTAAATGAATAATTTACATTGAGGATATTTTTAGGTTTATAATTTTAGAGAATTAGGTCATAACTATTACATCTCAAAAGATTATAAAGTAGACACTCCTACTCAGTTTCCATTTTATTTTTCACAAAATAAAAACACTTAAAAAGAAACATCTATAGTTCCATGTTTTTTATAGCATGTATTTCCTTGATCCCATCCTTGACCCAACTCATCTTTAAGTCCTGTGGAAAACATTTCAAAAGCTTGGGTGGAGTGTAAAAATCTCAGTAAGGGATATAAAAATACAGAAAGAAAACATTAGTCCATGTATACATAAAAATCAATGAAATAAAACTCTACTCTTGAAACATAATAACATTAACATACCTTAAGAAATCATAAGATTTATGAATAACTCATAAATATCCTAAGACATAATGGTAACTTGAGGCATTCATAACATTCTTATGTAGGGAGTAACCCTCGTGGTTACGTTTGGAATACCCATCATAGTATATTCCCTAAATCTCTTCAGATAAACCTTAGTGTTTAACAACTTCATGTTAACCAATTCATTTTAGAGCTATCTCGGGCTCACCCGCCCTTATTTTAAAACAGAACCACCCAATTTCATAAAAAATTCCCAAAAATCATAACATCATTGTATCACATAAAACATACATAAAGGAAATGTAAACTTTCCACATTTAAATCAAAATATATCAATAGAACAAATTGATATAATAATAACATTATCAAAACCATTTGCAATAAAAAAATAAAATAAATGTAAAACATGGTATTTATTTTTCATTTAAAAAAAAGTTATGGCTTTTAGAGGAAGCCGAAACTCAAATAATGGCAACGGCGGCGGAGAAGACGTTGTCGCCGCATACGTAAGACAAAAACATTACCTTTTGACATTTATTAAAACGATTTGTATTAAAAGATTTCATTTGAATAAAATTAAAGGACAATGGGGTTTATACATCGTATAAAAGAAAGATGTGTATAAAACAAAATATTCCTCAATGAAAGGAGATTGAGACGATGTCCTATACAAAGATGGTATCCTTAGATTAAGGATAAATCAATTACATAATTACATGTGACAAATATATATACACCCAATATAAGTGTATATTATGTTTAAAACAATCATATGTCATCCACACATATTCACGGCACAACATAATCAAGAAGTAGATGTTTAACCCAAAGAATTGAAATTGGGTTAAGAAGTTCCCTTACAGAAATTTGACAGCCTAACGACGTCACATTAAAATTAAAAAAATGAGATGATGAGAGATAAAAAGGGTATCTCATCACTTGGACATTACATTTACAACAATAAGGAAATATATGAACATATCCCAACATAATAATATGTAAATTAAAATATCTAACAAAAAGAAGTCTTTTTAAAAGAGTATGGTGAAAGTTTCCATTACCGATTTGGGTATCATTCGAAACATACACCCAATGATAGAAGGGTCATAAAATGAAGAGATAAATACCCAAAAAATAAAGTTTAATAAACAAAGAATACAATAATTGGTAGTAAAAAAACCACACAATAAGTAAATAGTTTCAAATGTAGCATGAATCTCATGGGAATAAAAGTGAGGTGAAAAACCCCTTATGAATACTCAGCAGCCAAACGTACCCACATAAAATGTCAAAAAAAGGATTGACAAGATAAAATAGGATCTCTTATCATATGAACATAAAATTTACAGTAGGAGGAATATAAAGGAACATCCCCCAACATTAATAAAAAGATCTTAATGGAAATTATATAAAAGAGAGTACTTAAAAAGAAAGATAGAGGTTGGATCCCTTACCTCAAGTATGACTTGTCTTGTTCATTTCATTATATTCCTGAATAATACAATTTGGTCAATTAATAATTTCTTAAGGATATCATTTAAATAATATTAATCAATTCATATCACATATTATAATGTTATAATAATTAGTTAATTATGTTAGTTCATATCAGACGTTTTTTATCGATGTTCGATATATGAGTAAAAAATAAACTTATTTGAAAAGAATTGTCCATGTAGTTATAATTACACCATCTCCAGAATAGTATTAATGATTTGAATATCATATATATTCATTAAATATTCATTTTTTACTATTCCATAACATTTGGAGATAAAAAAAATGATATGCATCGTTCATGGAGACGGTAGGCCGTACATACGCATGAACGCTACTTTCATTTCTTTGTCACATTAATGGACATAAAACTAAATGATATATATATATATATTACAATTAAATTATAATATATATGTTATATAGATCTCATATGTTCATTAATTTCATTCTTTGTAAATTCCATGTATTGCATGAACGAGTCACATCACTTGAGGGGGCGGTAGTACAAACTTCCTCAAATAGAATTATCGCATTTGCAGAACATGCAAAGCATAAATGTATGTTTGAAATGTAAAATACAGAAGCATATAGAGGCAATAAATATACTATATATCCTAAATAAATATAGTTCCATCATAATGGCCACCATGAGAGGTGGTAGGGGAAGATAGAACAATCATCGTTTCGTGAGGCAGTAATTCACCATCAACAGAAACACTATGTTCTTTAACAATTAGATGGAGGTGTGTGTAAGTTTAGCTGGAATCCTTATCATAAAAACATACTATTATATTTAATATATTCTTTTTGTCACAAAATTATTGAATAAAAATAGTTTAAGGAATTGGAGAAGAAAAATAAAACAAAAGAACATGAGAGAAGACATTACCTTTAAACTGGGTAACTCTCTTTTGTTTGAACCAAAAGGGTTTCTTGAAGAGATTTAAACATAAGGTAAGGCTTATAGGATGAATATAAGGATGTGGAGAGATAAAATGAGAAGTTTTTAGTCGATACAAAGGCTTGAGAAGTGTCTGTAATGGGGTAAAGGTTGGGGCCTTTTATAAGAGGGAGGAGGGGCACTCTTGGAAGGTCTTGAAAAGTTCCATTATTATAAAATGATTTTCAGATATTAAAGGTCCCAAAATTATAAATTTAGAGGATAAGGTTATGAGGGTTTTAAATCCACCCATAATATAGGTTTTTTACAAGTTTATGTATTACATTTTACCTTATCTTCTAATTTTATTAAAATCGTTCATTAATGAGGTTATCACTACATCATCACAGTGTCATAAATAAATTTATTTATTTAATTAATAAAAATAATAAAAAAATTACCATCATGTAGGAAATATTTTTTTCTTTCCAATTAATGTTTATAGTCTAAGATATCATTTATTTAAACAAAATTAAAATTGTTTTAATTAGGTGATTCATACTTCGGTTACATTGTTTTTTCTTTAAAATGAATATGATAAAAGGTCACTATCACACTAAAGTGATTTTATGGGGTCCCAAGGTTAGAACAAGGCATCACATGGTCGGACATGACACCAAAAATAGCATTAGGACAGATTTTTGGGTCATTTTATATTTTTATGATATTATTTTATTACCCTTAACTACCCGATTACTAATTAAACACAATAATTAAAGATAATTATCGTCATTACAATTCATAATATACAAAAACAAAAGAGTCTTAAATACATAATTTGGACCTTCTAATTGAAAATATGGAATCCATTTTATCAAATTACAAACACATAAAGTGTAGTAATTAATTTAAAATAATTATCATTGTCAAAACCAAAGACAGGTTTTTAAGAAGAAAAATCAATCAAAAATTGATTTGTTTTTACATCCAATTTAAAATTGAAATTACATCAAATGAAAAAAATTGTATAAAATGATAAAAAATAATTAAATTACACGTTTATACCATCTTAAATGACAATATTACTATATAAATAAATTGGATGAAAAGACAATTTTGAATTAAAATGCAGTATTTTTCACTATTAATTGATAAAGAACATTTGTGAGAAAAATACCAAAAATTCACCCTAAGATATAATTGATCATCCAAATTCAAAAATGATATCAATTTTACCAAATTAAAAACTTACAAGTTGCATTAATTAATTTTATAATCAATTCTCACTGTCAAAACCAATAGCGTGTCTTTATGAAACAATATCTATTAAAAGATTGACACTTGTTTATGTCCAATTTCAATGTGAAAATAATTAAAATGACCAACATTGGATTAAATGGTAAAAATATATTTTAATTACACTTTATAACCAATTAAAAATATAATCTAACCATAAAAATAAATTAGACTCAAATAAGGTTTTGAATTAAAATACATCATTTTCATTATTCATTAAAAAAAGAACATTATTGGAAAAATAACAAAAATTTACACAATGTAAATTTTGACGTATTGATTATAAATAAGGATTTTATTTTGTTATATATAATACATAAAATTATCAAAAAACGTATTTAAAAAGGGTTAGCCATCAAAAGGCTATTAATCGAACTTTTAAAGAATATTAAATGATTTATGCTTAAAATTGGATTCATTTGAATTTTAAACCTCTAACATTTATTGGATAAATTAAAAAATATTTGACAATCATATATAATAATTTTTTAGTTAGTTCTATTCATTCCTGCCATTACAATGGCTAGGCGTTAACTACCATTTAAAATAATATCATTAAATTATTAGTGTGCAACGTAAGATTTCAAAAAAACTCGTTGTTGTGTATTGGTTACACCATCAAACATAGCATCTCCTTTAATGTAATATTGATATTTTATTCACAAATATAAATAAATTTGAAAATATCATATTCTTTATTTATGTGGGATGTTATACAAACTCTGCAACAACCTTTTTAATCCTTGTACCCCAAAACTAACATAATAAGTCAATTTTTATCATTCAAATTCATGTATGTGACTCCAAATGATATTTATGAAAAAATATCATAACATCGTTTTAATACATCACTGGTAAAATAATCATTCCCCAAGAAATAATTACATGCTCCACACCATCAAAAACACTACATGAGCATGTTCAATTGTTATCTATGTATGTAGGACCACATAGTCAGTATCCCAAAAATGTTCTTCCTTATCAATATACAATTCTGGAGGGGTAAATACCATATAATGTAGATAAACATGTACATATACATCAATAGAGGATAAAAATAAAGATCCAAAGTGCCCTGATGCATCACTCGTCAACTACAAACAATATCTATTGCTTTGATAAACAGATGCCTCATTCTCATTCCAATGAGTATATTAACCCTTAATTTCATAACCATGGTAGTATCCTAGCCATATAAAATTTCTCAAGTTAATATATCTCATATGAACGATATAAATGTGTATATATTGGTCAAAATAGACTATCAACCACTCTCCCATCATGAATTGTCTCTACATCTTCAATTTGGAGAAAAACAATACTAACTCGAGACAATGGGTTGTGTTGTTCTACAAATCTGATATAAAATAAAATGAATGATAGTAAATAAAATTCATCCACATTATCTGAAGATAGCATATATTAGTCCCTAATGCATCACATAACATTTCATACTCAACACCCTCCTTTGGAAATATTAATGGGGGACTGCTCAATAATATCTTTCTCTACTCCAGAAAATCTAATAATATCCTCTCAATACACATGAAATGATCCCCATTTCAGGTCATTTTTGGTATGTAATTTTAAATCCAAGATAAATAGGGTACTAATCCTTTATAGTACCCCCACCAAATAATGGAATAACTATGTATCCTTCTAGATATTTTTTAGATACCATTTGAAAATAGCCTCGACCTTCATCGGGTCAAATACTATGACATCTACTAATATAACATGGCCCAATAAGTGGACCTCAGGAATTTGGAAATATAACTTTGAGATCATACCATTACAATGGGGATACATTAGTTCTGGGAAATCCTTTCGTTAATATGTACTCACACTCCACCATAAACATTTGATGTTCGTCATGAGACAAGAATTATACTATAGTATATATCTAGGTTATTCAGAGATATACATCAATGCATAAGCAGACATCTCAGTGGGGAGGTATGATATAATTTTCCTCATGAAATATGCTGCCATACTGTACCACAACTATAGAGAACTGAAAACAAATCACATCCATTACACTATTCATTATTCTATCAAATGATTAGTAATCGGCTTCACCCACCTTTACATGAGTCTATTATACAGTGTATGGGATTCATTTTTAACGACAAAGGAAAACATCATCATATCAATATATGAAAACATAATTATATACCTAAAATATTCAGTTATGAATTTAACTATAGATAAATATTCCATACATATGATGATGTTGTTAGGCATTATAACTTCCATAATGAGTTCCCAAATTAAACTCTCTTTTCAAAGAATCATGCCACACTATTATCACATGTGTGTGATCACTATGTCATATACTTTCAAAGTCCACAATTATATAGGTCAATCCAAATCCAAAAAAAAAGATATCTATGTCTCGTAATATATATGTAGAAATAATGTAATGACACAGAACTGTGTCTATCAAAATTACATCTATGGTAGAAACGTCACATATCACACCTTTTATTATCTATACAACATATGGCTCATAAGCTTCAACCTCACACAGATTCCCTCACTAATTTAACCAAAATCTATTAGCCTTCTGTAGACAACCAATAGGCAGTGGTGGTAATTGGATGGAATTTTTGACCACTTATATTTTCCCTCCTATCTCTACTTCCATATCATCAAACCTATGGACCTATCATCTCCTTCCAATGCCTTTTCTAAGGCGGTCCATCCATAATCACATGGCCATCTAAAAGGAGGTTCGTACAATCATTTACATGGTGTACCCTCTAATCACTTGTGTAGAACCACTTCTACCTACGATACAATAAAAATTATTAAATCCTTAATCAACATACCCTCTATCATGGGATCACCTCACGAAACAAATTGCATATCCATGTCTTAGATTATAGCATCATATCCAGACTTCAAAAGTCTCTGTTCTACATTCTCCAATTCAAAAGTATGTTTTTTATATATGTTCAAGTAACTCAAGAATGATAAAGCATTTTCTAGCCCCCAAATATATTTTTTAAATTAATCGAGTTCAAATTTTTGCTCAGATGCCCCTATATATTCCTCCCTATAGTGTGTATTCATTGATAAACTAATCACCAACCATCTCCATTGAGTATCAATAGATGTTGAATAACCTTGATAAATTATCAGAAACATTCATACTTACTTGAAGAAGCTTTATAAGCACATGGATATGAATATCCCTCAATATAGAAAGATAGAAATCCCGTTTGAAAAATATCTTGATCGTTGACCTTAAAGGGGCCACCTAATCAGATTACAAGGTAACTATTCCCCATAATCTTTCCGAAGATCCTTGGAGAATCCCTGCAGCTCGAACAACCATCATATATGATGATGTATTTAAATGATATAAATGTATTTTCACTACCAAAATATATTCCTTATACACCACATGATTGAGATTTCCATAAAATAATAGGTTCTTATTTTTCTGAAACTCGTGAAGCACTCAAATCATTTGCACATAATTTGTTGGCACTATCGATACCATTAACTGCTTTATAGTTTGTAGTATAAATGGTTCAACAACTAGAGTATGAAGATCATGAAAAGGTTTATGTATCAAATCCTCATCAATTATTTGATCATTATCATGATTTTGGGGCTGAATCGTAGATGGAAAATATTGAGGAGGCATCCTAAAATAGTCATGATATACCCTGATCAATGAGTATATCAATATAGATAACTCAAGAAGAACGTTGAAGCCACAAAATATTCCTATATGATATCAGAAAAAAATTTCAATATAATATTTGTTTACATGTACCATGTCTAACGGGAGTCGATCAATGTCCTAGAGTATGGATATGATGGATGCCACATGTAACACACCATGCTTTCATGGTATGTTTACATATGAATAATATATAGCTTGAGTTGTACGAAACATCGAGTTCAAACACACCACAACCAATCAAACTAGCCATTCTGAATAGTAATACCCAGTTTTTGAGATTTTATGAATTTTATCTTTAAAATGGACTTCATTTTTGGATTCCGAATGTCGAAATTTTCTTAGGATGAATTTTTGGTATTTTTAGAAAACTTTATATTTTTTATAAATAGTGAAAAACATTGAGTTATTGATTAAAAATGACATATTATTTAAATAACTATTTATTATATTTAAATTTATTTTAGATAAATGTTGATAGATAATACATATATAAGTTCAATGTAATTCATTAGGGTCATTTTATAATAGGTTTAGATATATAAAAATTTGTTGAAATTTTTATTTGTCTTTTACACACCTCTTCGGAGCATTTTCAAATTTGCATAAAACTTAATTTTACCACTTTTCCGAGTTTAATTTCAAAAATATGAGAGTCACGGATAATATTAGTAAGTAAAATGTTGTTCGATAAGATGAATTTTTTTTTTGAATATTCACTTTTGATTTTTATTTACCACCATTAAAAGAAAATAGGGAAATTAACGGTCAAAATGATATCATAATTACCCTATCTAATGTCATAATTCAATTGGATTAGTGTAAATCGACTGAAAACAACTGTAGGAATAAAATATGATCCCATTTGGTTCGCATGGATTAGATTAGGTCATTTATTATTATTTTATTTAAAAAAGAGTTAAAAGAGTTAAATACAAAGATTAATAACTAAACCATTTTTAATTATGGGTTACAAGAAATATAAATTTCACTATAAATATTATTAACAAATCGAAAATGATTTCCAACATAATTTTATTTTATCTATAATTTAATAATTTAATTTATTTATAAATTAATGATGATGCAGTAATTAACTTTTTAATGAAATATTAAAATAATTGATTTTATAAATAGCCATAAATAAGTAAAATGAGACTTCTGGTGAATTAAACTAATTATTTAGGTTAATATGAAAAGTTATTATGGTTTAAATAAATTTTATTTGATTTGATAATGTTTTTATTGCTTTCAAAAATATCATATACTAAAAAGTGTTAAAATTGACATAATTGAGTTTTTAAAACAAATACTATAATATAAATTGATATAATACTCCAAAAAATCTAAGGATCATCCAAAGGACATAGATATGGTTTTAAATTTTAATAATTAATGACATGGGGTTCTATTGGCCTATTATAGTATGTTTATTAACTATATAATATAAAAATAAAAGAGCCATGGTAAATGTCAATCTATTTAACTAAGAGTAAAATTAAAAGATAAAGTTAATATGATGACCTAAACATGTCTAAAACCTATTGGTTGAGAGTTTTTCAACCCATACCCACCTTATCCTCGAAATAATTTATTTTTAATCCATTAGACACCGAAAATGTTTTTATTATAAAATAATATTGCATGCTTTTCCTAAATTGACCCTGACCTCTCTTATAAAAGGGCACTTCTCCTTCTGTAAATTTCACACCTCAAAAAACATATGGCTCGGCCATCCACTTCCAAAATAACCACCCAAAATTAATCCATTAATCCTATAGTTCATCCTTTGGTCATAAATATATCCTACGGTGCCCTTTGATCAAATGAAAATGAAGAACCTGAAAGATAGGTAAATATATCATCACAACTATCATGTTAATTTCTTCTTAGAATTCCTCTTTCAATGTTTTGTATAAGGCCCCAGCCTTAAAACTTACTTAATCTTGAGTTATTACAAGATTACACATTGAGGATCTTTTCAGGTTTAGAGTTTTAGAGAATTAGATCATGAAACTTGCATTACATTCCACATTTAAACAAAGTGGTTACATAAAAGTCAGCATTAATTCTTCCCATCAACGGGAACATATTTAAAATATAACACGTATTCTCTCTTAACACATCCTTGACTCTAACGTCTTATCATGTACCTTTCCTCTTGACCTGAAAAACATTTCAGAAACTTGGGATGAGCATAAAAAGCTCAGTAAGAGTTATAAAAATATGGAAAGGAAACATGAGTTCATATATACATAAGAATGAAATCATACTTTACCCATAAAACAAAGGCACTTTAACATACCTCATCAAACCATGAATAAATCATAGAAATCATAAGACATAAAGGTAACTTGAGGCATTCATAACATTCTTATGTAGGGAGTAACCCTCTTGGTTACGTTTGGAATACCCATCACAGTATATTCCCTAAATCTCTTCGGAGAAACCTTAACGTTTCACTCCTTCGCGTTACCCAATGCATTGGAGAGCTATAACGGGCTCACCCGCCCTTAGTTTATCACGGAACCACCCGTTCTTCATAACAATGCCCAAGAACCATAACATACACGTATCACATAAAATATTCATAAAGGAAACAAAACATTTCCACATTTCAAACACAACATAACATTTTAGTATTTTGAAATAATGAATCCATATAAAAAGAAACCATTTCCAAAACCATTTAAAACATTTAATAAAGATATTTTTGAATCAAAGTGTCCCATACCACCTTGAAGCTTTTAAAATTTTAAACCATTAATATCCATATAAATAAATCCTTAAAACCACTTTGAAAACATGGATATTAATAAGAACGAATAATTAAAACATTTAAAACGATATTTTGGTTAAAGGGGTTTTACCAAAATTAGAGACACTTGAATACAATAATTGAGGAATAACATTTAGTCAAAACTTTGTAATATCATGGGAATAAAGGAATCCATGATATAATATCCCAAAGGACAGTATATACACCATATAAGAGTGAATTGGTGCATAACAACAATGAAGTCTCAATAGGGATGTAAAATGTGATGAAATCCCTTATAAAGAAGGTATCCTTAAATCAAGGACAAATCAATCTCAAAAATATGTGTGAAAAATATAAATACACCCAATATGAGTGGATATTAAGTGTAAAACAATAAAATTTCATTCACACATATTCAATGGATGACATATTCAATGAGTACACGTTGAACCCAAAGAAATCGAAATTGGGTTAAGAAGTTCCCTTGACAGCCTAACGGCGTCACATCAAAATGAGTTGATGAGAGATAAAAAGAGTAATCTCATCACTTGGACACAAAATTTACATCATTAAGGATATATGATAACATATCCCAATGTAACAATATGTAAATTAAAAGACCCAATAAAAGAAGTCTTTCAAAAAGAGGAGGGTGAAAGGTTCCCTTACCGACTTGGGTATCTTTCAAAACATACACCCCATGAAAGAGGGACAATAGATCATTGATGTAAATACTCATAAACTAAAGTATTTTACACAAAGTGTAGAATAATGGGCAGTACATACACCACTCAATGGAATTTGTGGCAAAAGTAGTGTAAATCTCACGAGAATAAAAGTGAGATGAAAAATCCCTTACGAGAACTCGGCAGCCTAACGGCGCCACATAAAACTTCCAAAATGGATTGATGAAAGAGAATAGGGTCTCTCATCACATGAACATAAAAATTACAGTAGGATTAATATAAAATAACATCCCAATCATCAGAAAGATGAGCTTAAAAGAAATGACATAAAAGAGTGTACTTAAAGAGAAAGAGAGTTGCAGGATCCCTTACCTCGGGTCCGACTTGACTCGATCATTCTTTAATCTCCTGAATAATAAACTTGAGTTAATTTATAATTCCTTAAGAACCCTTTTCAAGTTCATTATTACTTTTATACCACTTATTACCTTGTCATAAACATTATGTAATCATTTAAGTTAATAATATTTGTTTTGCCGATATTTGGTTCTTAAGTCGAAAGTGGTCTTCTTACAATTACATGTTGTTCGTGTGGCCAAATGTTTATTATATCCAGAATTGTATTCATTATGTAGATATCATATATTTCATATATATCCAGTACATGCATGCATTTATAACATTACATAATCATTTAGAGGTAAGAAATGAAATGCACCGTTCATGGAGACGGTAAGCCGTACGTACGCATGAACGCTACTTTCATTTCTATTTCGTATTTTATAGAATGGAATAATAATGATATAAAGGTATATTATAATTCCAGTATAATATCATATATAATATCATATTTCCATCCTTTATACATCCCACATATGGTATTTAACGAATCAAATAACTTTGAGGGGGCGGTAGTCCGCACTTCCTTAAATGAAGATATCGCGTATACCCATAATGGAAGCCACAAAGGTAAGACAAAAATGAAAAATACAGAAGCATAAATAAAACATAAACATATTATATATCATATATAAAAATAGTGACATCATAATGGCCACCTTTTAAGGTGTTAAATGAGTATTGAACAATCATCGTTTCGGGAGACAGAATTTCACCGTCCACGGAAACCGTATGTTCTTTAACCATTTGATGTAGTTGTGTGAGAGTGTAGCTAAAATAAATCTTGTAACAACATCCTAGTATATTGAAGATACTGGTGTTGTTACAAAAGAAGTAAATAAAAAGAGATTATAGGTTTGGAGAAGCAAAATAAAACAAATGAACAAGAGAGAATGAGTTACCTTTAAAAGTGTAATCTCCTTTTGATTTGAGCCTAAAGGCTTCCTTTGAAAGGATTCTGCCCAAAGGGGATCCTCTAGGATTAGGAGAGGGATGTTTAGAGAGTAAATGGGCAGGGGTTGGCCGAGCCAAAGGCTTGAGGGGTGTGGGAAAAGAGGTAGAGGTGAGGGCCTTTTATAAGAGGAGAGGAGGGGCACTTTTGGAAAGCAATGAAATATTACATTATTTGAAAATGCTTTTCGGTTCTAAAGGGTCCCACATTGATAGAATTCGTGGATAAGGTGATAAGGAATCGAAATCCACTCATCCAATTGGTTTTGTCCATGTGTATATTGTAGAGTTTTCATTATCTTTCCATTTTAATTAAATTGTCAAATAATGATGTCATCGCTGCATCATTATTATGTCATAAATAATTTAATTTCTTTAATGTCTAAAAATTATAAAAAAAATACTATGATATAGGAAATCTCTTTAGCTTTCCAATGACTATTTATAATCAAAATTTGGACTTGTATAACCCCACTTAAAAATTGTTTTAGTAAAACATACTATGTTAGTGTCATTTTCACTTTAACATTAAATAAAAAGTATTTTATGTTATTTCCCAACAAAAGTGGATCCATGGGGTCCCCAAGTTAGGCCATGGCTTGTCTTGGTCGGCCATGACACAACCAATAGGGTTGTGACATGTGTCTAGGTCATTTCATTTTTTTAAAGTATTATTTATACCTTAAACTACACTAATTATCACTAATCGCGATTAAAAACTTAATAAGTTACTATTCACCAAAAAATTATTATAATCTCATTGAACCACATTTTACTTCTTAATGACAACCATGTATGTCGGATTTTCAAAATTCAATACACATTAGTGGTAAACTTTCATTTAACTGAAAAATCAGTTTGCTTGATTATCACTTAGTGGTTTCACTATTCATCAAAAATTGAAGTTTTTCAGAAAATTACCAAAAATTCACCCTAAGCTATATTTGATATTCTGAATTCAAAAATGAAGTCCGTTTTACAAAATTCAAAACATATTAGTCACATTAATTAATTTAATAATTAATTCCCGCTGTCAGAGCAAATAGCGTGTTTTTATAAAACAATAAGTATCAAAAGATTGACACCAGTTTAAGTCCGATTTCAAAGTGAAATTAATTCCAACCACCACTATTGGATTAAATGGTAAAAATATTTCCTAATTTCACTTTAAAACCAATTCAAAAGATAATCTAATCATATAAATAAATTAGATTAAAAAGTGGTTTTGAATTAAAATACAACATTTTACACTATTCCTTAAAAAAATGAACTTTATCGGAAAGATACCAAAAATTTACACAAAGTAAATTTTGATGTCCCGATTCTTAATAAGAGTTTTATTTGGTCCAAAAGAATGTTTAAGAGTGAACAAAACTATATTTAATGATGGTTCAACATCAAAAGGTGATAAGTGAACCTTTAGTGAAAACTAGGGCATATACGCCTAAAATTGAATTCTTTCCGTATTTTAAGCCTCTATTCTTTATTGGATAAATGTAAAAACAATTAAAAACATATGAAATCATATTTTAGTTATTTCTATCCATTCCCGCCAATACAACGGCTACATGTTAACTACCATTTAAAATAATATTATTTTATTATTAGAGTGCAACGTAAGATTCCCAAGAAACTCGTTGTTGCGTGTTGGGTACGCCATCGAGCATAGCGTCCCCTTTAAAGTCATTTAAATATTTTATTCACAAATATGGATAAATATGAAATGTCATATTCTTTATTTACCTGGGATGTTACATCCTTCCCCCCTTTTGGGAATTGCGTCCTCGCAATTTTAAAATTGCGCTTGGAAACATCCTTGAAAGTCCCACATCGGAACAAAAGTCGGTAAAACAAACACTTTAAAATAAAGAAAGATAAGTACAAAGGTCACTCGAGTTAACCCATACTAGGATTCCAAGTATGAAAATATGGACATGGAGGAGAAAACATAGGGTCACGTTCTTATGGAGAGTGATAGAAAACATGTTTAGGAGAAAGTTAACAATGAGAAAATCACAAACTTGTGATGGGTTAAACGGTATTCGATTCCCCAGTAGGAAAAGTTAATATACAACATTTTTGTTTTAAGTTACTTTTTATTGAGGAATTTATTCATAAGGAAACATAATCACTTATCATATTGACTTTCAACTTTTATTATATTCCTTTCACAAACTCATATTTTCTCCAAAAGACGAGTATTTAGGAAGACTTGTTCACATTGAGAGTACTATAATCAACTTCTAGAGAATCACCTAATCCACAAAAGAGAACTATGTACATCCTATGTCTTTAGGCTTAAACCAGAGCCAAAACCAAAAAGTTTAGTACAAGATCAGATAATCCAGAAAAGGATAACCCCTTATAAAAAGAAAATCTATTCTTAATCTCCAAAATTTGTCCAACAAAACCCAAAGTTCAACGAGGACCATCCGATAAACAATTTGTCCATAAAATTCTTCAAAGTAAACCTAATATAATATTGAAACCCAAATATTTGAAGGATTTAGTCACACAGTCTTCCATGTTAAATCGTAACATTTATCTCCAAACAACATTAGTTGCTCCTAAAGTCTAGTATTGAAAAGTAATTAACCTAATCACATATCCTCCATGATAGGTTAATCATTTTTATAAATAACCCAAAATCAACTTACTCTTAATTCATAAAATCATATAACCAAAAATAATCAGTCAAACTAACCAGGGACTTCACGTAGTCCAGTGGTAGGCGATAAATACCAGTCGCACTTTGGTTGTGGGTTCGATTCCCGCAGCTTTGTCCGACGCGACGGGATGTCACACGGTCTGCGTGTTGTCCTTTTTCCAAAACTATATAATTCTCAAAACATTCCCCAAAATGAGATAAAATCTTCAAAAATATTCATAACATATTTTAACCTCAAGTTTATCTCATTCCTTTCCTTTTCCATCATATCATAGAGTAACCCATAATTACCTAAAAAGTAAGGATCATATAAACCCTAATGGTTACCTTAATAATTATTACCTGAATTTCCACATCGAGTTGGCCATCTCGTAAATGATGCATTAGAGAACTCACGAAGGTTGAAGTGATTGATCATGGATCCTTGATAGTTGGTTTAGAACAACTATGAGATTCCTCATTGAATCCCCTATCTCATCTAGTATCATAATCAGAGAACCACCACAGTTTCCTTCAAACCCATTGTCACTTTGGTGCCTGCTAGATCCATCCATTCACTAAAAACATAAATGTCAGTGTGAGTATATCAACAAAAACATCATGTACTAATGAGGAAGGTAGACTCTATGATATACTTACTCATTCACATTATCTAAAATTAGGACTCTTTCTGAAATTCTAACCATTATGGTAATGTCACTTATGCTTAAAGAATACCCTAACCTCTAAAGTTATCTAAACCGACCTTTGATACCAACTATAAGGCCCCAGCCTTAAAACTTACTTAATCTTGAGTTATTACAAGATTACACATTGAGGATCTTTTCAGGTTTAGAGTTTTAGAGAATTAGATCATGAAACTTGCATTACATTCCACATTTAAACAAAGTGGTTACATAAAAGTCAGCATTCATTCTTCCCATCAACGGGAACATATTTAAAATATAACACGTATTCTCTCTTAACACATCCTTGACTCTAACGTCTTATCATGTACCTTTCCTCTTGACCTGAAAAACATTTCAGAAACTTGGGATGAGCATAAAAAGCTCAGTAAGAGTTATAAAAATATGGAAAGGAAACATGAGTTCATATATACATAAGAATGAAATCATACTTTACCCATAAAACAAAGGCACTTTAACATACCTCATCAAACCATGAATAAATCATAGAAATCATAAGACATAAAGGTAACTTGAGGCATTCATAACATTCTTATGTAGGGAGTAACCCTCTTGGTTACGTTTGGAATACCCATCACAGTATATTCCCTAAATCTCTTCGGAGAAACCTTAACGTTTCACTCCTTCGCGTTACCCAATGCATTGGAGAGCTATAACGGGCTCACCCGCCCTTAGTTTATCACGGAACCACCCGTTCTTCATAACAATGCCCAAGAACCATAACATACACGTATCACATAAAATATTCATAAAGGAAACAAAACATTTCCACATTTCAAACACAACATAACATTTTAGTATTTTGAAATAATGAATCCATATAAAAAGAAACCATTTCCAAAACCATTTAAAACATTTAATAAAGATATTTTTGAATCAAAGTGTCCCATACCACCTTGAAGCTTTTAAAATTTTAAACCATTAATATCCATATAAATAAATCCTTAAAACCACTTTGAAAACATGGATATTAATAAGAACGAATAATTAAAACATTTAAAACGATATTTTGGTTAAAGGGGTTTTACCAAAATTAGAGACACTTGAATACAATAATTGAGGAATAACATTTAGTCAAAACTTTGTAATATCATGGGAATAAAGGAATCCATGATATAATATCCCAAAGGACAGTATATACACCATATAAGAGTGAATTGGTGCATAACAACAATGAAGTCTCAATAGGGATGTAAAATGTGATGAAATCCCTTATAAAGAAGGTATCCTTAAATCAAGGACAAATCAATCTCAAAAATATGTGTGAAAAATATAAATACACCCAATATGAGTGGATATTAAGTGTAAAACAATAAAAGGTCATTCACACATATTCAATGGATGACATATTCAATGACTACACGTTGAACCCAAAGAAATCGAAATTGGGTTAAGAAGTTCCCTTGACAGCCTAACGGCGTCACATCAAAATGAGTTGATGAGAGATAAAAAGAGTAATCTCATCACTTGGACACAAAATTTACATCATTAAGGATATATGAGAACATATCCCAATGTAACAATATGTAAATTAAAAGACCCAATAAAAGAAGTCTTTCAAAAAGAGGAGGGTGAAAGGTTCCCTTACCGACTTGGGTATCTTTCAAAACATACACCCCATGAAAGAGGGACAATAGATCATTGATGTAAATACTCATAAACTAAAGTATTTTACACAAAGTGTAGAATAATGGGCAGTACATACACCACTCAATGGAATTTGTGGCAAAAGTAGTGTAAATCTCACGAGAATAAAAGTGAGATGAAAAATCCCTTACGAGAACTCGGCAGCCTAACGGCGCCACATAAAACTTCCAAAATGGATTGATGAAAGAGAATAGGGTCTCTCATCACATGAACATAAAAATTACAGTAGGATTAATATAAAATAACATCCCAATCATCAGAAAGATGAGCTTAAAAGAAATGACATAAAAGAGTGTACTTAAAGAGAAAGAGAGTTGCAGGATCCCTTACCTCGGGTCCGACTTGACTCGATCATTCTTTAATCTCCTGAATAATAAACTTGAGTTAATTTATAATTCCTTAAGAACCCTTTTCAAGTTCATTATTACTTTTATACCACTTATTACCTTGTCATAAACATTATGTAATCATTTAAGTTAATAATATTTGTTTTGCCGATATTTGGTTCTTAAGTCGAAAGTGGTCTTCTTACAATTACATGTTGTTCGTGTGGCCAAATGTTTATTATATCCAGAATTGTATTCATTATGTAGATATCATATATTTCATATATATCCATTACATGCATGCATTTATAACATTACATAATCATTTAGAGGTAAGAAATGAAATGCACCGTTCATGGAGACGGTAAGCCGTACGTACGCATGAACGCTACTTTCATTTCTATTTCGTATTTTATAGAATGGAATAATAATGATATAAAGGTATATTATAATTCCAGTATAATATCATATATAATATCATATTTCCATCCTTTATACATCCCACATATGGTATTTAACGAATCAAATCACTTTGAGGGGGCGGTAGTCCGCACTTCCTTAAATGAAGATATCGCGTATACCCATAATGGAAGCCACAAAGGTAAGACAAAAATGAAAAATACAGAAGCATAAATAAAACATAAACATATTATATATCATATATAAAAATAGTGACATCATAATGGCCACCTTTTAAGGTGTTAAATGAGTATTGAACAATCATCGTTTCGGGAGGCAGAATTTCACCGTCCACGGAAACCGTATGTTCTTTAACCATTTGATGTAGTTGTGTGAGAGTGTAGCTAAAATAAATCTTGTAACAACATCCTAGTATATTGAAGATACTGGTGTTGTTACAAAAGAAGTAAATAAAAAGAGATTATAGGTTTGGAGAAGCAAAATAAAACAAATGAACAAGAGAGAATGAGTTACCTTTAAAAGTGTAATCTCCTTTTGATTTGAGCCTAAAGGATTCCTTTGAAAGGATTCTGCCCAAAGGGGATCCTCTAGGATGAGGAGAGGGATGTTGAGAGAGTAAATGGGCAGGGGTTGGCCGAGCCAAAGGCTTGAGGGGTGTGGGAAAAGAGGTAGAGGTGAGGGCCTTTTATAAGAGGAGAGGAGGGGCACTTTTGGAAAGCAATGAAATATTACATTATTTGAAAATGCTTTTCGGTTCTAAAGGGTCCCAAATTGATAGAATTCGTGGATAAGGTGATAAGGCATCGAAATCCACTCATCCAATTGGTTTTGTCCATGTGTATATTGTAGATATTTCATTATCTTTCCATTTTAATTAAATTGTCAAATAATGATGTCATCGCTGCATCATTATTATGTCATAAATAATTTAATTTCTTTAATGTCTAAAAATTATAAAACAAATACTATGATATAGGAAATCTTTTTAGCTTTCCAATGACTATTTATAATCAAAATTTGGACTTGTATAACCCCACTTAAAAATTGTTTTAGTAAAACATACTATGTTAGTGTCATTTTCACTTTAACATTAAATAAAAAGTATTTTATGTTATTTCCCAACAAAAGTGGATCCATGGGGTCCCCAAGTTAGGCCATGGCTTGTCTTGGTCGGCCATGACACAACCAATAGGGTTGTGACATGTGTCTAGGTCATTTCATTTTTTTAAAGTATTATTTATACCTTAAACTACACTAATTATCACTAATCGCGATTAAAAACTTAATAAGTTACTATTCACCAAAAAATTATTATAATCTCATTGAACCACATTTTACTTCTTAATGACAACCATGTATGTCGGATTTTCAAAATTCAATACACATTAGTGGTAAACTTTCATTTAACTGAAAAATCAGTTTGCTTGATTATCACCTAGTGGTTTCACTATTCATCAAAATTTGAAGTTTTTCAGAAAATTACCAAAAATTCACCCTAAGCTATATTTGATATTCTGAATTCAAAAATGAAGTCCGTTTTACAAAATTCAAAACATATTAGTCACATTAATTAATTTAATAATTAATTCCCGCTGTCAGAGCAAATAGCGTGTTTTTATAAAACAATAAGTATCAAAAGATTGACACCAGTTTAAGTCCGATTTCAAAGTGAAATTAATTCCAACCACCACTATTGGATTAAATGGTAAAAATATTTCCTAATTTCACTTTAAAACCAATTCAAAAGATAATCTAATCATATAAATAAATTAGATTAAAAAGTGGTTTTGAATTAAAATACAACATTTTACACTATTCCTTAAAAAAATGAACTTTATCGGAAAGATACCAAAAATTTACACAAAGTAAATTTTGATGTCCCGATTCTTAATAAGAGTTTTATTTGGTCCAAAAGAATGTTTAAGAGTGAACAAAACTATATTTAATGATGGTTCAACATCAAAAGGTGATAAGTGAACCTTTAGTGAAAACTAGGGCATATACGCCTAAAATTGAATTCTTTCCGTATTTTAAGCCTCTATTCATTATTGGATAAATGTAAAAACAATTAAAAACATATGAAATCATATTTTAGTTATTTCTATCCATTCCCGCCAATACAACGGCTACATGTTAACTACCATTTAAAATAATATTATTTTATTATTAGAGTGCAACGTAAGATTCCCAAGAAACTCGTTGTTGCGTGTTGGGTACGCCATCGAGCATAGCGTCCCCTTTAAAGTCATTTAAATATTTTATTCACAAATATGGATAAATATGAAATGTCATATTCTTTATTTACCTGGGATGTTACATTTTGTGTATTCTAAAAAAACAAAAAAAAGTTTCTTATATATATTGTGATGTTATTCTATAAATTTTAAAACCATATTCATTATTCTATCCATAATATGAACGACAATGTCACCATATATGCGTACGTAAGGCTTACTGTCTCCACATCGTGGTGTAGTTTGTTTTTCAAACACATCATTATTTGGATTGGTATAATAATAAGTACAAATAATTTAAATAATAAATATAACATGTTAATGATTATGTATATATGATATACACTCCAATTACATATGATTTTACCATCAATGTAAATATATTGTCACCCGTGCATACATACGTATTATCTTCTCCACAAACGCATTGAGATTCATTCCCCATCATAATAATTCAATTATAATTTTCATTTTATGATTAAAAATATTGTCTAATAATTTAATATAATTATGTATATGAATAATATAAATCCTATCCATTCCAAAAAGTCTTATGTAACCAAGAATATAATGGAAAAAAGATCAGTTAACAACTGTATCAATGATAATACTAAATATTATTAACAAGGAAATATTAGAAGATCATATATGATATCATATTTATATATATAGATCATTAATAATTTAATAACAAATATTTAACTATTATACATGAGGTTAATGTACCCTCGACCAGGGAAAAGTACAAAGTAAGGGTTAATTCTACAATCACATCATTATCTGAAGATCTTTTAACATTAGTATCTACTAGGACCCACTTATCATCCACATTTGTGTTTCATAAAAATATTTGTCAAGGAAATATTTTAAGGTTTTATGGAAGGGACTCTATAAAAAGAAAAAAAAATTAAATGGATTAAATATATATTCTTTTATCGCATTCTCATTATTTTCCATGTTTTTAAAATGGGTTTAATGGATTTATTTATATGGAATTGAATGTTTAATAAAGGTTAATTCCGTTCAAAAGTTTAAAATTTGTATGGACACTTTGATTCAAAAAAATAATTTAAATTAATTCATTTATATTAATTTTATATGATTTCATGAAAAAGGGATATTTCACTCAATTATTTTTACATATTATTTTCAACTATGTCAAAATCCTTTACGAGAAATTATTATTGATCGAAGTTGATATATTATGATACAAATCTTCAATATAATATTGATGGTTTTTTTATATGTTTGACTGTGGATGTGTTATTTTTATACCATTCGTGGTTTATGGATAAAATATTAAAATTTCGTATGCAAGTATTAATATGAATGTTTATTTTATGTTTAAACTTTTTCATATGAGGAATGCATTGGACTTAGTGTGTGATGGGTGGAGCCCACTGTGGCTCCTCAATGAATTGGTTGGTATAATGAGAAAAACTATTGTCTACCCATAAGGCCATTCTAATATCTTATTTGTTGTCTTGGAACATGGCCTTGACTAGTGGTTATGAATTCTCGCATTATGCAATTCATCATTATGAAATCGGATATTGAAATTGCCTATGATTATTCGACTAGTAAAATATCAATGTGAATTAGTAAAAGGAGTTATTAGATTTTATCATTGCCCTACTATGCTGAATTCTATGTTTAAGATTCTTTTGTTTTGTCTTATACGTTGTCTTAAATGATTATGCTTACATGTGAAAGTTTATACTGTATTTTTATTCTTACTGAGCATCTATGCTCAACCCATTAAATGTTTTATTTTTACAAGGATGTGAATATGTATTTTATAGTTGACCTACGGGGATAGGTTAAAGATATAAGTGTGTCCAAAGGAAAGAAAAGGTTGTTGATATTTTTATTTCATGATGTAATGTAAAACATATGAATTTATCTAGTACATCCAAAGCTACTAAACTAATTGGACATTCAGGACATAATTCCATGTATCATGCCAGTGTTATGTAATAATGCACAAATCTGGGTAATTAGGGTCGGGGTCTGACCCCACACCATCACTATTGTCCCTAAAATGAATGTTGAAATCAAAACATATAACATTTTTTCCCAAACCAATATAAAAAAAATCATAATGTATAACCCACTTGTCTAATACAAATCATTTAAGTCCTAACCTAAAGGGGACCATTCATAAACTTCCCCAATCCCACATCCAATTTGAAAATGGATAGATACTAGATAATATTATTCATATAACTGAGATGGTAGGATATACCCTAATGTACCCGAATACCCAATAAACCTCTCCTAGACCATACAATTCATATATGTTAAAAAATTTATAAAAATTCATGGATAAATTGTAATCACACCATTAGATTATGAAAATATGTACTATAATGGAATAGGAACTAAATAATGTCCAACTATATAGAATCTAGAAACTATTACTTCTTATTTGTATATAATAAAAATGTTTTAAATGAAACCATTCAAAACAGCTTGTTATGTCAAGCTGACTATTTTATTCTTAGTCATGGACCATTTTTTAATCCATTAATAGGATCATCGCATGGATAAGATATATAATCTTCATGGATGGCTCATACAGGGTTGAGTATAACAATACCCAGTATTTCAACCTAATACAACTAATAATATGACATCATGATTAAAAGTTATATCATTACAGATATGTGAAAAAAAACATATAATAACAATATCATTATATAAGAAATAAACACATAGAGTCTTAGGGTATAATCATCACAATAATTATGCCTCAGAATCTGGATATATGGATAAAAAAAGAACTCATCTATGGAAACACACACCATGAGTCACATTGAACCTATTAAGTCCATCCAATATATCATGCTCATTGGGTCTCACAAAAGGAAGTACACACAACAGGAACAAAGAGAATGCTATATTGTTGAGGATCAAAACCAATGAAATTTGATATACAAACAACTCAAATAAGAATAAACCTAAATTAAAAGGATTTAAACCTATGTATATTCCATCCTGAATATAAAAATAAATCCATCTAAGATAACATCATGAGAGTGGATCCCACTTTTTTCCTCATATAATGATTCCAAAAACATTATCCAAGACTGAGGTCCCTCTAAAGGGATCTCTATCCAATTTGATTAATGTGATTCCATAATAATCCCTAAGTGAATTGATCAAGGGGAAAAACCACAAATAGACATTTCCAATGTGAATAATATTTCGTATTCTTATTGGAATGAGTGCGATTATTGTTTTGGACGTACATGAAATTCCAATTTGAAAATTAGTTTTTCATGTCTTGTCGAGATGGCATGAGGGTGGGGCCTCTTGTCATTTGGAGGTTCATAGGATATATTTTAATGGGATTTTACAATTTTAATGTTCATTACACATTTTTTAAAATATTTTAATTTAGTTCATAATTTTAGTAAAAGATGTTTTGATTTAAAAAATCCATATTTGTTTTCTTTGTTTTGTTTGTTGTTTTACATTTAAAAATTCGGTTAAATCGTTACCATATTTTATATTAGGATACCCAGGAACTAGTTCTAGCCTATGTGGATCGAGAACGCACATCGAGCCTTATCACAGTCTGAGTTTGTTTATGGTTTTGGTGGAGAATGTATTCAGTAAATGAAATAACCCATCAAATTATCCATATCAACATTTGTATAGAAGATTGTTATGTTATAAAAAAATTAATTAATTAATTAATTTAATCAATTAATTTATTTAAATTTCCACCCATGACCATGACCAACATTAACATAGAATGTGATCCATTGTAATATTTCACTTATAGTAAAACTAATGCTCAAATCTAAACAAAAACTATAGATTTCCTATCTGATAATTCATTAAGAATCTGTTTTACATTTTGATGAAAACATCACCATCATACATTTAATATATTTAATAAATTTTAAATTAAATAATTCAACACTAATCCTCATAATCTCATACCATCTCCATGCATATCTCTAAAAATAATCCAAAAAATATTCCAAAACAATATCAGAAAAAAATCATCATTATTTAAACATACCAATGGTATATGATTTTAAAAAAGTATATGTCTCATTAATGTGAGAATAATGATTAAAATGAGGTTCAATGATATTATGACCTGATTAATATGACATATTATAAGAAATATGTATTAATTTTTATGATAATGATGCCATGATAATGGTTAATGAATGATGTGGACTGTCTGTTGTATTTTTAAGGGGATTTATTAATTATGTCTTGTGAATATTGGAATATATATGGATTGTTCTACTGAAGGGATTTATTTAGGATATGAATGTTTTGTATGTATTGTATTTATGACATAGAAATGAAATTTAATGGAATGGTGTAATTATATTAAAAACACAATATTAGAGGAATATAAGGCTCAATATGTGACAACTGGATCCTGGTGACGACACAACCACCCCGCCTTAACATGGTCATCACGTCTTTTCCCCCCAGGTACCTCCAGTTTCACTCCAAACACATGGTTCCCACCCAAGGTCCCAACTATGTTCCGTAACGGGTCGTCTAACTAATGATTTTACTAATAGGACCACACATATCCTTTCTAATTTGCTTTTTCCTCAATCACACACATCCTGGGAAACTTCCAAAAAGGTCACCCATCCTGATCTCTTCTCCCAGCCATGCATGCTTAACTATGAAGTTGTAATCTGGTAGGCTCCCAGAAAGGAAGGTGAACCTTGTTTAAATTAGAAATATCATTTAGTCATTTAAACCTTTATCATTCTAGGGTGTTAAAATCGCCCCTCCAATTAGAGCACAATGTCCTCATTTTGGGCACTACATCTCATCCCAGGTAGTTCACCGCACATAAGGCTAGGTTCCTCCTCTGATACCAAATGTGAGAACTGGGTCCTGGTGATAGCACAACCACACCTCCTTAACATGGTCGTCAGGTCCTTTCCCACCAGGTACGAACAGTTGCCCCGTAGACACTTAGTCCCCTCATAGGGGCCCACCCATGTGCCCGAACGAGTGATCTAAGTATATTTTGTTCTCCAAATGACTAAACATTCCCTTTCCAATATGCTTGGTCCTCACTCACACACACCCTGGGTGAATTCCCATAAGGTCACCCATCCTAATCACCACTCCATTCCAAACACCCTTAACTATGGAGTTCTAATCAGGAAGACTGTTGAAAAGGATGGTTCACCTTGTTTACATGAGTCATATCATTTAGTCATTTAACCCTTCATCATTATAGTGTTTTACGTAATATGTCCCTGGTGTTAAAAACATGGTGTTTAGTTTTGACAAATTGATTGCTAATACAGATAATATAAACTACATAGTATTGATAACCGTGTAACAAATAGATGATTTTTTTTAAAATTGTGGTATATGTTATCGTTAATGTATTTTACCCCAATTTTGTATTTATGGAATATATTCAATTATAATTTCTTCTATTTATGTAATGATGAAGCATATTTTTGTCCATTTTTGTTTTATGTAAATTCCAATCATTACTATGATTTTGGGTCATATATAGGAATGGTGTCTAAATATTAGGAATGTGACAATTATTAACTACTTATTGATATTGTGGGGATTAATGATATGTTAATTTTTGGTAAATTTAGTGATCTTGTATATAAATTTAATATTTACAAAGGTTTATAAGGATAAAAATTTATATAATGGTTCTATTTTTATTTCTTATTAATCTTTTTGAATTAATGTATCAATTATCCATATGATGATTTATGCATATTGGATAAATTTTTCTAACAACTTTTTATTGATGATAGTTATAGACGTGAGATCTAACTAGTCAATCTCTTATGGATCTTGTGACCCATTAGTGATTTATGTAAAAAAATAATATTTATTTCTTGAAGAGAGTGATGATGATTAAAATTATTAAATCCCAAGGAAAGGATGAATATTTTCATATCATACAATGATAATTTAATCCTCAGGTTTATAAGTTCCATGAAATTGTTGTTTTTATTATGATGATAACCCGTCAATTGGAACATCCACTGAACCTTTCTCAAGTCCATTAGGTGTTCCATGTACTTACATGATCTTTCATTTATATTGAACTCAAATATCATCCCATTAGGGAATGATCTGTTTATATGTGGAACTATTGGAAGAAATTCTAAATCATAAATAGAAAGTGATATGAAACAAGACCACTCACTAGGTTAATTTTTTATCAAGAAACCACTATCTTGATAATAACACCCTTTTTTATTCCAAAAAAATATTTTTCATAAAAAAATAATTTCTACGGTATCATGAGCTATACGAAACATTTTTTAAAAAAATGATTAAATTATTGAAAAAAATAAATAAAAATTTATTTATCACAAAAACATTAGAATGGAGGTTATGATTATGACTAAATAATCTAAGAGAATATATTTTTATTACTATTTTATAAAAATAAATTTATCGAACAATTATTTATTAATGAAAATATGATATTTTTTTAAAAAATATAAAAAACGTATTTTTCTAAAAAAATTTATTTGGGAACAAATGTATTTAACCTAAATAAATTATATAAATATTTTTTTTATGATTTTAGTAAAATTTCTATATTATATATTAAATCAAATATTTTTCATTTCTTTATTTCAATTTTCATAAATAGAAATGATAATAAATCGAATTTTACAAAAAAATTAGAATTTCTCTAAAAACAATTATCACATTTTTTATATTTTTTAACAATAATTTCTATTAATTATTGGAAGTTTATTGTAAATATTAACATTTTTTGTAATAATAATTGTAAATCGTATATTGGCATTTTTTTGATAATTTAATAAAAAGATAAATTTTAATTTTATAATGAAAAAACATTGTTTATTAAAAAATGACATTTCATTGAATGAATTTAAATATTACAATTTATTTATTATTTTAATTGTAAATTAGTTCAATTTTGTTTTAAATAATACAATTTAGTTCATTGGAATCTATTTTACAATATATTTTTATATTAATATTTTTAAATCTTTTGATGATTTTCACTTTGAGAAACTACATATGAGTCATATATAATGGTTTCATTTTCAATAACATTATACTAATACTATGGATAAAATATGAAAAAATATATTAAATGTTTTCAATTAGTAAAATTTATATTATATATTATATTTGTCATTATTTTTAACCATAATTAATTATAAAATTGTAAATATTAATTATCATGGTAAAGGATAAAATGGTTTAGTAGGTTTTAATATAAAAGATATTGTGTAAAATTATATTGAAACAAGTAAACAATTATTGACCTATTTTGAACTTATATATTTTTATGTTTAGTAATAACAAATTTTTGTATCTTGTGGAATGGGAAAAACATGGGTACACTATATTCTTTTAAACCATTCCATGTGTGTACTCTGCAAAACCGATACTATAGATTACATATCCTCAAATTCTCACAAATAAAATTCATTTTTTTTGTTGGAAAATATACCTAAATATCATCATTAATAACATCACTACTTAATATTGGATATTTTAATATACTAAATTAAATCTATGATGACATCAGGTTGAACCAAAATTTGTCAGAAGAAGACGTAATTTTTTTAACTATGCGTCATTATATTACTTTTTATATTAACTCATTTATATCTTTAAAAATGTAAAAAAAATAAATCCAATTTCTAAAATATATGGATATTATATTAGGTTAATTTCCATTCCTAAATCTGTCTTCCCAAATATATAATTAGATATAAAATAATATTCATGTGTTCAAAAAACTACCATCACATGAAACAATGTTATTCGTTTTCAATCACCACCTCTCACTTATAGCTTTAATTTTTGGATTTAATGTTTATATATGAAATATATGATATTATTTTATATATTTAATTATAAAAATACATTAATATGTTTCCACCAAACTGATTGGAAAACTATAATGTCCCAAAGGTGTGAGGCGGGATACCTCTAAGTGACTTAATGTGATGTCTTTTCCATTTATATTTTTCATTGATGGTAATAATGATATATTAAATCATAATATGTTATATTGTTAACATAATAATTTTTATAGAATTATTATAATACAAAAACCTTCTCAAATTCCATTCTATTTGGGTATGATAATGTTGTTTGTGTGTATAGTGGACCCTGGCTTCACAAAGTGATGTAATTCATTTTTCACTAATAGATTCCATTGATGGAAATTTGGGAAAATTTTAGAAATAATTTTAATATATATCAATTGAAAATAATTCATTCAATCTAATATATTATTTATCATTCATTAATTTTAAATACTCATAAAATGTAAATTATGTTCATCCATATGTTCGAGCTACCATCTTCATGAATGGTGTATTTTATTTTCAATATGTATCTTATCTGAATTAGGAAAAATACAAATATACAAAATATATTTGATGTTTATATCATTGTTAAAAATATTTATATAATAAAATGAATGATCAAAATAAAAGAACATAATATTCCAAATTAAAACATACAGGAAAAGAAATTAAGTTATTACTCAAAAGGTGATTTAATCATGGAATTGATTATAAAAAGGTAATAAAAAGAATTATATAAATATTATTGGGTGTGATAAAATGGTTTTACCCAAAACGCTACTTTAACATGGAACTTACAAAAGAACTGGTAATATAAAGTCACAAGTGACCTATATATGATATCATAACAATAAATATGATTCTTTAATAAGTCAATGAAATTATTTATATCATTATACAGGAGGTTCAGATACATATGATTCATTGTAGACCTAAGGTAAGGGATAACTTTTTTAATCTCATTTTTATCCAATATTGTTTATTCCTAAGTATTTACTGGGGTTATATTTATCATCGATGTCCCTATTTTCTAAAAATAGTTTCATATATTTGTAAAGTATTTTTTTACCCATTTTTTACTTTTACTACATGGTATGTAAGGAATCTTTCATTTGATTATAATATGAGGTACTTTTTAACTTTTCCGGCAAAAATATGAGAAGAATGTTTTATTAACTTATATGGCATGAACAGATTTTTATGGTTTCATAATGCATTATTTTCATGATGTTTACTCTACAATATTTAATGGTTATTTTCAATAAAATACCTTTCTTTTAAAATTGTGTGGAATTTTGTGAAAAGAAATATGATTTTTAATAAGAAATGATATTTTCCTCAAGAATTATTTACATGTGTTTTATCAAAACTATTTTCCATCTAAATGACATTATTTCATATGTGTATGTTTCAAGTATATTATATCAATGATTTACATGGTTTCTATTTTCATATGATGAAATTATATCCATTCGTTTTATACAGAATATGTTATGATGGGATGATTTTTATGAAACCCATTTTTATTCATTGGGTTATGATGAATGATTTTTGTTTTTGTTGTGGTAAAAGTAAGAATGATTTAATTATGATATGGGTGGGACCTATATCTCTGTCCAATGCATTGTGTAAATATTTATCTCTCATGAGATAGACATTGTTGTAATGAAATGTTAATCCGGTTTAGTAATACAGGACTGAAATGAGGAGTGAACTCAGTTCAGTAATGGACATTGTCCACTACTATGGTCTTGGAAGAAATGTCTTGGCTACTATGGAAGTCATATAAAGTGATTAATGGTATACCACAATTACATGTTTTCTTCAAAGGCTATTTTATCAGGATTGATATTCCATTGTGATATATGTGTTATGTACTTCCAAGATTTATGCCTTTTCTAAATATTTTGATGTTTAGATTTTATGTTCATGTTTTTTAATTCAAATGTTTATGGATTATTTTATATTCTCTATGTTTACCGTTACTGAGAATTTGAACTCACCCTTTTTATGTTTTCTTTTCCCCAGGATATAAGTAAATGTTTTAGGAAATAAAAAAAGGATGATCTTTATGGGAGATGATGAAGATCTTTCACCAGGATAAGAAAATTTTGTTTCGAGTTTAAAAAGACACTAAACCATTAAGATCCTTCAGTGTTTTTTTATGTATTAATTATTGCGTCAAATTAATGAGATGTCCATGTATGTCAATATTTGGGTCTCTACAGTTGGTATCAGAGGTTCGGTTTAGTAAACCTTTGGAAACTAGGATGTGAGAACTTTAGTGAGATCCCTAGAGAAATATCTAAGGTATGTCTAGGGATGTCCCTACGGTTAAGTATACTTATAGGTTATAGTCCTAGAATTATGGTAAAAAAATTATAATTAAACATAAGATGTTAGATATTTAAGGTAATCCCCCTTTATTATGTTATTTTTTCTAGAATGATTTTTTCCTCTCACACTGTTCTTTTTTCGGTTTTAGACGATGGTTGGAACATGAATGAACCTTATTTATCAATTTAATGGACAAATTCCATGATTGTCCTCCCGAACAACCAAATGTGATGGGAGATGGAGTGAAAAATCTTATTGCTATACTTACACAAACTATGAATCATTCAGGATTTCCAAAGAATCAGATAAGGGAACAATATTTTATTGATTCCTTTATGAGGCAACATCCACTGTCATTCAATGGGTCTTCCGATCCACTTGATGCTGAATAATGGATTAGTACCATTGAAAAGATATTTTCCATACTTCATTGTTCAGAACATGAAAAAGTCATTTTAGTTGTTTACTGTTTAGAAGGTGATGATGACCGGTGGTGGAATCTAATTAAGAATACAAGGCCCCAATATGAAATTGAATCCATGGAATGAGATGAGTTCAAGAACTTTTTTTTAGTAAGTACTTCTCTCGTATTCTTCAAAAAAAATATGGAAAGGGATTTGCCTGAGCTTAAGAAGAAGGATGGTGAATCTGTTGGTATATACAAAGAGAATTTTACAAGGATTGCATGGTATGCATCTGTATTTATCATCCCACCTGAAAGTAATGTTGATCGATTATTTCGTGGCATAAAACCAAGACTTCAAAGGGCATTAGCTATAAGATACTTTAGTAGGTATGAAGAAATTGTGTGTTTTTCTATCAAGGTAGAACTTGAAGTTCATGCAACATATCCGTATCAGGGTTTTGAAAAGAAATGAATTATGGAGTTTATGGAAAATCCTAAGAACAATGGTGAAAACAAGGTGAATGTTTCTTTATGCTCATAGTGTGGAAAGAAGCATGGAGGAGGTTGTCTAAAAGGTACTAGAAAATGTTTCAAGTGGGGAAAAGAAGGTCATCAATCAGTTGAGTGCTGAAGTAATTAGAAAAAGGTTTCTAATGACGTGAATAGAGAAAAGACAATAGAGAATGCTCTACCAACACTTAAATGCTTCATGTGCAAGGAAATGGGGCATTATTATAATCAATCCCCTAATCCAAGGGATATTGATGATCGACGTGAGCAACCTCTTAACGAAAAGGACAAAGGAAAGTCACATTCGATCACTATTGGCGATGTTCAGTATGACATCGATGTAGTGGAATGATTATGTGTTTATGTAAGGGGATTCCAAAATAATTCTATGGAATCTAATTTATAGTACTATAGAATATTATAATATCTATGTATTGCTTTCTTATAGTGTTCAATAACTATATGGTAATGGTAACCATGGTAAGTAATTCAAATATTTTGGAAAGAAGATGATATGATTAGGAGAAAATGAAATGTTTAATAGTATTCATGAGCTCATGACTGATATAAGGACTAAGTTATATTATGGTTTGAGTATAATGAATTTTTGGGATTTTTGTATGTGGAAAGAGTTAACTTTTGACAACATTCATGTTTTCACTAAGGTTCAATGGGTATTATTTGTTTCAAGAGAATACATGATTAAGGTATTCAAATGTTTCTAATTTGACCAAAAATATATATCATATGATATATGGGGGTTAAATTATGGTATTAACATACTCGAAAGATGACATTTCTAGTAATGGTTTTCTTTATACTATGAGGATGGACATATGTATTTTGGATAAGCCTAAAGATTGGAATGGATTATATTAGACATAAGTTAGTATTCTTTAAGGATATAATTTTTTTCGATATTATTATTGGAATGTTATAATAATATGGTTTTAGAAAAAGGACAACCTACAGGACAGACGACAACTCATCGCGATTGACAAGGCTATGGGAATCGAACCCACAAACGAAGTGTGACAGGACTTTATTTCCTACCACTGGCCTACAGGAAGTCCCTGGTTAGTAGAAACTAGTTTTATAAAGTGGTATGATAGATGATTTATAAGTCCATTTTTGGAATCATATACAATTAACCTCACCATAGATGGACATATATATATTTGATAACTTTGGGTAACCTTTTGTTTGAGACATATGGGATGACCAATCATTCTATCACATGATCTTGTAACACTTCACGAATGAAAAATTCTACTTCATTTCTTTAAGATATGATATGTAAATTGTTCAAGGTACGGAAAATGGTGAGATTATACCAAAATAAAGTAATTATTTCTTCTAATTCAAATTATTCAACTTTAGGGAAGTGATCTTGAAAACAAAAAATGTTTTCCTAGTGCCCTTATATATGATGAATCAGATGGTACCATAGATCATCCCAAATTTATGGCTTTGTGATTGTTGTCTTTTTCATAGCCATGTTCTCTACCACTCTCCATTAGATCATGATGGATAGATTTCTCTTCAATATCCATATTTTCACATTTGTTCTCCTTTGTGGAAACCAAGTGATAAGTTATTTTGGGTAACCGTTATGTTTCATAAATAATTTTTTAAAGATATGTTTTGGTATTCCTTTTTGTGATGTGGGTTTCTATTAATGAAACTTTTGAGTAGTAAACCATTTATAACCTCGACGAATTTCGAAGGGAAATTCATTTTAACGGGTGTAGAATGTAACACCCTGAGATTTTATGAATTTTTTTTAATTTCATTGATTTCTTGTGTTGTATGCTACTCCAAAAGGAGCATTCACTACACGCATCCCTAACTTGGCTTTCATTACACGCAATCACGACCTTCCATGATAGCATGTGTTGTACGCAATACCGAGCTTCACTAAAAAACGATATGTTATATAAACTAGCCGTTATGAATATTAATAGCCACTTTTTAAAATATTATAAATTTTATCTTTCGAAATGGAATTCATTTTTGGATTCAGAATTTCAAAATTAGCCTAGGGTGAAATTTTGGTATTTTTCTAAAAAACTTAAATTTTTGATGAATAGTGAAATCACTAAGTTATTAGTTAAAATCGACATTTTATTTAAATAAAAATTTATTTTATTTAAATTTATTTTAAGGTCAAAATATATACATAATACTTATATAAGTTCAATGTAATTAATTTGAGTAATTTTATAACAACTAGTACTCACTCGTGCTATTGCACGACGCATTCGATTACCTGTTTTTCTTTTAATAACAGATTAATATTTATAACATTTGAGAAAAACCATTAATGTTGTAAAAAATTAAATTAGAATGTAATGGTGTATGGTAATGAAATACGAGTTCATAGAATATTAAGACACCATTCAAATAGTTTACAAACAAATAATAGAGTAAAAGTATATGAATTTTCAAATTTTGAAAAAGAATATTTGTATAATGTTGTACATTTTATTTAGAATGCCAAATTAATATGTAGAAAATTTTTATTAAATTTGATCTATATGATATCCCCACTTGTCAAAACCTAATATAAAATTTATGTCATTAAACATATATATATATATATATATATCAAGGATTTTTGGGATTCTCATATGTTGACTATATATGGATTGATGTAAATATTTAAATGTTTTTTTGGTTTATAAGTGTTTTACTTGTATCCATATTTCATGAAAAAATGTTTTTTAATGTTACATGATAACATTTAAAGTAAGAAAAATGTAAGATAAAATGTGAGGTTAAATAACATCAGTCAATGTGTTACATAACATTAATGACACTACACATTTATAGCTATTTTACTCATATCTTACTTGTATTCTTCCATTATAACATCTTGTTATATAAGATAACATAATTATTTATTTATTATAATGTTACAAAGGTTATGAAAGTAATAAACTTTAAAAATTTAGTTATTTTTTCATTTATATTGTACGTAAACTATACGTACTTATCTCTATATATCATTGATTTAGCATACCTCATAGTTTAATATAAATCTCAAAACATCCTGCCAAAACATCACAATACTGTCCACATTAGAATGATGAAGATCATTGGGGGAAAATATTTAAAAAGCATATCCTCTAAATAACTACCCACAAGATGAAATGAATGAATGGAAAATACAACACCCTCCAGTTGATGAACATCTGAAACATTTAATATGAAAAACTACATCTAGATCCACCATTTGCAATCACCATTTCAAACCACCCTATAGATCTCATAATTTGTCTCCACAATCCATATTCAAAGAATCCAAACACTTTACCTGCTAAATAATATTAGCAAAAACATCCCGATTTATATATCCAATCATAACACAACACCATTTAATTTATAAATTTATAAACAGACCCATTATTGTAGAAGTCACTTTTGGTGGAGTTAAAGAGCATCACAATATTTTGAAATGAGAAGTAATCTGCAGAAATATAAGGTGAGGCGTATCCAGAATCCTATAATAATCATGAAATAATTTGAATGAAACCCTAGAGAAAAATACTAAACTTTTTTTGAGTATCACATATGATGGGCGTTATCACATAAAGAAGAACCTTTTATGAATCAATGCTTCTTACAATCCCATGACCTTCACACTAAAGCAATTAAGAATAATGATGGTGCATTTACAATCCAACAATAGGTTCATTCATTCGGTATAAATTTTCATACCTAGGGACCTAGAAGTGGAGATGTCTAGTAATAATACATTCTATAAAAATATCCCGCATAAATTGTACTTCACATCAAGATAATGGAATATGAGTGCCTCGAATATGGATAGACCATTTAAAGTTTTGACAATGAAATAGGAAAGATTGAAATCATATAAAACTGTATATTTTACAGATGTAAATTTTATTTCATTTTCAGCTTCAATAACAAAAACCATAAAGCATGCACTGAAATAATAAAAGGAAGATAAATTAAATATAATATAATGATTTTAACACTAAAAATGAGAAATGTGAAACCGATTGAATTAAATACCGAAAGGAATAATGTAAATAATTTCTACATAATTTTTAATGTCAAAATTTGTAGAAGATTTTCAAGAACATGATGTTATACACTCATCCAATAGAAGATATTTTTTCCAATATGTCTATTTCATGAAAAACTTCAAACAGGTACATTCTGTAGGTACGAAATATATAATGTTTTGAATAAAACAATAAATATTAACTGATTGGAATGTGACCTTGGATCTGCATCATTATCTGATAATTCCCACCATATATCTATTCCATTTTATTTTATATCTCCTCTACAAGACCTCATTAATGAAGTTATTTAGGAGGTTTCATGTTTACACCTGAAAAAATTTTCAAGAAAATTAAAATGCAAATAGGAGTTGCATCAATGAAGGATTGTAAGTTGCTTCAAAAATAATACCAACTAAATCATGCTCTATATAATTATATAGTACTGTCATTTCTACTTCATCTGAATTTCTACCTTAATCACAGGAATGTCAAGATTACTGGGTTGTTGGTTTTATGTGCATGTTAAGTGGTCTATAGACATATCATTGTATTGTTATTAATATTTTTGAAATAGAAGAGAAGTATCAATAGAGCACTGTTATTATTAAATTCTGGGCGATGAAAAGAGTAATTAATCTAAGCGGCATTAACTAACTCATGTATGTCTCTCTAAATATCTTGTTAAGCTAACCCACAAACATGCATATTACAGGATAACATTCAAATATCATTCTTGAGTAAAACTAATGAAAATTAAAACATGGGTAATTGAACATAAACTATTTAAAAAATGAAAGTAAATGTTTTTTTCATGTAAATTATAGAAGCATGGAATTATAAAGGAAAGAATATTTATCCATTACATGTGATTGCAATATAATTAAGGGAAGATGGCCATACATTGATTGTGATGATATTTTCATCATAGGGAGAACATTCTGCAATAAGATCTTGAATAATTAAGTATATTATAGTGATTAGAGCACTCATTTTGAGATCATTAAATAGACAGTAACAAAATTATGTTTTCGTTCATTAGCATAATAATGTCATTAAATCAGTACTAAAATGAAAGATAAGCATGAAAACATATTGTATCATCATACTGAACAATATTTTTTTCCAAAAATTAATATCATGAACAATGGAATGGTGAACTAAAAGTTTCATTCCCTATTTTAACCCTATGGATCCTTTAGATTTGAGTAATTCAATAGAGAAAATAGTATATAAATGTTAAACAGATTTGGAAGAAAAAATGCAATCCTTATTGAATTGGTATGGGTGGAAATAAATGATATATCTCAATAAGTTTACATATATTTATAATCTATATACATAAGTTTTAAATCAGGTGGTTGAATAATAATAGTCAAGTGGAAAGTATCACTACGAAATAGTAGTTTAGTATAATTAACTAGTTTCAAACGTGACTCTCATGGAACAACTTCAAACATCAATACAAAAAATAGTGTAATTCAATATATATATATATATATATATATATATAAAGACCGTATAATTATATCCCACCAATAATGAATATCACCTCAAATTTAGTCTCATTAGCTGTCAGTAGTTTGGGTTGTGTCTCTATAATGTTATACACATTATTATCTAATTCTATCATATATATTGGGGAAATAAAATTTTCATGCCCTATTTTAACCCTATGGATCCTTTAGCTTTGAGTTATTCTGGAGAGAAAATAATATCAAAATGTTGAACAAATTTGTAAGAAAAAATGAAATCCATCTTGAATTGGTATGGGTCAAAATAAATGAAATATCTCAATAAGATTACAAATATTTATAATCTATATACATAAAATGTAAATCAGATGGTGGAATAATAATAATCAAGTAGAAAGTATCACTATGAAATAGTAGTTAGGTATAATTAACTAGTTTCAAAAATTTCTATCTTGGAACAAATTTCCCCTCAAACATCACTACAAAAAATAGTGGAATTCAAAAAAAAAATTAAAAAAAACCGTATAATTGTATCCCACCAATACGAGAGATCACCATAAATTTAGTCTCATTGGCGGTCAACTGTTTGGGTTGTGTCTCTATAATGTTATCCACATTATTCTCTAATTATATCATATGTAGTGGTCTCCTACAAATTGAATTCTACACAATCATGAGGATATAAATAATAGAATGACGAAATAAAATTATATCATGAAAATGATAATAATTCAAAAGTTGAATTGGGTGGTACTCACCAAAACATTGATTTTTTGCAACATAATTTTCCTTCCCCATATCAATAGTAATGCTTTTTTTTCAAAATATTTTCAGGCCCACTGCCATTTGGAGGGTTACCGCTTTCATCTTCCATCTCCTTATGCCTTCAAATTTCTTAGGACTACCTTCACATTATCATTACCTGCAACCATCCATGCCAATCTGAAATGATATTCAAGCTATGTTTTATTGTATGATACATAAAAATTGTGACATAAATTCCTTGATGAAAAATGTTATTGACTTGTACATGATAAATCAAGATAAATACCTCTTCTATTCAAACTATTTTTTCCTACACTGATCATATTTGGAAACAAAGAAACTACTTGAGGTTTAATGGTAAAATTTTTCCCTTAAAATATAATATTATTTAAATCATGAGGTTTTCCAAATGGATTCCACAACGATGTTATGGTGCCTAAAAAATACAATATAGGACATTATTATCTACAAAACTGTAGGGTTTAGTCATGTACCTGGGAAACCCATGACTTCTAATTCGATGGGTGCCTCATATATCAAATATAATATCGATGGTACTGCCTTAGAGACACATGGACCTACATGTTGTGGAAGCATTCTCACAAACAATAGAGTCTTCATTATGTGTTTTTTATATCAATCTGTTGGGAATGTTACTGCTTTTGTAGAAGAACTATTTTATCATTTAAATATGCCAAATACAAACTATAGACTGAAGGTGAATCCACCTAGTTGGTCAATGTTCTTATGATCAAATAAAATTTGGTCCCTTGAAACCATGAAACGCTTTACAAGGAGTGGGTGGATGGACTTACCTATTTGGATATCATATAGTTCATGTATTCAGAGCATATTGTAAAGATTCATGTAGTACTTCATGATAAAACATCATAGTTTTATAAGAAATTTATTAAAAAAACAACCTCTTTTTTTATAAAAAATGCATCCCCTTCATTGTTTATCTAATCTACAAATGAATTTAAAAATCAGCTAGAAATACGAACAAATTAACTTGAAACCAAAGCTAACCCAGTTCTAGAATTTAATTTCCTGAAGTATGTTTCACATAAAATGAGAATAGAAAATGAGAATGTTATCCATTACAAAACTGAGTACCATAGAGAAACAATTTACGACATATTAAAATAACAATAGTAAAAAAGATATCATGGATTTATTTAGGGGGTGAGATGGTTCCACCAATTTTGCATCAATAGAATCCCCTAAACATACATGGTGTAGTTCAGTAAAATGAACGAAATTAACATGCCAACATGTTATCTTTGAGAAAAAAATGTTCCTTGAGCAATTTGGGTGAATATTTATTTTCCTTCCTAAGCCAATATTTCTCCTGCAATAAACAGAGAAAAAAAATCAAAATAAATAATGAGTTATTTGGTGAAGAATATACAATTCATAAGAAATATATATGTGTTTATGTGAATGAAAACACACCGGTATCCTATAAAAATACTACATACATGAACTACAAATAAATTCATACTTGGGTGAGCAGTGTTTTGTTTTCAATTGCTGAGATATTTGAAATTAGAGTTTAAAACATTTCCACGACCACATAGTCACATACCCAAGAGATTGAAATCAATGAGTCATACCTTTTGGAAGGAAATTATTCCTAGAATCCCATACCTGCATAGTAGTTAGAAATAATTTCACTCAGTCAGGACACCAAAAAAAATCGAAGCTCTAATCATAAATGAGCTCAAAACATTTCAATGACCACATAGTCACATACCCAAAAAAACACCAAAAGGAAAAAGAAATCAATTATGTATAAAAATTGTTACCTATAATACATTTTTAGCTTTGAATCTTAGTTTTCCATCATAGACATCATGCTTTAGGGAATTGGAATGGTCCAATGACCTGTCACTGTATTTCTCACACTTTACATTTTTAATTAACATGCTCCATTACAACAGAATGTTTTTTCATGCTCAGACTATTTAACCAATGAAAAAATACATGGGGGAAAATATGGAAGACTGCAATAGTTTACCATTATTTCTTATATTAATTACATGATTAGAAAATTTATTTAAGCTAAATTGTGACTTATGAAGTTGTTGATTCTGTAAGACAAGTAAGACAAGAGGGGATGCAATAAAAGCCAACTTTCAGTAGTTCCAGTCAATGAATAATGTTCATTTGGTATGCAGTTTTTATATTGACTATAGGATTTCATATTTTTAAAATTCGGGTGATGTATATATACCAATTCAATGCCTCAACTTCATTGTTCATAAAAATGTATTCAACTGAATCTAAAAAATACAATAAATAAGTGTGGATCGAGTCAAATTCTGAATGGATGATCCATCAAAAACAAATAAAAAAAGGAATTGCGAAAATAAAAGGTTTACACAAACCAAACTTAAGAAAATAGAAACCAGAAGATAATTTTCATAGTAAAATGGGTCCCAAGAGATTCAAATTAATGAGACATACCTTTTGGAAAGAAAGGATACATAGCATCCCATACCAGCATAGTAGTTAGAAATAATGTCACTCAGTCATGACACCAGAAAAATTTAAATCTCTAATCATAAATTATATTAAAACCTTTCCATGAACACATAGTCACATTCCCAAAAAAACACCAAAATGAAAAAATAAATCAATTATGTATAAAAAGAGTTACCTATAATACATTTTTTGCTCTGAATCATAGTTTTCCATCATAGACATCATGCTTCAGGGCATCTGAATCTTCAAATGAACTGTCACTGAATTTCAAACACTATAATGTTTTAATTAACATGCTCCAGTGCAGTAGAATAATTTCCCATACATAGACTATTTGACAAGAGAATAAAATACATTGGGAAATAATAAGGAAGACTGTAATAATTTACCATGATTTCTTATATTAATTACATGCTCATTCAATTTATTTTAGAAAAATTATGACTTATGATGTTATAGTTTATGTAGGACATGTATGACATAAGGGAATATAATAAAGACCTGCTTTCAGTAGTTTCGGTCAAAAAAATATGTTCAAATGGTACATATTTTTTTTATTGACTATAAGATTTTATATTTTTAAAATTAAGCTGACGAAAATATACCAATTCAGTGTCTCAACTTCCTAGTTCTTAAAAATTTATTCAATTGCATCTAAAAATTCAATAAAATGAACATTGGAAGGCTTAGAGACCCTTGAAGTCTACATTCAGTCTTGAAAATTAGTAAGGGTTTGGAATTTCCTTTCTAAACAATTACATGGATTTAAATCCAAAGGTATTGAGTTGTTAATATGGAACAAAATCATAGAGAAAAATTATTTGTTTAGGGGTTACCATAGCTAAAGGGAACTGAAATTATAGGAAATGCATAGCGGTTAGAAATAATTTCACTCAGTCATGACACCCTAAAAATTCAAAGCTCAAATCATACATGAGATTAAAACATTTCCACAACCGCATAGTCACATAACCAAAAAAACACCAAAAGGAAAAATAAATCAATTCTATATAAAATTTGTTACCTCTAATAAATTTTTATCCCTGAATCATTGTTTTCCATCCTAGACGTCATGCATTAGGGCATTGGAATGTTTAAATTAACTGTCACTCCATTTCTAACATTGTACTATTTTAATTAACATGATCCACTGTAGTAGAATGTATTTGCATGCTCAGACTATTTAACCAGAGAAACAAATAAGTGGGGAAATAATATGGAAGACTGCAATAGTTTACCATGATTTCTTATATTAATTACATGCTCATACAAGTTATATTAGCTAAATTGTGACTTATGAAGTTATAGTTTATGTTGGACATGTAAGACATGCGAGAATTCAATAAAAACTACATTCAGTAGTTTCAGTCAAAGAAAAAAGTTCATATGGTACATAGTTTTTTGTTGAATATATGATTTCATATTTTTAAAATTCAGGTGATGGAAATATACCAATTCAGTGTCACAACATCCTAGTTCATAAAAATTTATTAAACTGCCTCAAAAAATACAATAAAAGGAACAATGGAAGTCTTTGAGACCCTCGAAGTTTACATTCACACATGGAAATTAGTAAGGTTTAGGCATTCGTATCTAAAAAATTAGATGGATTCAAAGCCAGAGGTATTGAGTTGTTAATGTGGAATAAAATCCTAGAGAAAAATTATTTGTTTAGGGGTTACCATAGCTAGAGGGAACTGAAATCGGATGACTGAGGCAGTTTTACAGTGCATCGAGGTAAATCCACTATAAATACAGGGTTTCCTCGAAGACACATGCTCCATAAATTGCAAGCCAAAGGTGTTTCGAAGGTACAAGGCAATAACCAAAAACCATATGAAAGGAAATTGAACTCACCAGGGGGAGGGCAAGGGATTGGAATGATAGAGAATGCTGGTAGAAAGAGGAGGATTACCTGTTCTACTTTGATGTGACAATCTTAGGCGTTAGAACCATTGGAGGAGATGATAGGGATCTGGAGCATGAACCCAAGGAGGAGGGCTGTAGATTCATGAGTACTCTTTTATAGTGTGTCGAGGTGAATCCACTGTAAATGTAGGGTTTCCATAGCTACATGATACAGAACTCGCAAGTCTAATGAGTTTTGAAGGGATAATATAATAATAGAACACCATATGAGAAGGAAATGGAACTCGAGAGGAGGGTATGGACTGGATCGATAGAGATCGGTAGTTGAAATAGGAGAAGGAAATGGAACTCGCCTGGGTGAGGGAAAGGGATTGGACTGATAGAGACTGGTGGTAGAAAGAGGAGGATTTCTTGGTCTACTTTGTAGTGAATATAATAGGCGTGAGAACCGTTGGAGAAGATGACAGGGATCACGGGCATGACCCCACGGAAGAGAGGAGTAGATTCATGAGTACTCTTTTATGGTGTGTTGAGGTGAATCCACTATAAATATAGGGTTTCTGCAGATACAATCTACAGAACTCGCAAGATGAAGGTGTTTTGAAGGGAAAATATAATAACTTAACACCATATGAGAATGCAATGGAACTCGATAGGGGGTATCAATTAGATCGACAGAGAGCGGCAGTATAAATAACAAGATTACTTGGTCGACATTGAAGAGAAAATTGGAGCCATAAGAACTGTTGGAGGAGATAACATGAATCGTGAGAATGAACCCAAGGAGGATTTTAGTAGATTCGTGAGGACGAAAATAGATTTTTGATGGAGAAAGTCACATCGGGAAACCTAGGTGACGATGTTGGCATGGATTTTTTCAGGAGGAGAAGATGCACTGAATCCCTAGTTTTGGAGCGAATACAAGAGGTTGTGTGGACGCGGTATCAGAATCACGATAATAGAGGGAGAAGGTAAGTGGTTTAGTAGATGTGTAGTATTGGAGAAGGGATACGTAAAGAAAAATTGATGTGGAGTATTGTGAAAGTGACCCGTGGCATTTGGAAAGCCAGGATTAGTATTTATAGTAGATTTTAGAAATATAATTTTTTTATTAAACTTTTCACAGCCTTTTACCCACCTCCTAGAAGAATTTTCAAATTTATATAAAAAATAATTTTACTAATTCTATGATTGTAATTTAGAAAGTCAAAGAGACACGTTTAATATCAATGAGTAAAATGTGGTTCAATAAGATAACAATAATTTTTGTTGAATTGTAACTTTTTTACTTTTTTTACCATGGTTAAATGTAAATTGGGTAATTGAGGGTAAAAATGATATTATTATTACCTTAACACATGTCATAATTCTATTGGATAAGTTTAATTCGACCAAAAACAACCTTATGGATAAAATATGACCATTTAGGTCCACTTGGATTAGATTAGGATACTTATTATTATTTTATTTAAAGAAGAGTTAATAGAGTTAATATCAAAGTTTAATAACTCAAACATTTATAATATTGAGATATAAATAGAATAAATTCGATTATAAAGATTAATTAGAAATATTAAAATATTTTCTACATAGTGGTATTTTATTTATAATTTTTAGACATTAGATAATTTAATTTATTTATGACATAATGATGATGTAGTAATTACCTTATTAATGAAATATTTACATAATTGATGTTATAAATACCCAAATAAATGTAATTTGAGACTTTTTATGAATTACACTAATTTTATTGGTTAATATGACATTTTATTATATATTTAATTAAATTTTTTTGGACTAATCATGATGTCATTATTTTCACAAAAACCAATTACCAAATAGTGTCAAAATTGACATAAAATAGTTTTTTTTAAAAAATATTATATTATTAATTGTTATTTTATTCCTAAAAATCTAATTTTCGGCCAAATTACTTAGATAAGGATATATATATTAATAATTAACCACTTTGGGTTCGGTTGGCTTGTTATAGTATGTTTATTAACCATACAGTGTAAGAAAACAAAAAGACATGGTAATAGTTAAATTATTTAATTTGAGTTAAATGTAAATGATAAAAGAAATAATAGTAACCTAAAATTGTCTAAAACCTATTTTTTGAGATTATTCCGATCCATGCCCACCTTATCCTTTAAATAAATCAATTTTAAACTATTAAAAACCGAATATGACTTTATTATAAAATAATATTTTATGTTTTTTCTAAGGTGCCCCTCTCCTCCCTTATAAAGAGGGCACCCCATCCCTCATCTCTTCACACCCTTTTGATCCTTGAAGCTTGGCCAAACCATTCCATTTCCTCTTATAAACCTCTCTAGTTTTATCATAGAGGTTCTTGTCTTCTCAAATGACCAACTCTAGTGCCCTAAGAATAAGTTTAAAGGAGGTGCGCCGGGGAAGAGGTAATCTCTTCTACCGACTATTTCAAGATTCTTTCTTCTTATAATTTTTTAGTTGTTTCATTATATAGTATTAACATAAGTATCACTAATATATTATTGTGTTGTTATAAATATTAAACAATCCCATTTCACCTTCTATGTATCCTACAGAAAATGAAATAACCGCACGTGCGTACGTATGGAATACCGTCTCCACGCCATGGTGTAATCGGTTTGTCCACCACCACATTACTTGGATGGGTATAATGGTGTAAATAATAATTATATATAGTTATTATTAAATCATATTGTTTATGAAATAGTATATCATCCACTCTAATTCAAATAAATAATTATGTGAACGATATCATCGCTCGTGCGTACGTATGGATTATCGTCTCCACAACGAGATGATATTCATTCGCCATGTTAACCAATAAAGAATGATTATAAAGTATATATAATGAATATTAATGAAATATATGACATGAAAAAGGTAATGGATTTATGTATATATATATTTCATCTACTTACTTCCATGGAAGTCAATAAGGAAATGAAATCAATGCTCATGCGTACATACGACCTACCGTCTCCATGAACGGTGTATTTCATTTAATTTATATATCTATTATATATATATATACTGAATATTTATATTATATATAAAAAATGATTTATATTCTGTAAGTAATTAAAGAAATATATAAGTAATTGTAATATCAAGAACAACAATTCCAAACATATACGATAAATAAAATGATTTTACCCAAAACACGGCTTTAACATGGAACTTACAAAAGAACGGGTAATATAAAGTCATAAGTAAACCATATATGATATCATAACAATGAATATGATTTTTTCATAAGTCCATGTAATTATTTAAATAATTATACAGTAGTTTCGGATATGTATGAAGCATGTCGGACCTAAGGTAAGGGATAACATTTCGAATCTCGTTTTTATCCGAAATTGTTTATTCGTAAGTATTTTCTGGGGTTATATTTATCATCCATGTCCCTATTTTCTAAAAATGGTTTCATGTATTTTAAAATTTTTTTACCAATTTTTTACTTTTACTACATGGAATGTAAGGAATCTTTATTTTGATTACAATATGAGGTACTTTTTTACTTTTCTGGAAAATGTATGAGAAAAATGTTTTTTTAAATTATATGGCATGAACGGATTTTTACTATTTCATAATGCCTTATTTTAATGAAGTTTACACTACAATATTTAATGTGTATTTTCAATAAAAATCATTTATTTTAAATTTCCTGGCATTTTTTTAAAAGAAAAATGATTTTTAAGAAGAAATGATATTTTCCTCAAGAATTATTATCATGTGTTTAATAAAAACCATTTTCCATATAAGATGACATTGTTTCATATGTGTATGTTCCAAGTATAATATCTCAATGATTTACATGGATTCACTTTTCAATCACAAGAAGAAATTTCAAGATATTTAAATAATCAATTCATCTTCAAAAACAATTTAAAAAATGATTTTTGAATCAAATCGTCCCATACCACTGTCAAGATTTTAAGGGAATTATAATTTTAATACATTAATGTATATATAAATAAATACTCAAAACCATTTTTAAATCATGGACATTAATGCTAATTATTTATAATGATTAATCATTATATCATTTAAAACTAATATTTTTGTTAAAGAGTTCTTAACAAAATGAGAGACTCTTGAATACAAATAATTATGGAAGAAAATTTAATCAGAACTTTATAATATCATTAGAATATAGTTATTAAGGATATAATATTTAAAAGGACAGTATATACACCATATATGAGTGAATTGGTGCATAACAACAACGAAGTCTCAAAGGAAATGTATATTGAGATGAAATCCCTTATAAAGATGGTATCCTTAAATTAAGGAAAAATCAATCACATAATTATGTGTGAAAAATATAAATACACCCAATATTAGTGGATAGTATGTGTAAAACAAACATATTTAATTCACACATATTCATTGGATGACATATTCAATGAGTACAAGTTGAACCCAAAGAAATGAAATTGGGTTAAGAGGTTCCCCTGTAAACATTCGACGGCCTAACAATGTCACTTTAATATTCCGAAAATGAGTTGATGAGAAAAAAACGAAATATAATAACATGGATATATTTTTTACATCAATAAGTATATATAATAACATATCCCAACATTATAAGATGTAAGTTAAAAGGCATAATAAATAGAAGTCTTTTATAAAGAAGTTGGTGAATGGTTCGCTTACCGATTTGGAAACCTACAAAACATATGCCACATGAAATAAGGATCATACAATGAAGATTAAAATACTCATAAATGAAAGTATATTACATAAATATTACAATCATGGGTAGTACATACACCACACAGAAGGAAATAGTGGAAAAATGTAGCGTGAATGTCACGGGAATAAAAAGTGAGACGAAACCCTTTACCACATTGTAATCAACTGAGTTGTATGACCAAAAGTTAATAACCAACAAATGAATCACAGAATACCATGAATATAATGAGAATAATTATAATATATATATCAAATAGAAGTACACAATACAACAAATTCAATGAATAAGTGATGAACAATGGGAATCTCACAGAATTAAAAGTGAGATATTAAAAATCTCTTACAAAAAATCAGCAGCCTAACGGTGCCTCTAAAAAATTATTAAAATTAATTGATGAGAGTAAGAGGTGGTCTATCATCATATTAAAATACAAATTACAGTATGGTGAATACAAAATTACATCCTCCAACATAATAACATGTAGCATAAATGATATGACATAAAAGATTGTACTTTAAAAAAAAGAGACAGGTCAGATCCCTTAACTCGTGTCCGACATGACTCGATCGTTCTTTAATCTCATAAATAATAAACTAAAGTTAATTTATACTTTCTTAAGAACACTTTTCAAGTTTATTATTTCTTTAATATTACTTATTACCATGTTATAAACGTTATGTAATCAATTATGTTAATAACGTCCATTTTGTCGATATTTGGTACTGGAGTCAAAAATGGACTTCTTATAATCACATGTTTTTCATGTAGTCAATGGTTCTTGATATCCATAATGATATTAATAATTTGGATATCATATATATCATATATATCTAGTATATACATGTATTTATAACAGTACATAACATTGAGATGTAGGAAATTGAATTCATCATTCATAGAGACGGTAAGTCGTACGTACGCATAATCGCTACTTTCATTTCGATTTATTATATTATTGGAAATATAACATAATGATACATAGTTATATTATAATTCCAGTATAATATCATATATAATATCATTAACATCATCCTTTATACATCCCACATAAGGCATTAACGTATCAAATCACTTTGAGAGGGTGGTAGTCTGCACTTCCTCAAATGAGATTATCGTATTTACATACTATGGAAACCATAATGGCATGCTATAAATGGAAAATACAAAATCATAAAGAAAACATAAACATAATATATACAATATATAAATACAGTTCCATCATAATGGACACCATGAAAGGCGGTTGGAGATATTTGATCAATCATCGTTTCGTGAGACGTTAGTTTTCCATCCACAGAAACTTTATGTTCTTCATCCATTAGATGGAGGTGTGTGTAAGTGTAGCCTGAATATTTCTCATAAAAACATCATATTATATTTAGGATAATTATTTTGTTTCAAAATAAATTAATAAAAATATTTTAGGGGTTGGAGAAGTAAAATAAAAGAAAATAAATTAAGAGAAACTATTACCTTTAATTTGGTTAACATCCTTTGGTTTGAACAAAAAGGAATTCTTGAAGTGCCTTCTACCTAATGTTAGCCTTCTAGGGGTAGGATAGGTATTTAGGGAGATTAATCGGTTAGAGTTTGGATGAGCCAAATGTCTTGAGAGGTGTGAGTAATTGGATAGAAGTGGTATCCTTATATAATGGGGAGGAAGGACTCTTTAGGAAAGTGTGAAACTATTATTTTATTATATAATTATATTCGGTTTCATGTGGTCCAAAAATCATTAAAGATGAAGATAATATGACTCATGGTAGAAATAAAATCATCCAATCAGAATTTGACATGTTTTGAATATTATTGTAATCATTATAATCATACTTATTTAAATGATTTATTAATGAGGTAAATACTGCATCATTATTATGTCGTAATTAATTTAATTTATTTGTTGTCTAAAAATTATTAAAAAATACCATGATGTAGGAAATATTTTTATCCTTCCACTGAATATTTATAGTTGAAAATATGACTTATATAACACCATATAAAAATTAATTACTAAAATATTTATGTTAATGTCAATTTTGTCTTTACATTAAATTAATTAATCTAAATTGTCATTATCACAACCATGTGGCTCAATGGGGTCCCATAATCGACCCAAATATGACCATGGTCTTTAATGACTCAACAAATAAGGTTTGGACAAGTGTTAACGTAATATTGAATTATTATAATATTCTTTTTCCCTTGAATTAACCTATTTACCAGTAACGGCTGTAAATAAGTCAAAAGTTACTCTTAACCAAAAATTAATTTCGTCTTAATGAACCAAATTTTACTTCCTTATAACAACCATGTATGTCGTATTTTTTAAATTCAATTCATAGAAGTGGTAAAATTTAATTTAAAGGTAATGTCAGTTTTTTTAACTACCACTAAGTGGTTTCACTATTCATCAAAAAATGAAGTTTTTTAGAAAATTACCAACAATTCAGGCCAAGAAATATTTTATATTACAAATTCATAAATGATGTTTATTTTCCAAATTAAAAACATATAATTGGAATTAATTATTTTTAAAATTAATTCCAGTTATCAAAACAAATAGCGTGTTTTAATGAAACAATAACTATCAAAAGATTGATACTTGTTTATGTCCAATTTCAATTTGAAATTAATTCCAATGACCAAAATTGGATTAAATGGTAAAAATATATTCTAATTACACTTTAAAACCAATTAAAATCATAATCTATCCACATAAAAAAATTATATTGAAACACAGTTTTGAATTAAAATACAATATTTTTCACTATTCTTTAGTAAATGAACTTTATCAGAAAAATTCCAAAAATTTACACAAAGTAAATTTTGATGCCCCAGTCTAAAGAATTATTTTATTTGGTCAAATAGAATGTATTAAAGTGACCAAAATTATATTTAATGAGGGTTCTCCATTAAAAGTTGTAAAATTGGCCTTTTAATGTAAATTATGCATAAAATTAAATTCATTCATATTTTAGGCCTCTAACATTTTATTGGATAAATGTAAATACATTTAACAAACATGTATAATCATATTTTAGTTAGGTTTATTAATTCCTGCCAATACAACAACTAGGAGATAACTACCATTTAAAATAATAATATTAAATTGTTAGTGTGAAACGTATGATTTCAAAGAAACCCGTTGTTGCGTATCTGGTACGCTATCGAACATAGAAACCCATTTAAAGTAAAATTAATGTTTAATTCAAAAATATTAATAAATTTGAGAATTTCATATTCTTTATTTACCTGGGATGTTACATCCTTCCCCCCTTTAGGGAGTTACGTCCTCTCAATTTTTAAATTTTGCTCAAAAACTTCATTAAATGCCCCACATTGGAAAAGAAGAAAATTAAACTATAACTTTAAAAGAAATAAAGAAAAGTTCAATGGTCACCAGAGACAACAGATACTCAGATTCCATGAAAAAATGGATATGGAAGAAAAAAATAAAGTGTCATGTTCTGATGGAGAGTGTTAGAATACATGTTTATGAGAAAGTTAACCACCAGAAAATCCCAAACCTGTGATGGGTTAAACGGTATTTGATTCCCCAGTAATAAAAGTCAACAGACAATTTTTTTTTGTTTTATGTTACATTTAATTGATTAATTTATTTATGAGCTTAACTAAATCATAAAGAAACATACATACTTGTCATGTAGACTTTCATCTCTTACTAGATTTCTTACACAAACTCGTATTTTCACCAAAATATTTGTATTTAGGATGACTTGTTCGCATTAAGAGTTCTATAATCAACTTCGAGAGAATCACCTAATCCCCAATATATGAACAATATATTTCCCATGACTTTAGAAATTAACCAAAAACAAAATGGTTAGTAAAGGATCAGATAATCCCCAAAAAGGAAAAAATTTTACATAAAGAGAAACTACTCTTAATCTAAAATATTTGTCTAACAAAACCGAAAGTTCAACAAAGACCATTCAATAAACAATTGTCCCTAAAATTCTTCAAAATTAATCCAAACTGTGATTGTCACTCAATTCTCATAATGATTTAATTACATAGACTTCCAAGATACATCTTAACATTTATCTCCAAGTAACACTAGTTACTCATAAAGTCTCATATTGAAAAGTAATTAACCTAATCACATATTCTCCCATATAGGTTATTCATTTTACTAAATAAATCAAATCATAATGTGTCCATAATAAAAACATTGATTCTTCAATACTAAAATTTTAACCATTATTCCACAATTGAAATCACATAGTATTCTATCTTCTTTAGTCATATAGTATTTCCTCAAAAGAGAGAACGTCTTCAACAACAACCATTTATCACTTAATCACTAAATCATTTTTCAATACTAATTATATCCATTTGATAAAACATACGTTCAAAAAATAAACTTATTCTTGTTCCATAAAAACATTTTATTAAAATAATAAGTCATACTAACTAGGGACTTCAAGTAGGATTGTGGTAGGCGATGCACCTTTGTCACCTTTCAGTTGTGGGTTCGATTCCTGCAGCCTTACCGGATGTGACGGGTTGTCACCCATCCTACGGGTTGTCCTTTTTATAAAACTCAAAAATAACCCTAACATGTTTTAACCTCAATGGTTTCCTTATACCTCTCATTTTCATTCAAATTCATTATGATCTCATTATCATAATTCTTGAAGTCTTATTTCACCAACAGATGATAAAATAAAACAATCCCCAAAATGAAGAACAACATACCTTGATAATGGTGTCCATTTGGTTTTATCGTCTTCTTGTTCACATAGGTAGAAGGTCCACACATTTCAAAATGATTTAAATATCCTTCCAAATCATTTTCTTCCTCCATCTAAATACACCTTGTATAACATGGGTCATATGGGTGTTCACAAAAAAATAGTTTTGGAAAACAATCATGTATCAGATATAATTTCAAAACATCTGATAAAACAAGATTTCTATAAAACATTCGAACCAAATTTTAGTTGAAACATTCAATTAACGGTCCATTTAAAATACCATAAGTATGTGCTGAGAGATTATATTTTAAAATCAAATATAAATAGCTTGCACAGGGGTCTCCTTCTTCAGTGCCTTTTTTAAAATCATAATATGCTTCAAAATCATTTGATAAGGTAATATATTTGAAAATTACTTGATAATATTTTCCTTTCATGAAAATATGAGAATATTCTGAAAATAATATTTTTCTAATTACAACCCATGATCCCCGATGATAAAGTTGTATAGTGGAGGTGTTTGATATCTCAAAAAATTTCTTTCAAGTGAGTTGTATGATAGAAAAAGTTTCACAATCATCAAAACATGACTTTGAAATAATTATTGCAAGCATGTCATCCAGAAGATATAGGAATATTATTTGAGATCCTCATGCTTCCATTTGTAAATGACTTTACTTGATCTGAAAAATTTGTAAAACAAGGATTTAAAATAATAGATAGGGACTAACCATATGTCTAATTAAAATTCCTAATCCCTAAAGTTGTCTAAACTGACCTCTGATACCAACTATAATGACCCAACCTTAAAATATTACATAATCATTAATTAAATGAATAATTTACATTGAGGATCTTTTTCGGATTAGAGTTTTAGAGATTTAGGCCATAACTATTACATTTCATAATATTAAAAAGTAGACGATTCCTCCCAGTATCATTTTTTTTACAAAACATGAAATCTTGAGAAAAATAGTCATGTCTAGTTCCATCTTTAAGACATGATGAATTTTCCATGATCCCATCCTTGACCCTATTCCACATTTTTCCCTGTGAAAAAACATTTCAAAAACATGGGATGAGCATAAAAATCTCAGTAAGGGATACACAAAGAAGTAAAAATGTTAGTTTTTCAAAACAACAAGTAAATCATGAATACCTTAACATAAGTAATACTTTTCACCTTTATGAAGTAGTAAATACTCTTCACTGAATAAAAGATCATTACTTACCGTTTTGTAACGAAAATATTAACATAAAACCCATATAAAGAACCCATAACTTATAAAGGTAAATTGGGACATAAACATCCTTAAATGGAATAACCATACAGTTGACTTCCACACATATTACTAAATGTAATAGCCTTATGACTTACTTCCATACCCAATGCATTAGTGGTTATAACCTAACCACCCATCCTGGAATTCACGGAACCACCTGTCATATGATTTATCGTGTAACCACCCCTCAAATTTCCAAGTACCATAATAACACATATAATATTTCAAATATAGACATTTCACCAATAATATTTCATTTTCAATCACAAGAAGTAATTTCAAGATATTGAAATAATTAATACAACTTCAAAAACCATTTAATATAAGGATTTTTGAATCAAAGTGTCCCATACCACTGTGAAGCGTTTAATGGAATTATAATTTTAAAACATTAATGTCCATATAAATAAATACTCAAAACCATTTTTAAAACATGGACATTAAATATAAATATATAGAATGATAAATCATTAAAACATTTAAAAATGATATTTTTGTTAAAGAGTTCTTAACAAAATGAGAGACTCTTGAATACAAATAATTTGGAATAACATTTAATCAGAAATTTATAATATCATGAAAATAAAGGGATTCATGATATAATATTTCAAAGGACAGTACATACACCATATAATAGTGAATTGGTGTATAACAACAATGATGTCTCAACAGAAATGTAAATTGAGATGACATCCCTTATAAAGATGGTATCCTTAAATTATGGATAAATAAATCACATAATTATCTATGAAAAATATTAATACACACAATATAATTGGATATAAAGTGTAAAACAATCAGAGTTCATTCACACATATTCATCGGATGACATAATCAATGATTACAAGTTGAACCCAATTAATTGAAATAGGGTTAAGATGTTCCCTTGTATAAATTCGACAGCCTAACTGCGTCACATTAAAATTCTGAAAATGAGTTAATGAGATAAAAAAAGGAAATCTCATCACTTGAATATAAATTTTACATCAATAAGTATATATAATAACACATCCCAACATAATAATATGTAAATTAAAAAACATAACAAAAATAATTCTTTTATAAAGAGGAGGGTGAATAGTTCCCTTACCGATTTGGTAACTTACAAAACATAAGCCACATGAAATAAGGATCATACCATGATGATGTAAATAATCATAAATGAATTTATATTAAATAAAACGTACAATAATGTGCAGTACATACACCACACAAATGGAAATAGTCTAAATTATAGCATGAATCTCACAGGAATAAAAAGTGAGATGAAACCCTTTACCACCTTGTAATCAACTGAGTCGTATGACCAAAAGTTAAAAACCAACAAATGAATCAAAAAATACCATGAATATAATGAAAATCATGATAATATATATATCAAATGGAAGTACACAATACACCACATGCAATGAATACATGGCCAATAATGGAAGTCTCACAAAATTAAAAGTGAGATAAGAAAATCCCTTGCAAAAAATCGGCAGCCTAATGGTGCCTCTTAAAAATTATTAAACTGAATTGATGAGAGTAAGAGGGGGTCTGTCATCATATGAAAATAAAAATTACAGTATGGGGAATATAAAATAACATCCTCCAACATACGAACATGGAGAATAAATGAAATGACATAAAATAGGGTACATGAAAAGAATAAGAGAGGTTTGATCCCTAATCTCGTGTCTGACATAACTAAATCATTCTATAATCTCATGAATAATAAACTGAAGTTAATTTCTACTTGATTAAGAACCTTTTTCAAGTTTCCTATTTCTTCTATATCACTTATTACCATGTTATAAACATTATGTAATCATTTATGTTAATAACGCCCATTTTGTCGATATTTGGTACTAGAGTCAAAAATGGACTTCTTATAATCACATGTTGTTCATGTGGTCAATGGTTCATTATATCTATAATGATATTAATTATTTTGATATCATATATATCATATATATCCAGTATATACGTTTATTTATAATAGTACATAACATTTAGAGGTAAGAAATGAAATGCACCGTTCAGGGAGACGGTAAGCCGTACTTACGCATGAACACTACTTTCATTTCTATTTCTTATTTTAATGGAAATAAAACATAATGATGAAAATGTATATTATAATTCAAGTATAATATAATATATAATATCATTAACTCTATCTTTTATACATCCCATATAAGGCATTAACAAATCAAATCACTTTGAGGGGGCGGTTGTCTGCACTTCCTCAAATGATATTATCGTATTTACCCACTATGGAAACCATTAAGGCATGCAATAAATGGAAAATACATAATCATTAAGAAAAAATAAACATAATATATAACATATATAAATACAGTTCCTACATAATGACCACCATGAGAGGCGGTTAGAGATATTTGAACAATCATCGTTTCCTGAGGCGTTACGTTTCCATCTACAAAAACATTATGTTTTTCATCCATTAGATGGAAGTGTGTGTCAGTGTAGCTTGAATAAATCTCATAACAAAGTCCTAGTATATTTAGGATACTAATGTTGTTAAAATATAATGGAATAAAAATATTTTAGGGTTTGGAGAAGTAAAATAAAAGAAAACAATTTAGGAGAAACGGTTACCTTTAATTTGGGTAACTTCCTTTGGTTTAAACAAAAAAGACTTTTTGAAGTGCCTTCTGCCTAAGGTAAGGCTTCTAGGGGTAGGAGAGGGATGTAGGGAGATTAATTGGGCATTTTTTGGAAGAGATAAATGGCTTGAGAGGTGTGAGGAATTGGATAGACGTGGTCTCCTTTTATAAGGGGGGGGGGGGGTGCTCTTTAGGAAAGTGTGAAACTATTATTTTATTATATAATTATATTCAGTTTCTAATGGTCCAAAAATCATTAAAAGTGAAGATAATATGACTCACTATCGAAATAAAATCATCCAATCAGAAATTGACATGTTTTGGATATTATTTTAATCATTATAATCTTACTTATTTAAATGATTTATTAATGTGGTAAATACTGCATCATTATTATGTCATAATTAATTTAATTTATTTTATGTCTAAAAATTATAAACAAAATACCATGTAGGAAATATTTTTATATTTCCAATTAATATTTATAGTAGAAAATATGACTTATATAAAACCATAAAAAATGTAATTACTAAAAGATTTTTGTTAATGTCAATTTTGTATTTACATTAAATTAATAAATCTAAATTTTCATTATCACACCCAATTGGCTCAATGGGGTCCCAAAATCGACCCAAATACGCCCATGGTCGTTATTGACTCAACCAATAAATTTTGGACAAGTGTTAAGGTAATTTTGAATTATTATAATATTCTTTTTACCTTGAATTAACCTATTTATCCTTAACTGCGGTAAATAGAAGTCAAAAGTTACTATTCACCAAAAAATATTTTCATCTTAATGAACCACATTTTACTTCTTGATAAAAGCCATGTATGTCTGATTTTTGAAATTAAATTCACAGAAGTGGTAAAATTTCATTTAAATGAAAACGTGAGTTTTTTAACTACCACTAGGTGGTTTCACTATTCATAAAAAATTGATGTTTTTCAGAAAATTATCAAAAATTCATCCTAATCTATATTTGATATTATGAATTCAAAAATGATGTCTATTTTTATAAATTAAAAACATAGAAGTGGAATTAATGAATTTTATAATTAATTCCCATTATCAAAAAAATAGCGTGATTTTAAGAAACAATAACTATCAGAATATTTATACAAATTTATGTCCAATTTTCAAAGTAAAATTAATTCTAATGAGAAAAATTGTATTAAATGGTAAATATATATTATAATTACACTTTAAAACCAATTTATGAGATAATATAACCATGTAAATAAATTAGATTAAAACACCGTTTTGAATTAAAATACAATATTTTTCACTATTTATTAGAAAATGAACATTATCAGATAAATTCCAAAAAATTACACATAGTAAATTTTGACGTCCCCATTCTAAATAAAGATTTTATTAGGTCAAATTGAAGGTATTAGGGTGACCAAAATTAGATTTAATGAGGGTTACCATTAAAAGGTGGTAAATCGGCCTTTTTATGTAAATTATTCTTAAAATTTGATTCATTCATATTTTTAGCCTCTAAATATTTATTGTATAAATGTAAATATATTTTACAAACATTTATAATCATATTGTAGTTGATTTTATTCATTACCGACAATACCACTACTAGGAGTTAACTACGATTTAAAATAATAATATTATATTATTATTGTGCAACGTAAGATTTCAAAGAAACCCATTGTTGCGTATCTGGTACGCTATCGAACATAGAAACCCATTTAAAGTAAAATTAATATTTAATACAAAAATATTAATAAATGTGATAATTTCATATTCTTTATTTACCTTGGATGTTATAACAGTATATTCCCTAAATCTCTTAGGAGAAAAATTATCACTTACCTCCATCATTTTACCCAATAAATTTGAGAGCTATCTTGGGATCACCCGCCCTATTTTTATCATGGAACCACCTGTATATGTAAAAAATTCCCATGAACCATAAAATATTCATAACACATAAAACAAACAAAAAGGACATATAATATTCACACATTTCAATCACACTATATGATTTATATATACCGACATAACAAATCCATTATCAAAAAAATTTTCATTACCAAAATATGTAAATGATTATATTGTATTTATTTTCAAATTAAAAACATTACAACTTCTTAAGGAAGCCAAATATCAAATAATATTCCATGCAGTAGAAATGGCTGTTGTCACCACTTACGTAAAAATAAAAATTTCTTTTTGTCATATAGTAAAACACCTCCTAGAAAATAGATTCACATTGAATAAAATGAAAATAAAATGGTGTTTATAAAATGTATAAAATATGGTCATGTATAAAAAAAATATTCCTCAATGAAAAGAGATTGCTACAAAATCCCTTACCACATGTCCAATTTTACCATTTAATTATTTAATCTCATGAATATTAAATAAATGTTAATTTATAAATTCTTAAGAACAATTTTCTAGTATATTATTCCTTTCATATCACTTAGTACAATTTTATAGACAATATGTAATAATTTATGTTAATATCAATTGTTTTATCGATATTTGGTACTTGAGTAAAAATAAACTCATTTTAATTAGAAGTGGTTCATGTGTTCAAAATTTCATCATCATTAGATTAATATTAATTATATTGATATCATATATATCATATATATCTAGTTTTCTAATTTATTTATAATATAACATGAGATTTGGAGATAAGAAATAAAATGCACCATTCATGGAGATGGTAAGTTGTACGTACGCAAGACCGCTACATTCATTTCAAGTATGTATTTAACAGAATGAAAAATTAATAATACAATGTTATATTATAATTTCAGTTTGATATCATATATAATTTCAGTAACTCCATCTTTTATAGGTTCCACGTATTTCATGAATGAGTCGTATCACTTTTAGGGGGTGGTAGTTTGAACTTCCACCAATGAAATTATTCATTTATCCATTATGGAAACCATAGTGGTATGATATAAATATAAAATACCAAAGAATAGAAACAATATAAATATAATATATATCCCATATAAATACATTTCCTTAATTATAGCCACTATAAGAGTCGGTATGAGAGAATTGAAGAATCATCGTTTTATGAGGTAGTAGTTCGTCTTCCATAGAAACAATATGTTCATTACAAATTAGATGGACATGTGTGTTTGTGATGTTTGAATCCTTCTCATAACAACAACCTAGTATACTGGGGATACTGTTGTTTTTATAAATGATGGGAATAAAAAGTGTTATGGGGGTTGGAGAAGTAAAATAAATGAAAAGAACATAAGATAAGACATTACCTTTAAACCAGTTAACTCCCTATGGTTTGAACCAAAAGGATTTCTAGAAGTGATTTCTTCCAATGTTTAGGCTTCTAGGTGGAAGAGAGTGATATATAGAGCTTATTTGGGAAGAGGATGGATGAGACAATAGGCTTGTTGGGTTTGTGTAATTTTTTATAGTTGAGGGATTTTTATAAGGGGAGGAGGGGCTCTTTAGAAAAGTTTGAAAGTATTATTTTATTATATAATTATTTTCATTTTAAAAAGGTCCAAAACATATTAAAGTGGAAGATAAGATGAATTTTTTTCGAAATAAAACCATTCCATAATAACTGAATGTGTTTTGGATATTGTTTTAATCTTTAAAGTCTTATTTATTTAAATCATTTTTTAATTAGGTAAGAACTTCACCATTATTGTGTCGTAAATAATTTTATTTATTTGATTTATAAAAATGGTAAAAAAATTCCAGGTTATTGGAAATAGTTTTATAATTATAATTAATATTTAATGTAGAAGAGATTACTTATATAACCCAATGTAAAAATTGATTTACTAAAAAATGTATTTTTATGTCATTTTTTTCATTACTATAAATTAATTAATATAATGTGTCATTAGAACTTTTATGTGGATCCATGGGGTCCCAAAATAGACCCAAGGATTCCCATAGTGGTAAATTCATCTACCAATAGAGTTAAGGCACATTTAAAGGTAATTTAATATTATTATTATAATATTTATTTACCCTTCTTTACTAGTTTTAGCATATAACCACGGTAAATAAAATATTTATAGTAGTAAATATTCTTAATGAATAAAAATAAAAGTTAACTATTTACACAATTTTGTGCTCCAAATTCCAAATATGTAATCCATTTTTCAAAATTGAAAACACATAAGTGTATAAATTAATTTAAAATTATTTCTCATTGTCAAAACAAAAAACGCGTTTTAATGAAATAATACCTATTAAAAGATTGACACTGTTTTATGTCCAATTTCGACGAGAAATTACATCCAATGATCAAAATTGGATTAAATGTTAAAAAAATAATCAAATGACTTATTATAAAATAATTAACAAGGTAATCTATAAATATAATTTAATTAGATTAAAAACCAGTTTGGAATTAAAATGCAGTATTTTTCACTATTCATTAAAAAAATGAACATTATCAGAAAAATACCAAAATAACATCGAAAGATAATATTGATTTAGAGATTATAAATAAATATTTTATATACTCAATTAGAAACATTAAAAGTGGTAAAATCTATATTTAAAAAGGGATCACCATATATAGGTGGTAAATCGACCTTTTAATGAATATTAGAGTGTTTATGCATGATTTTTGATTCATTGTCATTTTAAGCATCTAAAATTTAATGGATAAATGTAAAAACATATTACAAACATGTATAATTTTATCGTAGTTAGTTATATTCATTCCCACCATAAAATTGGCTAGGTGTTAACTACCATTTTAAATGGTAATATTATATTATTATTTTCCATTCTAACTTAACATGGGATATAATGTTAGATTTCAAAAAAAACTCATTGTCGTGTATTTGTTACAACATTGAATATGTAATCTAAATTAATCTATCATTAATATTTAATTCACCATTATGTAAATAATTTTGAAATTTTCTTATTCTATATTTAGCTTGTATGTTACATCCTTCCCCCCATTTTGAAATTCTTTCCTCGCAGTTTTAATCACTTATCAAATAAATGGGGTATTTAACCCTAATTGAATTTTCATATTCTTGTGTTCTGTCTTCTACCGTATGGTTTTTCCACCAATCCATTACCTAAAAAATTACCTTATTCCACAATAGTTTCTCTATTTAGTCAAGAATCTAAATTGGTTGTTCCTCATAGGAGAGAATCTCTTCCAACTGAACAACCATTTGGCTCAAAACATGATATGGATCTGGAAAATAATTTTTTCAACATTGAAAAATGAAAAACATTGTGTACCTAGGATAAAAATGGATGTAATGCCACTATATATGAAACTGATCCTACTTTCTCAATGATTTCAAAAGGACCAATGAACCTTAGACTCAACATTCCATTCTTTCCAAAACACATCACACTTTTCAATGGAGAAACATTTAGAATTATATGATCATATACCTAAAATAAAAGATCCTTCCTTTGGTTATCCGCATAATATTCTACATACTCTGATCTATTCTCATGTGATTCTGAATTAATTGAGCTTTTTCTGCCTCCTCTTCTTCCAATTCTGGTCCAATCAATATCCTTTCGACTACTTCATCCAAAAAACCATGATTTCAACACTTATTACCATATAATGCCTCAAATAGAGCCATCTATATGGTAGAGTGAAGACATTTATTATAAAAAAATAAACAAGAGAAATATATTTGTCCCATCATCCCTTGTTATCCACTGACCAAGCATGTATCATATCCTCCAATGTATGAATTTTTCGTTCTAACTAACAATGTGATTGGAGATGAAAAACTATACTAAAATTTATTTATGTAACCGATGACTTATGAATGCCTTTCCAAAAGTTCAATGTAAACCTGGGATCACAATCAGATTCAATGGAGAGAGAACTCCATCAAACCTGACTATCTATTTAATATATCACCAATAATGATGATCTGGGGGAATTATATATTTAATAGGAAGGAAATGATCATATTTAGTCAATCGGTCAACAACAACTGAGATTACAATATTACCTCGAGATGTCTTTGGTAATCCTTCAATGATTTCCATGGATATATTTTCCCATTTCGACTCTGGAACCAGTAAAGAATGAAGAATCCCAATCAGTTATTGCCTCCCTTATTTAACCTGCTGACCAGTGAAACACATCACAACAAATTCAACAATATCTCTTTTTATTCCATCCCACCAGTAATACTCCTGAAGATCATTGAACATCATAGTACTACTAGGATGTACCGAAAACAATGAACTATGATTTTCAAATTACAACTCATTATTTAACTGTGTATTACAAGGAACACATAATCTCTTCCCAAAACTCAAAACACAATCTTTATCATTGTTAAATTCAGGTAAACTACCCTACTGAACTAACTCTACCTTTTTATGCAACTCACTTTCTTCCATGTTTTCATTCTTAATTTTGTATGATATAGATGATTTCGCTATCACCTATTACAAAACTGAGGAATTTATAGCAACGAAAACTTTAATGCCAATGTTCATCAAGTATTTAATCAAAATAACTTGTTCAAAATTAACACGCTTATTGTTGCATTACATTTTCAACTCAAAGAATCAACCTATTTATTTTCCTTTCCTTGACCGAAATGAAATGTGCAATCATAATCCTGGATTAATTCCAGCAATCTCCCCTATCTCATGTTATATTAATTTTATGTAAATATATACTAAAAACATTTTTGGGCAGTATATATTTTATATTTTACTCATTACAGATGATGCCTCCAAATTATTAAATAAAAATAAAAAATAGATAATTCCAAATCATGTGTAGTGTAATTTAACTCATTAGGTTTCAACCAATTGGAATCATATGTTATTACCCAATCATTATACATTAGGACAAAAACAATTCCTTTTAATGAAGCTACATTGTAGATAAAAAATTCACCATTTCAAGAAGGTGGTGCCAAAATTGGAGCATTAATCATTCTTTTTTTACCATTCTTGAAATCATTCATCACATTCGTTTTTTCAAATGAACATAACACCTTTTCATGTTATCATAGTCTGTGGTCTTGATAATGATGAAAAAATTTCCACAAACCTCTAGTAAGAACCTCAAACCAAGAAAACTACACATCTCAGTTATATTTGTGGGTATTGGCCATTCTTCAACAACTTTTGTCTAAGTAGGATCAACAATTTTTCCATTTTATGAAACAATGTGACCATAGAATGATATATCTTTTAACCAATCCTCATACATGCTGAATTTCCCATACATTTTCTTTTCTATTATGGCATTTAATACAACCCTTAAATGAATTTCGTTGTCCTCTTTAATTTTAGTGTAACCCAAATATCCTCAATGAACAAAACCACAATCTTATCTAAGAACTCCCAGAAAGTACTATTCATATAATCATTGAATACAACAACTGAATTGGTTAATCCAAAAGGAAAAAGAAAAAATTCAAAATGGCTATATCATGTAGGAAATGAGATCATCATAATGTATGATTCATTTACAATCAACTAATATAATCCCAACCACAAGTCAATATTCAAAAACTTATGAAATCCCAAGAGCTTAATAAACAATTAATAGATATGAGGTATATGATACTTGTTCTTAATAGTGATCCTATTTAATTATATATTATCGATGAAAAGTATCATTTAATCGACATTCATTTTTTTTGAAAGAGAGAAACACCACATGGTTATGTGCTAGGTCAAAATAAAATTTAATCTAATAACTCCTATAATTGCTTATTTAACTCCAATAGTTCAATTTGAGCCATTTGATTAGGGGGTTTTGAAATTTTCTTAGCATAAGGATATATGTTGATAATAAATAAAACTTCATAAAAATGTATTATAATAATATGCTAATCAAGAAAAACATCAAGATACTCATTTTCCACTTTAACATCATTAACCTAAACAATTCCTTTGTTCTGAACAATATGTGAAAGGTAACATTCATTTCCAAATTTTAATAGTTTCTCAGCATCCTGTTATGTTATCCAAAGTAATGTTTCATTCATGTACACAAACATATATTCATTCCGAAAATAAACCTCTTTTTTCATGAACCATCCCCCGGGACCTATATCGTTACTACCCCAAGCCCGCCTTCCATAGGACAGGGGCTGGCGACTGGCACAAAAGGCGTAATTCTCTAAACTGGGATAGAATTTCCCTAACAACACTAATCAAACAAAACAGAGATTTCAACTATAATTAAAAAACAATGTAAAATTGTATGAAAAAGATGGTTCTGAATGTAAAGTGGTTGGAAATACAAGCCCAAAAGTAAATTACAACAAAATTAAAAAGCTAGTATAACATAAGAAAAGATGTAATTCAGCTACAGGGTCGTCCCCTAGAATTCCCACCTGATGGATTGGTACAATTGGCCTCCTCAGCACCTGATGCCCGTCTGTCTTCTCCATGTACGTCTCTCCAAGTGGTCCACCTCCGTGTACCCTCTAGTTATGCTACTCTCTTCCCCGATCAACGTTGTCTGTCGTCTGCAACCAACATAACAGGTGCGGGCATAGCCTGTGCAGGGGTGAGTATAATGATGCTTAGTAGGGGACCCTGAGACCCCATAATGTCTCCCAGAATTCACTAAGGTTAAACCACAGTAGTAAGATGAAATCATGATCTATCAACCATCCCTACTTAGGTATATTACTATACATATACCTAAGTTAACAATCAGGGTCCTGCTCCAACACTCGATCCCAATAAAACCCATTCCAAGAAGGTTGTAAATTCAATAATCTCAATGATTACAACTGAAAGACAAGACTCAACTCTCACAGGTATACAACTCGTGAAGAGCGGTAGAAATGATTAGATGTAACCACTGAATCATCTCCTTTGTCGAACCCCCATAGGATCCTCAAATAGTATCAGCACTGTCAAACCTGGGGAGGATCCCAGTACAGAAGTCATCACTGCCAAACCCACGGAGGATCCTGGTCCAGTACCGTTACTGTCGATCCCACGGAGGATCCTGGTATATTATCGTCGCTATTGAACCCAAAGAGGATCCCAATACATTAGTAGGTCCATGTAGGATCCTATCATCTCAGTCGCAGCCAGCCATAGGGTTCCCACACACAACACCCTCGATTATGGGAGGGTCTACTGCTCAAACCAAGTGTCGATACATCAACTACCAAGTAGTCTCTAGTTGATGTATCCCATAGTTTCGTCTCATCATAAAGAACACAACGTGATAAACGGTGCGTCAATCGGATGTCTGGTCTGTGAGTTACTTGCATTTTCAATCTAGGGGCCAGATTGGATTTTAGGATCAAACCAAACTGACCATACCCCAACTGTGTCCAATGCTCAAGTGGGGTATGCCAAAAAAACCGCTACACTCCCAGTATTCTATCGCCGCAGGAGATTCCTCAATCGGACACATGTAGCACAAGATAGGGGCGAAAAGGTGTAAACCGGCTAAACGGGTCCAGCTCCGGTCGGTCCCTAGTCGGACCGACGTAGCCCTACCCAGTTCGGACCGGGGTTTGACCTGGTCCGTGGGGTCGGACCAGTATGTGGAAGTCTCCCAACCTAAGGGGGTGGCTCGATCGAGGGGGTGTCCTGGCCCGATGGCGGCCCGGATGAGGGCGTCCTGGCGGCCTGCCCTAGCCATGCCCAAGAGGGGAGGCACGCACCCCCGGGAACCCGAATAGTTGAAGCATTCAGGTGGAACCAAACCGACTCCAGGTGGTGCTGGTCCAGCACACTAGGACCCAACGGGGTCCAGAACTTCCCGACAAGCTCGAGTGGATAGCCGCTTCATGCCATGGTGCGGCGCGCCGGTGCCATGCCCCACCACTGTGGCATGCCATGTCCGAAGCTTCACAGCTCTGCCAGTGTAGTGCGAAGGCCCCGAACCCCTTCGTCTTGGCCCACCATGGCCGTGTATCTCTACTGGCCTCCAAGAGGCACGATGGCTCCACACACGTCTGCGCCTTCCCATCGTGGTCGTGACTCTCCTTCCATGTGGCATGGTGGTGCATTCTCTCTTGGTGACCCAGAGACTTTGTGTCACCGGTTCCCTTGTGACCAATCCAACACCCGTCACGTTGCTCTGCCTCTGTCTCATCAAACGATAACAAACTCGGGGAATGGTCGGGCCATGTTCGTGCAGTCTAATCTCTCTATATTTCCTTGATATCAAATAACATATCTCAACAGTCATTAGAACAACGAAGAACTGAAATAATACTCATACATAAAACAACTCAAATCCCTCTACCACGATTGCCGACGATCGTTGACGAAGTTGCGGATGGCGGATGTCATTCCGTCAATGTCGGAGTAGGAAGATCTCATAAGAGATGAGTCGATATGATGTCATCAGCGTACTTCATGGGCAGTGGTGCTTACCATTATTTCCATGGATGAAGAAGGAAGAAGATGGTGTTTGTCGTTCTTCGGTGGTGAGGGGCGTTCTTTATTGGAAGGATAATGAGTCTCCAAAGTTCTCCAAGCCCTCCTCTCTCAATGTTCCACCAAAATAATGTTTCCAACCCAAAAATAATAAACTATATATTATTTTAATGGTTAGAAATAATACAAAAGGAATCAAATAAATTAAGTTATTTCTCATAATTAAATTACTAGAGTTGGCTCATTAAATGGTGGGGGAAGGTGAAGAGGCTCTCCAATTAATTGGGGTTTTAAAGATCATGTGGGACCCACCTCATTGATTGCAAGAGACGTTTAAAATTAGGGTGGGCCCCACTAAATAATATCCTCCCAAGGGATGTTATGTGTTGGTGGGCCCCACCTATAACCTTTATATGGAGGTTTTGACACCAAGATAAAAATAAAGTTAACACTTTCTTTTTATTCAATTTAGTTATAACCCCCAAAAATCTAACATCCATTCTCGTTAGAACACAACTGTAGTGAAAGACTCACTATGCAATCACCGACACTGCAAGTTCAACGGTGCCCTTGGATTTCAGTTCCTAGCACTGGTTCAAAAGTTATTAAAACCTTCTCGCACGTTTACTGAATGTACCCGAACAAATCTTCAGAAATTGATTCCGGGTAGTCCAGGCCTCGGAATCAAGCACCGTCAGAAACTGAGGACTCGTAAAATTCCCATGTATTTAATAAAAAAATTCATTGTATTTTAGGGTCTAAAAATTAGCCACACTTCAGGGGTTTACGTCCCCGTATGATACAAATCGCACTAAGGAATCAAATGGTGGTACTGAGCACGCATCTGAACCTCCCTCTCCCATGTGCTCTCCTGGAGGTTCCCGTACTGCCAGCAAATGTGTAGCAGAGGTATCGACCATCCACGATGGACCTTCACCTGTCAATCCTCAATCTCCACTAGAACCTCCATGAAAGTCTCCCTGTCATCGATGTCCAGCTCTCCATGATCGAGGAAGTTGAAAGGGTCGTGCACGTATCCCCTCAGCAGAGATATGTGGAAGAATTCATGCACCCAGTTCAACTGAGGTGGAAGATCTAAGCAGTAAGCCACCTCGCCTACTCTATTGCGGACCTAGAAATTTCTGATGAATCACAGAGATAAATTTACACCTCATCCAAATCTCCATAGACCTCATCAATGTTAGACCCTTAGGAAGACGTGGTCACCATCCTCGAACTCCAAAGGCCTCCATCTCCTATCAGAATAGGACTTATGTCTACTATGTGTAGTCTTCATCTGATCCTGGATGATCTGCACCTTCTCAGTGGTATCCTATACCATCTCTGCTTCCACTAGTGCGAACTCCCCTAGGTATGTCCAACACAATGGTGATCTGCAAGGTCGACCATACAAGGCCTCAAAAGGTGCCATACCGATGGTGGAGTGATAGATGTTGTTGTATGAAAACTCCACCAAAGGAATTTGATCCTCCCTGTTTTGACCAACATCGAGGATAAAAGCCTGGATCATGTCCTCGGGGGTCCGAATAGTCCTCTTAGTCGGACCATTCGTCTGAGGATGGATGACGGTGATCAGACGTAGTTGTGTCCCGAAATCCTCCTGTAACCCCTTCCATAGCCTAGAAGTAAATTGCGTATCATAGTCAGAGATGATAGAATAATATACTCTATGTAAACAAACAATCACCAGTATGTAGAGGCTTCTCATGCTCTCTACTAAACCTTGCTCTCTGATCGGTATGAAGTGGGCCGACTAGGTGAGTCTGTCAATGATCACCCATTTCAAGTCGTGACTCCTAGATGTATGTGGAATACATGTCACAAAGACCATTGATATCACATCCCACATCCACTCTGGGACCTCTAAGGGATCAACCAAGCCTGTTGGTAACTGGTGCTCTACCTTTACTTGCTGACAATTGAGGAATTGTGAGACAAACTCCATTACTGACTTCTTCATACATGTCCACCAGTGCTGTCGTCTGAGGTCCGGATACATCTTCTCCACATTAGTATGTACCTATAGAGGGGTTGTGTGGAACTCCATCAACACTCCGTCTTTAAGTGAAATTGCTACCATAGTACGTCCTCTAAAGAGTATGACATGTTCCCAACCTAGAGAAAATCCATTAGGTGCCTTCCCTGTGGATATCTGTTCTTGTCGAGCCTCGCAGTCAGTATCCCCACGCTGCACCTCCCTGACTCTCTAATGAAGTGAATTTGTGACTGTAAGAGAGTCTAGAATGTATTATCCATCTTGATCCACAAAGGATAACTGCAATACGGCTTGTTGCTTCATCGCCTCTCCATGTAGCTGAAATCATGTTCTCCTATTTAGAGAGTCTACCACAACTTTCCCCTTCCCATGAGTATAGACTATCTTAAAGTCAAGGTCCTGGAGGAACTCATGCCCACACCGTTGTCTCTAGTTCAGGTCCATCTACGAGAAGATGTAACTAAGACTCTGGTGGTCAGAGTAGATTGTAAAATGCTAGCCCATCAGATAGTGCCACCACATCTTCAAGACAAAGACTACTGATGCTAACTCCATGTAATTGGTAGAGTAGTTCTTCCCATGTTGTCTTAGCTGATGAGAACCATAATCTATCACTTCTTTCTCCATCCTCAGGACATACCGAAGTCTGGCCCCTGGTGTATCATAGTAAACTACTTACCCTACACCCTCCTCTGGAAGACTTAACATGGGGGAACTAATCAATATCTGCCTCAGCTTGTGAACGCTCTACCTGCATCTCTCCGACCACACGATGGGTTTCCCATTCATCGTCATGGGTGATAGTGGTTCTGCGACTCTAGAGAAGTCTAGAATGAATCTCCGATAGTACCTATCCAATCCTAGAAAACTTTGTACCTCTATCACACTCATGGTTGGCTCCCATGACAGTACTGCCTCGACCTTCACGGGATCCACTCCAACTCCATCCTCTAAGATGACATGTCCCAAAAATTGTACCTCTTCAATCCAGAGATGGAACTTCCAGAGCTTACTATAATGATGTTCTCTAAGAGTGTGTCCAGTACTAACCGCAAATGGTAGGAGTGATTCTTATCGATAGATCAGTAGATCAGAAGGTCATCGATGAAGGAAACCAGAAAGCAATCATGTTATGGCTGAAAGATCCTGTTCATGAGTCACATGAACAATGTGGTGCATTTGTTATGCTCAAAGGCATAACCAAGAACACTTTGTGGCCATACTGGCATATGAAGGTTTTCTTCTACACATCCTCATCTCGTACCCTTATCTGGTGATATCCCTATCAAATTTCTATCTTATAGAACCAACGTGCTCCCTTCAAATCATCAAAGAGGTTGACAATCCTCAGGAGTGGGTACTTGTTCTTCACGGTAACCTGGTTCAAGTGCTGATAATAAACACACCGATGGAAGATCCCATCCGCCTTCTTGGAAAAAATAAATCAGGTTATCCTAGCGAGAAACACTAGGCCGGATGAATCCCATTCCCTACAAATCCTCCACATGTACCCGCAACTCACGAAGCTCATAGGGATCCATCCGATATGCTGGAGTAGATATCGGTGTCATCCTGGGTTACAGGTCAATGTAGAAGTCCACATCTCTACATGAATGTGGATAGCCAACTAATGTGTGATCGTCTGCACCCTCCACTGCGTAAATCCATCTTGCGCTGCAAAGGCTCCCTTCTCGCTGGTGAAGGTAAACTTCATCCCATCCTCATGGACACACCACATTTTCCTCCTAATGCAGTCATTATGAGCATGAACTGTGGATAACCAGTCCATACACAGTATGACATCATAAGGCCTCAATGCCACTAAGAGGAGATCCTTGTCGAAGCTCTCGCCTCCTAGAGTAAGATCACAATACTGGAAATAGTTCGTAACCATCGAGTCTGCTCCCGTACGAGTCTCTATCCATAAGGATCGAGCCAACAACACCATAAGAGTCTCCGATCTCCGCACGAGGGAAGCATAATTAAAATAATGACTCACACATGTGTCTATAAGTACTCCATTAAGGGTGGAGTTGACATTGATAGTACCTTGAATCATCTCAGGTGTGTCGTGCCCATAGGCCTCGAATTCTTGGAGCAGAGCCCGCCCCTCTCTGTTAGCTCTCTATGGTCGGGGTGGACCTCCTGGTGGTGGTGGTGGTAGGACCTCGAAACGTCTTCCACCACCTGCTGATCAGGAAACTCCTCTTCCACGTCTTCCAGCTCCCTACGAACCACTAAGGTCAAACCTTTTCCTCTTCCTGGGAGGTCCCTCTACTATCTGATGGTCATCTGCATGGCGGGTCATCCAGTCATGAGCAATGTGACCCTGCCCACTAGATGTACAGCACTGTTTGCTCCTCGTATGACTGGCTGTGTCTTGTGTGCCCCGCAAAACCGAACCTATATCCTACGGTCACCCAGCTGATGACGTGGTCCGCTTAGACCTCTATTAAATTTGTATACTTCCAGTAGGAGAAGACTCCAATATGTTTCCCCCTATGGTGGGTCTCGCTACTGGTGTCTGCTCAGTAAGAAAACTCTCCACAAGAATGGCTCACTCCCGCACCCCTGCCTATGTTGAGATGAGGAGGGAGATAATCGAATACCTGATCTTTTTCCTAAGTCCCTTCTTGATGGTTTGGGCCCTGAAGAATGCGTCACATACCATATCCATGGAGTAGCATGAGAGGTCGGTGAACCTTGCTGAGAACTGTGCCACCATCATGTTTCCCTACTGCAGATGAAGAAGCTCCTGAATCTGCACCGCATGAGGGTGGCTGGAACATGATCTGATTGGAAGAGACTCTCAAGGTATTCCCAGAGTAGTGATGCCTCATTGTGCCCCTAGAGCATCAGGCTCCACCATCTGCCTGCTACTGCATGAAGGAGACTTGAAGCAAGGATGACCATGAGGTCGGCTGTTGTCCAAACCAATCTGAAAACTCTCACAAAAGCATTCATCCAATCATCAGCTGGCTATGGGTAGGTCTCTCACCTGAACCTCGGTGGCTTCTAGAACTAGAACTCATGAAACGCACTCAGACGGTGTGCACTCTCATCTTCTGGAGCTGGTGGTATCGGTGGCCCAACAGGTAGTGGTACAGTTGGTTCCTCCACTGTGATGGGGCCCTGCACCGTGGCCTCGTCAATCGGTGGGCTACCATCTGGTACATAACTCAGAACCATATCTGGATGCCAATGTGGGGACATCCTAAAAATAAACAGGTGTGAAATATTCAATATAAAATACCTAATGAGATGAAACAAAGTAATCATGAAGACAAATTTTCAAAGGAAACACCCACGCAATCAGTGTTTTTGTGCACTATGTCGGAATTCATAAGTCAGAGTCCCAGTGTATGGATACGTTGGCCTCCACACCAACACCAGTTTTCTTAAACTGATATCCACACCCAAATCACTTAAAAATATTTCCATTAAAAGAATCAGATCAAATTTTTGTGGTATAACTGACTCCTCTGATATCAATTTGTCATGACCCATCCCCTGGGGCCCAAATCATGACTACCCAAGCCCGCCATCTATAGGACAGGGGATGGAATCTAGAAAAAAGGCATAAATCCCTAAACTGGGAAGGAATTTACGAAAATCAGTAATAAAACACAATATAGTATGCTATTTAATGTAAAACAATATGTAAAAATGTATAAAAAAGAAGGTGCTAAATGTAAAGGGTCCGGAAATACAAGCCCAACAGGGAAGTACAATACAACTAAAAATTAAGTACATCTGAAGAAAAAACTAAAGTAGCTACTAGGTCATCCTTCAGAATTCCCACATGAGAGGTGGGTAATGATGGCCTCCTCAGCACCCCATGTCTATTCGTCTGCTCCGTGTTTGTCTCACTGAGAGTTCCACCTCCATGTACCATCCATTTCTGCTACTCTATGCCCCGATCAGCGCTGTCATTCATCTGAAACCAACACAACGAGGTGCGGGTGTAGCCCGAGTAGGAGTGAGTATAACGATACTTAGTAAGGGATCCTGAGACCCATGAAGGTCTCCCAAAATACACTAAGGATAAACCACAGTAGTAAGATACAATGTTGAAATATCAACCATCCATACATAGGTATATTCCCAAACATATACCTATGTTACCAATCACGGTCTGGCTCCAACACTCGAGCCCAAGAAAAACCCATTCCACAAAGGAGGTAAATCCAATCATCTCGATGATTACAAATAAAAGACTAGACCCAGCGCACATAGGTATACAACTCGTGAAGAGGAGTAGATATGATTAGATGTAGCCAATTAATCATCTCCTCTGTCAAACCCACATTGGATCTTGGAACAATATCAGTGCTGTCGAACCCAAGGAGTATCCCGGTACAGAAGTCATAACTGTTGACCCCATGGAGGATATATGTCCAGTATCATCGCTGTCAAACCCACAGAGGATCCTAGTATAGTATTGTCACTGTCGAACCAATGGAGGATCCTGGTATAGTAGTAGGTCCACGTAGGATCCTATCATCTCAGTCGTAGCCAACCATAGGGTTCCCGTACACGACACGCTCGATTCCTAGAGGGTCCACACCTTGAGCCAAGTGTCGATACATCAACTACCATGGAGTCTCTATTTGATGTATCCCATATTTCAGTGTCATCATAAGGAACTCAATGTGATAGACGACGCGCTAATCGGACACACGGTCTATGAGTTACTGATATTTCAGTTCTAGGGGACCGGTTGGATTTTAGTTTTAAACCAACCCGACCATACCCCAACTGTGTCCAAGTCTCATGTCAGGTACGCCAAAATAATCATCTCAATAAATTATTTCCATCGCCACAGGCGGTTCTTCAATTAGACACCCTTAGCCCAAGGTAGTGGTGAAAAGGTGTAAACTGGCCAAATGGGTTCGGGTCCGGTCTGACCATAGTTGGACCGACCAGGCCCTACTCGGTCTGGACTGGGGTTTGACCCAGTCCGCGGGTCTGAACTGGTCCGAGGAACCGGCTCGGCACGAGGGGGTACCCCGGCTGGCGGCCTGCCCTGGGTGCGCCCAATGGGGAAGCCACAGACCCCCTAGCACCCGAACAGTTGAATCATTTGGGTGGAAATGAACCAGCGCTAGGTGGAACCGGTCTAGCACATGCAGGACCCGACGAGGTCCCACCCCTCCCGACAGGCTCGAGAGACCATTCGCTCCATGCCACAGTGTGGCGCATGGGCTCTGCGACCCACCCTGGTTGTGCCCCTCTACAGGCCTCCGTGCGACACGATGGTTCCGCACGTGTTTGTCGCATCCCATCGTGGTCAGGTCTCTCCTTCCACATGGCACGGCGGTGCTGCACCCACATGTCAACACAACGGATTTGTTACACCATGTCTTTCATGGATGGTCTGATGTCAGTCGCGTTGCTCCACCTCCATCACATAAAATGAAAACAAAATAGGGGATGGTTCAAGCCTTGTTCGTGTGGTCCGTTCCCTCCACGTTACTTTGATATCAAATGGAATATCTCATCCATCATTAGAACAATGAAGAACATAAATAAACCTTATATATAGAACAAGTTAAATCCACATACATCAATGTCAGATGATCCTTGATGAAGCCGTGGAAGGCGGAAGTCGTTTCGTCAATGGCGGAGGAAGAAGATATCGGATAAGACGAGTCGAAGTGACATGATCAGTTTACTTCATGGCTGGTGGTGCTTCCCGTTCTTTCCTTGGTTGAATAAGGGAGAAGATGTTGTTCATTTTTCTTCGGTAATGTGGGGCATTCTTCGTTGGAAGGATGAAGAGGCTTCATAGTTTCTCTAAGCCCTCCTCTATCAATGTTCCACCAAAAGAATTTTTCCAAACCAAAAATATTAAATTATATATTATTTTAATGGTTGGGAAAAATTCAAAATTATTTATTTTAATTAAAATATTTCACTTAATTAAATGAATGGAGTTGGGTCATCAAATGGTGGGGGAAGTTGAAGAGTCTCTCCACTTAATTGGGTGTTTAAAGATCGTTTGGGCCCCACCTCTTGGATTATAAGAGATGTTTAAACTTCGGGTGGGCCCTAGTAAATAATATCCTCCCAAGGGAGGTTATGTGTGGGTGGTACCCACCTCTAACTTCCACTTGGAGGTTTTAACAACAAAAAATAAAAATAAAGATAACACTTTATTTTTATTCAATTTAATTAAGAACCCCCAAAATCTAACTTTCATTCTTGTTAGAATGCAACTGCAGTAAAGGTCTCACTAAGAAATCATTGATGCTGCGAGTTCAATGGTGGCCTCAGATTTCAGTTTTGAGCACTGGTTTAAAAGTTATAAAAACCATCTTGCATGTTTACTGAACGTACCCGAACAAAACTTTGGAAATTGATTCTGGGCACTCCGGGCCTTGGAATCAAGCGTTTTCAAAAACTACAGACTCATACAATTCCCATGTATTTAATAAAAACATTTCCATGGAATTTCCTGTTCTTTAAATCTTCATATTTGTAGTTAATATTTTCATTATAAATGCGAAGACAATCCATACCCAAAATAACATCAAACTTTAATAGAGGAAAAACTACAATGTGTCCTGGTAGCTTCTTTCCAAACACAAGGAAATGAAGGTTCTTATAATTTCTTTTTGTCTCAATATTTCTTCCCGATGTTTTTACCATATGTTCATGATTCATACATTGATATCTATTTCCCAATTTACTAGAAATCATCTCATCAATGAATGAATGTGTGGACCCCAAATAAAATCACACAATGGCATAATCTGAACAAACAAACAGTGTACCTGATATTACTTCATTTGATATCCCAACATTTTGTTGAAGAAGTTGAAAAGGATTTTACATCCCATTTCTTCTTGTATTTGGGATGTTTTCTATCAGTTATGGTTTTCATTGGACTCGAATTTTCATGCTGACCCATTTTGTTAAACTTTAAACATTTTACTGAATGTAAATCATTTTTCTTACATTTAACTAGAACTTTTTTAGTGTAATTAGGAGCCTTATGTCCCATTTTACCGCATTAATAGAACATACCAGAATTCAAAAGACATTCTCGGAATGTTTTTTACCATAATTTTCACAAACTATAAACTTGTGTTTCTTACCATCAAATATTTTTGAAGAGATCTTCCCTTTTGTATCCCACCACAACCTATGATTATTTTGTTTGTCAAAGAACCACCGATCACTTGAAAAATCCATTTCCACATTCTCCAAACATCATTCTTGTTTTTCATAAATTTTTATCTCACAAGAAGCTAAATACCTTTGATAAATTGGCTTTAATCATATGTAATAAATGTTGATATTAAACTCACGATCTCGTATGAATTTTGGATCTTACCTTTCTAGTCAGGTGAATTTTGTATCTTATACAGCCACAAAGTCATATTACTACCTCAATACTAGGAATTGTTTTCCTATCCTAAGAAAAACAAACTTAGGAAACTATTTTTAAAAAAACATACCATTTAATACATCCCAATGCAGAGCATCATTATCACAAAATCCCTAATATTTCATACCAACGACCACCACTAATCGACTTCGCCAACAAAATGGTAAGTAAAAAAGAATAACCTTTTGATGTTATGAACACCCCATGGAATCGAAAATATTTTCTAGTGCCTTAATCCACAAATATTCTGTAAAAGGGTCAGATGATACTCTAAATGATTGGAGATTTTGCCTCATAAAATTCTCCACTACTGACATATTCCTCTAGGGTTGATATGGTTGTTCTCTTGAATGGATACCACTACCATTTATATCCTGAGTCAACTGGTCCATCACTACATGAATCTGTTCAGTTCCAATTCTGACCATCTTAGTTTACTAATTTTGTAGGTTTTCTTCCTCCTAATTTTGTCCCATCATAGCTTCCATGTTTCCTCTACAAAAAAACCATTCTGAACACAGAAATATCTTAGGTGAAGAAATATGGTAATCTATTAATGCTATATCATTTTAATCTTTCCATAAATTAATTTTTGGACATCAATTAAAAAATATTGTAACTCCTGATGGTGTATAAACTGATCTCTAATACCAACTATAAGGACCGATCCATAAAACATTTCATAATCCTAAATTAAATGAATAATTCACATTGATGATATTTTAAGGTTGAGAGTTTTGTAGAATTAGGCCATAACAATTTAATTACATCTCAAAATTACTAAGTAGGCACTTATACATATTTTAAATTTCTTTATAAAATAAAAAATCCTTTAAAAACGTGTTAGGTATAGTTCCATGTTTTGGTCAACATTACTATTCCATGATCCCATCCTTGACCATATTCATCATTAAGTCCTCTAAAAAACATTTCATAATAAGGGATGAACATAAAAATATCAGTAAGGGTTATATAATAAATATAGAAAATATTATTCCCTAAAAACAAAAGATTTTTAGCATACCTCATGAAATCAGAAGATTTATGAATAACACGAAGTAATCCCAAATCATAAAGGTTTCTTGTGTTATCTATAACATACATACATTGTTGATTTCATAGCTAAATAGAGTGTTATATTTGGAATTCCCATCATAGTATATTCCCTAAATCTATTTAGAGAAACAGTAATGTGTACTTCAATCATGTTACCCAATGTATTTGAGAGCTATCTCGGGCTCACCCACCATAGTATTATCACGGAACCACCCATATATGTAAACTATGCCCATGAACTATAACATATACATAACACATAAAACCAACATAAATGAATGATTACATTTCCACATTTCAATCAAAATATATAATTTAAATATATTGACATAACAAATCAATTATCAAAACCATTTTCAATTCCAAAATACGTAAAAGTGTGTATGGTATTTATTTTACTCTTAAAAAACATTACAGCTTGTTACGTAAGGGAAACCAAATAATACTTGTGGCGATGGAAAAAGTTGTTGTCATCGCTTATGATAAAGGTAAATTTATTTTGGTCGTTTAGTAAAACTCCTCATTGAAAACAATTTAATTGGATTAAATAAAATTAATTTTTTTTATACATAGTATAAATTAATGTTGTGTATAAAGAAATATGCCTCAATGAATAAATATTGAGACAAAGTCCCTTACATCGTGTTCCACTAGATATGTTCCATCATTAATCTCCAGAATAATAATGTAATGTTAATTTATACTTGTAAAAATACATTTTCGAAGTATATTATACATTTTATATAACTTATTAACATATGATAAACATTATGTTATTATTTAGGTTAATAATGGTCGTCTTGTTGATATTTGGTACCTGAGTCAAAAATGAAGTTCTTATAATTATATATTTTTCATGTGTTCCAAAGATCGTTATCAATAGAATGATAATGATGATTTAGAGATCATATATATAATATATAACCAGTATATTTATTCATATATAATATTACATAGCATTTGGATAGAAGAAATTAAATGCACCGTTCATGGAGACGGTAAGCCGTACGTACGCCTGAATGATAAAGTTATTTCCATTTGGAATTTAATGCGATGAAAATTTAATGATACCTAGGTATATTATAATTCCATTGTTAAATAAAATATAATTTTAGTAACTCCCTCCATTATATGTTCCATGTATTTCATGAACGATTCATACCACATTGGAGGGGCGGTAGTCCACACTTTCTCAAATGATATTATCGCGTTTAACCATTAGGGAAAATATAAAGGAATGATATAAACGAAAAATAAAAAATCATACATACAATATAAATTTAATATATATCACATATAAATAAAGATCCATAATAATTGCCACCGTAAGGGGAAATATGAGATAATAGAAAATTCATCGTTTCGTGAGGCAGTAATCAGGCGTCGACAGAAACTATATGTTCATTACCCATTAGATGGAGGTGTGGGTAAGTTTAATTAGAATCATCTTGTAACCCCACCCTATTATGTTAAATAAACTGTTGTTTTTATAAAATAAAAGAATCAAAAGATTTTAGGGGGTTGGAGAAGAAAAAAAAGAGCATAAGAAGAAGACGTCACCATTAAATTGGGTACCTCCATCTTGTTTTATCAAAAAGGCTTTCTTGAAGTGCTTTCTACCTAAGGTACAGATTCTAGTTTGAATATATGGATTTATAGAGATTTTTTGGGTGTATAATGGATGATCCAAGGGGAATTAGTGTTGTGAATAATGGGTTAGAGGTGAGAGATTTTTAAAAGGGGAGGAGGGGCTCTTTAGGAATGTTTGAAAATATTATATTATTTTATAATGAATTTTGGATTATAAAGGTCCAAATATTATTAAATTCATTGTTAAGATGTGTCTTGTTCGAAATAAATTCTTCCAACATGAATTGGACAATTTTTAATATTTTTTTAATATTTATAAAATTATTTATTTGAATCATTCATTAATGAGATAAACACTATATCATTATTGTGTCATAAATAATTTTAAATATTTGATGTCTAAAAATAAAAAAATTTCATGATGTCATAATTTTTTATATTTTTAATTAATATTTATATTATAAAATATTTCGTATTTAACCCCATGTAAAAATTGATTTACTAAAAGATATATATTTAATTCATTTTTGTCATTATTTAAAATTAATTAATATAAAGTGTCATTATCACTCTTATGTGGCTCCATGGGGTCCCAAAATAGATCCAATGATTCGCATGGTTGGAAATGAATCAACCAATAGGATTTGGACTCATGTAAGGGTAATTTAATATTATTATAATAATATTTCATTTCCCTTTTTTAGCAGATTTACCTTTTAACCATTGAAAATTATATTTTTACAGAAGTTATATTCATAATGACCAAAAATAATAGATACATATTTATTTAATATGGAAATACTGATTCCAGTTATGGAATCATTTTTTACTTATTTAATATACATATATGGAAGAAATTATTTGAAAATTAATTCATGTTGTCAAAAAAAAAGTGTGCTTTTAAGAAATAATATCTATCAAAATATTGACACTTCTTTCTATCCAATTTCAATGTAAAATTACTTCCAATGATCAACATTGGATTAAATTTTAGAAATTTAATATAATTAAAATTTAAAACCAATTAAAAAGATAATATATCTATATAAATAAATTATATTAAAAGGATGTTGGAATTAAAATTCAGTACATTTCAATAGTCAAAAAAATGGACATTATCAGAAAAATACCAATTTTACATCACAAGTAAATTTTGATGTCCTGATTCTAATGAAATAATTTTTTTCTCAAATAGTTATTATGAAAGTGAAAAAAATAGATGTAAAAATGGTTCTCACATCAATAGGCTATAAATATACCTTTTAATTAATATTAAAGTGTTTACACTTAAAGATGGAGTCATTCACATTTTAAGCTTCTTAATTTTATTAGATTAATGTAAAAAAATATAACAAACATTTTTAATCATATTTTAGTTATTTATTATCATTCGCTTCATTAAAATATCTTGGCATTAACTAAAATTTCATGTGACACTAATATGTTGTTATTTTCATTTTAACCTAATGTGGTGTGTAATGTAAGATTTCAACGAAACCCACTGTTGCGTATTGGGTACGCTATCGAATATGGAATCCCATTTAAAATAAAATTAAATTTTAATTCACAAATATGAAAATAAATATGAAAATTTATAATTATTTATTTTCTTAGGATGTTACAATGATATTTAGTTCAATGGAATTTAAATACATTTGGGAACAACATATCATATTAGATGAGTTCTCATGAAAAAACATCTACCTCATACTTATTGAAATGGTTTCATATAAAAGTATTTATGGTAATTTATTTAGAACTCATTAATGTTTGGATTATGTTCATGATGGAAATCAATATAGACCAAAATAAGTACATGAGATGATATGAATGATTAATGACATCCAAGAATGTAGAAAACTGTATTATAGTCAATAGAATAACAATATTTCAAACTATATAAGGGTCTTTGTTTTTGATGTTTAAAAAAAATATTTTCATTTAAACATCAACATGAATATTATTGTATTTTTTCTTAAATAATTGTAATATTAGTCCAAGGTATATTGGAACCATAGATATCTTTGATCTGATATGAGCATTAGAATATAAATTATCAATTACACTAAACAGGTCTAATGGTCATGATGAGTTTTGCATATCTATCTTGATAATGTATATTCGAAATTCATAAAATTCGCTAAATCTATAGGTGTTATAAATATAGAAGGACATAGAATATGATTAGAATCCTTTGAGGATCATGGACCATATAGAATATTCTACACAATAAGAAAAATACCCTTCTCACATTAACATGGAGGATCTGTAAATATGATCAGGTGATGTGGAAACATGATTAAATGATTAATAAAAACTACCCTCATCAATTCTAAATCAGAAATATGTGATGAAATTTCAAGGATGGAATTTATATACTAGGTATTAATATAATGACCATGATTTTATATGTGATATATAGTTCTAGAATAAATATGAAATATATTATATTATATATTTAAATATACATATAATATATATTGTGAACCCAAATACACTTTACTTCATTAACATATATTAGTACATATTTCCACATCAATACAGTTGAAAATTAAAAAAAATCATTTGAAAAAACACGAAAACAATAACTATTGAATGTGAAAAATTGGAAACATCTAATATGCTAGAATGATATCCCACACAAAAAACACAATGGAAAATATACATTATATTATAAAACCAAAAAGTAATTTATAACATTAAAATATAGGCCATTGAGTGGAATTATAATGAATAACTTATAATGAAATGAAGAGTTATTTATATGATGTAATGAGATCATACGAATAATTATGTGACCATAGGAACTAAATTAACCATCAATTTTCATAAAGAGACATTACATCATTTATTGGTGGAATACATAAAACATTGAACAAAATTGCGCCCAAATTGTGCAAAAGTTCCATATTAGTTTTGTGTCTTTGAAAACATGGAAACATAAAAACTAGTAAATAAGTGAGTTAAACTCTCTCACAGTAGGTTCTTCATGTCTTGAACCATTCTTAGACCCATCACACATAATACATAAATTCACATAAAAGGCTATGGAAACACAGAATGTAATGAGATAATATTCTCACTAAATGTAAATAATGGAGATATATAATCATAATCATGGGCATTAAGATATGAGAATATTATAATAAAATTATAATATCATACCGCAGATATCAAAGATAACAAAAATAAATCATGTAATAAATATTGGTTCTTCATTAGTCATGAATCATATAGGAATCCTTATCATAATTAATGAATTCATAATTTTGAAATCAGTCCTGGAATTGTGCAAGACACATAAATATATAAATTGATTTCCAAAGAATCCAATGAATGGATTTAAACTCTATATTCACGGTTTGGGTTCACTACCCAATCCAACATAGAAGTCATGGTTCACTCACATGACCAAATGAATAGTCAGGGGTCACTCTCAATACCATATGACTAGACAAAGTCAATTAATAAAATTAGTTCAATCCATGTATATATCATTATATATAAGTCCTTACTAAATGCATTGGAGGGAGATATAGGACCCATTCATATCATAGTGAAATTGTATATTTTTTTCACAATATCATAAAAAATCGTATCATTACCCATGAAATCATATCGATATCATAAAGATTTCATAAAATTTTAATCTCTGGACAAGATATAATTTTCATAAACATTTCATCAAATCATAACCCATGAAAAAATTATGTTTTAAAATAATATAACACATGAAATTGAAATTGGGTTAAAAACATATTACTAATGAATGTGTAGAGGGTTATATAAACTTATATCCCAGGAAATAGAAATATGTTTCATACACATAATGCCATCAAAACAAAATCCTTTCAGAAAATTAATTTAAATGTAACCATTATATCACTTCCATATAATAGTATTATTAACACCAAAATTTGTCATCGTAGAAGTATAATAACATTGAAATATCATCAAAAAAACTTTTATTAATAAAAATATAGGTGCATATTTTAATTTTGTTAGACATAAATTCTTCTGAAAATATTTTCATTGAAAATAATCTTGAAAAACTAAAATATAAGTTAAAACAAAAATATCTTCATGATAGATGGTTAAACAAATTGGAATAAATTCGGTAAATTTATTTGATGATAACACATAAAATGTGCTTCAAAAAACTATAAATCCTATATTCCCATAAAATTATTAAAGGGCATAAATACATTTTAAACATTGTTTTCTGTGGAATCTTTTTAGAGAAGCTACTATAAATTATGAATATATTTTTTAATACTTTAAAACATAAAAATAAATCATTGAATTATTTTTAGAATAATTCAATATAGAATTATTTGTAAAATTATTGTAGAGGTTTAGAAATAATATAAACCATTTTATACAACTATAACCTTTTGAAATCATATAATATATGCTTTGAAAATAATTTAAAATAGTTTTAAAAATAAAAAAATTATTTCATAGTCATTTCCATTAAAAATTACTTTAGAAACAATGAAATTTAAGAATATTAAGAAAATTTGTTTTTGTAAAAAAGGAATATTTTAAAATTAAAACTTATTATTGATTAGATGTATGGCCAGGATAATGGATAATTACATAAATGTCGATCATTAAATTCATGCAATTAAAATATTAGAACATTGTCATGATTAGAAAATGATAATAATATTCCATTGTTAACCATGGATTTAAAGGTTAAATAAGGGTAAAATTTAATTTAATGATCATTGTATAATATTATAAAAAATATTAAAACATTTTTAGAAAACAATGTTTTGATGGATCCCAGATTTCCTAATGAATATAATGATAAAGTCAGATCGTCACAAATACTCATTCATTATTAACATAAGTTATAAATGTTGTAAAACTATACAAATAAATGAAGATATAATTAATAACCATAATAGAATAAAATTCTTTACTTTTCTAGAAATATGTATTATAATTATTTTTCAAATAATTTTAATCTTAAACAATAGCGATAAATATATGATTTTGGTAATAGACTCATGATACATTTTAATATTGAATCATTATCCCCAGGTAAAAAAATGACTTTACATAAATAATAAAATATAATTTAATGAACTATATATATGACATAAAAAGACAAATTTCTGTTTAAAAACCTCATAGAATAATATTATTTCATAATAAAAAATCTATCTATTTGAAAAAATTTTGAGAAAAAATCACTTTACCGATTTGGAATCATTAGAATCATAAACACCGTGAAATAAGGATAACAAAATCGATCAGTAAGTAAAATTTATTAATTTATAATAATAATATAATATAATAATGGGAATTATATACACCATATATATGAAATGGGAGGTGATCATGTCTTGTGTCTCCTTGAAAATTAATGTGACATTAGAAAACCCATACCGTAAGTATTGACATTCATCGTATATTATTAATCCCCATCTATAATAATATATGTTTACTATTATTATTCCCAAAAAAATTATATTATCTAATTCCATTTATTATTTTTATGGATTAATATTATACATTTATTAGTGACTCGTTGTTAATGTTACATTTTGGGTAATATCCGCTTTTTTCATATATGATTGGTCTTCTTCTTCCTTATCCTCTTACATTAATCATTATTGACATATTTTAAGAATGTGAAGAATGATATAAATATAATATATATTTAATATATATTTATATATATTAATCTATAAAATTTTGACATATAAAATAGAATACATTGTTAATGGAGATGGCATGCCATAATTATGCATGAATGATATTTATCTTTTATTATCGTATTGATAGAAGGAATGTAAAATAAATATATAAATAAATATATTATATAATTAAAGTGACCATATTATTTCATATATATATTATAATTTCACAAAACCCATACATAATGTATTCCATGTAATGTGTGAAGTAATTACATCTTTTTGAAGAGGCAGTAGTACACACACCCACAAACCAAGATAATGTATTTTCACAAAATGGAAAAAATGAAGGAATGTGATATATAATATTTTGAAATGAATAAAAGAATTATAAATAAAATATATATCATATAAAAATATTTTTTCTATCATTAATTCCATCCATGATAGTTGTTAAAGGAAAACAAACAACAGCGTTTCGTGAGGTCATAGATTTCCTTGCACAAGAACTGTTTGTTCATTACTGATTAGATGGAAGTATTTGTTTATTTATAATTAAAAAAAGAATAAAAATATCATAATAATTTAGATAATTATTTTATTATATTATCTTTTAAAATAATCATTTTATGGGGATAAGAGTCGAAATTAAACAAAGGATGTTGATGAAGGTTGTTACCTCATTTTTGGTTAACTCCTCTTAGATTGCACCAACGTGTTTACTGGGTTGGATATATTTCCAAATGAATGATTCAAGGATGAGATAATTCATATTGTGAGATTATATGAAGAAATTTTTGGTTATGTATAATGTCTTTATATGAGTTAATAATTTGGTGGTGTGAGGGCCTTTTTATAGTGGAAGATGAGTTACATTCTTGTAAATTTTTTAACATGGAATTCCACCAATGTTTCCCCTATAATGTTGCTCCAATAATGTATTGTATTATATATATGATTATATATAGTGAAAATTTTGATATTCAACGGGTTTTGGACTTGTTTTTAACTCATTTTATCTATTATGTTTAAGGTTTAGATATTTGTTAAGTTACATTTTCTTGTAACGACTATTAATAATTTTAATCACTTCAACTGATTTTTTTTTGAAAAAAATTAATTTGAAAATTTTATAAATTATAATTCATTCTATGTTAATATATGGAATAATGTTTTTCTAATTTCAAATAAATTAATATAATTGAATTAATTTGTATATAATATCATTGATGGGATGAGAATGAGGGTTTTAAATGTAAACATTTATATTTGATTGATCTGTTTTTATATCCATTCCAAAATATAAATATATTGTAAGAACCAAAAATGTATTTATTGATTTAATATTAATCTAATTAAAATTTAAAATTAATGGAAAATATAATTTCACCTTATTAGTAAAAAATATGACAAATTATTTTGTAATTAAAATTCATAATTTTTTACTATTCATCAAGCAACGAAACATCATGGAAAAATTAAAAAAATTCACATGCATATATATTTTTTCTGAATATTTAATTGAGGAAGTTTATTTTGACATATAAACTTTATAAAATAAAAATCGGATTTAAAAATTGTTTCCCATTATAATGTGGTAAAAATACATTTTTGAAAAATTAATATTTGTATTCATATTTTTTTTTCATCGTATCTTATACATATTAAATATATTAAATACATCACAAAAATATAGATATAAAAAATTATATTAATTTTGTTGATGATATTAATTTTTTTTTAATTTAATGATATAATATTGATCTCTCACATTGAAGAATAGTTTTCCTGGAAAATTTATTTATTTATTTTCAAATTGTAATTTCATTAACTTATAGTAATTTATAACCAAATGATTTATTTTATATTAATTTTTAAATAATATTCTCTCAATTTAGTTAATATTATTAAAAAAATTTATTCCAAAGGCTATGTGGAAGCTATATGGTTGTTGTAATTACAATATTAATTTTATTTTGGTGTTCGATAAAAAACAAACTTACTTGTAATGTAGGATGTTGATGAAAATCAACATTTTTAATAACAAAAAAGAAAAATTGTGGTTGATGTACCAAAATATAATCTATGTGTTATAGGTAGTGCATGATTATCTTGGTATTTCATGAAACACAATATCAATACAGTTATTTTTTATAAAAATACAATATTCAGTGTTCTGTTAAATGGTAACTATAAAAAAATTAATTTAATTTGAAAAAAACTTCGTAAAATACATGGGTGTTACATTCTACCTCGCTTAAATTTAATTTCACCCTCTAAATTGATATATGTTATTAATTTTTTAAAATTTTAATATTATTTTCTTAAAAATCTATATATGTAAAATGAATCAATATCGTACTTTTTAAAAACCCATATTTGAACCATAATATTTTAACAAAGTACCTCATAATAATGATTCCTCATAGTTAATCATAGGTGGAATGTGAGAACATATACATTAATGATAACCATAACCATCATATTCTGACGTATAATGACAGATAAAAAGGTCATAAGATAGTCTACAATCCCAAAGACATAAATATGTAATTATCTAAGGGCACACATGATTCACTATAAAACAATGTATTAGGGTAATTTTTTTTCATAATCCTTTCTATAAAGTTGAATAATTTTAATGAAGATATATACTTATTAGATCACATAAAATCTCACCCTTTTTTATTCATTGATCAATTTCAACATGATCACTTATAACATAAAATGAAGTTTAATTATTCATTCATAAAGAAGTGGTAGGTAATTAGTTTCTTAAATATAATTATAGGTTATTATATCAATACATGTCCAAAAAAATTGGTTCAGACAATATATTAAATCTGGACAACTCATCATATGGTGAATTGTCACATTAATCTCAAAACATTTATTTGTTTATTAACTTAATCATTATATAAATTCATCACCATATAAAAATTTTTAATGATGAGAATATAAATAATTTGATATAAGGTCATTAAACATCATAAAAATTTAACATTGATCCCTCATATATCATAATTTATATCTTGTTTTTTATGTAAAAGAATTTACAATTAAATCATCATGGGTTATCTATAAAATGGTAATAACACAACTTACCATAAATTCATATTCAATGAATTCAAGTATTTTTATTCCAATGTGTATTTAATACACTCATTAATTCCATATATCTCTAAACATAATTCATTATAAAATAGACAACATTTAATACCAATCTGATATCTTTTCTATTCTCATCAATCTTATACAATTTAATGTATCCAAATCAACCATCTCTTTAACCTAACTAAAAATTATTTTTAAGGAATTTTTAAAACATTAAGGGTAACCATCCATAAATCAATATATAACGATGCCATAAAATTACATTTCTACTTTATCAGCAATATTCTACATATTTTTTAAAATAAATCATGTAAAACATGTACAAAAAATATATATAATATTTCATGAATCATTTAACATAATATTGGAATTAAAAAACATAAATATTTTGCCACATCCAAATTCCTTATCAAATAAGTAACAATAATATGTCATCGTATTCCATAATACCACTTTTTATAATGTTAATATATGAATATCATATTAAAATTTATCAATACTAATTTAATCATGATTATCAATAATACTATTATTATATCATATTAATTCCACATGTCATTCATGGTATCTTTATCATCCGCAGAAAAATCATTATCGGTGCCACCTTTCTGATTCTCTTAATGGGACATCCACATATGACATCAATTATGATGATGATTATATTATCCACATATAAAAAAATCACCAATTAATAATAACTCAAAGATGCCAATTTTACTATCCATTACGTTAACATATGTTATCATTTTCCATTTTCAGTTACAAGATTTGTTTAATTATTTTCGATAGTCAAAACATATTATTATTACTATGAGACATTACCTTTTATTCTTATTTGCACATTCTTGAAAAAAAGGAAAATGAATCTTCTTTCATCGATAGACTAAATTACCCAAACTCTCACTGATCTCTTTCTATATATTCATTGGGGAGTTTTATTTTTTGATAAGGTACACATTTTTAATAATGTTTAATTAAAATTAATTAGGAATTAATAAAATATCATTCATTCTAGTGATCATTACATTAGACTGGTCATCCAATTTTTTTTCACAATCATCATATACCTGGTTCCAATTGGTCCCCTCCATTGACATAGAAAACAATTAATATTGTGAATAGAAAATATCCTAAGGTAAATCTAAATAATAAAGAAAAGCATCTTATATGATTTCTAAATTATAAAACCTTCTTTTAAATCAAAGACATCGTAGGCTTATACTTAGATATATCCCCAGAAATATCTTCAGAAAAATACCTTCGGATCACACTAATTTATTCTCTTTTAAGTTTCCAATGTTTGACTATATATTTTCATTGATAACCACTATAAATTACCTCACTTTACATAAATATAAATTCAGAATTTTTTCTAGGAATACATATTACATTACACAAATAAAAACCAAAAAATCATATTATTTTGCTTCCCTAGGAAACATATAAACATAAACACTACTATATAATTGATATACTCTACCCCGCACAAGGTTATTCATCAGTATCATCCTTCTAAGAAACATCATACATTATAAAATGCTTCTTATCCTATGAAATGTAAATAAAAATAGGGTTGATCTTAGGTTGTCAATAGTGGTACACAAGATATATATATATAATCACAATGATGATAATAAGGTTATCATAGCATGATCATAAAATTAAATAACCATACACTAACTATGAGAGATTATAAAAATGAATCATGTCATTAATATTGGTAGTTTATAAAATAGTGATCCTAATGAATGCAAGATCATAATCGATGAATGAATACCATAAGAATAAGCCATATAATTATATAATACAAATGAGCATATTAATTAATTTTAAATGTAGTCAAGGAATTTCTTCCATGGGGATCATAGTAGTACGGGTTCACTCAACTTATCATATTTTTTGTCTTGGTTCACTACCATGTCAATTTTATTAGTTAAGTTTCACTCCCAAGATCATATTTGGAGTCAATTATCTTTAATATACCAAGATCAATACTAATTAAATCTATTTATTTCTCATGTAAAATTATTATTTACCAAAATGAATTGGAGGGCGATATAGGTCCCACCCATCTCACATTGGAATCATACATACATGATCCACTATATTGTAAAAAATCATTAAATATACATCAAATGAGAATGGGAGTCATAAACATATCATCATTTTATATCTTATTGAAAGGAAACAAGATTCATAACCATTTAATGAAAGAATAACCTATTAAAAAAAGAGGGTTTCATTAGAATATAATAAATGCATGTCAGATGGGATTTAGAAACATGTAACCTGTGAAATATAAGAGGGTTTTACTAATATATACCTTATGAAATAGAAATGGGTTTCCTAATAATCAGGCCATCAATACAAAATTAAATCCTAGAAATAATGTAAATGGATACTATTCATAATTTCATTAAAAAGTCATTAGTAACCATTAAAAATGTCATCATAAAAAAAATTCAATATATATATTAAAAACAGTTCTTGAGGAAAATATCCATTCTTCTTTGAAATTTTTTTAATGAAATAAAATAAAAAATTATTGATTTAAAAATAATCATCAAAAAATTTAATCAATCTATATAAAAAGGTAAAATCCTATTGTGGAAAAAATTTAAAAAAATCATGAAAACATTTTCAGAACTATTTCCCCTAGAAACTTATAAAATATATTTCAAAAAATGTTGAATTGTTTTTTTCAAAATAATATGAATCATATAAAGAAATATTGAAATTATATTCAATATAAATTACATTAATAATAAATAAAAAAAATTAATCATTGAAATCAGTTAAATCATATTCATTGAAATTAAAATTTCGGATTCATATATATGAATAATTAAAAATCATTTAAATTAAGATTTAAGCATATTTTTGTAAAAAAAAATCAGTGAAAAACTCGTTATAAAAACTATTAATAAAATATGAAAAAATATATTTTTTATAAAAATGAATATTTTAATCATTCAAATTAATCCTAAATGGAATAATGTTCATGATGGATAATAATTTCAAACATGCCAATGATCTCTTTTCTATCATAAAATGATTACAAATTTCCTTCGATCTTAATAAAAACATGTAGATTCCTTTCCTAAACCTTGTTATTGTTATAAAAGTAAAACATGTGTAAAAATATCATAAAATATCATATGATTATTTTATAACAATTTTTAAATCATTTTCTAGAACATTTTTTGGAACAAGGATTTCTGATTGATGAGATAGATAAAATCAGATCTTCTTAAAAAAATCCATAACTATATGATGAAAAATAGAGAAACATTGCTACTAATAGTTAGATATATAATTATAAAACATAGAATCATGAAATCTATAGGTTTCATGAAATATGTATAATAATAATTCATTAATTAAATAATAATCATAAAAAATGATGGTAGATGGTGAGATTATTATGATAAACTCTTACAACATGGTAACATTTAACGATAGAAATTGTAAAGACCCGGAAGATCCATGGAATTTTTTTATATACATGGGATTTTTATGAGTCTGCAAAAATTTACGGAGCATGATTTAGAGGTACAGTGAGCTTGGAATCAATTTCTTAAGTTTTGTTCTGGTATGTTTACTAAACGTACGAGTGTGAGTCTATAAAATTTGAACTGGTGATCAAAATTGAAATCTGAGGGCACCCTTGAACTCGCAGAATTGATTTTCACATAAGAAGAATTTCACCCCAATGGTACACTGTCAAAAATAAATGTTATTTTTTGTTTTTTTAAGAAAAATAATAAAATAAATTATATAACACGTTATTTTTATTTTTTGAGCCTCCATGTTTGTGAGTGTTTTTTGGTTAAAACCACAACTTGGGAGTTGGTGGTCAGACCACCACACACTAACCTCCCCTAAGAGGTTATGGTGGTGAGGCCCACCCAAACATAACCTCTCGTATGAGGTTATGTTGTAGGGACTACACGAGACTAAACCCCACCAAATTAATGGGAGGGTGGGAAATCTCCCATATCCCCTCATTATTTAGGGGGGGGGGTCCCTTGACCTCATCTACCATTAATTGGTGCCACCTTTCCATTTTAATTAATTGTACCAACACGTGTTATTTAATTAAGGGGAGCCTCTTGACCTCCCCTTTTATAAATTGTGTCATCACAAGTAATTTAATTTAGGGAAGCCTCTTAATTTATTCCTCCATTTTGAAATTTTTGTGCCAATAAAATAATAGATAAATTATAAAATTTTTTCCTTGGAAATTATCATTTGGTGGGAGCTTGGGGGGAGAGCTTGGGAGAAAAGAGTTTCTCCCAACGATGAATGCGAAGAACGCCGCCAACAACCTTCTTCGACTTCCTCTCTTGGATCCTACCGATGTAGAGTGTCTTCCATGGCCGACACAGCTCAAGATTGGGAGTGCGTGATGAATGCGGTGAATGACGAACTTACTCATCTTATTTCTGCAACACCTTCAATGAACAACAAACGTCGATCGACGAATCAAAATTAGGGGGGTTACCTTCTGATTTACTCCTTTTCTTTTCCCATCATCGTTTGAAAAGAAATTGTCTCGTGGTTGTAAATAATTGTCTCTCATCATTCATTTATTTCATGAACCATTTGTTATCACATTAAACGTGGAAGGTGTGGGACAAACTAACATGGCCCAACATCCTTGGTCGATTCATTTCTCTTGTGGCGTTCTACGACATGGCGATGAGGCGACGACGACGAAGGCGACAAGGACGATGGCCGCGCTACCCGCAGCCTCCGCTAATCGCACCACCCCCATAGCGTATCGAAGCGTCCGGCCGACCACCGCCAACCCTTGTGTTTCCTGGCCCACCTACCCAGCCTCCCATCGCCGTACCCGGCGTGCGGCCCGCCTTCCCATGGCCTCCCAGCGCCCTGCTAGGTGCATGGCGCTCCTACTCGCGGCCACTGCCGTGCCCTGCCCAGCGCCCCTGCGCCCTGCTCGGCTCTCTACATGTGCCCCCGCAGCCTGCCTGGTCCCAACTGTGGCCTACCTGGTGCCCCCGCGGCCACTATCGCACCCTGCCCAATGCCCCCGCGCCCTTCTCGGCACCCTGTTGGTACCCCGAAGACCTACTCGTCCCCTACCGCCCACTACCATGCACACCCACTGCCAGGCCACTCTCCGCGATGTCTTCTGGTTGGTCTCTCGCCTGGCTAGACCTCCTGGGACGAGTCGCCTAAGACACGCCCATCACGGTGCGGGCCAAACGGCCCCCAACCTTCGGTCCGAGTCGCCTATGTGGCGACCTCCGGGCCGAACCTCCCTCGCAGTCTGCTGGGCCGGGGCTAATAGACTGGGGTAAAACTCAGTGGGCTGACCGGCCCAACATGTTGGGTCAGACCCACCGACTCTGACTGGGTAATCCAAAACCGGGTTAGTCCAAAATGGGTTGGGCTGAGTCGGTCCGACCGGGTCAGACCAGACCCGGGACCATCACTGACCCATCAACTTCTTGTGCCATATTATTGGCACCAGACGTCCATTTGAGGAACCGTCCATGACACTGTCTTTCTTGGAGCGAAGCTGTCCCTTTGAAAATACCCCACAAGAGTTCGAGGTGTAGTTCAGATACAATCAGGTTGGATTATACAAGAATCCAACAAGGCCCCCGGGATAAAAAGACAGATAACTAATAGACCGGGTGTCCGATTTACACACCGTCTATTTCTTTGAGACCTCTACGACGTGACAAAACACTGAGATACTTATATGTGGGACTTCTTGACAGTTATAGTATCAACCGGTATCTTGGGATGTAGATATTCTAGAGACGAGTATGCATTTTTTCGGGAACCTAGTAGCTGGATGAGACTTGATAACTGCTAACCGATTTGACATGGAGTGATTTAAATAGCCCAGTGTGTAGTGCATCTTTGTCATAACGGCAAACCCACAGTGGGGATCACCTCTGTGTGAGCGCGACAGACCCACGGTGCTTGAAATATGGTGTACTTCAGTAGGCTAACTGGGGAGCGCCTCTGTGTGAGCGCTGTAGATCCATAGTGGAGAACGCCTCTGTGTGAGCGCATCAGATCCATGGTACTCGACATGAGAAGTAACTCAATAGTCCAAGTCAGTGGGAAGCACCTCTGTGTGATGCGGCAGGCGCACTATACTCGATAAAGACTGAGTTCCCAGCAGATGAGTGTTCGGATTAATAAAAATCCTGGTTTGAGCTGAGTCAATGAATTTTGTGTTTTCCTCATGACTGAGATGGACTACAAGATAACATAGTTATATGTATGGGAATATACATAATTAATGGTTCTTAGTTGATATCATAATTTTTGGTTTATCGTTGTTGTATTCTAGGAGACATTGAGGGTCTCAGGGTCCCTACTGAGTATCATTATACTCACCCCTGCACGGGCTATTCCCGCACCTCAATGTGTTGGTTGTAGAGGACGGACATCGCTAACCGAGGTAGAGTGTAGCAGGACTAGATGGTACCCGGAGGTGGACCACTTGGTGTGGCGGTACACGGAGGAGACAAATGGACATGGAGTGAAGAGAAGGCTATTTGTACCTACCCTTCAAGAAGAAACCCTGATGGGAGACCCAGTAGTGTCTTTACATTTCATCGGTTTTACTTGTTTTTCCTTGTAATTTTAGTTTCCTTGTACTTTAATGTTTGGATTGAACTTTCGTCCCCTTTTACTTTTTAGAACTTCTTTTGTATAGAGTTTTATTTAGTGGTTTGCTTCCAGTTGTGTACTCTGATGTGTTTGTTTACTGTTATAAAGGCAATGCCTTCCTAGTTTAGGGATTTACGCCTTTGGTTCTAGTCTCCTTCCCCTAGCCTATGGAAGGTGGGCTTGGGGTAGTCATGATATGGGCCCCGGGGGATTTGTCATGAAAAATTGGTATCAGAGGAGTTGGTTCTACCACAAAACATAGAACTTTGATCATTCTTTTCTACGAATAAATAGTGTTAAGGGTACTAAGTGTGGTTTTCAATTCATGGAGTCTAGTGGTGGTGGGGGTGGCCAACATATCCATACAACAGGACCCTGACTACTGATTTCCGACTCAGTGCATGAAAACACTAATTGAGTGTGTGTTTCAAAAGATTTTTTCTATGTCAGCTCAACAGGGTCAGCTCATTAGGTTTAATATTTTGACCATGTCACATCTGTTTCTTTCAAAATGTCTCCCCGCAGATGACCAGTTAGGACCTGGAGAGTTGTACATACTGACAACCCACTGAGGGATGCGGCCACGGTGCAAGGCCCTTTACCAGTGGTACTACTTCCCATTGGGCCACCGATGCCCACAACCCAAGCAGTAGAAGATTGACACCGCTTGAGCGAATTGCACGAGTTCTAGCGCCTAAGGCCACCCAGGTTTAGAGGTGAGATGGACCTGTAGGCATCTCAGGATTGGATGGAGGCTGTGGGGAGAGTATTCAGTCTAGTAGGGACACCATCAGTATTTATGGTGATACTGGCCACAAGTCTCCTTCAGGAAGTAGCAGGAAGATGGTGGATCCTGATGCTCCGGGTGTATGATGAGGCGACCCTACTCTGTCTAGGAATCAAAAGCATGTTCTGGGTGGAGTTTGTACCAGCCACCCAACATGCAGTGCAAATACAGGATCTACTACATCTAAAGTTGGGTAGGATTATGTTGTCATATTACTCAGTGAGGTTCACCGACCTCTCGTGCTACTCCACATATATGTTGAGCGACCCTTTATTCAGGTCCAGGACCTTCGAGCAGGGATTCAGTCAAATGATCAGAGTTTCAATGATCTCACTCAGCATCCCAATGCAGGCGGGGGTGTTAGAAAGAGCTCTACTGGTGGAGAGATTCCATGATGAGCAGTCTCCAACAGCGAGACCCACAACTATTTGACATGCAACATAGTCTTATGTAGCTGCCAGTATATAGATGACGTAGAGGTCCAAGAGGACTAGACCCATGGATGGATGATAAGATGAATCGACATCATTTGTGTGGGGAACCCGGGGCACATACACACATTCCGGGAGCAGGCAGTGTTACTCATGTGGTGGGCATGGTCACATGACTCATGACTGTCTTACCCGCTATTCAGATGATCACCAGATAGTTGAGGGATCTCTCAGGTAGAGGCTATGGTTTGATCGAGGCGGTCTGTAGGGAAGAGGCAGACATGGAAGAGGAGTTGGACGTGTGGTTGGTGGTGGATGACGTTATGATGAGTTATCACCACCACCACCACTAAAAGGACCACCCCGATCGTAGGGAGAAGGTGGACATGGGAGATCTCAGCTCCAGGGAGATGAGGCCTACGATCACGGAGCTCTAAAGATGATTCGAGGTACGATCTATGTCTACTCCACCGTAGGTGCAGTTCTTATAGACACAGTTTCCAGTCAATAATTCATTTCCACATCCCTCGTTTGGAGCTCGGAGATTCCGAAGGAGCCGTTAGTTCGATCCTTATAGATTGAGACTCCTACGAGAGCTGATTCGACGATTACGCACTGGTGTCGGCATTGTAAGCATACTCTAGGAGTCGAGTTCTTCAGTAGGGATCTCCTAATAGTGGCATCAAGACCCTAATACGTCATCTTGGGTATGGTCTGGTTATCTACGGTCCATGCTCAGATAGACTGTATTAGGCGAAACGTGTGTTGTGTCCGCAAGGATGGGACCAGGGTCACATTCACCATTGAGAAGGGAACCTTTACAGTATAGGAAAAACATACTCGGAGGAGGGTACAATTGATCATTCACCAGTTAGCTTGCCTTACCCATGGAGGAGTTGATGTGGATAGTCTGACTTATCCGGTAGTTGTGGACCATTACGTGGATGTTTTCCTTGAAGATGTTCCAGGACTACCTCCTCATAGAGAGGTGGACTTCTACATTGACCCGTACTCGAGGACGACACCGATATATACTCCAGCAAATCAGAAGGCTCCATCTAAGCTTTGTGAGCTACAGGTACAACTGGAGGAATTGTTTGGGAAGGGATTCATCCGGACTAGTGTTTCTCCCAGGTAAGCCCTGATTCTGTTTGCCATGAAGGAAGATGTGATCTTGATGCTCTGTGTTGAATACCGTCGCCTAAACCCGGTGACCGTGAAGAAAATGTACCCACTCCCAAGGATTGATGTAACGACCCTCACATATTACATACAGAACCTTGAAATTATTCAAGAAAAAACATCCTTTTAAATTGAGGAACTTTTTAAGTTTAGAGCATTAGAGAATTAAGTCAAAACTTTCATAACATTACACATTGTTACATAGTGGATACCATAAAATCAGTTTCCATTTTTCTCTAAATATAAAACATTAAAACATAAAACAAGACTCCTTGACAATTCTTCAACAATTAACATGTCTTCATTCCTTGTATTACTCATCCATTAACCTGTGAAAAATCATTTAAAAACTTGGGATGATCACACAAGCTCAGTAAGGTATGAAAAAGAAGGAAAAATCACAATAGTCCATGAATACTCATAACGTATGAAAACATTTTCAAAAGACATTCATTCCACCCATAAATACTTACTTAGTGTAACATGATATTTACACAAGATCCACAAAAACAAAAATATAATCATTGTGTTATCTTGGGGAATTACTTACATAATCCTGTAACCATCTTGGCTACCTTAAAATTTGTAACCCTCACGGCTACCTTACTTTGTGTAACCATCACAGTTACACTTGGAGTAACCATATGGCCGACCTCCAACTTACTCATACCCAATGCATTGGAGGGAAATATAGGTCCCACCCTTAATCATACAAAATTCCTAATAACCAAAACATAATCATACAACATAAACAATAGCATAAAAACATTGCCTTTGAATCTTATAAAACAGAATTTTAAAAGAGGATTTTCGAAGAAAAGTCCCTTATAAACATCATATACATGAAGTGAGACTTAATAGAGTGGATGGAAGATGTATATATTCTGTAAATACACATAATGAAACATAATATAAATAGAACCCATCTCACAAATAATTTATATAGCACATATATAATAAAGAAGAAGGTTAACCCAATGAACGGAAATTGGGTTAAGAATTCCCTTACCTTAGGCTTGTCTTACTTTAAAATTGTTTAAACCTTCTGTATAATGGTTAAAAGAGTGTTATTAGTATTTTACAGAAACATTTTCATGTATATAACATCTTATATGGTCATTTCATTACCTCATTTCACCCCTTAATTGTTAGTATTTTGTTCCTTGCATTATTTTGGGTGAGTTCTTTTGTGATTTTCACGATCGGTTCTTTATGAATCGTTCATGACGATTGGAAGTGAAACTCCAGAATTGGAATGAATTATTATTTAAATATTTACAGTACCATAAATTATACCATTTATCACTTTTATTCTTTATATGAGGATGATTCATTATATAAAACATTAATGATGTTCGTTTAGATCATTTATGTGGTTCTTTGATAATAACAACCTCTTTTTGTCTTTTAAATTTGAAACATGAGCCCAAAAGAATTATAGAACATTATATGAGTCATAAAACATATATTATAACCTGGTTCAACCATATAAATGGTATCATGACCAGACTTTATATAATTAATGGAAATTGAAAATACATCGTCCATGATGTCAGTAATTCGATACAAATGGACAATGTTTTTTGATTCTTTAAATAAGTGGAAGAGGAGAAGAATACTGATGAGGAATTTTCCATAAACATGGAAACATAATGAATATACATGATTCTGGATATTTCATGCCTCTTGTATAACAGGGAGTGAGGAAAAAAAGAAAAACAAATCATGAAATAAAAGAAAATCTTGAGAAATCTCTGATGAAAATTCGGCAGCCTAACGGCGTCTCTTAAAATTTCATAAAAAGAAGATTGATGAGAGGAATGGAATATATCATCATTCATACAATATATGGACAGTAAGGGGGGAATATTTAATGAAATATCCCAACACAAGACAAAGGGAATGGAAGAGAATAACAAAAAAATGAAAGAAAAGAAAGAAAATAAAAGAGGTTGTTTACCTCTTGATCTCTTCTCATTGAGATCCTTCTCAAGGGATTTGATTTTGGTCTTTTGGTGAGACTGAAAACTCTAGGTCGTGGGGAAGAATATTGGGGAGGGAATTCGGCATATATTAGACAATGCTCGAGGCTTGAGATGTGTGGGAGGAAGAGGGGAGTGAGGGTGGTATTTATAGTGGAGGAGGGGAGGTATTTTAGATTATTTTAATCATTATTATAATATTTTTATCAAGACTATGAATAATCTCAAATAAAGTGGCCCTAAATAGTGATAATATCATGTGAGTTCGAAGAAAGTGGCCTTGCATCACTTATGATGTCATAAATAGTGCATTTTTACTGATAAATTTATTATACGGTATTTTATCGTATTTCACTATTCACTGAAAATTCAAGAGTATCAGAAAAATACAAAAAATTTACCCCAACCATTTTTCGACGTGTAGAATTTAAAAGTGAAATCCATTTTTCAAAAATAAGTTTCTAAATATTATTAATTTAATTTTTAAAGAAGGTCACACTTAATTCGGAAAATAACAACATTTAAGTGCAATTAGTTTTATATGACATTCGAAAATTAATTAAGATCCCATTATCCTATTGCCTTGGGAAAATAAAATAATTTTATTATTTACTATTCATGAGGTCATATTAGTTTTCATATTACTATTCATAAGGGTATGTTACTATTCACCAAAAAACAAGTTTGTTCTATCCGGCTCCAAATAACACACTGAACACAATTATAGATGACAGTTTCTTGAAATTCGGAATATAGAAGTAGAAAAGATATGTTTTAAAGACTAATTAAAAATATCTATTCAAAAAAAAGTTCCATGAATTTATATTTTAAAATAAACTAGGATGTTACATTATCCCCACCTTCCGGAAATTGCATCCTCACAATTTTATTTACATATTAAACAAGTGATGGTACCTTGATCAAGGTGTCCACCTGGTCTCATCATCATCTTGCTCACGTAAATAGAAGGTCCATGCATTGCAAAAATTATATATAGATCCTTCAAAATCATTTTCTTCCTTTATTCAAATACACCTTGTATAACTTGGGTCATATGGGTGTTCGCAGAAAAATAGTTTTGGAAAATAATCATGTATGACATATAATTTCAAAACATCTGATAAAACTTGATTTTTATAAAATTTTCGGACCGCGTTTGAGTTGAAACATTAAATCAATGGTCCTTTGAAAATACCATAAGTATGTGCTGAATGATTATACTATAAAAGCAAATATAAATAGGTTGCGCAAGTGTCTCCTTCTTCAGCACCTCTTTCAAAATCATAACATGCTTCCAAATCTCTTGATAAGGTAAAATATTTAAAAATTCCTTGATAATATTTAACTTTCTTGAAAATATGAGAATAATGAGAAAATAGGATTTGATTAAATATAACCCATGATCCACGATGGTATCAAGGTATAGTGGAGGTGTTTGATATCACAAACAGATGCTTACAAGTGAGTTGAATGTTAGAAAAGGCTTCAAAGTCATCTCGACAAGACTTTGCAATAACTATTGCAAGAAAGTCATCGGGAAGAGATGGGAATGTCATTTGAGATCCTCCTCCTTCCATTTGTAACTGAATTTCCTTAATCTGAAAAGTTATTAAACAAGGATTTAACATAAAGAATAGACATACAGACTAACCATATGTTTAACAAAAACTCATAATCCCTAAAGTTGTCTAAACCTATCCTCTGATACCAACTGTAACGACCCGCACTTATTACATACAGAAACTTGAAATTATTCAAGAAAAAACCTTCCTTTTAAATTGAGGATCTTTTCATGTTTAGAGCATTATAGAATTAAGACAAAACATTCATAACATTACACATTGTTACATAGTGGATACCATAAAATCAGTTTCAATTTTTCTCAGAATATAAAACATTAAAAATTAAAACAAGACTCCATGACAATTATTAACATTTAACATGTCTTCCTTCCTTTTATTACTCATCCATTAACCTGTGAAAGTCATTTAAAAACATTGGATGAGCACAAAAGCTCAGTACAGTATGAAAAAGAAGGAAAAATCACATTAGTCCATGAATACTCATAACGTATGAAAACATTTTCAAAAAACATTCTTTCCACTCATAAATACTTACTTAGTGTAATATGATATTTACAAAATATCCCCAAAAACATAAATATAATCATATAGGTATCTTGGGGCATTACCTACATAATCTTGTAACCATCTTGGCTACCTTAAAATTTGTAACCCTCACGGCTACATTACTTTGTGTAACCATCAAAGTTACACTTGGAGTAACCATAAAGCCGACCTCCAACTTACTCATACCCAATGCATTGGAGGGAAATATATGTCCCACCCTTCATCATAATCAATTCTCAACAACCAAAACATAATCATACATCATAAACAATAGCATAAAAACATTTCCTTTGAATCTTATAAAACAGAATTTTAAAAGAGGATTTTAGAAGAAAAGTCCCTTATAAACATCATATAATTGAAGTGAGACTTAATAGAGTGGATGGAATATGTATATACTCTGTAAATACACATAATGAAACATAATATAAATAGAACCCATCACACAAAAAATTTAAATAGCATAGAAATAAGAAAGAAGAATGTTAACCCAAAGAATGGAAATCGGGTTACGAATTCCCTTACCTTAGGCTTCTCTTACTTTAAAATTGTTTAAACCTCCTTTATAATGGTTAAAAGAGTGTTATTAGTATATTAAAGAAATATTTTCATGTTTATTACATCTTATATGGTCATTTCATAACCTCATTTAACCCCTTAATTATTAGTATTTTGTTCCTTGCATTATTTTGGGTGAGTTCTTTTGTGATTTTCACGATCAGTTCATTATGAATCGTTCTTGTTGATTGGAAGTGAAACTCCATAATTGGAATGAATTAGTATTTAAATATTTTGAGTACCATAAATTATACCATTTATCACTTTATTCTTTATATGAGGATGATTCATTAGATAAAACATTAATGATGTTCGTTTAGATCATTTAAGTGGTTTTTTTATAATAACAACCTCTTTTGTCTTTTAAATTTGAAACATGAGCACAAAATAATTACAGAAACTTATATGAGTCATAAAACATATATTATAACCTGGTTCAACCATATAAATGGTTTCATGGGAAGACTTTAATGAATAAATGGGAATTGAAAATACATTGTCCACAATGTTGGTAATTCGACACAAATGGACAATGTTTTTTGATTCTTTAAATAAGTGGAAGAGGAGAAGATTACTGATGATGAATTTTCCATAAACATGAAATAATAATTAATATGCATGATTCTGGAGATTTCATTATTCTTGGATAAGAGGGAGTGAGGAAAAAAAGAAAAACGAATCATGAAATAAAATAAAATCTTGAGAAATTTCTCACGAAAATTCGACAGCCTAACGACGTCTCTTAAAATTTCATAAAAACAAGATTGATGAGAGGAATGGAATATATCATCATTCATACAAGATATGGACAGTAAGGGGGGAATATTTAATGAAATATCCCAACACAAGACAAAGGGAATGGATGAGAATAACAAAAAAATGAAAGAAAAGAAAGAAAATAAAAGAGGATGTTTACCTCTTGATCTCTTCTACTTGAGATCTTTCTTAAGGGCTTTGATTTTGGTCTTTTGGTGAGACCAGCAGCTCTAGGACTTGGGGAAGAAGATTGGGGAGGGAATTTGGCATAAATTAGACAATGCTCAATGCTTGAGAGGCGTGGGAGTAAGAGGGGAGTGAGGGTGTTATTTATAATGGAGGAGGGGAGGTATTTTAGAATATTTTAATCATTATTATAATATTTCTATCAACACTATGAATAATCTCAAATAATGTGGCCCTAAATAGTGATAATATCATGTGAGTTCGAAGAAAGTGGCCTTGCATTACTTATGATGTCATAAATAGTGCATTTTTACTGATAAATTGATTATACATTATTTTATCATATTTCACTATTCACTGAAAATTCAAGAGTTTCAGATAAATACCAAGAATTTACCCCAACAATTTTTCGACATGTAGAATTCAAAAGTGAAATCCATTTCTCAAAATTAATTTTCTAAATATTATTAATTTAATTTTTAAATAAGGTCACAGGTAATTCGAGAAAAAAAAAACAATATTGAAGTGCAATTAGTTTTATGTGACATTGGAAAATTAATTAAGATCCCATTATCCTATTGCCTTGGGAAAATAAAATAATTTTATTATTTACTATTCATGTGGTCATATTACTATTCATATTACTATTCATAAGGGTATGTTACTATTCACCAAAAAAACAAGTTTGTTCTATCAGACTCCAAATAACATACTGAACACAATTGTAGATGACAGTTTCTTGAAATTCAGAATATAGAAGTAGAAAAGTTATGTTTTAATGACTAATTATAATTATCTATTGAAAAAAAGTTCCATGCATTTCTATTTTTAAGAAAAACTGGGATGTTACAATTGACGAACTCTTTGATTAGCTAAACGGAGCACGATGGTTCTTGAAGAAAGACCTCAGGTTCGGCTATCACCAACATAGAGTTCGAGATGAGGATCTGAAGAAGATGGCCATCGGTTGTCGTTACGGCCACTATGAGTTCTTGGATATGCCCTTTGGTGTAACCAATGCTCCAGCAGTTTTCATGGGACTCCTGAATATGATCTTCCATCAAAACCACGGTCGATTTGTCGTAGTATTCATTGACGACATTCTGTTCTATTAGACTACTGAGGAGGAGCATGCCTACCATTTGTGGGTAGTATTGGACACACTCCAAGAGAACCATCTTTATGGTAATCTCTCGATGTGATAGATATGGATTCTAGAGGTTCACTTGGTGGGACATATCATCTCGGTGGCTGGGATAGCAGTGGATCCAGCAAAGATCGAGGTGGTTCATTCTTGGAAGACACCTAGGAGTGTGACAGAGGTACGATGTCTCTTGGGTTTGGGAGGTTACTACCGGAGATTCGTGCTAGGCTTCTCCAGAGTTGCATCACCACAATCACCCTTGAGTGAGAAGGGTAAACCCTTCAATGTGGCCGGGGAGATGTCAGTAGAGCTTTCCAAAGCTGAGGCAGAGGCTGACTAGTGCCCCCATTTTGAGGCTTCCAAAGGAAGGCGTACAATATATAGTTTATTGCAACACATTGGCGAACGGACTCAGGTGTGTCCTGATGTAGGAGCGATCAATAATCGTGTATGGTTCTCTTCAACTGAGACATCATGAGCATAACTATTCTACCCATGAAAAGTAGTTAGCAGTAGTGGACTTCTCATTGAAGATGGGGTGACACTATCTAATTGGTGAACTTTTTACCATGTACTTTGATCACAAGAGTCTCAGGTATTATTATCTCCAAAGGTCCTAAACCTGAGACATCGACGATGACTTCAGTTCCTCCAGGACTATGACTTAGAGATAGTCTATACTCCTGTAAAGTGGAATGTTGTTGCTGATGCACTCAGGAAGTGATCTGGTTTACAACTACTAGGAGAGGCAACAATGCAGCTGGATGCATTACAGATATCATTTGTGGAAAGGGATGGATCATCATTCCTAAAATCATTTATGGTCTCCCCCACATGTTCAGTGATACAGGGAGTCAGAGCATGGCGAAACTGACTATGAGACATGACGTGCTCAGATTTACATAGGGCAGTCACCTGATAAATTTTCTAAAGGTTGGGAGCAAGTCATTCTCTTCAGAGGACATACCCTGGTACCAGTGGAACATTGAGAGGATGTTTTTATGGTGTTCCAAAAATCCCCTCTAGCAGGACATCTAGGAGTGGCGAGGATGTACCATGACCTTCAACGATAGCACTAGTGGCCAGGTATGAAGAAGGAAGTAGCGGAGTTTGTCTCACAGTGCCTCATTTGTCCACAAGTGAAGGCAAAGCAGTAGGTACCAGCAGGCTTGGTTCATCCTTTAGAGGTCCCAGAGAGATATTGGGATGGGATATCCATTGACTTCGTGATGGGTCTTCCACGTATATCTAGGGGTCACGAGTCGATTTGGGTGATCGTCGACCGACTCACCAAGTCAGACCACTTCCTACTGATTAGAGAGCAGGGTTCAGTAGAGAGCTTGAGACGCCTCTATGTGTAGGAGATTGTGAGACTACATGGAGTACCTTCCTCAATTCTTTCTGATCATAACACACAATTTACTTCCTAGCTATAAAAGTGGTTTCATGAGGCTTTCGGGACACAACTTTGTTTGAGCACCGCCTTCCATCCTTAGATAGATGGTCAGACCAAGCAGACCATTCCGACCCTCGAGGACATGCTAAGTGCATGTGTCCTTGACTTTGGTCACGCATGGGAGGATCACTTTCCTTTGGTGGAGTTTTTGTACTTCACGAGCTATCACTCTACCATAGGGATGTCACCTTTTAAGGCATTGTACGAGAGAACTTTCATATCACCCTTGTGCTTGAAAATCCCTGGGGAGTCAGTACTAGTGGAACCATAGATGGTACGAGCTACTATGGAGAAAGTGAAAATCATCCAGGAGCGGAAGAAGAATGCACAGAGCAGACAGAAGTCATATGCTGACAGGAGACGATGACCTCTAGAGTTCATGGATGGTGACCTTGACTTTCTACGGGTCTCACCTTGATGTGTTCTAAAGCGATTTGGCTGAGGTGGCAAGTTATCTTTGAGATTCATTGGACCTTTCCAGGTCCTCACCAGAGTAGGAAAGGTGCCTTACCGCTTAGAATTTTCACCACAGTTGCAGCGGGTGCATGACGTCTTCCACGTATCTTAGCTGAGGGGATACGTGCACGACCCTTCCCACATCATCGACCTTGGAGAGCTGTACGTCGATGATGGGGAAACTTTTATCAAGGTTCCAGTGGAGATTGAGGATCAATAGGAGCTAGTCCTTTGTATATGGTTGATACCTCTGGTTCATGTTCACCGGAAGCACGAGAACAACCAGGAGAACACATGGGAGCGGGAGGTTCATATGCGTGCTCAGTACCCCCATTTGTTACCACAGTTCGAGTTGTAGCTTATGGGGACATAAAGCCCTAAGGTGGGGAGAATGTAAAGACCTAGAAAATCCGTGGATTTTTTTTAATATATGGGATTTTTTCAAGTACGTGAAATTTTACGACGTTTGATTCCGAGGCACGGTGAGCCCAAAATCAATTTCTGAATATTTGTTCTGGTTCGTTTAGAAAATATACGAGTGGAACTTTATAACTATTGAACCGGTGCTCATAATTGAAATCTGAGGACACTGCTGAACTCACAGCTCCAGTTTTCTCATAAGAATACTTTCACCTCAATAGCAGAAGGAATAAAATAAAAGATTTTTTTTTGATTTTTATGAAAATACTAATAAAATAAAATTTATAACACTTTATTTAATTTCATTGAGCTACCATGAGTGTGAGTTGTTGTTGGTTAAAACCTCTACTTGGGATTTGGTGGTGGGACCACCACACCCTAACCTCCCTTGAGAGGATAAGGTGGTGGAGCCCACCCAAACATAACCTCCCAGTAGAGGATCCATTGTGGGGACCACACGAGACTAACCCCCCCTCTAATTAATTAGAGGGTGAAAAATATCAAAACTCCCCTCATTAATGAGTAGGGAGTCCCTTCACCTCCTCTTCCGTTAATTGGTTCCACCATTCCCTTTTAATTAATTTCACTAACAGATGTAATTTAATTAAGTGGAGCCTCTTGTCCTCCCCTTTAATCAATTGTTCCAACGCATGTAATTTAATTAATAGATAACTTATATTATTTTTGGATTGGAAATTATTATTTGGTGGGAGCTTGAGTAGCGAGGTTATGAGAAAAGAATTTATCCCAATGAAGAACTCGAAGAACGCTTCAAACAACCTTTTTCGACTTCCTCCCTTAGATGCTACCGATGTAGAGTGTCTTCCATGGCGACGCAGCTCGGGATTCGGAGTGCGTGATGAACACGGCATACAACGAACTTCCTCGTCTTCTTTCTGAAACACCGTCAAAGAATGGCGAACGATGATCGATGAATAAAAAGTAGGGGGTTTACCTTGTGCACTAATCATTTTAATTTCTCATAATTGTTTGAAAATAAATCGTAGCGTGGTTGTAAATAATTTTCTTTCATCATTCCTTTTTTTGTTGAACCAATTGTTATCTCTTTATACGCGGAGGATGCGGGCCAACCTAACGTGGCCTGACAACCTCCATCGATTCTTTTCTTTAGTGATGTTCTACGGCATGGAGATGTGGCAACGATGACTAAGGCGACAATGACGTAGGCCGCACAACACGTGACCTCAGTGAATCAAACAGCCCCCACTGGGCACCGAAGCCTCCGACCAACCACCGTCGGCCCTAGCGGTGCCCATCCCGCCTACCCGCAACCTCCCAGCACCCAGCCCACCACGTGACCCACCAGCCCGCGGCCTCCCGGTGCCCTGCCAGGCGTCTTGCCCGCCTACCCACTGCCTTTGTAGTGCCTGGGCCGGTGGCCTGCAGGCATCCCGCGGCCTGCCAGGCCCTTGCCGTGGCCTGCCCGGAACCCCCGCTGCTTGCCTAGCGCCCTGCCGGAGCCCCCGCGGCGTGCCCGACCCTGGGCATGCCCTCCCAGGCGCACCCGTGGCCAGCCTCTACTCCTCAAGGAATTCCAGCTCGTCTCCTAACCATCCCAACCTCCCGGGCCGATTCACCCGAGTCGCGCCCCTGCTCGGCTCATGGACCGCCTGCCCGCGACCTCCCGGTACCCTACACGGCACATGGCCAGCCTGCCCATGGCCTCTGCCGTGCCCTGCCTTGTGCGCAGCCAGGCCCCTATCGCAGACTACCTGGTGCCCCCACGGCCTGCCCAGCCCCTGTCGTCCCCTACCAGGGGTACCCGTGGCCAGCCCAGGCTCCGCACGGCCGGAATGCTGGTCTCCTGACCGGCCCAACCTATCGGGCTGATTTGCACGAGCCGCACCCCTTGCGACACTGGCCGAACTAGCCCCAAACATCATGTCTTGTCGCCTACGTGGTGACCTCCTGGCCAAACCACCCTCACAGTCTGCTGGGCTGGGCCCATCGAACAGGGGAAAAACATAGCGGGCTAACCCGGCCAACGTGTCAGGTCAGACCCAGGGAGTCTGAATGGGTCGACCCAGACCAGGTCATCCCAGACTAGGTTGGGATGAGTCGGTCTGACAGGTTCGGACCAGACACGGGCCCATTACTGATCCAATATCTTCATGGGAAATATCTTTGGCTCCAGATGTCTAATGATGAACCGTCAGCGGTGCTGGATTTATTGGAATGAAGACACCCCTTTGAGTATACGCCACTAGAATTTGGGGTATAGTTCAGATACAGTAAGGTTGGATCGTACACGAATCCAACTGGGGCCCCTGGACAAAATGGCTGATAACTAACAGACCAGGTGTCCCATTGACATGTCGTCAGTTGCGTTGAGAACTATAGGATGTGGCAGATCTTTGAGATACTTCTATGTGGGACTTCGTGACAGTTGGAGTATCGACTATTAGCTTGTGTAGTAGATCTTCCAGAGATGAGCAGGTATTTGTGTGTGAGCCTAGTATCGTGATGATACATGATGACTGCTGACCGATTGAACTTAGAGTGATTCGATTGGCCCAGTGGAGAGTGCCTCTATGTGAACGCGGCAGACCCATGGTGGGGAGAGACTCTCTATGAGCATGGCAGACACATAATAATTGAATCCTGAACTACCTCTACATGCCACTAGTGGAGCGCCTCTATATGAGCACAGTAGACCCACGGGGGAGAGCACCTCTTTGTGAGCACAATAGATCACTAGTACCTGATAGAAGGAGAACCTTTGCAGTCCATTTATTGGGAAGCTCTTGTGTGTGACGCGGTAGTCCCACTGTACTCGATAGAGAAGGATTTCTCGAGCAGCCGATTGTTCAGATTAATAAAAATCAAAGTTTGAACTGAGTCAATGACTTTTTTGTTTTCCTCATGATTGATATGGGTTACAAGAAAACTTTGGTATTTTTATGGGTATATATATAATTAATGGTTATCCATTTATTTCATACATTTTGGTTTTTTAATGTTGGCTTTTGTGAGACATTTAGGGTCTCAGGGTCCCTACAGAGTATATTTATACTCACCCCTGCATGGGCTATGCCCGCAGCTCATTGTGTTGGTTGCAGATGATGGACAGTGCCGACAGAGGCAGAGTGTAGCGGGACTGGATGATACCCGGAGTTTGACCACTAGGTGTGACAGTTCACAGAGGAGACAGACAAATGTTGAGTGCTGAGGAGGACATATTTACCGACCCTTCAGCTAGGAACCCCAAAGGACGACCTAGTAGATACTTTACTTTTCATAAATTGTATGTATTTTTCCTTGTACATTCAGTTTCTATGTATTTATAGTTGGCCTTGTATTTCCAGCCCCTTTTACTTTCCAGCACTTCTTTTGTATACAATTTTACATAGTGTCTTTCTTCCTGTTGTGTACTCTGATGTGTTTTTTTACAGTTATAAATGCAAAACCTTCCCAGTTTAGTGATTTACGCCTTTGGTGCAAGTCTCCAGCCCCTAGCCTATGGAAGTGGGGCTTGGGTAGTCAGGATACATGCCCCAGGGGACGGGTCGTGAGAGAAATGATTTCAGAAAATGGTTTTACATGAATATTAAAGTGTCAATTAATGAATAATATTCATTAGATAATATTAAAAAGTGATTCTTATACACAATTAGATGAAAATCTTTTCATAACATGGTATCTGTCTTAATGAAGGAAAATTAAGACCAAATAAATTTTCTGATTTGGAAACATCGTAAAAATAAACCCCATGAATGGATTATCATAAAATAAATATCTATATAACCATAAAATTATTGATAATAATAATATAATATATTCATTGGAATTATATACACATAACATGTGATGTAGAAGGTGAACATGGCTTCTGTCTCACTAAAAACAAAATTTTTATGAGTATACAATTACCTTAAGACTTGAAATTCATCTTACATATCTAAACCACCTATATAATAATACATGATTATTATAAATATATCTCAAAACCATATTATTATATCTTTTATTTCATTTAATTTGGTTATTAATTTACAGTACCTGTATATTAACAACTCTATGTTAATGTCACTTTTTTGGTAATCACCGCTTTCATTTACATATATGATTTTTATTGTATTCTTCATCATATTATATTTATCATGATTTAATTGTTTTTAATGAAATATAATTATATAAACATCATATATATTCATTATGTATATGTATTTATAATAACCAATAAAATATATAAAAAAGAAATAAAATACATTGTTAGTATCTATAGTAGGCCGTACGTAAGCTTGCACACTATTTATGTTTTGTTTTCATATTTAATGATAGAATGTAAAATTCATATATATATATATATATAATATCATTCAGGTGGATTTATAATTTGATATATATCATATAATTTCACTAATATCAGAAATAATAACTTCTATGTAATGTGTGAATAGATCACGTCGCTTAGAGGATATAATAGTCCACACACCCACAAATGATGTTATCATATTTACAAAATAAAAAACCTTGAAGGAATGTGTTATATAAAAATAAATAATGATTAAATAAATCACAAATATAAAAAATATCTAATATAAATATATATTCTATCATAATTTCCAACCATGAAAGGTGGTAATGTAAAAACAAAAAAGCTCATTTTGTAGGTGGTAGTTCGTCAAACACATGAATGGTTATTTTGTTATCCATTAGATGGATTGTGTGTATGTGCGGGTAATAAATTTAGTGTCAAAACATATTAATATTTTTATCATGCTGTGGTTATTATATAATAATTTAATAAGAATAGTTGGGGTGGAGACTGAAATTAAAACAAAAGATCTTGAGGACGGATGTAACATCTTCTTTGGGTAACTCTTCATGGTCTGAATAAGTTGTATGGGTTATTGCCTTGTAATAGTAGAGAATGATATGAATTCGTGTAAATTTTATAAAATGGAAGTCCAACTTATTCTTTCCAATTTTATATTCCTAAAATAATAAAAAATTATTAGATCCAAGGGGGTATGAGTTCTAAATACTTACATCCAATTCCTTTTGTAATACTAGTTAGGTCATTCTAGACTTTATGTTCAATGTTTAGTCTACTGCTAACCAATTGTTTACTTAATAATTATAACTCATCTTAATCACTTTCACGAAAATTTATTAATATAACTATTTTTATATTAGTTTACATATTAAAATAATAATTTTCAAAATTAGAATCCAAATTTCCACATTCCAAAAAAATAAGTGGATGAAATTAATATAAATATAATAATGCATATTGGATGAAAATGATGGGGTTTAATGTAAAAATAATCAAATATTTTCAATGTTTTCATATCCATATATAATGAGAAATTGTTTATTATGACCTAATTCTTATTAATGGATTTAAAATTTATGTAAGTAAATATTTAATACAATTAATAATATAATTCAACATTATAAGTAGATTAGATGAAAATGCATTTTTGAATTAAAATGCAGTAGTTTTCACTATTCAGTAACAAATGAAAATTCATAGAAAAATACCAAAAATAAACCATAAGATAAATTTTATGATCACATTTCAGTAATGATGTTTATTTATACATAATATATTTATTAATGTTTCAAAAAAAATCAAAACCTTTATCCATTTAAATGTGAAAAATTACCTTTTATAAAAATAAATTATTTTATTCAAAATATTTGATTTATTTTTATCATATATATATCTATTCTACTATATTGAAGTATCAAAATGATTACTTAATATGATATATATAAATTTATTTTGAAAAAATTAATAAAATTTTGTTTGCAAAACAAAATAGTTTTCTTATTAAATTAATTTCTTTATCAATTAATAGTTTATTCAATAAATTCATACTATTAGATATTAGAAGGATTTATTTTATATAAATATGTTTATAATATTTTTCCAACTAATATAATCTTATTTATAAAATCCATTCGAATGGATATTTAGTGTGTATAATGATATTTTAATAATATAAATTATACTAATTTAATGTTCAGTAAAACTCGACCTTTAATGTAACAGTAGATATCAAATGTACTCGACTTTGTCTATAGCACATGCTAGTTTTTAATATAACCCACGAAAATATAAGTGATTAATGTAGTATATTAATGACTTATTTTTTCTTTAAATTCATGACAAATTAATTTCTTTCATAGAGAAAAAAAATATTCAGTGTTTCATGAAATTAAAAAAAAAATATATCGTTAATTTGAAAAAAATCAAAAAATCTGCTACGGTTAAAAGAACCAGAATCCTAAAGATAAAAAAAGTAAATAGTCCATTAAGAATAGTAAAATTATTAATTGAATAAAATTTTACTTTTTAAAAATAAAATATAATTTAAATAATATATTAAATGATATATTTATGAAAATATAAATATATTTTCCATGTAAAATAAATGATGTGGATAAAAACACAATAAAAATATAATCATGTTATTATTAGACATTATTATAATGTGTTTTTGATAAAATAATTATTTTTACAAGATATTTATAAAGTGAATAAGTTATAAAATTAATTTTATAATCCGAAGATTGTTTTTTAACCATTACATGAAAATTTCACTGGGGTCATATTTTGTTAATTTTCTAAAAGCCTTCATTTATATATCAATATTAAATAAAAGGTTCCAAATGTTGCATGTTTTATTAAACAATTTTTATATAGAAATGATTTAATAACTTGTATACTATTTATTTCTATCCAATTTCAATTTAATAAGATCGATGGGTAATTTAAAAATAATAATCATAATTTCAAAAGAATAATTATTTTTACATTGTCGAAAGTCAAATGTTTTCCATTAAAATATATTTTACATATTTTTTACAAATGAATTTTTCGTAAAATAGTGAATATTATTTATAAATGGGATTACAGTTTGGAAAAAAATGTAATTTATACTTATATTAATCATAATATAAAAATATCACTATTAAATGTGTTATCATTCATATACTAAATTATTAAATATTATAAATCAAAAACAACCCACTCCTTAATAATAAACACAACACTCCTTCCTATAAGAAACCACTCATCTCACCATTAAAAAATATAATGATCTTCCCAAATACCCTATATTAGGTGTCATATAATAATTATCAAATATTCGTAATAATTAAATTATCATCATTGAAGAAGTTAGCTGTATTAAAAAGGATGTGACACCTAGAAAAGAGTTATTTTTCATCTTATCATTTTTAGACATTCTTATTCTAATTTTTTTATCTATTACATTCTAAATACAATAATATAATATTAATTTATTATTATTTTGAAATTGTATTAATGGTTTTTTACCTACAGTAATTAGAATATGTATGATATATTTATATTTTTTACTTATCGTTATTTTTATTTGGACATTTCTAAATTAGTGATTTGATGACCACCAACAATAACCATTCCAACTAGTTTATTATCACCACACTCTAATATTGGTATAAAAATTTATTCGTGATAGATAAATGAATAAATTTATGTAGTTTAATATTCAAGAATTAATTACATTTATTTACAAATAAGTGCGATACAAAATATGGAAATCAGGAAAAAAAATATTTCTATAAAAAAAGATATCAAAATGTTGAAACATTATAAAAAGTAATTATAATATTATATCTGATGAATATACATATTAGATAGTAAAATATAATTAATAGAACTATCATCTTTTTACATGTCATAAAAAAATGTAATGTATTAAATTGGTTGAAATTTGAGGTAATGATTCTTGGATTAATATATGGGGATTCTCAGTCATAATACCTTCTTTGTAGATTATATAATATTTCACATTAATTTTTATGAATTTTCTTCTAATTTCCTTAATATTATCATCAAATATATTTTCCCTTTTCTTTGTGGTATATACATCTATCTACAATACCCAAATGATTTTCTATCCAAATTTAATGATTTATTCGAAGAACATTTTTTTTCAAATATACCCCATTGACTCCTCTTTTGTAGATTCTTATATAAGGGGACATGGTATTTTACCCCAAATTATTATATCCATTATTCATTTGGGATCCTGAAATTTATTCTATAAAATATGGTATATGAAATCTTGTATGAAACAAATTCCATCCCAATGTTAATTTCACAAAAATGATTATTTCATATTTTATGTTCCATACATGGTTATGAGAGTTTATTGAATTAATGGGTCAATATAGAACTATATACTGCTCAAATACATTATTTAATGTAATATACCATATGATATTATGTGTATTGTGTGTGGACTTGATTCTATCATTGGTCATAATTATGATGTTATAATTTCTGCACATATTTTATGTGTGAACATGGAGAAATATTTTTTCACAACATTGTGATTTATTCAAACTCTATGTGAATATAGTTCATTAATATTGATCTTCTACATTCCCTGACATAATAAAATTTTTCAACGATGGTTATTATAATGATCTAGTTCTCCATCCCTATTTGTATCATGGTATAATTAAAATCCTAATGATATATTTTCATTATCTAACACATTTTCCATCCCATGTATATGATCTAATAGAAAAAAAATTCATATTGAATAATTTAAATTGTGTATATGTTTTTGGTTGAATCAGATGTGAGTATAGTCTATATTCCATGGATTTGTAAAATCGGACAATATAGAAAATGTGATAAATATTAGACTATATAACTTGATAATGTTATCTAGAAATTATAATGGATGTCACAGTCATAAGGTTCATTCATGAGATACCATAGATAAGTTTGTATGGTAGCATTGTGGCTGTGTATCGAAGGGAAAGACAAAGAGAATCATTTTAGGTCTGTTTTAGTATATATAATTATTTTTATATTTGGGGAGTCATTTTTTAAGGATTTGACCAAAAAAATATTTTCTAATGCATATCATATAATATAATTATTATAGAAAATTTTTGGATAATATTGACTATAGAAATAAAATGATGGGTCATAATAAAAAATTTATCACTTATAATTTTCTCTCACAATTTAAAATTATTTATAATGATCCCCAATTTACAAGAATAAAATAATTCTAAATTTCATTCAAAATATTATAATACAAATGTGATTAATTTAAAAAATATTTCTTTCTTATTTCATTGTTTTAGGTTGATTATTATCTTATTATAGTCTTGATTGTGTTTATAGTATATTTTTTCCATTATGGTACATTGTTTTGGATGCATATTCATCCATATTAAATATAATATATCATTGGAACATTATTTGTAATTTTATTAATATATACCACTTTTTTTGAACATTATTGTGTTGTTTAAGGGGATGGTAGTTTTATAACCAACAAGTTACATCGAAACATTGGTATATGTTATACAGGAAACCTAAACATGGTGAATGTGTTTCGTGGAATAGTTATCTTGCATCCTTCCTGCCATTACCTTTTCACATAATATCAATAAGTATAAGATGATACACATTTTATATTCAATATATGTTTGTGGGATTTTATAATTTCATGAAGGATAATGTTAGATGAGAGTAATAACATGATAGAGTTTATTGATAGAATATATTGTGTGTTATAAGAACCTCGCATATGTTGTTTTTCTTTCATAAGGCCCATAATTTTCTATGTACATATACTAATTCATAATTGATCTAAAACTATTATATGGGATATTTGGAATAATAAATAACCATGTTTGATTCATATATATTATCTGGGACATATATAATAATATATATGAATTTAAGAGCCATTAAAAACATTTTAAGTCCCTCAATGAGTTGTATGGTTATCCCATATGTTGTAAAATATGTTTTCTATAATTATAACATTCAATATGGATATATTGGAGGATAAGTTGACTTAATTATCATATTAAATACAATAATATTATAATAATTTAGAATAATTTAGTCAAGTTGATTTTAAATGATTATAAACATGGACTATTTTTAATATCATCACTCCCTTAATATTGGCATACAATGGTCATCATTGTGGTTACCGAATATTGGAGTAATGATATATTGTTTTGGGGTATCTAGGAATTCATCTTCAATGAAGATCATAATTGGATGGTGATTTAGAAAACAACATTAAATTCCAACAGCGTGGAAGGAATGGGTGGTCCAAAACCTAGATTTTCGATAGTTAATGTAATTTTAAGAGGATATAATATATGTGTATGTAAGAGGATTGTGGTACATGTTATATTATTGTTGGGATAAAGGTAACAACAAAAAATATTGAAATTCACATAGAGTTAAATTCTATAGATAAAAACAGATAAGTGGATCCATGATTTTTTTGGAAGATATATAAGGATTAATTATATGTTCCATTGCATTTATTCCGTCATGTGTTATAAATTTTTGTGTAGTGTTTTAGTGAAAATTATATATAGAATATATGAATAAGTATATTTCAATAATATTTGGAGTGTTATGTATGATATATTATAGGGATCATGTGTAATTTCGATTGAAAATCATTTTCATACATATATGGACTGGATTATTTATGAATAAAAATGTTGTATAGAAAATACCAAAATCAATAGAAAATATATTATTATTTTCAAAACTCGACGATGTGAGTTTCTATAAAATACTTCCACTAGAAGATTAATGATATCATGTGACTCCATTGTTGTAGAAATATGAGTGAAGGGAGGATCTTCGTACCATATTATATAATTCCATGGTGTAATACATGTTATAAAAGTGACTTTCACGAAGATATAAAATGTCCATTTGTTTTACCATGTTTAAAATTATATGAATTTCATTGATCATAAGGGGATCTTGAATAAAAAAATCACAGGCTTTGTTATATTTGAAAAAATCGTTCTATAGAAGAAAAATTAGGTTTTCTTGCAAATAGAATCTATAATACATAAGAATCGGAGTCAGAATAGTTATATATGAACTTATGGGGATCTACATTTTTTTATCTCTAATATAAGATAAAAATAATTTTTATGTTTTATCAACTATGAAACATGAAATATATGATTGTTATTTACTAATCACATATCCAGGGTATGTAATATTATTAAAATATGGGAAGGTATGATGGATATAATGTCTATCTATAAGCATTTTTTCTTGAGGTGTTAGAATGATAATTATGATAGAAGTATTAAATTAATTTTATTCTACATATAGAAATGATAAATGTTTGAAAATAGTATTCTAGGTACTGTACAATATTATGGTTTTAGGTATGTTATGGACATGGTGATTATTTACATATAATGAATTATGGTATTTATCTTTTGATTCACATGTAATTTTGACGAAAAAGTGAATTTCAAGGAAATCATAATTAATTTAATTTTTTCTTCTCAATTAGGGAATGAATTATGTCATTCATGTTTTCCATAATGTTGGGTAATATTCACTAATATAATTATCTTTTGTGAACATTACAAACACAACATTAATTATTATGAGATGGATAAGGATGATGTAAATTTTCTAAAATGTGAATGTTTGGGATATGGTAATGAAGTGCTTCATTTTGAGTATGGGATAAAAACATTATATTTTATTAAAAACAAAAAACTATATCTTTAATTATCATATTTTATGGTTAAGTATGAATTTTTTTTGAATTATTATGAGATAATAGTATCATCAATTCTTGATTATCAACTAAATAGATACTCATGGATTTAATGTGGATGGATTAACCAACTCAAAAGGGGATATTATTTAATATATTAATTTCTTAAAACTATATTATTACTTAATTATAAAATATTGTCTTCATGTGATTATAGATTTCATAACAAATTTGAATTGACAATTACATGACTATTTGAATTTTGATAGTAGATTTACAAAACAAATGTTTATTTTATAATTTAAAGTAATGGTTTTAGGAATAGAATAAGACTGTGAAGGTTGATCATGTTTTTTATGAGCCTTTAGAAATTTCTTTGATAATGGTAGATATTGGTAGAATCCATTCGACAGACCACATAATAGGGGAATCTGTACGAAACCCTGATTTTCAATGAAAATTATTTTAATATGTTAAAATGAATTATTATCGTTCATGGTGGGAAAAAATTTAATTCCAACCCATGTGTAATTTTTGAGAAAAATAAGACTGGGTATCTATGTTTGTAGAGAGAATGAATTCTTGTTGCACAGTTTGGAAAATAGTTGGACGTGGTGGGTGTTGATGAGGTTCCAAAAAATGGGTCGGTCCACAATTTGTAAAGTCGTATGCCCACACATGGTGAATCCTAAAAGGGATAAATTATAAATCCATATAGTTTTTTATGATGGTAACCCAACATTATCCACTCCTTTACTATATTAGGAACTTTCTCCCTCCCATTACTTCTCATTTAGAAGCCCCCTCAATGATGTGTTTTGACGTGTTTTTAGAATTTTGTATGTATAAAATTCCCCCAACAGTATTCATTCTTCTTATCCATACATCCAACCTAATTTCAATTTTATTGGTTTTGTTATTTGGATTAGATATCCTATGAGCATTGTTGGATTAATCTGGCATGACGAAAAATTATGTTCACCAATAATGGGTCATCTTGATATTTCATTAACAATTCAATGGTTTAAATTTCATTATTTTATTTCATGCTAGTTAATATTCAAAAAAATAATATTAAAATAGTTTAATTTAATAATAATGTCTGTTTCAATTGGGATTTTTTTTGTATTGGGTTCAAGGGAGTTTTGTGGGTTGTTAGTGCCCATTTGTTTAAAGATATGATGATAATAGGACAACTAATGAAACATACTGGATTGTTTTATATTTATATTGAATAAAAAAATAAAATTTATGTGTCACAATTAACTGATTACATATTTTCTATTTTAGTTTGGGGGTAATCACATTTAGAATATCTTGATTGATCATTAATGATAGTGATTGAGCTTGGATGGTCCTTAGCTGCAAATCATGACATTGATGATAATAGTGGAAATATCATTTATGGTTGGCAGACTATCAGACATTATCTACATGTATTTATCATATTTTTTTGTAATATGATTTGTTTAGTTCCTTCCACTAATTGTGGGGGCCCAAAATTAAATGTGTAATTTAGGTATGTCAATTAAATGGATTAAATTACTAACTATATATTTATAATAATTATTCTCTAAAATATATATATGGAAAATTATTCATGTTCCACTCTTGTCTCATGGGAACATGCCCAATTTCTATGTATGTCATAGTAAATGAACCTTCATCAACCATTATATTGGATTGAAATAGGCTATAATATGAATATCTATCCTTGGAATTGGTGAGAATCTTACAATACTAGAAACATGATGACTCCGCTTACATCTGTATAATAGTTGGATTTTAATCTAATGTTGTTGGAAATATGGGTGTTTCATGAACTAATGGTCATCATCATCATTTAATCAATGTCTTATTGGTCTCAGTTTGAGATATGGTACATATTAGGGGAATTATTCCTCACAGAGATGGGATATAACCTTTAGATAATATTTGTAGGGGATCTAATTAATTATAGACCTCAGTCGGAGAATAGGGAATGTTCCGTGATTACCAAGGGTGTCCTCATAAAGCATTAATTAACTCTATATACCAATAAAAACAATTAGATAATATGATGTCATTAATAATTCGGCTGACCCAAAAGATTCATGATTAGTTTTATTTATTTTCAGATTTAAATAATTATTTAATTGACTTATATAATTATAAATGAAATGGTAGTTGTTCATGGTAATTCCACCATAAATTAATTTTGTGACATATTATTGAGGATATTATAAAACATACCTTACTTGTATATTACATCAGATATATGTTCCTCATAAATCATGAATGTGAGATATTATTAAATTTCACATTGTTAATTATTTTTTATATTTATACATATTTATGTGTTAGTGTTACATGCTGTTTATATCTAGTTTGAATATTATATCGCGGGGATATATATCTTACATAACTATTGCGATTACATGGATACAATGTAATTTCATGATAAATCAATTTATTATACCTTTATTGTAATTCTTAATGTTATTTGGAGTAATCATTGAACCAAAAAACAATATAAGTTTCCAAATAAATATCAATAAACCCTCTATGAATGTTTATCAACTTGTATTACATTACCACTAAGATCTGGGTTATTCTAATGATCATACGGTGACATGATATATCTCTAGGATTGGAGTTTTATGACATTCCTATGGTAGATGATGATTCCCCCAATTGATTCAATGGATTCTCCCAAGGATAATGTGGAAACAAAATCATTTCATTGACAAGAGACATCTTGTAATATTATGATGATACAATGTTTAATGGATTTTAATTAATCTTATTAAATCTAGAGAATATTTATTTTATATTTCACGGATTTCATCACCATAAGAATTTATTCTAGTTTTGAATGTATTCATTTCATTTGGTCAGATACTGTGGAATTCAAAATCCAACATGAATAAGTGACATTGAATGTTTGTATGCATCCCATTATTTGTGTCTGGATGGAATAGTTTTCTTAGGATTCCTAATATTATACATGATTTCTTACTAAGAATCTTTAGAGCTTGTGGCATGATTTCTATTATATATTTAGTGGTGAAATGTATTGGGGGTCATAATTATTTGAAAAATATATCATTATTCATAAATATCATTATATGTGGTATACTCATGCTAGTGGAAGTAGGTATGGTATGATCATGGTATCCAAAAGTCTAATTGTAAGAAATTAGTTATTTAAAATATTTCCACTTGATAAATGTTATTGATTTTTCCCTTTTGAGTAAATCAATTACATGTAACCCAATATTTCATGATATTTATTGGACAATGTCAATGAATCCTTAATGAGATCATATTCAACACACTTCATGTACAAACATTGTCATTTGATAACATAGAAATAATTAATTCCATTACAATAGTTGGTTTTTTCTGAGGCCAGATAAAACATGATCATGTTTGATAGATCAATATTATACATAGAGCATTTGATGTGGTATGGCCCAGGGTTATTGATGAGATAACATAATTATTTTATTTTGGTTTTGGTATTTATATGTTACCATTACAGTATATCGTCTTATTGTTTGTAATATAAATGAATAATACATTATGGATATCTTTTATTATTTAGTTTTTAATATTTAATACATACATTTCTTTTGATTGTCAACTGCTTTATCTGTTTGTTTAAATTATATGATTATTTTTCTAATTCAGATATTTGGGTTTAGATTCCCCATAGTATGACTATAGACCCATTCATCCTGTATGAAGCCTCTAATATAAGTGTTTGATCACATTATGTATTTAGGTGAAATAGTCTTACTACAATTCATAGATTGGGATGTAGTAGGATGTAAAAAATAGATATCAGTGAAGACAGTTTCATGTTTTTTAATATTATGTACATTTTATGTTTTATTATTATGAATTTGATGGGAAATATGAAATATATAATATTGTAATTTCTAGAATAATCTTTTCGTTATAATTCGTGGTTATCTGGGATAAGGGATTGATTTTATTTTAATGATATGTCTTCTTTTCATATTATTTTAAATTCAATAGACAAACACATGTTTTTATTTATGATTTATGATAGTATTTTGGATAAATGTGGTTCAGAAAGTGTCCAGTGATTGAATCAAATACATTCTCTATATTAGAATGAGGCATCTCATGCATCATATCAAGAATGTATGATCCAAATGTTATGTATGATTGCCAGTGATTTTGTTGATTACTCCGGATAAATGTTATAATGTTAAAAATTGATCATACAATATTTTTCAATATAAATACATGAAGTAATTATACCATAATGGGTATAATTATATATATATATATATCCTTTTTATGGATGGTCACATGGTTATATAATGATATTTTTGATGATGAGGATAATGAAAAATCCCTCGTGAATATTGGGATTGATTTCCCAAATGGATCAGAAGGGGTCATACTATTATAGTGTTAAACCAATCATGGTGTTTTGTTACAAAATATTTTTTTAATGTTCTAGTATGATCATATATGTCGGTTTTTTCAATATATAGTAATCGTATGATTCATAATCGAATCGTGTGTGTGTTTTGACATTGACCATTTTGGCTGCTGATGTGTGTGTATAGTTCACATTATGACCCATAGAGAGAGTCCACAAATGATGGTTCTTGTAGAGGATCAGTGTATAGTAGTACAATACATTAAATTTAATTCTGTTAATTATTATGGAATTAGAATCCTCCTAATAATTAGTGTCTTATTAAAGGGATTCATTTAAATGGATTTTAAATCAAAATTTATAATGTATTGTCACCTAAAACATTGAATTGAAAACTCATATAAATAAACCAATTTAATAATATTTTGTTCTAATAAACTAATATTTTCATTATATCCCTTTATAATTACATCTTTAGATTGCGATTTTTATTTATAATATATTTTGTTTTAGTGAATTCAAGAATATGAATATTTCTCATGAATTATAATTGAAAATTGATTATGAAATATATCTGGATTACTAAGAAGTCATAAATTTTCATTATGAAATATAAATGTATGTAAGAAATCCCTATCTGGTGTTGCATATGTCGATCCCATGGGATGATATGGGAGTGTGGATTAAATTCCATGATACATGAACATGTTGAGAGGATTGAAAAATGGGGTATGTAGATTAACATAGTGGTCCGAATCTGAGATATAAGAGATCAGAACATGTTTTATACCTGGAGTCCCTTAGTTTTAATATAAGACCCTATAAGTAGGAATCTATTTTGATCAGGGTAAACGGATTAGAGGGGTTATACCAGGATGTGGGTTTCATGGGAGGTGATGCATTAGTGTAGGATTGGAATTCTGAGACTGATTCCTAGATTTTTCATGGGGTTTGTGACATTGTTTTTTTCTGCCCATGGTTTATGAATAATCCCCTATTGTCTTTCAGTATTGAGACTATCTTCAAAGTAAAATACTATTTGGGTCGTGGTCTTATAGACCTAAGAGAGTTCTATTAGTAATGTGAACACAACATTGGTGGATTGTCATTATTGGAATTGTACTGAGTATTATTATCATAATTGTAGAATTATAGAATATTAATAGAATAATGATAGTAGAATAAAATTATGGGCATGTTCATGGACATATTCAAATTCATGGGAATGTGCATGTCCATGACCATGTGCATGGTCATCAACCCGTGCATGCACATGTTCAAGGGAATGTGTATGTTCTTGGTAAAAAAATATAATCAATCATAAATAATCATTCATCATTCATCAATAATAAAACATATGATAACAGTTTCATAAAAATATGATAATAGTTGTATAATATTTGAATAATAGTAGAATAATAGTAGAATAATTGTATAATATCTATATAATAACCATATAATAACAACAGAATATTAGTAGTATAATATTACAATAGCAGTGCAATAATAGTATAGTAATATAATAAAAATATAATATTTGTGTTATTATATTAGAATAATAATAGTGTAATAGTGGGATAGTAGTAGAATGATTTAATAATATTATTAAAATAATATTTGAATAATTATAGAAGAAAAGTATAATAATATTAAAATAATTGTAGAATAATAGTATAATAATAATAATATCATAGTGGGATAATAGTATAATAAATATAGAATAATATTAACATAATAGTATAATAATACATTACTAATATTTGAATCCTAGTATATTAATATTATAATAATAGTATAACAGTACTAGAATAATAATAGAATTATATTAGAATAAAAGTATAACAATGGAAAAAATAGAATAAGATAATAATAATTGTATAATAATAATAAAACAATAATATAATTGTAGCATGCACATTTGCATGGGGATATGCATGTGCATCGGCATAAGCATGAGCATGTGCATGTGCATGTGAAAGTACGCATACATCATCATGTGTGTGGTAATTAATAATAAATAATATGTAATAAGTAATAAATAATAAATTGTAAATAATAAATAATAAATAACCAATAACTAATTAGTAAGGGTAAATAATATATAATAAAGTATGTGTATGGGAATGATCCTAAGAATGTTCATGTGCATATTCATGTGCATGGTCATGTGCATGGACCTGGGCATGGTCACAGGCATGGGAAATGTTTTTTCAGGTGTGTGCGCATGGGCATGGGCATTAGAATGTGCATGTGCATGTATATGGTAATAAATAATAAATAATATAAAATAAAAAGTATCTTATTAATAGTATAATAATTAAATTATAATAGTATAATAATCTTCTTTTAATAGGATAACTATATAATAATAATTCATTAATAATATAAAAATACTAGGGTCATAGTGAATTAGTAATATATTAATTGTATAATAATATATGAATAATAGAAAAATAAATCTGGAATAAACATACAATAATAGTAGAATAATAGTGGAATATTTATAGAAAAATATAATCTCCGTTATATGAAATAGGGGGTAATAGGGTGATCCTAACATGTAGAGGATAACATAACATGTAGGACGTTCATAATGGATAGTATGAAGGATGAGTCATTGTATCATAAGTTAGATTATATTCATGGGTAAGATAAGAGCATACGATCATTACATTGGTGTGTTATGGACAAAAAATGTCAATTATGTGTAGTGTTGTTGAGATATATAATTAATGAATCCCATGAGTTGGATAAGGACATAGAGAATATATTTAGATTCTTAAGGCCTGGTGACCATAAGGTTTATATATATAAAGAAGTGACCTAGTGATAATGGTTTTTTTGGAATGAATAAATTGTTTGGGGATGTTGGATATAAGGGATTACATTAGCAAAAAATATTCATGATTATTTGGTTTCATGGGTTTTTAATGTTATGTGTACCCATTCATGATATGTGTGTGGCCTAGTTTTAGTGTTACACATCAACTGTTAAACATTTAGTGGGATAACTGGATTTTGGTGACTGCATGTGAGCAAGTATTTTTCATGACATCCATTATATTTGTTGATGAAATTTGAATATGATGTGGTGATCATAAACATTTTTTTATGTCTTGACAATTAGGATTTACCTACTATTTTTATAATAATGATGATCCGGAATATGAGACCCTCGAAATGGAAGTGTCATGGAAATGGGTCTACTTATTCAAATGCCATTTTATTTTTTCATGGTTGTAAATAGATTCTCTCAAATGTGTCTAGATTACATGCTAACATCTAAATACAAATTTTGATATTATATTTGGTGGATTCTATGTTTATGATTCGGGCTTGGGATGAGTTTGAGGTTATCCAAGAATGATCAAATATATGTTGAGTCAGTTTTTTTATTGTGACATGATGATTGAAACAGACAATGAATGGTTTGACTAGGATATGTCACTCAATGTTAGTCTTTGATTATCGTAGTTTGTTAGATCAATTGTGTGGAACCTCCTGGTGAAGGGGAGTGAAAATTGGGTATTCATTTACATGTTTGGTAGAGTCATAGAGTTATTGGGATCATTCAATTATATGGGTTAAATTTTCCTTGTTAGGTATAATTAGATGTGGTAAGATGAAAACTGAATCAGACATGTCATTTGGATGAAGATGGAATTGTTTCTAGCCTTCGTTGAGGCCTTTTAAAGCGGGGCCAACAAACCTGTTTTTTCAATAAATGGTTGAGGTGAATCTCATGTAACTCATTATCAATAAATTTTTATCATTCTGGTTTTTAGATAGAATTTGAAAGGATTTTGTTTGGGTCATGGTTGGTAGTAGTTAGGAGGGAATTGTTTTTATGCAAGAGGGGTTATTCGGTAGTTATTTCTAATGGTGGATACATGGTGGCCTAGAATTTCATATTGTAAGAAAGAACCTATGGAAGTGATTTCCATATGTAATATAATGAATGGTACACAAGCATGGTGATTTCTCTAGATATATAGTGTTGTGCATGTGTCTTTAATGAGGCTTGTAAATGAGTGCGAGCATAAGATCTATTTTCATATATTTATACGTTGAATTCTAAATGTGGACCTGGGGAAGGGTTTTTTGAATTATGAGATAGATCACAACAATTTTAGATGGATTTAATGACCGATGTATCTTAGGATATTCAACATGATAACTACAATAATTTTTCTTCATTGAGAAGTATTATAGAGGGGATGTTTGAACATCTAATGCCTATAAGGGTCAACAAATTCATTAGAAAAATGAACATTTAGTTATTGGATGATTTGAATTTTGATCAAATATTTAATATAACTCCATGATATAGAATGCAGTGTTCTTATGATTTAGATTTTGAATGAGAACCTGGATGTGTCTCCTATGTTTAGGCTATCCCTTTGGGCTTCAGGTGATGTTATGGGATCATCATAGAATCATGTACAATGAGCAAGATTTAGGAACCTGGTAATGGAGAAACTATTCATCACCTACATACCTAGATAAGTATCATATATTATTTGATGACTAATATCATCTCAGACCATTGGCACATGAATACAGTCTAAACATGTGATATTTTAGATGAAATTATGTGAGGGATTCAGAGGATAAAATTCACCCTCTAGGATTGTGAATGGATTTGGAATCTATGTTGTAAAATGTTGTGTCCTATTAAAGTGGAAAATTACAACACCCCCATATATTATAAGTGTGGAAACCCCTATTTATCCCCTTTTCTTCCTTCATGTATATTGTTTCTCCTCCCCCTTATTTCTCTTATCTAATTCTAATTAGGGGTCATTTTAATGTAATTTTTAGGAATGATCTCCCCTTATTTGTACGTCATAATTACTCTACTCCCTTTCATTGTAATTTATTTTTTTATAGTTTTAGGATTTGTTTTTATTAAATTAGATCATGGTCGAATTATTAGATAATGATGGATATTTTAATATTCCTAAAAAGAAGATATCTAGATATTCCATAAACATGTCACCATACTCTTATTTTTTAATTTATATATCATTGGTGAATTTTTATATCTATTGATCATATGTGATACTAATATCATTATTTTTTCACTATATATTAAGGGAATTATTCTTATAATTGATTTAGGTGTCTGAAAAATGTTCCACAAACCCCTTTCTTGAATCAATTATCATTTTAGGATGCCAAGTGAGATATGGAATATTTTTTGACATTTTAATGCAATTAATAAATTAATTTTAAAATTTATAATTAAATGATTATTGATTTTAACATTTCGTTAGGGGAACATGATATTGATATGTCCTATGATGATTAAGGATGAGGTTGGTATATCATTTATGATCCATGGAAACATTGATCATCCCTTAATGAAAGAATTCTATATATTTTTAATGTCAATTGTTATTAAATACATTCACATTACTTATATATTTTATGCATATGTGTTATGTGATATTAGCGTGTCATGACACTAATGTTGAGGTACCGATGATTAATTGTGTAGCACATGTAATATAATTCAATGGTATAGATACTAACTATATTATTTAAAATAAATCAATTTCATTTATATATATTTGGATCAATGTTCAATTGGCCACCTCACTCACATGATCATGAGCACAACATCTATATTCACCATAGGTTGTTACCATTTATTAATCATTTCCTATGATTTAAATATACCCCATCATGGATCACAGAAATTATAAAGGTTTGAGAGACATATATGAAATGGACCTAGGTGATTTAATGAACTACCATAAGAAATATGATCTTTTGAACTAGTATGGGTTTCCTTGGGGTTCTTTCATAAACCAACTAGAATTCACTAACTATACATAAGGATTTAATTATCCAAATGTAATCAAGAGTATATCATAAGTGTTTTCTTCCCCTTATATATAGGATTCGACATTGTGTTGGGACATCTATGGGACCCAGAGTATGGTTTCCCATTAACATTAAAACATTTGTTTGGATGAATTGTAAAAGCATAGTAATGAATAATTGTATCCCATCAAATAATGAAATAACCAAAATGAAACTATGTATAGTGACACTAGAGGATTGGTTTGGTTATTCAACTGATCATTCTACACTAAGTAAAGTATTACTGATTTTATAATTAAAAATATAATTAATTAGTCATTGATTTGTCAAAATGAAATGGTTGTGATTTTGGGTTATGAAGCCCTCATCTAATATTTTATTCAGGTGCCAATGAAACCACAAAATGAGATTTACCTATCCATTACATCAATTTTAGTTTTCACCTAAATAATGATTTTGATTAATTATTTGGTTCCATGATGTTACAGAAAACTATATATTTAATATTTTGTACCTGGTTGTATAACCTGCTATTGATATACTATAAGAATATTGACTGATTGGGATCCATCTTTTAAATAATTCTTCTCATGAGGTAGACACTTCATAAAATTAAAATCAAATATATGATGAAACCATTATCAGAATACTCAGTATCTCTGGAATAATTCCCTATATATGAAAATTCAATATGTAATACCCTGGGTTTCTCGTACATAACCATTTCTTTGTATTTTTATGTATATAATGTATTAGGGGGATATTTTGGAGTGTTTTGTAATCTTTCACTATTCTTTTGTGATAAAGGTAAATGAGCATGAATTGTTCAGGATTTATCCAAACCATGATGAAATCATTGTAGAAACTATACACAAGATAATATTTGAGGTAGAGAGCATTGGAATGGGGTGAGCATGGTTAGGGAGACAGTGTTAGGAGGCCGTGCGAGGGTCTTCCTATGAAGTATATAATGCATGATTATAGCACAGTTTGTCTATCATTGTGATCTATAAATGGACATGAATTAAATGATACTCTAAAAAAAATGGATCTCACACGTTTTAGCCTCTATGGTGCTCTTTTTTTCACTTATGTTTTCCTAACACAGTATTTCCCTCCATTGAAGGTGGAAGAATCCCTCCAAATATATTCTCATTCAATCTGAAGGTTCCCCTTGGTGTTTCGAAACCTTATTCTTGAGGAATGTGAATGTTCATAGTCATTCTTGATAGGTTTCTTATATATACTATCCTATCATTTTTTTTCACAGATATACACCCTTTAAGGGTGTATCTATCTGTTTTGACTCTAATGAAGTCGATATTTGGTCATGATCTTTATAGGAGAAGAGATCTAAGGATGTTCTATGAAGAACAGACCTGATTTTCTTAAGCGTTCTTCATATGTTGTTATGTATTTTCAAAAACATTTAGGTGGGTGGCTTCTATATCAACTACAAATAGTATAAATTATGGGAATTAATTCAAATTCATTATATTTTATTGAATTGGTTTTGAGTTTTCTGTTTAATAATCATTATAAACCCTTCTTTTATGGTTTGGAAAATTGGGTAAACCTGGAAAATTTGGTATTTGATTAAAGTGCTTGGGTTCATAATTTTAAAATAGATATTTCCAAAAGATAATTTTTCGGAATTGTGTATCATGATATCGATTAGATGTTTCCCATGAAAGGGAATTATTTAATAAAATTAAATGGCGTCTTTGAAAATTTTCTATTCATTTGTTTTCAATAAAAAATGTAGTTTGATTGACATGGTTTGTTTTGGTGATTTGAAATGGTTTGGAATACATGGGGATGTGGGAGTTCATGTTCATTGTGCACGTGATTAAGGTATTCATAACATTAGTGTTCAAGGAGTGCGACCCTAGATCAAGGGCATGTGTCATTGGTACAAAATGTAATTAGACAAGAAACCACTAATAAGTTTTGAACTCTTGAATGAAGAATTCATGCATGGATGTGTTGTGAATTATGGAATGGGTATTTCATAATTATAAAAATAATTGGGTTTTAAACCATGATTACTTATTTTCTACAAAGTTAACATTTCAGAAATTAGTTTGATATAGTTTTGTATTCACTGGATTGTAAAGGGTTTTGGGAACTTGTTTATATTTTCTTATAATCTGTTTTGTAGTATTCTTTTTTATTAAAGATATTATATAAATGTTTGTAACCTTTCTATACCAGTGGGGTGAGAATGGAAGTCATTAGGGATAACCTATTGAGTTATACACTCACCACTGCTTTGGATATTTGGTGCATTGCATATTCTACTTTCAAGGACTTGTGTAAAGGTAAAGTATCACACTTATTTAGCAGGATGATGTGATTATTTTGACTTCTTGTTTATGTTGGAGCATAGATATGGTGTATCCTAGATTTGTGTTGTCCTCTAGGAGTCTATTTGTTGCCTTTACAATGTTTAATTTGATGTTGTTTTTCCTTCTGTTGTAGCATACCCTTGATGATTGTTTTAAAGATAATGATTTTAAATGACTTATTTTATTTTATACATCATATAGTGAGTAGTTTGTGGATGATTTTTTGGGTTTTTTTTATACATTTAGGGTTAATCATCCACCTATGTCATTGAAAACCATTGGAATTTATTTCCAACCTATGACATCTTGGGGTTGTCGCTTAAGGCCCAGTAATGACTAATTGTAATCTCAATACAATGTTAATAAGAAGCTAATTTGGAATATATTCATGTCTATTATTTTGGATATAATATTTGAAAGGAGTATAATTATCAAAATATGAAATGTATTTCTGAAATGGATGTAGATAATCCTCTTACGCTAAAAATCATGTTACTGGGATGTTTGGTAAAAAAGTTATTGGATACATATCTAGAAATTTGAAACCTCACACTCATGGATTTTCCCAATTAGTCAATAATTACATGCATTTTGGAAGAATGATTTCTCACTATGAGTGCATAAATCATTTTGATAAATGATTATTATTGGAAAATGTTGGACTTTTGAACAAGAAATAGTGGTTGTTTTTTGAATCCAATGTTGTGATATTTTAATTGATATAATTTGAAAGGCTAAGATATCATTTTCTAGAGAGTGAGATTTAGGGTGTTTGTTGTTGGTTTTGAAAACGACACCCAATAGGTTTTGTCGAAACCATCATGAAGAAGCTACATAGAATGTTGTTTCACTGAAACCATGGGGGAACCAAGAGATAGTTTAGAGTATATTACAATCTTTGAAAGCGGGGGATATAGGGAACTATAGGAATGAGCCAATTAATATTTATTATACCACTTAGTTTATGAATTTAAATCCACATAACTACTAGGGTGAATCTCAACATGAAAAATTAGAGGTGTAACTGAGTAAGATGAAGTGTATATTTTATTTCATCATCATTCCATTAGAGCTCAAACTCGAGCTACTGACTTATATTCTCATTTATCATGAATGTCGGTGGTGGGATTTAGCGGTGTAGGCTAAATTGGATGAAGCCTTACATGGCCGGATTTTTGAGAATTGTTAAACAAAATATTCTATCCACATATGTTAAAAATCAAGAAAATAAAAATCCACTTTATCCTGGAGCAAGATAATCTTTCAGTCATGTAATATGCGGCTATATTCCTGAATATTTTTCATTTTCACCAGAAGTTGTGGCATGTGTATCTTTAATGGCTTGGATTTTCAAATCAGGGCTAAGGTAGGGGATTCGATCGATGGTTTTTGTGCTCTAAATTACTCATTATACATATATTGTGAATAAGTGCAATTTTAGATGAATGTGATCTCTAGAGATATATTAGATGAGGTATGATGATACCTATAGGGAATTTTGATAAATCAAATACTGGGAGCATGAAAAAAAGGGACACCTGTTTCCAAGGTGGAAGTGGAAATTAGTATCAGACTGTTATATCAGTGAACCTTCCTCCACAACCCAAGAGAAGAACACATTTTTTTCAATATGGTTCATTTGAAACCACGATGAATGAGTGTATGAAACAACCTACATCATGAAACATCTGCAAGAATATGGGTCATATTCAGTGCTATTGTAGCAATCCTCCATGGTTTGGTGCTTGAAAAACTTCATAGGCATCGTAATAATTTCATGCATTGATAGGGTTGGTATAACAGGACCGGTATTGTCAGCAGAGTAGAGCTCTCAATGATGATTATTGAAATCCCATGACCCCTCATCATGGAAAATCTTTTCAATGAAATAATGGAGAATAGTGATGTGATGAATCAATTGAATGGATCTGATCATATGATCATCAAGGATTTGGATGGAATATATATAGTGAGATATACGATTTTTTTGAATTCTACCCCTAGGAAACTCTTCTTTGATAAAAGTGCATCACATTCATTCATTTTTTCTCATGATGTTTATTTTCAATGTTTATTGTTTGAAATGATGCCTTCTATTTTAAAACTACAATCATCTATTGGGGAAAGAATGTTTCAAGCCTTTGTGTGTAGAACATGTGTAACATCTTTTGATGGTGATGTGATATAAATGGACTTCTCAGTATTGGATATATATTTCTATGACATAATTCTGGGTATTTTTTGGTTGAAAACATTTAAGGCTCACATAGACTATTATAGGTGAATAGTTAGTTTAATGACTAAGGATGGCATCAAGCATATCATCAGTGGAGAGAGGATGGTTAATAAAGTTGAAAAGGGATTGTTATTATCCAAAGTGGGAAGTATCTAATATTAGTATGTAGAGTAGGCCCTATTATCTGTGGAACATATCAAGGAAAATAATTTTTTAATAGTTTTGGATCAATTTCTAGATGTATTTCTCGAGAACTTCTTAGGGATAAAACTTTTAAGGGATGTGGAGTTTATAATTGATCTACTTACTAGGTCTAGTCATATTAACCTTCTATCTTATAATATGCCACCAAAAGGGAAACAAGAATTGAATGTGTAGATGGAGGATTTTGAAAGAAATGGTTTTGCTCGGCCAAGTATGTCTTTGTGGGAAGTGGATGTCTTATTCATGAGAAAAAAAGGATGGATCACTTTAGTATTGTATTGATTATCATAATCACAAGAAGGTGATGATAAATAAAAAAATATACACTTCCATAAAATGATGATTTGTTCGGTCAATTAAGGGGAGGTGAATGGTTCAATTAAATTTACATGTGATCTAGATATCACCAATTCCGAGATCGGATAGAGGATACTCCAAATACAGCTTCAAAAAGAAGATATAGCCACAGAAAATTTCTAGTCATGTATTTTTATGTGATGAAGGCATCTATGGTCTTCATGAAATTGATGAATCAAATATTTCAGTGATATCTTGAATCTTTTGTTGTAGTGTGTGTGGATGAAAACTTATTGTATTCCAACACAATGGCTAACCATGATGAATACGTAGAAACATAGTTACAACTCTTGAGAGATCTCTATTTGTATTCCAAATTATCAAAGATTGATTTTTGGATATAGGAATAATGATTACATGGCCATGCCAATTTTGAGAAAGGTGTTTGTATGGATCCTAAAAAGCATAAAGACATTATCTCATAGAAACCACTGAAAATGACTTCTATATTTGTTATTTTCTTGTCCTAGATGGCTATTACTGATCCATTATATGTAATTTATCTCAACTATCATATCCAATAATATCTCATGAAATGGTGAACGCTCCAATCGTTTGGATAGAAGAATTCCAAAATATATCTCAGGAACTGAATGTTTATTTGACATCAGCACTTATCTTGATTTTTACAGAATTAGGACAGGGGTATGGGGTGTACAATGATGCTTTGGGTTCATGGTTATGGTTGTGCTCTCATGGAAGGATACTATGACATGGATAGGGTTCAAGGTAATTGATGGGTTCATGAGAAGAATTACCAAACACATGATTAGGATTTAGCAACGGTCATCCATGCATGGAAGACATTGAATAATTATTTATTTAGTAAGAAATTAACTATGTTCACAGACCACAAAGTCTTCAAACATATTTTCTCAGTGCAAGATTTCAATCTATGGAAAAGGATTTGGATAAAGTATTTCATGATTTTGGACATTAACTGGCTGTATACAGCAGGAAAATGGAATTAGGAGGTGGATGCATTGAGTATAGTATCATATGGTTAGTTGGTGAAAGAAGTTTCAAATGAAAGATAGTTGATGTCGGTCCTAGACAACAGGCATGCGGAATGTAATGACTGAGTTGATTTTGTAGTTTTATTTTTAGTTATGAATGTTCCTTATTTTGTAAATATTGTAAAAGAGACACATACATGTAATGATGAATTTCTTGTTACGAGTTTAAAACTCAATGGAGTGGAGACAATTTTGTGCCGGAAACAAGATTTGAGTTTATTTTTGTATTTTAGATATCATATTGTTGTACCTATGGATTTTCAAGAACAACTCCTTCATTATCGCAACCATTAAATATGGTCTATAAATTCAGGAACATAGAATATGTATAATGCATTGAAGGCGTAGTTTAGGTGGATCAGAATTAAATTGAAGGTGGATGAGTTTGTTTCATAGTGCATAACATGTTAGTAGGTTAAATAAGGGCATTAGAGACTAGTGTGTGCATTGGAGTCTTTATCTATCCTTTTGTGGAAATGGGGAAGATAGTGTTGTATTTTGTTACAGGCCTCCCATGAATTGTTTTTAAACATGATGCCTTATGGGCGATAGTGGATCATCTTACCATGTTTTCCCATTTCATTCCAATTCCTGAAACTCAAATAGTGGAAAAATGTCCAAAATCTATATATAAGATGTGGTAGTGAGACATTGAATACATGTTTTCATCGTCATTGATAGTGATCCAAGGTTCATGTTTTGTTTATGGAAATCCTTACAAAAATCCCATGTAAATATGTTGATTATGAGCACAATGTATCATCCAAAGGCAGATGGTAAATCCGATCAGATGATACTGAAATTAGAAGACATGATGTAGGTTTGTGTAATGGATTTTGGTAGCTCATGGGAGGAGCACCTACCCTAATTGGAGATCTCAAATAATAAAATATACTAGTCTGTGATTTGTATAGCTTTGTTTTATTCATTTTATGGGATTACTTGTCATTATCCACTACACTGGGTGGAAACAAGTGAAACATCACTTGTTGGGACGAGCCCTGTTTAGGAAACAAATGAGAAAATTCAGTTATTAAGAAAGAGTCTAGAGATAGGTCAATGCCATCTGAAATTATTGGTGGATCATCTTGGATGTTAATTTTAGTTTTCAATGTGCGATATGTGTTCATTATGATCTCTAAATTACATGGAAATCATCATTTCAGGAAGTTGGAAATCTTATTTCCTTTTTTCATTAGGCCTTTTGTGATACTAGAACTGATTGAATATATGGAATATTAGTTTTCATTAGCACCAAAATTCAGTTTGGTGCATTAATGTGATCCATGTATCTCTATTGAAAACGTACCATCCTGGTCCACACCATGTGATCAGATGAGATCACATAGACCTAGGGTAAAATTCTTCATTGATACATATTCTATTATATATTGTGGAGGGGAAAGAGAAAGTCTTATATGAATAAAGCATAATATTTTAGTAGGTTTTTCAGAATCATGGTCGTATTTAGGAAGAGGCTTGGGTGATTGAGTAGGAAATGAAAGAGCACTGGACAAAACTCATTCAGAGCAGGAATGGTTTTTTACATTTTGAGGATGGAAAGACAGATGGTGGGGTGAATTTAGTACCCTCAGTCTCTATTATGTAACCATTTCATTTTGTTTTTAAGGATATAATTTTTAAGGGGTAATGTTGGTATTGTTTGGTTATATTTTAATGTGTTTTGGGGACAAAAGGAGAGATACACGGGCTACGCATAGTTTACCCAAAAATTGTGGAAATCCTAGTAGAAATCATGCGAAAGATGATCTTTAATGTATTGAGCATCGGAATGATGTCCACACGACTAGGAAGGCCTTGGGAGGAGGTTATAAGTGGAGTTCCTACAAGATTCTACCATGGTGGTAGCTAATGTGCAGTTTTACCACTAGTTTTCAAACTGTGCAAACTAACCATGCTCATGGTTTAAATGATATCCTAAAAAGAGTATATCACACAATTATTCTTCTAATATTCTTTTTTTTCACCAATGAAATGATGAATTTTTATTTTTCAAAATGGGAGATATAATAACCTCACCGAATAAATTTTGAGTAAATCTAATGGATCCCTTTATGTTCCGAACCCAGATTCCTGAGGTATGTGATCGTTCTTCATCATTCTTGATCATCATATTAGATCTACATAAATATACTTCTACTCTCTTATTTGTCTCTCAGATCAACACACTTTATGTGTATATCTATCAGTCTGAGATCCAAATATGTTGTGATTGTGTCTTTATCATTCATGGAGAAGAGATCAGAGGAGGTTCTATGATGAATCCCCCTTGTTTTTTTAATGTTATTTGCTCCTTATTGTATTTCATCAAAAACATTGAGGTATGTGGCTTCAATATCGACAAAACATAGTATAAATGAAGTTAAATCATTGAAATTGAATATCTTGTATTTATTTGTATGTAATTTGGATATTTATCAATAATTGAAACCCTTATTTTTGAAGGCTTGGAGAATTGGGGAAATATAAAAAATTTGGTATTTGAATAACGTGTGTGTGTTCGTAATTAAAAAAAGCTATTTTAAGATTAAGATTTTCTAGAATTGAGTCACCTGAATTTGATTAGTTGTTTAGTACATAAGGTAATTTTTGAATAAAATGAAACGGCAGCTTTGAAATTGGTATATTTATGGGGTTTCAATAAAAATATAGTTGTATTGAAATTGATTATTTTGGTGTTTTTAACTGGTTGGGCATACATGGGGTAGTTTGAGTTCACGGTCAACATTCCCCTAAATAATGTACATGTACCATTGGTGTACATGGTGTGTTACTCAAGATCAAGGGCTTCTGTCATTAGGACACATGGTAATTTGTTAAGATATTTCTCATGTGTTTGGAATTGTCGAATGAAGCAAACAGGTCTGGGTGTGTTTTTCACTACAACAAAATCGCTGTTTAGCAGCAGTTGTATAGCGGCGGTTCTAGGAACAGCCGCTAAACCATTTGTAAGAATGGTTTCAGAGCGGTTTATAATAAACCACTGCGAAACATTGGTTTTTTTAACACCCGACCCTTCCCCCACCCCGACCCTCCTTCCCCCGCGACCCCGGCCCCGTGCTTCCCCCGCGACCTCGGACCCCCGCGTCCCCGGCGACCCCGCGACCCCGACCCCGGCGACCCCGGTGACCCCGGTGACCCCGGTGACCCCACGAACCCACAAACCCCAGCCCCCCGTGACCCTCGGCCCCCCGCGACCCCAGAAGATGCACCGACTTCCCCTCTAGGTAGGGTTTTTTTCTCCTTCTTTAGGTATTTTGGTTTTCCAGTAGGTAGGTTTTTAGTATATAGATTGGTATAATCTCCACATTAGTTTAAAACCTCCTAGTCACATGATATTAAACTGTATGAAATTTTCCTTAATTGCATTCAATTAAACATCATAAAAATCATCCATCATCACATGAGTACTTGTTTTGCTAAAATAAAATGCAAGACAATTTTTCCTTTCTATGTGCCCCATTACCAATATGAGATCATCATCCATGTAATGGTATAATGTAGATTATTCCAAACTATATACTAATTATATAGTTGAATATTTTATTTCCTTGGAAAAATGTATCTTATCTATTGGGTATTAGATATACATAGTCACCTTTTTAAAATCCCATACAAGGATGAGATATTAAAATCCAAAACCCACTAAATGACATCTTGATCAATATAGAAGTCTTTTCCACATGGTTGACAAGTATATTAGAGATTTAATGAACATATTATTCACATGTGATATAAATCTATACAATTTATCATCTATAAATATAACTACAAGTTGGATTGAATCCCATCACATTAGGATATGTAGTTATATCTAGGTACGCTACCATGGAACTAACTATCATATTCCTTGTCATAATATTATAATTACTATCACCTACATATGTGGTGAATCTATGTAGTATATTTTTAAATGGGTTATCTTATATATAGACCCATGATAAGAATAAAATTTCCCTTTCCTTTTATATGATTCATATCTTTGATAGTGGGATTTTTATTTCAAGAAATATGTGTAGATTTATTCTCATTCTAATGAAATACATGGTGACAATGATATTTATTTCCATAGGCTTGACCAAAAATACATAGTACATGTACTACAAATATAAACATTGTGAATGTACCCATGGGAAAAAATATTAATCAATTAGGATCCCAACTGAAGTTGGATATGTCCACCCCATTGATGTACTAAGAGTTCTACCTTCCATGTCTAAGTTATGTGACGTTGAACCACATAAACATTTTTTCAAATCTGCATGACCTTATGTTTTACCCCTTCTTCCTAATTAAAATTACATAAACTAAAAATAAAAATAGTCACAATTGTTTGTTAGGCCTAAACACTCTTAATGAAATAATTAGAGGTGTAATGTTTCACTCCCACTAATCTATTCCCTTTTAGGGATTAGGAAAAATATTTCTTATAAGAATAATATCATAAAAATCTCATGGGGTTCACTATGTGATCCTTGATAATTTATTCCTATTCCCTATAAAAGTTTCATCTGGAAAAGGTTATATTGGATATCCCATCCCATTTTCAACTAGACATAGGAAATTTTAATAGTACATTCTCCTCAATTAAAATACTACCCCTTCAAATAGAATATATCACTACATTAAGTTATTTAATACACAAGAGTATCATGTTGCATTACCTCACAAAAGAAACAATTTCAGTACATGGTGGAATAACATATAATGTTTTAAAATTCTTTTGGAATATTTTTTTCTCTATGAAGCCAGTTCATAACTCTTATGTGTGATTCAACACTGATAAATTTGCCAAGTTGATATACTACTCTTAGGATCCCTTAATCTTGATTTAATCAATAATTTTTTCTATATTCATATAAAAATTGGTTGTGGATGTTGATTTATTTAGAGATAACCTATTAGGATTTGATATAGAATATCACACCTTTCCTCGAAGCATATAAAGTTATCCCTATGGGATATTTCAATCATGGATGATAGTTCCACCTAAAACACATAATCAATCAGTGGAATGACTGAGAAAATATCCAACCTACTACCATTAGATTCTATTGAATAATAATGGTATTAGTATTCCACTATTTGTAATGGTCATTCTTCACTAGTTGGTCTCTATTTCTTATTGACTCATGCATTCATAATGTATGTTTTAATCCTTCCAAAATAAATCTATTCAATGTGATTATTGTACCCTTAAGTTTAAAAATTTGAGAATCATTTTAACAGTTAAATAAATTATGAAATTATATTCTTCTGCACCATCCAATTTGGGTATGAATCTCTTTTGGATACCCTAAATACATAACATTATATTCTTCTTTTGTAATGTCTTATAAAAACCATGGTCCTTTTAATATGATATTAAACATTGTGACACAATGGTCTTAACATCATGACAATAAAATTAATGTCCCCCTCCAAGGTATTATATTATAATAATTATCCTTAATTCACATTAGGTTATGTTTTGGAAAATCTATGAAGACTAACCAATCATTGGTTCTATGTATTTATATATAAAAATTTTAGCAGCTACAGGTATGAGAACCATGACCATAAAATATCTGAGTCATCCCTTGAGGATATATGCATAAGTGTGTCAATATCTACATCCATATCATATTTTTATTCCTCTCTTATATCGCTATATATATCACATAATTTTTTTCAAGGATACAATTCCTTAAACCATATACATAGGTTGGTCTATGAATAATGAAAGTAAACATAGTGTGATTATCCATGAGATTTATTATATGATCATTGGGATCAAAATTCATGTAATTCTCTCATTTCCATTGTTTTATAATATTCCACACCCGCTTATTATATCCATGATATATGAGATTAAAAGACAATAATATTTTTTCAATACATTTGATCCTAAAATAGAATAAAAATATTTTTTTTTACATTAAAATATGTGCACAACACCTCATGGTATTCTGCAATAATGAAATTAGGCACCAAACTCACATCATTTTATTCAACACATTTCAAAATTCCAACCACCTCACATTTGATTAAAAATTAATTTCCATAAAAATATAAAAAATGGACTAACATTCAATAATTTAAAATACTAATTGAAAGATACATAGCAATAACTATGTTTGAAAAATACAATAAGAACTTTGGGAAATATTTGAGTCCCCATACTATGAATGCACATTGAAAAACATATGAAATGTATGATAATACAATAAAAATGGAAAATCCATAAAATGTTTCATGTTAAACCCCTAAAAGTGTATCTTTCTATAAATTCGTTTTTATTCCCACTAGAACCCACATTTAATGTCTCATGAAAAATTTACGTTGAAAATAAATAATAAAAATCACATAGGGAAACCATTCAACCATAGAAAAATTAGGGATATAGTCACTAGGCCACTCAAACATGGATAGTGTTAGATCACATATTTTATACTCATGAACAACCTAAGGGTATTGTTTCCTCATTGCATGGAAAAAAAATTGCTTGATATATAGTAAATTCTACATGACCTTAATCTGGTTATTCTATAATAACTTTATTAGCTATAAATATGTACATGAGAGTCAGATAAATAAAATATCTCAATATAAACATGTTCCCCTACCCATGAATCCATGGTATGTTAATGATATCCCCTATCATACATAGGAGATATTTCTACATGATATATTTCACCAGAGGCTTATTCATCAATGTACTTATATTTAAAATTCGGTACTTTAATGATTGAGCATGATCTATATAGTATTCCCATTATCAGAACTATGTAGATCATGATTCCTACTCTTATTGTATACATAGATAAATCTAGATATCCAATATTTTATTAACTTATAAATCAAATTTTAGTATTTAATTGATATAGTTGTTTTAGATGTTATTGTTGTCCACTGTAATTTTCAAAAAGGATTATTTAGTTCTTATTCCGACCTAGAATTCGTGTTGATTTGTTGATGGAAAATAATTTTCAATATCGGACACCATCATAGGATTCTTGAATCATTATCTTCATTCATTAAGTGTTTTCAAGGGTCAGTGGAAGCAGTTAGGTAGTTGGAACAAATTGAGGTGATCCTCATTTATCGTAGGGAACCTGATACTTTGTGTTTGAGAATTTTTTAGAACTGGATTTACAATTTCAGTTGAGTCATGTGGGAGTCAGTGGTACCTTCTTAATTTCATGAATGTTTGAATTGTAATCTCATCAAGATTGATTTTTTAATGGTAATTTTTTAATTAAATGAATGTAGAGAAATAAACTGATCTCATGAGTCATTTTATTTGTGACAAATCAGTATGGGAGTATGTCAATAACCATTCAAGGTATTTTATATATTCTCCAAAAATAGGGGTCATCAATTTTGAGAAAGATAATTTCATTGGTGATGGTCTTCACACAGACCTTGGTACATCTCTACTTTCTTTGGGCATAACATCCATTTTGGAGGTTTTCACTAGGGACATGTGAATGGAAGCTAAATATTCTTGGAAATCGATGGTTGTTCATTCCTTATTTTTATCAGGTATGTAAAAAATTAATAGTGGGAATGAAGAGAATCCAATGTGCCAGGAGTAGACGCATGATTAACCAGAACATGATGGAAATGCTCATTCTTATAGAAAGAGTTCATCCATTTTGTGCTTCCAGTTCAGGGACTTTGCAGAATTTTGAGTCCCATTTCATGATATATCCTGGAATTTTTCTCTATTATGGAAATTTTGTTCATCATTATTTGTTATTGATGATGTAGTTATAGAATATGTCTCATGTTTGATTCCTTGTTTTTTGTGTAGGCACATTGTGATATACAAGGATAAAAGCTAGATCACATTATCAAGGAGCACACCTCAGTATGTTAATGGTTTGAATGAGTTTTTAGATTTTTCAATTTCTAATCAATCCGTTGAAGGGAGAATAAAATGTCCATGTCTTAAATGTATATTTAGAACATGGTTGAAGAGATATGAGGTTTATGAACATTTAATATTGAAGAAATTACCTACTCATTATTTGTGTTGTATTTGGCATGGAGAATCAAACGTTACAGAAAGATTGAGCACTGATTTTAATCCACTTAATCACGGTCTGTCTGGTAATTATTACCTATCATTATATCCATGAATTATTTATATTATGACTCTTAATTCCATTTTTTGATTCATTACAATAAATACGGTCATGATGCTTTAACTACTGGAATTCCAGAACATTCTTTTTTTCCATTCATGACTATTCTTTCTACAACCACTCTCCCAAAGGTTACATTTTCCATGACCTGTGTGATTATCCCCACCATAGGATTTTAATAATATTCATTTTAATAAAAATTGGAATCTAATTCCCATTAAAAAAACTTTGTCCACCACTAAACATGGTTTTTGGATGGGAGCCAACATAATTATACAATGTTCCATCACAAAAATCCATCCTCAGCATACACTGAAGCCTCATTTGGAACTAATATTCCATCCTTGAACAACCTATGGTTCACTTCCTACCACATATATTTACATCATACACTTAATAATAAATAGAAATGGTCTATTCATAATCACATACATTATGCAATCCTCATTCCATGCGCACACATTCAATCAATATCAATAACTACATCTTGAACAATTACCCAGATTGATGAGGTTAAAAAACTGGATCCTCTTACATAGTCATCCATAGAACTAGGATAACATAGCTTTTATACTAAAAACTCTAGTCTACATCACTCACCACAACATAGTTAATACCTATTTAACATCACTTTGGGAGTGATCAGTTAACACAACATTTTTAGATCCCACAACCCTAAATTAATTAGTTATGTGATAATACCCCTCAAGGTGTTACCTGTGATTTCATTCCTCAAACTCTCAGAGACTAGATTTTTTTTCACAAAACACAACACAACTCTCTCCACCATACCATAGTTAAATAGGAAATTTATATGATAATGAATACTAAATTGATGTTACATCAATGAAATGGGAACACCCATTTCATATAATTCATAGGACCAATGACACTGTGCATTATTGGTATTTTATAGCCTACTCAAAAAATCAAACCCAAGGGTCGCACTATCCTACATAACCATTTAACATGGATGATGACTTCTTGAGTCATACACCTTTGTAATTAAACTAACACAACTAACTAAACTAAATAAAATTTGATTGGCATGTCAGTCCCACTAATCTCAAGCATTAAAGATGCTCATAACACCTAGAAGTTTTACTTATCTCATTATCACCTACCAACATGGGTAATCATTCCACAAATAGAGTCCCACTCAATCCCAAAATACATAAAAACACATTATATGACCAAAAACTAAAAATATGCATCCAATGATGCTTAATATCTCCAAGGATGCTAGAAAAACTAGGTTAACCCCTCACATAACACGAGGAATCAACTCTAATTCTAGGTTTATTCCTAAAAGTTCACTAGAATCACTAACCTAATCTATATTCCAACATAAAAAGATGTCAACTAAGACTCACTGGAATTATCCACATTCCTATAAAAGCTATATCCCAATTTACCTCTAAAATTATTCCCACAATAGTATTTTTTATAAAAATATATTTCTAATGTGTTATTTAAGCTATTTAATTAGTTCAAATGTATTATAAGTATTAAGGATTGTTTCAAGGCCACAAAACCAAAAAAAATCATTTTATAAATGGGTTGTTACTAATATAACTACTAATTCATCAATTATCAATTTTTATAAGTAGAGTGGAATCTCAATAGATGATTTATCCTAAGAAAGTGAAGTTATAAGATTTAGTGGAATCTAGTTTGGGATGTTACAATGTTGTATAAATGGAGTTTTATCTTCCTAGTATTTAAAATTTAGGATATATTATACATGAGTTTGAGGAATGTGTTGGAACCTTTGATGGATATCTGACTATTGTGTTAATAATACGTTCTCTAATAGGATGTCTTATTTTCCAGTGTTTTAGATTTTTGATCTATTTTTAAATATTAAAGTTGTATATTATTTCTCATTGAGAGAAAAACATGTTTTTGGGATGTTGTGATTTATTCTGGATATTCATCTCTTGGTCATTAGTGGGAGGCCAGGGATGGTTTTTTCTAGTTTTATTTGTTTGTCAGGACAGTGGTGCAACAGAAGAAAAGAATTATTCTTTTATTTTGGGAAGCTTTTTGTAGCTGTTAAAACCACCGTGAAATGTATACTGGCATTGTTTTAAACTTCCATTAAATGTAAATTAAAATTTAATTTTAGCAGTAGTTATAACCGCCGCTAAATAGGAGCATCATGGCTGCCTCATTCCGCAGTGGTTCCCGTGACTTTAGCGGCGGTTTAACGGTCGCTAGAATTTGAGTTTATTCGTGGCGGTTATAACCGCCACGAATAAAGTGATATCCAGGACTCGGAAAACCGCCACTAAATTCAGGGAAACCGCCACGAAATGAGGAAGTGTGATGATTTCCTAAAACTGCCGCTAAACGTAAATAACCGCCGTTAATAGATTGCTGACGCCCTATTAGACGACGGTTTCTGTAAACCGCTTCCAAACAATTAGCGGCGGTTTAAAACACCACTAAACGCAAAAAAAAGCTGCTAAACAGTGATTCTATTGTAGTGGTGAACAATGGAATGGGCATGCCAAGATGATAATAATAATTGGTTCTTAATCCACGATTATTATTTTTTTTGAAAAATAATTTCATCAAAACTAGTTTCATTTAGTTTTGTTTTCACTAGGATGTAAATGGTTTTTTGAACATGATTATATTTTGTTAGAACTGATTTACAGAGTTATTTTATTTACACATTTTTATATAAATGTGGTTAACCCTTCTACCCTAGTGGCATCAGAAGGGAATTCATTTTGGAAAACATTCCAAGTTATATAATCACACATACGTTGGATATTAGGTTCTTTTAAAGATGCTATAATTTGAGACTAGGTAAAAGGTAATGTATCACACATATTTGGAACCATTTAATAATAAATTTCACTAATTGGTGATGTTGGACCATGTAACTTGTGGAGAATCGATTCTTGTGGTCATCATATAGTTTATTCCCTGTCTTTGAGGTGTTTAAATTGTTTATTGGTTTTTCTTACCCAATAGCATACTGATGTGGGTGGTTTAAGGATAACGTTTTGAAATATCTTATTTTCTTTCAAGCATATTATAGTGAGTTGTTTGTGTATGGTTTTTCAGGATTTTATTTTTAGACATTAAAGTGTAAACCATCCCCCACATGCATTGTAACCCTTTTGCTTTTATTTACAGCATTTTGTGTCTTGGGTATGTCGCTAAACTCCGAGTAAGGACTCATTGTATTTCAAATCAAATGGGAATTATTTGGTCAATACAGAGTAGGTTTTCAAGTACTTCTCATAGCCAATCTTAGATTATGTATAACCTAGGATTCCCTGCTCACTATGATTCATGTGATTTTGATGTTTTTTTAGAAAGATGGTGGGTTGTCCTCATTTATTTTAAATAAGAAAAGGATTATTACCTAAGGGAGTGTGGGAAAAATACCAAAAGAAAAAATCTATCTTCATAACCTTTCTTTAAATCTTTCACATGAACTTATTTATTTTTAATGAATTTCACACTAGTAAACTATTCCACAACTACTCCCCCAAACTCTTGATCTCCCCTACTAGACTGAAGAGATTAAATCGTACCATGTTGCATCTCAACATCTTTGATATATGATATAGAGATATCATCCAACTGGTATATTCATTTTGTAAGATATAAACAACTTTTAACTAAATTCATCTTATCCCTGACATCCATTTCTCTGGTATGAGGAAGAATCCCTAGGAATTTTGTCTCCTGATGAATTTCTTTATAAGAGACTGAAATTGTCTCATGTATCTAAATTCAACCACCATTATTTTATTTAGATAAAGGATCAAGGTTAACCCCAATCGGTTTCTCTACCACTAATGGAGGCACAACCGAATACTTCATATTAATGTTGGAACCAATCTAAAACACCCTACTATCCATAAAGAGTTTCAATAAATAAAGGAATTTTTTTGAATTGATTAGAGAGTATGATTCATAAATTTTATTAACCATTCTATTACCAAGTGAAGAAATATTGTCACAAACCAGCCCATGTCGACCCTGAACCGGTCAAAAAGGCCATCCCACCACAAGTCTCGAGAGGCATTCCTGATCCTCCAAGGATTGGAAACAATCACCAATGGAATCAATAGAGTACATAAGGGAACAATTTTGCACAAATATAAACAATAAAACAAATATTGGAATGAAATGGACATCCCAAAATACCATAACAAAAAAATTGAACTGAACGTTATTTGTACAAGAAGCTAAAAGTATAAATATACCAAAAACTCAACTGAAAAAACCTAATAACCAACCAAATATATGTGACCCCTTTGGTCACTCTACCAAACAATGATCACATGTCGCCCAAGGTGATCTAACTCAAGCTGAAAACTATACAAAGGATAAAAACAAATGAAGACTATATGCGTGAGTATTAAAACCTAGTAGGTTGGCAGGATATTCTATTCCCAATGCACATCCTTTTAAATAAAAGAAACAAAAATTTCATATTTTAAATAAAAGATATAACGTTATGTTATTTGAATGAGGTACCATGCTATATAAAAAATACTAGACAAAATCATGCATGTTTTATAAACAGGAATTCTAGTTACAATTTCCAAAGTGGTGAAACTTCAAATTTTTATTAGTTTTCAAGAGGGTTTCTTTAAAGAATTTACAATTTTAAATAAATCACACAAACTACTTAATTTACCTACCAAATACACCATATTCCAATGGTGTGTACAAAATATCCATTGATCACAGGTCACAGGAACACCCCAATGCACTTTTTATTTGTGAGCCCCATGTACCTCTTATCTCGGATAAAGTAACCATAATAAATATCTATTTTCCAGCACACGAGACAGTAGTATGGATCTTAACCATAACCTAGTGGTCCCCCAACAAAATCATCTTTATTTTATAGTTAGTTTTGTCTTTGTTAAACATGCTACGTGAAATAGGGTCCAAACCCCACAATATCACTAGAATACTAGTACACGTCCACCCACCCAGATACCCGGGATTCCCTTAAGTTCTCAATCAAGTTACACATATTATCAAGTACACTTTACAAATGAAAATATCATTACCAAACCATAATCAAACTAACAGACCACATACATTCATCAAAATTCATTAATGAATCAATAAACCACTAAAAATATTAGATTTTTTTTTCAAAAATTATATTGAGGCCTTGCACATGAAATATATTAAAAAATGCTCATTTAATGACACAAACCCATCAATAACATAATAAAACATATTTTTCTGCCCCAAAACAATTAATAAATCATTTTAATGGACCATAATATTTTCCCAAATGATAGAACATGAAATATTCAAGGAAATAATTTTTACAAAAAAAATCCAAAGGATCAATTAAGACATTTCCAAAACAATCCATTAACCAAGGTATGCATTTAACATTTATTAAGGAGGTGTAATACACAATAATAACCATAGAAAAACACGTTTAAAAATCTTTGAAATCATTCAGCTAATATATTCAAAACACAACAATTTTCATAAGGATGTGAAATGATCCATTTTCCGACAACTCGGTCCAGAACATGTTCTAAACCAAAAGCAAATTTTTTTTAAACCAAATCCAAATTTGAAAGCCATATGTGAAAAAAATTAAATTTATAAATCTTCCAATTCATTTATCTATCCAATGAAATAATTTTTTAATCAAACATATCACATAAAATCCCACCGGGCAATTTACCCAACACGTGACATGCCTTTTAAAACAAAACCATTTTTAAGCACTTGACAATGAATAAAACCCCAATTTTATACTATATTTTATAAAAGATAATGTAACATATTTATAATACCATAAAAAAATTTTAAACCTCACAAAATATATTTGAATGGTAGTGGAAATTTTAAAAACACTGGGTGTGAACTTTTATAACAAAACAACACTACATTTCACAAAACAATGATTGAACAACCATTTTTCACAACAAAAAAAATATCAAAATTCTGAAAAATAAAAATAATCATATATATCAGATGAAAAAAATGTAAAAATAGTTATTCATAATAGATAATAGCATGTGAAAAGGATACCCTACCTCAAATCCTTGGCTTAATGGAAACACACACCCAATATCACCATCTGTTGGTTTATAAACCCTTAACATATGGCGACCAGAACCAAATGAAAAAACCCCATAAAACAATAAAGATAATATAAAAATAGGTTGATAATGACTAAAGGAGATTATAAAAACATATAACAATGAATATAAGCAGAAGATGGAGAATAAAGGAGAAGGAATCTCATATTTTCAACTTGAAAACTCTTCGTATTCCATTAGATTTGCTACCATAGATAAAAGGGAATGTCTTGCAACCTCATTGAGAGTCTCCTATGGTCTATACAAACCTGGTAAAAATGATTTGTGTGAAATATATTAATAATGGAATGATTTATGGATGAATGAATTTAGATTAGTGATTATGGACGATTTGAGAGACATTGAGAATGTTTCCCTAATTGACGACTCATATGAGCTCAAAATAGGTAATATATATAATTGGAGTGATGATAGGGGTATTGGATTCTACAATGATGAGGAATCATGAAAAATTATTAAAAATTGAAAATGATTTAAATAAACATTTTTTATACTGGAATTGGCCCATGGGCTGGCCCATTACCTATATAGTAACTCCAATTCACCCTAATTTTTAATTCTTAAGTGTTCCAAAAGGATATGGTGGTTTGAATATTTTAGTGGAGGAGATGTATGAAGTTGAATTGGTGAAAAATGATTGAAAAATAATGGAGTTATAAAAGAAACTAATTCTATTTTTGAAAAATGAAATGGGCACACAGTTGGCCCAAATCATGATGTAACCACCCTCTCTACATAAAATCTTAAACAAGAATCGGGGAACCCAATTTATGATTAATAGACTTATGTGGAAGTTAAAAACTCAAAATTAATCGAACACATCACCAACGAAAAAGATCAGTATTTTCAATGAACCAGATCAAACCCAAATCATGAAAAGAATAAAAATCGTGTGTGAAAATTCTCCCCACCATTAATGCTTTCCACCCTGGGAAAACCATAACACATTTCAACAAACAGAAAAACACCTACGTATTCCTTATCAACATAACCAGCCTTCTAAATATATGGAAACTAATAAAACTAGACATCCCGTGGAATATCAAGGATCAGAACGAGAAAGAGTTCACGACACTCATTCCATACTTACCCCTCATGTCCCAAAAATCCTACTCCGTCGACCATCACATCCCCCAAATAACAAGGGAACTCTAAATTAAATGTATAGTAAGCGACGACCCCTCTGATACCAATTTTTCATGAACCAGCCTTAGTCAATCCTAAACCAGTCACAACGACCAGCCAGCAACAAGTCCCGAGTGGCATTCCTGATACTACAGAGATTAGAAACAAGCACCAAGGGAATCAATAGAGTACACAATAGAATTATTTCACCGAAATATAAAAATTAAAACAAACAGTAGAATGAAAAAGACATCCCAAAATACATTTACATAAAAATTGAACTGAACATTATTTGTATAAGAAACTGAAAGTATAACTAAAAAAAATACTTAAAGGACCAAACCTAATAACCACCCAAGTCCATGTGATCCCGCTGGTCACTCTCCAACACACTGATCACATAGCTCCCAAGGTGATCGAAATCAAGCTGAAACCTACAAAAGGGCTAAAAACAAGAAAATAATATAGGCGTGAGTATTAATACTTAGTTGGTTATCCTGATATTCGATTAAAAATGGATATAATTTAAAATAAAATAAAAATGAATTTCATGTGTTAAATACTAGATATAATGGTATGTTTTCAAAATTACTTAGCATTCTATATAAAAAAATTACTTTATAAAAACTTGAATGTTTAATAAAATAGAATTCTAGAAACAATTTTCAATGTGGTGCATCATCGATATGATTTTTTTTAAGAGAGATGATTTATTGTATTTAAACATTTAAATAAATCAGAAAAAATAATTAATTTACCATCAAAACACACTATATTCCGACCATGAGTACAAAATATCCAATGATAATAAGTCACAAGAAAACCCTTAGGCACTAGTTCGTTGTTAGCCCCGGGTACCTCGTATCTCAGTGAAAGTAACCATAATAAATATTCATTCTTGTGCACACGAGAAACTAGTATGGATCATAACCATAACCTAGTTTTCCCATAACAACATCACCATCAATGTTTATTCAGTGTTTTCAGCATCAAACGTGCGATGTGAAACAGAGGATAAACCGCACAAAATCATTAGCATTCTAGTACCCGTCTGCCACCGAGGTACCTAAAATCCCCTTAAGAATTAAATCAAGTTACACATATTATCGAATAAATATTCCACATAAAAATTCCTTTACCAAAACCTAAACACATATACAACCACCAAACATTCTTCACATTACTTTCACAAATCAATAGACCACTAAAAATATTCGTAAAATATTTTCCAAGGAGTATAACGAGGGCTTGCACATAAAATCTATTAAAAATAATCTTTTAAGGGCACAAACCCATAAATAACCTAATAAAAAATATTTTTAAGACCAAAAACCAATTAATAAATCATTATCATGGACCATAATAATTCCACAATTGATATAATAGGAAATATACAAGGAAACCATTTTTACAAAAAAACAAATTCCCAGCGGGTCTTTAAGCTTTTCTCACAACTATCCTTTGACCAAGGGATGCATTTCACTTTTACTAAGGAGGTGTATACACAAAAGTCACGTAAAAAATAACACAATAATAAATATCTTAAAACATTTAGGTTAGAGATTCATAACTAAACCATTATCCTCAGGAAGTGAAATGGTCCACTTTCCAACAACTCAGGCTCAAACATGTTGTAAACCCGAACACATTTGTTTGTAAAACCAAATCCAAATTTGATAGAAATATGAGGACTATAAATACAACTTATAATTTTATAAATTCAAAAATAAATTCAAAAAAATAATTTTTAAATCAAGCATAACACATAAAATCCAACCAGCCAGTTTGCTGAAGACATAACATGCCGTTTTAAACAAAACAATTTATTTTAAGCATGTAAAAAAGAATAAAACACCAATTTCATTAAAAATTTTTATATGATACTATTAAATATTAAAAATACCATAAAACATGTTCTAAATATCACAAAAGTCTTTTGAATGATAGTAGACCATTTTAACAAAAACATGGTGTGCACTTTTTAAAAAAAACAACATTACATTTCACAAAACAAGGATTAAACAACCATTTTTTTCACACCAAGAAAATTATAAAAATTTGATCAATAATAATAATCATATATATTAGTTTAAAACAATATGAAGATGATTAATGTTAAAAGATAAAGTCATGTGAAATCTTTATCCTCATGGAAATGCACACCAAATATCACCATATGAGTGTTTACAAACCATAAACCTATGACGACAAGACAAAAATGATCAAAAACACCAGAAAAAATTGAAAGTATAATAGAAAAATATGTCTATCATGACAAAGGGAGATTATGAAAACAAAAAATAATTAAAGGAGGAAGAAGATAGAGGATAAAAGAAAAGGAATATCATCTTATCGACTAGAAAACTCTTCGTATTCCATTAGATCTTCTACCATAGAGAAAAGGGAATGGCTTGAATCATCATTGAGAGTATCATATGGTATGTAAGATCTTGATAATGATAATTAGGGGGAAATAGAGTACAAATGTAATGATTTATTGATGAATAAATTTACCTTCACGATTCTAGATGATTTGAGAGACGTTGATAATTGTTTCCTAATCTGCGACACATGGGATGTCAAAAAAGGTAAAGTAGATGTGGGGGTGACGATAGAGGTGTTGGATTCTAGTGGGAGGTCTAATCACTGAAAATATTAAAATTTGATAATGATATAAAAAATAGTTTTTAAAAAAAAAACTGGAAATGGGCACATGGGATGGACCATTACCTTTATAAGTAACACAAATTAACCATGATACTCAATTCATAAGGGGTCCAAAAAGATGTGGTGGTTTGAATATGTCAATAGAGAAAATGTATAAAGTTGAATTGGTGAATTTTTTTGAAAACAATGGAGTTATAAAATTAACAAATTTGGACTTTAAAAGATTAAATGGGCTCACGGTTGGCCAAAATCATCAAGTAACCACCCTCTCTACAGGAACTCCAAAACAACCAATGGGGAATCCCAATTAGAATTATTAGACATATATGCAATTTATAAACTCAATATTAATCGAACCCAAAACCCTATTAAAGGATCGAGATTTTCAATGAATTGGATCAAAACAATGGTATGAAATGAAAAAAGTCGGGTGTGACCAATACCTTCATGTGAAAGATTATGGTCAACAAATTTATTAATTTATTCTTAAAATTAATTATTTAGACATCAATTCATTATCACCGCCTTCCATTTGAGGTGTTTATTATTTGTTAATTTTCTCCTTGTCAATACTTCTTTCATTTTAGTATGTATCAATTTTATTGATGTTACCATCTTCAGAGAGTATGGAAAACCAATATTTCATATTATTCTCTGAAGTATATGCATAAACACTATTGGGTTTTTGTGTTCCCCATCTAAAGTATATTTTGGTGACAAATTAGAGGTTGATGGTTACATCCTCTATTGATTCCTAGGTTACTCTCTAGTATTTTGTGGATAAATAATGATTTAATTTCCATGATATATCTATTAATATATTATATATCCAAGGATTAAGGGTTTTCGAGTTATCTTATCATATATCAAGTGTATTTTTCATTTATTTCCATTGCTTCTATAAGTCCCCACCCTTAAACCTTACTTAATCTTGAGTTATTACAATATTACACAGTGAGGATCTTTTCGGGTTTAGTGTTTTAGAGAATTACATCATAAAACTTGCATTACATTCCACATATAAACAAAGTGGTTACATAAAGATAGTATTATTCATTCCCATCAATGGAAACATATTTAAAATAAAACATGGATTCTTTCTTGACACTTCCTGGACACTATCATCATATTATGTACCTTTCCCTTGACCTGTGAAAAACATTTCAAAAAAACATTGGATGAGCATAAAAAGATCATTATGGGGTATAAAAATATGGAAAGGAAACATAAGTTCATATATACATAATAATGAAATCATACATTACCCATAAAACATAAGCACTTTAACATACCTCATCAAATCATGAATAAATCATAGAAATCATAAGACATAAAGGTAACTTGAGGCATTCATAACATTCTTATGTAGGGAGTAACCCTCTTGGTTACATTTGGAATACCCATCAAAGTATATTCCCTAAATATCTTCGGATTAACCTTAACATTTCACTCCTTCGCGTTACCCAATTCATTGGAGAGCTATATCGGGCTCACCCGCCCTTAGTTTATCACGGAACCACCCATCTTCATAATGATGCCCAAGAACCTCAACATAATCATATCACATAAAACATGCATAAAGGAAGCATATCACTTCCACCTTTCAATCACAAGATATCAATACAACACATTGATATAAAAACATTTTGAAAACCATTTCCAATACCAATATAACAGAAAACTAAAACATGGTATTTATTTTTCATTAAAAAAAAGGTATGGCTTGTAGAGGAAGCCGAAACTCAAATAACGGTCACGACGGTGGAGAAGTCGTTGTCACTGCATACGTATGACAAAAACATTCCCTTGTGTCGTTTAGTAAAACACTTCGTATAAAAAATATTCCTTTTGGATAAATATAAAAGTCAAAGGGGTTTATACACCGTATAAAAGAAGGTTGTGTATAAAAGAAAATATTCCTCAATGAAAGGAGATTGAGACGAAGTCCCATAACTCAGGTCTGACATGACCCTATCGTTCTTTAATGTCCGGAATAATAAACATGAGTTAATTTCTACTTTATTAAGAACCTTGTTCAAGTTCATTATTCCTTTTATGTCACTTATTTCCATGTCATGAACACTATGTAATTAATTATGTTTATAACGGTCATTTTAACGATCATTGGTACTTGAGTCAAAAATAAACACTTTATAATTACAAGTTGTTCATGTATCCATTATATCCAGAATTATAATCATGATTTATATATCATATATATCATATATACCTGAATTTATAATATTACATAATCATTCAGAGGTATGAAATGAAATGCACCGTTTATGGAGACGGTAAGTCGTACGTACGCATGAACGCTACTTTCATTTCTATTTCGTATTTTATAGAATGGAATCATAATTATATAAAGGTATATTATAATTCCAGTATAATATCATATATAATATCATAGTTCCATCATTTATACATCACACATATGGTATTTAACGAATCAAATCACTTTGAGGGGGCGGTAGTCTGTACTTCCTTAAACGAATATATCGTGTTTACCCATAATGGAAACCATAAAGGTATGCCCAAAATTAAAAATACAGAAGCTTAAGGAAACAATTAACATATTATATATCATATATAAATATAGGGACATCTTAATGGCCACCTTTGAAGGTGTTAAAAGAATTTTGAACAATCATCATTTCATGAGGCATAAATTAACCATCCACGGAAACAGTATGTCCTTTAACCATTAGATGTTGGTGTGTGTATGTGTAGCTCGAATCCTTCTTATAAAAACATCCTAGTATATATAATATACTGTAATTGTTACAAATGAAATGAATAAAAAGAGTTTAGGGGGTTGGAGAAACAAAATAAAACAAAAGGACTCAACTGAAGACATTACCTTAAAATCGGGTAACTCCTTTTGGATTGAGCTCAAAGGCTTCCTTGGGAAGACTTCTGCCAAAAGTGAGGCTTCAAGAAGTAAGAGAGGGATGTGGAGAGAAAAAATGGGCAGGGGTTTGTCGAGCCAAAGGCTTTGAGAGTGTGGGTAATGAGTTAGAGGTGGGGGCCTTTTATAAGAGGAGAGGAGGTGCACTCTTGGAAAGTAAAGAAATGTTACTTTATTTGAAAATGATTTTCGGATTCAAAAGGTCCCACATTGATATAATTATAGGGTAAGGTGATAAGGGTTTTAAATCCACTCATACAATAGGTTTTGGACATGTGTAGGTCTTAGATTTTACATTATCTTTCCATTTTATTTAAATCCATTATTAATGATGTAATCGATGCATCATCATGATGTCATAAATAATTTAATAAATTTAATGTCTAAAAATTATAAAAAAAATATCATGATCTATGAAATCTTTTTAGATTTCTAATGCATAGTCATAGTCCAAATATCATTTATGTAGACAAAATTAAAAATACTTTACTTTGGTGATACATTCTTTGTCACATTTAACATTCATTAAAAATAAAAAGAAAAAAAGTCACTTTCTAACAAAAGTGATTCCATGGGGCCCCCAAGTTTGGCACAAAGAATCCCATGGTCGGTCATGAGACAACCAGTAGAATTAGGACACATTTTGTTGTCGTTTTGTGTTATTATGATATAATTTTATTTTCTTTAACTACCTGATTACTCATTAATCAAGATAATTAATGATAATTACCATCGTTACTATTCATAAAGTCCAAAAATAAAAGAGTCTTAATTACATAATTTGGAACTTATGTTCCAAATATGTAATCCATTTTACCAAATTCCAAACACATAAATTTCAATAATTGATTTAAAAATAATTCCCGTTGTCAAAGCAAATAGCGGGTTTTTTTAAAACAATATCTATGAAAAGTTTGGCATTAGTTTATGACCAATTCCAAAGTTAAATTAATCCGAATGACCAACATTGGATTAAATGGTAAAAATATATTCAGATTATACTTTAAGACAAATTAAAAAGATAATCTAACAATATAATTAAATTAGATGAAAAAGAAGTTTTAATGTAAAATGCAGTATTTTTCACTATTCATTAAAAAATGAACATTGTCAGAAAAATACCAAAAATTCACAAAAGTAAATTTTGTTGTCCCAATCATAAATAATAAGTTTAATTTGACAAATATAGCTTATAAAATTTTCAAAAGATATATTTAAAAAGGGTTCGCCCTCGAAAGGCAGTAAAACAATCTTTTAAGAATATTAGTGTATTCCATGCTTAAGATTGGATTTATTTTCATTTTAAGCCTCTAAAACACTATGTAATTAATTAATAGACATAGATAAAAATATATATTATTCATTACTTACTCGGGATGTTACATCCTTCCCCCCTTCATAAAATTGCGTCCCCGCAATTTATTTACTTATCGAATAAATGGGGGTACTTATCTCTCATTGCATTTTCAGATTCCCATGTTGCCTCTTCCATCATGTGGATTTTCCACAAAACCTTTACCTTATTAATCACCTTATTTCGTAACACTTTCCCCCTATAGTCAAGAATATGTATCGGTTGTTCCTCATAAGATAAGTTCCCTTCCAGCTGAACTACCTCTGGACTCAAAACATGAGATGGATCTGGCATATACTTTCTCAGTATCAAAACATGAAAAACATTGTGTACCTGAGATAAAATCGGAGGTAAAGCCACCCGGTATGCAACTGATCCAACTATCTCGAGAATTTCATATGGTCCAATGAACCTTGGATTCAACTTTCCTTTCTTACTAAATATCTTCACACTTTTCCATGGTGAGACATTGAGAAAAAAATGATCACCTACCTCAAAAGTTAGATCCTTCCTCTTGTTGTCTTCATAACTCTTCTGCCTACTCTGAGTTGTTCTCTTGTGATTCTGAATCAGATGAACTTTTTCTGCCATCTCTTCTACCAATTCTGGTCCCATCAACTTCCTTTCACCCACTTAATCCCAGAAAGCTGGAGTTCGACACTGGTTCCCATATAATGCCTCAAATGGTGCCATCTATATACTAGAATGAAACACAGTTATTATATGAAAATTCAACCAAGGAAAGATTTTGGTCCCACCTTCCCTGATAATCCATCGAACAAGCTCGTAGCATATCCTCCAAGGTCTGAATTGTTCTTTCTGACTGCCCATCTGATTGAGGATGAAATGTTGTACTAAAATTTAATTTAGTTCCCAACGACTTCTGAAGGCCTTTCCAAAAGTTATAACTGAACCTGGGATCACGATCAGTTAAAATGGAGAGGGGAAATCCATGTAACATGACTATCTATTTAAGATACAAATGGGAACTTTGATCTAGGGAAAAAGTATCTCGTATAGCAAGGAAATGAGCAGATTTTGACAAGCGATCAACAATAACTCATATTGCATTATTACCTCGAGATGTATTTGGTAATCCCACAACAATGTCCATGGATATATTCTACCATTTCCACTCTGGCACTGGTAAAGGCTGAAGCTTCCCTTTCGGTAACTGCTGCTCTACTTTAACCTGTTGACATGTCAAACACTTCACAGTAAAATCAGCAATATAATATTTCATTCCATCCCACTAGTAATACTCTTGCAGATCTCTATACATCTTAGTACTGCTAGGATGAACTGAAAAAGGAGAACTATGAGCTTCACATAACAACTCTCTTATCAACTGTGAATCACAAGGCACACACAATCTCTTCCCAAATCTCAAAACACAATCATTATCAATGTTGAATTCAGGAATCTTACCTTTTTGAACCATCTCTACCTTTTTCTGCAACTCACTGTCTTGCTTCTGTGCTTGCTTGATTCTATATGATATAGATGATCTCACTGATACCTGAAACAAAACAGAAGAACATCCTACACCAAAAACTTCTATGCCAATGTTCATCAAATCCTTAACCAAAGGATCTCGTTCCAAATGCAACATTTGTAATGAAGAATTACTTTTTCGACTCAAAGCATCAGCCAATTTATATGCTTTTCCCAGATGGTAATGAATTGTACAATCATAATCCTTGATTAATTCCATCCATCTCCTCTGTCTCATGTTTAACTCTTTCTGAGTGAATATATACTTTAAATTTTTTTGATAAGTATATATTTAACACTTCACTCCATACAAATGATGCCTCCATATTTTTAAAGTGAAAACAACAGAAGCTAATTCCAATTCATGTGTAGGGTAATTTACCACATGAGTTTTCAACTGTCGTGAAGCATAAGAAATTACCTGATCATTCTGCATTATGACACAACCAAGTCCTTTCAATGAAGAATCACTGTATATAACAAACTCACCATTCCTGGAAAGTTGTGCCAAAACTGGAGAATTCAACAATCTTCTTTTCAATTCTTGAAAACAATCATCACATTCTTTTTTCCAGATAAACTTAACACCCTTCCGAGTTAGCTTAGTCATTGGACAAGATAATCGTGAAAAATTTCTAACAAACCTTCGGTAATAGCCTTCCAAACCAAGGAAACTACGAATCTCACTTACATTTGTGGGTCTTGGCCATTCTTCAATAACATTTGTTTTTGCAGGATCAACATTTATCCCGTCTTTAGAAACAATGTGACCAAGGGAAGAAATTTTTTGCAACCAAAACTCACACATGCTGAATTATCCATACAGTTTCTTTTCTTTTAAGGTTTGATAGATAACCCTTAAATGTCTTTCATGCTCCACTTTACTTTTAGAAAACACCAAAATATCATCAATGAAAACAACCAAAAACATATCCAAGAACTCATGGAAAATTATATTCATTAAGTCCATGAATACAGCAGGTTCATTGGTTAGCACAAAAAGCATTACTACAAATTCATAATGGCCATATCTTGTACAGAACGCAGTCTACAGAACATCTGCTTCCTTTACCTTCAACTGATGGTACCCCCGATCTCAAGTCAATCTTTGAAAAATACTGAGCTCCCTGGAGCTGATCAAAAAAATCATTTATATGAGGAAAAAGATATTTGTTCTTAACAGTGATGTTATTCAAGGCTCTATAATCAATGAAAAGTCTCATTGAACCATCTTTCTTTTTAACAAATAAAAAGGGGCACCCCATGGTGATGTGCTAGGTCGAATGAAACCTTTCTCTAATAAATCATGCAATTTCACCTTCAACTATAAAAGTTCATTTGAGCCATCCGATAAGGTGGTTATGAAATTGGCTTAGCATCAGGAACTAAGTCAACAGTAAACTCAACATCCCGATCTGGTATTATTCCAGGCAACCTATCAGGAAAAACATCAGGATACTCATTTACCACTGGCACATCATTAATCTGAACAGTTCCTTTATTTTCAACGATGTGTGCAAGGTAACATTCATTTCCATATTTTACAAGTTTCTTGGACTCTTGATAAGTTATCAATAGTAAAGGTTCATTCTTTTACACAAACTGAAAATCTTTCTGAAAATAAACTTCTTTAGCTGTACTATCAATCTTAGCATGGTAAATAGAGATCCAATCCATACCCAGGATAACATCAAACTCTACTAGAGGTAGAACAATATGGTTTTCAAGTAGGTTCATTCCATATAAATGGATAGGAAGATTCTTATAAATATTTTTTGCCTCAACATTTCCCCCAGGTGTTTTTACCAAAAGTTCAGGAGTCATTTCTTGAGATGGTATTCCCATTTTACTAGAAAAGGTTTCAGAGATGAATGAATGTGTATACCCCGAATCAAACAACACACTGGCATAATCTGAAAAAACAATCAAAGTACCTGATACAACTTCATTTGATGGCCGGAAATCTGCTGAAGTAGTTGCAAAGGTTTTCACCACCCCTTTCTGTTTGTAGTCTAATAGTTTCCCATCACCCAAGCCCTTTGTCGGACACTCGTTTGCATAGTGACCCATCTCATTGCACTTAAAACATTTCACTAACTGTAAATCAAATTTGGTCTTACCTTCACCTTGATCTTTTTCAGTGCAATCACGAGCCTTATGTCCCATCTTACCACATCGGTAGCACTTTCCAGAATTCAGAAGACATTCCCCAGTATGCCTTTTTCCACATTTATCACAAACTGGAAACTTAGATTTCTTACCATCAAACATTTTTGAATATTTCTTCCCTTTATCCTTCCACCTTGGTATCTTCTTCTACTGGTTGTTATAGAACACTTGACCATCTGAAAACTCCATTTCCACCTTCTCAGCACATCGAACAAGCATTTCATCACTTTTAAACTCAAGAGAAGCTAATTCCCTTCGATATTTTGGTTTTAATCATGAGTAAAAATGATTGATTTTACTATCAAGGTCTCGGATAAAATTTGGAGCATACCTTGGCAATCGAGTGAACCTTTCTTTGTAGGTAGCCACTGAGTCTTCCTCTTGCCTAAATTCCAAGAATTGTTTTTCTCTCCTAAGTCGAACAGCCTTAGGAAAATAATTTTCAAGTAACATACCTTTGAATTCATACCAGTCTAGAGCATCAATCTCATCAGCTTCCCTGATATTTTTAACCATCGACCACAAATGATCTGCTTCACCCTCCAAACGGTAAATAGCAAGACTATCCTTTTGATTGTCTGAACACCCCATGACATCGAAATTCTTCTCTAGTGCTTTAATCCACCGTTCAGCTAGCACAAGGTCATATGATCCTCTGAATGATGGGGGATGTTGCCTCATGAAATGTTCAACAACTGACATGTTCCTCTGCAGTTGATCTGGCTGATCTCGTCCATGGATACCACCACCATTTATCGCTTGAGTCAACTGCTCCATTACTGCAACAAACTGTTCAATTCCAATTCCGACCATCTCAGGATGTTGATTCAGAAGGTTATTTCCTTCTGCATGCCTTCCTAGAACTGCTTCCCTATTTCCTCTTCGGAAAACCTTTCTGAACAAACATGTATTAAATGAAGCAACATAGTAATCTTCAAATACTATATCACTTCAATTTGACTATAAAAAAATATTTTTGGATAATCATTTAATAGATTTATAACTCCTAAAGTTATCTAAACCGACCTCTGATACCAACTATAAGGCCCCAGCCTTAAACCTTACTTAATCTTGAGTTATTACAAGATTACACATTGGGGATCTTTTCAGGTTTAGAGTTTTAGAGAATTAGATCATAAAACTTTCATTACATTCCTCATATAAACAAAGTGGTTACATAAAGATAGTATTCTTCTTTCCAATCAATGGAAACAAATTTAAAATATAACATGGATTCTTTCTTGACACTTCCTAGACACTATCATCATATCATGTACCTTTCCCTTGACCTGTGAAAAACATTTCAAAAAAACATGGGATGAGCATAAAAAGCTCAGTATGGGTTATAAAAATATGGAAAGGAAACATAAGTTCATATATACATAAGAATGAAATCATACTTACCCATACAAAATAATCACCTTGACATACCTCATCAAATCATGAATAAATTATAGAAATCATAAGACATAAAGGTAACTTCAGGCATTCATAACATTCTTACGTAGGGAGTAACCCTCTTGGTTACGTTTGGAATACCCATCACAGTATATTCCCTACATCTCTTCGGAGAAACCTTAATGTTTCACTCCTTTACGTTACCAAATGCATTGGAGAGCTATATCGGGCTCACCCGGCCTTAGTTTATCACGGAACCACCCATCTTCATAATAATTCCCAAGAACCTCAACATAATCATATCACATAAAACATGAATAAAGGAATCGTTATATTTCAACCTTTCAATCACAAGATATCAATACAAAACATTGATATTAAAACATTTTGAAAACCATTTTCAATACCAAATGAAAATAAAATTAAAACATGGTATTTATTTTTCTTTAAAAAAAGGTATGTCTTGTAGAGGAAGCTGAAACTCAAATAACGGTCACGACGGTGGAGAAGTCGTTGTCGCCGCATACGTATGACAAAAAAATTCCCTTTTGTCACTTAGTAAAACTATTCATATAAAAAAGATTCATTTTGGATAAACGTAAAAGTCAAAGGGGTTTATACACCGTATAAAAGAAGGTTGTGTATAAAACAAAATATGCCTCAATGAAAGGAGATTGAGACGAAGTCCCATACCTCGGGTCCGACATGACTCGATCGTTCTTTAATGTCCTGAATAATAAACATGAGTTAATTTATAATTTCTTAAGAACCTTTTCAAGTTAATTATTCCTTTTATGTCACTTATTTCCATGTCATGAACACTATGTAATTATTTATGTTAATAACGGTCGTTTTAACGATCATTGGTACTTTAGTCAAAAATAAACCCTTTATAATTACAAGTTGTTCATGTATACATTATATCCAGAATTATAATCATGATTTATATATCATATATATCATATATTCATTCATTTATAATATTACATAATCATTTAAAGGTAAGAAATGAAATGCACTGTTCATGGAGTTGGTAAGTCGTACGTATGCATGAACGCTACTTTCATTTCTATTTCATATTTTATAGAATGGAATCATAATGATATAAAAGTATATTATAATTCCAGTATAATATCATATATAATATCATAGTTACATCCTTTATACGTCCCACATATGGTATTTAACGAATCAAATAACATTGAGGGGGCGGTAGTCCGCACTTCCTTAAATGAAGATATCGCGTTTACCCCTAATGGAAACCATAATGGTATGCCCAAAATGAAAAATACAGAAGCTTAAGGAAAACATAAACATATTATATATAATATATAAATATAGTGTCATCTTAATGTCCACCATTGAAGGTGTTAAAAGAATGTTGAACAATCATCGTTTCGGGAGGCATAAATTCACCATCCATGGAAACAGTATGTCTTTTAACCATTAGATGTAGGTGTGTGTAAGTGTAGCTCGAATCATTCTTATAAAAAAATCATAGTATATTGAAGATACTGGATTTGTTACAAAATAAATTAATAAAAAGAGTTTAGGGGGTTGGAGAAGAAAAATAAAACAAAAGGACTCAAGTGAAGACATTACCTTAAAATCGGGTAACTCCCTTTGGTTTGAGCTCAAAGGCTTCCTTGGGAAGTCTTATTCCCAAAGTGAGGCTTCAAGGAGTAATATAGGGATGTTTAGAGACAAAATGGGTAGGTATTGGCCTAGAAAAAGGCTTTGGGTGTGTGGGTAAGGAGGTAGAGGTGGGTGCCTTTTATAAGAGAAGAGGATGAGCACTCTTGGAAAGAAAAGAAATGTTACTTTATTTGAAAATTATTTTCGAATTAAAAAGGTCCCACATTGATATAATAAGAGGGTAAGATGATAAGGGTTCTAAATCCACTCATACAATAGGTTTTGGACATGTTTAGGTCTTAGATTTTACATTATCATTCCATTTTATTTAAATCCTTTATTAATGAGGTAATCGCTGCATTATCATGATGTCATAAATAATTTAATAATTTTAATGTCTAAAAATTATAAAAAAACTATCATGATGTAGGAAATTTTTTTAGATATCTAATGAATATTTATAGTCCAAATGATCATTTATGTAGACAAAATTAAAAATACTTTACTTAGGTAATACATTCTTTGTCACATTGAACATTCTTTAAAAATAAAAAGATAAAAAGTCAATTTCTAACAAAAGTGATTCCATGGGGCCCCCAAGTTTGGGACAAGGAATCCAATGGTCGGACATGAGACATCAAGTATCCTTAGGACACATGTTGTGGTCTTTTTGTATTATTATGATATCATATTATTATCTTTAACTACCTGATTACTCATTAATCAAGATAATTAATGATAATTACCATCGTTACTATTAATAATGTCCAAAAATAAAAGAGTCTTAATTATATAATTTGGGCCTTCTGATTCAAAATATTTAATCCATTTTAACAAATTCCAAACAAATAAATTGCAATAATTGATTTAAAAATAATTCCCTATGTCAAAACAAATAGCAGGTTTTTTTGAAACAATATCTATGAAATGTTTGGCATTGGTTTATGACCAATTCCAAAGTGAAATTAATCCTAATGACCACCATTGTATTAAATGGTAAATATATATTCAGATTACACTTTTATAACAATTAAAAAGATAATCTATCCATATAATTAAATTAAATGAAAAAGCAGTTTTAATGTAAAATGCGGTATTTTTCACTATTCATTAAAAAAATGAACATTGTCAGAAAAATAATAAAAATTCACACAAAGTAAATTTTGATGTCCCAATCATAAAGAATAAGTTTATTTTGACAAACATAGATTATTAAATTTTCAAAAGATATATTTAAAAGGGTTCTCCATCAAAAGGAAGTAAAAAAATCTTTTAAGAATATTAGTGTATTCCATGATTAATATTGGATTTATTTTCATTTTAAGCCTCTAAAACACTATCTAATTAATTAATAGACATAGATAAAAATATATATTATTTATTACTTACTTGCGATGTTACATGTTCATCCCCTAATGAATACATTAATGTTTCATATTTTTTGTTTTTTAGGGTTGATATTTGTGCAATGGAAAATCTACCAAAATTGGGATCATTAAAAAATTTCTAGGAACCACTAATTAGTCAACCACTGAGAGGAATTACTTGTAAAAATAATATCATAATAAATTTCTTAAATATAGAATTCTCAGCTGGTACAAATTATTGTATCATGTATTTAGTTTTTTAATGTATGGTTATTGGGGATAAAATATATATCCTGCAATGGTGTCATGGGTTAATCATAGATATTTTGGTTCTAGGGAATTAAACTATGGTAAGACCATGATATCCATAAATCCCAATGCACTACATTAGTAATTTAAAATATTAAAAATTATAATTGATATTATTATTACATAGTTGATTAATTCACAAAAAAAACACACGGATTTTATTGTATATAAAGAAAATAATGTTGGCTATATCATGTTATGTTTTCTATTCACCCCATTCAATGTCCCCCATTTCACATGATTACAGGATTAGATGGTTTTTATGTTGAATTAATTGGTTTGCGATGTGTCCTCCGATTACATGGTCAATCATGATAGCTCAGTCATGTAGATAAATCATTGGAAAATAAATTTCAAGAGATTATCAAGGATCTCATTTCTTGTTTTTTTGGATTTTGGTATATATATGAATTAGTCCACAGTAATATGATATGTGTTTATCTAGTATATCCAATAATTTATGGAATTTAATTTATTATTCTGATATTTTTACATTCAATAGTTATATTCTATTATTTTAATTATATATGGATAATATATATTTATTATGTACTCTAGTATATGGGTGTTTTCTCCTCACTATACCACCATATGTAACATCCCATAGATTTAAAAATAGATCCATTATAAATTAATGAAACATAGAGTCTCTAAAAAACACCAATTTGTAATAACCTAGACAAGTAAACATAATTTTTTTACTAGTGTGATTTGAATTTTATAAAACTGACATACACAGTTTATTTATGTAAGATATTTAGAGTTTGATAAGAGATACATAATTTTTTGTGGATCGTAACATACCATAATGAAAACTAACATACACTTATGAATAGTAATAAATGGTAATAAATATTAATTCATATAAAAAAATATACACTTCACTCATGAATGTATAAGATAACTTTACATGACATTGATTAATTTCTCAAGGTCTATTAAAATGTGTTATAGATTTAGTGTGGATTATTTAATAAATCATGATTTTATTTATAAATTAAATTTATAATATATAGAATATTATTTTTTATAAAATTGATATCATTTATGGATTTTACTTGTTGAAAATGGTTAGGGTGAATTTTTGGTATTATTCTAAAAAACATGAATTATTCATGTATAGTAAAAATACAGTTTGGAGTATTCTATCGTTTAACGACATCATAATGCCTAATAATTAAAATAAAATTCTTGTAGACTTTTTTAATGTATCATATGACATGATGTGTCCCATGTGGATAATACCATGGGAAAATACCACGGTAAAGCCCACGGTTTTATAAAAAACACTAATGAGTTGTCTTTTTAAATTAATAAAAATTAATATCTCTTTTAATATAAATACCTGCTCGTACCTTTATTTTCATTCATTCCAAATCCCTCTTACTCAAAGATATGGTTGTTATACCTCCATATATATCCTCCCATGGTTTTTTCAACCCCTCAAGGTCCCAACCATCAGGTTCTAGGATTTATTCTAAAAGGTAAAGGAATATTTTACCATCCTCTTTAAATATGATGAGATAAAATTTTTGTCTCATCAATTATTTTTATGAAATTTTATGCGACACTGTTAGACAACTGAATTTTCATAAGGGATCTCAAAACTTTTTTTTTATTTTCTTGTTAATCTCAATTTTTTCTCTAATCAGCTCCACTATCCAAATGACCATGATAAATATAATATCATATATATACTGGTAATATATCTTGTGAATTTATAAACCATCCTCATTATTCTTACACCCTACACTTTATTTTTATAAACGAAATAAACGTCCATGAGGTTCCAGTTTATAACCTAAGTGGATGATAAAGTTTAGTTCTTCCATTTTCCTTCATTACTGGTCATGAAAACATTTATGTGGTTAAACCATACTTTAATATATTTACTATAACCTAATTAACATTAATAACTATTATATGTACATACTATTAATTTATATGATAAAACTAGTTCAAACTAATAAAAATTCATCCAAATAATCTAAGTGGTTGCCTTCTAATTATTCATCCTCATTTCATGTAACCAAATGATAGAAATTTCCATTAAAAATTATGTATGTTAATAAATATTATGTCACTTATTGGGGATATTTACAACCATTCCACTTTATCTCCATTACTTAAAAAAAGTGTACCATTTATGAAAATTTTGAAGAAAAACACTCTAGAATGACCTAATTCAATATAACAACATATCAATAAGGACATAAGTGAACAAAAAAATTATAATAAAATAAAAAAATGTTTAAAATGTAATAAAATATTTTATTAAGATGTCTAATTTTATATTCTAGGATCTGAATTTCATGAGCGGAACATATTCAGACATAAGGTAAGGGTTTTCTTCACCTCACTTGTATTTTTGTACGATTTTCCATATTCACTACTAATACATTTGTACAGTGTATTCAAACTATAAATTGATTTAAAATAACATTAATAAATTTATTTTAAAGTTATTAAATTTAAAATTTTAATATTATTAATTTCTTGGTATACGAATCATTTGATTACATATTGTTTAGGGTGTTCCACCCGAACATCCATTTTCATACAGGTTACTTACATTGTCTAATTTCCACTATGAAATTCTTATGTATTATTTGGTATTCAAAATTAATTGTGGGATAGTGTTCAATAAATGCTTACCAATAAAAATAATTACTATTATTATGGTGAGTTACTCATTTTAAAAGGAACATTCCAATTTATTTCTGAAATTCAATTTGGAATTAAGAGATATTTTTAAATTCTTATCTATTTTGAAGTGTATACCAGAATATGTATTAATCCAAAGTTATTTTTATTAAAACACACTTTTTATAATGAAAAATTACATTGTATAGTTTTTGGATTTAATATAACAAACTTTTCCTTCCACATTACAAATCTCTTTAATATTTTCCTTAAAATTTTCGATAATGATTTATTTCTAAAGTATCTGATGACCGTTTTTACATGATTTGTCTTCAGTGGGACATCATTTATTATTAAAATATAATTTAAATGTCCTAGTATTTTATTAAATGGATTATTATTTTATAAAAACATATTTCATGGAGAATATAAATGATTTTCCAAAATAACACTTCCTACTAAAGTAAAAAAAGGATTTTTCGCATCACACATCAACTTTTATGAGATATATGCCTAGTTCAACACTTATTCCAATCATGTGATGTATGTAATTCCCTTTTTTATATCATATATATAGTCTCATTGTTCTCATGATATTATTATGTATAATGATATGAATTTTTGAAGGTGTTATAAGACACTTTGGAACGTTTAAGGATTAATTCATCAAAGATTTTTCAATGGTCTCATTTAAAAGTATCTTATCTATGGAAACATCCTTGTATAATATTGTAAATCATTGAGGATTATATATCATTATATCATCTAACATATTTAATTTAATGGTTTCTGATTAGTTTGATTGTGGATTTGCAATTTGAAACCATTCACCATATTACACTTAATTGTTTGTTTTTATGATTAATGATTGGGGTATGTTATTTACATTTCATATGTAAGTTATAATATTAATGTTTATGTAATTTATGGTTACACACTTTCATGTGAGAAATTAATTGGAACAAGGCCTTCACAAAATTAGCATTTATAGTCTTGGCATGAGGCCTTGGCGATATGGATATGTTGTCCTACATTATATATTCCCTCATTATGAAAATTGTATTAATGGATCACGTTGTTCTTCTACTATTATAAAAACCATTAATATGTAATATTATGGAAATATTTACTCGGTAAAAATTCTTCCAAATTATGTTCAAGTTTATTTTAAAAGGCATGTGTTTTCAATTATACACAATGTCTAATGTTTACGTTATCTTCCATTGTATTTTGTTCTCTTACTGAGCATTTTATCTCACCCATTTCTTATTTTTCATTTTACATGGATATGATGAAATGAGTTATGAGTGACTTTCATGCATAATCCAGGAGGCATGGATTATTCTAAATGAAAAAATTAGTTTTTTTCCTTTCAATGTGTAATATTGAACTTATTTATGTATCTTGTTTCCAAGAACATTTATACTAATCAGTACATCAGGATTTTATTCCTTGTAGTCATGACAATGAAATAAAATAAGGCACCGACTCTAGTGAATAGGGGTTGGGTCCTTTGAGTTTGAAACAAATGAATTTTAGTATGAAAAATAGAAACTAGATTAAAAAATGTAGATTAGAGAACAAAGACATAAGTTATTATTTGAGGAATAACATACATGATCTTCTTAGAATCATGATAAAGAATACATTATGTGGATATTTATAGAAATTAAGTACTTGTCTAGATACAATCACGTAGATGTGTCTCGGGCACATATGTATGTATGAGGGAAAACACCAACAAGGAGTTTTAGGTTTGAATTAGGGAATCCTGGTGCTTGACAACGAGGTTTGACGCACTCTTGGTATTGAATCTCTTGGAGGATATTCATTGGATAAATCACATTTTATTTTACGACCATTATAAAGGATTTATTCCCCCATAGTAACCAAAATACATGGATCCATTATTTAGGATGAAAAAAATTTTGGTATGTGTTCTAGCATGTTTATTGTAAAAGAGTGTTTATAATGTTTCTTTATAATATATAACATAGAATTGATTATATATGGAACCTTATAGAAGAAATGAGATCTTCACCAATGCATGAGATGTGAAGAGTAATAATTATGATATATTTGATGGTATTAATCCATCATTTCAACGAAAAATTATCTCCCAAGTATCCTCATCATATGAGGAAATAATATCATGTTTTGACAAGGTATCCAACAATTTCTATGAGTCCTATGGCATTGAAGGTAAAAAAAATAAGAAGAGTATGGGAGGGAAAACATGGATAAGGGGAAGAATTGAATAATGAATTTTCCCAAATGTGATAATTATGGAAGAAAAAAACTTGATATATGCTTGAGAGGAAAAGTATTTTGCTTCATTTGTGGAGAAAAAAGACACCATTCTCATAATTGCAAGACAAGGAAAGAATATCCCTATATTCAATGCTTCAACTATAAGGGGATGAGACACCATGACAATTAATTTCCTCTACATCAAAACAATATACCCGAAAAGAATATTTTGTACAATAACCATGTTATGATGTAACTGAAGAAGAAGTACGACAATTAATATTCTTAGTCAATAATAATGTCGTTGGGATATTTTTTCAGTATTGTACTGGTTGAATGAAATATGAGATTTATAATGACTGTTCTACAATACCATTTTATTAAGGATTTTAGATCATATGGTGAATGGGACCAAGGAAGCTGTATTAATTAAGTAGTTAAACATTTATGAAATCACATTATTGAGGGAAAGAACACACATAATATATATATATATATATATTTTAGATATTAATGATGAAATTATTGATTCAGATAAGTACTGACTACCTTTGAACTGATTATTGACTTGTCGATATGTGGTATATGCCATCATATATGGAGTTTACAACACTTATGGATTTATGGAATATATCATATAACATGTATCTTACTTAATGAATACAGAGGAATTCATGTTTCCAATGTGATTTTAATGGTAATTCATGTTATTACCATATTTCATGAGTATACATGATGATGTTATGCACATGTTTGGAATGTGAATTTTATAGCTTCTACTTGTTGATTAAGGGATAATGATACGTTCATCTTTGAAATTTAGATGCCTTAATTATATTTTGTCGAATGATTATATTATAGAATTATTAACCATTTACGAAATGGTTTATTGTGATCATTGTTTGGGGTATAGAGTTTAATGTCGCTACATGATGGTCTGGTTATTCATCCTTAACCATGTTTTCTAATTAGAATGCATTGTTCTGTAGTAACTGAGGATTTTCCCTTTACTATGATTAACATAATTTTTTTACTACATTCTAAATGTGGTTTTCCAACATGAGAGTTTTCAAGTATCAACCATTAATGTTTGATGTTCAATTTCAAATTTTGCGGATGAAATTTTTGTTAGGAGGAGATAATGTAACCTAGTTAGGTAAACCAAATTTTTCCACCTCTATGATTTGAATTTTAAAAAACTGTCATACATGGTTTCTTTTAGTAAGATATTTTGAGTCCGATAAGGAAAACATAATTTTTTCTGAATAATAACATACCCTTATTAATAGTGTAATAACTTTATAAATAGTAATTAATTTTAATGGATAGTAAATCATATAGAAAATTAAAAATTATCTCATGAATGTCAGAATACAATTTAGACATCTTAAAAGTGAAAAACCAATCATAATATATGTATTAATATTTTGGTATGGCATAAATATTTAATTTGAAATTATTTGATTAATTTAATAATATAAAATGGAAACGAATTTTCATAAAATGTAATCACAAAATTTTACTTTTTTGTATTATGATTATAAGATAATTTTACTCTATCTTGATTAATTTATCATGGACTTAAAAAACGTGTTATTGTTTTAAAGTGGTTTTTTGGAATAAATTAGGATTTTTATTTAAAATGAAATTTGTAATATTTAGAAACATATTTTCATTAAATTGAGTTCATTTTTGGATTCATCAATTTTAATAATGGTTATAGTGATCATTTGTGATTTTTCTAGAATACATGATTTTTTCATGAATATTAATAATATAGTTTTGAGTATTCAGTAGTTTAACGACATAATAATAACATAATTATTTAAAAAAATGCTGGTCTACTTGTGTACAGTAACATATGACGTTAGGTGTACCATGTGGATAAAACGATGGGAAAATACCATGGGAATGTCCATGGTTTTACAAAAATAAAAAATGTAGTGTCCTTTTAAATTAATTACAAATTATATCTTTTACTATAAATACCCACTAAAACCTTTGTTTATTTAATTAAAATCCATATTCCTCGAAGATATGGTGGTTATACCTTCCTAGTAGTACCCCAAAGATGTAATTATGCCTCCACGGTCTATACATTTATGTTCTATGAGTTACACTACATGGTATGGGAACCTTTAACCCTCCTCTTTTAGCCAACTTTTCATTTATGATATCTCATTAAATTTCCATTACCATATATTTGTGTTTGATATTATTTATTACTATTAATTTACTTTTGATTTACTTATGATGAGATACAATTTTTCTCTCATAAATTCATTTTATGAAATTTTATGTGACACGGTTAGGCTGCCGAATTTATATAAATGTTCTCTTAACTTTTTTTTCAAGTTCAAATGTTTTATTTTTCTATCCTCACCTCCTTTGTCCAAATGACCATGATAAATCCAGTTTCTTCTTTATGTTGTAATTAAATAATGTTAATGGATGAACAATAATAAATATTCTTTCTCCCTCCCTTTTATTTTTATAAATGAAATCAATGTCCACGAGGTTTCAGATAATAACCTTGGTGGACAATGACGTATCATTCTTCAATTTACCCTTCATTACTGGCCATGAAACCATATATATTGTTTAACAAGAAAATAATATACTTATTATAACCTTATAAATATTCAAGAACCAGAATATGTACATATTATTAATTTATATGACAAAAATAGTTCATAATAATCGAAATAGAGCCAAATAATCAAAGTGGTGGTCATCTAATGACTCAATATAATTACATGTAATAAAATTATAGATATTACAACTAACAATTTTGTGTGCTCATAAATAATATTTAATTTCAATTAGGGATATTTACAACCATTCCACAAGATATTCATTGCTTAATAGAAGGTGAACCGTTAATGAATATTAAGAAAAAAAACACTCTAGGACGACATAATTCAATATAACAACTTATCAATAAGGAAATAAGTAAAATAAAAAGAATTATAATGAACTATATAAATGTATAATAGGTTAGGAAATAAGTTATTAATAAGTTTAATTTTATATTTCTGGATCTTATGTTCGATAGAAGAACACATTCAGGCTTAAGGTAAGGGTTTCTTCATCACACTTTTATTTTTATGATATTTTCCATATTCAATAATAATACTTGGGAAAGGTTTATGAATACTTCTAATTGATGTAACATATCATGAATATCATTATTTAAATGGTATTAAATATATTATTTTAATATTATTAATTTTGTGGCATACAAATCATTTGAATACAAAGTGGTAGGGGTTTTCCACCCGAACATATATTTTCAGTCGGGTTACATTCATTGTCTAATGACATCTATGAAATTATAATTTATTAGCATGTAATTTTCTTTGATTATGTAAGAGTTCTAAAAATATGTTTACCAACTATAATAATTATTAATTTTTTGATGATTAACATATTTTAAAAGGAACATTGAAAATTATTTCTAAAATACAATCCTGATTTACGTGAGTTTTTTTTAAAAAATTATTATTTTCATGTGTACACCAAAATATGTTTTAAGATACCATTAGTTTTATAATAAAATTAATTTTATCAATAGAAATTACCTTGGAAAATTTGGTCATTTAATTGATGAAACGTTTCTTTCCAAATTAAAATTCTATTTAAAATTTACATTAAAATTCCCTAAAAGGATTAACACTTAATGAATCCTTAGTAATTTTTGAACATGATATCACTTTATCGGGACATCGTTTATGCCTAAAATATATTTTCAATGAATCAGTATTTTATTATATGGGTTATTAATTTTTCAAAACATATTTCATGGAAAATATAAATGATTTTCCAAAAGAACACTTCATTCCAATGTAAAAATAATTTCCCTTATCAGATTAACTTTTAAGAGATATATGCCATGTTCACCACATATTTATTTATTGTGGTGTATTCACATACCTTTGGTATATCATATCTAGAATCTCATTATTCTCATTTTATTATTAGGTATTATGATATGAATGTTTCAAGATGGTATGAGACACTTTTGAAACCATTAAGGATTATTTCCTCAATGAATTTTTCATTGTCTCGTTTAAAAGTATCCTATTTATGTAAACATCCTTGTTGAATATTTTAATTAATTGAGTTATGCCATTTTTATATCATCTATCAGATTTAATTTAATGTTTTCTGATTAGATTTATTGTGGATGTGCTACGCTGAAACCATTCACCATATTACTCTGAATGGTTAGTGTTTATGATTAATGATTGAGGAAAGTTATTTAAATTTCATAATTTTGATTAAATATGGTTATGTATGTTATTTATGATTATCACCATTCATACGTGGAATTAATTGTATGTATAATGTGTCATGTGGGGCATGATATAGCCCCTTGGTGCATTGGTAGGTCTCAGTAGACCAACTACGTTGTTGGCACAAGGCCCTGACAAAATTGTTATTCATGGTCTTGGAATGAGGCATTGACGGTATAGTTATGTTTTCCCACATGATACATTAAATCATTATTAACATATTATTTATGGTTCATCTGATTATTATACAATTATAATACCCATTATTATGTTATATAATGGGCTTATTTACTCAGCTCATATTTCTAACAAATTATGTTCATTTTAATTTTTAAAGGCATGTCTTTTCAATTATTCACCATGTTGAATGTTAATGTCATCTTCCACCATATTTATTACTCTTACTGAGTGTTTTAGATCACCCATTTATTATGATTCATTATATATGGATACGAAGAAGTTAGCTATGCGTGACTTTCAAGAATAATCTAGGAGGCCTGGATGTTTCTAAGACAATAAATTAGTGTTATTTTCCTTTAAATATGTAATGTTGAACATATTTATGTATCTTGATTCAAATAAATACTAAACTAAAAAGTTCTTTGTTATTTGATTCCATGTAATCATGTCAATGTATTAAAATAAGGCATCGACTCCAGAAAACTGGTGTCGGGTCCTTACACCATAGACCATCACTACTAGACAGTGACATTTGGCATATGAGGCGGAATTCCTATAGTCATGTGGGGAACCACTCTGGATATTGTTCTTAGTGTGAGAAAAGGTGGGATGTAACATAAATCATCCCATTGAACCTATATAAGTTTTATGTGAACAAATGTAATTACCCAACATCATAAATATATAGTGAAAATAAAGTGACAATGAATATCAGAATTTATTTAGGGTTTGACCAAATCATGTGTAACATATTTCATTAATTGGTTAGTTAGACTCCATAACCATGAATTTATCTATATAATAAAACAATGATCTGAATATTATAGATTTAGAATAGTGTTACACCATTCCAATCATGAGTCAAACCAGATAATGCATTTTCACAGTACTCTCAAACAGAATATGTAAATAAGATGGAAAATGATCTTTTTATGTGATTAATTTATTCAAAAATAGTATAATAATATATTACTAAATGATTTTTCATGAATATTTCATAATTTATTCTCACATCGTGTTGATACAATGTATAAATACATCTCAATCTCAGACTCTGGTTATCACATTGAAATCTAAAATTCCATTAGATGTAAATGTTAATCCATAAACCTAATCATTATATTGTCTCCATGTCCCTCTTTATTTTTCAATACTCTATACATATAATTTAACAATTTTTTCCTCAAAACTTATTTATATTTTTGATTCATCAAATTAAAAAAAATATTTTTTGTTTTTAAATTTCAATTGTAATATCATAAATCTCAATTCTTTAAAAAAATGACACATTCACACAATATTTTATCAATTGGTTTGGATGAAAACATGAACCATGTAATCATGAATATTATTCAAATTCAATAAATACACCCCACTAGAAAAGTTTTGTAAAAATCATTATTTTCATCCATTAAAATTATGAGAAAAAAATAATACATCACTAATAATTCAAAGGCACGATTATTTACAATATAATTCACAAATATTTAATTTGACTATTTATTTGAATACCAAAAATATTACTTCAGAAAAAACATAATTCATATTCTTTTTATAGTTCATTATTTTGATAGTTTTATTTCATGGATAATAAAAACAACACTTTAGTTTGAACATCAACACTCAAAGAAATCATCTAGAATCACATCAGGATATGATTCTAGTGGTTATTGTAACATTAAAATAACACACCAGGATACATTTTAATTTTAGATATAATATCTATAGAGTTATCATACGACAGAAAAACAATGATCTTAATGTTATCTTTTCTTATAGAACATCTCAAAATTTTAAACAAATAAAAATACAAATATCATTACAAAAATATCACCTGAAGGTGAATGAATCACATTTTAGATCTGAACTTTTATAATTTTTAAATATTGTTGTGATCTTAGATGGGTTTTGATATATTTACATAATTGATATTTGAGAATATTTTAATTTAAAACAATAAACTCATATTAATATTCTCAATGAATGGGGCCAAAAGTTAAGTGAATCAATTGTCGTCTAAAAACGTTATTGATTGAACATGTTAATTTACCAAATTATATTTTCCATAACTGTTGGGAACAATAGAAATATTTTTGTTTGACTTCATAAAGAAATGAATCGTCATATGAAAAAAAAAATTGATAAAAAAATTAAAAAATGATTATCATCATTACTTGTTAATCAACCACACCACTAATTGATCAACAATACCAACATCTGATTTGAAAGATTACCAATTGATTTAAGAATAACCAACTGATCTACTACATAAATGGTCTCACCTAAAAAACCATTGTATATAAATAATTATACCAATTTTATTAAAGAAATATTACAAAAACATCATTCATTTTGAAAATAAATATAAACCATAAAAAATATAATTAACAAATCCAATGGTAATCCTATCTCCCACTTTGAGATTTTTTTAGAATCACCTATATACTCATCAACCAAAACATCATATATGTTAAAAATATATTATATTAAAGGAAAAGAAGAAATAAAATACTTATATAAAAATAATATATTCTAAAAAAATAAGAATTTTTTATTTTTTAGAGAATACAGTTTATTTTTAACATGATAATTTGGTCATTCATATTATTATTAGGATTTATATTACCATTTTTCATTTATATTTTCAATATTTAACCCCCTTTTTCAATAGAATCTTACACATAGTGGGAATTATGATTTCAAATTTCATCAATTAAGATGAGTTAGTATAAAATGGTATCCCAATCCTAACTCAGAGTCCACCTCTCACTTACCATGAAATTTGTGAAGATATATGTGATATGATTATTATTTTAAATTTATTATTGATTTCAATCACAATGAAAAAAATGTAAATAATTAACTTATATCATATTCCTATATGTTTGGATCTATAGTTTTTCTATGGATCTCTAATAATATAATTTGACTAAATTTTCACCTAAAAAACTAAATTGTTTCTTTATTTCAACTCTAAAATATTTTATTCCCAGTACCATGACTAAAAACAATGTATATGTATGATTCGATGTAACATATTCCTTGTTATATGTGACATGTGTCACTAATATGCACAAATTACTTTATTATCTCTGAAATCCCTAACAAATAACAAAAGTACCATAAGATGTGGATATTTATTCTAAACAATGGAAAAAAGCAATCTTAATTTGTGTAGCTAATCCACTTCATATTTGTACTACATTTCTATACCATCTCATAACATAATTTTTCCATCACATATTTTAGTATCATTTATTTATATTAATGTGTGACACCATTGGGTTACTCTTTAATGTAGAAAATAGACTAAATTAAATCTATAAGTCTAATTTTGATTCTATAACACTAATGAGTCTTCTCATGTATTTTTAGTAAAATGTGATATTTTTATAATTATTATATTGTTTCTTTAGGAATTAATTCAATTTAAAAAATATTTTTATTCTTCCATTTAAAAACATTTGTTAAAAAATTATTTTAACTAAAATACGATATTTGGTTTCATTTAATTTGTTATAAAAAATAGCATAACATTCCCTACATAGACATCTCAAACAATTCGTTTATTTTTTTAAAAAAAATCCTCAAAATCATACACTTTGTCATATAAAATTATTATATCATATAGGTGCACATAGAAAATTTATGACCCTATATCAAAGTGTCATCTATAAAAATTATTGTAATATATTCATTTAATTTATACCCTTTCTTATATTCACCCATAATCTTTCATGTATGAATCTCTAGGAACCTATTGAGGCCATATAATTCATTAAAAATACAATACACCATGATACAATCATCCTAAATAATCATGTAATATTTTATAAATATAATTTCCTCTTACTAATGAGCATCATTCATAAATGAGACATTCAAAATAGTTTTTATACATTATTCTGATTATTTGAAGTCGTAGAAAAAAATAAATAAAAAGTTTCATGTCATATATAATGATGATTTTATTTGAAGTAAATACATTCTATAGGAGTATATAATTTACATAACATCCTATGACTATTTCTTATCACTCTTCATTTTTTATTTATTGTTATTCTTCATAGATATTTGATGAAAATTATATTTCATTGTATGTTGGTTTTAGTATAATCTCTCAATATAAATTTTTATAAATTTGATCAAAATAATAATTCATATATTCTGATCATTCAATAGGATAAAAATATTTAACAATTATTCATGGATAAACATATATTATGAATGATTTATTATTTCCTACTATAATCAATCTTAATATATGAATAGGAACTCGTTGTTCATTATGTGTCTTCCAAAGTTCAATAAGTATTTTTAAATTTGTAAAATATTTCAGATCATTGAATTTAGAATGCTATTTATAATTTTTTAATAATCATAGATATATAATACCTGATCTTTTTTTATATTTCAAAGTTGTATTTTATTATTTCTATGATCATTGTAGAAACAAGAGACTCAAATATATAATTAAAAAACAAAATCCCAATTTATCAAAAATAGGCCTTAAAAGAAGACATTATTCATGAAATAATTTAATATATTAATTTAATATTTTTAAATCATCCAAATGAACATCATTTTTTAATTCATCCTATTAAAATAATGTCAATATATATTTTTGATATTTTAAAGAAAAATGTCGATTTTTAATTGAAGAATATGATTTTTACGATAATTTTAATTTTAATTACATTACAATTATATTGGAATGGAAAAAGATTTATAAAACATTATTTTTAATAAAATATGAATATAATTTATAGTGATATTATTTTGAAAAAAAAAATTAAAATGCAATGCTAATGCTCGACATTTTTAGAACTATTGAAAATGTAACATTAAAAAAATTCATCAAGCCTTTTCATTAAACAAATTTTATTCATGGAATATTATATTTTGGGTTTCCATGAATCCTAAAACATTTTATCTGATTTATTTTATATCTATTTATATCCTTAAAATCAGCATCTATAAAAAAAATTTCTTATTTAAAAATGAAATGCATCCAAAATATTTCATTATAAACTATTTTTTAATATTTATGTGTATTTATTGAAAAATAAATTTCCTATTTTTTAAATATTTATTTTAAAACTGATATTTAAATATAAAATAATAAATATAAATCTATTTTAAATGAGAATTATTATTATTTACATGAAAAATTAATTAATAATGTAAATTTGTTTTGATTATATAGATGTTAATGTGGTAAATTGAGATTAACCAAGTGTAAAGGTCGTCAATTCTAAAAAAAATAATTTGGAAAAATGGATTTGCTTTTTATCGAAAAAAATTTCTTCCTCCCAAACATATAAATTTTTTTCCATTTATAATACAATACTAATAAGTTATAGTAGATAATAGTAGGGTTTCTCTTGAAAATACTATTCCCATCAATTAAAAAATTGAAAGATACCAATTCAAGACTCAAGTATTATTATAATTTCACCATTACGTTACTCCAATTTACTCTCCTTGTAATGGTATATAAATACAATAATGTCATGGTAAATCATTCTCATCCTATGTAATTCAAATTCAAAGAGACTTCTGATTCAGATTCACATCTTTGGCATGACTGTTATCTACTACAAGATTTGTATTCATTTTAATCCTTGAAATTTATTCTATGCATTCTATTATAATGACATTTTTATGATTTATATAATTTAATGATACAATGTAATTGATATTATCAATAATTATTTAGATACCCAATCAATTAAAAAAAAATTAAAACCCTTTTTATTAGGTTTTGAGGACTATAGACTCGATGATGTTCAAGGTCTATTTTCATTCACTCATTTGAAAAGTATAATATAATGATGGAGTGAAAAGAATAGTATGATTATTAATTTTAAATTAACTTTTGGTATGGAAAATTAGATAATATATTGATTATGTGTTCAAATAAGGATGATCCATATTTTAAAATTTTAAAATATACATACTATTCTATAATATTTTAATGAAATTGTGTAATATTTTCATATAAATTAATTATTATAATTATAAATAATTAAAATTATTATATAAATATTAAATAAATTTTATATAAGTTGATTATTAATCTGTTATAATGGAAATAAATTGAAACCACCTCATAATCATTCAATAAATTTTGGATTGTTCATGTATTTGTTGATTTATCCACTTACATGAACAATGTGTTGAATTTATATCCTGAATGACTATAGGAACATAATTACAATTATAAATGGAAATATATGTAAAATTGTTTTATTATAGATATTTTATATGAATGTATAATAATATAAAAAGGTAACATTCTCAATTCCTTAAAAATCCACAAAACATGGTTATTTCCAATATTATCTTCTTGGAGATGGTCTAAAATTGTCACGAAATTAAATTTAAACTTCATATATTATTATTAATATTACCTGATAGTATATATAATGAAATATTTATAATTTAAATTGAAATAATAATTAAAAATGAACACCACAAATAGAAAACTAGTACAAATGATCTAAATAGTAAACAACAATATTTGAAATCAAATAAATTCATTTAGAGATTGACTAATTATGAATATATTAAATGAAATTGAATAATATTAAAGTCATTAATTTTGTGATAAATATATCTATGTTAATAATACATGAGAAGAATGTCTGTTTGGGGATTTATAGACAAGAGAAAAGGGATTTTGGTCTCAAATTTCTATTCCAGAGACATATTTTGTATAATGTTTCTAATTTTATATATATACTGTATATAAATCTTATTTGATATCATATATCATGAAATAAAATTATTAATTTAATTTTAAAGAAAATTTTATTACCTATATTTCATTAGGATATTATTTTATTTATTTCCATTTTATATGTGGGGTTTTCCATCTTTATTTTCATTATATGGATTCTTCAAATAATAAAAAAAATTTGTGTGTAACATATATTAATTTAGAAGACTATTTACTATGATACTAGTGAAATTAAATGGATTTTAAGGATTATTTTTTATCCCTCACATATATTGATTATACTTAAGAGTTTCATTTTCCCAAGGGGAAAACCCATACAATGTTTTGGTAATGTTAATGTGTGATTAATATGATTGAAATTACATCCTTATTTGGATATAGAAATGTGGATATGGATATAGAAAATTATTTTGTTAGTTTATTCTCAATAAAATGTTCTTTTTAGTATTGGCCAATTCGTCCCCAAATTCATGATGTTTGGTCATCAGACTTAACAACTGTAAATGTAATCATGGGGGTTATGATTTTTAATATTTAGGCTCTCATAATGAACCATGAAAAGTGGATTTTCCTACCATTACCTCAGTCACCTAGCAATGCTGACTATTTACCCCCACTATTATCTTCTATGTATATTCTTTCACATTTGAGGTACCATTTCTCTTATATATTATTGATTTAATAAATACATGATACTTTGTTGATAAACTAAAGCATCTATGTTTAATAGAATATTCTATCATTTAAATAAATATTATTTTTTTAATGAGGAAGTATTATATGAATTTTTTCACAACATATAAATATTCAAGTTTAACTTATCTAGATGTTTCAAAGGGAATGATATAAAGGTTCATGATGCCTACTCTATAGAAATAATTGGTTATATGTAGGTGAAGGGTGGGTAATGAAATTTAATTTCCACTAGAAAGATATATTGGTCTCATGAGACCATATAGGTTGGGTTTTTTGGTATAATGATTTTCCGAAGATTAGATACTATCAATGAAAGAGGCCCTGAAGGAATTTTTTAATTTCATGTATTTATAAATCCTTTAGTATGAAATAATTGATTATTTATATATATGTTTTATATAATTTTTATTGATACAGAATTACCACATTTTTATGTTGATTATGTATTCATTTGGTTCATTTATTATAGGAATATCACATATGAAGAGTTTATTTTTATGTAATATTTCATAGTATGTCACTGTTCACTATGAATCTAATGTCACCGTAAAATGTTTTCCTTTACTCGATAATCCTTGAGAGATACTATGAGTAATTTTCAATTAGATGATTATATGGATAATCATGTACTTAACATATTCTTATACTACATATTTTGTTATTAGTTGTGTTTTATATATCTATATATTAATCGAGAAAATGTAGAGGTATTGTCCTAAATAAAATATCATACTTATTACCAATAATGTAATCTACCTACTAGTTCTATGTTTCTAGATTATAGGACGTTATATTTTGTATCAAATTATGTATTGTTTCATCCCAAGGTAAATGTTTTAGAGGAATCATTTTAGGTAAAACATTTTTTATGAAAAATACATAATTATAAATTTTAATAATCTAGAAATAATAATAGGAACTAAATTTTATATAGTAATTTAATTAGTCAAATTATTGGTTTTAATTATTGAAGGTTGGTTAATAATATGATATAACATAATTATATAAACAATCATAGTTCAAAAAGAAATATTCTCTATGAATAAGTTAATTTTGTTTGGTGTTTGGGAAATTACAGTCATAATCATAATAGGTTGATTGTTTAGGAATATAAAAAATAATATACTCATTATAGTGTAAAATTCTAATCCAAACATGTAGTAACTATGATTGATCACTTCATGCAATATAAAAATACAGCATTTAGTGGAACTAATAATAATTTGTTAGTAAAATGATTAAATTCCATATATAATATATTTGAACATTTATGATGAAGTGAAAATGAAATAATCATCGTGTTTTTGTATTGTCTAATGGATGATGTAGGACATTGATTTTAACTAATTCAAAACATTGAAGAGATATATGATATCATTTTAATGTAGTATGGAACATTTAATTATTTATTATATAAAAATAAATCTTTCATAAATAGAGTGTTGAACTGTAAATGAAATTCTTTATTTATAATCAATGAATGAGTAAACTAAAATAAAATATATATATATAACATTACAGTATTTGTATGTCATGAAATATACTATGAATGTCGATATTACTGAAATATTAAATGTTTCGCTAATGGGAAAAAATATATTTCTAAATGTATATGTTCTATTAAACATTTTTATCGCATAAGGATACCATCTCAAGTGACATTAAGGTAGAAAAGGATTTCTCAATGTTATTTATGTTTATTGAAAATTTGGAGAAGTCGAGGATATGTGAGAATCATGTGAATAAAAATTGGGACAATGGGAGGAATCATATAATTATATTTTCCACATGTGATAATTTTTGGAAAAAAACATACTATAAATTCAATAATTAACGATGTGTTTCCTATAAGTGCATGGAAAAATGTAACTAAGGTAAAACATATAACAGTCCATAAGAATCAATTTATGTTTGTCTGATTAATGTATAGGGAGAAGAAAATTATAGAAACTAATTACAAAAATGTTAATTGAATTTAACATAGAAAATTTAAAATTAGGATTGTCCTGAATATATGATTACCATAGATAATGTATACTTTATAAATTTTGTAGTTGTAGGTAAAATTATCATTACATCAATTTTAGCTAATGTTTTATTTGGTTCTAGATCTGAAAACACTTTTATATCATCTATTTTTTAAAAAAAATTGTTACATAAATAGAAACCTAGTAATGGATTTATCAATTAAGACACCAAGAAATTTTTTTTGGGAAACAATGATATGTGAATCATGTTAAATAAGGATTCTTGGGAAACTCATATTTAATAATCTAAGTGGAGGTATATTTATAGGTATTGTATCCTGTTTTTTATATGGTACAAATAAGTATTATATCCATAATAACTATTCATGATTTTGGTTATTGAGTCATTCAAGGGCTTCGGGCCACCCACAGACTTCAGGAAAGATAGGCTTCTGAGAAAACATAAGGCCATCAAGCCACCTCATGGATTTCTGTCCACCTCAAGGCCTTCGTGGCACATGAAATATAGATGAAGCCAAAGAGAATTCAAGTGTCAAGGCTCTGAATAAGGATTCTGAACATGCATAGTAACTATAGTAGATCTATCTCATATTTTATGATTCAGATGGTATTTAATTCCCCTTGTTATCAACCATGTGAAACTCTGAAATGGAAAGCTATCCGACCGGCCTTGTGAAGGTGTAGAGCTGACATCAAGATATATTTGGGTGAGGGGTGGATCCTTATAGTCTACATGGAATGAATTCCTCTAAGGCCTCCAAGCCATGTAATGTGTTGCTAAACATATGGTACAATTAAGGGTATCCATATTTACCCTAAAAATGGGGATTAAAAAAATATATATATAACGAAGTCCATTAGGAAATTCAGAAAAAAAGGAGTACTGGAATACTCTATCATTATTGTGGAAATATCATAATCTAAACCATCTACGATCCATCCCCTAATTTCTCTACTCAATGAAATATTTTTTATGTTGTATGATCATGTCTGATATAAGGATGGGGAATATATCATAATAATGGATGATGTGGATTTGGTAAAAAAAATTATGGATGTTTTTTATAAGAATTATATGGTAATCCATCAAATCATGTAGTTGATTTCACCATTAATATCATTCTTAATGACATGCCTATATCTAATAATCTATATATAATGGAAGCATTGGAGTTAGTGGAGTTGAAGAAATAATTGATAGAGTTGTGTTATAAGGTATTTATACTCCCAAGTTTGTCATTGGGGAAACCCTTTTTTATCCATTAAAAATAATTCATGGTTGTTTATATTTTTCATCAATTATAGTGAGTTAAATTATATTAAAATATATAATGAATATCATCTTTCAAAAATTTATGACTTGTTGGATCAACTTCGTGCAATTTTGTAACTCCCAAATATCAGTCTTCAATTTGGTTATAATAAACTATAGGTAATCAAGGATGATATTTCAAGGAACTCATTTTGAAAATAGTATGGCTATTAAGAGTATATAGTAATTCCACATGGTTTAATTAATAATCCTTATATATTTATGGATTCATTTAACAAATTATTAAATTAATATCTTGATAAATATGGTGGTATTAATGAAAAATAACGTTATTTACACTAAAATATATGATGATCATGATAGTTATCTCTAATTAATTATAGGGACACTATAAGAAATGAAATATATGGAAAGTACATGATGTGTATATTTTATATCAATTAGGTTTTTTCAAGACTTTGTTATCTTCAAGGTAAAAAATATTTCATAAACCATAAAATACAATGGCATTGAATGAATTTCCAATTAAAAATAAAATAACTGAGATATAATGTTTCCTAGGTTTTGACGGTTTAAATTGGTTATCTATTAAATATTTTACATTATTGAGAAACCAATTTACCATGTTAGATTACAAAATGTTATAAATTACATAGTCCAATGTCATTGAGGATAGTTTTGAATCGTTAAATAGGAGACTGATTAGTGAAGTAGTAATAGAACATCAATCAAGAGTGGAATGATTTATAATTTATAGTGAGTAATCTATGAATGACCTTATTTCTGTCCATATAAAAATTTTCAGATCCATTTCTTATGAATCACGGTTGTTGAAAATCCAATAAAATATCTATACAACTCATGAACTTAAAATTTGGCTATAAGATTTTACTCCAAAATGTAATGACACTAACTCTATGGTCAATATTCTGGTATATATATATATATATATACTAGAAGTGTTTTAATTATGAATTATAATATAAAAGAAATTGTATAAGTAATATAAGATGTTTGGAACTACTCATAGAATTTACTTTTTGATGCACAACATCTATTTAAATTAATATAAGAACATGGTGAATTCAATATGAGAGACCATGGTGTTCTAGATATGATTGAGAAAAAAAATATCCCATATATAATGATATTGTGATTATTTATATAGTTATTTATAGGAAACACGATATTAAAGTAATTTCCAAAAAATGGTTATAAAATATTTCTATAATTTATAGATATGTCCTAAAAGGATGATCAATAGTTGAAAAAAAATATTCAAGCATTGAATACTGGGAAATTTTTAAACTTCAACTATTACTATGAAGTTTCAATGTTTGGAATGAGTTTATAGTCTCCATTCAAACAAGTTATTATAAGTGAACAACTAGATGAAGCACATGTATTGAATTTGACTATACACCCTTATAGAAAATTCATAAATAAGTTTTTTAGAGAACAACTAATGTGGTATAGATGAAATATTGAAATTTTGTATAATTTACCACAATGAATATTATACCTAGAGGTAATGAAAAAAATGATCTAAAGGGGGTTTATGAAAACTCTTCTATTACCTGTTTAGAATTTGGATAATGTCACAATGGACATTATCTCTATAAATCTAAATACTTCAATAATAAATGATTCTAAACTGTAATACATTAATCACATTTTTATGTTTTATTATTTTTTATCATCAATGAAAAATCTACCTATTAATCACCTTTTTGTTTAAATATCAACAAAATCAAAAGGATTTATAAACAACCACAATGGATTTTTTCTGATTCTGACCATTAGTTCACATTAATATTATTTAAGAGTATTTATTGGGATATGTCACTGTGATTTCTGTATAATACATTTACCACCCCAAACTGATGGGATGTATTTATAGACTATTCCATCATTGGATGATATTATTATATAATTATCTATCCATTGTTTTTTGTCTTAGTATATACCTTTACTTTTATTTTCATAAAATAATATCTTCAATTAGAGAATCCAAATTTAAAAGACTTAAATATTGTATTGGAAGAGATTTCATTATCGACCATCTTGGGATGAAGCTATAGAATGGATTTTAGTTAGCCCATGCAATATATGGGAGAAATATTATAATTTATTGAGTATTCTCTGTCACATTAATGAAACCAAAATCAGAAAATATTATTTCTTAATAACTGTATAAAAAACATCAAATTTCAATTTTTGAATCATGTATTCTTTTTGGATTCACCATGGAAGGGAATTATACAATTTGTTAAAAATATGTAGTCCATACTATGGTATATTCAGACTTATTAAATATAATAATGAATTTTATAACAATGATATTGATTATAAATATCTTCATACCATTCTAAAATGTATGGTGTCCTCTATGATTCATTACTGATTAGATAAATTTCAAATTTAGAACATATCGTTACATCTAAAAAGAATGGATTTTAATCATTTATTATATTATAATTATGAGTATTTTCCAAATTTATCACACAAGATATAATCTAGTAAAGAATAAAAAAGCTCAATTGGTGAAATTACAATGGATATATCACTAACTAGAAGCAAAATTATATGATATAGATGTATCTATAAGGAAGGAGTATCCTCATCTGTTAAATATCTAATAAATAACCAAATTTCAATGATAATGTTATATAATGGCAGATAATGAGACAATAGAGACACTATTATAGTATGTAAACACCATATCCTAGAAAATTATGCAACAACCCTTATAAAAATACATTTTTAATAAATATATCTAATAGATTAATTGAAAAATTTTAAACTCAACAAACTAAAATCATTGATGAATTTATCATACTAAATTAATATTAGTATTAATTGTTGATATTTTATAAAAAGATTGGTTTTCAGGGGAATAATATGGTTTTTTGAGAAACATGTACTGATAAAAATTTATAATTATATATTGATGATGAAATAGTTTAGAAACCCCATTTAATAGTTCTATATTAATTTATTGAATAAAAATAATAATCTTATCAAAATGATAATGTTAGTAAATAATATTACATAAATTATTAGAAATAATAAAAATATTTTTTTTAATAAAAAATGAGTTTGATCATTAATTGAACTTTTTTATATTCAAGGGGGATTCAATTTTCGATTTTCATGATATACTCAAACCTTTTTTTAAATAAATTATATTTTTTTTCCATAAATTTAATATCAAATATAATTTTATAGTATATGCTTATTTCAAACATAAAAAAATTATTTGATTAAAAACCATTTTACACAATAATCTTGAATTATTTAAAAAAATTTCATTCACTCGATTATAAATTATATTCAGTGAAATTTTATTGAAATTTGAAATTATATGTATTATGATAGGTTAAAAGTTTAGTATTATTATATTTAATTAATATTAATTACTAAGGTAAAAAATATAAATAAACCACTAAAAGTAAAAAATTATTTATTCTGATCAATATGCTCTGAATGTGGTATTTATATAAATACATTCAATGAAATAAATATTTGATGTTTGTATTGAACATGAAATGTTTTACCTGTAATTTTTTCCATTTTATTCCTTTCAAAAATTGAATAGTAATCATACATTATTGAAATCGTAATGTTACTCCCCAAACAAAATTTTCCATATCATATAAAAATGTAACATATTACCCATATATTGACCCCCACTCATTCAAATTTATCATTGATACATTCCATTTTAATCTCCATATAACCCTCTCCCATGAACATAATCAATTGTTCACTCATTTTTAACTTATTATGCTTACATTTTTAATAAAATCTAAATAATATTCACATCCCCTATGTGATTAATATCAACAAAATAGATTTCATATTTATTTTAACAATAAAATTTTATACCTAGGACACTGGTAAAATGATATTATTATAATTTAAATACAATAATATAAAAATATATAGATTTTTGATTTTATTTATTCATTTACAACCCGTCAATTAAGAACAAAATATTTTGTTTGTGTCTTGTGCAACATTTCACCTTAATGACCTACCATGTTATATTTTCCATCAATACATTAGAGAGATTGATTTATAGATGGTACTAATGTGTACCGCCCTAATCCCAGTTACCCAGAGTCGGTGCATTATAGGGTAATATTGGCATGATCACAAAAGATCATGTCAAGAATGATGGATTAGTTTAGTAGCCTTGGAAACACTAGATACATTCATAAATGTAACATTACATAATAAAGTGAAAATACAATAATATAGACTCCATAGTCCACATTTCTAACCCCTTTATACTATCCCTATAGGTCAGTCATAAAATATTTCTTCAAATCTTGGGAAAAATAAAACATTGAAAGGGGTGAGCTCAGATGGTTAGTAAGGATAACAATATATCAGAAGCATTCATAAAAAAACATAAACATTTAAGGAAATCTATGACTAAAACAAAAGCCTTTTAAACATGAACTTCATCATAATATGGGAAATGTAAAATGAGATAATGCCATTTACTTATTCACATGGATATTCTACTGGTCGAATAATAAAATGTAATGTCAATAACCACTTTCATAATGATGGAATGCATAATGCCAGACTATCATAACCACATAGCCAAGGCTTCGTTCTAAGACTACAAATAAGATTTTGTCAAGGCCTCATGCCAAGACACTAGTTTATCTCATGAGTCCTGCCGATGCATCAAGGAGCTATAGCGGGCTCCACTCGTCACTAATTAAGTCAAATACATTCCTCATATGAACAGGTTTAAACATATCATTAACCATAACATAATTGTGTCACATAAAACATGCATAAAGGAAACATAACATTTCCACATTTCAATCACAATATATCAATACAACACATCGATATAAAAAAAATACTTTCAAAACAATTTTCAATTCCAAAATAAAAAGAAAATTAAAACTCTATATTTATTTTTCATTTAAAAAATGTTATGGCTTGTAGAGGATTCAGAAACTCAAATAATGGTCACGGCGGCGGAGAAGTCATTGTCACTTCATACGTACGACAAAGAAAACATTATTTTTTGTCATTTAGTAAAATTATTCATATAGAAATATTTCTTTTGAATATACGTAAAAGTCAAAGGGGTTTATAAACAGTATAAAAGAAATTTGTGTATAAAACAAAATATGCCTCAATGAAATAAGATTGAGACGATGTCCCTTAAAAAGATTATTTTTTAAATAAAATAGATCTATTATGTGTATTCACCATATGTACACATAAAGAATGTACAAATACAAAATAATAATATCATGACATAATTTGAAAGTAGGAGATTAACCCAAAGAACAAAAATTAGGTTAAGAAGTTCCCTTACCTCGTGTCTGACTTGACTCGATCATTTTTTATCCTCATGAATAATACACTAGAGTTAATTTCTACTTGATTAAGAACATTTTTCATGTTCATTATTCCTTTTATATCACTTATAAACATATTATGAACATTATGTAATTATTTTAGTTTATAATGATCATTTTGTTGATCTTTGGTACATGAGACAAAAATAAACTTCTTATAATTACAAGTTATTCATGTGTTAAAATATCCATTATATAAAGAATTATAATAATGATTTAAATATCATATATATCATATATATCCAGTATATAAATTAATTTATAATATTACATAACATTTAGAGGTAAGAAATGAAATGCACCATTCATGGAGACGGTAAGCTGTACGTACGCATGAACACAAATTTCATTTCAATTTCATATATAATGGAATGAAATTATAATAATATAAAGGTATACAATAATTCCAGTATAATATCATGTATAATATAATTTACTCCATCCATTATACATCCCACATATGGCATTAATGATTCAAATCACTTTGAGGGGGCGATAGTCCGCACTTCCAAAAATGAAATTATTGCGTTTACCCACAATAGAAATCATAAAGGTATGGCATAAATGAAAAATACAGAATAATAAGGAAAAAAAAACATAATATATATCATATATAAAAATAGTTTCATCATAATGGCCACCATGAGAGGTGTTAAAAGAAGATTGAACAATCATCGTTTCGTGAGGCAGTATTTTGCCACCCACAGAAACAGTATGTTCTTTAGCCGTTAGATAAAGGTGTGTGTAAGTTTAATCCAAATAATTACCATAACAACATCCTAGTATATTTTAGATACTGTTTTGGTTACAAAATAAATGAATAAAAATAGTTTATGGGTTTGGAGAAATAAAATAAAACAAAACAACATTAGAGAAGACATTACCTTAAAATTGGGTAACTCTTTTTTATTTGAGCCAATGGATTCCTTGGGAAGACTTATTACAAAAGTGAGGATTTTAGGAGTAATAGAGGGAATTTGTGAGATTACTTGGTCAGATTATGGTTGTGAAAATTGGCTTGAGTTTGTGAATAAGGCGGTAGAGGTTGGGGCTTTTTATAAGAGGAGAGGAGAGGCACTCTTAGAAAGTCATGAAATGTTACATTATTATGTAGTTATTTTCGGAATTCAAAGGTCCCACAAAGATATATTTCGAGGATAAGGTGATAAGGTATTGATATAATATCAACCAATAGGTTTTTGACTACTGTATGCCTTATATTTTATATTATCTTTTCATTTTAATTAACTCGTTAATTAATGAGGTAATCGCTGCATCGTCATTGTGTCATTAAATATAAAATTTATTTAATGTCTAAAAATTATAAAAAAATATCATGATGTCAAAAATCTTTTTATATTTAAAATTAATATTTATAGTCTAAAATATTACTTATATAACCCCTTATAAAAATTGTTTTAGTAAAATAACACATGTTTCTGGCAATTTTATTTTTACTTTAAATAAAATGTTATTAATGTCATTTTCTTACCCATGTGGCTCCATGGGGTCCCCAATTTGACCCATGGATTGTCTTGGTCGGCCATGACTCATCCAATAATGGTAGCACAAATTTAATGGTATTTTTATATTTTTATAATATCATTTTTACCTTAAATTTCACTAATTACCTTTAATCGCGATTAATTAATCTTAAAAGTTACTATTCACCAAAAAATTATTTTAATCCCATTGATCCACATTTTAATTCCTAATGACAACCATGTATGTCGGATTTTTGAAAATCAAATCATAGAAGTGGTAATGTTTCATTTAAACGAAAAATCAGTTTTTTAACTACCACTTAGTGGTTTGACTATTCATCAAAAATGGAAGTTTTTCAGAACAATTCCAAAATTCCACCCTAAGATATAATTGATATTACGAATTCAAAAATGATGTCTATTTTACAAAATTTAAATCATATAGTTGCATTAATTAATTTTATAATTAATTCCTACTATCACAACAAATATCATGTTTTTAAGAAACAATCTATATCAAAAGATTGACAATTATTTATGTCCAATTTCAAAGTGAAATTAATTATAATGACCACCATTGGATAAAATGGTAAAAATATATTCTAATTATACTTTAAAACCACTCAATAGTATAACTTATCACTATTAATTTTTTTGATTAAAAAAGTTGTTTTTATGTATTTTTACTATTCATAGAAAATTGGAAGTTCTCAGAAAATTACAAAAAAATCAACTTAGGATAATTTCGATATTCTGAATACAAAAGTTAAGTCCATTTTGAATTATAAAATTAATATAATTTAAAAAACTCGTTATTACTATTCATAATGGCTATGTTGATTGGTCGTTGTGTGTTAGAATCACGAACGTGCGTACAATGAAAGCTATTGCATTATTGAAAGAGAAGCATATCATGGATGATCGAGGTGTTACATTCTCCCCTCCTTAAATAAATTGCATCTTTGCAATTTGAAAATTTTCTTTGAAAATAAAACTTTGAAAATAGAAAAAACTATTGTGGAAAACCCACATCAGTCATAGGGTTAATGAAAATATAACATTAAAAGAAAGAAAGATAAGTACAAAGGTCACCAGAGATAGCCCATAGTAGGATTCTATGAAAATATGTATATGGAGGAATAACAAAACATCAAGGACTGATGGAGTGTTGTAGAAAATAGGATTAGGAGAAATTTAACCACAATAAAATCACAAACTTGTGATTGGTTAAACGGTCATTAAATCCCCAGTAGAAAAAGTTAACCGACAACATTTTTGTTTTAAGTTACCTTTCATAATGTTAAGGATGTTATTTAAGAGATTTACTAAAAACGTAAGGATATATACTTACTTGTCATGTAGACTTTCATTCTATAATAAAATTTTACCACAAACCCATCTTTCTCTCCAAATGGTAACAGAACTCAAAAATATTCTATTTATCCTAATTGTATAAGGTTCCAAATATTACCACATTCCATTTAGATTAGGAAAAATATTTTTTAATAACCAGGGACTTCCTGTAGGCCAGTGGTAGGTAATAAAGGCCTCTCACACTAAGGTTGTGGGTTCGATTCCTGCAGCTTTGTCCGACGCGATGGGTTATCCCCCGACCTGCAGGTTTTTCTTTTCCTAAAACTATAGTATTATAATTTTCCAAAAATAATATTCAGAAATATTTTAACTATAAACAATACTATCCAAAGTTCAACATAATCCATTCCAACCTTTATAGTTATCCAAAATACCACTCTCCATACTTTCTATAAAATTTCTCTAAATTCCAAAATCAATTGTAACATTAGATTCCTGAAACAAAGTATAGATTATCTTATTATCACATACTAAAAATATGATTACCATCATCATATTAAAACCTTAATGAAAAAAACAAGTCCTATAGTACAATCCTTATATATATCACATTATTCCTATAACCAGAATATAATCCTTGAGTCCAAAAGCACCAAAGCATTAATTATTCCACTTCAACTGTAGTAACAACATAAGATTTTCCTTGATCCATTGGCCTTTTCTGAGGTAAGTTTCCCTGACACTTAGGACATTCATTTTCATAATGCCCCATTTCCCTACAATTGTAGCATTCAATATTGATAGCCCCTTTCTTTCCCTTGAAATCACGATCCTGGTGGCCTTTTTCTCCACATTTGTAACAAACTCCCATTCCTTTTAGTCAAGTACAAGGGTGATTCTTCCCAAAATCATCTCACAATGGAAAATCCTTCTTTCTATTTTTCCCTTTATCTATTTCTGGTTCCACCATTATCTTCTTCTCTTGCTTTAATTTATGGTCATATGATTTAGAGAATTCCTTTTCTATCTTGATAGCACATGAGACTATATCTTCATACGTTGAGAAAGATTGGGATACTAAAGATTGACGGAGAAATGGTTTTAACCCATCAAATAAATTATCGATCATACTTCTTGGGTTATGTATATAATCTGCAGCATACCTCGCTAACCTTGTGATGTTGGCCTCATACTTTATGACATTCTCATCCTCCATCTGCCTCAGACTCATAAATTGACTTTCCATATCTGGTCGATGGTCATGTGGAAAGTATTTTTCTATGAAAATTTCCATAAACTCCCTCCATTCCATACTTGATAATTCTTCATCTTCCTTTGTGTTTTGAATTATAGACCACCATTGATCGGCATCTCCAGTGAGGCGGTAAACTGCCATAACAACCTTCTCCCTTTCGCTACTCCCCAAGGCGTGGATTATTTTCTGTAAGGAGTTTATCCATTGCTCAGCTACTAATGGATTTGTACCCTCATTAAATGTTGATGTTTGTTGCCTCATGAAGCAGTCTTACATTGATCCTCCACATTGCGGATCAGGGTGCCCCATACGAGTAAGGATATTATTCATAACATGAGTGAGTTGTCCCAGTATGGTGATAAGTTGATCATCCCCAGTTGTATCACCAGCTCCACTATAATTATCTTGAGCAGGAAGGAAATACCTACATGGAGTGCATGCTTGTTACGGTTTCCATTCCTTCCACTAGGTGCCATTTCTAAACAAATACATAATTCCCTACTAGTAAAACACTTAAAATAAATTGAACAATTTATGGATATAATCCATAATAATAAATTTTTTTCCTTTAATGAAGTATACACTCATAAACCCTTTATAATGGTTTGTAAAGAAAATGAGAATAATTCTAAGAATATCCCCCGGATGTGTCGTAACCAAGAGTGCAGCAAGGCTCGTTGTCATGCACCCGTTCCTGTTCGAGTCTAGCTCAATGGGGTGTTTTTGGGTTTTACCCCTAGGTACATATATGCCAGAGCCGCCTCTACCTTCTCGTATCTAGACATGGATGTATTTCTCGAAAAACTCACAAAATCTCTATAATACCAAAATTCTACGAAGTTCTTCTATAATAATCCTCAAATTCTATCTTAGGGATATGTTCCCTAATAAGATTTTATCTAAATCTAGCTTCCAATGTTAGTACTAAACTACCTCTGATACCAACTATAACGCCCCAACCCCAATTACCCAGAGTTGGTGCATTATTGAATAACATTGGCATGATCACAAAATATCAAGTCTCGAATGACCAATTAGTTTAGTAGCCTTGGAAACACTAGATACATTCATAAATATTACATTACATCATAAAGTGAAAAATTACAATAACATAGTCTCCATAGTACACACATTTATCCCCTTCATACTATCCCTGTAGGTCAGTCATAAAATATTTCTTCACATCCTGGGATAAATAAAACATTGAAAGGGGTGAGCTCAGATGCTCAGTTAGGATAACAATATAGTGGAAGCATTCATAAATAAACATAAAAATTTAAGGAAATGTATGACTAAAAAAAATCCTTTTAAACATGAACTTCAAAATAATATGGAAAATGTAAAATGAGATAATATAATTTACTTATTCACATGAATATTCTACTGGTCGAATAATCACATGCAATATCAATAACCACTTTCATAATGATGGAATTCATAATGCCAGACTATCATAACCACGTATCCAAGGCCTCGTTCCAAGACTACAAATAAGATTTTGTCAAGGCCTCGTGCCAAGACACTAGTTTGTGTCATGAGACCTGCCGATGCATCGAGGAGCTATAGCGGGCTCCACCTGTCACTTCTTAAGTCCAATGCATTCCTCATATGAACAGGTTTAAACATATCATAAACCATAACATAATTGTATCACATAAAACATGCATAAAGGAAACATAACATTTCCACATTTCAATCACAAGATATCAATAAAACACATTGATATAATAAAAAAACTTTCAAAACAATTTTCAATCCCAAAATAAAAGAAAATTAAAACTTTCCATTAATTTTTCATTTAAAAAAATGAAGGCTTGTAGAGGAAGCCAAAACTCAAATAATGGTCACGGTGGTAGAGAAGCCGTTGTCTCCACATACGTACGACAATAAAAACATTCCTTTTTGTCATTTAGTAAAATGCTTCATATAAAAAGATTTCTTTTGAATCAACTAAATAGTCAAAGGGGATTATAAACCGTATAAAAGAAATTTTTGTATAAAACAAAATATGCCTCAATGAAAGAAAGTTGAGACGATGTCCCTTACAAAGATCAATTTTTAAATAAAATAGATCTATTATGTGTATTCACCATAAGTACACATAATTAATGTACAAATACAATATAATAATATCATGACATAATTTGAAAGTAGGAGATTAACCCAAAGAATGAAAATTTGGTTAAAAAGTTCCCTTACCTCGTGTCCGAATAGACTCGATCGTTCTTTAAACTTCTGAATAATACACCAGAGTTAATTTCTACTTGCTTAAGAACCTTTTTCAAGTTCATTATTCCTTTTATATCACTTATTACCATGTTATGAACATTATGTAATTATTTAGGTAAATAACAGTTGTTTTGTCGATCTTTGGTACTTGAGTCAAAAATAAACTTCTTATAATTACAAGTTATTCATGTGGTAAAATATACATTATATCAAGAATTATATTCATGATGTAGATATCATATATATCATATATATCCAGTATATAAATTCATTTATAATATTACATAACATTTAGTGGTAATAAAGGAAATGCACCGTTCATAGAGACAGTGAGTCGTACGTACACATGTACGCTACTTTAATTCCTATTTCTTATTTAATGAAATGAAATTATAATTATATAAAGGTATACTATAATTAAAGTATAATATAATGTATAATATCATTTACTCCATCCTTTATACATCCCACATATGGCATTAATGATTCAAATCACTTTGAGGGGGTGGTTGTCCGCACATCCTAAAATGAAATTATCGCATTTACCCATAATGGAAATCATAAAGGTATTCCATTAATGAAAAATAATGAATCACAAGGAAAACGAAAACATAATATATATCATATATAAAAATAGTTTCATCATAATTCCCACCATGAGAGGTGTTAAAAGATGATTGAATAATCATCGTTTCGTGAGGTAGAATTTTTTCACCCACAGAAATAGTAAGTTCTATAACCATTAGACGAAGGTGTGTGTAAGTACAAATCAAATAATTATCATAAAAACAACCTAGTATATTTTAGATACTGGTTTTTTTATAAAATAAAGGAATAAAAAGATAGTAGGGGTTTGGAGAAGAAAAATAAAACAAAACAACATTTGAGAAGACATTACATTAAAATTGGGTAACTCTTTTTGATTTGAGCCAAAGGCTTCCTTGGGAAGACTTCTGCCCAAATTGAGGCTTCTAGGAGTAAGATAGGGATATTGAGAGAGTATTTGGGTAGAGTTTGGACAAGTCAAATGGCATGAAGATATGAATAAGGTGGTAGAGGTGGGGGCATTTTATAAGAGGAGAGGAGGGGCACTCTAGGAAAGTCATGAAATGTTACATTATTATGATTTGATTTTCGGTTTTCAAAGGTCCCAAAATGATATATTTCTAGGATAAGGTGATAAGTGTTCCAAAAAAATCTCATCCATTATGTTTTTGACAAGTTTAAGCCTTATATTTTACATTATCTTTTAATTTTATTTAAATTGTTAATTAATGAGGAAATCACTGCATCGTAATTGTGTCATTAAATATTTAATTTATTTAATGTATAAAAATTATAAAAAAATATCATGATGTAGTAAATCATGTTATACATCCAATGATTATTTATAGTCTAATATATGACTTCTATAACCCCTTATAAAAATTGTTTTAGAAAAAAACACATGTTTGTGACAATATTATTTTTCAAATAAATAAAACATTATTAATGTCATTTTCTTACCCAAGTGGATGCATGGGGTCCAAAAGTTGACCCATGGATTTTCATGGTCTTCCATGACTCATCCAATAATTTTATGATAAGTGTAAAGGTATTTTTATATTTTTATAATATCATTTTTACCTTAAATTTCACTAATTACCTTTAATCGCGATTAATTAAACTTAAAAGTTACTAATCACCAAAAAATTATTTTAATCCCATAAAACCACATTTTACTTCCTAATGAAAACCATATATGTCATATTTTTTTAAAATAAAAGTATATAAGTGGTAATGTTTCATTTAAAAGAAAAATCAGTTTTTTAACTACCACTTAGTTGTTTCACTATTCATCAAAAATTGATGTTTTTCAGAACAATGCCAAAAATCCACCCGAAGCTATAATTGATATACTGAATTCAAAAATTATTATTATTTTAAAAAATTCCAAACACATACATTTCATTAATTAATTTTATAATTAATTTCTGCTGTCACAACAAATAGTGTGTTTTTAAGAAACAATATATATCAAAAGATTGACAATTGTTTATGTCCAATTTCAAAGTGAAATTAATTCTAATGACCACAATTGGATAAAATGGTAAAAATATATTCTAATTATAATTTAAAACAACTCAATAGTATACCTTATCATAATAAATTTTTTTATAAAAAAGTTCTTTTTAATTATTTTTACTATTCATAGAAAATTGGATGTTCTCAGAAAATTACAGAAAATTCAACTTAGGATAATTTCGATATTCCGAATAAAAAATTTAAGATCATTTTGAATTATAAAATTAATATAATTTCAAAATATAGTTATTAATAGTCATAATTACTATTTTTATTGGCCGTGGTGTGTTAGAATCTCGAACTTGCGTATAATGCAAGCTATTGCATTATTGAAAGAAAAGCGTATCGTGGAAGCTCAGGGTGTTACATAATGGATAAATATGTTTTCATGAAGTCATTAATATTTTTAATGGTAACATTTATAACATATTAATGAAATGATCAAAAAATGAATATCATTATTTTAATAATTTAAAAAAGAATACTATAAATATAATCCTTTGTTCAAATTATGTAATATTTTCTGATTAGTTAATTATAAAATTAATTAATTAAAAATGCAATATATCCCAACAATACATTATATATAGGACTATTTCAATTCATTTATAATGATATTAAAACAAAACACATCATTTTATTTAAATATATTATGGTTTGTTCATGTTTTTGTTAGTTTAACAAATTCCTTGAAAATTACATTGAATTTTTCCATGAATTAGTACAAAACACAATTACTTGTATTATTTGATATAATTTTGTAAATAATTTTTTATGTTAGGCATATATTTTATCAATATGAACATAATCAACTATTTTCACACTCTCCATTCATAAAAAATAACCCAAAAATGATTACTATTGTCTGCATCATAACATATAAGGTATATACCACTTAATAAAGGAATTAGAAACAATATAAATTTTTATAATTTGTAACTAAAAATAATTTTAATAAAATATGAATAATTTTATTTTAATTATTAATGAATATGAAAAAAAATATATGTTACTAGTACATATGATCAATACTATAAAAATCAATGTCTTAAATCAGACGAATTCACATTGGGACTGTCTATTTTTATAGGGAATTGATGAAAGTTTTTATGAATAAGCATGTGAATTAAGAGATTATGAAAACTATGACTATTAACCACGTGGAAAATGTACATGTTATGAATTGTCGATAATATGTAATTTATTTTTGTGTCAAATTCGTCTCTTTGAGAAAAATTTTGTTCGTATGCACCTAGTATCCTTTATCTCATGTGTAATCTTCTTATTTTATATTTTATATGATGATTTTTATTTAATGATTTTATTTTAGGATCATGTATAATGCCTAAATGAAATAGTTAAGGACTAAATATCTACATATTCTATAAATTGGGGTTTCCGTTTTGAATTATCATTTGTTGGGGATCATCTTTTCATCCGCCCATTTTTTTGTATTGTTCATAAATAACTATTGATGACTTATAAAAAATTTACTAATGAATTAGTAATTATTAAAATTAATATATTTTTTTTCCAAAATAATCATATTTTTTATTCATTTTTTATATTTTAGATGTGGGATAAACCATCCTTTGATTTCATATACTGATTCTTTATGTATTTGCTATAAAGTACATGCCATTATCGATAGTATAATGTGGATGTGGCTATAGAATAGTTACTCATATGGGTAATCATAATTAAATGTTTTTTTGAGGATTAACTATATAATAACCCCAATTCACGATGTGTGGTCCTAAGACTACACACCAAGAGTTTCACTCATAGGGTATACGCTGTAGAATATTTTCAAGCCCTAAATGATCTATGATGAGGGAAATTTCATACAATATCCTTTGACAACTAACCATTAAATCAAAGTAAAATATTCCATATAGAACCTTGAATATTTAATTCACTATCTACATTATATTTATTTGTAGTAGGTATTATATATTAATTTTATAATACCATGTTTGTTCATTGTGGAAGAATAATTATGTGGATTACCATGTTTTATTTATATAGAGGTTATTCAGGAAATGATATGAATTGTATTAATGAATAATATCATGAATGTTTTAGAAATAATTTGTTGATTAGTGGGGATTATAATTATTTATCCCTATTTTATATCAAAATTTATCATGATAAAAAATGGGTTATGTTTTATTTTATACCTCATCCATTGATACGAAGGTGTCAAATCACAAGGCCTTAACAACATATCTTAGGAATCCTTCATTATGCATTACATTAGTAAGAGATGAATTAATATTTTTCACTACTAGAAATTGTAAGTCTATATATCACAATATAGAATAATTTATAGTGAAAAATTAATATAGGTATTGTATTGATACCCCTTAACGAATTTTCAACTAAATAATTGGTATATGTCCCAAAATATCAACAAATCATACAAATGGTTTTGGAGAATCATTCTATAGGTACTATAATTAATTTTCAATTATTTTTTAAAATTATATTAAATACGTGAAAAATTAAAATAATTATGATTATAAATATATATTTTATAATTATATTTCTAAAGTAAATTTTACTAGATTAGTATAATCATTGATGTATATGAGTGAGTATTTGGGATAAAAATATGAAAAATTCAATTACTTATACCAATGGTCATAGAGTAAATTTCAATATTTATTTCACATTAGTGATCCCTCAAACTATTATAAAAGGATATTGAAAAGTTTTGAGCCGTTATTCTAATGGAAACCCATTACTTGTTATCCTTATTTTCTATTAATATAATGGATAGAGGTCGCCAAAAGTTTTAGTCGATTGTAGATCCATATAGTCAACTTATTCATGTTAGTAACTTATTCCATGTTTCTGTCACATATTTTTACAGAGTATAATAATCATCCCTGAGCATTCAAGGTCACCATTTTAATTCCATTCAATAGAAATAAAAAATAATTATTATTAGTAAAATTCATGGATTTTAGAGATGGAATAATAAATATATAATAAAATGATTTTTCTTATAATATTTTTTGAGTGTATTTAATATGTGTATATGGTCTTCCACGATAATTAAACTATTAGGAACATGGATAACTCATGGTTTTTGTTCCAATACATTAATATAACTATTGGATTTGGCTTTATGGATTCAATGTTGTGAAATTAATTTCATGTGATATATCAAAACATGATACAAAATACTCATCTTATTTTCATTGCTTTTTTACCATCGTGACATTATAATTGTCCACTAACTTTTGTAAATTTTTTAGAATCTAAAACCACCCCCATTTGATTAGTACACAGTAAAAATATCTCAATAATTTTTCTCCTCAATCATTTACAGAATACATCCAATGATCATTATAAATATTTAACATCATAACACATTAAATATCTTATTTTACAGTTTATTTATTAATATATTACATATGTAGTGAATGATTTCATAGGTAAATTAATAAATTATTTCATTATGATTACAATAACAAACAATAAAGATTTGATAAAAAAAATGAAATTTTATTTTCAAAATATATTTACATTCCAATAAATACAACGATATATTTATTCATATGTGAAACCACATTTTTCATGGGATTATATCATATTCTCAATTAATTTGTTATTAAATTCTTATACACATAACAGTAATGTAAATCATTGTAAAAACCTTCTCAAGATGAATTCTAAATTTTATAATTTGAATCCTAAATTCATACTTTACTGTTATCCTAAATAAATTCAATATATCATGTGTATATAATTTATTCATGAGAAAAATCACCTTGTTCATTGAGGTGAAATAGAAATCGAATATAATATATTATTAATAAAATCATGTTGATTTATTCATTATGAGGCCACATTAATTATTATGTATAAGAGTTATGGGAATGGAATCAATTATTTCTATATTCTTATATATTTTTGAAAGTCAGCATTCTCTCTAGAAAAGTTTAAAAACATTATAATGTTTTTATATTATCATGGGATGATCTATCACAACATGATGATTTATAATAATAGTCATAATCCATTTTTACTCAATCAAAAATACATCTATTCTATAAAATAAATCTTATTTTTCACTAATGTAGCATGAATTGATATGATAATATATTAGAAACAGATTTAAATTTATTATTATCCATTAGGAAATTATATATCCTTCCATGAAGACTTAATTGAAAAATGATTTCTTCTTTAAAATAAAAAAAATTCATTCATAAATAATATTAATAACATATAATAGATTATGATTCAACTGTTCCAAAAATTAAATAATTTTTTATTTCATGCTTTGATGGTTACATTCTTTTTATCCAATACCTTTGATTTGTAGGGAATATTTTTTCCAGAATGTGAATAATACATGATCTTGGTTTTAAATGATCTCTCTATTATTTAATGATCACGTAATATGGGAGGGTTACCTAATATCCACAATCTGTGATTTTTCATTATTAATATCCTTCAACAAAACAATATCATGGAATTCATTATCTTATTTGAGTTTTAATGTTACATTTATAGTAAAAATAAGTGTTTCTAATTGTATGAAAATTATATGTTTTTTTAGAAAAATCACATATTTACCACATTTTCCACATAAATTCTATAGAAATTCTAATATATTGTAAATTATAATGATTAAAAAATCTGAATAGGCAACCTTTTTTTTTGAAAAATCATGCTTCATCTCCATTTTATGAATTCACATAAATTAACATCAAATCCCAATTAATGAAATCATAAAAAACTATGTTTTATTTTTAATAAACACTCCAAAAAACTAGATGTAAACATTTAACATTTCTCTTTAATGATTATAAAAAATATTCATCACGTACCAATTTTAAAATATATTTTTCAATTAATGAGTTTCATGTTTCTTATGTTTTGGAGCTGTAGAGAATCATGAGTTATTTATATCCTCATCCTAAAAAATTGAATGATTCTATCGTATTTTTATGTCGACATTATTACATATTTTTCACTTTTACCTTGTAGTTTTAGTTTAATTTTTTTATAAGCATAATATTCATAAAAATAAGTAACCTGATATTTTTCTATGTAAATTGAGATGATTTATAGTATTAATCCTTAACTAATAGAAGATTTTTGAATTTCTTATTTATATACAATAGATAATTTTTGGTTCAATAGTATTATACAATATCTTCAATAATTAAAATTATTTCAATGTATATATTTCTTTATGAACATGTTCCATATTCTCATGTTCTGTAGACTTTATCCTAGATATTTTTATCTTACCGAAAATCATTATTAAAATTTTCTCAGGCTCATTAGTTTCTTCAATGACATTGTTTTCAATCATTAGTTTTTTCTTTTTATTAATGAGATTAATTTTTTTAGGAAATGATCCTTGCTCATTATTAATCTTGTTCTATGAATCATTTTTTAGAAGACATATTCTAAAGTACATGATGTCTGAAAATATCTTCCAATATTATCAATTTATTTGGAATATTTTTCATTGAGTCAAATTCAAATTCAGTAAAAGATAAGTGGTTACAAAAAATTTTTTCATGTAAAATTAATTATCATTCATTTGAAAAATATATTTTCTATTCATCATGAATAGAATTATTATTTTTAACATTAATACAAATTATTTATAGAATTCCTTTTATCCTACTTAAATTCATATTGTATTTTTATCTTTTTATCTTTAAACCAAGACATTTAATCCATGAAGTTTAATTTTAAGCATCAAATATGACGCATTAATAATCAATTCATCATTCCCATTATTAATCTATTTGAAATATAAAAAATTATTATGGGATATTGTCTTTTATATACTTCTTTTACAGATCCAAATGAATATGAATATTGAAATGTTTTTAAAATTTCTAAAATTTTCATTTACATAAAATATATTTCTTCTTTTATCTCTTTCATGAATGATATAATTTTTATGATTTCAAAGGATATTATGATTTTGTAAAATGTATCCATGAAAGGAATGTATCTATATATTAGAGTTGTCATATTATGACTACAAAATTCATTAAAATTACCCATGAGAATCATGAATATTATAAATCCATAAATATATTAATCAAACAAGTATATATTAATAAATCCACTATTTACCAATGTGAAATAATATATAGTATTATATTACTCGACCATATTGATTTCATCACTATTTTTTATTTCTAATTTAGTCCCCTTTAGTTTTACATTTCTTTAATAGGTATATTCTATCTTATCTCAAATTTCAGAAACTGATTTTTGACTAATAATTTTTTTTCATAATTTTAGAAAAAATAGAATTTTTTTTGCTTCTTCATCAATCTAAATAATTCTATTGAAATATATGTTGATTGGTGTATTCCATCAATTAGATGTAAACCCACAGATATTATAATTTCTATCTCCCAATACATGGTATTTAATATATGTCAATAATGTATTCATCACACTATGATAATATTGATTACCAACAGTTGTAAAATAATTTTCATCATAAAATATATAATTTTAATTCTATGAACATGATAGACTCAAATATATAGTCTAGGATTTTATACCAATTAAGGTTTATAAGACTGATTTATTCCACTATAAAGGAAGTTGAATCATTGGATAACTATTTTTATAATGTCTTCATATTATGTCAAAACCTTAACCATTTTAATATAAAATTCACTGAAATTAAATGTATTGTCATAATGCATTTATGTAGAAAATTAATAGGTAAATAAAAACTAGTTATTTATATGGTATTTCCCTTTCATTGGTAACCAAATCCATATCATGATGTTTAGTCTCCCCAACCATATATTCAACAGAATAATAATCAACATATAATAAGTATAATATATTGGTAATGAGTCACACATAACTAATCTAGAGGCATAATGAACTCTTAAATGTTAGTTTTCTTACATGAAGAATATTTCCCTGATATGGGATAGAAATTCTCATGAGTTGGGATAATTCAAAAATAGTCTATTTAGACTTCTATTTATAAGACATTAAGAATATTAATGAATATAAGGTCAACGTATGTTGATTTTAGTTATATGTTCTCCCTAACTATAGACACTAATGTTTTGAATGAATTCGCTACCTCCGCCAAATGTAGTAGTTAGACTATGGATTTCACCATTGGACTGTCTCTTTAAAACTCTCTATTTTTAGACACATTAAATATGTATAATAATTATTTTTCATTCAATGAGTATTGATAATATTTTTGTATCATTGAGTTATATAATTTGATTTAATTCTAAAAACCCCTATTTTAAATCAAAATTTTCAGTTCTTCACTCAACAAAATATTGTATCATGATCCTCCCATATTTCTACATTCATTTTGGCACAAAAAATCTCCCTAATATTTTGAATATTCATTAAATTGAATAAAAACAACTCCATGAAACATTAATTAGGATATATTTAAATTAATATCATTGAAATATACTTGAAATGAGAGTATAACCTGAATAATTAATCCAATAAATTATTTAAAAAATATATCAAAAATTATTAATTTTTGAATTTAATAGAATACTAATTATTACCATATATTTCTGTCAAATAAAATTCATTTTCATAATGTTGTTCATGATATGAATAACTTAATATAGGACTAATGAAAAATATTTTAACATCATAAACATTCACCCTCAAATGATTTAATTATAATCCATGACCAATATTAAAGACACGATTATAAGTTCTTAAGAATAAGTCATGATCATAAATATTTCATTATCAATTTAATAGATAGTTATTTTTAAATAAAATATTAAACCTTTATCCATACAAAAATATTTCAATTATAAATAATGAGAACCTAAAAAATCACTATTTTAGGAATATGACATAAAATCAGATGACACAAATTTTTGATAATATTTTTTACAACAAGATGACAATCTTCCAAATCATTGTTTATTATTTTGAGATTTGAGAAATTGAAATTCTTGAATCATAAATTTTAACCCTCTAGACTCACTATAAAATTGTATATTTAAAGCACCCACCAAGAGGAAAATATACCTTATATAGCTACATCATTGTCTAGATCTACAATGTACATCGAACACATGGGAATTTAATTTAATAATGGAATTAATAGCTTAAATTTAGATCAACCATATGAGTAACATATCATACGTAGAAAATAATAATTGACTAAACACATGACCAATGGACTGATCACATAACCATCTAATCATCCAGGATATTAACTAGTAAACCATAGATCTAGTTGATTTATTTCGTTAATAACATTTCAAAATAATAAAAAACTATTTTAATGCATGAAAAATGTCAAAGAAATTATTAATTATTAATGTATATACATATATTTTGAAAAAAATAAAAATTAAATTTCTAACAGAACATTAAGATTAAAAACAATTGAAACCATTAATCTCTATATCAATAAATCCAATTTTAATTTATTGAATAAATTATATATATTCCTAATAATAAAATAATTAACCTAATAATAAAATTTTAAGATCCTTAATTTTCTATCCGAGAAGGTATCAAAATAATAAGGGTATTTCTAAGGATCTATGTACCAAATAAATTAGTGGTTACTGAATCTCAAGAAAAATATCTAGAATATATTTATCCAATTATTCAAAAAAAAAATAAGGAAACTAAATAAAAAAGGTTTTATATTGATCTATTTGAGTTTGGTTACATATAAAGTTGTATGAAAATTATTTTCACTAATTTACACTAATTCATAATTGATATATTGAGATCATTTTACATGTGATATGTTTTAATGATTTAAATCTATTGTAATTAGATAATTATAGAAGACATTCTCCCCTTCACATATCATGAACAAGATAGACGATAATAAGAAATAATTGGATGAATATTAATAAAAATAATAAGTCTATTAGTTGGTGGAAAATATGAGTTTATAGTATATATACAATCTAAATTACTAATTATTGTTCATTAATAAGAGTATGTTCTATATATTTTAGTTTTATATTAAATTGAAATTAAGTATATAACTATTAATATGTTTTTACAAATATTTTCAGTGTAATGAGTTCATTTGGAATATTTTAATTTCAATTAAATTATTATTCATATTTTCATATTAGAAAAGGGATTGAATATAGAATCCATAAGACATTATATATAATTTGAAACAATAGATTTTTTTTCAAAAACTCATATGAAGCCTTTTCTGTTTGATGTAGGGTCCATTGAAGTATAGATATATTTTTAACAACATTATAATTGATTGGAATGTTGGATGATTTATATTGGAAAATATTGTACATATGATAAAACTAGATAATATTGTCATATATTATAGTTTGATGATGAAATAGGTTGAAATATTTAGATGGTGTATCTAGTGGATACCTATGATAAATCATCTTTCGAGAAATTTAGTTTTGTGGAAAATGAAACTAGAGTAATATTGATAATAATTTATGAATTGTAAAACCAAAAACATTACATGATGGATTTTTTATGGTGGTGTAAGGACATTTAAAAATATTGGGTTTGTTTATGGTGATAAGATCTGATGGAAATTATCCTAAAATATCCTGATGTGGGTGAGTACCAAATGAACATTCATGTTTTTTCTATAAATGCTATAGTGGAAAACGTGTAACATTATGTAAAAATCATTGTATCCATCTTCATATTAAATGTATAAAAGTGTGACAGTCACCCCCAAAAGGCTATGTCACAATTCAAAACCACAAAAAATTATTATGTGACCTTTGTTATAATTTATTCATAGGCTTATGATAATCATTTCTACATTTATCTGGAGGGGTTTTCATTTTCTTGTAGTCATTACTATGTGTACACTTATATATTTTACATTTCATAAAATGGTATTGTTTTTATAGTTTATTTTCACCATCAATACTATCTCATTAATATTAGTTTTGTGTTTTATCAAAGTAAAACCATGATCCTTTGAAAATTCCCTATATAATGATTCATCCACTAATAAAACTTTAACCCCTAATTCATTTCAAAACCCTTCCACTAAATCAAAAGTAAATATTTTCTCAGGCTAAATAAAAAATTGGTTTCTCTAGATATCAATTACATGATAATCTTATTCATCACTCATTATTTCTAATCATCATTTCCATTGCCTACTATGAACCTATATATACTACCACTCTATTATAACCCTACCCTACTGGGAACCCCTCATGAGCCTAATGTTAATATGAGAGTAACCCCTGAATCTAATATATAATAGGTTATGTGATGGAGTCTATAACGACGTTGAAATAATAAATAAATAGAAATAATTAACCATATTTTACATATAGAAAAATATAATCTAACAATAAAATCCACATAATATATTATAATCCCAATCAGTAATTCCTTTAAATTTCACACATAATTAGGGTCTTAAAATTTTCCAAAGTTCAACTGTCATGTTAGAGGCATAATGTCCAATAACAACCATAATGATCTAATACAATTTAGATCTATTACTAATAAACACCATGTAACCTATATAATATATTTATATATATGTAAAATTTTATTCAATTATACTAGAGTTGATATTCCACAAAACCCCTCAAATGAATGTGGTTGTATAATACAAAATTTGTACTTAATTAAGAGTTCAAAAAAACATGGTAATATCTTAGGCCAATTATCACTGAACCGTAATTGGGTTCCCTCAACCAAAATAAAATTCCTCTATAATAGAATAGTATTAAATTATTTAATACGGAAACAATGTCCCCCAAACCGACTTCCTGAATTATAAATAATCCCTCATACGACTACAAAATATACCTTACGTATCCTATACCACATTGTAATCGGATATTACAACCATTACATAACCACATATCACATCCACATACAATATATCATATATTATCCCAACCACCCATCATTTCCTTTCATAGTATTTTATAATGATTTATAAGGGAATAGACCTCATTCCCTCCTCTTACCATGAATACCCAAACCATTTATCCAAATAAAAACTAAAAACCCATTTTACATAGAATATTAAAAATATCTACACTAGATATAAAATAATATATTTATATGGGTAATATATTCCACATAATGGTATTTTAATTCATAGAAGTGAGACTAAGGAAGATGAATATATACACCATGTGTTCCTTTATCAAAATTGATTTTGGGGAAGAGACTCAAAACCCAAAAAACATATGGGTACCAGTATGGTTACCCCATATAAGTGATAGTGAGTTTGACATAAAAACAAAATATAATGATATAACAGATCATATAAATTCATAGTATAACATTTCTTAATAATTTTCTTTTATAAGAACCCATGCATGCATCTTAATCCTGACCCAAAATTTTTCTTCATAGTTATGATTTAACCAAACAAAATTCCACCTAATAATATTTTTTAATAATATTACTAACATCATATTTGATTCATCATTATAATTTACTGAATAAAAATAACCAACTAAATTTTGTTGTTTTACAATATTTGATGATAAAAAAAATAGTAATAAACTTTTTTATGTATTTCAATATTCACTATTCACATTTACTCCATTCTTAACCATTTATTAGAATAATTTATTCAAACCGTTATCTTAGTCAATTTAATAAAAAATATGATTTCAATTAAGTATCATCACCATTAACAATTTTTATCAGATATGTACATATAGTTGGCCAATAGAATAGTACAATCCATCTCAAAACAATAGTCTTAATTATTGAAATAACCAACCCATTGCACCTAATAGTTACCATCATATCCACACCTCAAACAATCTAGACCAATATTAAATCCGCCATATTTTAATAAAATGATTCCATGAAATCATTACAATAATCATCCAATAACCCATCATCCCTAATTGTAATAAATATATATCCCATCATATATACTAGATCGAATAAGGATCCAATACACCTTAATAATAATAGTAAAGACACTTAGTATGTTTTAAAAAAATGGATAAAATAATACCTATACACAGTAAAATATTATTAATAATCAACCATTAATATTATTTAATAACATAGTGACAAAATCATCAAAATTATTATTGACTTTCACACTACCTAATAATCAACATCATTACATGATTAATCATTTACATGGAGGTATACCAAAAACCCATCTTTTAAAGGTAATGGATCCATATAATAAATCCAAAATCAAAATGCATCACTAAATACAGAACTATATATAAATATGAAAAGATCATATAAATAAACTTCTTATACATTTATTGTACTAATGTTTTTATTATTATAAGAATTATTATATTTACATAATCATCCCAATGAAATAAAAACCATTTATAATTAAAACATTTCACATAAATAATGTTGTGGATGAGTTATTCACTGTAATTCCCCAAACCTAGTTTCCAAAGTAGATTAATTATTTTATTAAATTGGAATGATTATAATAAATTCTTATCCCAATGGAGAATGTAGTTTAGTAGTTTTGGAAAACTAGATACATACATAAGTTCATCCTTACAACTTGAAATAAAATACAATATTATACATCCATTAGTAACTCACATAACTCCAAGATAATCGCTGAAAGACATTTTTAATCCACATATTCCCATCTGGGGAAAATATAAAACATCAGAAAGGGGTTATATAAGATGCGCAGTATGTGTCAGTAATAAATTGAAAATAATCATAACCATTAACATTGTGGGTGATGAATAGGTAGAGACACATCCCTTTAAAATTAAACATGACAATATTATAGTCATAATAAAAAGTAATTAAATATTTCCATAATAAATAATTTTGGAATTATAATAGTATAATAATCACATGGACTATCAATATCTAGATTCAAATGGAGGGAATGTATAATTCCATACATCATAATAATTTTTTCACATCCTCGTTCCAATACCATACATAAACTTGTAAAATCCCAAACTAGTTTTTCTCATGAGACATACTGATCCATATATTGTATATAGAGAAACCCACATATCATTTAATAATTCTAATAAATTTCTTATATGAATGTGGATAGACATAAACAACTTGTATATTCATATTGAAAGAAACATATGAATTTTAAAAAACATTCCCCAACCATTAAACATAATAACTAACCATTCAGAGTAATATCATGAGTGGTATCAAGAAATAAAATCCATAGACATAATAATAATGAACCATTAAATAAAATATGGTATATTATATCATAAGATATTAATCCAAATTAATCATAATAATCAACCCTATTCTTTATATAGATGAAAATACTCAAATGAAATCATCTAGTAATTCTTGAGAAAAAGACTCCTTTACATATAGATATTTGTTTTCGGAATTATTTCCATAAAACCATAATGAAATAAATTATGTTTTTTAATAATAAAATTATTTATTTTTTGTAAAATAATTATGGTAAAAAATAGATTATATGGTGCATAATAAAATAGGAATATATTTGATAAATTCCTTTGAAAGATGCATGTTTTTCGGAACAATATTTGAATAATCCATTGGAAACTTGAAACTCACCATAACATAAAGAGGGATTATGATTGGTATAAAAATATTTACGATTAATAAATAATTTATAAGGAGTAAATTACAATAAATAATATTTTAATTTAGGTGGGTAGAAAAAAATAATAACCTGAATGTAAATAGATATTCATGTAGAAAACCATTACTATATGTTTTTACATGTTCTGTACATGACACTACCTAATTAATTAAAAACTATATATGACTGTATTTTATCCATTATAGTTCTAATATTTTCTTTTATAGCCTTATTGATAGGTTATATGATTTAATTTCTTCATTATAGAGTGTTCGTTTACTTGATTTCATGATTGATTCCCCATATTATGATTAATTGAGATCATTTAAAATTGATTTAATTCTACATAATTGGAATTTAATGTTGTTAAGGATAATCATGTTGAATTAATTGCTAAAAAAATAATTTTCTTAAATATTATTATGTTGAATAATTATATAATAAATTTAGTGATAATATTTTGGTCATTAAATATTTTTTGATCATAACGAACTCATTTAGTTTTATCATTTATTATTATGTAAATATTTTACTTCTAAAACATAAAAATAATTATATAATACATTTTTAACTATTTATTGACCATTAAAATTGTTTCATAAATGGATTTGAATACGAACATGATGAACTTATCTTTGTTGTCCAAAAAAATTTGTAAATTGGAAACTCTGAGACGAAGACTTGGTTTATAAAATAAAATATGTAGAGTATGGAGATTGTTAATTGTTGTTAAATTAATAAGATATAATTCTATTCAATTTAGGATTATAGTATTATCTTTATCAATTGAATATAGGAGGTTAATAATGTCTAGGGAATGAAAGTTATTTGAAATGAAAATAAATGAAAAAGAAAGAGGATTTACTTGTTGAAATAACATCCTTGAGAACCTCCATAATGGATTGTGCTTCTGTATTTTGGGAACCAAAAGGGCTCTTGGAAGTGGGAAGGGTCTCGATAGGATTATTTTGGATGAGCATTGAAAATAATCACTGCATAGAGGAGTAAAAAGAAGAGGATGTGAGTGGTGGATTTTATTGTGGAGGAGAGAAGTGAAATTGGAATATCTTATTCATTAGTTTATTATTTTTCTCAAGCTAAGAAATAGTGTTGATTATTGTAACCTATATAGTAATAAGTTAATATAATTTTATTCCATATTTTATTAAATAATCCATGATTCATGTGATAGGGTTTTTATATTTAAAAAATATTTATACAATAAATTACCATATTTTACTATTAATAAAATTTCAAGTATTTCATAGAAATGACAAAAATACTTCCCAACCATTTTACAACATGTTCTATTCAAAAATGAACTCCATTTTATCACTGTAAAATTATAAATAAGGGAAATTTAATATTCATATAAAATCATTTTTCACTTGAAAAATACAATTTTTGAAATTAAGATTTATTTAGTAATTATCTACAAGGTTTACAAAGGTTTCATAATATTATCAAAAAATTAGAAGAGAAAAAAATATTTATTTAGGAATATATTTTATAAGTGATTATTTTGTTAATTTATTATTTTAAAATAATAATTAAATATTTATTAATCACAAAAATACAAAAACATAATTTTAAAATTTTAAAACATTCACTATCTTTTATATGGTGCCAAAATTAAATTTATACAAAAATTAGTGAGGTTACTATTCATATCGGTTCATTGATTTTATTAAGGGTATGTTACTATTCATAATGGTATGATCCTATTCAATGAAAAATTTAGGTTGTTTCTAGTAGACTCTTAAAATATCATCAATTTCAATAATGTAGATATGTTTTTCGATATTCAATTCCTAGAAATGGAAAAAATATGTTCATTGGATAGGATATAACAATGTGTTGTTTTATATTGAATTATTGTTTCATAAATTCAATATTACATTTATTTAAAAATTAATGGATTTCTACAATCTTCTTCCTTAATAATAAATTCATCCTTGAAATTACCATAATTTTAACTCAAAAAAAGATGTGGGTAGTTCTTCTTCATAAGAATGTATGTCTCTTATGTCACATCTTAAATTTTATGATATTTAAAATGTACCTTTACCAGATGAGTTGTCTGGTTCCCAAACACCTATTCCTCCGAGTCCCAAATCTGGTTAGGCTCTTCAGTGTATGATAAGTCAGGTTACAATAATAAACCTTGAGATGGAAATATAGATGTTGGTTTTGGATTGTAATTTCTCAATAGTGAGACATGGAACAAATTATGTACCTCAAAAAGGTTATGTAGAAATCCCACATAATAAGACATTCTAACTATTATCTTCATACTTTTAAATGGCCTTATGTACATGGGTATTAGATTCAGTTTTTCCCAAATATGACAAGACACCTCTATGGAGATACATTCCAGAAAATGTGGTCACCCACATAAAATTCCAAATCATTCCTTCGATTATAAATAGAGACCTTTTACATACATAGAGATACTGTTATATGGATTTGAATATACATTAACTTTTTTATTGTTTCCTCCACAATCTATGGTCCTACACACTTCCTTTCATCAAGATCATCCCAACATGTTAGGGAAAAACATATCCTTTCCTAAAATACTTCATATGGTTCCATTTCATTTCTATAATGGAAAATATTTTAGTAGAAAATCTCCAAAAATGGTAAATACTAATCATGCTTAGCCTGAAATTCATGTGAAAAGGATCATTACATGTCTTCTAAAGTCATAATCATCATTCATGTTGTACTGTTTTTTCAATGGTGATAAGTTGAACCCAATAGAAACATCATTGAAAATGATTTTTGTTTAATTTTCTAAAAATTCATTGTTAAATGTGGATCTTGATCAGATCCAATTTACAGTGGTTCCCATTCGTGTCTCTTGTGATCATTTATATAGTGTCATCTAAAAAATTCCATTGGAAAATCCTCAATTATAGTGAGGAGATATTATTATTATGTGTGTCAATCAATAATTACTCAAACTTCACCATTCTTTCTTGGAGTGTTGCGTAATATAGTAAAAAAATACATCGATATCTCATCTGATTTCTATGTAATAATAAGAAATTGTTACATTACTCCATTAGTATATTATTTTCAATCATTCACATGTTAAAAAAAATTAACAACATGATAAACAACAAAAAATCTCATTCTTCATGTTGTCCAACCAGAAATGTTCTTTCAAATCTTCATACATATTATTGAAACTAAGGTGTGTTGAAAAATTCTATATATGGTATTCATCTAATAAATCCCTTTTATAATTGGGTATAGAGATAACGAATTTCCACATAACAAATTTTAGAATTCCATCCTCATAAATGAGGTCAACCAAAATACCATCATTCACAGAGAATATTTTTTTTAAAATATTCTCATCATTGGATTAAGATGTTTTATTAATTACTAATAACAATTGATGGGAAATGAATTGAAAAATAATTTATATTTGACCTCCCGTGAAAATTACTATATCCATTTTTAATAGATACATGAATACCAGATCCATTTCAATCTTCATTTTTTTAAAATTCTATGATTCTTTATTCACTATGCGTCAACTTCCTTAATTTTGTTTCTTAGGTGGTAGTGTATGGGACAATAATAATCCTTGAGTAGCCCAAGCCACCACCATTTCTAGATTTATATTACTTTTAGTAAGAATATATATTTCATGGTGATGTGATATTTATAAATCTAACATCTTTCACTATAAAGATAGTATCTCATTATCTTTAGTGAAAATATTTGAGTTGTTAACTCAGGATCATGACATGGATAGTTTTTTTCATTAATTATTAAATGCCTTAATGCATATGAAATTAGTCTATCATTCATCATGAATACAGATCCATATCCTTTCATTGATGCATAAATATAGATAAACATCTATCATTTCTTGATGGTATATTCAAGATTAGAGCATTTGTGAATCTGCACGTGAATTTTTTATGAAATTCTGCACATTATTTTTTCATTTAAAATTTATACCTGTTATGAGAAATCTTTGTCAATGGGGTGGATAAATGGATGAATTTCAGAATTATATACCAATAATTACCAGTTAAACTATTACAACTATGGACCTCAGTTATGATCATTAATTTAGGCCATTATTGAAATACCATTTTCATCATTGGATCCAGTACAATTCCATCCTTAGAGACAATATAACCAGGAAAAATAAACCTAAAACCAGAATTCCTAACTGATTAAAATTCCATATAATTCATTTATTATAAGATACATTAGAATAATTCCCATGTGATTCTCATGATCTATTTAGCATTCCGATTATACTGGGACATCATCAATGAATACCACAATATATTTATCAAGAATCTCATTTAAAACATTAGTTATTAGATCCAATAAATTAAAGGGATCATTAGTTAGTCAAAAAGACAATATTGTAAACTCATAATCCCCATAGTAGGTTTAAATTTCTATTTTATAATATCTTCCTATCTCAATTGAAACAGATGACATGTATATCGATAGTCAATCATTAAAAAATATTGGGATCCATGATATTGATCAAATTAATCAAAATTGTAGGGAAGAGGAAACTTGTTATTTATCACAATAATTACAATCTACATATAATCAATGAAAGACCTCATAGATTCATCATATTGGAAAAAAAATAATAGGGTCTCCCCATAAAGAGTCACTAGGTTGAATAAATCCATTATCACTCAATTACACTAGTTGATTCTTCTACTATACTAACACCAAAATTCCAATTCTACATGTATCTTTGATATATGTCATTATTCAGGAATGAAGTCAATTATGAACTCAAATTCATAGTCCAGTGGATTCCCAAGTAAATCCACCAAAAACACATCAAAAAATTTTATTCACAATTGGTACATAATAAAATAGAATACTCTATTACTCACTCATATATATTGATTTCTCATCCTCCCTAACAGTTTCATTTATTATTTCTAATGGTGTTAGATATAGATTATAATAATACGATGATGTTTCATCCTTAAAGATAAGGGATTCAAAATCGTTCTCAAATTTTTAAACCTCCCTCTTCTTGTAATAGATTTTTGCATCATTATTAAAAATCCAATCCATGTAGTTGATCATATAAAATTCCATCATTGGTATGATATTATTATCTACAACTAAATAAAATTTATGTTTCATAAGAGAGACTTATTGACACATCTCATTTTCTATGGTAATTCCATTATGAGTTTTCATTAAAAAAACCTTCATTAAATCAAGTTGAAAATGCCTACTTTTCATTGAAAACTAAGTAGATATCAAATAATTATATGATTCAAAATATGATAATGCATTTTCTAATTTTGAGGAAACAATTAGAGTTCATGGAACAAAATTAGTTTGAAATTAAACCACAATAGTTGTGGTCGCATAACTTGAGTGTTTCTCTTGTGGCCTTCTATTGGAAAATTTTCCTTGATTCTTCGGAAAATCATTTTCATAATGTCCCATCTCTTGGAAATATTATCATTGAACATTGGTGTATTATTTAAATCCGTTATAATCATGGGTTTAGTGGAATTTTCCTCAACACTTGTAACAACCACCCATACACATTATCAATGTACATGGGTGATTTTTCACAAAATTATCACAGGATGAAAAATGAACGATTACTTTTTTCCCATTTTCTTAATATCCTTTTCCATAGTGCTCAAAAACTATATTATTATCTATAATTCATTTTAATTACTATGAATTATATAAATCATTTTATATCTTCATAGTGCATGATTCTATATATTCATAGAATGTGAAAAGTATTGATACTAGTAGGGAATGGTTATAAACCATTAATGAATTGGTTAATCTAATCATTGCATTACATATATAGTATGTCACATTCCTTGATAACATTTTAAATTTAGATTCATACTTTTCAACACAATCATCCTCTTTTTGCAAAAAATTCATAAAATTCCTTTCAATATATTATCACAATTCATAAGGAAACTCTTTTTCTAAAAATAATTCTATAGAATCCCTTCATTCCACATTTTCCATATATTCCAAGACTTTATATTTTTAAATTTTCGCCTCCACTGATCATCATCTCCTTATAAATTATTAGCTTCCATGACAATTTTTTCCCTTTAGTTACATCACAATCTTAGATATATCTTCTCTAAGGAACTTATCCATTGTACATATATGATAGGGTTTCAGTCCCATTAAATGATTGAGGTTTTGGTGAAATGATGTTTCCTAAAATTTATTCTCCACATTATTTTTTAAGATGATCTATACAGCTAAGGTTATTGTTTATAACCTCAATCAGATATCACAATATAGTGATATGTTTCTTTGTAACAGTTACAGATCCTAAACCAACATCGTTATATTTCATTAAGGAAACCCCTACATCGGATACACACATTCATTTGATTTACATTCATTTCAATGAGATCCATTTCAAATTGATTCCATACTATATGTGAGGAGACAAATCATACTACATAACATCAACTAGATGAATACATAACTAAAATTAAAATCATAATCATAGGTAAACCCATATTCATAAACATTGTTTCTTTGGGGAATCATTTTTGTTTAAATCCTTCATGATAGATTTTATATAAGATGTGAATTACCATAAGAATTAACCCCATGAGTTTAAAAATAGGTTTGTAGTATGGTCCATTGTCTTGTAAATGGTTATGTAGGGTCATGAACAAAACACCATTCCTATATTTTTACTTCTAGGTACAATTGTTCCAGAACTACTCCCACTTATACTGTCTAGACAGTGATATATTTTCTAGAAAGATACAGATTATCTCTTTCGTAAAAAATTTATATGATGTTTTCATATGTTTATACTCAAATCCAATCTTAGGTTTTTGTTTCTTAAAATAAATTTTTAAATTTAGTGTCTATGTATTCTACTAAACATTCTGTGATACCAACTATAATGCCCTATCCATAATTTCCAAGAGTTAGAACATTATTTTATCACATTGGAATGATTACCAAAAAGTAGTATCCTGAGGTACTAGATAGTATAGTAGGATTGGAAATACAAATACATAAAAAAATCAATCATAACAACATGAAATGAAATTCAATATAGCAGATCCATTAGTAAGTAACAAAACACCTAGATTTTCCCAACATTTCATTCATAACACACTTATTCACATACTATGGAAATATTAAACATAAAAAATGGGTGTGGTCAGATTTGTGGTAAGGGTAAATGACATAGTGTATGTAATAAAAAAAATAAAAACTATCCATTATGAATAACTAAAAACACATGCCTTTAAACATAAACATGACAAAAATATGGTAGGAATAAAATATATTTAAATAATTCCATAAAACACAACCATATATATTCTACTAGTAAAATAATCACAGGGACTATACATCCTTACCTTTGTATTGAGTGAATGTATAATTTCGGACATTATAATCATTTATTCCAAGACTCATTCTAAGACCATACATAAATGGGTAAAACCCCATATGAGTTTTTTTTAAAAGACATACCAATGCATCGAGGGCTATATCTGACCTGACCCATCACATAACAAGTCCAGTGAATTCATCATAAAAATGAGTATAAAAAATTTGTACATTCATATTAGAACTATATTATGAAATGTAAATATCATTCCCCAATCATTAAACATAATCATTAACCAGTCAATCTAAAATGGTGAATGGTATCAATATATCACATCCAAAGTATCATTAATTATAAAACAATAAATAAAATATAGTAGATTATATAATTAATTATTTTTCCAAATTATAAATAATAATCAACAATATTGTTGAAAAATTGAAAATACTCATTTGAAATCATTGATTAATTTATAAGATAAATAACCCTTTCCATTTTGAAGAGTTATTTGTGAAATGTATTTTCATAAAATGTGTAGTGAATTAATGATGTTTTTTAAATATAAAATGAGTATTTTTATAAAAATAAATAAGGAAAAAATATATTTTATATTGCATCTGAAAATAGGTATGAATTTTAGAAGCTATTTTGAAACAAGCTTGTTTATCAGGAAGTATTTTTGAAAGATCCTTTTAAAATATTTAACTCCAAATAAAATAAAAAAGGATAATTAATGGTAAAAATATATTGAACAATAAATATGAATTTATGAAGATCAATTAATATTAATTAATAATTTCATTGGGGTAATTGGAGAATATGTTTAACCATAATGAAAATGGTTGTTCAGGTACAAACCCTTAACTTCAGTCTGAATGTGTTCTACACTTGACCTTAAGTTCATGGATAATCTAATTAAATACTTTAATTAATAAAATAATAAGTTAATAAATATGTATTTTTTTAATTATGGTTTTATTATTTTCATTTATGTCCATATATATATGTTATATGATTGAATTTTATCATTTCAGTGTGTTCGTTTCCATGAATTCATGATCATTTCACTTGATTATAGGAAATGGATTTCATTTAAAATTTTCATAATTCAATATAATTGGAATTATATTTTGGTGATGAGAATTTATAATTTTAAATGGCTATATATATATTCTGGTCACATATTATGAGAATGATTCATGAGATAATACATTTAGTTATAATTGTTTAGATTGTTACAACTATTATTGATTATAACGAACTAATTTTTTTTATAATTTAGCATAATGTAAATATTTTACTTCTAGGAAATATAATTTGTTATATTATACATTTTACAATCATTTTCATCCAATAAAATGGTTTTAATAATATATATTATTTTGAATTTGAAAAAAAAATCTTTGTCCATAAATGTTGTAAATTGGAACCTCCAAGATGATGATTTCATTTACAAAAAAAAACATGTAGAGATAGAATATTGATAAAGTAAATTAAATTTACATGATATAAGTATAGTATTTAGATGATACTTGAGTTATAATTATCAATTGTATATAGTAGGTGAGAAGATAATAAGAAAAAAAGTTAAAGTGAAATTAAATTAAATAAAAAAAGAATAGGATATACCTCTTGGAAAAACTTCTATTGTAACATCCTTAAGGGAAAGTGTTTTTGTCTAATGTAAATAACAAGGGATCATCGATATGATAAGAGGATAGGGAATAGTATTTTAGTTGAACAATTGGACCCAACAAGGATTATAAGAGTGAGGAGTGGAGGGAGTGAGGGGTGTATTCTATAGATGAGAAGAGGGGTGATTTTTCAGTATCTTATTCATTATATTATTATATTGATTAAGACAATAATTTTTTTTGATTATTTATAACAAAAAGTATAATAATTTTTGTGTGTTTGAACCAAGTGTTCATACATAATCCATGATGCATGTAATTGTATATTTATCATATAATGTATTTATACAACAAATTAGTATATTTTACTATTCCTTGAAAATTCATTTATTTTAAAAAATTAAAAAAAATTCACCCCTAAAATTCTAGACATATAGAATTAAAAAATGATTTATATTTTATACAAAATATTTTCAAATTATGATAAATTTTATTTTATAAATAATATCATTATTTACAATAAATATACATATTTTATATTTTATAATGATTTTATAATACATTCCAAAATTAATTTATCTCCCATACAATTATCCTAAAATAATAGAAATAAAAAATGATTTCAAAAAATATTTTATGAAAATGAATTTTATTAATTTTTTATTTTAAACATCTATTAAATATTTTTTAGTAAAAAAAATACATACACATAATTATTAAATTTTAAAATATTCACTCCCATTTATATGGTGCCTAAATGTATTTATACATACATGGGTAAGGTTACTACTAATAAGGGTGCATTACTTTTCATAAGTGTATGTTACTTCCCATAGGGGAAATTTAATATTTAGTAAAAAGATTATATAAATCCTATTTTACACTAAATATCTTAAGGATCACAACATTGTATTTATTTCAAAATTCAAATCCTAGATGCGGTGAAATTATAGAAATTTTCATCTATATACAAATGTTTTGTTTTATATAGGCTCATAATTTTATAGATTCAATATTATTTTTTTGTAAATTCTTCAGGTACTACCATCATCTTCCTAAATGAATGACTAAATTATTTCAATGATAAATTGAGTTGTTGATGATAACTCTATTAATAACATATAAGGACGATCTTGTATAGTTTATCATACAATAGTTCCCGTCAATGCTAATGAAAAAGACAAACAATCTAAAATCCAAATCATGGTCATGGATTCTTTTAAAATAGAAGGAACATTGTTTTAATAAAGAAAATATAGAATAAAAGTCCACTTATATTATAAGAAATATTATACCAAGAATTTAGATGATAATACATGTTTTTGGATCGATAAATATTCACTAAAGAGAACCACTTGTCAAAAATTGTTGACGAAATTTAGGTAAATGGTGGATATTTCCATATGGACCCATAATATATTTTGGTGTAATATATTGGAGAATTATAGAATATCACAAATCAATATGTATCATTCCATTCCCAATACATAAATCACAACTAGATATCCCCTAAATTTCATGTGTTATTCGTCATTAAAAATTAAATAACTGAGGATGGATATGGTGTGAACATGGTATTTACTCCATATATTCGAAAATTTTGAGAATGGTAAAATGATGCTCAATAATTACTCCTGATAGTCGATGAAAAGATGATATAGTAATTCAACAGGAGTTATATTTTCTATGTAGATTAATTATTAATGATAAAAAATATGTGGCTAATATAAATAATTAATCATGTTCTACACTCAATCCTTCATAATATTTTATTTTCTCATGTTATATAATATTAAAAAAAAATTACCTTAACATTTTTTATATCGTAATATTTAAATATTTATTCACAATTTCCAGTAGTATCATTTTATATTTCTAATATAAATTCTACATAACCAAATCAATTATTATACAATAAATATCTATTATTTATAAAATAATATAATTGAATTTTTTTAATCATTACAACTTTGAAGGACCATTTTTATGATTAAAATTAAAAAACATCTCCACATGTAAGAATGATTTTCCTATTGAAGATTATTGTAACCATTTTTTTCTAAATATTTACTGAACTATAAAATTAGTTGGTAAAGTGATATTTACTACATTGACTACTAGATAATCCCCAACTATAAATGCTTGATAGATTAATTAATAAATAAAAAAATTTATTTAAAAAAATCTTATTTCTCCATCAATAGATTCATTATAAAAATCATTATATAAGGATAATGGTTTGCTGTACCACCTATGAAACATAATAAAATTTTATCCTCACATAATGATATTCTACATTGAATATAAAATATTAAATTTTATTGAAATTTTTATGAAAAATTATTTTTCTAAAAATTCACTAGACTCCAATGTTAGATGAATAATGGTATATTCTTCCCATATTCTATTGATAGAAAAATTCCTTTTCGGATTCATTATAAATGATGTGAATATATTAATGGATTAAAAAATATAAATTTTTATATGATTTTTAAATAATCATAATGAATTTTAAATAAAAATTTTCATCATTATTTTTCTTTACTCTTTAGAGAAAATGAATACTTGTGGTATATGTGTGTAAACCATGACGATATATCACTTTTAATTCACTACAAACATTCTTCTTCCATGCTATGATCATCTTCAAAATAATTTGCAGTTTATTTTTTTTATTTTATATAAGAATAATTTTCATTATTTTTTATACTTTTCATTAATTTTTTTAATATTTATCTTTATCCATATTTTAAATTTCAGAAATAATTAATTCATATATCTCAATTCCCAAAAACTGCAATGCATCTTTTTTTCAGTTTCTAGACAAATTATTATTTCCAATACATGAAATTTTATTTTGTTATCGGTGCTTTTATTTTGGTATGAATTTCATAATCACACCAACCATTGTCTTTTTTTAAATTGACTCGTTTAAATTTTTTTATTGTTAGTGGTAGATTTCAAGGATGAAATTTGATATTAAATATCAATTCGATTCAATGAATCTATATTGTTTATTATTCCTAAATAATTTTTCATAAAACCTTTTAAAATAACATGATAAATTTAAGGACCATACACATATTGAGTTTGAAATGGTTTCTCGTCTATATTTTTAATCTAGGTACTACTTATTTTAAAAAATAACTTTTCTTTCCATGAATTTTGGGGGTATTTGCAACAAATTGATTTGGATTTTATTAAAATATTCATTATCAATCGTGCATTGAAGTTCCATACCCATGGATTCAGTCATTATCAAATATTTGGGTATGTAAATTAAAATGAAAATAAAAAATTACAGAACCATCATACAGTCCATGATGTTTTCATTATTATATAATTAAAATTTCATTAAAATTTATAGAATCATATAGATAATAATATAGGAAATATTGTGTTTTTCCCAAATAAATGGACATTAATTTTTATATTTATTTTTAATATTCTTGAGATTTATTAATAAAAATTTCCCTTATCTCCTTTTCTCTCATAACAACAAATAAGAACCACATGATTTGTCTCTAATTTATAGATTGTACAAAGGAAAATTTCTCAAGAATTTCATTATCACAAGATGTGGATTTTGTTCACTATTAAGACACAACCCATAATTTTCAATAATGTTTTCACAATTATTAGGTTAGAGTTTTCAATCTTATTAGAATAAAATATTAATGCATTGTTTCACCTAATTAGGGATGTACATAAAATGATATATTATGGAAAATTAATTTTCCTTTTAGTACCTTGATTAAAAAATAACTTATTAATCGTTTTTGGAAATTCTTTTAACCATACATTTCATTAAACAATTATTAATATAATCCTCATATCACTGTAAATAATAATATATAAAATTAATTTCATATATAATCAATATAAGTATCAAATAATGTCAAAATAATCCTCATTTTGATTCCCAATAATGGAGGTTATCATGAAGAGCTGAGATTATATCATTTAATAGTATTTGGATACATGGTAAAACCGTATTATATATTGGTTACATTAAACTAAAGTAATTTAGAAATTATTATGTATATGAATATCAAAAAACTAATTCTTTCCCTAAGGATGAATATGATTATATTCTAGTATCTTAAAACATAAGAATTCTAGAGTTTATATATTATTATATTTTAATATTCTTTAGTTTTTTTCTTTTAATTTTCATATAATAAATGTTTAATATCATATGATAAATATTCCATAATGTGCATATAAATTCAACATAAAATAGAATGATTCTATAACGTATGATGAAACACTATCTATTTCAAATTATATTTTACGTAAATAATTTTACAAATTAATTTTTTAATATGGTTTCATTAACTTTTTTAGTACACAATTTTAATCCCATGAAACAATGTTTATTTTTATATTTCTCTCATTTAAATTACAAAAAATAATATTTAAAAAATACTCATAAAAATAAATAGTTATGTTAAAGGTCATTCCAAAGATATGTTAATAATGTGAAGTAGACAATATTTAAATAAATAAGTAAACAATATCACTAATGATTGGTGAAATTATGGGTGAAATATTTATAACCCAATGGTGAAAGAGTATTCAATAGTTTGAAAGACGAATCAGTGGAATGAAGGTGAAATAAATTGATTTCTGTTAAAAATTAAAGAATTAATTTGATAAAGTAAATATTTTTCATCATGATTAAACAACATAGAATTGATAATATTTATATGATCTAGGATAGAGTACATAACTAAAATATTGTGATCTATCCATCTAAGTGAATTATAATAATTACTAATATATCTAATAAAAAATGAATTATGGGATTATCCATCCTGAAAAATGAAAATAAATCTTTTATAATTGTAGTACATGATTTATGGACATTAAATAAGGGTACCCACTAAACATAACTCACTGGTATGTAGTGTAAGGTCTAATTGATAATAATGAAGAATACAAAATGAAAAAACTGTAATCACATTTCCCACTGTAATCTCCCAATTTAAAATAATCTAAATCTCATAATATCATTTAATATATATATTTTTATTATTAAATGGAATTATAATCTACCATGGTTTTTTAATATATCATAACATAAAATAGAATATATTTTGAAAAAAGTACTAGTTGTAAAAAACATTATTATGGAAAAAATTAAAAATGTAAATGTGAGTTCCAATTATATTCAAAAATTCCCCCTAATGGATCTTATACACATGTTGACTTTCATATAACTAATATAACTAAATTTCAAATTCAATATAGTAAATAATATAAATAATGAAGAAAAATTATTAGAGATTTTCTTTCGAGATTAACCCTTCATCCATCATAATTTCAATGTACTGATTATTATAAGTATATGCCTTTCATTTATTCTAGTATTCTAATGAATAAGATATGAATCCCATATTTCTTATATCACTTTAACCTCATATTAGAGAAAATGTATCCACACAAGAACTAGAAATAAATAAATAATACATTATTTTTGGAATTGAATCATGTAGCTTCATGTGACATCTATTATAGTCCACCATATACCTCATGTGAGTTGTTCTAAAAATTTTAATAAAACGATATAATGTAATAAATCATTCCATATATTCAATAATTACAATCCTACATAAAAATTACAAAATGGCCACTCTATGGATATTCATATTAATGATTTAGATGAGAAATTTATACAATTATTCGATGTGTCTGGAGCACCACATTGTTTCAATTTTCATTTAATTTAATTCATGTAAATGGGATGACATGTGATTTTTATTCACCATAGAACCTAGTATTTATATATCACTATTTTCATAATATGATTTTTATGGGATTGATTATAATATTTTAGAGATGATTTAAACATAGAATCGAACTAATTACAATTCAATATGGAATCATTCATATGGGAATTCAGTTTATTCATACATGTATGAAAAAATTATTCTTATATGACTTGAAAATTATCCTTATAGTTTGATACATATTTAATAAAAATGTGAGGGAACTTTTTAAGAGATGATACACACAGATTGGATAATCGATGCTTCCATGATAACTGCTCTATATAGAATAGTATTACAATGCCGACAATTCTTCCAAAACGATTAATCCTTATAATATATAATTATGACATAGACGAATGTGTGATAGAATGATATCAAGAAAATAATACATCAACCAAAATAACCAGTGAAATAAAAATTTCTAAAAATATTATATGAAATATATTCCAACAGTTTATATTTATGATAAAAATATAAAATTTTAAAGATTTCTGTTTAATACACATATTTTAGTTCTATTATTTGTAAAAAAATTATAATTTTCAACATAAAAATCATTTTATCACATAAAAACACATTTTTTTAAAAATATTTTATGAATTGTATTTTTAACAAAAAAAATTCAAATATCAAATGATTCTATTTTATGAGATCATTTTGACCTTATGAAATGGGATCCCAAAATGGATGTGGTACTCATATATCAAATCAATGAAACATCACCCAACACCCCCCAAATAGGATTATCATATAAAAAAGCTACCATAGTCTAACCATCCTCTGATAAATATATATAATTAACTGACCACCCATAGAAGATCATTAACATTTTTTGAATTTTATTAATATTGTTTGAGAGTAATCATTTTTTTGAGTATGAATTGTTTGGGTTAAATCATGGTTGTTTATTGGTGAAAATTGGTTGATTTGGACGGTTTTGGGAAGTGCACAGATTTGTTCAAGCTTTGGCCAAACCACGCACCAAGGCACAACAAGTAATAAAACCCAATATATCTAGGGATTTCATGGTTGGCACATTGTTTTTCAAATCCTAGACCCTATTTGGTGTAACCATTCCCCTGCATAGGATAGATTCACCGTAATGTCATAATGCTTTTCAAATTTTCCAAACCTACAATGGAAACAATTTTAATGTGTTTTATTGTTCTAATTTTTTTTTAATATTTCTTGAAACCCACAGACATCAGTGAGTACTGACCCAACTCAACAATTTCTAATTTCTCTAAATTTTTAGAGGCTTCATTATGAATTATTATGACCCTCAAACACCATTCATGAATTATCAAATGTTGGGTTAATGGATATATACATCTCCATGTCTATGGTTTTACTCATGATTATGTTTCCCCCTCCCCCATCTCTCATTCTGAATAAAAATGGTATTGTTCTTCATATTTGGCAGAGGGTATTGATGTAGACATGATGGATCTTAATTATATTTATCATAGATCTGGAGATCCCTTAATTTGTTGTGATATTTTTTTAATATATAATTACTATGTTATTTTGGTGATAGTTCGTCAACAGTAACAAGGTAGGTCTTCTTAATTCAATTCCCATGGTCTCAAAATCTAATTTTGTGTAGTTTTTGTGAAATTTGGATTTTCACCGTTGAAAATTGAATATCAAATGAAATTATTTAATTGAATATATAATTTATGGGATCTTGTAATTGATTATTTTTTCATTTGATAATTGAATTTGTTTCTAATTGGGGAAATTTGAAGTTTGTCGAACTGGCCTAATAAATTTGTTAATTAATTAAAGGAATATTATGAATATGAAATTGATGAGATACTGGGATTCTAGATATGGTCAATTGATGTGGTTTGTAATTTTTTCAAAATCAGAGTAATGAGATGGTTTACTTCATCATAATGGTTTATTCAATTATATTATTTAAATAATGCAAAAAGAATTAATTGTGAATTTTTTAAAATTTACTACAACATTAAATTGAGGAACAATTTCTGTTATGAGTAATTAAATTAATATATCAAGATGGGAAATGGTGATACATGTCTTAATGTTGAATTACCATAAATTATATGATATATGTGAAATACGTTTGAATGATGGATATACAAGTTTGGGGTACAAAATAAGGCTCCAAAAACTATATATGATAAACGAGTTCAGGGAAGGGATTGGGTCTCCAAATACCAATATATGTGACATGATTGTGGGAAATTGAGTAGGGCACAAAATATCACTATAAGATTTTTGGTATGGGATGGGGAGTAAATGTCTGAGTACCCATGTGACATTGAGGTGTGTGATGGAGAAAAAGGGTAAAAATACCCAAGGTTTTTGAGAAATTACATCTATAACCATGAGATTGATTTTGGAATATGGATCCAAATGAACATGTTGTGTAATAGAATTAAATTGATAATAAAGGCCCATTTGTTAAAATGAATTTTGAATTTAAAATGTGATATGTTTTAAAATATGGAATGAGCTAAAGAATGTATTTATTGGCAAGTGTCCTTGAGAACCCTATGTTTATTTTGTTAAATATTGACTATTTTAATGTTTGATATGCTCACGTTAAGCGTAATGATGAATATCCATGGTATTCTATTGTATTAATCAATGAAAATAACATAGTACCTTATCTCGTCCATTGATATTGGCGATATTGGTCTGAAAACGTCTGTATTAACTAATTAAAGCACTCTAGTTTTCTTCTGTTCCTTTTCATTGTATGTCTTTCTGATGATCTTCCCTTCTTGACATGTATTGCATGTATGAGTACGATCACGTGATAGTCTAGGGAGTTCTCTAGCTATATAACACGTAACCAAATATTCCATTTATGGATGGAATATATGGATATGTAGAAAATGCCAAAAAATGTTTTCTTTCTCTCTAGATAAAAAGAATATATCTTATTCCCCGCATAAAAGGAATAAACATACCATTTCCCTTTTCACTATAGAACAACTGCAGCATCTCTTCCTTTAAAAACAAAAAAAATCATGGTAAATCAAATAGAGTTCCCATAGTAATGTTGTTGACTCGCACTGAGTATGTTGTGACTAAGACCTACTACTGCAAAGACATCAGCATGTCTCATTTCTTTTCCCACAAACTTGGCCATTCTCGATCTGATTATAATTTTTCCTTCATCATTTCCAATCATGAAAACTACTTATTTTTTATATTTTCTTCTTGTCAACAGATCCTTATTGCATGTCATGTAAGAGGTGAAACCACTGTCAATGATCCATACACCAGAATGGTCTAATGCATTAAGAAAAATTTCAGCAACCACTAAATTCTTTTCTATATTCTTATTGTTCAATATTTTAGTCATCACACTTAACTTATATTTTGTCTCATGATGCTTCTCAGTGTATAATGAACCGACATTATCTTGTAATGCTAAAAATATATTTTTCGTTTTCAACTCAGTTGTTGGTTCATGATTTGCTGCTTGTGAATATTTTGACTCTACTTTAGCACATTACATTGTATGGTCAATGTGATGTATCTAGCCATGTGACCAAATCCTCCACACCAAAGGCAGTTTACATTGAAATAAGTTCTAGAGAACCATTCTTGGTTTCGAATCCACCTTTTTTCTTTTTCCCTTTAGTATCATCTAGCTATGGAGAACACCTTTTTTAGTGTACCATCATTCTACAGAAATAAAATCTAATAAAATGTGCATTACTACGTGTTACTTCTATACTTCCAATTTTCCCTTGGGTTCTATGAATTTTTTGTTTCTTCTTTTTACCCACATATATTTTCATTTTCTGAATGGTGAATTTGAGTTTGACTTCAACCCTAACAACTTTATGTTTCTAATCAAACCCAAAATCAACCTTAACATCTATGCTCGATTGTTATTTCTTTCCTACAAAATTTATAGGCTCATCTTTCATCTTTTTACTATTTTGAATGATCTCCTTTCCTGATGTCACATTATAGGTGACATATTTTTTTCATTCTCCTTTGTCATAGACTGACGACTTCATATTCTTCATCCTACTCAATATAATGGGAAAGATCGTTCCTTTTCTTATTCAAGCTATTGATCTCCATTTTCTTTTCTTTAATTTTCAGATTAAGTCAATCTGCATTTTACGAGTTCTTTAGCTAGTAGGACATAAGGTTTTCAATTTATTTTACCAGGTCATACATCTCTTACTATTATTGTTTCATGTAGAGATTGGCATCATGTACCATCTTTTTGTCTATCTTTGTTTTTTCTCTCAAAACATCAATCTCTTCAAGAGATTCTTATAATTATTCTTCCAAGTAAAATCATCCTTCATTAGCTTATTCTTCTTCATCAAGTTGGGTTTCATCATGTTTATGATAACTACAGACAAATGCCGCCCTAGAATTCTATCCACGATCTCTACAGTTTTATACCTCATCATCCTCATTATCCTTAAACTCATCAGAACTACCACATTCTTTTGAATGGAGGTTCTTATTTTTTAAAGAAATTTTTCATTAATAATTTCGTTCCATTCACATAGGCTGATGACTTCTTTTTGAAATTTCATCTTCATTTTCATCATCATCTTCCAGAAATTTTTGGGGAACCTTGTCGCATAATGTCCAACCATTCCACATTGAAAACAAGCAAATGGATATTTCTCTTTAATCATTCATTTTACCCCTGGAAGGTATTAGGATAGTAATGACATCACCCCATCTATCTCTTCTTATTCCAAAATGACTTCATTAGTGATCTTATTCATGGATTTAAATTTCACGTCTTTGGATTTTCCCTTTTCCATAACATCATTATCATCATTTTTACATTATAAGCTACAATGGTACTATCAAGGATATCCATTTTCAGCTCTTTAAGATCCTTTAATTTTAATACTGAAAACAATGGATTTATGTGAGGTGAATGTTTCCTCAATATTCTCTTCAAAGTCCTTATGTCTCCAATTAATTCACCATGACCTCGAACGTCTTATACTATCACATTTACCCTACCAATTAATGCAACAAGAGACTCATTCTGGCTCCTTCTATGGTCATCATACTTGTTTAACAAAAATCTCAAATTCACATCTCTGACCATAGTATCTCCTTCATATATATTAAATAGATTTTCTAACAAGGCATGTTAGGTTTTTTCATGAAATCACTATCATATAAATAAAATTGGATATGTATCCACCTAAATAATTGATTCCATAGGCGTCATCATCCAATTATCTTCGTTCAACTTTCTATAATCTCCCACTAATGATATTATCTGCTATACAATGCATTACTACTGTGAACACATCCATTCCAAATGATGGGACATAGTGTTGCATCTAATTCTTCCATCGCTGAAAATTGTTATCGTCGAATATCGGAATCCAATAATGGTTGGTGTCCTCTATTTAAAGTGAACCACTAATATTAACCTTTACATCTAATACCAATTATTATGTCCTCCAGAATAGATACCATTAGATGGTGTGAAAAAATGTATGACAGATTAAAACAATTTCCCATATTGATCATGTTTTGTTGATTAGAAAAACTCTCTTCTCTCTCATTAATTTATCAAAGTATAAACAATAATTAAATCATTTAAATGACCAATAAATTTTTAATTGGTTCACCCTCCCTGGTGTAAATCCAATGAGAAAACACAGATGATGTGTCGATGTACTGAATCCAATAGAATCGCATTGTTGTATACAATGTTTGGAGTGGACTCAATGTCCCTCATGATTTAAAACCACACACAAAATTAAATCTCACTGCTCTCTCATCTTATGTGTGCACACTTATTCTTCAGATGATCCACTCACAATTTAATTACTTGTAGGTCTTTTCATTATCACAGATGAATTCTGCATCCTTTTTTGTTGATTGATTCTCTATTGAAGTACAACAGTCACTCGTATAGGAATATCTATGTTCCACTAAATTGAATTAGGAAACCTCAAATTTTTCAAATATTCCTTAATAAACATTGCATGTAAATTAATTTAGGTAGGTGCAAAATAGCTCTTTTGGCACGAAATAATATATCCACTTATTTTGCAACCTCAGCAATTCTGGGTATCTTTCATTTTATCCACAATGTTTACTTTTACACACAACATCAATTTTTATGAACAACAATAATTTTTTTGTAGAATATCCATTGCGTAATTTTTATTCGCATCAAAGGTAAGATCCTCTCTATTACTACATATACATTAAATGAATGGTTCACCTCATTTTTATGAAAAAAATCCACCCCTGCATGAAAACCCTTATAAAGGGAATAATCCTCTTTGGGCATGGAAAACACATCATCCACGTAACCCCGTATTTCTCAAACTATTCAAATATGTTGTGCACCTCATTCCTTTGACTATTTTTGATCTACTGACCTTGAAACACCTTTGTATGTAAAAGTAAATTCCTCTTCTCTATTTGTAACACCGCTAGATCATCCATTCCTTTGTTCAGGTTCATCGATCTATCATGTATTTTCAACATGCCATGAACCCCACAAATCACAATGGATCCCCATTTGACAAAAACATAAACATATAAACCCACCTTGTCAACAATAAAAACATCATGGCCCACATTGGAAACAAATACATCTATCCAAAAAATTCATTAATGATACCTTGAGTGATTTTTTCCAAACTATCTACCTCTTTAGGATTGTTGATAACTCATTCATAAAATGACACCATGTTGACACATCAACCACCATTCTGCTATTGCGATTCTGAGTCCGATCCAGGATTCAAAAAACACACACTATTAGCCGCATGAGCAATTCTCGACATGAGAAACAACAGTAAATGAAAAGTTCAACAATGAATAAATTCATTTCTGAATCCGATTTTTCTAACCATATAGATATAAATTTTTGATTGTTGGAAACCTTCTATCACCATTCCAACACCACACTTCTGCTTTTATCATGATCCTCAGCTTCCATGATATATATTCCTTGATCGATCTCTTCTAGAATCATCAGATTTAAAAAACCCCCGTCTTCACATATTTGGTTCTTGTGTTGTCTATGCTATGATCTGGATGATCACTTCAAACAGCATATACTAGAAACATGGTGCTCCCCCTATCCGACTTTTCACCTGTCTTGATAAACAACTCCTATCATGCTACTCCACTAATTAGAATATCCAATTGTCGTTGAAAAAGACATTGTGTCACTTCATTAGAAACAGTTTCTCCCTATTTTATAGTCACACAGTCTCACCCTTTGTCAATGAACCCAAATGACATTTTTTGTGGTCAGAAATAGAGTAGAGAGCACAGATTAATATGGTATGGAAAATAAACCATAAATCGAGGTGAGCGGTCCCACATCAACATTTATTCAAGCATGGAATGGTGAATGAACTCCTAGATCCCATTGAAGTCTACCAAAAACAACCATTGGTAAGGCCAATGATAGAATCTATGAAACCTGTAGTTTTGTAGTCTCATACTCCAGATTCATGATTCGTTGTTTATCCTTCTCCTTGAAAAAATGATACATATCTTAATCTAATTCTCCCTTGAGTGATATATGGGATTTTTGCTGAGATTTTTAACACTTGATTTATCACACTGGATTTCGACTAGAGACACTCCCATATCATCATGCTTCTTCTTCATTCACAATAACTGTTTTCATTCTTTAGTGGCCACAATATACTCATCTTCCATGGTTCTTAATGAAATGAAATATATCTTCTTGAATATCCATGAAACAAAACATACCCCAACATTGAAGGCACCTCATTAAATTGATTTCCTATCATCTACTGAATTAATCCTATCAGCCTCAGTATATCACATTTATGTTGACTTAAATTTTTTATTATATATCAACACAAATTAAATCCTTCCATTGATATATAGAAGTATTCATTTCGCAGAAAGCATGTGGATTTAATTGGGTTTTCATTTATATCTCGCTACTTGGCATGTGTAAAATACAATTATAGGCCATGTCATGGTAAACTACCGTAAACATCCAATAGCATGCTTGTACTCTGTGATCTTAATTGCCTTGCCTTCATCATCCTTTGACAGTTTCATCAGATTAGCAACTTGCATCTTCATATTCACAAAATCTTCCATTTTCTATAATCTCAACACATCTTTGGCATATTTGGATTGAGAAATTAAGGACCCATTAGCTCTTTTTTCACATTAAAACTAAGGAAAAATGACAGATCCCCAATCATTAACATTTCAAAGACACTTTTCAGGATTTCTATAAACTATATGTAGTTATCCTCATTTGATCCTCAAAATATTATGTCTTTATCGTAAACTAGAAGAGTCAGCCTTTGATTACTATCATTATTGAAATAGATATTTTAATCAACAACACCATTATGGAAACCAAGATTCCTCAAATACTAATAAAACCTTGAGTACCATGCACTTGGTACATTTTTTTCCAATATAACACCATCTTCACCCAAAAAACAATGTTCTCATCCCCATGAATGAGAAATCCATCTAGAAACCTATTATACACATCTTCCTCCAAAACCCCATCCAAGAATGATAATTTGACATCAATTAAGAACACAATGAACTTATGTTTCACTACAATGGCTAGGAAAAATCCGATTATCTCCTGCCTTGCAACCAGTGAAAATGTCTAATCAACATATATTCCCTTTTTCAAGGAGTATACTTTTCACACTAGCCGTGTTTTGTTTTAGAATCACTAGACCATATTAATTCATTTTATTTCTATAGATGCCTTTATTATTTATGAAATTATTATTATCTAAACTTGAAACAATCTCCCACATCTGATTCTTTCAAATCTGGTCTAGCTATTCATTCATCGCCTGAATGCAGTTTTCATCTTCAGCTGCATTTACAAAACATATAGGTTCAACTTGAGATAATATATTTTTCATCTAAAGTGAAATCATTGTTGTTTTTTTCACTATCTCTTTCTGATCACCAATGATATTCTAACTATCATTTTTTATCCACATCATTGATTCCTTGTAGATACAGACCTAAATTTTTCTTGTTCATCATCAGTATATTCTCTTGAGTGAGCATCTGCTACTTCTACACCCCCTGTGTTACATTTCTCTTTGTCACATTCATCAATAAATAGTTCACTATGCTATTTAATTATCTCTTAATTCTCTACTATATTGACATCATTGCACTAAAATACTTTTCCTATCCTTTTGTTAATGAATTTGTATTCTTTTCTTTATCCTTAGTTTCCAAGGAATATCCCTTCATCTCCATGTGACTCAAACTTCATTTTATTTTCTTTATTGAGAATCAATTACTTACTTCCAATGATTCGAAAGTATTTCACTGTTGTATTTTTTCCATTCCACATCTCATATAGAGTCTTTATTTTCATCGAACACAATAGAGATTTGTTAGAAATTTATGTCGATGTTAACATTGCAACCATCCAAAACCTCTTTGGTGGGAATTTTTCTAAAAGTATAATTATGGTCATGTTTTGGATGATTTGATTTCTCTATTCAATCACTTCATATTTCTAGGGATATCATACTGAAGAAACATGTCGCCTTATTCCGTGTTTCTTGAGAGTGTCTCCCCCTTACTGTTTGTAAATTCTGCACCATTGTTAGTATGAAGCTTCATAATTTACATCCCAAAAATCCATTTGATACTATTTTAGGCAACTGAATACATCTAACATATGTGGAATGAAAAATACCTATGCCATTCTTCTATAGTCAACAATGAAAGGAACATAGTAAATTTTTATGTCTATGTATCTTGGTGAGGTAGGTCCACAATCATCATCACTCACCAATTTGAGCACTCTGTTTGACTTATATTCCTTTTCATTGTATGATGTTTTGATGATCATCCCTTGATGACATGAATCACATGTATTAGTACGATTTCATGATAGTGTAGGGATGTCTCTAACTACATCTCACTTAATTAAATCTTCACATGGTGGATGGCATAGATGACCAAGTAGCTTATGTCGCAACTTTTTATCTTCCTCTATAGTAAAAAAAAAATTTATCTTCTTCCCACTTAAACGTTATATATTTACCTTTTTCTATTTTTACTATAGAAAAACAACACCATATCATCCTTTAATGAAAGGAAATTTCATGGTAAATCTAATATACTTCCTAGTGTCACATTGTTATCTTACACTGTGTATGTTGTGACTGAGACCATATACTACCAAGATACCCGCACAACTCATTTCTTTGACCCCAAACCAAGACTTTATGGATCCAATTATATTTTTTCCATCATCTTTTCCAGTCATGAAAACTATAATTTCCTTTTTTGTGTTCCTATTACCAGTTCCTTATTGAATATCATGTAAGGTGAGCAACCATTGTCAGGGATCCATTCACCAGAATGTTTTGATGCTTTAAGGGAAATTATAGCAATCACTACTTTCTTTTCTCTCTTCTTTTTGGTCCATATTTTTTATATCACACTTGTCAAAGATTGAGTTTCTTGATCATTCCCATAGTATGATGGACCGAATTCATCATATAATTCTCTAAATCTATTTTTAATTTTCAACTCACCTTTTGGTTCATTGTTCTACTGCATGCGAACATTTTTACTCTAATTTGACTCATTCCTCTGTATGGTCTATGTGAGGTACCTAGTGAAGTTCCCAAATCCTCTGATCCAATAGAACTGAGCTTCTAAATATGTTATGTAGAACCATTATCTATTTGGTATCCACCTTTTGTTGTTCCCTTAGGTATCTTCTAGCTATAGAACAAAATTTTTATCAGTGTCCCCTCATTCTATAGCAATAACAAATTATAAAATTTTCATTCATATGTGTCCCTTCTGGACATACAATTGATCATTGGGTTCATTATATAGTCTAATTATTTTTTGTAACAACATAAATTTTCATTTTTTGAAATGGAACTTTTGGTATTACTTCATTCCTGACTTCTTTATTTTCCTGATCAATCCCTAAATCAACCATAACATCTGAGCTCAATTGCTACTTCAATCCAGCTCAACTACTAAGCTTCTCATTAATATTTTTAGTCTTTGTAATAATCTTATTTTCCAATGTCGCATTAGAGGTGATGTGTTTTTCTTTATCATTCTGATTTCGTCATAGACTGATGACTTCTTCTTCAAGTTCTTCAATACACTTGACTTGGTCATTCCATTTGTTATACAATCCATCAATCTTTTTTTCTATTCATCAATGTCGATTGTATATCTAACTTTTTCTGAGTTCTGTAGCATGAAAGACATAAGGTTTTCAATATCTTTTACTAGATTAGGTTTCTCTTATTCATATTGATTCATGTGGTGATTGGCATCAAGAAAAACCTTATTGACTTTATTTGTGTTTTCTTTACAAACATCTATCTCTTCAAGAGAAACTTCTAATTATTATTCCATATTGACTCTTCCTTAAACTTTATCTTCTTATTAATAAGCTTTGGATTAATCATGTTTACAAGACCTACTAATAAATTCCACCATATATTTCTATTAACGATATCTCATACATTCTATCTTTGAACCTCCTCAACCACAGACTCATCTGAACTGTCACATTATTTTGAAAGATGGTTCTTGATCTTAATGAAATTTTTCTTTAACTGTTTCTTTCCATGAACATAGGCTGAAGAAATGTCCTTGGTAATTTTATCATATTTAACATCATCATCTACTTGAACATTTTGGGACACCTTGTCGCACGATTTCCAAATATTACACATCAAAAAAAGGAAGTGGAAGTTCCCCTTTAAACAGTCATTTTCCTCTTTGAAGGTTTGAGGAGAGGAATATGATAACCACATCTATCTATTATTCACCCTATGAGTCATTAATATTGAGCTTCTTCATGGCATTAAATACATCTTCATTGGATTTCCCCTTTTCAACATCATCATTTTCATCATTTTTCACTTTATTAGCGTCAAGAGTGATGTGAAAGGTATCCCTTGTTAGCTCCTTTGGATCCTTGTCTTATAATACTAAAACCATTGGATTGAAGTGATGTGGAAGTTTCCTCAAGACGAACATCACAATCATTATGTCTTCAATTACATTACCTAGACCACACATGTCATCGACTAACACATTTACTGAGTCAAAGAATGCATCAACAGAATCATTCAGGCTCATTCTGAGATCATTATAATAGTTCCAAAACACCAACCACTTCACTACTCCGACCTTTGTATCTCCTTCTTATATATTTAATTTGTTTCCCCACATATAATGTGAGGTTTTTTATTGCATAACCATCATATAAATAGAGTGGGGTAGGGATCCCACTAAATCATTGATTTGATTGGCGTCAGCATCCAATTATATTTGTTCGGCTTTTGATATTGCACCACAATTAATATCGGCCGTTATAACATGAATTTATACTGTGAACACACTCACTCCCAACAATTTGAAGTAGTTTTTAATCTTATACCTCCATATCTGAAAAGTATTCCCCTCGAAGATCATAATCCCTTTATGATTGGTGACCTCCATTTGAGATAGAACCATTGATATTAAACATTCCTTAGGATACCAATTATTAGGTCTACAAGGATAGATACCCTAAGAGGTGGATGAATCCGGTTATGATAGATTTAAACTACTTTGCTAATTGATCTTCTTTCACTTTTTATAAAAACTCTCTTCATTCCTTTTCCAGTATCAAAGAATAAAGAAAAATTTAATCATCCACAAGACACATAATTTTTTTATTTTTTTCATTCCATAAGCTAAATCCAAAAAGAATATAGTGACGATGTTCTTATGTACTGAATCCACTAGATGAGCACTAATTTTTACAATGTTTAGAGTGGACTCACTATCCCTCCTGGTTTACAACCACTCATAAAACGAAACCCCACTACTCTCTCAACTGAAGTGTCCTCACATAGTATTCTGAAGATACAGTCACATTTTTACGATTGTAGGTCCATTAATTATCAGTGATGAATTATACATCCTTAACAGTTGATGGATTCTCTATTGATGTAGAACATTCACACACATAGGAATCTCACTTTTCCATTGAATTGAATTGGGAAACCTCACATTTTATACACAGACCTTACGACGTCTTGTATGTAATTACCTTTCCATGGATGAAAAATATCTCTTTTTCCACACAATACCAACTCCAATATTGGTGAAACCTCCAAAATTCCACACATCATTCATATTACCAACAATGTTAACTTTACATGGAGCATAAATTTTTACGCGTAACAACAAATTTTTGGTGCAACATCCGGTGCATATTTTTAACATTAATCAAATTAGGGATCTTCTCAAAGGTTAGAGATACATTGAATGAGGGGTCATCTCGTATTTATATGAAAAATAAGCCCCTACATGAAATCCCTCCTTGTGTGCGTAGTCCACATTGAGCATGAAAAACACATCTTCCATGCAACATTGTATTTCGTGTATTGTCCCAATATTTTGTGCACCTCATGCCTTTGTTATTTTTGTGCTACTAATCTAGAAACACATCCTGCATGAAAAAATACATCCCTATATTTCGCACAACAGTCTAATATTTCATGCACAATCCTATTACACATGCTCAAACAGTCCTACGTACCTGGGTAACAACATTCCCTATCTCTATATGATGTGGTCACCCAACCTAGGTAACACCAAAAAAAATATTCAATCACACTCTGTAAATTCTAGGGGTCATCAATTTTTATATTTATATTTTTTCTTTCTACTCTTATCAATATCCATACATTGTTGAATCATATATACCATCTCTGATGTCTCCTACACGAGACTTGATCCGAAAAACTCAGACTCACATGCCCTATTCTTTACGTGAGTAATCTTTATGGATTACAAGAATGTTTCATGTAAGGTTCAATATAAAATTTTCATGCCAACTTTTATTATTGGAAATATCTACTAAATCAATTTGATTCTGTCCAGATCCACTGAATTCTAGAACATAGGCCCACATAATATCCTCACAAACATGTAATGTACTCTTAGAGAACCTATATCTCTACGGGAAAAAACCATACTAAAAAAATGAATATTGTGCTTCTTCTATAATACCTAACATAAGAATGAAGTAAAACATTAATAATTGTATGGAAATATAGTATATGGACACCATGAAAATGGTATATCTCATGAAAATAAAAATCTCATAACTAATCTAATAATAATGTCTCCCATATAGGAAAGAAACGTGAAACCTTCGCAAGATGTCCACAATAACCAAGAAAACATCATCCATGCATGGTTTTCATGGCATACGAACCACATATTCCATTAACACACCATTCCACTTCAACTATTGAATGGGAAATATATTTAATGACCCTCCGAGTCATTGATTCAACGAATTCACCTATTGAAAGGTGTAGCATCATGTCACAAACGTGCTCTCTCTTTTTTATGCTAGGACAACAATACATTATTCCTATGTCATGGTACATTTTAGTCAGACCTTGATCTACATCCTACATTGAGTCATTAATGAATCACATTAGGTATTTCTTCATGATCATATTCAAAAAAATTAGATTCACGACATATATGTCCCATCCTCATCTATGCTATAATCTAAAGTTGTCATTCTACCTTCAAGGCTTTCCCCCAAGGTAAACAATTCTAGATACACATTGTATTTCACGTAGTGTATCTCAAAAGATTATAATCAACCCACACAAATATTAGAATATTCTTCTCTTGACTATCCTAAACCACAACGTGTAACTCACCCAGTGATGTCATAATTTTCCAATTATTACAAGACACATGAACTACAAAATTCTAATCATTTTTTCATAAATCATCAAACTGACAATTTCTTTTCTCAGGAAATTATATAAGCACGAAATTTAATGAATAAATATATTCTCCAAATATCTATACATGATATTCAAAGACCATTTTTGGAATTCTGTACATTAATCTCTTGTGATATGTATATACATTAAATTTTTCATCAAAATGATAATGCTAGAAAATTTCCAAGGAATAAACCCCTTCAGTCAATTCAAGGTCATTTGATTACTAGTTACACTCTTTAGTCCTCAATGTACAACGAACATATTCAATATGTAAATCCCCTTTCCTAAACATATCTTCAAGTTTGATATATAAATCTACACAATACACAAGTTTCACCTCACCTGGCTTAGGTTGGATCAATATTTGTTAATTTTTCAAACACATATTCATCTCATGAAAGTAATCCTCAAAATCTTTTGAACACTAAACCATTATACCATTTGTGTTCAACCATATGGGAAAAACATTAAAATATTGAAAGTCTTTAGTGAATATTCTATGGATGTAAGTCATTTATTTATGAAAAAAGTTTAAAACATTAAAATATAATATATTTTTTGTACATCACATAATTGATTTATAAAATTAATAAATGACATAAAATTTACAATATTTAAATGGAATAAATATATATGGACAAGTATCCCATTTATATCATTTATTAGATAACATTTAGGTCAACATAATGTCATAATACATTCCAGAGTTTATACTGTATTTAGTTACAAACTGAAAAGGAATTTGTATTAGAAAATTATGAAAAAAATAAATTTTATATTTTTGATAATATAATAAGGAAAATAATGTATATCATATCCAAGTAAATCTCTATATATTATAATTTTCCCTTTTAAAATTTGAATTTACATTTAATGATATATTCTAATTTTATTTATAATAATAGTTTTGAAACACTTAATAAAATTATTTTTCACTTAAGGATATAATATTTTTACTATAATTTATCAATGTTATTTATAATTAATATTTTATTAAAAAATAATTCATTTATAAAGTCAATAATTTATCGAAATGAATTTCCATATTATAATTACATATTTCAAAAAACTAATTTATCTATAAAATAATAATTAAATTGACTTAATCATTAAAAATATTGTGATGGGAATATAAAATTTATTCTATAAAAATTTTAATATATATATTCATATTATTATGTAATTGATACAGTTCCCATTATTATAATCGAAAATTCCATACGGGTGACCTGTGTGATGGTGATATTTTTATGAAGGAGATTGATGTATAAGGTTTGGGATGTAATCTCGATGAGATTGAACTACTCCCACAGATATTTTAACTCATTCATTAGTTTTTTATCTCATATTGATCATGGTAAAGAGAAAAATACAATGATATTTTTTCCATAATAAACACTAATATATGGGATTTACTGGGTACAATCCTACTAGTTAAGGTAATCGTTTTCTATGTCTACGTCGATTGGATATATCGAAACTCTATATTTCTATTGAGATGAAAATGTATGGATGTGGATTTGGGATAATGGAAAATATTTTTAATGATTATCTATTCATTTTAGTCATTTAATAGAAAACAAATTACTTTTTTTAGTTTTCGTGATTGAACGAAATGATGAATGGAACTATAGTAATCATAAAACAATATATAGTTTTGATAAGAAGGTTCAATAGTTTCAGTTTTTTATTTTGTTGTTGATTTCTAATTGATTTGGTTTTCAGACTCACATTGTGTCTAAACAGAATGTTTCAATAGATAATAGATTATCTATGATAGTACGAATGTGTAAATATCTATATGATGAGGATATGATAATTTTTAATTCTAAAATACTATATATTGTTTAGGACTCATGTGATGAAAAAATAATAAACCAATTCCAGAAGAAATATATTTTGATCGAAATTTAAAATCTACTAAAATGATATTATTCTACAGAAACATTCCCATGTATTTAAGATGATTCTATATTGATGAAAATATAAACCAACATCATTAATTCATCATACAAGAATATGTTTGTGTAAGAAGAACAGTTGTGTAATTGGATGTTTCATATTTAATTTCCCATATGTGGCATTGATCATAATATCCAATAAAACATTAATTCATTCATATTTTTAAATCTTTGAATGAACTACTCATAATGAACAATAAATGATTTTGGTGTAACTGAAATAAGAATGTGTCTATATATACTGGTCCATCGGACATGGTGTGGTGTCAATAATTCATAATAAGTATTATTTTATGTACATGATATTGTTTATAATTAATAAAAATGAATTTGTAGTTATTGGGACCAATTAATTGGATGAATATCCACAATGTAGTAAACCATTTTCACAAACCTGATGTTTTAACTTACAAATATGTTTCAAGGGTTAAAGAAATTTCGTTTTTCTACAATTTATTTAATATTAAAAAAATATCTCTTAATAAGGTTTTCAATTGGTTCATGATTTATCATACATGATGTGGAGTAGACATATCATACTAAGGATGAAACTGATAAGTCATTAGACTCATGATAATCAATTTTAGTGAAATAAGAAAAAAAATTATTTCATCAGTTTTTATAAACTATAGTCTAAAGAAGAATTAAAATTATTCCAATGTTAAAACTATGTTTATAGTATAATGATTTCAAAATTTTCTGGTTTTTAACTGGTATAGATCTTCTAAAATATTTATATCTTATAAGATTTATGAATCACTATAATGAAAAGTATCCAATTCTATTATGCATTCATCGTAATGAAGGTAATATTAATTATAGTGGAATGGGATAGAATATTGGTTATAAATGTTGATTTTGATTACTATATAAGGTAAGAGATGAATTGGGAAAATTGAGAAGTGATGATGATTTCAAAGATGAAGTTGAAATATATGTAAACATTATGTTTTGGGAAATATCATTAGGTGGGAATGTAAAATTAGTTTGTTTGTAATACCCATCATGGTGAAACTATAAATAGAGGGAAGTATATTTTACTTTCTGGGAGTGCACTAATAAAATGGGAAGGATTGTGGATAATGTTTTTCTGAGAAAAAAATTTGCAGAGAGGAATAATAAATAAGGATAATAATAAGAGGATATTATATTTGACCATTACATTAGACTCGGATTTTAAAAGAATGTTTGATGTTGTTCAGAATTATCTATATATTATAAATTCTTATATGTTATCATGATTGACTAATCAGACTGGGGAACCATACAGATCCCTCAGATAGAGTTTTCATAATAATGCCCGAAAATATTGTTTCTACCGGCAGTTGGCTAGGAATGTGTACCATTTTGTTTTGATGGTTTTCAAATTATTGTTGATAATGTATCACAAAAAATGTTTTTTAATAGATAAGGTTAAATTACTATTTACACCTACATATATTACATTATTCATGAATGAATATTCATATGTACTATTGTTTTGATCATTTCTCCTCACATGTGTAAAGGATTATATGAAATATTGCATAAAAAATAATGATTTTTTTCTAGTGGATTTTCAATAATTGTATTATTTGAAGACCATTAAATGTATATATATATATCCTCTTCTTTAGTACTGGACAATGAAATTACTTCTGTTCCTATGGATTTTTTATTGTTTTATTTTTAGAAAAATTATTATTATAAAATTATATGCAACATTTGTTTCAAAAGAAATAAAAATTAAAAGAAAAAGACAGTACTGATTAACCCCATCACCCTCTTAGTGATGCATTGATATTTCATAGGAACTATCAATTGTTATTATAGGGATGTCCCCATTATATATTCTTTGATGAAGTTCATGAAGAGAAGATATTTTGGGAATATGAACTGTGTGAAAAATAAAGGGATTCTATTCATTGATTGAAATAACTATCATATATATAAGGAACTTATGTTTCCCAATCTTATATCTCTTCAGTTTGAGGATAGGGATGTTTCTAATGATGGATTTTCGCATATTGATGAAACCATTCCTCTTACATCTGTGGATAATAAGAGTTATGAAAATTATGAAAGAACAATTAATGATTTAATCTAATCAATTTATAATAGTTATTTTCTAAGAGTGAAAGTAATTTTTAGCACCATAGTTATGTAAGAAAATATTATGTATACTATTGAACGGAATATAAAGGCTATGAAATCCATGATACGAAATGGTGGTTGAAATAGGATGATCATATAATGTTTGAGTGTGTATCAATTCGTGACTTATTTACAAGTTTTAAATATATTTTTATAACCATAATACGTCTTCCTGAAAAGTTTTAATACCGTACTATTTTTGAATATATATTGTGAATCATTTTGAAAAAAATAGATGCTGATGTTTCATCATTAGAGGTTATAGATCAAAAAACACAATCTCTACATGGACATCCTATTACTCAAATTATTTATGAAATTATAATGGGGATATTGATGATAAGAAATCATAAAATATTATCATTACATTTATTTCAAGGATTCCATAAATGAAAAATATAGGAATATTCTCAAAGAAGAAGATGTGGTTGACTCGGAATCCAAAAATGGGGTATCTGACGTTCTTGTTGTATTACATTATCTGATTGTAAAAAAAATAAAAAGAGGAACAAAAATGTATAATGGGAATCCTCACATGAAATTGATTGAATGATGATTCAATGGGATCTTTTATGGTAATTTTTATGAAATAAATAATAAAAAAATATAGTGTTGAGGATGAAATAAGTAAATGAAGAACTACGGGGAATGATTGTGATAAAACTAAATCATTTTCAATGGAAAAAGATAAATAATTTTCCAAATAAAATGGGTATGATATTATTTCACCGATGATTACAATGAAGACATTGAATTGGATTAATGTACAAAAATTCATTATTAAATTACTTTCATTTCAATAATTAATGAAGAAAAATTTATAATATGTATTTATAAATAAGAATATATAGTGTGTGAATTTCTATTAAATATTGATATAAAAGAATTTATGTTGAAGATTGTAATAAATTAAAGAGAATACAAGAAGATGGATAAATAATGTCCTACAACAAATAATCAATAAATTAATCTAGAATAGAAATATATTTTACTGGAAGAAGTTGTCTAGAATGAATATATTTATCTAATGTTAATTGAAATGGATGATTAATTAGACATTATTTAAAAAAATCTAATTTAGATTATGGATTTAAAAATTTCAATAACTCTATATCTAATTTTTGGTTAATGTTCATGAAAGGTAATAACTATGATTAATCAAATATAACCTTCAATTTTTGAATAGAAATTTGATCTAATTCTTAAGAACATTAATGGTAGAAAAGTAATGTATGTGTCCAAAACCAACAGATTTTATAATTTATATGTTTCTAATAGTTATGAGTCTAGTTTTTTTAAATATTTCTAATAATGTTAATATGATATATGAATTGAGGAAGAAGATTTTGGTAGAGGAGATAATGTTTGTGACTGAACAATGTTCTTGATGTGAAAGATAAAAATAATTCCAACAAACATACTTACAATCCTGGATAGTATTAATGTTGTAGTGTAAAGTGTTATTTTTATGGTTACTTCTTTTATCGTGGTTGATTTAGGATTATAAAAAATATTTTTCAATTTAATCAGCAACATTACAACTATTCAACTTATTTAATAAGTAAAATATAATGTTGGGTTCAATCCATTCAAAAATTAAATACGAAAATGATGTGTTCAAATATAAAATAGGTTCTACTATTGGAAAAATTGATATATTTAAAGAAACAAGATATATTATAGAATTTTTTTCTTCTTTTATCTCCAATACTAAAAAAGACTAACATTTCTTTGAAGCTATAGGTGAATAAATAAATAGTTAATTTCAAATAAATTTTTACAGAAACTACTCTCAATGATCATAAAAGAGAACAACGATGGATCATTATTAGTGGGAGTTACTCTTATATGAACTGAGAAAAGTAATTTTTTTTAATAATGAGAGGTAATTCAAAATTATTCCATGTCATGTTTAACTGATAAATCCATGATACAAAAAGGATTTAGATCCTCTTTTATTGGATTTAAAAAATTTACATCCAAGAAATATTTGTATATTGAGTGTTTGAATCACTATTATGTCACTTTTTGTAAATTTTTTATGATGATAATAATGTTTTATTTAAAAAATAATCTTTTTCTGAAATTATAGGATAATGGGAGTTTTTTTAAAACTAAACAATAAAAGAATGATGGGAAAAAACTATTGTTACATAAGAATGAGGGAATAATATTTATTATGGAATAAATTGTTTCGAAAAATTTCATAGAGATAAATAAAATCATTATCAAAGGAAGGATATGTCTCTGGTATTCCTAATATTTCATGATGTATATATTTGAATTTTTTATTTTCACCAAAAAAGTATGATTACAAACATTGTTTATAGGATCCTAGATATAAGTTCAATTAGACCCTAAAAACATATTAATCTTGATATTTGGGTCCCAATTAAAAAATTTAATCTCTTGGATATAAGTACATAATTACATTCAGTTATTTATTCACACTCATTAATTGTGTTATGTAATTGAAACTTAATCCATATGATCCAATGTTGTTATAATGTAATAGTAGAAAAACTGAGAAATAATTCATTTATTTTGTAAAGAATATGAAAACTATTAACATTGGTGAGTATAATAATAAAGAGTTCCAATGTTATCCAAGATAAATAGAATTAATCATGAGTTCAGTACACTATACACACCTAATTGTTTTCACTGAAATAAATAATATATGTACGGTTGAAATGGGGAATACTATGTTACATTAACTATGGAATTTCATATTACTTTAAGAGGTAATAAGAAATCATATATTTTTTAATTCATAATCTGTGTTTCAACATGGTATGTTTTGATATGACCTTATAGAAAACTTTTTAAGAAAAAAAATAAAAAATTTAAAACAATAATATGGTTTTTTGGAGTACATGAATCATAAAAAATAATGGTGGAAACCTTGGAATTATAGATCGGATAATTGTAGATGGAATATTTCATGGATTTTAATTTTATAGAAGAAGATATAGATTCTTTATCAAAGATACATGAACATATATTGATTTTTTTATATAAATTTTCTTGGGATTGATTAGTAAGATGTGTCACAGAAACATGTATATGAGTAAGAGAAAGTGAATGAAATTATTTTTTGATAATATATCTGATTATAATTAAAAAATTATTACTGAATAATAACAATCATATTAAAATAAATTTTTTGATAATAAAGAACCTAATACATCTCTTCCTATAATGAGGATGATATTGGACTATAAATAAATTATCAACATAATATTTTATTATATAAAGTTACTATATACCAAAATTTAATTGGATGATGTGAAGGAATATTTTGAGAATCTTAAATGGATTAAAACTATGAATGATAAGATGGGACATATTGAGAAGAATAAAATTTTTAATCAGTTACATTATCCAAATGATAAAATATTAGTACAAAGTTGGTTTTATGGAAAATGTTGATAGAATATATAAATGTGACTAGAAACTAAGAATGGTTATTGTGAAAATGATACTCATATATTGAAGGAATTGACTTGGAGGATAATTTTAATCCAACATAAGTTCTAGAATCAATTATAATCATTCTTTTTATTATTTAAAAAATTTCTTAAAAAATGTAAATTGATGTAATGTATGAACTGATTAGTGGTGAACATGATGAGTATGTTTATATCAAACAATTGTGTTTCTTTCCTTGTTGTATGTATTAATTTTATATGTGAATGATTACAAAATCCTTTTACGGTATTATTCAATATTATAGGGAAAGTTAATATCTAATGGATAATTTTTTAAGATAGATGAACTTCATGAAATAAATGATTTTTAAAAATCTCTCCATGTAATAAATTCATGTTATTTCCCTCAATGTGGTTATTTATGTTTATTATATAATATTTTCTAGGAATTATGAAATAACATATGAATCATTTTCATAAAAAATTAATAATCTTTTTGAAATGTCCATACAGGTTTAAATGAAATAATATCATGGGTTTAAAATCATAACACATAAAAAACACTAAATTATTACTCAAGAAAATAATTCTATAGTCATTTTTAACATATTTTGAATGGAAAACATTAAATGATTATCCACACTAATTTCAGTGGGAATTATGTAGACTAATTACAGTGATTGTAAGGAAGTTGACTATTAAGAGTTTCTAATGGTCCATAGAAGTTTTGTGTATTTGACTACCTCAAGACATGAAATTTTTTATACTATTACCTTGTGTTTAGTATTTAAGAGGGATATAAAATAAATACATCTTCTAGGAGGGGGAAATTTCTCAAAGATATCAATGGCGCAATGGATTCCTAAAAATTGTGATATCTTAGAAAGTATTGATTTATTTGTGTAGAAATATTATTAACGGGAAGTATGTATTGATGATGGAACATCCACATCTATTTGGGATTCCCTTATAGGAATTTTTTTTCAAAGATGGAATACTAAGAATAAGTATATTTTAACTCTTATCATGGATAAAGTAGAGTATATTTCTTCTACACAATCTGCAACAGAACTTTTTAGTATGAAGTATGAGTTCAAATACCATCTTCTGGATGCAATGTTAACCATTATCTTTTTGATAGTAGGACTTCCATCAACCATAACCAATATTCAGTACAAAATACTCATTAAAAATTATTATTATATAGGATAAACCTTTCTTGGATGAATGAATATATGGGACGTTTTGGGTCTGTTGTGAACTTATTATTTAAGTGTTTGAAATATTATATCAATTTGTTGGAGTGGTTTAAGGAAATGATAACTTATATGTATGTTAAAGTAAGAAATCATGACATAATGGAATGTTTTAGAAATGGAAAATGTAAATGAGTTTGTACTTTTATATTACATGGGGTTGTTGTAATTATTTTCCAGTAGTGACTAAGATCACATAAGCTTTAAATTATTGATATGTAGTCCATCTATATAGTTTATAAGGTTTATTTTTTTTTGAATCTTTATTGACAGCAAAATCTAAATGAGGATATATTTTGGATCAATTTGAGTAGTTATTTATTTTCAATTATGGAAAGGGATTCTGATAATTGTATTCGAATTTGTTGTTAGGGTATGAAAAATCATATTACTAACTAGTTATTTTATGGAAATATTTGAGTTTGAAAGGAGAAATTGAAATTAGAGAATTTAAATTTTTTTTGATATAAATATTCATAGTTTCAATAGTCTTTTATAAATAAGTTTTCTGTGTGAAGTGGATTTCAAACACACATTGTGTCTGAAATTAATATTTCTATCGGTATGATTTAATTTTTAAAAATGTGAATGTCTGTATTAAATTTGATGATGATTTCATATTTTCTAATTCTCAAATATCAAAAATTTTATAGGATATATGTGATTTAATCATTATGAATGACTGATGGAAAAGATATGTTTCTATGGACATTCAAAAGTTTTTGAAAGGATTTAATGTGATAGAATAATTCAAATGTTGGATAGATGATTCTATTATAATCCTAAATGTTCTCAAAATCATGAAGTCATGACACACAAAAATGTTTTAGGTTGAATATTTGTTGTGATGTTAGATTTTGCTGAAGTCAATATTTTCATGATTCATTGTTCGACTAAACCAACAGATTTCTCAATTATGTAGACAAAAAAATCACAATGATCAATCAATAGTTATAGAGAAATTGGAAGAAGGATGTTATTGATGATAAAGGTGCATCATATTTGGTGTGATTTCAATCCATTTGAAGGTAGAGTTTTTTATGTTGCAGTATTTGGGACCAATTAATCAGAAAATAATTGATAGTTTTTTGAGACCATCCAATCAAGGCAATATCAAGAATTAATCAAAAAAAATTATTAAAAGTATAATTGATCATACTCATTTTGGTTAAAGGAGAAAGTAATGTTTGTTTTCCATAATTTGGTTATTAAATAAATAAGAACTCTAATATGTTTTATATTTATGTCAGGAGTCAGTATACATGAAGTAGTTCTGACTCATGGGATTGTGGATAAAAATGCTAAGTCATCATACTCAGAATAATCATTTTATGTAAAAGAAGAAAAATGATATTTTTTTGACTAATTTTTCAAAACTGTAACTGAAGCTGGATTTTGAATGGTTTATTTAATGAATCTTTGGTTATGGAAGAATGATTTCTCTATTTTATTTTTTTGAATTGATACATAGATTCAGAAATTATTGTATCTTACAGGCAGTAAGGAGTAGTTTAATGAGAATTAATCTATATTGTTATGTTTTCATTGTAATGAAGGAAATCTTAATGATATTGAATCCGATTAAATATTTTCTTGAATTAACTATATTTTAGATGTTGAGATATTATAGATGATTTGATAAAATTTAAAAATTGATGAAGAATTCATAGATGATGTTGATATAACAGTTAAATTTCCATTTTTTAATGTTCATTGTAAATGAAATTGATTATAGTCTCTATCCAATTTCTCTAAAGGAAAAATGATAAATATACCGAAGAACATTTTACTTTTATACATCAATGTATTGTTCATGTAAATAGCTAAACATAACAACGATGAAGAAAAAAGATGATATTTTTCAAAGAAATATTTCTTAGGAAACATTTATATGCATAATAATCATAATGAATGATAGTGTAAAAAATGTTAGTGGATCAGAATGATCCATCATATGAATATTTTTTCGGAATTTATGAAGGGTTTCATAATTTTTTGTAGATTACTATTTATTATCTATATTCCATAATAGAGATTTGTATAAGGAAATAAGACTGATCATCCAGATAGAGTTTTTAAACAATGTACAAAAAAATATACCTACTACAATGTAGGAATGAGGAGAATGGTTTTCTGAATGATTTCTAAAGAATAAATAATAGGAATCATAATAACTTTTTTTGAACCAACTCCGGAAGGATTCTTTACCTGATACAAAAACATGGATTATATCATTCATCATTGATGAAGGACATACACTATTGTATTGATCAAACTACCAAAAAATTATAATGTCTTATCATACATTTCTTAATGAATATTTTTTTTCAAATGGATATTGTCGTATTAAATTTTTTGAAAACCATGCTAACTATGTATAATCTCTTTTTGAGTAACAAACACTATGAATAAATAATTTCTTATTTGTGGGTGATTTTTTCTAAAAAGATATAAATCACCAATAAGAGATGAATTTTGATTCAAAATAATATAATCATAAAAAGGAAAAGATATAAATAACTCACCACTCCCTCTCTAAGTGATATATTGATGTTGGACGAGAATTATCAATTTATAATAATCATATTATCAATGATAAATTGATATATTATGAATTTTTATAATTATTAAAAATATTTTAAATTTGATAATTAATAATAAAACTAATGAAGATGATTTCTATTCTATAAAGAAATACATGATCAGGAATTTAATTCAACCACAATGAAAATTTCAATTATAAACATTTGAGTTATTCTGACCTGCTCTTTGAACAACCAGCCCATATTTCATCACCATGAAACTTCCATCCAATGAAATTTTCATCCCTAATCTATAAATAATAAATTAATGTTTTCTCCATATAATCCATCTTTTCAGCATGAGGTACTAATCTTGTGGCTTCAAATCAGCTCAGAATTCATCATTGTTCTACCATCAACCAAATCAGAGTGAGTAAAATCATTACAAAAATCTATCTTATTCGTAATAACAATTTTAAAAATAAACCATGCCCTAAAGAACCATATTAGGTTAGAAAGGGAGTCACTCTCCATTGAATAAAAATACCACAGACACACCATGCCGTCATTGAAAAAATAAATATATCAGATTCTAAGGTAACATATGAATCACTGGTGGTTCTTCCACCCATACATTTATAGGTTTGGATAGGATCATGGAAAAATCTATTTTTGATCCGAAAAGATGTGGTCCATTGGATATCTATGTATTGGTACTCTAATAGGGTATCCGAATTCATCTATAATCATTATCACAATCTCCCCTTATCCCCACCACCACATATAAAGTATGATATATCACAATAATAGGGTCGGTACCTTCATATAGTGGTCATTATGCTAAGATTTAGATAGATGTTACAACCCTTTTACATGAGGTTGTGGTGAACACTCCATCCTACAAGGTTGTGATAATGAGTTTGGAAACACCGTTGAGAGAAATCCCGACATACAATAAAAATTTGACTCATTTATTGAATCATCTCTTAGTAATCAAGCATCATAGCCAATAAAGAGTGCCATTTCCCCCAATATATCCTCCTACAACAATATGGGTATTGGATGACAAAGAGAAATACCCTTCCCAATATAAATAGAGAATATGTGAGGATCTAAGAGTTGAAAAGATATCTATAGTGTGTTTTATTCCTGATTCATTAGACATTGACAACATATAGACCCTCATAGAGGACCATGTAGTTTTTTACCTATAGATTATCTTAGTGAATTTCCACAACAACAGTGATATTAAGTTATTTTATCTATGGAGACAAGAGAACCTTGATTCCATCAACACTTACTGTTGAAGGGTCTAGAATGAAACACTATAAGTATGAAATTACCTTATTTCATATGACTACCTCTAGATAATTCAATAAATTTTCCTCAATAGCCTCACTTTTCTTTCTCGTGTTATGTAAATAAAATTATTCACATACAGATTAGTAGCTAGGTCATTAAGCAGCTCTCTATTTTCAACCATATCCTATAGTATCCCAGTATATCCCTAACAATGTAGGTTTCCCTATATATTTCACTATGTTAAATATGGTTATACATAACTTTAAATAGGACATAATGGATGGATGAATCAATGAAGGGCCTGATAGAGATGAACCACCTCATGGAGTGGAACAGTACCTAGGCCTTATGATTGGCTTCCATACACATCAAAGAGGTAGAAACATGGCCTTAGAGAACACCTTGAGAAGGTATTATTGTATTCCCATAATCATATATTCATAGTAATGTGGAATATTGTTACCAATGATCCATTTTATGTTTCAGTTAATGTAGTTATACATTCCATGGTAGTCGGATTTATCCAGTGGGTTTAGAAGAGAAAATACATCATCATAAACCGCGTAGCTGAGTGGAACCCAAATTACAGAATTCAGATAATGGAACCAATCACCCCCCATTGGGAAACCTAGTTATCTACATCCTATCACATAAAAATGAGCACGGTGGCCCTGTACATCCACTAATATTGTTGTTCTAGGGATATGGCATATGTCCCAGGCATGAGTCACTGAATTTGTCTGAGCTATAAGATTTTCCATCTTAGGATCCACACAATACTGCTTCTTGAGTTGATGACCCCACTCACAGAGTTAATGATCCTACCAATAAATCAATTCCCACTAATAACTTCCAATATAGTAATTCACATCATGATGACTTGATAACTACTGTGACTACCTACCTAGAATCGCTAGAAAAATATTAATTAGTAATCCCCCATTTTGGGAAGCTATACCTAGAATGGGTAGAGAACATCTGAGGAACATTGTAGTTCATAAATTCCATTTAATCCTCATTAAATTTGATGGGTGAGCGAATCCTGTTTTGAAATAACATAATTTCATGTTTTGGACACATGTTGGGAACCCCATAGCATCAGGATGCTTCCAAGCATCGATGTATTATTATTTACTAGAGGGGCCACATTTTTTTACAACAAGCATCCCATATGTTCTACTACTGGTTGTTATGGACATATGTAGAAATTCCTCTACATTTTTAGCTCCCCGGTGTTTAATACAACGATTTCCAACCAATTTAAGTGAATACACATGCACTATGAGTGAGTTTCATACTTTATCTATTGGGGGTAAGGACACATGTAATCACCTAACATACTAATATCCCAAAAGATGATGCTAATGATGTGCATGGGGAATGAAAAAGGTTTATTTGTCACCAACCTCATATCCTATAATGATCGAAATGTTTTACAGAAGTTCTGTTAATATTATCAGTGTGAGGAGTTAGAAATGCATTAGATTGGACAAATGTTTTTCAAATTTCATCTTCCTGCTCCAGTAAGAAGACCTGTAAAAGAATTGATTTCCCATAATGTTTATCCAGAGGATCCTGATCAAGTACACCAATTATCCAATTTAATAGATTAGATTCTTGAAATGAATACTTTTCAAGCCCATCCTTTCCCTTCACAACCCCTTCAATAATAGTCCTTCCCTGAACAACAATCTATAAGAGTGAATGTGGCTCTATACACTATCCATTTATAGGAATTTTGTGCACCCTTTCCAAATACAATAATCTAAACCTATTCCTTCTGGTATTTCTACATCCCCATCTACATAATATTAATCATTGTGAAGGGAATTCTATTGTTAAAATAGAGCATGATACCCTCGGAGGCCAAGCTCATTGTTTATGCTGATTATTTATCATACCATTGGATCCTATGAAATAACATCATAGAATTATATGTGTATTGTTATTGGATCATAAATATTGTTGATTGTGGTTTGATCATGTTGGTTGACATTCCATAATAATTTAAACATGTATTTAATTTCCGCTACAATGACAGTTAATGATCATGTGAATGGTATAATGCAGCCAGATGTGGGACAAAGAAATATAATGATTTGTTGTCTTGAAAAGTGGTTTATCATACGCATAGTGTCTTGCACTCTCTATTTGAAAGACCAGATCCTCATTATGAATCTCCGACCCCACTAGTTACATCCTCATCATCTACATAACATCATTCCATGACTAGGAGTAATTGGAAAAAAAATTAATGGACGATTAGGGCTCCACCCATTTCTAATTGGGTCTCTTACCTTTGGTGATGTCATTATTTATGGGTTATAAGATATACTAGTAGTCCGCTAAGCAATTCATGACACCATATATTGTGAGTAGTATTATGAATTAATGAATTTCTTCAAGATAGTATAGTGCTTAATGATTCGTGAAAGTGAGAAATTCCACGAAAACACATCATTTAATCATCAAATTCCATAACAAGAAAATTAATGGAAATGTGATCCATCATAATTATCACGATAATCAGGTCACACATGAAATAGAAACAATAATATAGGTTTTACACATAAGCCGACAATAATTATACTCACATTTTTCTCTGTTAGGTTTTCTTTAACATCTACCATTGAAAATTAAAAGGAATGAATGACCATGATGGTGTCATGATCAACCAATTCTAGAAAAATCATGACCTCATCCAAATGGAATTCAACTGATAATAGTTAAAATTATTTTTTCTAGTTAGATATAAATAATGTCTAATACTAAATTTAAAAAAGTGGTTTGGTCATCAAAGTTAGCAGTACCAATTTTCTTCCTACAAAGTAGTGACACTCTATAATAAAAAATATTACATTTTTGTTTAGTACAATGACTTCGAGCATCTATTCAAAATAACTAAAAGACTAAAAATTCATAAGGCTCTCCAGATGATGAATGAAATGCATTTTGACCTTGAATAATCTTTAAAGTACCCCCTACAATTCGAAGAAGAGGTAGCTACGACATAAACCTACATTAAAATGTATACCAATGAACGATAGTCTTATGAAAGCATCGTATTATCTCGGTAAGGTGAGTGAATCCACATATACGGGAGAATACACCCATTGTACATTAAATTTTAATATAGTGGTTTGGAACTATTATATTTTCTTGGGGACATTGGTTCTATGGGTAACATCAATCTATATCATATGTTTCACAATGTAGGATAGACTAATGAAGATCTAACTCCCCCCAACATGAAAATAAAAGTTTATAATAAAAATGAGAAAACCGCAAAAGGAATGGTTTAGTTGATGTCCAATTTTGGGGCATGATATAGAGCACTGAATCCTAGGATGTCATTCTAGATACCCAATACAATGAGATTATGGGTAGTCTATGACATTAGTTTAATGTAGTGGTCCACTCCACGTATCACTTATGACTCAAATACTCCCTCCACTGTCGTGTAATGATAATTTTGGGTGATCCCACCAAAAAATAACCTATGAAGCTAATTATCTCGATGATAGCTACTACAAGTGAATGGGGATGTAGGTTTAGTCCAATATATTTCGATGCATCAATTCTCCCAATTATCTATCATCTACTAAATTCATACCATGGAATGATTTGAATGATGAATTCATTCTATATGTTCATGGGAAAGAGGTGACAATTATGGATCTATAAAATTTCAAGGTTTAATTCAAGAAAAAAAGATTCAAATTTCATTAGAAAAATAACCATTTGTAGATAAATACGGGTTTTAATTTGAAAATATTCTAAATATTAAAATGTCTTTATATCTAATTCTGAAATGAAAATGTTCAAGTAATGTAAATTGTATTAAATTATATGAAATTAATAAAACATTACAATAAAAAATGTTATTGTAATTTATATTTATATGTAATTTTAATGAAAAGAATGTTTTATATTAATTTTTTTTATTATTCACAATTAATGAATAATCTTATAATAAATTTAAAAATTAATTCTAATATAATTTTGGAATTAAGGTTTAAAAAATGGGGTATATTTTTTAATATTAATTTTTTAAAAGTACTGAAATTGTATTTTAAATTTTGTTTTCAATTATTGACTATATTATTAGTTTAAATAAATATTGTTTTTTTCAAAATTAAATTATTATTATTTTTTAGGATTCTTATTTTGTTAATAAAATAGATAATTAATAAATAATTTTTAAACATGTATTTTCATAAGTTATTTATTCTTATTAATAATCTAATTTCTATATTCTTGGTGATAGCTATCATATTAAATAATAATTTTAACAGTTTAATGTTATGAAGAAAAACTCAATCATGGGTATTACACAATCTCAAATCAGTGTTGTGTGTAATAAAATATAATTTCATTGTTTTGTGTATGGAATGGAAAAATATATGGTACGTTCATATTAAATTTAATAAAATATTATTATTTTATACATTTTTTTTGTTACATCCTCTCTATATTAAGTAAATTCTATTCTCCAATGTTTATCAGGATCTCAATAAAAAAATGTTCAATATTTACAAATTCCATTATTAAAAAAACACATCTTTAAAAGACTGAGTAAAAGATCCCAATAATAAGAGGTAACGGTATGTACCATGATCATATTTAATAACATATATCTAGTTTCAAATTTAGGATAACATTAGTTATTAGTGATGATATAGAAATAGAGGAAAAGAATAAATAGTTATATGGAGTGATTTTGGTCATTGATCAAAAGAATGATAATGACCATTGACAAGTCAACTTATTTTAAACCATAAATTTACGGTGATATAAAGTAACATCTATTTTATCATATATAAATTAAATATTATAACAATTTTATTTCAACATCCTTTCCCAATTTTTGAGGATTTACTATACAATATCTAATTATTATGAAATATACTTACCTGATAAATTTCTATTTCATAAAAAGAATATCATCGATTTGATGATATTAAATATAATTATAATTAATTTCATAAAAATATATATGAGTATTCCAATGTTTTATATTATTCTTGAAGCTCCAAAAACACTCTTAATATATCGTTTGGTCCACAAAATTGTAGAAAATTTATCTATATACCACTAAATATTCTCCAAAACCATTATGGTAGTCACAATTAATAATCAAAAAAAATTATTCCCTAAATATAAATAGAAAAACAAATAGTTAATCAGTTATATATATTTTTAATAATATTTAACTGATATAAATTACATATTAACAAAGATATCATATAGACTAGTTGTGGTTTCAAAACCCATATCATCATTTGATCATGGGTTTAATCCCCATAGAATTTTCGGATGTTATTTTTATAACATTACATATGGGTTTCCCATTTGAAAAAAAAGGAATATAATTACAATAATTTTCCCAAAAAAATATGAGGGATATCCTTCAAATAAAAAAATTCATTATATAATATTTTTAATAACATTTTTATAAAATGTTATTTTTCCATAAAAGCCAATAATATTATCAGACAACTATTATAATGCAATTAATGATAATTTTATAGATAAAGGGTTATCAATAACATTAAACTTATTTATATTTACTATGGATGGAATATTTCTCATATAAAAAATTTATATTAAACAAATAAAAAACTAATGGGTTGTATTGTTATTAATTTCTCCAAAAAATACATTAATAGTCATAGACTCCTACCATATAAATCCTATAAAAAGTGGTATATAACACAATTAACTTATGATAAATCATAAAATCATTATCCCATTATTGTATCTATAAAGGTTAATTGAATGAATTCCTGAATGATTCTAAAATTTAACACAATGCATAGATGATTGGAGACATATACAACCAAAAAACATATGAAAAATACATCCCCAATTTCATTCTAAAATGAAAATTCACAAATACTTCAACCCTTTTATTTCAACAAAAGTATATACATGTTCATGGTTATTCCATTATAAGATATAATTGACTCAAATAATTCTTATGTTATCCAAATTTGTGAAAACAAACGTTTAAATTGTCCCTCGTATGATATTTATTTCCCTTCATCATAATCTTTAATTTTCCTCAACAATACATATCATCATGCCATTCTTTTAATAAAAAAATTTCTTATTCCATTTAGAAACATTATTTTCACTCCATGTCTCCTAATTATTTACCTATTCCATTTAATATTATATCCTATCCAAATCCTTCATAATTTTATATAATAAAAATATGAACTATCCTAAGCATATCGATTAGGGATCATCAAAACATGGTTAATATGATGTCTCGTATTCATACACTATGTGATAATTAGTTAAATCCCAATAATCAATTTTAAGAGTTCTTACCCAAAGGTACATCAAATCTAGAACGAAGTATAAGTATAGTATCTATTTAGTGATGTATTTCTAAGAAACAAATTGCATCCCCTTCCAACCAAAACAATAATACGATCTTATGTAAAAATCCTCAGTATCTGTCAATGATTTCTGTTCCTTAATATTTTTTACTAATTCAATAATAGAATGATTCTATATAAATTTCTATTTTACCTACTATAGTGACTCATAAAATAGTATCTTATATCTAGTGTCTTATTACATTAAATTTTCAGATGATTCAATGAATACCATACTAATGGATCAGATATCATTGTAGTCATTGTATACTTGGTAAATACTTTATTTATTAGACTCATTTGAATAAACAATTTGAGACATATTATTGAAGAGTTAAATTATTACAAATATAATATCCTTTAATATCAAACATATTACTCTTCATGGAATCCTGGGGAAAGGCAACAAAATATGGTTGCACTCAAATTCGATTTACTGGTTAAGTATATTAATGTAATCATGAATCAAAAACCGTTTTCATCATGAAAAGGTAATTAATTGTGCTCACATTCCAAATAAATATCATGATGATGAATTATCAACATTCCTAGGAAAATTACTAAAAATACATACCATTTAACAAATAAAACTAAAAATGAAATGAATTTAGAAATAATATCATAGTTAAAATATCATTTATAATAATAATTAAATTCATAAAAAATAAAATTATTTAATTATCATATATCATTTATTCGGGACATGATTCATCTACCTTTAATTCATTTCATAAGATACATTAATCTATAGGTAAAAATGTGTTCATTGCTATAGTAACATGATTGTCCCCCAAGGAAAACAAATCCATCATGTCGATATATTATTCGTAGTCCAACCCATCAATGGAGGTTAAAAGAATTATTTATATTTAAATAATCGACTAAATTAATGAATCGTGTACCTTATCAAAAAATATTCATACTAATTAAAAAATACAGTTAAATCAATATTTCTATTGTCAACCAAAAAATCCAAATTAAAACATATTATGACGAAATCAAATATGGATTAAGAAATAATCATATCTATTAAAAAATATAACATTTAAGGGCAAGCATAATGTGTAATGATCATAGTGAATTGAATATTATATAGGGATGTTGATTACATGTAGATGAACTAATGAAGTAGAGGTCAACATTATCCTTTTCCAAAATAATAAGGAACAATCTAGGAGAATATTATTGATGGTATCAATAAAATATATATTAATTTTTGAAATATTGATGGGTTTTTATCATTTATAAATAAAAATAGCATAGAAATACCTTTAAAAATGATTTTGGAAAACATCCATTTAATTTTATTAAATGTTTTGAAACAACATTCCCTTGAAAATATAATATTTAAAATATATTATGTCAAACTTTTGTCCATAACCATTGAAGAAATATTCAAAAATAATTATGCTCATCATGGTGGATAATTCCATTAATTATATATATGTTAAAATGAAAATTCTTTTTTCACGATAAAAAATTATAGGAGAGTGCTTTTTTAAAAAAATGATAAGAAGATTCTTTTTATTTTCAGTAATATCAAACCGAAATTATTTTGAACATGATAGAAAATTAAATTAAAATCATTTTTAATGAAAACATATTAAATATTTATTTAATAACTCATTTTGAAATTTTTATAAAATAAAATTGGAAAATATTTTAGACAACACAGTTGTTGAAGAAAAACATATTCTCGAACAATGATTTATATGGTGAATGATATTCATAAAAATATGTTAAAAATCATTTTACACTGCAAAGAGAGGGGAAAAGGAAACATTACCATAAAAAATCATGAATAAAAATGGAAATTAATTAAAATGGGTTTATTAGAGAATTATAAAATAATACTTGGAAGGCCCTGAGGTTAAAGGCATGCTTCATCCGGACATCCCCTTCAATTAGCTCAACTAGATCGCCTCTCTCAAAACACCACAAAATGTGTGCATCCATTCCTCCACTTCATCCTTCTTTTGAACCTCTATCTACATCATTAGAGGTAAGGGAGTAATAACATAATGAATTCAACGTCTGAGGGCCTCATCAAAACATCCCACCCAAAACTCAACATCTAGAAAGAGATCTGCAGAAAAATTAAGTAGATCCTTGAACTTGATACCCAATTCAATTAGTGACATTATCCCATTCTAGAGGTAGAGTAACTATAGCCTCTTCTTATCCTTCTTCATGGAAGAATGTAATTTCACATGGAACTCTTTCTTGAAGTCAGTCCATGAAATCTTTGCTTCTCTATTCTCCCCGAGTTAGAGCATCCCCCTGTGACACACCACTCCCAGCATTTGTCTTATAGCAAGAGGAACCAATTAATCAGCTGAATCCTAGATCAAGATAATTGTTATCACCAAGTCCTTGAGCCTTCTTTATGTATTCATGTCTGAGATTCTTCCCTCATACTTTCAGAGGGTCTGTAGCTAAAAGGTACAAACTGTCAACTACCCCTGGGCATCTTCATTTCTAGATCATCCCTCTTATTATCATCCATTACATCCTCCTGGGACTCAATCGACCGCACTGCTCGTGGACGTATTCATGGTTCCGTAACAACTAGGAAAACTACGATTCGCTAATAATGAGTAGTGTAAATGATTTATTTTAAATCTTTCTTATCATTTTATTCATTTTGAAATCCCCAATCTCCAATAACACAAAAGAACAAAAGTCATTATGATGCATGTACCATTCCTAGGGTCTCTATAAAACTACCATTGCAAAATCACTTGGCCTTTTGGTAGGTCCAGATTACTTTCATTGGATCCTAGGGGGCCCTAAAAACCCATGTCACATCTAGTCTACCATTAACTATTTTCTACACCAATATTTCCTAACATTGTTGCCCAACCATCCCATGGAAACATGATTGTTCCTAACTCTACATTCAATCCTATATGAAACATCCCAGGTAAATAAATAATTATACATATTTCATATTAATTAATATTTGTGAATTAAATATTAATTTTACTTCAAATGGGTTTCTATGTTCGCTAGCATTCCCGATACGCAACAACAGGTTCCATTGAAATATTACATTGCACATTAATAATGTAGTATTATTATTTTAAATGGTATTTAACTCTTAGCCAGTGTATTGGTGGTAATGAACAACACTATCTAAAATATTATTATACATGTTTTATAAATTTATTTTCATTTATCCAATAAAAATTTTGATGCATAAAATATGAATGAATCTAATTTTAAGCATAATTTATATTATAAGGTTGATTAACCAAAATTAATGGAGAACCATCATTAAATATTTTTTTTGTCACATTAATACATTCTAATTGACCAAATATAATCCTTCATTACAATCGGGATATCAAAATTTATTTTGTGTAAATTTTTGGAATTTTTCTGATAAAGTTCATTTTCAAATGAATAGTGAAAAATATTGAATTTTAATTCAAAATTGTGTTTTAATATAATTTATTTATGTGGATAAATTATCTTTTTAATTGTTTTTAATGTATAATTATAATATATTTTTACCAATTAATCCAATTTTGGACATTTTATTTAATTTCACCTTGAAATTGGACAAAACAACTATCAATCTTTTGACAGTTATTTTCTCTTAAAAACATGTTATTTGTTTTAAAAACAGAGTTAATTTTAAATTAATTAATGCTATTTCTATGTTTTGAATTTGATAAAATAAACATCATTTTTTATTTCAGAATATCAAATATATATTAGGCTGAATTGTATGTATTGATCTGAAAAATATCAAATTTTGATGAATAGTGAAACTACTTAGTAGTAGTTAAAAAAACTGACATTTCCATTTAAATGAAATTTTACCACTTCTGTGAATTTATTTTTTAAAATACAAATTTCATGGTTGTTATTAGTTAGTTAAATTTTGATCAATATGATAAAAATATTTTTTGGTGAATAATAACTTTTTACTTTTATTTACTGTGGTTAAAGGTAAATAGGGTAATTCAACGTGAAAAGAATACTATAATAATTCCAAAATACCTTAAAACATTACATAAACATATTTTTTGAGTCATGGAAGACCACAGGAATCTTTGGGTTGATTTTTGTACCCCATGAATCCACTTAATATTGATAATGACACTATAGATTAATTAATTTAAAGTAATGGAAAAAATGACAAAAACAACTATATTTTAGTAAATAATTTTTTATATGGTGTTATATAGGTCATATTTTAGACTATAAACATTATATAGAAAGATAAATAGATTAAATAAATCATGTTTATTTTTAAAAATTTAGACATCAAATTAATTAAATTATTTATGACATAATAATGATGCAATATTTACCTCCTCAATAAATGATTTAAACAAATAATATTATAATGATTAAAATATTTTCCAAAACATGTCCAGTTCTGATTGGATAATTTTATTTCGAATATAAGTCATCTTATCTTCAACTATAATTATATTTGGACCATTTGAAACCGAAGATATGTTTATAATAAAATAATGTTTACACACATTCCTAAACAACACATCCTATCCATAATAAAAAGTGACCACTTCTAACCAATTCCTCACACCTCGTAAGAATTTTGGCTCATACACACTCTGAACATTTAATCTCTCTACATCCCTCTGCCCCTCCACGAAGCATTACCTTAGGCGTAAGGCACTTCAAGAATTCTTTTAGTTCAAACCAAAGGGTGTTACCCAAATTAATGTTAACGGTTTCTTTTAAATTGTTTTCTTTTATTTTACTTATACAACCCCTAAAATAGATTTATTCCTCTATTTTATAGCAGAAGCAGTATCCTAAATATAATAGGATATTTTTACGAGAACAATTCTATCTACACTTACGCACACCTCCATTTAATGTGCGAAGAACCAAATGTTTCTGTGGATGGAAAAGTATTGCCTCATGAAACAGTGATTTTTCGATTATCCCCTACCACCTATCATGGTAGCCATTATGATGGAATTGTATTTAAATATGATATATATTTTGTTTATTTTATCTTTATTATTCTGTAATTTCCATTTATAGCATGTATTTATGGCTTCCATTATGGTAAACATGATAATCTTATTAGAAGAAGTGCATACTATCGCTCCGTCAAAGTGATATTACTCGTAAATGCCATATGTGGGACGTATAAAGGATGGATTTAATGATATTATATATTATATTATATATGAATTTACCAGAATTATAATATACCTATCTATCATTATGTTTTAATTCCATTAATATATGAAATAGAAATGAAAGTAGTGTTCATGCATACATACGACTTACCGTCTCCATGACCGGTGCATTTCATTTATTACATCCAAATGTTTTGTAATATTATAAATACATGTATATAATGGATATATATGATATATATGACAGATAAATAACAAATATCATTCTAGATATAATGGACTATTGACCACATGGACAACTTGTAAATATATGGTGTTCATTTTTGACTGAAGTACCAAATATCGACAAAATGCACTTTATTAACTTAATTGATTACATAATGTTTATAACATGGTAATAAGTGATATTAAAGGAATTTTAAAATTGAAAAAAGATCTTTAGAAATTATAAATTAACATTAGATTATTTTTGAGGAGATTACAAAATGATCAAGTCATGTCTGAAACGATGTAAGGGACTTCATCTCAATCTCTTTTCATTGAGACATATTTTGTTTTATTACATGATTTTATTGTATACACTGTATGAACACCTTTGAATTTTCATTTCATTCAAAAGGTATATTTTTATTTGATGTGTTTTTATAAATGAAAAAAGGAATGTTTTTTTACGTAAGTGGTGACAACGACCATTCCCCCACTCCGAGTATTATTTCATCTTTAGATTCTGTAACAAGATGGAATGTTTTATAAAAGGAAAAATAAATACCATATACACATTTTATATATTTTGGTATTGAAAATGATTCTGAGAATGGAGTTATTATTTCAATATCTTGAAAAGATTTATTTTTTTTCAATGTTGAAATGTAATATTTCCTATATTCTTTTGTAATCTGTTATTATCATGTTTTTGTTCATGATAATTACTTATGCATACGGGTGGTTTTGTGATAAACTAGGGCGGGTGAGCCTAAGAGATCACTACAATGAATTGGGTAATGTGACAGAGGTAAACAATGAATGTTTCTCCTAAGAGATTTACATAATATATTGTGATGATTATTCCAAAGTAACTCCCAAAATAGATGTGATAACTACATTGTAAGTATGTTATATATTCCACAAGTTACCTTTATGATATATTATTTCTATGTGTCTTTCATAAATCATTTGATTTCATGAGGTAAGTAAAAGTGTTCAGTTTTTGAATGTATTTATAATAAAATGTTTTCATCCTTTGTTTTATAAACCTTAATGAGCTTTTTATGCTCATCCCATGTTTTGAAAATTTTTCACATGACATAAAGATAAATAGGGTCAAGGATGGGATCAAGGAAAAGTCATGCTATTTAAAACTTCGAACTAGTCATGAAACTTTTTTTTTCGAGAGTTTTTGTTTTACAAAAAAATGGATACTGGGTTGAATTGTCTACATATAATATTCATGTTGTTATGTAAAAGAAATGACATAATTCTATAAAACACTAAACCTGAAAAGATCGTCAATGTAAATTATCCATTTAAATCAATATTATGTAATCATTATGGTTGGGTCCTTATAGTTGGTATCAGAGGTTGGGTTGGATAAATTTAGGAGTTATGGTATTGTTAAATTAATATCCATAATGTAATTTATGACAATATTGAAATCATATGGCATTTACAGATTACCATGTTGCTTCGCCTAAAATATTTCTGTGTTCAGAATTGTTTTCTGCAAAGGAAACATGAGAGCTATGTTTGGACGACATCAGGAGGAAGACAACCTTCCAAATCAGCAACTTGAGATGGTCAGAATCAGAACTGAAGAGTTTTTTTTCTATGATGGTAGAGTTGACTCAGGCTATAAATGATGGTGGTATCCATGTATGAGATCTACCAGATCAACCACGGTGGAACATGTCAGTAGTTGAGCATTTCATGAGGAAACATCCCCCATAATTCAGAGGATAATCTAATCTGTTTTTAGCCCAAGGGTGGATTAAAGCACTGCAAAAGATTTTCAATGTCATGGGTTTTTTCAGAACATCAAAAGGTTAGTCTTGTTGTTTAACATTATGAAGGTGAATCTGATTAGTGGTGGTCGATGGTGAAAAATATCAGGGATAGTGAGGAGATTTATTCTCTTGATTGGGATGAATTCAACAGTATGATTCTTGAGAAATATTTTCCTAGGGTGGTTCATCTTAGGATGGAAAACAAATTCTAGATTTAAGGCAGGAAGATGACTTAGGGGCTACTAATGAATTAAAATTCACTCGACTGGAAAGGTATGCTCCAAATTTTATATGAGATATTGATACTAAAATCAACCATTTTTGAAAAGCAGTGAAGCCAAATTATCAAAGGGCTTTAGCTTCTCACGAGTTCAAATGTTATGAAAAAACTTGTTTGTTGTACGGAGAAGGTGGAAATTGATTTTTCTGATGATCTGATGTTATTTGAAAAAAAAATAGAATAAGAGGTCAAGGTGGTAGGTGGTTGGGAAGAACTCTTTAAAAAAGTCTGGTGGTAAGAAACATAAGTTTACTATTTGTGAATATTGTGGAAAAAAGCATGCGGGGGAATGTGTTTTGGAATTCTTGTAAGTGCTACTGATGTAGTAAAATGGGACATAAGTCTCATAATTGCGCTGAAAAAGATTAGGGTAATGGTAAGAAAAAATTTGTTTTACAGTTAGTAAAAAATTTTAAGTGCAATGAAATGTGTCATTATGAGAATTAGTGTCCAACAAAGAACTCAACTGACGGAAAGAAGCCATACTTCAAGCATAAAAGGGTGGTGAAATATTTTGCATCTACATCAGTAGATGTTGGGCCATCAAATGAAGTTGTATTAGGTACACTGTTTGTTTTTTTAGATTATGCCAATGTGTTGTTTGATTCATGATATACACAGTCATTAAATTTTGAGAAGTTTTCTAGTAAATTAGGAATTCCATCTCAATATACGAAAACAAAACTTATAGTAAAAACACCTTGAGGAATTGTTGAGACAAAAAGAGAACATAAAAACATTCATGTACTTCTATGTAGAATGAATCTACCTGCAAACCTTATTGTTTTGCCTCTAGTAGTGTTTGATGTTATTTTGGGTATGTATTGGATTTCTATTTATCATGATAAGATTGATTTTGGAGCTAAAGAGGATTCTTTTCAGAATTATTTTCAATTTGTGTACAAGAAAGAACCCTATATTTTGATAACATATCAGGAAGCTGAGAAATCTAGTAAAAAATGAAATGAATGTTCTCATTCATATATTGTTGGAAATAAATGAGCAGTTCAGAATAATGATGTTCTAGTGGTAAATGAGTACCTTGATTTTTTTCTTGATGAGTTTCCTAGCATTATACCTGATCAAGAATATGAATTTTCTGTTGACATAGTTCCTGATGTTAATCCAATTTCCAAACCCCCTTATCGAATGGCTCAAATTGAACATATAAGGATAAAGAAGAAATTGTTGGAGTTATTAGATAAAGGTTTCATTAAACCTAGAACATCACCATGGGGTTTTTTTATCTTATATACCATTGAATAACATAACAGTTAATAATAAGTATCATTTTCCTCATATCGATGATTAATTTGATTAGCTCTAGGTAGCTCAATATTTTTTAAAAATTGACTTGAGATCAGGGTACCATCAGTTGAAAGTAAAGGAATATGACATTTTAAAGACCACATTTTGTAATAGATATGGCCATTATAAATTTTTAGTTATGCCTTTTTGTTTAACAAATGCACCTGTTATATTCATGGATCTTATGAATAGAATTTTCTGTGAGTTCTTGGATATGTTTGTGGTTTTATTCATTGATGATATTTTGGTTTATTCAAAATGTAATGAGAAACATGAAATCTATTTATGGTTTGTCTTGCAAACCATAAAAGAAAATAAACTATTTGTAAAATTTGATAAACATGAGTTTTGGTTACAACAAATTTTTTTCCTTGGTAACATTGTTTCAAAAAATGGCATAACTTTTGATCCTACTAAAACAAATGTTGTTGAAGAATTGCCAAGACCCACAAATATAACTGAGATTCATAGTTTTCTTGGGTTTTCAGGTTATTACAAGAGGTTTTTTGAGAATTTTTCACGGTTATCTTGTCCAATGACTAATTTAACTCGAAAAGGTGTTAAGTTCATCTGGGCAAAAAAATGTAATGATTGTTTTCAGGAATTGAAATGATGATGGGTGAATTCACTAGTTTTGGCACTGTAATCCAAAAATGGTGAGTGTGTTATCTATAGTGATTCTTTGTTGAAAATACAGGATTGTGTCCTAATGCAGTATGATCAGGTAGTTGCTTATGCATCACGTTATTTGAAACCTCATGAGTTAAATTACACTAAACATGATTTGGAAATAGTTGTTGTTGTTTTTGCTTTAAAAATTTGGAGGAATCATTTTTATTGATTAAAATGTGAAATATATACTGAATTCCAAAGTTTAATGTATATATTCACTCAAAAAGAATTGAACATGAGCCCAGAGGTAGTTCAGTTAGAAGAGAGTCTCTCTTATTAATAACAACCAGTCCAGATTCTTGACCATAGAGTGAATGTTTTGCAGAATAAGGTAATTCACCAGGTAATGGTTTTGTAGAAAAACCATATGGTTTAAGAGGCAACGTGGGAATCTGAAAATATTACGAGAGATAAAAACTCCCACTTATTTTGATAAGTAAAATTTCAATGCACAATTCACAAAAGGGATTAATTATGTAATATCCCAGGTAAATAAAGAATAAGACATATTACATATTTATTAATATTTTTGAATTAAATAATAACTTCACATTAAAAGGGTTGCTATGTTTGATAGTGTTCCTGATATGCAACAATGAGTTTCGTTGAAATCTTATGTTTCAAACTAATAATATAATATTATTATTTTAAATGGTAGTTAACTCTAATCCATTGTATTGGAGGGAATGAACAAAACTAACTACAATATGAATATATATATTTTTAAAATGTATTTAAATTTATCAAATAAAAAGTTAGAGGCTTAAAATATGAATGAATCTAATTTTATGCATAATTTACATTAAAAGGTCAATTTACCACCTTTTAATGAAGAACCCTCTATAAATCTAGTTTTTTCACGTTAATACATTCTATTTGACCAAATAAAATCCTTCTTTAGAATGGGTACATAAATATTTACATTGTGAAACTTTTGGAATATTTTTTGATAAAGGTCATTCTCTAATGAATATTGAAAAATATTGTATTTTAATTAAAAATTGTGTTTTAATATAATTTATTTATATGGTTAGATTATTTTTTAATTGGTTTTAATGTATAATTATAATATATTTTTATCATTTAATCCAATTTTGGTCATTGGATCTAATTTCACTTTGATACTTTACAAAAACAAGTGTCAATATTTTGATAGTTATTGTTTCTTAAAAACACGGTATTTGTTTTAACAATGTGAATTCATTTTAAAATAATTAATGCCACTTATATATTATGAATTTGGAAAAATAAACATAAATTTTGAATTCGTAACATCTAATATAGATTAGGATTATTTTTTTTGTTTTTTTCTGAAAAACATCAATTTTTGATGAATAGAGAAACCACATAGTAGTAGTTAAAAAACTAAATTTTCAATTTAAATGAAATTTTACAAATTCTATGAATTGAATTTTAAAAATCTGACATACATTATTGTTATTAAATAGTGAAATGTTGTTCAATATGATGAAAATAATTTTTGGTGATTAATAACCTTTGACTTTTATTTACCATGGTTAAAGGTATATAGGGTAATTTAAGGTAAAACGAATATTATAATAATTTATAATTACCTTAAAATGTGTTCTAACATTATTAGTTGAGTCATGGTCAACTATGGGTATCTTTGGATCGATCTTGGGACCCCATTAAGCCATTTAAGAGTGATAATGACACTTTAGATTAATTAATTAAAAGTAATGGAATTAATGAAAAAACAAATAACTTTTAGTAAATTAGTATTTATATGGTGCTATATAAGTAATTTTTTCTACTATAAATATAATTTAGAAATCTAAAAATATTTCCTACATCATGGTATTTTATTTATAATTTTTAAACATCATATAAGCTAAATTACTTATGAACAATAATGACGCAGTATTTATCTCATTAATAAATTATTTAAACCAATAAGATTATAATGATTAAAATATTATCTAAAACATGTAAAATATTGATTGAATATTTTATTTCTAATATGAGTCATCATATCTTTGAATTTAATTATTTGAAATTGAATATATGATTATAATAAAATAATGTTTTCACACTTTCTGAAAGAGCCCCTCCTCTCCCATATAAAAGGAGGCCACTTCTAACGAATTACTCACAACTCTATAGTCTTTTGGCTTGTCCTAACTCTGAAAAATTTATCTCCCTACATTCCTCTCATCCTCCTTGATGCCTTAACTTAGGCAGAAGTCACTTAAATAAGTCCTTTGGTTCAAACCAAATGGAGTTACCCAAATTAAAGGTAATAGTTTTTTTAAATTGTATTCTTTATTTTAGTTCTCCAACCCATAAAATCTTTTTATTCCTATATTTTATAAAAACACCAATATCCAAAATATACTAGAATGTTTTAAGGAGAAATATTCAAACTACAATTACACACACCTCCTTTTAATGGGTGAATAAGATAATGTTTCTATGGATGGAAAACTAACGCCTCACGAAACGATGATTGTTCGATTATCTCCTACCGCCTCTCATGGTGGACAATATGATGGCACTGCATTTATATATTTTATATATTATTTTTATTATTTCTTTATTATTCTTTAATTTCATTTTATATCATTCAATTGTGGTTTCCATTATGGGTAAACGTGATGATCTCATTAGAAAAAGTGCGGACTGCCGCCCTTCAAAGTGATATGACTCGTTAACGCCATACGTGGGATGTATAAAGGATGGAGTTAATGATATTATATACTATATTATATATTAAATTATAGATTTATTATAACATAAATAAGTATCATTATTTTTTAATTATATTAAAATAATAAATATAAATGAATGTAGCGTTCATGCGTAAGTACGGCTTACCGTCTCTAAGATCGATGAATTTCATTTCATACCTTATAATGTTATGTAATATTATAAATACATGTATATACTGGATAAATGTGATATATATGACATCTAAATCATGAGTATCATTCAGTATATAATGGAATTTTTACCACATGGACAACTTGTAAATATAAGGTGTTCATTTTTGACTCAAGTACCAAATATCAACAAAATGAACATTATTAAGTTAAATTATTACATAATGTTTATAACATGGTATTAAGTGATATAAAAGGAATTATAAACATGAAAATTGATCTTCTGAAATTAGAAATTAACTTTAGTTTATTATTCTGGAGATTAAATAAGGATCGAGTCATGTCGAACACGAGGTAAGGGACTTCATCTCAATATGCTTTCATTAAGGCATATTTTGTTTTAAAACATGATTATCTTTTATAATCTTTATAAAGACCTTTGACATTTAATTTCATTCAAAGGGAATATTTTTATACGAATCATTTACTAAACGACAAAAAGAAATGTTTTTTTTACGTTAGTGGTGACAACGTCCTTTCTGCCGCCGTGAGTATTATTTGATCTTTGGCTTCCTTAACAAGCCAGAATGTTTTTTAAATCGAAAAATAAATACCATATACAATTTTTACATATTTTTGTATTGAAAATGATTTTGAGAATGATGTTATTAATTCAATATATTGAAATGATATTTTTTTTCAATGTGGAAATGTTATCTTTTCTTTATGCATATGTAATGTTTTGTGATCATGTAATTGTTCTTGGGAATTATTTATGTATATGGGTGGTTCTGTGAGAAACCTAGGGAGGGTGATACCAAGATATATTTCCAATGCATTGGGTAATGTGGTGGAGGTAAAAGTGAATTTTTCTCCTAACTGATTTACGGAATATACTGTGATGGGTTTTTCAATGTAACTCCCTTTGTAACTATGATAGCAACATTGTAAGTATGTTATGGTTTCCACATGTTTCATTTATGATATATGATTTCTATTTGTCTTTCATAATTCTTCATATCTAATGAGTTATGTAAGAGTGTTCATGTATAGTATGTATTTATAAAAAAAGGGTTTCATCCTTTTTTATAACTCTTACTATGCTTTTTTTTCTCATCCCAAATTTTGAAATGTTTTCACAAGACATAATGATTAATAGGTTCAAGGATGAGATCAAGGAAAATTCATGCTCTCTAAAACATCGAACTAGACATGAATCTTTTTTTTTCAGTTGTTTTTATTTTAAGAAAAAATGGATACTAGGTAGAATTTTAAACATGTAATATTCATGTTCTTATGTAAATGTAATGACATAATTCTCAAAAACTCTAATCCTGAAAAGATCCTCAAAATGAATTATTCATTTAATTCAATATTATGTAATGTTTAAGGCTGGGTCCTTATACTATATCATAAACATCACCTCTGATAGCATATTGTCAAGCCCTTCCTTCACCAAGATGAGGGAAGGGACAACAAAATGTCATACCTGTCCTTCTTCAAGTAGAAGGAGAGTTACTGACCACCAGGTCCAACCATCAATAGGCACTGGAGTGATGACTACCACCTAGAGTATATAATAACATGTAATATGGAAGGAATTACCAATTTTATAGAAATTATCAAAAGATAATATTGTAAATCACCAACCACTCTAATAATAAAACGTAAAATTAAATCCAAAACCCCTTTCTCCATATGCATATTCAAAATTAAGTGCAATGAAGTTAATGAAAAATAAAAAAATGTACAAAAATAAATTAAAAAACAACAACAACTATCCCAACATCTAAGATAGTACGCCCCCACATGGTCCTCGAAGACCTCATTGAAACCTAAAAGTAGTTTTATAGATGTAGGGTGAGTATATAGGAATACTCAGTAAGGAAAACCAAAATAACATGTGCACATGTGGAGAGGAATTCTAATTCCCCGTGAGAATGTAGAGGTTTCCAAAATATCTAGAAAGGGAATCTACACACCCATCCTCACCAAAGAAGACTCCAAAAATAACACAATTATTGTAAATAAATAGTAATGTCACTTCAATATTTGGGTACCTCACACATCTTTTCCATTGGTTATTGAAGACATTCTATATGTCGGACCTCTCCCACCATTTTCACTACAGTATCAGTACAACCACAAAAATAATCTTATAGGCCGCCACAACAATGCATCTAGCGGGCACAAACTCGGGCCACCACAATGAAGCATCCCACCTGTAGACACCTAGGCCACCCCAACCACACCCACATGCACCTAGGCCAAAACATCAATTTGTAACCATGCTGGATGATACCTACGCCTCATCTTGAAGACACTTGGGAAACAAACATACCAGCACTAAACATGGAAATCCAACTCTATGTACCCTAACCAAAGTAGTTTGGGATATATCATACCTCATGCCGTCACAACCTTCCTAAAGAGTTTTAGGCTACACGGGAGAGGAAACCGAAAAAGCGCTAATAACTAGCCACTCGTATGAGTATTTGGAAAACCTCCCTCCCCCATGAAATTGTGGTGTTCAACATGATGTGCACATTGTGGGAGGGTGAATATAACAAATAAAAAACATTTAAATATAGTTAACAACCAACTAACCCCAACCTAAGGGTCCTGAAACCCAACCTTACATAAACACCCCTGTTACTATTCATACATGCACAAATGAACAACAACCACAACCAGAGAACCACCCAATGAAACCATTCTTTTTATCATGATTAGTTGATTTCATTTTAAATTATTCTCCACTACCATGAAACTAACATGCACATTAACAAGTCAAAACTACTCTGGAGTGAGGATGAAAATAGCCAAACAACAATTTCTTCATTCACAACTGGTTATATTGTAAATTCACATAACAAAAGGGGTTAGTGAGATCCCTCATTATATAGGAAACATACCATGCCAAAACATATGGCTCTACATGGCCTCATATTCATAACCAACCACATCCCCATCATAGATTCAATTTCGATCTATGTTACCCCAAAAGGCGCCAACAATTAATCATGCATGTTACCATAACATAGAAAGGGACTTTTCAGATTTTACCACACATTTTAACAAGTTATTTATTTATTTTTGGTTAACCATGGTGATCACACAAGGATTATTATTCATTGGGATTCCATTTAATCAATTAGGTTTACATGATTAACCATTTTCCAGGTTACTTCCACTCAATAAAAATTTTATCTAGAAAACCAGAGTTCATTACTTTCAATGAAAAGACCACTTACTGCCACTATTTGCAGTGGGCATAATCACATAAAATGAATAAGATATAATTAAAGTTAAATGAGTAAAACAACACCATAATCAAACAAAACACTTCATTTTTTAAAAAAATTCCATTTAATATCTTTTTTAATGTTTGGTTTCTTGGACATCCAGAGGAAACATTATCATACCATCCTCGCATGATACATATAAAAGAGAGGTGGAGGAAAACACCAACTTGGATGATCAAAATTAAATCTTCTATTTTGGTGCTAATAATTGGGGATGTGTGGCTTATAGAAAAAGATATTCAAGGACTTCATGGGTGAGATGTAAAGGCTCCAACTATGGTGCACGATTCGTCTCTGGATGTGGGACTCCAAATGCACCAATAAAAGGAAGATATCAATGAAGAAGAATAAATATGTGCTAAAAGGCATGATCAAAGAGTCGCGAAATATGGATTCTTTGATGGATAAAAATGTGTATTGTGGTTTTACCATGTCGTTGGGGAGTTACACATGATGTGATTAAATTATCTTTAAAAATTCTCCGTTGAGACTGTGATGATTGAATAGTTTACATGATGGATATACAATAAACATAGAAAACAATTTCGAGGGAAAAAATTGGAAATGTGCGTAAGGTGGGACAAAGGGTTGCTACAACGTTAGAAGAATTAAAGTACCATTTGACGACTTAATTGACCTTAAAACTGTTTAAAATTTTAATGAGTAGTTAGAATTGGTGTTTCGGGAAAATAGGGGAAAGATACCCTGACACCCTTATGGTGGTGGTGCAGGGGTGCAGCACCGATCAGCAACAGACTGATTAGTGACACACTAATCATTAAGACAGATTTGTGAAACCAATCGGTGTCACGGATAGGTGACACCCTTCCACTAAAACCGACGACATCCCCTCTCATCGAGGGGGTACAAGACAACCCAAACACCATAATTTAGGAAAGTAATGAACTAGGAGGGTTGGGAACCATGACAATAATAATATGGATAATTTCTGTAAATACAAAATATAACATTTCATTGATTCTTTATATATAATATACCATCAAATTACATACTATTTTCCATCAATAGAATGATATTGTTGCTCGTGCATACGTATAGATTTTCATCACCACGACGGGATGTAATTTCATTCAAAACTGTAACCATTCAAGAATAATATTCATTTAATGTATAAAATATATTTTTTTAAGAACATAATATTATTCTAGATATGAATCAAATACATCCTATCCATAAAACACATGACATACGTAAAAAAACATATAATGGAAAACGAATCGGATATCAACTGAAACAATTAACCATTGAAATATTTATAACAATGAAATATTAGAGGATCATATATGATATCATATTTATGTATGTGACACTTGTATAATTAAATAAAAACTATTTAACCATTATACAAGAGCTAAGAGTACCCTCAACTAAGGAAAAGTACAAGGTAAGGGTTAATTTTACAATAACTTTATTATCTGAGGTTGATTATAGTTAAATATCTTCAATGACATGTTTATCATCAACATCCATGTTTCTTAAAAATTTATTTCAAAACATTTTTAATATTTCTTAGACTATGGATTCAATTAATTTATTCCCTTTTTTTACATTTTATAAATTTTTTTAATTTAATCTCTCCATCATTTTTCAAACATGGTATATTATATCATTTTTGAAAAAATAAGGAAAGATTTTTTTTCTTATTATATGTAGGGTGTGGTAATTTATCCATTTAAAATACCTTCCATGATTACCTTACATGCTTATAATAATATTTTCAAAATAAATGTTTTCATTTATATTTATTTTAATTTTAAATGGGTTCGAAGTAGAAAGTGATATTTCTCTCAAATAGATTCTGGATTTATCTCTTCAATGTAAAAAAATATTGGATTTTATGGATAATTGAAGATGATTTATTAGGATAGAATACATCATATTGTATTGATAGTTTTATGATATGTTTGACTACAGATGTTCTTTTTTATGTCATTCACAGTTTATTGGTAAATTAGTAACATTTTGTTTGGTAGTTTAATATGAATTTTTATGTTATGTTCCACCAATTTTATATAAGGAATGGATTGGACGTAGTAAGTGATAGGTGGGCCCCACTATATCCCCTCAATGCATCTATATGTGTCATGAGGCACACAAGTGTCTTTGAACAAGTCCGTGATAAAATTTTTATTTTTATTCTTGGCACGAGGCCTTGACTATGTGGTACTGATGACTGAAATTATGCATTTTATCATTATAGGACTAACTATTGATATTTCATGTAATTATTATACTAGTAGAATATCCATGAGAATTAGAAAATGGAATTATTTTATTAGTTATGCCCATATTCTGTTGTCGTTTATGTATAAAATGCTCGTGTTTTGTCTTGTACATTGACTTACATGATTATGATTATTTAAGATATTTTCCGCTATATTGTTATCCTTACTGAGCATCTGATCTCCCAAATTCATATGTTTTATTTTGTTTATAGGATGTGAACAATTTTAATATTATTGAACTTCATGGATATTCAATGTTATATAAGTGTTTTAAAAGGAGACACAATGTGAATTTTTCATTTAATAATTTAATGTGAAACTTATGAATGTATCTAGTTCATCCAAGGATAATAAATTGTTCAATCTTTCGCGGCATGATAACTTTTTATCATGCCAATGTTATGTAATAATACCATGAAACTGTGTAATTGGGGTCAGACTGTTACAGTTGGTAATAGAGGAAGGTTTGTACAATCATTGGAAACCATATTTATAAAATCTATAATTATATATCATTTAAAAAATATATAATTCGAGTATTAGTAACGAATAACATCAAAAAAAATTAGTAGTATATATATTTTGTTAATTTTCAAGGAAATAAAACCCTTTATGGATTATACAAGTGGATGTGGTTCTAGAACAGATGTGCATAGGAGAGAAAACTCTAACAAGGAGTTTTTGGAAAGATTCAGGGTATACTATTTCATGAAAATGGGCCTTACAATGCACCTAGCATGACACTCCCAGGGGATTTTCTAAGAATAAATTAATTTTATTTTTAACAATTATGTTTAAATTATGAGTAAACACTTCCCAAAAGAATAAATTTTTATCCTTATAGATTATATGTATAATCTATTCAATTTATGTTAAGTATTTTACAAGTTTGGAATTACACATTTCTATTAATAATCTAATATACTACATTCCATTGTTTAAAAATTTCATATAAATGAAGTAATGTAAACAATATCAATTCACATAATCAATGTAGTGATTTCTCTCTTATTATTGAAAATTATAGTGGATTTGGTGTTAAAACTATAGCTAAATAGCTTAAAACCATAAGGGGAACAATCACCCATGTTCTGAATAATAACCATACCTGTATGAATCACCCTAATCCACAACGTAGAGGATAAATTATAGACATCCTCATGATAAAAACCCAAAACATTCAAGGTGACTACAAATACCTTTGTATCTGAGCAATGTATAATTTCATTCAAGAAATATTTTATGCTTTGTGGAGTAGAGTATGGGAAAAAGTTATAATCGACGTTTATTCCCTCTGAAGATATGCAGATCAATGTTGATCATTAATTTAAACAAAATGGATGATAAAGAAGTTTAAAATATGTAATGGAGGGATTTTATAGATATATTCCCAGAAAAATAATTTCCTCGTGAACATCGAGCAGATATAGAAATTAAATTTCTAAGTCAGAGGCAGAAGGAGGATTATAATGTCACAATGTATGAAGAAATAATCACAAGGATAGTAGCAGGGCATGCTGCATAGTATATATGAAACCCAATAACTATGATTGATTGATCCACTGATCGGACAAAATGATTTATCTGCCAAGCATTGTTCTCACAATCATTCTAATCATACAATGATATAGTATCATCTGATATCAAGATAGAACATTAATTCTATATGACATATGACTTTGAAGGAAAGCGAGATAATAATATATCTATTGAACACATTGGAAAATGAAGTAAGGGGAGTAAGGGAGAAACTGAATTTCTACCCTATAGAAACTGTGGGATGAAACTCCCTGGTACATGCCTAAATTGGATGGGAGTTTGTAACATGTTTAGAGAAATAGACCACCATGTTCGTGATTAAATGGGGAAGAAAGAGTCTGTTTATGATAAATGCTAGAATTTAAATGAAATGGGTCATTATGAAAATGAATTTCCTTTGCATCAATGAATTTTACCTCAGAAATGGGCAATGGAGAATGGAAGCTTATGAGAGCACAACAGTTGTGGTTGATGTTCCAAATGACGTGGGGGAATGTATTTTAATTGTTTCCCCAAAATTAACCAATGAATTAATTGATTACAGATCATCTAATTCATTCATATCTTACTAGTTTTTAAAAAAATTAGATATATCACATTTGAATTAATGAGGGAGTTGTCTGTAAAAACTATTAAGGGTAGTATCATTGTAATAATGTTTTATCAATCAATAAACATTATGGCACATAAATGTGCATTATCTTCTGATCTGATTATCTTATCGATGACTGAATTTGGTATAATCCTCGGTATGGAATTGATTTCAGATGATTACTTGAAAATTTATTTTAACAATAAGGATGTTATAATTTTTTATGATGACAAATAATAGCTTATATATAGAGAAAAAGCAACATTATTTGATTTTCATCTAGATCCACCCCCAGTCACTCTACAAAATTCAATTATTGGGGTGCAGATAAGTGAGTGAACTAACTATGGATAATGAAAAGAATGTTAAAATAGAGGATTTAAAAATTGTTAAATAATATGTTGATTTGTTTCTCGATGATTTACAGATACATCCTCCAGAATTGGAAATTATTTTTATCATTGACTTAATTCCTGGTTCAATTCCCATATCGAACAACCCTTATAGAATAAACATAATGGAATTGATGGAAGAAAAGTAATAACAATAGGTATTTAGTAATAAGGGATTTATTCTCCCTAGGGATTCTCAATTGGGATCCCAAATTCTTTTTGTTAAGTTGAAATATGGATCAAGGAGGTTGTGCATTGACTATTGGGAAATCAATTCTTTAACAATAAAGTTCAGTCTCCACTACCTCACATTGATTATTTATTTTATCAAAATTATAGTGATAAAAATTATTTAATTATTTTCCTTCGATCTGGATATCATCAGTTGTGCGTCAAAAAGTTATACATTCCACACACAACATTTTGAACCTGGTATGGGCATTATAAGATCACATTATTACATTTTGGACTGAAAAATGCACCTTTGTTTTCATTTATCAAATAAATATAGTTTTCTACGAATATGTTGATAGATATTTAGTGGAATTTATTAATGTTATTTTGGTATACTCCAAAATATACTAATATAATGAAAAAAACTTTCCCAATATTAAAAAAAATCTTATATGAAATTAATTATATGGGATTTTTTTCAATTGTAATTTATGGCTTCGGGAGATATATTTTTTTGGATATGTTGTCTCTAAGAATAGAATACCAGTTAATCTCTTAAATACTAGGAAAACGCATGAATGTACCTCACTGACATGTATAATTGTGATACCCAGTATTTTTTTGCAAGTTACTATCAACATTTCATCCATAAATGCTCCCGATTGGCTAACCCATTAACCATGGCCACAGATTAAGGGGTTTAATTTTTTTGGATAGATTATTGGCAGGAATTTTTTAAACAATTGAATATAATAGTAGTCAATTCTCCCATATTGACTCTACGATAAGGTATTTATGTGTTTGTTAATTATAATGATTCATCAATGGAAGGACTCGATTATGTACTTATACAGAATGATAGAGTTATTTCCTATGCATCATGGTAGCTAAAAATTCATGAAAAAAATGATCTCACTCAGGATGCTGAGTAACCAGATGTGATCTGTGCCCTGACGATATGGATACACTCTCTCAATGTTGAAAATTTTGAGATATATTCTGATAAAAAAAGGTTGAAATATATTTTCTCACAGAAATAACTCAACATGAGGCAAAAGTGTTGTCTTAAACTACTCAATGATAATTATTTCACTATACAGTACCACCCAGGGAAAGAAAATAAGGTGGAAGTTTCTTTCACAAGAATGGATCATGGAGTTCTAAAAGAGATGAGAGTTAAAAGAGATCTTATGATCATGGACCTGTAATTATTGAAATGAGAATAAAATTGGAAGGTGAAACATCAATACTTTTTCAAAGGGTTTCCAAACCATCATTAATATAAAAGATAAAATGTTCTCAAAATCAAGGGGAGGAGTATCAAAATATAATTAATTATCTGAATGATGGGATAACGATTGAATTCATATATGAAGATGGAATTTTGAAATTCGGGAAGTGGATTTGTGTTCTCGATATATCTGATCTAAATAATGAATTGTTGAATGATTCTCATATATATAATTTATCTATATACATTGGTAGCACTATGTTTTAAAATGATTTGAAGGAATATTTTTGGGGGGACAATAAGAAGTGGTAGATTGCTGAATATGATTCAAGATATTGGTTTTTCAATAATTTAATGCTGGAAGACATCATCCAAGAGGATTAATTCAACCTCTTCTGACACCCGAGTTTAAATGGGATGATATTATGATAGACATTCTTTTGTGGATATCAATGAAAAATTGAATGAATGATGTTTTATGGGTCATTGTTTATCATCATACCTTTTCAGCATATTTTCTATCCATAAGAGACAATTTATCACTTGAATGCTTTTCATGACTACGTATTACTGATGTTGTAATAAATTATGGTGTACCCATACCAATAGTTTCTGATCGTGTTCCATGTATTACATCACGATTCTGGTAAAGACTTCAGAAATCCCAGGATACTGAACTTCATTTGATCACTGCCTACCAGCCTTAAACTGAAGGACAATCGAATAAAATATTAAATCCTTAGAAGTAATATTCGGATCTTAACCACATCATTTTCAATACATGTGTGATCATTATTTACCTCTAATAGAATTTTACTCTAATCTTAGATTGTATTCAAGTATTCTGATGGATCCATATGAATAATCATTTAGAATGATAACTGGGACACCAACTTGTTGTTATGATTTTGGTGAAAGAAACTCGTTGGCCCTGAACATGTTATGAAAAAAATGTAAATGATGAAGATTATCTAAACCCACATCAATGCATATCATTGGAGGTAATATAGTTGTTACGATAACCTAATGAAGGATTTGAAATTCAAGTCGGTGGTCTTGTTTTACTGAATGTATCTCCATGTAAGGGTTTTATATGATTCATTAAGAAGGGTAAATTACGTCCCAAGTACATAGGTCCTTTCGATATTCTAGAGTGAATTGGATTTCTATGTTACTATTTGGAAATGCCTCCAAGTCTATCCAATGTTCATGATGTGTTCCACATATCACTGTTGACAAAATTCATTCCAGACCCCATGCATGCACCCACCTATGAAGAAATAGAACTGAAACCTTATTTGTCTTCTTGTGAAGTGCCTATCAAGATTCTTTTTACCTGAGAACTTGTTTTTAGAAATTGGACAACCCACGTGATAAATGTTCTTTGGGAAAACATATGGAAGAGGAAACATGGGAACATAATGAAATTATGATAAATAACTACCCAAATTTTTTTATGCAGTAATATTCTAGAAATGTAAATAACAATGTTATTTAGAGGAGGGAAGAATATAACACCCCAAGCATCCATAGTATGTTGCTATTTCAAAAATCCAATTTCTTGTGTTGTATGCATCTCTGAGTTCTAGCACACCACCAAAAATCCAAATAGACATTTAAAAAGATGTTATGAATATTAATACCCACATTTTCAAATGTTATAAATTTATTTTTTCAAAAATTACATTATTTTTTAATTCGTAATACCGTAATTAGAACAATGTATATTTTTGGTATTTTTCTAAAATAATTCAATTTTCGTTCAATAGTGAAAACACTACATTTTTTTATTAAAACAAACATTTCATTTAAATAATAATTTTTTAATTTAATTTTTTTAATGTCAAAATAGATGAATAATACCAATTTTTTTTATTTTATTTCATTAGAGTCATTTTATAATAAAATTATAAATATAAAATTTTATGGAAGTATTTAACGTCTTTCATGCAACTTCTAGGCACATTTGAATATTAGCATAGAACTTAATTTTACCACTTCTCTAAATTGAATTTAAAAAATTAGATAGATACTATTGTTAACCAAAAGATTTATTTGGTTCAATATGATGATTTTTTTTCCGAATTGGTAACTATTGATTATTTTTACAACGGTTATAATTAAATTCGGTAAATAATGGTAAAAATAATATTATATAGATATTAAATTTCCACCAGACATGTCACAATTCCATTAAATATGTTTACTTCAACAAAAATAAAACTTATGACAAAAATAATATCATTTGGATCGATTTATATTAGATTACGACATTTTTAATATTTTATTTAATGAATAGTAAAAAGTGATAAATTATAATTTTAATAACTAAAAAATTTTTTGTATAGGATTATACAAATGATAAATTTGACTATAAATATTATTCACATGTACAAATATATTTTATACATCATATAATTTTATTTTAAATTATTAAACATTAAATAATTAAATTTAATTATGACACAATGATGTTGCAGTAATTACTTTTTTAAGGAAAGATTAAAATAATTGATATTATATATATTAAAATAAATGTAAGTTGTAGGTTTTGACTCCATCCAAAAATTTTATAGGTTAATATGAAATTTTAGGGTTGATTCAATGTATTTTTTTATGTAATCAAGTTTTTATGACATTCACAAAATCTAATTACTAAATAGGGTCAAAATTAACAGAAATGAGTTAAAAAAATACTATTTTATTAAATTATATAACATTCATGAAAATATATTATTTGTCCAAATGACATATATAATATTAAAATTTTAATTAATGATCCGCTTTAGTTAAAAGTAAATTTTTATGGTAAATATATTAACCATTTAGTATAGAAATACAATAAGACATCGTAAATGTTACCATATTAAACTAATGGTTAAATCTAAAAGATAACATTGACATGTTTACATAAAAATGTTTAAAAACATTTTATTAAAATTATTTATACACATCCCAACCTTATCCTCAATATAAATACATTTTGGGATATTAGAAATCGAAAAAAAAATTATGACAAATTAGAATTTTTGCTTTTCCTAAAGTGCCCCTCAACTCTCTTATAAAAGGATAAATCCCATTTTCCAAAATTCACATCTCCAAAAAAATTTGACGCAACCAATACCTACTCAAATATCTTTCCAAAAATACTAAAATAATTCTAGATTCCTTAATTTAATCAAAAAACCATAATATGTACCATTATTGTTGAAATAAAAAGGAAACACATGAGGAAGAGGTAATTATATTATCACCTCTTTCGAAGTTATTTTGTTCTTCCACTTCCTAATTAATTGTTGTCTCAATACTAAAATAACATATTTAGTAAATTATACATTCTAATATTTTACTATAAATTTGGTACCACAATATTAATTATTATTTCAATCTTATGAATGACAAAGTCACCATGCGTGAGTACGTATGACTTATTGTTTCCATGTCATGGTGTAGTTTTTTATTCAGTACTATCTTATTTGGATTTTTTATAATAATGAGTATAACTGATCTAAATAATAAATATAACATTTAAATGGTTATTTATATATAATATACCATCAAATTACAACTGTTTCACCATCAATAAAATGATATTGTCACTCGTGCATATGTTTGACTAATCGTCTCCACGACACAATGAGATTTCAATAACCATTGTAACCATTCATGAATAGTATTAATTTGATTGTTAAAAAATAATCGTTGTGAAATGAATATTATTCTTGATATGAATCAAATAAACCATATCTATAACAAATATAACTTACGTAACAAAACATATTAAAGAAAAATGAATCAGTTAACACTCCAAACAGTTATAAAACAAAAATATTATTAACAAAGAAGTATTAGAGAATCATATATGATATCATATTTATGTATGTGGTTATTATATAATTTAATAACAATAATTTAACCATTATACATTTGGTTAACATAACCTAAACTAATGAAATGGACAATGTAGAGTTAATTTTACAATCTCTTTATTATCGGAGGTTGTTTATATGCATGTATATAATAAAACTTCTTTATCATCTACATCTATATTTTTTAAAAATATATTTCAAAACATTTTTACTATTTCAAAAAATATGGTTTAATGTTATATATACACATTTTTTGTTTTAAAAAAATTATTTCAAATGAATCTTTCAATCGTTTTCCAAATAAGATAATTTATGGCCTTTTCGAAAAATTAAGGAAAAAGTTTTTTTAACTGATAAGGTAGGTGAGGCTATTTTCTACCATTAAATCACAATATATTCATTCTTTATAATTTTATAAAAATATGTTCAGACTAAATGTTTTCTTTTACAACTATGTGACATTTAAATGGTTTCAAAGCAGAAAGAGATATTTCCCAAAAATAGATTTTGGATTGATTTCATCTGTGTCAACATCTATTGTTGGATTTGATGTTTAATTTATGTTGATTTATTATGATAAAATAATCGATAATGTATTTATATTTTATGATATTTTTTACTATGGATGTGGTATTGTTATGTCATTAACGGTTTATGGTTTATGTATTAACATTTTATATGCTAGTTAAATAAAAATGATTATGTATTTTTTCCCCATTTTCAAATCAGGAATGCATTGAATGTAGTATGTGATAGGCAGGGCCTGATATATCACCATGATGCATCGATAAGTCTCATTAGACGAACTAGTGTCATGGTACAAGGCCTTGAGAATATTTTTAATTTTAAACATGGCACGAGGCCTTGAATATGTTTTAATGATATATGGTAGTATGCATTCCATCATTATGAAATTATCCATTTATATTACATGTGATTAATCGACTATTAAAATAACCATGTGAATTAGTAAAAGTCGTTTTATTTATCATTCCCATACTATGTTAATTTTATGTGTAAAAGTCTTGTGTTTTAGTCATATACATTACCTTAAATGTTTATTCTTATTTATGAAAGTATCCACTGTATTGTTATCTTTACCAATAATATGTGATCACCCCTTTATTATATGTTATTTTTCCTATGATGTGAAGAAGTATGTTATGATTGAACTATAGTGATAGGTTAAGGTAATTGAGTGTGTTCTATGTGGAAGAAATGTTGATTTTTCATTTCATTTTGTAATTTAAAACTTATGAATCTATCTAGTACCTCCAATGCTACTAAACTGATTGGTCATTTGGGATATGATCTCTTGTAATCATGAAATTGTTATGTAATAATGCACCAACTCTGTGTAACTTAGGTCAGGTCATTACATGAAATCTATTAGGTTCTTCACTTTAATATGGGTTTTTTCATATTATATTTCATCTATTTTCACACATTTAATAATATTAAAAAAAATTCTCTGCGCACTAATCCCCTTTATATATATGTCAAATTAAAATATATCCATATCATTATATATATATAAGCTCAACCAAATAAGTATGTTATACCTCCTATTTTTTCTGCATATAATCATGTGGTTACTCATCCATGATAATGGAATAAAATATTTTTAAATTTTTTTTGACTCTAATGAAATATTAATAATTTAATTTACTTTAATATTTCCTTTTTAATTATAATTTTTATCAATAATCATGAATACTATTCTACAGGTTTTGAATCGATTATTTATTCATGATAGTTATCACTTATCTATTAGAATGGATATTAAAATTGTCACAACCCCCTCCCAACAAATATGTCCCTTCTGAGCAGGCAATGGTGAAAGGGAGATAATGACCGCTGAGTCCCACCCCGAGTAGGCCCTGGAGTGGCGAGTAGCACTAAGGGTATGAGTTTTAACAAATACAGGAGGCATTACACTTTTTATTGTTTAAGATTGGGAAATAGGATGATTCAAACACCAAGAGGAAAAGGAACAAGTAAATGAAAATAAACCCAAACTAATCCCAGATGCATGTTTAAACAATTCAGAAACAAAGTACATGTTCAAGAAAACTCAAAAGTGTAATACCAAAAGAAACAAGAGTACATCAACTACAAAAACTCCAATTGTCCTGACTAGTAGGGTCCTGCACGGCCCTGGTAGTTCTCCAGGAAACCTGAATGTAAATGTAGGGTGAGAATACATGTATACATAGTAGGGAAACCAAAATATCTCATGCACAGGTGGGGAGACATCCTAATGTCTCATGAGAACAACAGAAGAAAACAAAACATAGCAAGGAATTCTATCCACTAAACCTCACCATCCACGCTCAAAATAAAAATAAAAACAATAGGTAGTAGTATATAAGAACAAGAGTATTGGGTACCCCGCACCATTTCCCCCACTAACTAGCTGATCTTCCTAACGGCGAATGTCCTGTAATAACCACACTTTTCCTGCCCACACACACCTGGGCCTCACAAACCACATATCCCGCCCGCACACACATGGGCCTCACAAACCACATATCCTACCCACACACACCTGGGTCTCATGAACCACATATCCCGCCCGCACACACCTAGGCCTCAGAAACCACATATCACATCCCCGCCCGAACAAACCTGGGCCTCATCCCGAATATTATTGGGAAAAGTAGACCTTCCCAATGAGACTTGGGCTAAAATCACACCAATCGAATCCTACCCGAATATTCTTGGGTGTATTTTTGCCTCAAGCCATCATAGCCTATATCTGTCCCGAAGAGTCTTTGGCTAAAATCACACCAATCGAAACCTACCCAAAGATTTATGGGTGCAAGGTTGCCTCAAGACATCACAACCTATGTAAGAAGGAGAAGGAAGGAGCTAGTAACTAAGGGGAAAACACTCTATATCATGAAATGGGAGTGTTCGACACTAAGTTATAAACATGGGTGGGGTGCGACAGAACATAAAGATACAGATACATATATGTATTCCAAACACACAGTCCAACCTATGGATTCTAAATAAGGAAATTGAGAATGTTCCTCAGCACTACTACTAGGAGGCATGCATACAATAATAAAACCCAACCCCATTTAGATTTTCAGGTTTCAAAATTATTAGATTATTAGTTCCTTAACTACTATGAAAATATCAAACCAGATCAAGAGTTTCCTAGAACAAAACCCTGCCAACCAAAATCAAGTTATATAGAACACAAGAAACACATAACCAACCTTTTTATCATCAATAAATCCCCATTGATTGTTCCCGTGTTTAATTCATTATCATTCCCCACAGTTCATTTATCATCTTTCCACTTTATTTTAATATCACCACTCATTACTGCAGCCCTTCTGCCACTATAACCACATCTCCACAACCGTATCACAAAATAAGGCTCGTGCCACATCATTTCCCAATTAATGAAATTTTCTGCAGCCCTGCTACCCATCCTATTTTTAAAAACCTAGGATTCAACCCCCCTTTTAACACACCACGTAACCAAACCAACACCCACATGTTGATTATTCCATTTTGTTCAACTGGGGAGATCACATAAGGGTTCAAGATATTCATTTAATCAGCCAACACTACGCGATTAACCAAATTCCATATTCCATAATGTTTCCATCCACAAAATGGTCTAGAAATATAGGGAAACATTTAATTGTGCAAGAAAAGGCCCCCAACGACTGTGATTTATAGTAGGCATAATCCTATTAAATTAACAACATAACAATAGGATAAGAAATAATAAACATAACAATATCCCCATCCCCGTTCATTATGCCAGTTATTATCTTCATTTAAACTAGTTCAACTATGTCTCGTGAAATAATGATGACACACATCCCGCATGACGCACAAATTAGAGATAATGAGGTTCAATCCCTACCTCAAAGGTTTTTTACAGAAACCACAACGGTCAAAGAACGCTCAAGGAACCCAGGTCGATTCTCCCAAACCCCGCCTTAGATATCTAAACCTAGAAAGATAATGACCAAGACTCATCATATTTGAAATCCTCACACTTAGATCTACCCATAACAAGAATAGAATTTAGAAACCGAGGGAAGGAATGAATAAGATCTAAGAAGATCTAGGAACCCAACAAGAACGATCACATACCTTGAGAAAACGGATTCGATTTGTGAAGAGAAGCCTCCAGATCAACTCCAAAACGCATGGGAGAGGATCTTCTACATCCAAGGAAGGGTAATCCCGAGTTATGGCCTATTAGGGGATTAAATGAACCATATAAAGGAAAAAGAGTTCAAATCCATAATTTTAGGATCTGACATTCCGTGCCTGCACGGTTAGTCCGCACGGTTTATCAACCCGTGCGCTAACCGTGCATTAGCTTCTATCTTGACAACAATCCTCGCACTATTAAGATGCACGGTTTGACAAGCTATGCGCCTCCCGTGTGGAGGATACTTCCTCCAACACCAACCTTGAATGGTTTGGCTGCACGGTTTGACAAACTGTGCAGCTCCTCTGCGAAGTCCATTACCCCTTTAGTATTCCTTAAAGGTCCACCCAGACACACCCCCAAGTCACCTTGATTTCTAGAAACACATCTTGCCCCACATTTTCACAAAGGAATGGACCGGAAAATTCTGGGCCATTACATCAGATACCTCTTAAAACATTCTCATCCTCGAGAATTAAAAACCAATCCATAAAAAAAGGTCCAAACAGCCACCCCACAAGATACCTCTCAGGGTTCTCATCATAACAGGTATCCAATCAACAACCCTAATCATATGTGTTAGGAATTTCTTCTCCTATGACGAGATATTATCCTCTTTAGGCGGTACTGACACACCTGCATGGGTTTAATCGCATCTGTATTAATGCATCCTGATTAAGAATTGGGTCTTCCCACTTCCATATATTAGTATTTTTCCAACATCCACTACCCCCAACACAGTACAACCAACACACTTCCCAAACACATGGCTTGGGGAATTAATTATCCCATGTCAAGATATTATCTACTTTAGGTGGCATTGAATCGCTCACATGGGTTCAATTGCATCTGCATTAGTGCATCTCTATTAAGGATCAAGTTTTTCCCCTTCCCAACACATTCGAACATGTTACACACTTCCAAAGAACAAGGGAACAAACTGACTCACAACCGACAAGCCACAAATTCCATATATCAAAGGTACATAGTATAACATCAAAACAAAGCTTAGAATAAAAAAGAAAAACACTAGTCAAAAAAAACTCTGGTACTAAGCGTGCACCTGAGCCTCGAGCTCCCAAGTGCTCTCGTCGAGACCGCCAAGCCTCCACAACACAAGAACCAAGGAGATGGTTCTTCCACGGAGCACCTTCTCTTTACTATCTTCGATTCTGACTGGTCATTCCTCGAAGGTCGCGTCATCTCCCTATATCTAACATTCCCTAGTCGATAACTTGAGAGTCATCATGTAAGTACAGATGAATCTCAGAGACGTGGAAGACGTCATGAACCTTCTCCAACTGAGGTGGTAGGGCCAGCTGATATTCCACCTTGATGACTCACCTCAGCACCTCGAATGGTCTAATGAACCTTGGGGAGAACTTACTCACCTTCCCAAACCTCCACTACCCACGTCACGAGGAATCCTTCAAGAACACATGATCTCTCACCATGACCTCTAGGGACCTCCTCCGACAATCATCATAAGACTTTTTTCGGTCTTGAGGCACTTTCATCCTCTCATGCACAAGATGGACTTTTTCCATGGTGCTCTATACTACCTTAGGCACAAGAGCACCTGTCTCACCAACCTCTTCCCATCAAATGGGTGAACAAAATGGTCTTCCATACAAACCATCTAATGGTTCCATGCCAATAGTTGAGTGGAATCTGTTGTTGTAGGAAAACTCTACTAAAGGAAAGTGTCGCACCCATGATCCTTCAAAATCCAGAATGCATGACCGCAACATTTCCTCCAACGTCTGGATAGTCTGTTCTATATGTCCATCAGTCTGGGGGTGGAAAGCTGTACTAAGGCATAGCTGGGTTCCAAAATTATGTTGTAACCCCCTCCAGACTTGTTAGGTAAACTGAGTATCCCGATCTGAGGTGATAGTATTTGTATATACATGAAAATGAACCACCTCGCATATAAACCTCTGTGATAAGGTACTCATCGGGCCCAACTCCGTAATTGCTAAGATGTGAGATGATTTCTTCTTTCGATCCACCACTATCCATATATCATAATAACCACCCTGAGATATAGGAAGTCCTGTAATGAAGTCCATTGAGATTTAATCACACATCCACTCAGGGACATCTAAGAGATGCAACAAACCACTGGGGACACGGTGTTCTTACATTACTTGCTGACACACTAGGCACATAGGCACAAAATATTCCCCAGCACGTTTCACCTCGGGCCACCAAAACATTTACCACAGGCCTTGTTACATTTTAGAAACTCCCATATATACCACCAAGGCTGAGCTATGGAACTCAAGGAGAACTCCCTCATGTATCGCCTCTGTAACAAACAACCTTCCATGAAAAAGCATCTGATTTTGGATGTCCTCTGACCATCCTTCTGGAGCATTTCCCTGATCGATACGATCCTGCATTACTTCTTCCTTGGATTCTCTCCACTGAGACTCTTCCACCTGCTGCAACAAGGAGGACTGCACCATCATCTGAAACAAATAGCCTATGACACCCTCTACCCTTGCATCCAAGTGCAATGCAGCAAACCCGCCCATCACCTTCCAAGAATCAGCGGATTGCTAAACCACATACTTATGCGACTTCCTGATCAAAGATTCATCCACAATGTTCCCCTTACCTTCAATGTAAGATATCTCGATGCTATAGTCTTGGAGAAACTCAACCAATATCCAATTCCGTAGGATCAGGTCACGCTGGGAGAAGATATAATGTAAGCTCTTCTGATCTGAGAAGACCACAAAGCGCTCCCTAAATAGGTAATGTCACCAAATCTTCAGTGTGAACACTACTTCTGCAAGCTCCATGTCATGGGTGGCATAGATATGCTCATGAGGGCATAACTTCCTAGACCCATAACAGATCACACCCTTCTTCTACATCGACATGAACCGCATACCAAGGACAGAAGCATCATAAAACACCTCATACCACAACCCTTCCTCTGTAAATCTAAGTACTGGAGTACTGACCAACTTCTTCTTCTGGTAGTTGAAAGATTTCTGGCACTGCTCTCTCTATAGGAAGACCTGGTCCTTCCTAGTCAAAGTTGTCAATGGAGCAGAAAATCGAGAGAAGTCCAAAATGAACCTCCGATAATAACCTGCCAGCCCCAGGAAACTACAAACTTCTTCCATGCTCTTGGGTGCTACCCAAGAAACAACTCTCTCCACCTTCGATGGGTCCACTGACACTCCATGCTGAGACACCACGTGCCCAAGGAAGTGTACTTCTTGCATCAAGAACTTACACTTCGACAATTTCCCATAAATTTGGGGGTGTCGATGGACTTCAAATACTACCCTGCGATTCTCATCATGCTCCTCCTTTGATATTGAGTAGATCAGGATTTCATCGACAAACACAACAATGAACCAGTCCAAAAAATCTCCGATGACCAAGTTTAAAAGTCCCATGAACATAGTTGGTGCATTCGTAAATCCAAATGGCATCATTACAAACTCGAAGTGCCCATACCTGCAACTGAAAGCCCTCTTCGAGATGTCACTATCCTTTACCCTATGCTGAGGATATCCAGATCCTAGATAAATCATAGAAAACCAACCTGCTCCCCTTAGCTGGTCGAAGAGATCATCTATCCATGGTAAGGGGTAACAGTTCTTGATCGTTACATGATTCAACCTTCGGTATTATATGTGTATCCTGAGACAACCATCTTCCCTCTTCACAAAAAAAAACAGGATACCCCCTTGGAAACACGCTGGTTCGAATAGAACCCTTCTCCATCAGATCATCAATCTGAATCTGGAACTCCTGAAACTCCGAAGGTGACATCTGATAAGGGTCCATCGAAATCGGATGGGCACCAGGTTGTAAGTCTATCCCGAACTCAACATCACGTCGGGGGGGGGGGGGGTAGAGCCACAACCTTATCTAGAAAATCATCAAGGAACTCCCCAACAACCTCTAGAACGTCCATCATCTCTGTATGAGATGAACCAATTGATAACCCGCCTAACAATAAAAGGGGAGGCTTCACATTCAGGCTTCCCACTAGATAGCTCCTATCGCCAACAAAAGATACACGCTTCCCATCCACGTCGGAGAACACAAATTTACTTCGGAAGTAGTTGATAATGGAACAAATAGAAAACAACAAGTAGATGCCTAGGATGAAATTGTATTGCTTCCTCTGTATGAAAATAACATCCCCACTAGATCAACGTGCTCCCAATGTCAGTCCACATCCACCAAAAACACGCGATATGCTGGTCTAACATCCAACTGCTGTACTCAGCACATGGGGTACGGAAAGTCACTCTAAGTCTAGACCCAATGCATGGGCTAGACTGGGTGAAACAAATGAGTGTGAATCTCCCGAATCGAACAAAGAAGAAACGAGAGTGCTGAACAAACAAACCATAATTTGCACCACCTCTTGTCCTACCGGAGCTGCCAACTCTACTGCATGCAAATGCCCATGCCTAGATCCCCTGCTTATCTGATGTCGACCACCTCCCCGACCATGCCATGTTGAAGGTCCCTGAGGAGCACCCTGAGGTCGGCCTCCTCCTACAAATTCTACCCACAGAGGACCAGGGTCCTGTTGCTGACTGCCTTCCCCTTCGACGAACCTGGTTGGATCAGCTCTCGTGGTACACCTCCCTGCGAGTGCATCCTCTATAAAAACATTTCCTTCTTTTGTATGGCCATGTACGCCAGAAGGCTGAACGCAGTGATAACATACTGGAGCGAAGGACGAAGAGCCTCCTCCAAACTTATCGCCTTAGACTCCTCATCCAGAAAGAGATCTAGGTTAAAGCATAGGAGACCCTTGAACTTGATCCCCAATTCTCGTACATACATACTCCACTGTTGGAGGGAGAGTAACTCCTGTGATTCTTCTACATTGATCATTGAAGAATGGAATTCCACTCGGAATTCATTCTTAATGTCAGCCCACTGAACCTCCGCCTCTGAGCTCTCCCTGAGGTAGAGTGTCCACCACTGACACGCAACACCTCCCAGTTGACTGACTGCTAGGGGAACCCATTACACCCTTGGAGTATGAATCAAAGTAAATGTTATCCCTAGTTATTCAAGTCACTCCTCCGTCTCCCTATCCGAAGTACTACCATCATACATTTTGAGGGTTTGTCTCGATAATGAACGGAGAGTCTTCTGCCACGGATCATCTTCATCTGCTCGGTCAATCATCAACTAATCGACCGCCTGAATCTGCTGGGCCAAGACTGTCTGAGTCACCCGGGGATGACGTCCAGGTGCAATAGATGTACGGTAAACAATGATCGCCTAAGCCCAAGTAGTAAGGAAATTTCTCATGGATTCATTTTATGACTTTGTTTCAATGTTTTTTCCCATAACACCCAAATCATGTAAAACACAAACATGATGATGCATGTACCTTCCCTAGGGTCTCTACCCTGCAATCAATGTAGTCTCACTTGGTCATTTGGTAGGCTCAGAGTCCTTGCATCAGATCACTGGGGCCCCTAAAATACCGTGTCATAGCCGGTCTTCCCTGGCCTATGTCACGCACCATGATCACCGAACATAGTTTCCCTACCATCCAATGCAATCCTCACTGTGCCTAAATCTAGAATCCATCCTATATCTCAACTATCACCTAGGATACCATTCTGTCATGACCCCCTCCCACCAAAGATGTCCCTTCTAAGCTGGAAATGGTAAAAGGGAGATAATGACCCCCCGAGTCCCGCCTCCTGTAGGCCTCGGTGTGGCGACTAGCACCAAGGGTATGAGTTTTCACAAATATGGGAGGCATTACCCTTTTTATTATTTAAGATCAGGAAATAGGATGAGTCAAACACCAAGAGAAAAATGAACAAGTAAATTAAAATAAACCCAAACAAATGCCACATGCATGTTTAAACAATTCTGAAACAAATTACAAGTACAAGAAAACTCAAAAGTGAAATTCCAAAAGAAACAAGACTACAACAACTACAAAAACACAAACTTTCCTGACTAGTAGAGTCCCGCACGGGCCTGGTATTCCTCCTGGAAACCTGAAAGTAAACATAGGGTGAGAATACAAGTATACTCAGTAGGGAAACCTAAAGCTCCCATGCACAGGTGGGGAGACATCCTAATGTCTCGTGATAACAATAAAAGAAACCAGAACCTAGTAAGGAATAATATCCACCCAAATCACCAGCCACAATCACCAAAAACACAAAAAAAACAGGTAGTAGTATATAATTACAAGAGTATTGGGTAACCCGAACCATTTCCCCCCACTAGATAGTTTCTCTTCCTAACGGAGAATGTCCTAACGCTACCACACTCTCCCTGCCTGCACACACTTGGGCCACACAAAGCACAAATACCACCAACACACACATGGGCCTCACAAACCACATATCCTGCCCGCGCACACCTAGCCCTCACCGCCCACATATCCCACCCACACAAACATGTGCCTCACAAACAACATATACCATCCCCTCCCAAACACACCTGGGCCTCATCCCGAAGATTCTTTGGAACAGTAGACCTGCCCGAAGTGTATTGGGCTAAATCACACCAATCAAAACATGCCTGAAGTGTCTTGGGCGTAAGGTCGCCTCAAGCCATCACAACAAATATCCTACCCAAAGAGTCTTGGGATAAAATCACACCAATCGAAACCTACCTGAGGAGTCTTAGGTGTACGGTCGCCTCAATCCGTCATAGCCTATGGAAGAAGGAGTAGGAAGGTGCTAGTAACTAAGGGGAAAACACCCTCTCCCATGAAATGGGAGTGTTCGGTACTAAGTTCCCAACATGGGTGGGGTGCACCAAAACATGATGATAAATATACATATATGTATACCAAACAAAAATCCCAACCTATGGCTTCTAAATAGAGAAACTGAGCACGTGCCTTGGAACTGATACTACGAAGAATGCATACAAAAAACAAACCCAACCACATTTATTTTTTCATTTTTCAAAATTATTAGATTATTAGTTCCATAAATATTGGGAAAATATCAAACCAGATAAAGAGTTTCGTTTAATAAACCATGACATCCACAAATCAAGTTAGATAGAACACAAGAAACAAAAAACCAACCTTTTTATCATCAATCAATACCCTTTGATATTTCCCGTGATTAATTCATTATCATTCCCCATAGTTCATTTATCAATATTCAAATTTATTTTAATATCACCACTCATTACTACAGCCATGCTACCACTATAACCACATCTCTACAACCGTATCACAAAACAAGGCTCGTACCACATCATTTACCCATTAATAACATTCACTGTAGCCCCTATGGTCATCCTATTCTTAAAAACCCAGGATTCACCCCCCCCCCCTTTCACACACCATGTAACCAAACCAAACCCCACATGTTCATTATTCCGTTTCGGTCAACTGGGGTGATCACACAAGGGTTCCAGATATTCATTTAATCACCCAACATTACGTGATTAACCAATTTCCATATTCCATAAGGTTTCCATCCACAAAAACGTTTAGAATGATAGGGAAACATTTAATTGCGGAAGCAAAGGCCCCCAACGACCATGATTCTCTGTAGGCATAAGCCTATTCAATTCACAACATAACAATAGGATAAACAATGATAAACATAACAACCTTCAATTCCCCATTCTTTATGCCAGATATTATCTTCATTTAAACTGGTTCAACTATGTCTCATGCAATCAAGAGGACACCCATCCCACATAATTCACAAATTAGAGAGACAAAGGTAAAATCCTTACCTCAAAGGTTTTTGATGGAAACCACAATGGTCAAAGAACGCTCAAGGAACCCGGGCCGATTCTCTGAAACCCCGCCTTTGATCTCTCCTCCTTGAAAGATAAAGACCAAGACACATCATATTCGACATCCACACACTTATATCTACCAATAACAGGCGTAGATTTTAGAAAATGTGGGAAGAGAAGGAGTAAATCTAAGAAGATCTATGAATCCAATAAGAACAGTCACATACCTTGAGAAACCGTCTTCGATTTCTGATGAGAAGCCTCTGGATCACCTCAAAAACACTTGGGAGAGGTTCTACTACCTCCAAGAAAAGGTAATCCCAAGTTATGGATGCATAGGGGCTTAAACAAACTGTTTAGGGGAAAAAGAGTTCTGATCCACAATTTTAGGATATAACTTTAAGTGCCTGCATGGTTAGTCCGCACGGTTTAACAAACTGTGCGCTAACCGTGAGTTTACATTTGTCTTGACAACAATCCTCGCTCGGTTAGGCTGCACGGGTTGACAAACCATGCACCTCCCATGCGAAGACAACTGCCTCCAACACCAACCTCGCACTGTTTGGCTGCACTGTTTGAAAAACCCTGAACCTCCCATGTAAAGGCCAGTACCCCTTGAGTTTTTCATAAAGGTCCACCCAAACGCACCCCCAAGTCAGCATGATTTCCCGAAACACCTATAGTCCCATATTTTCATAAAGGAATAGACCGGAGAGGTCCGAGCCATGAAAAAAATGGTATTAACTAAATTATAAAAATATATCTTTTAGACATAGGTATAAAATTAATTTTTCTATATAAATTTAAATCAAATTAATATATATTCTTATTTAAAATCAAGAAATCATTTTTTGGAAAACACATTTTATACACACAACAATGTTTAGCTTAATATATTAAAAAATCTGATCTTTGTGAATTATTGGAATTGTATTTATATATTATATAATCAATAAAATTTATAGCAATATTGTTATGTGTTTTCCTGAAAAGAGATAATATGAAAATCAATTTTATGCTTAAAAATATATATTTCTCTAAAAAGAAATTAGGTTCCTATTCTATGAACATAGAAGAATAATTAAATTTTGAAATATTTATACAAATTATTTTTGAATAAAAATAATAATTATTTAAATCATAATCTTACTAATTAATTAGGATGAACTTTTTAGGTTTTTGTTAAAATATTATATTTATGATAAATAGTGAAAATACTAGTTTTTATTATGAATTTCCATGAATTTTAAATGTTTTATAAATAATTTTAATGTGATAATGTGGATTTAAAAAAAATTCAATAATATTTCTATTAATTCTATTCAGGAAAATAGGATCATTTTTATATTTATTTTATGTAAACATACTTTTTTAACAATTGTACAGTTTTTCATTCAAAACACGCTTTCTCGATGTGTTTGTGGGAATATATTTAAATAATGATTTGAAATATTTTTAATAAAATTTTCAACAATATATTCTATATTTATATTCAATATTTTTTATTATCTACTATGTTTAGCGTAATTGTTTACCATAATGAATATTAAAGGATGTCATTAATATTTACCACGATTATGAAAAAAATTGATTACGAGCGGTTAAAAAAACATATCTCGGATTAAAATAACCAAAAAAGGTTCAAACACCCATTAAATGTCAATATTAGGAACATATAATTTCTTGTAACAATAATTTCCTATTTTGGAGGATTTTATTTGGGTAATAATTATGGTATACATTTTTCTTTTCAGAAATTTGAAAATGTGGGACTGATTCCACTTTTAAAAGGCCACCACTTATAATCATCACTTATGACATTTAAAATACTTTAGTTCCACCATGAACTTCCCAAATAAATTACTTCATTACATCCTTCCATCATATATTCCTTAATGGGTTCATAAATAAAAAATCTGTAGCTTTTTCATTCAAACCAAAACAATTTACTTGAATAACAGGTAGCTTCACAACTTGAGGGTATTATATTATTCATTCCTCAAAACAATTAAATTATTATTAAAATATAATGATAATATTACCTCAAAATATTCATTATTCATTGTTTTATAATTTTAATATATTTACCTAAATCGTTCTACTCTTCCACCAAATTTGTTATGGAATCATCTTCTGTGTCTATGTGTGGTGTACCAAATCTAAAACCGATATAATTATTTTTCCATCACAACCACACATGGTTATATATAATGACTGAATTATTATTTAAATAGGATATCTAAAATTTTATTATGATTATTGAATCATGATATCACATGTTCTTTCTTAAATATCATTGTCATGGAATATGACACGGTCGTTCAATTGTACGGATGACTACTGCCTAGTGAAATGATATGATTCATTAAAACATTACATATAATGTTATAAAGATTATTTTAATGGAAATATGTCATACATATGTTAAGAAATTATCATTTAATCGATATATATTTTTTAAATTGAATTTTCCCAGTCAAGATTTCTGAATCACTAAGAGGGGAGGTGTTAATTAGTGTTATATTTTTATTTTATGTTTCATTACTTTTAAATCAATATTTTCCTCCAATTAAATAGTTCATTCCCAATGTAAAATATTGAATATACTATTCTATTAGAAGATAGAAATTTAAATGGATCCATAATCAACTAGAATATCTATTTCATTGGTATGGTTTAGAAAAAATTTAATACTATATAATCCACTAAAAAATCTAATGATGTGGAATATAATGAGTTGTATATTTCCTTTCACTCATATATAACATTAATGAAATTCCAATATAATGTCTTCTTATCTTAGGAAAAAATTGTACAATTGAATGTTACAGTTCTCACTGTTAAGAATTCAAAAATATGATCGACCAAAACAATTCTTCTTTTTCCAACCTAGAAGCTTGTTGAAACTTCAATTAGTCTTCTCCAAAATATTGTGCTTTCTCCAAGAACATCATGTATAATCTATGAACTGAGTTACACTGCATAGTGTATTTTTGCAACAAAAATAATCTTCTTCTGAAAACTAGCTCTACTCTATGAACTATCACCATTCTGCATAACACCTCCATGTGTCACCTCCGTGTAAAGGCTCCTTGTTCCACCTTAGTGTAATGCCTATATATAGAATCCATGCCTTTTCTCTCATTACTATTGAATAATTTCAAAGATAAACAACATAATAGTATTACAGATAGAGGATCCAAATGTTTAGTGTCTTTGGAAAACTAGGACCAGACATAACAAATACAACATCAAGCATAAACAGTCATTTAATTTCTTCTTCTATAGCTTCTTAGGGGAACTTGTCCTCTCCTTAGTACATGTAGCCACTAGACGATATAAATCAAAAGGGGTGAGCTAGAAGCCCAGTAAGAGTATAGATAAGAACAATATATCATGGGGTGTGCATTATAATAACATTGGAAAAAGATCATTAACATGAGAGGAGCATAAATAAAATACTTATAATGTGGAAATGCATAAAAATGAAACACCATGTCTTGGTGGTTAACTACCACACATAATTGTGAACCAAGCTAGAATCTTGTTCAAAAATCATTTCAGATTTACTAATGGGATTCATCACTTTAACCAATTCATCAGAGCGCTATATAATTCTGGGTGCACCCATCACTTTTAAACATTCACATTGTGCAATATAATTCCGGGCACCCCCGTCACATCATTACATTATCATTTATCATGCTTTCCACAATGAACATATAACATAAATAAACATAATTAACCCATGAAAATTAATGGATTTTATCTCATAATAACACATTCATAAGCTTTGGGTTCCCAAAAGAAAGAGGGAATAACACACATGTTTCAAGAACCGTCCACTTTGAGTGAGAAGTAAAATGGGCGTTCTTAAAAGAAGAGTTCATTTAGAAAACATTTTGTTGGACATAAAAACCAGTGACAAACATATATATCCCATATAAGTAAAGGCAATGATGATGAAATGATCTTTGAGTAGTAACCATATCAAAAAATGGAGTGAAATAGGGAGAACCCGAAGGAAGAAAATTTGGTTCGAGATTTCCCCTTACCTTGTACTCGAATGCCTCATTCTCTTTAATGTCCTGTATAATGACATTATATTCATTAATAAGAAATTACAAAACCTTTTATACATAAATAGGGTTCATTCTAGTTTCATTGTGTCATATTATGTTCGTTTGGATGATTATAGAGCTTAAAAACATTGTTCAAGGATGTTCGTTTTTATGGTTTTCTTTTGTGGTTCACTTGTATTATTAAATTGATGTTCGGGTAGATCATGGGTAAACATCTAGAAATGATATTAAATGTTGTTAGGTATATTACAGGAGCTTGAATGATATTATAAAGAATTATATTAGATCAGTGTGGATGAATCATTAGATAAGAATTTAATGATGGTTATTTGGGTTAATTTGAGCGGTTTTTGGTTCACAACGAACTTGTTTTAACTTTTCACTTAGTAATATGGACATAGGTTATATCCAGAACGTAAAATAGAACATAATACATATAAAATATTCTGGTTCAACCATAAAAATGGTTTCATTACCATATTTTATGGTAGAAATGGAAGAAGAGAACATGTCGTTTTTGAAGGTGAAAAATTAACACCTCATGAACAACGTTCTATTTAATAAAATAAAAGGAAGAGAGAAAGGGGGTGGGGTGATATAATATCCCATTAGAATCATAAAATTACAGTGTATTTATAATACTAGATTTACAAAAAAAATTATGATTATAGGTGGGGATAGATCAAGAAAGGAAAATGAACTTGAAAGGAAATTAAAGGAGAAGAGGGAGGGAAATTACCTTTAGAATCATCCTCTTGAGAACCTCCTTAAGGGACTAAGCATGGTATTTTGATGAGACCAGAAGCTCTTCGACATGGGGGAGGGGCTAGGGAAGGTGTTTTTTCAGAGTTTAGAGAAGGCTTGGTGCTTGAGAGATGTGAGGAAAAGAGGGAGTAAAGGGTGACTTTTATAGTGGAGGGGAGAGGGGTTTCCATAATATAAAATTGATTAGTTTATTAATTTCACCTAAGACAAGGAATAGTGAGTGTTGGATGACCAATAATAGTAAATAAGGCATGTGATTTCGGGATTTGGGTGCTTAAATAACCTTTTATGTTAGTAATAGTGGGTTTTATTTAAAATGTATTTATATGCTAAATTAAAGTATTCTACTATTCACCAAAAATTCAAGTTTCACAGAAAAATCCCAAAAATTTACCGCAACCATTTTTCGACCTGTAGAATCCAAAAATGAAGTCCAGTTTTGAAAAATAATTTTCTAAATATTATTAATTTAATATTTAATTAAAATCATAATTTACTTAAAAAACAGTTTTTAAGATTAAAACTGATTTTATGGCGCTTTCAAAAATCACGCAGGCTCTTATAAAATTATCTAAATACTATAATAATTGATTCAATAATTTATAAATACATTCTATGGAGATAAATATTATTTTAAATTAATTAATTATTTCTAATTAATTATTTAAGACTTATAAAATACCAAAACCGTTTAATAAGGTCAAATTGTCACTTTCTAGGATATCTAAATTTTATATTATTATTCATAGGTAATGTTACTCTTATTTACTATTAATAAGGGACAAATTACTATTCATAATGGTAGGTTAATATTCATAAGGGTAGGTTTCTATTCACAAAAAAGTATTTATGATTCATTAGACTCCAAAAATCATCTTGAACACAACCGTGAATGTCAGATTTTTAAAATTCCAAACATAGGACTGACAAACTTATGTTTAAAGGTCACATATCACTTAGTAGTTCATTATTTTTTGTTTTCATGTTATTTTATGAAATAAATATGAGAAGGTAATTTTCCAATGAAAAACATTGGGCCATTACATTCTTCCCCCAATAAGAAATTTTGCCCTCGAAATTTAACTTTACACAAACAAGTGAGGGTACTTATCCTTCATTGCCTCTTCGGGTTCCCAAGTTACGTCCTCAAACTTATGGTTCTTCAAGAACACTTTGAAAAGATGGGTTTTCTTTTTGTGTAGAACCTTATTACTTAAGTCCAGAATCTTTACTGGCTGCTCTTCATAGGAGAGATCATCTTCCAGCTGCACCACCTTTGATTTCAATACATGTGAGGGGTCTAGTATGTACTTTCTCAGTTGTGATACATGAAAAACATCATGAACTTGAGCCATATTTGGTGGAAGTGCAAGCGGATAGGCCACAAAGTCTATTCGGTCAAGGATCTCAAAGGGGCCAATATATTTTGGGCTTATCATCCCTTTCTTCCTGAATCACATGAATCTCTTCCATGGAGATATTCAAAGAAAACATTTGTCTCCAACGTCGAACTCCAAGTCCTTTCGACAGTTGTCAGCATAGATCTTTTTTCGACATTGAGTAGCTTTGATGTGTTTCTGGATGACTTGAACCTTATCTGTCATCTCTTGAACAAGATCGGGTCCAAGCAGCTTTCTTTCTCCAACTTCATCCCAACAGGTTGGAATTCTAAATCACTTCCCATAAAGAGCTTCATACGGAGCCATCTGAATAATCGAGTGGAAGCTATTGTTGTATGAGAAATCAACCAATGGGAGATTCTAATCCCAACCACCTTTGAATTCAAGAGTGCAGGGTCTTAGAATATCTTCACGCATCTGAATAGTCCTTTAAGATTGGCCATCGGTTTGGGGGTGATAGGCCGTGCTGAAATTTAATTCAGCACTCAAAGCTTGTTGAAGGCTCCTCCAGAACCTAGATGTGATCCTTGGATCACGGTCTGAGACAATTGATAGTGGAACACTGTGCAGTCTCACCACTTACTTCACATACATCCTTGCAAGTTGTTCAAGTGATAGGTCTTCCCGAATAGAGATAAAATGGGCAGTGTTGGTGAGTCGATCAACAACAACACATATCACATTATTTCCCATTGACGTCTTCGGGAGACCCGTGACAAAGTCCATAGTAACATTTTCCCATTTCCACAAGGGTATAGTCAATGGATGCATCATACCTTTGGACTTTTGTAGCTCAGCATTATCTTTCTGACATACCAATAACCTTTATATATATTCCGCAATATCCTTCATCATGTTATCCCACCAGATGTGTTCTATGAGATCACGGTACATCTTGGTACTCCCAGGATGGATAGAGAAATTTTATCTATGTGCATTATCAAATATCTACTTCTTTATCTAGGACGATGAAGGCAGACAAAGTCGTGTTCCAAACCGAATCACACCATCATCGGTGATATGGAACTCTTGAAGCTTTATTTCCTTTAGTACATTCACCTTCTTTTGTATCTCCACATCATCCCCTTGTTCTTCCTTAATCTTCTCTTGGATGGATGGTTTCACAATCATTTGGGCAATGTAGGATGTATCCCATGCCTTTATGATTTCCAAATCCATCCTTTGTATATCCAAGAAGATAGGGTATTTCTCAATCTGCCACATGGAAAGAGTAGAATGTTCATTTCTGCTCAGAGCATTAGCTATATTGTTCAGCTTTCTAGGATGATAGTGAATAGAGCAATCGCAATCCTTGATTAGCTATAACCATCTATTTGGACGCATGTTGAGCTTTTTTTTGAATACATACTTTAGGCTCTTGTGGTCGGTATATATGTCACACTTGTCACCGTAAACGTAGTGCCGCCAGATTTTCAAGGCACAAATCACGGCTTCCAGCTCTAGATCATGCATCGGGTAGTTCTGCTCATGGATCTTCAACTATCGTGAGGCGTAGACTATCACTTTATCATTTTGCATGAGTACACAACCCAAGCCTTTGTTTGAAGTATCACTGTATATCACAAAACATTCTCCACTTTTCTGTAGTGTGAGTACAGGTGCAGTGGTCAGCCGTCTCTTTATCTCCTTGAAGCTTCGCTCACATTCTTCCATCCAGACATACTATACACCATTCCTTGTTATCTTAGTTAGCAGGCTTGAAAATCGTGAGATGTCTCTCAAAAAACATCGGTAGTACCCAGCTAATCCATGAAAACTACAGATTTCTGTGACACTAGAGGTCCTGGGCCATTCTTCATTCGCCTTTTTCTTTGAAGGGTCCACAGAGATTCCCTCACATGTGATCACATGTCCCAAGAACGTGACTTGATTCATCCAAAAGTCACACTTGCTGAACTTGGCATACAACTTCTCCTTTCTCAATGTCGCCAATACAGGTATTAGATGTTCTTCATGATCCTCCTTGCTCTTGGATTAGATGATAATATCATCAATAAACAGTACCAAAAATTTGTCTAGGTAATGTCTAAAGACACTATTCATCAAATCCATGAAGATTGCAGGGGCATAAGTATGCCCGATGGGCATCACCAAAAACTCATAGTCCCCATACCTTGTACGGAAGGTAGCCTTATGAATATCTTCCTTCTTCACCATTACTTGATGATATCCAGAATGAAGATCCACCTTTGAGAAGTATTGAGCTCCTCTTAACTGATCGAACAAGTCATCAATACTTGGGAGAGGATACCTGTTCTTTATGGTGATCTTGGTGAGTTCCCGATAATCGATACACATCCACATGGTTCCATCCTTATTCTTCACAAAGAGCACCGGCAAACCCCAAGGTGAAGAACTAGGGTGTATGAACCCTTTTTCCAGATTCTCTTGTAGCTGCTTATTTAACTCCTCCAGTTCGATAGGAGCCATCCTATAGGGACATTTCGAGATAGGATTAGCTCCATGTATGAGTTCAATTGAGAACTCTAAATCACGATCTGGGGGAATTCTGGGTAACTCTTTGGGAAATACATCGCTGTATTCCCTATCGATGGGTATTTACTAAAGGTTGTCATTTTTCTTCAACTCAACCATTTGGGTGACATATGCTTCTTCATAGGGAATAAATAACCACACCATTGAAGGATTTTTCAATGGAGATTCATGATCATCCTTAAATTTGTAGAGGAGCATGGGATGGTTCAGAATATGAAAAGATATTTCCTTTTCCCGACAGTTGATATGCGCTCTATATAAAGAGATCCAGTCTATTCCCATTATAGCATCGGATTCCACCAAGGGAAGTATTACGAGATTTTCTAGGAGAATCTCCACACATACGTCAACTGGAGAAGATTCAAACACTTGGGTTTCAATGATTTCACCACTTGGTGTTTTTACAGATATCTCTACTTCAAGGTTTCGGGGCTTCGATTCTATAGTTCTAGCAAACTTGCAAGATATAAAGGAATGCGTAGAACCAGATTCAAATAAGACTATTGCCATTCATGAGTGAATATGATGTGTACCATGCATGACTTCATTATCATGATCCACCTCCGCAGTAGTGATGACATAAGCCTTCCCTTGTTCCGCTGGCTTTGGTGGCTGCCGATGCTGATTTCCCTCGAGAGCTCGAGGTTTAGTGCAGTGGTTTTCATAGTTCCCTTGCTCCCTAAAGTTGTAGCATTGAACCACGAGTGGTTCTCTCTTTTCATCAGCTACATTATCCTTCATCTTTATGTCTTTTAGACACTCATGAGAATGGTTTCCTTATTTCCCACACATGAAGCATTTCCCTATCCCTTTGAGGTAGTTCTCATGGTGCAACTTCCCACATTTTTGGCATGTGGGTCATTGTGTTTTCTTCCCACCTTTGTCACTAGATCCACTGGATTGAATATCCATCATTCTTTTCTTATCAAAATAGCTATGGGACCATTCTCCAAACTCCATCTCCACTTTGAGAGAACATTGAACAACTTCTTCATAACTCCCAAAGTCTCGAATTGCAAGAGCCTTTAGAAGGTGTTGGTTTAATCCACTAAAGAAACTATGAATATTTCTATCATTATTGATAACAAAACCCAAAGCATACCTTGTGAGACTTGTGAAATTCGCTTCATAGGTTGGGAAATATTCTCCTTCTTTTTTTCTTGAGCTTTATGAATTCTATCATCATCTTCATGCGAAGATTTCGTGGAAAATACTTATTAAGATGAATTATCTTAATGTCTTCCCATTCCATCCCTTCAATTTCCTCCTTTGTCTGGGTGTTCTAAATCAAAGACCACCATTGATCGGCTTCTCCATATAGACGATAAACAGCTAGGGTCAGCTCCTCCATCTCAGAACATTGAAGAACAGAAAGGATCTTCTCCATGGAGTTGACCCACTGTTCCGCAACTAGTGGATCAGAAGATCCACAACTCGTCGGTAGTCGTTGTGGCATAAAAATTTTGATTGCTAGTTATTCCATATTTGGTGAAGGAAGAAGTTCCCCATTATTGTGGTTATTATTCATAACCTGAGATAATTGGGTAAGAAACACCATGATGTTTTGAACTCCACCTCCAAAATCATTGGGGATGTTGTTCAGGCAATAGTTGCATTGGCCCTCGCAAGAGTTGTTGGCCTGATTTCTCCTGGTTCCCAACATTTTCTAAAAAAGAAAAGGTTATAACAAAACATAAGTAAAAAATTAATGAATAACTTATTAATTTAAACAATTATACCAAAAACATAACATATGGGATCCCTAGGAAAATATTTTTGTGTGCATTTTCTAACTTAGTCTCATGATAATGGTTTTCTTTAGGGTTCACTAATCCTAATTTCCTAATTAACTAAACCTCCCTCTGATTACAACTATAGCATCCCTGCCATTTCTCTAATTACTATTACATCTTTTCAAAGATAAACAACATAATTGTATTACACATAGAGGATCCAAAGGTTTAGTGTCTTGGACAAACTAGGACCACACATAACAAATACAACATCAATCATAAACATTCATTTAATTTATTCTTCTATAACATCTTAGTGGAGCTTGTCCTCTCCTTAGTACATGTAGCCACCTGAGGATATACATCAAAATGGCTCAGCTAGTAGCCCAGTAAGAGGATATATAATAACAATATAGCATGGGTTTAGCATAATCATGACATAGGAAAATGATCATGAACATGAGAGGAGCATAAATAAATGACTTGTAATGTGGCAATGCATAAAAATGAAACATAATGTCTTAGTGGTTATCAACCACAAATTATTTTGAACCAAGATAGCATCTTTTTCACACATCATTTCATATTTACTCATGATATTCATCATTTTACCCAATGCATTGGAGTGCTATATAATTCTGGGCGCACCCATCACATCATAACATTATCATTTATCATGCTTGCCACAATGAACATATAACATAAATCAACATAATGAACCCATGAAAAGGAATGAGTCTCATCTCATAATAACACATTCATAATATTTGGGATCCCAAAAGAAAGATGAAATAACACACAGGTTTCAAGAATTGTTCACTTTGAGTGAAAAGTAAAATGGGCGTTCTTAAAAGAAGAGTGCTTTTGGAAAACATTTTGTTGGACATAAATACCAGTGACAAACATGTATATCCCATAAAAGTAAATGCAATGATGAAAAAATGATATTTGAGTAGTAACCATATGAAAAATTGAGTGAAAGTGGGAGAACCCGAAGAAAGAAAATTTGGTTCGAAATTTCCTCTTACCTTGTACTCGAATGCCTCCTTCTCTTTAATTCCTTTTATAATGACATTATATTCATTAATTAGAAATTCCATAACCTTTTATACATTAATAGGGTTCATTCTGGTTTCATTATGTCATATTATATTCCTTTGGATGACTTATAGAGCTTATAAACATTGATCGAGGATGTTCATTTTTATGGATTTATTTAGTGGTTCACTTGTATTATTAAATTGATGTTCGGGTAGATCATGGGTAAACATCCAGAAATGGTATTACAAGTTATAAGGTATATTATAGGAGCTTTAATTATTTTATAATTAATTATATTATCTCGATGTGGATGAATCATTAGATAAGAATTTAATGATGGCTATTTGGGTTAATTTGAGAGGTTTTTGGATCACAACGAACTTGATTTAACTTTTCACTTAGTAATATGGCCATAGGTTATTTCCAGAAAATAAAATAGAACATAATACATATACAATATTCTGGTTCAACCATAAAAATGGTTTCATGACCAGATTTGAAGGTAGAAATGGAAGAATAGAACATGTCGTTTTTGAAGGTGATAAATTTAACACCTCATGAACAAAGTTCTCTTTAAGAAAATAAAAGGAAGAGGGAAAGGGGGTGGGGTGATATAATATCAAATTAGAATCATAAAATTACTATATGTATAATACTAGAGTTACAAAACAATTTGGATGAATATAGGTGGGGGGAGATAAAGAAATTAACTTGAATTTGAAAGGAAATTAAAAGAGAAGAGGGAGGGAAATTACATTTAGAATCCTCCTCTTGAGAACCTCCTTAAGGGCCTAAACTTGGTCGTTTTATGAGTCCAGCATCTCTTGGACGTGGGGGAGGGTCTAGGGAAGGCTTTTGGGCAGAGTGTAGGTATGTCTTGGAGCTTGAGAGGTGTGAGGAAAAGAGGGAGTGAATGGTGGCTTTTATAGTGGAGGGGAGAGGGGTTTCCATAATATAAATTTGATTAGTTTATTAATTTCACCTATGACAAGAAATAGTGAGTCTTGGATGACCTATAATAGTAAATAAGTCATGTGAGTTCGGGATTTGTGTGCTTACATCACTTGGGATGTTACAAATAGTGGGGTTTAATTAAAATGTATTTATATGGTAAATTAAAGTATTCTACTATTCACCAAAATTCATGTTTCTCATAAAAATCCCCAAAATTACCCCAACAATTTTTCGATGTGTAGAATCCAAAAATTATGTCCATTTTTCAAAAATAAATTTCTAAATATTATTAATTTAATATGTAATTAAAATCATAATTTACTTTAAAAACATTTTTTATGATTAAAACGTCTTTTATGGCGCTTTCAAAAATTACGTAGGGTCTTATACAATTATCTAAAAACTATAATACATTGATTCAATAATTTATAAATAAATTTCAGGGAGATAAATATTCTTTTAAAATAATTAATTAATTATAATTATTTATTTATGATTTATAAAATACCAAAAACGTTTACTAAGATTAAATTGTCACTATCTAAGATATGTAAATTTTATTTTATTATTCATAGGTAATGTTACTCTTATTTATTATTCATAATATGATCATATTAGTATTCATAAGGGTAGGTTACTATTCATAAGGGTAGGTTATTATTCACAAAAATTATTTTTGTTTCATTATACTCCAAAAATCATATTGAACACAACCGTGTATGCCAGATTTTTAAAATTCCAAACATAGGAGTGACAAAATTATATTTAAAGGTCACTTATCACATAGTAGTTCATTATTTTATGTTTTCATGTTATTTTATGACATAAATATAAGATGGGAATTTTCCATTGAAAATATTTGGGTCGTTACACTATATGTACCACTTTTTTGTACCATCTATGCATATTTCAAATGCTTGTTGTCTTTTCATACCACTTCCATGTACCATCTTCACATAACACTTCCACATACCACCTCTGCATACCGCTTCCATGTACTCCATCAAATTCAGCAGAATTCTGTCATCCATGGGCTTCTTCTTCCATTCCTAAAATCCATTTCTTTATTTGTGGATAACAACATCCTTCATAGAATCGTTCCTCAAATAACATCTACACATCAGGGAATTATCCATCATGAACTCTTATAGTATTAGAAAAATTCATCCTTGTATTGATGATATGATATTCTGAAAATATCACTACAATAATTATGGAATAAAGGTTCTTATACTTATGAATATATATTGTAAAATATCACTAAAAATATTTACCAAATTATTCCACATGGCATAGTCTTCATTGACTTCCATAGAAATCTCACAAAACATTTTCCCTATTCCATCCACTTACTACCTTTTTGCCTTCATGAAAGGCTAAATAACTACCTCCATTTTGTGAATGAAAACCTTCTCCATATACTAATGAACTCCCGTAAAATGAAAACCTCTTGTGAACCCTGATCCACCCACAAACTGTTTCTCATACACGGTTTGTATACTATATATCGATGCCATCTGGATTATTAAAAAACAAATGATTTCATCTTGAACCTTATCATTCATGATATATAGTATTTTATTGATCACCTTTAGCATCATTTGATTTTCCTAGTAATTTGTTGTAACATCCCTATCTTTAATAAAAATATTTCTTTCCAATCTAACCTGAACATAATGTTTTTTTATTTTCTCCCCCATTTCAAAACAAGGATTTCCTCAGATGTTGTCCAGAAATCATATCAAATTATTGAAACAAAAATCATCAAAGAGTCATCATATTTACTAAGTCTTTAATTATGTGAATTGAAAAAACATTTTTGAAAAAAATGAAAACACTCTTGAAAAAAACATTTTCTTAAATATAAAAACATCTTCATTCATCTTTTTCACAACATATATAATTATTTTATGTCCACAATGTAATGGATGCAGTGTTCATGAATATGTAATTTCTACCTTCTCCTAGAATAGTGAATTTGTTTTTATACATATAACTATTTCAGATTTATATAAAATCATATAAATAATATTTATAATATTTGTACAATTGATAAAAATAATGAAATTATTTTATTTTGGTCAAATTAATATTTCAAAAAAAATTTAAAACAAAAAATTATGAAAGAGTAGATATTTCCTGATATGTGAATTTAACATCAGATTTATAATAAATAGATAATATTAGTTAATAATAAAATTTTATATTTTATTATTAAAAATATATGTATCATTATGTAGTATATTTGTAATAATACTTTTTTTGTATAGGGTATTATAATATATATGGTGGAAGTTGAGACTTATGTTAATTGATTTCTATTCTCTCTTTTATTCGATCGAGACATATTTAAATTCACCACTCATTTCATTTTTGTGGAGTATATAATTTCCTCATATGATTTAATTCCATGAATATCATTATTTGTAATATATTTAATATTTAATATAATGTAAATCGTTATTGGCACTATGTATTAAAAAAATTTCTAAAGTGACAATGGATTTCTATCACACTATTATTTTCTAATGACTCAAATTCGATATTCACCACATTTTTTTTACATGTGGAATATATACTGGCCATGAATTTATTTTATGGTGATTCTCTTTAAAATTATTATGATCTAAAAACAAGTTTTTTATCACTATTTATTTTGGATTATACATCAAAATTTACCAAAGTGGGAATATAATTTTTTTAAATTACCTTCTTCTGGAAAAAAGTTATCTTATAGAAATATATTATTCTATGAGATATGAAAATTTCCCTCAAAATGTTATATAATGAGTATATTTTTGTCATGATATTATATGATTCTTTTTGTGATGTTCTTTCATGAGTAATATGTTTCAATTTTACCAAATTTGTATGAGTTTTTTTACAATTTCCTAATTTTTCAAGACTGTCTATGATTAGGAATCCAATGACAAAATGTATGATATATCTCCTAAGAAATATTTTAAGATTATTATATTATATTTATTTTTATATTATACATTTTTTCCATTAAAATTATACTCTTTATTTACTGATGAGTTTGAAGTAATGTTTGTAATAAATCTCATATTTATTTCTCCCTTTGATCAAAACACCTTTTTATTTTAAAACTATTTTTAATTATAAGGTATTCAAAAATATTTTCAAAACCAATAAAATTATTTACTGTGTAATGTTTTACACCTAATTTTATTTTTTAAACATTTAACTGAACAGAATCATCTTTTATTTTTTAAAAGCATGTTTTTATTTTACTAGATAATTGATTGTGTTATTTGTTTTATATTTTAAGAAGAAAAACATTTCATAATGACATGACCATTTTTTTATAAAATATTTCATTATATGTTTTATAGGTTATTTTAAAATAATTTTTTATTCAATATATTTTTATGTTTTATGAAGTAGTTTTTATAATAAAAATGATATTTTATAGAAAAAAAATGTAAAAAATTATTCATCCATTATATGTTTTTATGGTAATTGTTAAAAAAATTTATTTTGAATGTTATTAACATTTTACAAATTTTATCTCAAATAATAGGAAATGTTTTTTTTAAAAAAAATTTAAGTATTTTTGAATATTGCATTATATTTTATTGATGTTTATTTTTTAGGATATGTTTTTTTAAATGATTTTATTTTGAATAGTATTTTTTAATTAGAATGGTTATTTTCCTCTATAAATGTTATAGTGATAATTACACAATATAATATATTTTGCATATTTCATTAAGATAAATGTATTTTTCAAATGATTAATGGTTCAATAAAATTTATTAATTTTAAAAAAATATATTCCACATGAAAGTTTTGATATTATTTTTTATGATTCGATAAATATTTTGAGGATTATTTTAAATGAAAAGAATTTTCAAAATTTTTATTGTTTTAAAAATTATATAATATAATAGTATATTTTCCACAAGAGAAGTTCTTATTTATTATATATTTTTTATATGTTTCCAATTTTTATTTTCAATGAATATTATTTACAAAAAATGTCATATTATTCAAATTTAAAAAGTGATTTTCTAGAAATTTCATATTTCTCGACATATGATCCTTTTTTGTTTTATTTAAAAATTACTATCCATCAATGATTATAGTCATTTTGGATACTTATTCCTTATAGGGTTTATAATCCTAGTATAAAATTCATATTCTTTCTCTGTATGGTTTATTTTTATGATGAAATAATTATTATGATACCCACTTCGTTTTTTGTCAAAGACACCTTGATTTAATTCTTATAAAACCTATTATTTTTCCATTGGTTATATAATAATTTTATATCCATTAAAGAAAATTCTATTTTCTATTGGATATATCATGGCAGTGTTTTTATGAAGAAACATCATTTTACATGGGTTATAACATGATATAATTCTTATGAATCATGTACCTTTTCCCATGGTATATACTATAATGAAATTATTAAATAAATATGAAGATATTTATATCCCAAATGTTTTTATATTATAAAATTTTAATGAAAGTCCTTTCTTTTTAGGGGTTCTAATATAATCAATGTTTTATGATTATGTAGAAAACTGGTGGATTGCTTTATTAATCTGATGGGTGGGGACTATATCTCCATTAAATTAATTTAGCAATGATTAATAATACATGATCAAAATGATTACATGATTGGTTATTCCAAACCTGAAATTGGTTACATGACTAGTTATCCTAAGTCTAATACATGTATGCAGGTGGTTAGTCTACATCAAACATGTTAATAATGTATTTGTGGGTAGCCATGAAAAAATATTTTCTACCTTTATATATATGAAACAAATATATTTCATATGATCCCTAATATGTGGGGTACGGTTTTCATATGTTATTATCATTTACTAAAACTCATATATTTATTTTATTTTTATGTATCTCTCTTTTCTATATATACTAAGAAACTAAGATCACCCTTTTATTTGTTTCATTTTCCTTTTCTAAAAATAATTGTTTTACGTAGGATATGTTTATGATGAGTACTAAAGTGGAATATATTTATAGGATATTTTTATGATATATCACCAAATTATAATATTGTTTAACTAGTATCTAGTAAAATTAAACTATTAGTTTTCCCATTCATGTGATTCTTTATTGTATTTAATATTAATTGAACAAATGTAATATATATGTATGAAAATCATGGTTGTATATAGTTGGTATCAAAGAAAATGTAAAGAATTTGAACCTTGGGAACACTCATGTCTGTGAAATGGATGATGTATGACTCCAAACCAATGTGATTCATGGTAAAAGGGATGCCACTGGGGATGGTGTTGTGTGTCTCCCATAAGATGTATTCACTCATTAAATGACCTTATATTTATCAATTATTGTCCGATGGAATTAATTTTTTGATTCTATAGTTGGTATCAAATGAAAGGATCAATTTTCCTTTGGGGTCTAGGATGAGAAAACAATGAAGATATCCTTATGGATATTACTAATGGTATATCTAGGGGTACATTAATGTATAATTACCAAGATGATTAAATTTATATAAAAATATACTATAATGTTGATGAAGGATTCAGTGATACTGCAAGTGTATGTTGAATTTTCAGATAGGTACATAGTTGTAAAAAATATTAAAAGTTTTCATTTAGATGGTTATGATCATAAACTAGTGCATGTAAATTGGCCATGTTGTATACATGATTAGACATTACAAATGGATATGAATTGGAAAATCATAAACACTTTACAAACCATCATGAATAAATAATGTAGATTGGGGCCATTAATGACCTATTTTATTCCAATGGTTTCATAGAATCATAACATGGTTCTATGATTTAATGAATCTATAAGTAATATTTCATTTTTATATGGTTTCCCACTATGATTATTGTTACTCACAATATTTTTAGTTGATTTTTTAAATGGTGTGAAACAAAGCAGATAGATTAGTAATGAATGTGATAGAAAATATTTTGATCAACAACCAAATTGGATGGTGACTATAGTGAAGGATATTTTTTTTATCAATAATAATTTATCTGGCTAATTGATATAAAATATGAACCTTCATTAAATTTTGAATTCACCAATGATGTGTTGGATATAGTAAATTTATATTTTTGGTGGTGGATACCATAGTGGAATGAATAATTTGTTTTCAATATGCCATGAATGTGAAAAGTTTTTTTTATTATAAAGTATTAAAATAAATAATAATTTATTTATGTATGGTGAAGGAAATAATGTTAGCTATTGCTAAATGAAAAATGAAAAATTCCATTAACACAATGAAAGAGAATAATGGTATTCACATATAATCATATATTGTTAAATTAAATTAATGCCTAATTTATGGGAATTATAAAATTTTTTTCCATGGGAGAGTGATCATGATGTGGGACAACAAGGTTGTTCATTTTAATGTATACTTAATTATGATTAAGATAAAAAAATACATATGGGTGGATATAGGTATTGTGGAGTAAGCTGGTGAATCTGTTTTAATGATTAAAAAATAAAATATAATTATTAAACTGTTGATGTATTAGAATAAAAGAATTATTCAATATATAATTACTTTTTATTATAATATTTTTTGTTTTATTATAATAATATTTTTTTATAATAATGAAAAATTATTTAACATAAAGGTGAAATATGATGACACACAATTATTTGTCAAATTACAACAATAATATATTCCTATTGTTTTGATAATATTTTTGGGAAAAATAGATGATAGATATTTATGATGTAAATGGGATAGTAATGATTAAATTTGAACTAATAAATAATTTCTGTAAAAGTGATTTACGTTATCAATGATGAATTTTTTGGTATTTTTTGATTTAAGTATATTATCAAATAATATTTTATTCGTTTAATGTATATAAAAGGATATATCTTTTCAAAATGTTTTAATTTTAATTATGGTTATCATCATATTTCTATAGAATACATAATGAAGATATTTGCCTGATTGTTTTGTGAAACTTATGAGCTACATAATGTTGTTTGGGAGATTAATGAAATGTTTTGTTAGAAAATTTAGTTTCCTAGTTTCTAATGATATGGATTTTAATATTTTGTATGTGTAATATTGTTAACCATTTATTAACTGTGATAAGTTGAAATTTGGAAAAGGTATTGAAGATAATAATAAAATTTCACAAAATGAAGAGTTGATCATATTTGATAACAAGTACTCCCCATTTTTATAACTAGATATAGAATAAATGGCATGTCATTCATTTTGGAACCATGGTATCTATTAGTAATTCAGGAATACAAAAATTAGACTTCCTATATTAGAGTAAGGTTTGTCAAGGAAATTAATTGAAGCACATCCATATGATTAAATTTACTATAAAACAAGTTATTAATAAGAACAAAATATTTTGGTCCCTTTTAGTTTCATGATCATATTGGAAGACTATTTTTCCATTTTTTTCTTCCACCAATCCTTTATTAGGTACATGATACGTTCCCTATATCTGTCTATAGAATGTATGATTGGCTAAAATAATATATATTTTTTCATATCATTCAGTTAAGTATTTTCAATTATTAAAAAAATAATTGACATAGTATATGTTTATTATTTTAGAAGTTATGCTTTCAATGTTTCAATAGAGAAATTGACAGAAACTAGAACAATTTCCAATCAAATGTTGTGAAACAAAATAATTTTTCATGTATTAAACTATTACAACAAGATTCAAGTCATGATGTAATTTTTGATAGATATCATTAAAACAAAATGTAAAAAATACATTACACGATTAGAGTTACCGATACACGTCATGAACTCTTTGGAAAAGAAACTCAATTTAACGATAATTTTTTAAGGAGGTTGCATTTGGTGTGTCTCAAATACTTGATGTGAAAGGTGTCAAATTTTCAAATCGTGGATGATATACGTGAGAGATATGTGTACATTCCATAACCATGGAAGAATACATGGAACATAATTACACAAAATGAATTCCCATTATATGTCATGTAATTTTTTAACTATAAATAATGTTTCAAGGAACTAGATTTGAGAGAAATCTAGATTGTATAACATTTCATCTATTATTCCTTTTTGATTTACCCTTCCCTAAAATCTAAATTTCATAGTCTCTTTTTATTTATTTACTTCAACATGAGAAATGTGATTTTTTTCAATCAATTTTCTTCGTGTGTTTTTACATTATCGACATCGTACACAAAATATTTTTGAAACATTCCTGGAATTCATTTTCTCACATAATTAATGTAATTACATTGATAAATTTTGTTTTATATTGGAATTATTATTCATAATTGAATTCTAGAAGTGAATCCTTTCCTTTTGTTCAATCACAAAAATTCAATTATTTCTAGCATGTTGACTATGGGTTTGAATCTTCATTTACTTTTGTTCAATCCAACCTATTGTTTCTAAACAACCTAATCTATGGATCGAGAGTATGAGAATCTAAAATCAATAAAAATTAAATTCTTTTGTTTTCATCCTTAGGTGTTAGTAATAAGGATAAAAAAAAGTTTTTCAATCCAATTTTTTCAAACATCCCAGACCACATGATATTTGGGTGACATATCCTCTCTCAATTGGAGTAGATTATGCTAAAATCAATAGACTAATATGAATTATACCTTAAATCCTTGGTTAATGTATCTTGGATGTCACTATTTTATGATCCAAAAATAGATACATGTAAGGTTGAAGAACTTGATTTTACCATAGTCAACTGGCTACCAACACCTACTTCACATCCTAAAAATTATTATCCTTCCATGTTGGAATTAAGATCATATTTTCAATAGATCATTGATAATGAACTCCATCCCTATCTTATTTCGGATTTATGCGATCAATCCTCTAGAACTTTTTTTCCTAATTTGAAACAATTTTAATGGAATACTTCACCAATGTATTTCCAACAATATGTTTCCTTTAACAACATAACTCCCCATATGATCGACCTTCTACATTCACTATACTACACAGATGTAGCTAGTGATGTTTGGGATACAAATAATTCTAATATTACCAAATCATGGACACGTTTACAATGGGTGTGGGTGTTTCAAACTTTTTCTCCATTTCCAAAGATCGAAAGATGTTCTATGCACATACAAATATATAGAATAGACTTGGTATTACCTTTCCCTAACCCTATTTAGTTATTTCTCTTTTTTATGACACCATTGTGTCTATGTTCTTGTAGAATAGACCACGTACTAGGTCATTTCAACTAGTACATAAATCCTTGAAAGAGGAGAACCATTATCCTTTGATCCCTAGAATGAATGATTACTCTTTCCATTCCTCCATTTGAACATGTATGACTATAACAATATATTGGGACACAACCCACCTAAACCTCCTTCTATGTAACAAATTATTCAGGAAGAGCATCTAGTATGACAAGAGAAAAAAATCATGGATAATATATTTCCATCAATCCATTGGTTTAATCCATGCATATTGTCTCATTATATCCAATACCATAACATTGATAAAAAAATCAAGGACTCATTCAATTTATCAAGAACATGGTGTAGTTTGATGACTTCCATGTGAATACGTCCATGACTATATCAATAACACCCTAGAAGTATGTGTTACCTTTTACAATAAAGGACTATCGTTAGATGAAATTAGAATTCTCTTCATCCTAGTCTATCTGTGAGACTGAGTGATGGAATGGCTTAAATGTCAAGAACCTGAGTCAATCATGCATTGTGACGATATATCAAAGGTGTTTCCAAAAAAATACATCCCACCCTATAGACTCTGAAGATGAAAAACATCATTTATAATTTCACTCAGATATATAGATAGTCTAAATGGGAATTATGGGATAGATTTAAGTAACTGATGAGGAAGTTCCCACATAATTGGCTATAAATGTGGATCTAGCTTCAAAATATATATCATGTTCTTCGTCCAACCACCCACAATATTGTTGATGTAGAAGAATATCATTTATTGATATTAAAATCACCTAAAGCCGAAATAACCACATTGTATATAGTCTCTCACAACAGCATTCTATTGAAGAGTGATTGTGGTCTACCTCAAAGTGGTATCCACCAAGTGGATAAGTACACAAGACTAATGGAATATATTGAAGCACTCACAAAGAATCTAGAATCATTTCAACTACCCACTACAACACCACCTCATTCTCTTTTAATGGAGATACAATCATATGAAATTTTCGGTGGCCCACACATGTACCAAGGTTGAAATGTAGTAGGTTATTAACCACAAGCTCAATATCGTAATTACATCGATTACAATAAGCTGAACCAACCATTCCAACAGTAGTAGTAATATTATCAACCGTAGACAACTCAAAAACCCTCTCAAAGTAACCAGGTTATTATCTACAGAGAATTGGAAAAGAATAAATTCATAATCATAAAAAATAATTATAATCCACCCATTAACCCTATAATGGGACCAAAACAACATGTGAAATAATAACCATTCCCTCAGTGAGAAAATCAATAGTAAGAACCATCTCAACTAAAGCCTCAACAACAAACTACTCATCTTAATAATCACTTAGAGACCCTATTAGATACTTTTGTTTTAAAAGCATACCAATTAATGGATACTCAATAGAAAAAGAAGAAAAACAAAAAAGCTACTTTTCACTACCTCAATTTTTAGATGGGTCATATCCAAAAGACTCTATTATACATATTTCTAGGTACTCTACCTGGTAACACAATTTCATGTCCTAGGTAAGAATCTATGAAATTAGTTCTAGGAGGTGTAAAAATAATATATTTTAAAAAACATGTTGAAATTGATGTAGGAAAAAATAATGAACATAAAAAACATTCTCCTGTTTAAGATGGATATGTTGACAGGACCGCACTTGTTATACGTAAGGAGGCATCACTAACATCAAAAACCCAAACATCAGATCAACCAAAATTGTACGTTTATGTTTATCCACCACCATAAACATCACCTCTTCCATTTACATAAAAAGAAATAAAATTCTAGAAGGAGGCACAATAAAATATGTTTTTAGAAATTTTCAATAAATATTATATCAAGATACCATTTTCATAGGGCATTTCTCAAATACCAGTTTATGAATAATTGACTAAGGGTCAACATTACAATAAAATTCAAATGGATGATCGGGTTGTCTTATCTTGTAATGAATAATGATATACACTTTTTTAATCGAAATCTCAGAAAATATGAGTGACCCTTTATGTTTTTCAATCCCAATTTCTTTTGGAGGGAGTAAATTTGTATGTGATCTGTAGGATCTCAGAGGAAGAATCAACATAATTCCATAAATTTTATATCGCATATTTGTATATTAATAGCATAAAACAACTTTAGTATCTCTAAAAATAGCCGACCGAATAGTAAATTATCCAAGAAGAATTATTGATGAAGTTCTATTCTAATTTCAAAATTAAACTTATAATAATACTTCTTATTTCTATACATGTAAGAAGATGTTGACATCCCCATTATTCATGGAAGACCATTCTAAGTCATACGAAATTCCCTATAAGAAGTAAATCAGTGGTGTATAATCATTTTATTCATTGAAGAATAGTTAGTTTTAATCATCGTAAAGTAGGATTATGAAAATGTTGATGCCATTGATTGTATCATCATATACTTTAGACACAAAATTAAATGAGTACATGTCTATAGAATATGGATGTGAGGAATCACTCCCTAATGCTGAATTAGAATATGTGTTTTAAGAAGTTAGCTTCAATTAACCTCTCACAAGGGATACCTATCAACCATTCACACCATCGATCATTTAACCACTAACAAATGAGTTGAAACCTAAACCCAGTACTATATTTAATTCATACGTAGGAGCATAATCATATCTATCAGTAATCATCAACACTTAACATTCACATTCACTAGATGAAAAATTGGATGATGTCATAAAAAGATACAAAGAGTTAATTTCACAAGTAGTAGATAACATTAAATGAATCACCCTCTCTCTGTGTACCCAATAAATTATACTTTTGGAAGATCCAAAACCTAATCATCAACCTCAATAGAGGCACACTCCACCAATATAGGTTATTAAAAAAGTAGTACTGAAACTTCAAGATGATGGTATAATATTTTCAATATTTGATTGTGAGTGGGTCATCCCGCAATAAGAATTTCCCAATATAGTTGGACTCATAGAGGAGAAAAATAATGAAAATTAATTGATATCATCATGCATAATCACTGTATGTAGATTTTTCATGGATTACAGAAGATTAAATGGTTAAACATAAAAATATCATTTTCTTTTCTCCGTTATGGATAAAATGTGGGAACGCCTTTCGTGACATGATATTTATTTTTTTGGACAAATATATAGTATACAATATGATTTAATATGACCATGATGATTAATCAAAAACCATAATAACATGTCCATTTGTCACTTTTGGCTATAGGAACATGTCATTCGGAATGTGACATTTTATAATAAGTTTTCAAAAATGAATGCCACATATTTTTTAAGATATTGAAGAATAATTGTTATAAATATTCATGGATGGATTCTCAATTTATAGATGATAATTACATGATTACATAAGAAATAAAATGTTTTTCTTATTACATTGTGAATAGAAATGGATATTCTTGAAATTTGAAAAATGCAATGTTATTAATCAAGGGGGGATAGTTCTCGGACAGAAAATTTCTCAATATGGTATAGAAAGTTTTCACGAAAAGACTAAGGACATCAATGACTTATCAAAATCCCCAATAGTTAAGGGTATATTAATAATTTTTGGGCTTGATGGATTCTACATGGGATTTGGAAAAAATTTATGAATGTTTCCCACCCCTTGACACACTTATTATCAATGGAAGTTGCCTTTGAATTAACAGAAAAATGTCATTGAGCATTGAATACATTTATGAAAATCCTGATAAGATCCAATGTAATTATTTCCCCTATTTGAAACTACTGATTGATTAAATTTATTTCCCCATCTACTATGAAAGCCTCCTATTAAATAAAGCTCATGTAAACTACAAATCTATAGAGAATGAACTCTAAGAAGTGGTGTATGCTTTCAAAATTTTTATTCCTATTTTATTTTATGCATGGTGACTTATCATACTAATCATGTTGCCCCAAGGTATTTAATAACAATGAATGATGTGAGGAAAAGGGAAATATGGTTGAACCTCCTACTTTAGAAATATTATATTTTCATAAAATATACTAAAAAAATGGAAAATGTGATATCTAAACATTTATCTAGACTCCTTCTATTAATAATCAAGGGTGACGATGATCCTGAATTCATAGTCGATTTTCCTAACAAACCAATTTTCATCTTAATTTCCTACCAATGGTTCTAAAATATTACTAATAATCTCATCATGGAACTTTTACATCCTGACCTCTCATATAAATAGTGTAGGTGATTTTTCAGTGAAGAAAAACATTATTATACTGAGGAACCAAAAAAGTTCATGAGATGCACTAATGGATTCCAGTGTTGTTTCAATACTAAAAATTATATCCAAAATGTGATAAAAATGTGTCATACATTACCAAATGGAAGAAATATTGGACTCAAGTACACAGAAGAAATAATTATACACTGTGTAACTTTCTAGCCCATGCTTCATCATGATGAATGTGAATTCTACCAAAGGTGTGATATGTCCTCGCAAACTGGGACCATTGGGAAAAGTAATGAAATTAATAAAAACCCAATCATGTATGTCAAAGTGTTTGATGTGTTGGTAATATTCAGTATAGTTACATTTCCTAATCCAATTGTATAAATAATATATTCTTTTTTTCATTTACTATGTCTCATAATTGGTAGAACCAAAAGCCACATCAGATGACACGTCAAATGTTGTCATGAATTTTTTTTAAAATAATGTTTTCTGAAGATTTTTATTTCCATCATTTGTCATTAGATATTGTAGAATATATTTTAACAATTAATTTATTATAGGATGTTTGGAAATGTATGGAATCCACAATAACAACGGAGCTCTCTACCACCCACAAACAATATATCAAGTAGAATTTCCAATCGTGATATCAAAAAAAGAGTACAGAAGATAGTGAACCCACATCGAGGTGACTATAGATTGATGTTGGATATCATACTATGGTTTTAAATTACATCATAGAAAAAACCAATTATTTTATAATATTTCAAGTTGGTTTATGAGAAATTGTGTCATCTTTCATTTGAACTAGTGAATCACTCATATTTGGTAATTAAGAATCAAAATTTGGAATCTAAGAAAAATTTAGAAGATCTAATTCTTCAAATTAAGGAATTTGATGAAATCAGTAAGTATTCATATGAAAATTAAAATAACTAAAAATTAAGAACTATGGAATGCAATGATCAAGACATTTAAATCTACAACTATATTCTAGGAAATAACCCCCCCCCCTTTTAACTCTAGATTGAAACTATTCCTTTGGAAACTAAAATCTAAATGGTTCCTCCCTTTTGATGTCATTCTTATTTTTTCCTATATGACCATCGAAATTCCGAGGGCGGGTGGACAAACTTTCATATATAATGTTAAATTGTTGAAATCATTGAATAATCCATCTATGAATGTGGATTCATCATACTTATGTTAATATAATCGTCAGTAGAGTGATTATGTGGAAGTTAAAGGAAGCACCGACTATGAGGAATCCCATGGTAGGGAATGGATTACCTAGATTATATTGGAATAATAATAGAAAATAATTATATTGTCCAAGATATAGAGGGTGGGGTTTGAAAATAATATGAGCTATAAAAGATAATTACACATCGTGTGACCTAGTTACATGACATGTACCTTTCTATCAAAAATTTCAACAAATCTATAATAAAAAAATGTGAAAAAACATTACACATCATGTAATACATTGGACCCATTTAAAAAAATTATCATGAATCTTAGTTTCATGAAATGAATACCCCGTCCATCCACTTTCATCCTCTCTAGGCCACTCACCTCCATTCCCCTTTCCTCTTGCAGTAGACCTTCCACTTTCCCCTACCACATCTCTCAGTTATGTGGCCACCACCCTCCCTATAAACCATCCTCTCTCCTCTCCCAGTTGTGCAACCCATACCACGCCAGTACATAACATGAATTGCACCCCCATTTCCATCCCTTTATTTATGATTCAACTGACCCCTCCCCATCTCTCATCTACACCCCGACATTTTCCTTCCTTGATGGGAATGAACAAAAAGTTGAACTATGTACCTTTTAAATCATCCTCCGACCATGAGAAACACCATGCAATTAAACAGACATGAGCAGTCACAACTACTGCACCTTCAGCACCTCCTAAACCATCTCATGGTGAACCTAATGCTCAAGAAAAATACTCGACTAATGATAAAGGTTACTCCACCAATGAAACCCTCCATCTACACAAAATTATATTCTTCTCTAATATGGATAATTTCATCAACCTCAACTGGCTGTAATTGAAGCCCTTGAAACCAAATAAGTCATTGGAGATGGACATTTTGGCCAGCCTAGTGGTTAATGATGACATCCTACATCTTCTAGAACCACTCTATAACCTTTTAGTTATTTAGGAACCTGAGGAAATTCAACGAGATATATTAATTAATTTCATTTCTAAATTTATGGTTGATGTTGATAGATTGTGATTCTGTTTGGGAAGATGACCAAATGATATATCACTTTCAGAATTCATATAAGGCCAAAGAATCAACATATATATGACTTCTATATTTGATATTTTTTCACACTTCTACTCAAGCCTCTGTGGAGTGATTTGAGGTCACTATGGATGATTCTTGAATGAGGTGTTATGATACCACAAGACCCAAAAATCACTATGTCAAACAATTTGTGCATCCCAACACTCCATATACTCCAAAGAGCACTGATCCAAGCATTCTTTTCCAAGGAATATTCAAATGGGATTGTGAGCCAAGTAGACATAATTTTCTTGTCAGCATCCATCAGTGGCCCAACCAATAGCTTGGATTCTTGGTTTATCTTCTATTACAAGGTTCGGGAATAGAATATTAGAGGTACATGATATGTGGATCATTCATTAACCACCTCCCAAGAAATCATGGATTAATTGATGTAGCTATTCTACTAACATCCCTAGGACCCATGGAGTCCACCGATATTATGATGTGTCACGAGATGCATCTCTTTGTGGTGGACGGGGATACATATCGCTTGGCACCATGTGTGTAAGAGGCAGCACCCGTAGAAGAAACACTACCTATAGTAGACCCACCACATGATCCACCCACCACTTCCCACACGTTCCTACCACACATTTTTCTTCCCTAACCACCACTGCATCCAGTACTTCTACACCCACTCATTCCACCTTTTCAGATATCAGGGACATGAATCTATGGCTGTTATGGTATTTTGTAAGGATCTCAGATCATCTAAACCTCCCATTATCTGAGAATACATATTTCCCCACCACTCCACCATCCACATATACCACAGACTACCCACCACCAATAGCTCTACTTAGTCAATCCCCTTACACCACACCATCACCACCCACTACGCATCCTGACATTTCCCCAAAGAGCACAGACCCTACAACAAAATGGGATACCCCACTCAGAAATCCTTGTGGGGAAAGGGTCAAACCATTATCAAAACTTCCAAGGTTCCCCTTATCATCGCATATACCATTATTTGTGTCAAAATGATGGTATTTTATATCATAATATATTTATGAATTTAGGGTCCTCATAATTTCAATGATCATTCACAATATTTTGATCAACGAACTCTACCACTCTCGATAAATATATAATAATTTCTCCCATATTTATTTCATTAGATGCCAGAAAAGTTATCCGACATAAAATCATATATGTATTTTTTTATATTTGACCCTTTTTCCTTCATTAAACAATAAATAAGTGGATATTTTATTATTACATTTTACGGTGTTGGTTTTTTACCAAAACCGAATTGAAATATCCACTACTGGATTTTTGAGGCCATGTTTATATTCTAATGACACAAATTATTTTATGTAAGGATAATATAACACATTGAAAATTTAAAAGAATGAAATTTTATTCAATATAATATGTGAAACACAATACATAATGTATAATGGAATACAAAACCCCAATATAGAACAATAAATATTCATTTCAATAAATTGTCTTTCTTTGATACACTATGACAAACACCAATGAGTATCTTTTATATCTTTCATTACAAGCAATAACATCTTTTAAGGGTTAAAAATGCGATATTAAATATATTATTTATTATGAATTTTGTTTCCTATACATTATTTTGGAATGTATCAATAAGAATAATCAAAATTATGAAAATATATATTTTAAAAACATTTCTTAATTATCTATTTTTTATAAAAACTTATCATTTATATGAAAATTAGATTTTTTTTAAAGTATGTTTTCTAAAGAATGTTTTGTCGAGCCTTCAAAAAAAGTTTTAAACAGACATTTTACCTCTATTAAGAAAATTAATATGGGAAAATAATTTTTTTTAAATTCAGGATACCCAAATTATCTATTTGTTAATATTTAGTATTTTTCTGAAAATATTCATTTTTCATTAGATAAGGAAAATTTACTAAATTTTATCTAAAAACTGATTTTTCATTAAAATAAATTATAATGTTAAATTAAATTTTAAATTTGAATTAATATAAAATATGTTTAAATTTATATCCTATAATTCAATTTATGATATAGAAATCATTTTAATATTGAATTTATATATAAAAACATTTTATTCTATTAAACATTTCCACATAAAAAACAAGCTCTCTCATCCCATTTAAATAATTATTTTTAAATTATCGTTTTCCACATATGTGAATTGAATATGGAAAAATAGATTCCATATTTTGAATTAGAATGTTAATTAATTTCTAATCAGGTTAATTTAATTTTTAACCCAAATGAACACATAATAAATTAAATGATAATTATTGCTGATAATGTAAAAATATGATCATTCGGGGTTAAATTAAAATTAAAAGTGTAAAAAAGACTTATATTATTATCAAAAAGCTATTTTCATAAAGTATTTATACAATTCCCCAAAAAAATTATGATGGTCCATTTAATATCTTATTTACATATATAAATGTAGGAGCGATCAATGAGGGATAACCAATGAAGAGGTAATGTTCTTCAATGAGGATATTTGTTTTATTTGTTTATCAGAAACAATAAATTAAAATTAAACCCTAATGTTATAATAAACTCAATATATTCCATATAAATGGTTGTATTAATAAAAATTTATGGACCCACAATCTTCTCCACCTATATCAAATGGGTTTGGAAATTATTATTCATGTGTACAGTGGACTACTGCCTCATGAACTGATGACATTCATTCCTATATTATCACCATTCACATATGGGTATTATGATTTATAATATATATATATATATATGATATTTATAAAATATTCATACCTCTGGGTTCATTATATCATTTATTCATTCCATTCTATGGGGAATGAAATAATGTCACTTGTGTGTATCAAAATACCACCTCATAATGCGTTTTGATTATTCTTCCACTAAAATGATACATGGATTATTAAAAGTTTAATTTTAATGATAACATTTTATATAAATAAAAAAAATTATCTTCATGAAATTAATATTTTTTTATAGATAATATATATTAGTATATTATATCCCATTTCCCTGACTTAAATATGATAACATCTTCTATGTACCTGTGGATTACCACATTTACTAAGAAATATAAATCTATTTTCATTTCCATACCACATGGAATATATACATAAATGTATATAATATGGTGTATATTATATTATAAGATATGTGAAAATAAAAAATACTACTTACCTCTTTTTTATAATTATCTATGAAAAATCGAAATATTACCCATATATATGTATAACCTACCATCTCACTGATGGTAACATACATCAACTCTCACTAACAATATTTCATGACATTTCATGAAATTCAAATTTATTTATAAATATGATAATAATTTCCGGATAATTATTATAGAGGCTATATAACTATAATTTTTTTTCATGATCAGGATAATTCATGATAACAAACACATGAGAAAACAAGAAAATTAACACACAAAACAATAAAAATAATAAACGGTTATAAAAAATAGATGATAATATATTATAAAAAAAAACATATACAGTATTATAAATATTAATATTTTTTTGTTATAATTTAATCAATTTTTTAAAATCAATATATAATAGTTACTTGAATTTTCATCGAAATAGATGAATGATGTTATGTATTCTGTCTCAATTACAATCAGTGTACCACATTTTAATTTTATGAAAAACATAATTATTTAGTTTATAAACTTTCAGTTATTAATTTAAAATCATTAATACTTTATAATTCATCATATATTATATTTTAAATTGAATTAAATCATACATGTTGATTTTGATTGAATATTACCATTTGGTATGGGATATCGTAACTCAATTTTTCATTATTACCGTGATACACTCCTACATTGACAATGTCATACTATGATTAAGTGTGTATTTAATTTTCCTTATTTTATGTTTTATTTCCACTTATGTTATGTCTATTTACATTTGGAAAACGTAATTGATTAATTTATTAACTCTATATTCAATGGTATGATCATTTTAATGTCTTCATTCAATATATCATTTTAATCAAGATTGTTGACTCATGAAATTCTCTTAAAAGAAAATTATATATCAATTTCCTATTAAAAAATTCATTTTTATTGTCATTTTTTATTAATTATATTTTAAATAATAGTTCTATTTGACACTCTTTAGTACAAAAATTAATAGAGATAATTTAATCAAGATAATATGACATTATTTTTTTCTTCGGTCAAAATTTTGTTTTCTTCCAACACCATGTTTTCTCTAAATGTTTTGAAAAATGTTTTTTAAATTTTCAAATATAATTATTGAATTTATTTTAAATTATATTCACTCGTTTATTGTTTTTTTATGAGACTTCCTTAATATCTAATATATATCACATTTTTATTCTACCAAAATGTAATATAAATCATATTTTATCATTTTGAGTAATGAAAATTCTGAAACATTTATTAATGAAAGAGGAATTATGATTTAAATTTTATCCATGTATTCAATTATTATCCATCATGTCCTTTATTTCATTGAAACATCATTTTCATGTTTACAATGATCTTTTTGAACATTTTTTTTAATGATGGCTTCAAATGAATGGTAATCAAAAAAACAATATGAAAAGGTTATTTTCCTCAGGATTGATTTCTGATAATTTTTTAGTCTTGCCATTCATAAGTGTAAAACCCTGTTATTATTACTCCAATTGGGAATTCCATTTTTATATAGTCCTTACACTTCCTCTATAACATTTATGATCATTATGACCAAGAAATGTATTTCAATTTACATCCATAATTTATTATTAGTATCATTAACATTGCCAAAATTTATTTACATTCTTATGAAAAATATATTTTATGTAATATTCAATATGATTTATCATGGAAACATTCATTTCATAAACCATATAACAATTCAAATCACAATGTTTTACATATATTGTTATTAGAGTGACTGTGGAAATACTGATAAATCTCTACCCATTAATCAATACAGATAGTTTATGATAAAGAAATTTTTTAAATAATTTAATCCATTATTTGTTATATGTGGAATTCTCTAGACATATAGATATATGTGGATCCCATTATAGATATAACCTTGATGCATCCATTTTTCATATTAAAAAAAATATTATTCCAAACCTAATAGATTTGTGTTCATTAGTCTTAATCATTCTAGAGGAAAAATCAAGATAGTAATGATATAGTTGGCCACATTATATCAAGTTATACCTTAAAGTTTTAAATAATCTTGAGGATAATTTTTTATGTAATGGTAAAATATTCGTTAAAAAAATTACATCCAATAGTTAAGAATTTCTATCATTGATTATTCAGTTGCAGTTTTTATTATCCATGATATTTTCAATATGATATTGTTTATGGAATCATTTTATTCTTAGTTTACTGAATTAATTTCTTTTTTTAAGTTATTTACCATTCTATATTCATTCATAATTATCGTATATGGATTTTAGAGTCATTTAAATGAAATTTGTGTTTATTTTTTTAACATTACATACTATCTACAATTGTTGGTCATGATAGCTTATGTGGTAGTTAACATATACTGAACATTTGAAACCATAATTATAATGATTCCTCTCCCCAAGAACCCATGAAACATACTATATGAAATAATTTTGATATTCTATAGGGAATTATGTTATTATAAATAAATATGGAGTAAATGGTGTTTTCAAATGTGAAGTGAAGTTCAAGTATGTGTCTTTATTACCAAAACTACTAAACTATTCAGTCTTCCCAGATGAAATTTTTTTCACCTTATTCTAATGTTGTAATGGCATGGACCTCTCTGGCCCATTCCTTTTTCAAAAATAAGGTCAAGAAGTGTTATGGAGGGTAAAATGGACATTTCCTACACTTTATAGAATTTTGAAACTACAAACCGTGTACTCCCATTACGGGTACACCCCGTGTTGGAGCTGTGTCCTTGCTGTGTGGAGTAATGGGTGCATGTCGTGTGTCCAGTTCTACACGCCGTGTAGTCCTTCCCCGTGTATGCTTTACCAGTCAACGGTTGTGTACCGTGTTGGAGCCGTGTCCTTGCCATGTGCAATAAATGAGTACACGCCGTGTGTCTAAACTATACGTCGTTTAGTCCTTCCCCGCGTATGTGTTACCCTCAAACCGTGTGTTGACCAGTCAACGGCCGCAGAATCGTGTTGGAGGCCACGTGGAGACCGTGTGAAAACGGGCGAGTACACGCCATGTACCATAAGTACACGCCGTGTACTTTTTATTTTCACGCCTATAAAAGGAGGGGTCCCCTCCTCCTTTCAACTCACACCTCTCCTCGCCTCTTCTCTGAGTAGAGCTCTCTTAAGAGACTCGAAGGCTCTTCCTTCGATAAATTCTTCGTCCGAGCTCCGACTTACGATCCGTCAGCGGCCACGGGATCGTAACGACGAGGTGGAGCATCCGATCCTTGTTCCTTTGTCTTTCCTTCAGCCCTTACTTTCCGACTTCCACATGAGGAGGTTTTTTCGGGACCCGACAGAAGTGATGGACGTCGACAGACATCTTCTAAGGTTGATCTGGGGGAGTGTTGCGATCAAGATCCTGTTGAGGTATGGATTTTACCTTCGTCTCTCTAATTTGTGCATCATATGGGGTGGGTGTCTTCTTGTTTCGGTGAAACACTTTTGAATATGTTTTAATAAATATAATAACTGGTTAAAGAATGGGGATGGGAGGTTATGATTGTTATTACTTTATATCCTGTGATATTATGTTTTGAATTGAATGATATTCTACCTACTGAAAATCACGGTCGTTGGGGGACTTTTCATATGCAATATAATTTTCCCCCTCATTCTCTATTTTCTTATGGATGGAAGCGTGTGGAATGTGGAAATTGGTTAATCACATAAAGATGACTGATTAAGTGAAAACTGGAACCCTTGTGTGATCACCCCGGTTAAAAAAATGGAATAATGAACATGTGGGTGTTGGATTGGTTACGTGGCATGTTTTGGGGGTGTTTTTTGGGTTGTTGTGGATCAGATGGGCAGCGAGGCTTCAATAAATGGTATTAAAGGGATGGGGATGTGTGGCTTCTATGTGGTTGTGGTTATGGCGGTTGGCAGCGAGGCTGCAAGGATGGGCTTGTTTGTGAACGGTGGGTTGTGAATGATAAATTAAAGTGGAAGAGTTAATGAATGGTGGGGCATGGAAATGAAATGGAAATAATAATCAAAGGGGTTGGTTAGTTGATAAGAGGGACTTGGTTGTGTTGCTTGTGTTTTCCTAACTTGATTTGTTGATGGAAAGGATATGTTTTACGAAAGTTTAGTGTGGTTAGTTGAGGATAGTTTCCCAGTAGTTAAGGAACTAAATAACGTTTTCTACTGAAATGTGAAAACCTAAAGGGGGTTGAATTTTTTGTTGTATGCAAGCTTCATAGTAGTAGTGCCGAGGCACATTCTCAGTTTCTCTTTTTAAAAGCCATAAGTTGGGCTATGTGGTTGGTATATATATATACATATCTTTATCTTTTGTGTTTTTTCTCACCCCACCGATGTTGAGCAATTAGTGTCGAACACTCCCATTTCATGGGAGAGGGTGTTTTTTCCCTTAGTTACTAGCTCTTTCCTTCTCCTTATCCCCTAGGATGTGATGTCATGAGGCGAACATACACCTATGACTCTTCAGGTAGATTTAGATTGGGGTAGTTTTAGCCGAAGAATCTTCGGGCAGGTTCTACTGTTTCCCAAGAATCTTCGGTATGAGAGCCAGGTGTGTGCGGGCTAGATAAATGGATGAGGCCCAGTTGTGTGCGGGCCGGATACGTGGTTGTGAGGCCCAGGTGTGTGCGGGAGGGATACATTGTTGTGAGGCCCCGGTGTGTGCAGGCGTGATATATGGTTGTGAGGCCCAGGTGTGTGCGGGTTGGGAGAGTGTGGCAGCGTCAGGACGTCCATCGTTAGGAAGAGTAGTTAACTAAAGGGAAATGGTGTGGGGTACCCAATAATCTTGTTTCTTATACTACTACCTGTTGTGCTTGTGTTTTGGTGAGTGTGGCTAGTGAATTTGGGTGGATAGAATTCCTTTCTAGGTTTCTTCTATTGTTCTCACAGGGACATTAGGATGTCTCCACACTTGTGCAAAAGAGATTTAGGTTTCCCTATTGAGTATACTTGTATTCTCACCCTACGTTTACTTTCAGGTTTCCAGGAGGACTACCAGGGCCGTGCGGGACCCTACTAGTTGGACAGTTGGATTTTTTATTGTACCTTTGTTTTCTTTTGGTATTGTATTTTGATATTTCTTGTACTTGTACCTTGTTGTAAATTTGTTTAAACATTCATGTGGGCTTGGTTTGGGTATATTTATATACACTCGTTATTTTTCCTTTTGGTGGTTGACTTGTTCTATTTCTCGATCGTATATAATAAAAAGGGTAATGCCTCCCATATTTGTGAAAACTCATACCCTTGGTGCTATTCGCCACCCCAGGATCTACTAGAGGCTGGACTCAGTGGTCATTGTCTCCCTTTCACCATTGCCAGCTCATGAGGGGCATCTTTGGTGGGAGGGGGTCGTGACAGAATGGTATCAGAGGTGATGGCTGGGAGATTGGATGGATTCTGGAGTTAGGCACAGTGAGTATTGCATGGGATGGTAGGGAAACAATGATAGTTAATCTTGGTGTGTGAGATAGGCCATGGAAGACCGGCTAGGACACGAGATTATAGCCCCCCCCCCACGTGATCCGATGCAAGGACTCTGAGCCTACCAAATGACCAAGTGAGACTACATTGAATGCAGGGTAGAGACCCTAGGAAAGGTACATGCATCATCATGATTGTTTTTTACTTGATTTGCGTGTTCTGGGAAAGAAATTGAAATAAAATGATAAAATGAAACCTTGAGTTTTCCCTTACTACTTGGGCTTAGGTGATCCTTGTTTACCTTATAGCTATGGCACCTAGACGTCATCCCTGGGTGGCTCAGACGGCCGAGGCCCAGCAGATTCAGGCCGTCGATCAGTTGAGGATTGACTGAGAGGAGGAAGATAGACAGTTGCAGAAGACTCTCCATTCTTTCCAGCGGCAGACCCTCAAGAAGTACAAGGTTAGTACTTCGGATACGGAGACAGAGGGGTGGCTCGAGGAGCTAGGGATCGCTTTTACCTTGATTCGTGCTCCGAGGGAGTACTGGGTACCCCTAATAGTCAGTCAGCTGAGAGGTGCGGCGCGATAGTGGTGGATGATCTACCTCGGAGAGAGGATAGAGGCAGAGGTTCCATGGGCTGACTTTGAGAAGGAATTCTGAGATGAATTCCTTTCTTCCATGATCAAGGCGGATAAGAGGCAGGAGTTACTCTCCGTTCAGCAGGGAAGTATGTCTGTATGAGAGCTGGGGATCAGGTTCAAGGATCTCCTGCACTTTGCTCCGGATCTCTTTCCGGATGAGGAGTCTCAGGAAAGACGTTTGGAGGAGGCGCTTCATCATTCACTCCAGTATGCTGTCACCCCCATCACCCTTCCGACGTACTTGGCAGTGCAGAAGAAGGCAGAAGTTATTGAGAGGATGCACTTTCTGGGAGGTGCACCCTGAGAGGGGATCTAGCTAGGCTCGTCGAAGAGGAAGGCAGTTAGCAGCAGGTCTCCTGCGACGGGACCTTCTAGGTTCAGGCCAGTGGGGAGCAGGCCCGAGGAGTTCCAGTTCAGATCTTCGGGTCCTCATCACTTTTTCACAAGCCCAGGACCTAGGTGTTTTTCTTGTTGAGGTTTTGGGCACATTCAGAGTCGGTGCCCGACTCGAGCTAAGTACGGTGGAGGTGGACAGGTTCAGCGCCCACCTCCGCAGCACCAGTTGCCGATGAGGCCCTTCCAGTACTAGCAGGACCATGATCCTCCGAGGGAAGACTTTGCGGGAGGAGGCCGACCTCAGGGTGCTTCTCAGGAACCTCGACCAGGGTGTGGTCATGGAGGTGGATGACATCAGAGATGCATAGGAAATGTGTGTGGATAGCTGCACGCAACAGAGTTGGCAGCTCCAGCGGGACCAGAGGTGGTACGAGGTACGATTTTTTTGTTCAGCACTCTTGTTTATTCTTTGTTCGATTCGGGAGCCTCACACTCTTTTGTTGCACCTAGTCTTGCCCATGATTTGGGACTAGACGTAGAGAGACTTTCCGTAACACTGGTACTGAGTACACCAGTTGGAGGCCAGACGAGTGTATCTTGTGTTTGCTGAGGATGTGGGCTGATGTTGGGACCACATTGATCTAGTAGGGACCTTCTTCTGTTACAAATGCAGCCATACAATGTCAACCTAGGCATCGACTGGTTGTTTTCTGTTAGTGCCGTTATCGAAAGCTTCCAGAGAAGATTCGTGTTCTCCGATGTAGATGGTCATCGATTATCTTTTGTTGGCGAGAAGAGAAATCATGTGGGAAGCCGGCGTGTGGAGCCTCTCCTTTCCTTGTTAGGCGGGTTATCAGTGGTCCCAGCTGATACAGAGATGATGGATGTCCCAGAGGTTGTTGGGGAGTTCCTCGATGTTTTTCCTTAGGACGTTGTGACTCTAACCCCCTAAGGTGACATTGAGTTCGGGATAGGCTTACAGCCTGGTGCCCGTCCGATTTCGATGGCCCCTTATCGGATGGCACCTTCGGAGTTGCGGGAGTTGCAGATTCAGATTGATGATCAGATAGAGAAGGGTTTTTTCGACCCAGTGTGTCGCCATGGGGTGCTCCAGTTTTGTTGGTGAAGAAGGAAGATGGTGGTCTCAGGCTATGCATAGACTACCGAAGGTTGAACCAGGTAATGGTCCAGAACTGTTACCCCCTCCCAAGGATAAATGATCTCTTCGACTAGCTGAGGTGAGCAAGTCGGTTTTCCAAGATTGATCTACGATCGGGATATCATCAGCTGAGGGTGAAGGACAGTGACATCTCGAAGACACCCTTCAGGTGCAGGTATGGGCACTTCGAGTTTATGGGGATGCTGTTTAGAGTTTCGAATGAACCAGATGTGTTCATGGGAATTATAAAATTTGTCTTCTGAGAGTTTCAGTACCGGTTTTTCATTTTTCTTATCAATGACATCCTGATCTAATCAAGATCAGAGGAGGAGCACACTGAGCATCTTAGGACAGTCTTGGAAGTCCATCGACACCACCAGCTTTATGGGAATTTGTCGAAGTGTTAGTTCTTGACACAAGAAGTACACTTCCTTGAGAACGTGGTGTCTCAGCATGGAGTGTTAGTGGACCCGTCAAAGGTGGAGGTAGTTGTTTCTTGGGCAGCACCCAAGAGCGTGGCCGAAGTTCGTAGTTTCCTAGGGTTAGTAGGTTACTATCGGAGGTTCGTTTCAGACTTCTCTCGAGTTGATTCTCCTTTGACAGCTTTGACGAGGAAAAACCAGGTCTTCCTATGGAGCGAGCAGTGCCAGAAAGCTTTTGACTACCTGAAGGAGAAGTTGGTCAGTGATCCCGTACTCAGGTTTCTAGAGGAAGGGTTGATGAATGAAGTGTTTTGTGATGCTTCTGGCCTTAGTCTGGGGTGCGTGCTGATGCAGAAGAAGGGTGTGATTTGTTATGGGTCTAGGCAGTTGTGCCCTCAACAACGTAACTATGCCACCCATGACCTTGAGCTTGCAGGAGTAGTGTTCGCACTAAAGCTATGGAGACATTACCTCTTTGGGGAACGCTTTCTAGTCTTCTAAGATCGCAAGAGCCTGTGTTATATCTTCTCCCAGCATGACCTGAACTTACGGCAGTAGGGATGGGTCGAGTTTCTCCAAGACTATGACTTTGAGATCTCTTACACTAATGGTAAGGGAAACATAGTGGCTTATGCCCTGAGCAGGAAGTCGCATGAGGAAGTAGTTTGAGAATCTGCTGATGCTTGGAAGGCAATGGGAGATTTGTCTTCCTTGCACTTGGATGGAAGGGAAGAATGTGTTAGAGGCTTTTTGTTTCAGATGACAGTGCAATCCTCCTTGTTGCAGCAGTTGGAAGAGTCTCATTTGGGGGACACCAAGGCAGAAGTGATGCAGGATCGAGTCAATCAGTGGAACGCTCCAGAAGGATGGTCAGAGGACATCCGACATCGGAGGATTTTCCATGGAAGGTTGTTTTTTCCGGAGGCAATGAGGGAGAGAGTTCTCCATGAGTTCCATAGATTAGACTTGGCGGTACATCTAGGAGTTTCAAAAATGTATTGAGGCCTGATGGATCTGTTTTGGTGGACAGGGGTGAAACAGACAGTGGCGGAGTTTGTGGCTAAGTTCCTAGTGTGTCAACAAGTGAAGGCTAAACACCATGTTCCCGGTGGTTTTTTGCATCCTTTAGATGTCCCGGAGTGGAAGTGGGATAATATCTCAATGGACTTCGTCACAGGACTACCCAGATTCTGGGTGGTTATGATGCTATCTGGGTAGTGGTGGATCGTCTGACAAAATCGGCTCACTTATTAGCAATCAAGGAGTCGGGCCCAGTGAGTACCATATCACAGAGGTACATAGACGAGGTGGTGAATTTGCATGGAGTTCCAAGGACTATAATCTTAGATCGGGATACTCGGTTTACCTCAAGAATCAGGAGGGGTCTATAGCATGATTTTGGCACCCAGCTACTCCATAGCACTCCTTTCCACCCCCACACCGATGGGCAGATGGAGCGGACTATCCAGACGTTGGAGGACATGCTTTGAGCATGTGTTCTAGATTTCTGAGGATCATGGGTACGACACTTGCCTTTAGTAATTTTTTCCTACAACAACAGCTTTCACTCTACTATTAGCATGTCACCGTTTGAGGATTTGTATGGAAGGCCATGTCGTTCACCCATTTTCTAGGTAGTGGTTGGTGAGACAGGTGCTCTTGGGCTAGAGGTAGTACAAAGCACTATAGAGAAAGTCCAGCTTGTATGTGAGAGGATGAAGGTGGCTCAGGACCGACAGAAGCCTTATGCTGATCGTTGGAGGAGGCCCTTGGAGATCGAGGTGGGAGATCATGTGTTCTTGAAGGTTTCCCCACGACGAGAGCAGTAGTGGTTGGGAAGGGGAGAAAACTCTCACCGAGGTTCATCGAACCTTTTGAGGTGATGAGGCGATTCAGCGAGGTGGCATATCAGCTGGCCCTGCCACCTCAGTTAGAGAAGGTTCATGACGTCTTCCACATCTCCCAGCTTTGTTGGTACTTACACGATGACTCTCATGTTATCGACTGGGGAGAGTTAGATATGGGAGATGATGCGACCTTCGAGGAACGACCAGTCAGAATCGTAGATTGTAAAGAGAAGGTGCTCTGTGGATGAACCATTCTCTTGGTTCATTTTTTGTGGAGGTATGGCGGCCTTGAGGAGAGCACTTGGGAGTGGGAGACCCAGATGCACGCTCAGTACCCGGAGTGGTTTTGACTTGTGTCTTTCCCTTGTTCTTCTGATATTTTTGTTGATGTTGTACTTTGTACCCTTGTTATATGGAATACTTGTCTTTTCAATTGTGAGACCTTTTGTTTCTTTGTTCCCTGGTAATGTGTAACATTTACGGATGTGTGGGAAAGGGAAAAACCTAACCCCTAATCGAGACGCATTAATGTGGATGTGATTGAACCCATGTGAGAAAGTCAATGCCACCTAAAGCGGATAATATATCGACATAGGTAAAGGAATTTTCCCAAACCCACGTGTTCGGGTAGTGTGTTGGTTGTGTGGTGTTGGGGTTAGTATGAGTTGAAAAAAAATCCCAATGTATGAAAGTGGGAAGACCCCATTCTTAATCGAGACACATTAATGAGGGTGCGATTAAACCCGTGCAGGTGAGTCAGTACCGCCTAAAGCGGATAATATCTCGACATAGGAGAAGGAATTCCTAACACATATGATTAGGGTTGTTGGTTGGGTTCCTTTTATAACGATAACCCTAAGAGGTATCTTGTTGGGTTCTTCTGGGTTGGTTTTTGAATTCTCGGGGACGATAATGTTTTAAGAGTTATATGATGTAATGTCACAGACCGCTCTGACCAATTCCTTTGTAAAAAATATGGTCAAGAAGTGTTCTGGAGGGTAAAATGGACTTTTCCTACATTTTCCAGAATTTCGAAACTACACGTCGTGTAGTTTGGGTACACACCGTGTACTCCCTTTCCGGGTACACCCCGTGTTGGAGCCGTGTCCTTGCTGTGTGGAGTAATGGGTGCACACCGTGTGTCCAGTTCTACACGTCGTGTAGTCCTTCCCCACGTACGCGTTACCAGTCAACGGGCGTGTACCATGTTGGAGTTGTTTCCTTGCCGTGTGCAATAAATGAGTACCCATTGTGTGTCTAAAATACTTGCCGTGTAGTCCTTACCCACGTATGTGTTACCCTCAAACCGTGTGTTGACCAGTCAACGGCCACAGAACCGTGTTGGAGGTTGCATGGACACCATGTAAAAACAGTCGAGTACACGCCGTGTACCATAAGTAAACGCCGTGTACTTTTTTTTCATGCCTATAAAATGAGGGGTCCCCTCCTCCTTTCAACTCACACCCCTCCTCCCCTCTTCTCTGAGCAGAGCTCTCTTAAGAGACTTGAAAGCTCTTACTACCATTACATCTTCGTCCGAGCTCCGATTTACGATCTGTCAGTGGCCACGGGATCGTAAAGACGAGGCGGAGCATTCGAGTCTGGGTCCGTTTTCATTCTTTGGGCCCTTACTTTCCGACTTCCACATGAGTAGGTTTTTCCGGGACCCGACAGAAGTGATGGATGCCGACAGACGTCTTCTAAGGTTGATCCGGGGGAGCGTTGCGATCAAGAACCTGTTGAGGTAGGGATTTTACCTTAGTCTCTCAAATTTTTTCATCATGTGGGGTGGGTGTCTTTTTGTATCCGTGAAACACTTTTGAATATGTTTTAATAAATATAATAACTGGTTAAAGAACGGGGATGGGAAGTTGTGATTGCTATTACATTATATCCTGTGATATTATGTTGTGAATTGAATGAGATTCTACCTACTAAAAATCATGGTCGTTGGGGGACTTTTCTTACACAATTAAATGTTGCCCTCTTCTTCTGTATTTTCTTATGGATGGAAGCTTGTGGAATGTAGAAATTGGTTAATCATGTAAACATGGATGATTAAATGAAAATCTGGAACCCTTGTGTGATCACCCCCGTTAAAAAAAATGGAATAATGAACATGTGGGTGTTGTCTTGGTTACGTGGCATGTGTTGGGGGTGTTTTGTGGGTTGTTGTGGATCAGATGGGCAATGGGGATGCAATAAATGGTATTAAAGGGATAGGGATGTGTGGATTCAGTGTGGTTGTGGTTATGGTGGTTGGCAGCGGGGCTGCAGGGATGGTCTTGTTTGTGAACTGTGGGTTGCGAATAATAAATTAATGTGGAAGAGTTAATGAATGGTGGGGCGTGGAAATGAAATGGAAATAATAATCATAGGGGTTTGTTGGTTGATAAGAGGGACTTGGTTGTGTTTCTTGTGTTTTCTTAACTTGATTTGTGGATTGAAGGGATATGTTTTATGAAAGTTTGGTGTGGTTAGTTGTGGATAGTTTCCCAGTAGTTAAGTAACTAAATAACCTTTTCTACTGAAATGTGAAAACCTAAAGGGGGTTGAGTTGTTTGTTGTAGGCATGCTTCGTAGTAGCAGTGCCTCGACACATGCTCAGTTTCTCTTTTTAAAAGCCATATGTTGGGCTGTGTGGTTGGTATATATATATACATATCTGTATCTTTTGTGTTTTATCTCACCCCACCCATGTTGAGAACTAAGTGCCGAACACTCCCATTTCATGGGAGAGGGTGTTTTTTCCCTTAGTTACTAGCTCCTTCACGCTCCTTCTCCCCTAGGCTGTGATGGATTGAGGCGACCTTACAACTAAGACACTTCAGGTAGGTTTTGATTGGGGTGGTTTTAGCCGAATACTCTTTGGGTAGGTTCTACTATTTCCTAAGAATCTTCGAGATGAGGCCCAGGTGTGTGCGGGCGGGATACATGGATGAGGCCCAGGTGTGTGCGGGCGGGATACGTGGTTGTGAGGACCAGGTGTGTGCGGGCGGGATACGTGGTTGTGATGCCCAGCAGTGTGCGGGAGGGGAGAGTCTGGCATCGTCAGGACGATCGTCTTTAGGAAGAGCAGTTAACTAAGGGGAAATGGTGCGGGGTACCCAATACTATTGTCTCTTATACTACTACCTGTTGTGCTTATGTTTTGGTGATTGTGGCTGGTGGGGTTGGGTGGATAGAATTCCTTGCTAGGTTTCTTCTATTGTTCTCACAGGGACATTAGGATGTCTCCTAACTTGTGCACATGAGCTTTAGGATTCCCTACTGTGTATAACTGTATGCTCACCCTACGTTTACTTTCAGGTTTCCAGGAGGACTTCTAGGGCCGTGCGGGACCCTACTAGTCGGACAGTTGGAGTTGTTGTTGTACCTTTGTTTTCTTTTGGTATTGTACTTTGAGCTTTCTTGTACTTGTACCTTGTTATAAATTTGTTTAAACATGCATGTCGGCTTGGTTTGGGTTTATTTCTATACACTTGTTATTTTTCCTTTTAGTGGTTGACTTGTCCTATTTCCCGATCCAAAATAATAAAAAGGTTAATGCCTCCCATATTTGTGAAAATTCATACCCTTGGTGCAAGTCGCCACCCCAGGGCCTACTGGAGGCGGGACTCAGGGGTCATTATCTCCCTTTCACCATTTCCAGCTCAGGAGGGGCATCTTTTTTGGGAGGGGGTCATGAAAAATGTAAGGATGCAGACACCACACTTAAGGAATTGGGGGTCAGGATCACTAAATTAATTAATGGGTTCTGATAATACAGTGTTTTTATGATCATCTATCACACATCTGTATTATTTTCATTATGTTTTTTGTGGGACATATATCTCCCCCAATGTGTATGTTAAAGATTAATTTTATATTATCTCTATGGGTAAAGTAGAGGTTATTAGAAGCCAAAAATTTGGTACATATGATGTTTTACATTTCCTAAAATTGGGAACACTAGAGATTATCCAATTCCTTACATAGGTAAATGATTTGTTAACCCTACCAAAAAATTTATGAATATCCTTGTGGGTTTCATATACATATGATATTATATGATTTTGTATATTATATAAAAATATGTTTTCTACCAATTTTGTGAAATAAAGGATCATGTTCTATGATTCCATTATGATTATTACCTTGTGAGCATCCAATACTTATTCCATGATATGTGATTATGATAATATATATTAATTTTACAGGTTTCACATGTAATGAGCATGTACACATATATTTATTATATGGTTATGGTGATGTATCTATAAGGCCACAAACATAATCATTTCCTAATCATGAATTAAGATAATAATTCCCATTCAGTATCTTTTTAGGTTTAGAGTTTTATGTAATTATGTCATAACTATTACATTAAATTTTAGAAATAACAATGTAGAAACTTCTAGTATATACAAAATTTTAACATTAATAAAACTCCTGAAATAAAACATGATTTCTTTTCATGATAAAAATATTCTTGAATTCCTTTTTTCTCTCATCATTCTATATACCCTATGAAAAACATTTTAAAAACATGGGATGAGAATAAAAATCTTAGTAAGGTTAATCAAACAAGGAAGGATAACATTTTTCCATTAATACATACAATTCATTGAAATAATACTATTCAATCATTCATGTAGCGCACAAAAATCATAATATTTATGAATGAAAAATGGAAATAATAAATCATAATGGTAACTTGTGGCATCAATATCAGATATATATTTTAGCATTCACAGCTACATAGTGAGTTATGTTTGGAATACCCATCATAGTTTATTCCCTAAATGTCATAAAAGGAAAATTAAAATTTACCTCTATCACATTACCCAATGCATTGGAGATCAATCTAGGGCTCACCATCCCTACAATATTCATAGAACCAATCATATATGTAATAAATTCCCAAGAACCATAACATAATCATAACGCATGAACAAGCATAAAGAAAAGATAGCATTTCCATATTGCAATCAAAATAAAACATTTAAATATTTTGACATAATCAATCGATTCTCATAACAATTTTCAATAAGAATATACATAAAAAATATTATATGAAATTTATGTTACATTTAAAAACACTATGACTTGTTAAAGAAGCTAAATATCAAATAATTCTCATAGGGGTGGAAAGGTAGTTGTCGCCATGTATGTTAAAGAGAGTCATTATTTTTATCGATTAGTAAAATGATTCCCAAAAAAATATTCATTTTGAAAAAAAAAGTAATTAAATAATATAAAAAAGTTATAATTATACACCATATAAAATATGTTCATGTATAAACCAATGTATGACTCAATGAAAGGAGATTTAGATAAAGCCCATTACAAAGATTGTACAAATAGATTAAGGATAAATCTATGAAATAATTATTTGTGAAAAATGTAAATACACACAATATAATAAGATATTAAGTGTAATACAATATGAGTTAATTCACACATATTCATAGCATGTCATAATCAAGATGTATAAGTTTAACCCAAAGAATAAAAATTGGGTTAAGAAGTTCACTTACTTCGTGTCGGACTTGACTCATTCGTTATTTAATATCATGAATAATAAACTAATGTTAATTTAATCGTAATTAAAAATATTTTTCATGTTTATTATTTCTATTATATCACTTATTACCCTATTATAAACATTACAAAATCTTTTATGTTAATAATGGTCGTTTTTTCGATATTTGGTACTTGAGTGAAAAATTAACTTCTTATAATTACATGTTTTCCATGTGGTCAAAAGACCATTCTATCCAGAAAGATATTAATGAATTAGTATCATATATACCATATATATCCAATATATATATTTATATCCAATATATATATATATATTTCCAATATATATATATATAATAGTACAAAACGTATAGAGGTATGAAATTAAATTCCCCATTAATGGAGATGGCAAGTCCTTCGTATGCATGAACACCACATTCATTTGTATTTCTTATTTAATGGAATGAAAATATAATGATATATAGTTTTATTTTAATTCCAGTATTATTTAATATAAAATTTTATTAACTTCAACCCTTTTAAATTCAACACATGGCTTAAACGTGTCATATCACTTTGAGGGGGTGGTAGTTCACATTTCCTAAAATGAAATTATCATCTTTACCCATTATGTAAACCATAAAAATATGAGTAAAATAAAAAAATTAAAGAAAAAATTTAAATATAATATATATATAACATATAACTACATCTCTATTATAAAGGCCACCATAAGGGGTGTTATGAGATACTTGAGCAATCATCGTTTCGTGAGGCTGTAGTTCACCGTCCACACACAGTGTGTTCGTATCTATTAGATGGATGTGTGTGGTAGTGTAGTTCGAATCCATCCCATAATAACATAATATTATATTTATAATACTGTTTTGTTTTGATATAATATAATAAAGATATTTTAGGGGATTGTAAGAGGAAAATAAATGAAACAAAATTGAGGTATGACATTACGTTTAAATTGGGTAACTCCCTCTGGTTTGAACAAAAAGGCTTCTATGTTGTGCCTTATTCCTAAGATAATGCTTCCGGGAGGAAAATAGGGATCTTGGGGGATTATTCAGTCAGAGGATGGATGATACCAGGGGGCTTGAGAGGTGGGTGTAAGAGTTAGAAGTGATGGCTTTTTATAAGGGGGAGGAGGGGCTCTTTAGGAATGATTAAAAATATTATTTTATTATAAATTTATTTTCTATTTTAAAAGATCCAAAAACACAATAAATTTGAATATATGATGAATATAAGTCTAAATAAAATAAGATAATAAATATTGGGATGGCTTTGGATATTTTTTAATCTATATCATTTTTATTTACGCCTTTGTCAACTTATTTAACATTTACCATATATTTTACTATATTAATACTATATAGTTAATATATATAATTATAAATTGAAAAAAGAAAGAAAATGGATTTTAATGACATTATTAACCTCATATATGTCATTTGGGCGAATATTATAGTATTTGGACAAATTTATCATTAAAAAAATATTATTATATTTTAAAACTCATTAATATGAATTTTTATATTATTCATTTCATGACTTTATAAATAATCGAAACCAATATTATTCATTCTACAGAAAATAATTATTTCAAATATAGAAAGTCATACTAGTAAATAAAATTTGTGTATAGCATAAAAAGGTCCAAAATAAATTTATTTTAATATTTATAATTTCATATATTTGAATTCTTTATTAATGAAGCAATTACAGCGTCACAATTGTGGCATAGTTAAATTTATTAATTTTTTTTCTACAAATTATAAATAAAATAAAATGATATAGGAATATTTTTAGATTTCCAATGAACATTTATAATTGAATAGATCACTTATATAACCCCAAATGAAAATTGTTTTAGTAAAACAGATTCATGTTTAGGATATTTTTGTTTTAATTTAAAAAATGTTATTAATGTAATTATCATAACCAAATGGATTTCAAAAGCCAAAAGTCTCACCCAAGGATTTTCGTGGTCTGATATTACTCATTCATATGTTTATGTCATGTTTTATGGAAATTTTGTATTATTATTATAATAATATTTTTACATTGATTTACCATATTTACATTAAACGACGGTAAATAAAAATCAAAAGTTACTCTTAAAAAAAAGTTATTTTCATCCTATTGAACCAAATTTTACTTACAGATGAAAAAACATTATATTGGATTTCTTGAATTAAATTCACATAAGTGGTAAAATTTCATTTAAATGAAAGAGCTTGTTTTTAAATACTACGTAGTGTTTTCACTATTCCTAAAAATTGATCATTTTCAGAAAATACAAAAAATTCTACAAAATCTAATTTAAATTTTCTTAATTCAAAAAAAAAATTCAATTTTACCAAATAGAAAACATAAAAGTTTAATTAATTAATTTAAAAATAATTCCTGTTGTCCAAACTAGAAAGAGTGTTTTTATGATGTAAAAACCACAAAAAATATTTAAAGGTGTTTATGTCCTACTTCAATATGAAATTACATTCAATGACCAAAATTGGATTAAATTGTAAAAATGTAATCCAATTACACAATTAAAGCATTTAAAAATATAATCAAACCATACATATAAATATAATTAAAGGATAATTTTGACATAAAAGGTAGTATTTTTCACTATTTATTACAAAGAGGTTTATCAGAAAAATAGGAAAAATTTAACCAAAATAATTTTTTATGTTCCTCTTAAAAATAAGTTATTTTTTTTTGACAAATGAAACATTTAAAAGTGTCAAATAATATATTTAAAATGTTTTTTCTATCAAAAGGTGATAAAAATACATTTAATTTTTTTTTGTATTTATGCTTAAAATTGGATTAATTCACATGTTAAGAGAAATTTTATAGGATAATGGTACAAACATTTAAAGTAACACCCGAATATTTCATATTAAGTTATTTCCTTTTAATTTCAATATCTTGTGCTACAGGAATTACGGAGTTCGAGCGCACTATGACAAACCAATCTAGTCATTCCAAAGAGGTAATGAATTGTATTAACTGGATTGGGAATTTTATTTAATCCTTATAATTTTATCATATGTATTATGTGATTATTAGATATATTATAAGAACAAAATCAATTTTAATGATAAAAGTGAATTTTTCAAAATAAAATTCAATTTTTCCACATTTTAATAGAGAACGCTTTTTATATCCAATATTTGACCCTTTTAAATACTTAATTTGACAAAATAACATTCTTATTTAGAAATGAGACATCAAAATTTACTTTGGAAGAAATTTTTGTATTTTTCTAATAAAATTCATTTTTTATGAATAATGATAAATACTGTATTTCACTTCGAAACTACCTTTTATTCTTAGTTATTTATAAGGATAGATTATTTTTTAAATTGGTTTTTAAGTTTAATCAGACTATATTTTTACCATTTAATCAAATTTTGGTCATTATAATTTATTTCACATTGAAATAATGCATAAAAGGTATTAATCTTTTGATAATTATTTTTTCATAAAAACAAGATATTTGTTTTGAAAATGAGAATTAATTTTAAATTAATTTATACAACTTATATTTTTTGATTTTTATAAAATAGAAGTAATTTTTTAATACAGAATATCATGTGTAACATTGAATGAATATTTGGTATTTTTCAGAAAAACATAAATTTTTTATGAATATTGAAACCCCTAAGTAGAAGTTAGAAATCTGAATTTTTCATTTAAATTAAATTTTAACGCTTCTGTGAATTGAATTTAAAAAATCCAAGACATATTTTTGTTATTAGTAATTTAAATGTTGTTCAATATGATTAAATTTGTTTTTGGTGAATCGTAACTTTTGACTTTTATTTACCACTGTTAAAGGTAAATAGGGTAATTCTAGGGAAAAAGAATATTTTAATGATAATCAATTACCTTAACACTTGTATTAACTTTATTTTTTGAGTCATGGATGACCATGGGAATCCTTGGGTTGAAATTGGGACCCCATGGAGCCACTAATGAATGATAATGACACTATATTTTAATTAACATAAAGTAAAGGGAAAAATGTCATAAGAAAATATCATTTAGTAAATCAATTTTCACATGGGGTTATATAAGTCATATTTTCGACTTTAAATATTCATTGAAAATATATAAAGATTTAATAAATCATCGTATTATTATTATAATTTTTAGACAACAAATAAATAATATTATATAAGACAGAATAAGGATGTAGTATCTATCTCATTAAAAAAAGATTTAAATAAATATGATTATTACTATTAAAATAATATCCAAAACATGACCAATTATTATTGGATTATTTTATTTCGACCATGAATCATCTTATCATCTACTTTAATTAGTTATGTAATTTTAAAAAGCGAATATCACATGTTAATAAAATAATATTTTCACACATTCCCAAAGAGAGCCTCCTCCCCCTCATAAAAGGACACCATTTCTAACCCATTACACACACCTCTAAAGCTACATAGCTCTTCCAAACCCTACCCAAATTAACCATGCAGATCCCACTATTCCTCCTCGAAGCCTTACCTTAGGCAGAAGGCACTAAAGAATTTTTTTTTTCAATCTAATGGAAGTTACCCAAATTAAAGTTAACAGTTTCCCTTAAATTATTTTGTTTTATTTTGTTTTATTTTACTCTTACAACCCCCAAAACTATTTTTATTACCTTAATTTACAACAAAAATAATATCTTCAATATACTAATAATTCTTTCTGAGAAGGATTCTAACTACACGTACACACACCTCCATATAATGGGTGAAGAACATACTGTTTTATTTGTTGGCAAACTAACGCCTCACGAAACGATGATTGTTCGATTATCTCCTACCTCCTCTCATGTTGGAAATTAATATGGAACTGTATTTATATATGATATATTTTAGCTTTCTGATTTCTTTTTTTCTTCTTTATTTTCCATTTATATCATTCCTTTATGGTTTCCATTTTGGGTAAAATGCGATAATTTCATTTGAGGATGTGCGGACTACTACCCCCTCAAAGTGATATGGCTCGTTAATGACTTATGTGGGATGAATAAAGTATATATTTAATGAAATTATATATTATATTATACTGTAATTATAATATAAAAATGTATCATTATGTTTTAATTCCATTAAAATACCAAATAGAAATGAAAGAAGCATTCATGCGTACGTACGACAAACTGTCACCATGAATGATTCATTTCATTTCTTCTGTACATATTCTATGTAATGTTATAAATACCCATATAAAAATGATATATAATATATATATGATTTCTAAATCATGAATATCATTCTAATTATAGTGTAATTTTGACCACATGGATAAATTGTAATAATAACAAGTTCATTTTTGAATCAATTTCTGAAAATTGATAAAATATCCAATATGAACTCAAATAATTACGTAATTTTTATAGAAAGTTAATAAGTTATATAAAAGGAATAATAAACCTTATTTTTTTTTTATAAAGTAAATATTAACTTAAGAATATTATTCAGGAGGAATAAGTAACATAAAAGGAAAGTCAGACAAGAGGTAAGGGGTTTCTAATCTCACTTTTAATTCTGTGAGATTTCCATTATTTTCCACTCATTTATTGAATGTGGTGTATTGTGTACTGAAATTTGATATATATTATCATGTTTCTCTTTTTATTACTGGTATTTTTTTATTCATTTTGTGGTTATTATCTTTTGGTTATACGGCTCGATTTATTATAATGAAGTAAGGGGTTTTCATGTCACTTTTTATTCATGTGATATTCATGCTATAGTGGCCAATAATTTTTTGTGTGGAAAATGTACAATCTATGATTTTATTCATTGTGTAATATATTTTAATTCATGGGTATTTTAATCATCATTTTATGATCCTTTATTCATGGGTTTTATGTTTCTTATGTTACCAAATAGGTAAAGGGATTTTAAATTTCAATATCCACTCACTCAGATTCACACATACTTCATTGATTATTTTACTCCAATATTAATTGAGGAATCACTATTTATTATTTATTTTGTAATTTCCACTCCCATTTTGTGGATATAATTTTTATACACCTAATCAATCTATTGATAATTTATCAAGCCATTTATATAAACTTGATAAGAGTAATCGTAATTCAATTTCTATTCATTGAGTTAAACATCCTAGTCTTTGGTGTAGTTTTTATATGAATATGTGTGAATGTCCTCTGACTAATTTAGACTAAATATCCAATCATATTGGGTTTATTTATATTTTTTCACACATAATTATATCAATGATTTATCCTTAACCTAAGGACAATGTTTTTATAAGGGACACCTTCTCGATTTACATTCCATTTAGACTTCTTGGTGTTATTCACCAATTCACTTTTATATAGTGTATATAATGGAAATTCACAAAGTATATCATGAAATCCATTATTCTGATGATATTATAATGCTTTTATTATCACAATTATATGTATTCAAGAGTCTCTCATTTGGTTATGAACTCTTTCTAAAATATCATTTTAAATTTTTTAATGATTTATTCTTATAAATCTTCCTCATTAATGTACATATTTTTAAAAATATTTTAAGGGTTTATTTGTGTGGAAATTATTTTTTTCAAATTAAAACCACTTTTAAAAGATTCAATTTGGTATGTGATACATTTATTCAAAAATATATTTTAAACTGATTATTGATAAACATTGAGACATTTAAATGTTTTCAAGAAAAGTGTGATATTTCTATTAAATAGTTTTGATGATTATTTTGATCTATTTCAATATCCTTAATTATTCGCTATTGTGGTTAATTTATTATAATAAAATATTCCATATTGTATTTAATGTGTTTTTTTACTATGGATTGTCCAATTTTAATGATATTCATGGGTTGTGGTTAAATTATTGAAATTTTGTTTTCTAGTTTTAGTACGAATGCCTAGATTATGTTTCAATATTTTCATATGAGGAATTTATTAGACATAGTAAGTTACATGTGGAGCCCGCTATAGCTCCCCGATGCATCAGTAGGTCTCACGAGATAACTACATGTGGAATTGGTTGAGGCCATTCCATATTATATATATATGGTTTTGGATGAGGCCTTAATCATTTTTAGATTTCTTGGCTGAGTCCTTTACAAAATGTTTCAGAATGTCTAACATTATGTATTCCACCATTATGATATTAGCTATTGAAATTTCAGGTGGTTATTCAGATAGTAGAACACCCTTGTCTTAGTTTTTTATGGAAATATTTACTCATCTCATATTCCTGCCATATAGTTTTCATGTTTATTGTTCCTAAAGGAATGTGTTTTCAAATATCCACCATGCCTAATGATTATGTTATCTTCTGATGTATTTTTAACACTTACTGGGCATTTTATCTCACCCATTTCCCATGATTCATTTCCAAATTACTTGTAGAAGATAGTTATGAGTGACTTGCTCGAATAATAACGGCAGCTTGGATGTTTCAAATGTACTAAATTAGTATTGTTTTTTAATTTCAAGTTGTAATGTTGATATTATGTATGTCTTTTTTTAATAGACTGCAAAATCGATCAGTCCTTTGGGACTTGATTCCATGTAATCATGCCAATGTATTGAAATAATGTACATGCTTTGGGCTTCTCAGGTGGAGTATTTATAATTGGAATCAGAGGAAGGTTATTACAATCCTTGGAAAATTGATTTAGGTAATCACTGATTGGAGAACATTGCCCTAATATAGGAACTTTGATTTTTATATTAATGAAAAACCTAAGATTTTTTAATGTAGAGATTTTGTGTATTTTTTAAGAAATAAATCCCTGTATTGATATGAGCAGGTAGAGGTGGCTCTGGCACAGATGTACCAAGGAGTAAAAACACTAACAAGGAGTTTCAGGCTTGACCTGGGGTATCCTGGTACACGACAACAGGCCTTACCGTACTCCTGGATACGACACTGTAGAAGGATATGCTTAATAAAATTCACATTTTATTAACTAACCGAATTGAAGGATTTTAATATAAGATGAGAATAAAAGACCTTGGATAATAATAAGGTGTTTCAGATTGAAAATTCGGTGTCATGATATTCTCTAAATTATTTTATGACTCACACAATGCTTTCTGGTTTTAGTCAAACTAGCTATTCGATAACATGTTAGTACTTTTTGGATGAAAATACATTCTATGAGATAACATTTATAGTTAAAATATGTTAGGGTTATTTTTGATGAATTTACATCATTTTTTGGAATGTAATATAATTATATAGTATTTGAAAAGGGAAAAAATACAAACAACGTGATAACCCATCACGTGAGACAAATCTACAGGAATAAAACCCACAAACAAAGTGAGATTGGGATTTAACACCCAACATTGGACTACACAATGTCCCTAGTTAGTGGGACTATTTATTTTTAGTTAAATTATTTTATTATGTTGATTTGGGACCTTATCTATTTACAAATCGATGTCCTTAGTATAGGAAAATGAATTTGTGATTATGTGATAAATGTTATTTTAGAAGATGTTCACTCTATTGGGAATACTATAAGAATAAAGAAAATAGAATAATATGGGATTTAATTTTACGAGTAATGGTTGATTCTTATCTATGCTTTTATTGTGTATTTATAGTGATTTGGTTTTTTAATGGAAATGATTAACCTATCATAGAGAATGTGTGGTTTGGTAAATTAATTTTAAGTATGTGACATTAATAGTAGTCTATGTTATTTGGATATACAATTTTAAGTGGAGAACTACGTAATAAAATTATTTTTTGTTTTGTATTTCATTATTATTTTGGATTATGTTGATGAATTTTAAAGAAAATATTTAATTTAATGGTATTTGTTGAACTTTGGGTATTTCTAGTTTAATTTTTAAAATTAAGATTAATTTTTCATTTCCTAAAGGATTAAATTTTTTTGGGAACATATGATCTTATACTAAATTTTCTTTTAATCTCTAATGACAAGGTAATTATATATAGTTTATCCATTGTTGATTATGTGATTCTCTAGAAGTTGATTCAAGCGCTTTAGTTGTGACCAAGTCATCATGAATACTCAATATTTGAATAAAAATATGCATTAGTGGTAGAAATTAATTAAATGAAGAAACTCGACCATAAATATTCATTGGAAAGAAAATATATTTTCTACATCATGGTATTTTTATTATAATTTTTGGGCATCATATAAATTATATTATATCTGCCATAATAATGATGTAGTTTCTACCACATTAATAAATGATTTAAATAAATATGATTATTAATATTAAAATAATATCAAAAACCTATCCAATTCTTATTGGATGATTTTATTTAAATGATGATTCATCTTATATTTTACTTTAATTAGTTTTGGACCTTTAGAAACATAATATCACTAGATAATAAAATAATTTTTTCACTAATTCTAAAAGAGCCCCTCCTCCCCTTATAAAAGGACACCACTTATAACCCATTCCTCACACCTCTCAAGCCTCTTGGCTCATCCAAAACCTGACCTAATAACATATAAAAATCTCTATTTTCATCCAATAATCCTTACCATAGGAATAAAGAAATTCAAGTAGTCATTTTTGTTCAAACCAAAGGATGTTACCAAAATTAAAGGTAACAGTTTCTCTTAAATTATTTTGTTTTATTTTGTTTTATTTTACTTCTCCAACCCCATAAAACCTTTTTATTAATTTCGTTTATAACAAAAACATTATTCAAAATATACTAGTAGGTTTTTATGAGAAGTATTAGATCTACACTTACACACACCTCCATCTAATGTGTGAAGAACATACTGTTTCTATGGTTGGAAAACTGTCTCCTCACTAAACGATGATTGTTCGAATATCTCCTACCTCCTATCGTGGTGGAAATTAATATATAAATGAATTTATATATGATATATATTAGTTTTATGTTTTCTTTGTGGTTATTAATTTTCCATTTATATCATACCTTTATGGTTTCCATTATGGGTAAAACTCGATAATTTCATTTAAGGAAGTGCGGACTACCACCCCTCAAAGTGATATGACTCGTTAATGACTTGTGTGGGATGTATGAGGTATAGAATTAATGATATTAAATATGATATTATGCTAGAATTATAATATAAATATGTATATTTATGTTTAAATTTCATTTAAATACAAAATATAAATGAATGTTGCGTTCATGTGTACGTACAACTTACCGTCTCCATGAACGATGTATTTCTTTTCATTTCTCAAAATTTTATGTAAAAATAAAAATACACACATATATATATACTGGATATAATATATATATATATATGATATCTAAATCATTTATATAATTCTGAATATAATTTAATTTTGACCACATGGAAAAATTGAAATTATAACAAGTTCATTTTTGACTCAGGTTCCGAAAATCGATAAAATATCCAATTTAAACTAAAATAATTAACTAATGGTTACTGAAATGTTATAAGTGATATAATAGAAATAATAATCATTAAAAAATTTATTATTCAAGTATAAATTATGTTATTATTTTTTAGGGAAATAAAGGAACATACAAGACAAGTCGGTAATGAGGTAAGGGGTTTTTTATCTCACTTTTAATTCTGTAAGATTTCAATTATTTTCCACTTATTTATTGAATGTGGTGTATTGTGTAATATCATTTGAAAGATATTATCATTATTATCATTATATTTATTTTATTCTGTGATTATTTTGGTGTTTATTAACTTTTTGTTATATGACTCGATTGATTCCAACGTAGTAAGGGTTTTCCTCTAACTTTTTATTCATTTTAGATTCATGCTATATAGGCCAATATTTTTGTGTGTGGCATATGTACTATCCTGGATTGTATTCATTGGGTAATATATTAAAATTTATGGGTATTTAAATCATAATTTTATGATACTTCTTTCATGGGGTGTTTTTTTATAAGTTACCAAATCGGTAAGAGAATTTCAAATTTCAATTTCCACTCGTTCGGATTTATGCATACTAAATTTATTATTTTACTCCAAGATTATGCGAGGAATCCCTATTTATTATTTATGTTGTAATTTATAGTCCCCTTTGTGTTGATATACATTTGATACACATAGTCACTAAATTGATAATTTCTCAAGTCATTGATATGAACATGATATGAGTAATCTAAACTCAATTTCCATTCATTGAGTAAAACATCCATGTCATTGGTGTTGATTTTACAAGAATATGGGTGAATGTCCTCTAATTGATTTACACTGAATATACAATCATATTGAGTGTATTTAAAAATTTGCACACATAATTATGCCATTGATTTATCCTTAACCTATGATTTCAGTTTTTGTAAGGTACTTTTTCTTGATTTATATTACATTGAGACTTCTTTGTTGTTATGCACCCATTCACTTTTATATGGTGAATAAACTATCCTTTGACCAAGAATATCCTGAAATCCATTATTCACATGATATTATAATGTTTTTATTATCTCAATTATTTGTATTCTAGCAACTCTCATTTGGTTAGAAACTCTAACTAAAATATCATTTTAAATGTTTTAATGATTTATTTTTCTAAATATTTATCATTATTAACCATGTTATAAAGATTGGTTTAAATATTAATTAATATGGACAATAAATTTTTAAATTAAAAATTCAATTTAATAGTTTCAATATGGTATGGGAAGCTTTGATTAAAAAATATATTTTAAACTTCTTCTTGATAAATAGTGAGACATTTAAATGATTTCATTAAAAGGGGGATATTTCTCTCAAATAGTTTTGATGATTATTTTCATCTATGTCAAAACCCTTTATTATTCTCGATTGAGGATAATTTATTATAAAAACATATTCCATAATATATTTAATGAGTTTTGATTGACTATGGATGTGCTATGTTAATACCATTCATGGTTTCTAGTTAAATTATTGTCATTTTGTATGCTATTTTTAGTATGAATGTCTAGATCATGTTTCAATATTTTCATATGAGGAATGCATTATACTTTTTAAGTGATGGGTAGAGCCTACTATAGTTCCTAGATTTATTGTTAGGCCTCATGAGACAACTAGACGTGGAATTGGATTAGGCCTTTCCCATATTTTGATATACGGTTGTGTTAGAGGCCTTAATCATTTTTAGTCGTTCTGGACTCAGACTTGAAAAAATGATTTAGAATGTCCGACATTATGTTATTAGCTATTGGTATTTCACGTGGTAATTTGTCTAGTATAATACCTATGACTATGTTTTATTGTGGCATTATTTACTCAGCTCGTATTCTTGCTATATAGTGTTCATGTTTAATAATCGTAAAGGCATGGGATTCCAATTATTCAGCATGCCTAATGTTTTTATTATCATCCTCTATATTTCTTACTCTTACTAATAGTTTGACCTCACCCCTTTATCATGATTCATTTTCCCAGGATATGGAGAAGTTAGTTATGAGTGACTTGCAGTAACAATCTCATAAGCATGGATGTATCTAATGGAATAAATTAGTGTCTTTTTTATTTTCCAGTTGTAATGTTGAACTTATGTATATATATTGTTTCCATGACTAATAAACTGATCAGTCCTTCAGAACATGATTACTTGTAATCATTCCAATGTATTAAAATAATGCACCTTCTCCAGGCTTCTGGGGTCAGGGTGTTACATTTGGTATCAGAGGAAGTTTAGTACAAACCATGGAAAGTTGATTTATATAATATCTGATTAGAAAACATTACCCTAAGAATGGCATTGAGGATTAGTATATTGAAGAACAACCTATAATTTTTTAAATTTAGAGAATTTGAGTATTTTTCAAGAAATAAAACTCTATCTGGATATGAGAAAGTAGAGGTGGATATGTTACATATGTACTTAGGAGTGAAAACTCTAAGAAGGAGTATTAGGCTTGACCTGGTATTTCCCAGTACACAACAACGGGCCTTGCTGCACTTATTGTTACGACACTCTTGGGGGATATTATTATTATAATTCAAATTTTATTTAAAAATATAATTGAAGGATTTATATATAAGATGATAATAAATGACCTTGGTTGTTCCTAAGGTGTTTTAGATTGAAAATTTGGTTTCATGATATTCTCTAAATTATTTTATGACTCATAGTATGCTTTCTAGTTTTAGTCAAAGTAGATATTCAGTTACATGTTATTACTTTTTGGATGAAAATATGAGGATTGTGATAATATTTATGGTTAAAATATGTTAGGGATATTTTTGAATAATTTATATCATTTTTTGGTATATTATAAAATTATTTAATTTTTTAAAAAGGACAATGCGCATACCTTGTGACCAGCTGTTTCATTGGACAATGCTACGGGAATCATACCCACATCCAATCTGTGATTGGGATTTATTTCCTACCACAGAACTACGTGAAGTCTCTGGTTAGAGGGACTAATTTTTTTGTCTGTTTAATGATTTTATTAGGATGATTTGGGACCTTATGTATTATCAAATGGATAACCTTAGTATAAGAAAATGATTTTGTTATTAAGTGATAAATGTTATTTTGGAAGATGTTTTCTCTATTGGGATTACTATATGCCTATAGAAATTATAATACTATAGGATTTCATTTGAAGAGTAATGATGGATTCTTATACATTTTTTTATTATGTATTTATAGCGATTTTGGTCATTTGTGGAAATGATTAATATATCATAGAGAATATTTGATTAGGTTAATTACTTTTAAGTATGTGACATTTAGAGTAGTCATTGTTATTTCTAAAGGATTTAACTTTTTGGGGATCATCTGATCTTGTACTAACCATTTTATTTTGGGAAAATCTCTAAAGACAAGGTAAGTATATATATTTTATCCTTTGTATATTATGTGATTCTATAGAAGTTGATTCTAGAACATCAGGAGTGACAAAGTCATCTTGAATAATCATCATTTGAAAAACAATGTTTAGTTAGTGGACGAAATTTATTAAAAGATGAAACTATACATAAAATGTAAGTATGTCTATTTATTATCTCAGTCAGTCTCATAACTAGATTTCTCAACTTTATGAAATGGAACTTAAAAAAATGTTTTATGTTTACATTTCGTACTAGGAAATTAATGATCCTTTATCTCATCACATGTTCATGGTTTTCTGGTTGTTATCTTTTAAATGATCTTGTTTTATATCAGTCTCTAACAGAAATTGACACTTATTTTATCTTCCACATCCATGATTTCTTAAATGGAATCCTTGTATGAGTTATCTCGGATGACCTTTGTACATCACATTCTTTCTTTTAAAGTGGTAGTTTTATTGAATATTTTTCCAATACGGGACATTCAATGATGCTCCCAAGCCCAATTTTAAAAGGTTGATGACTCAATTCCCAATAAGAGGGAAGAATGTAACACCCCAAGATTTCGTAATAAGTTATTTTCATTAAATTCAGTAGCTTGTGCTACACGCAAAACCATGATCGTGCGCACCATGTTTTACCGAAGTAGCCATTCAAAAGCAGTTATGAATAGTCTTAACTGGATTTTGAATTTTATTTACACCATATAATTCTAACTTATGTATCACATGTTCCTTACACATAATATAAGAACAAATTAAAATTTTCAGATAGAAATGTATTTTTTAAAAAAAAATCAATTATAGAACATTGTAATAATGAAACCATTTTTAATCAAATATTTGACCCTTTTACATATTCAATTTGACAAAATACAATTATTCGTTATAATTGGGACATAAAAATATACTTTGGATGAATTTCTGGTATTTTTCAAATAATATTCATTTTTTATGAATAGTGAGAAATACTGTATTTTAAATCAAAACTGCCATTTAATATAATTTTTTTATATAGTTAGATTTATTTTAAATTGGTTTTGAATTGTAATTAGACTATATTTTTACCCTTAAATCCAATTTTTCTCATTTGAATTAATTTCACACTCAAATAATACATAAAAGAGTGTCAATATTTTGATAGTTATTGTTTTTTAAAAACACGGTATTTGTTTTGACAATGGGAATTAATTTTAAATTAATTATTACAACTTATATGTTTTTATTTTGGTAAAATAAACATCATTTTTGAATTTGGAATATCAAATATTGATTTGGATGAATTTTTTATATTTTTCTGAAAAACATCAATTTTTGATAAATAGTTAAACCACTAAGTAGTATTTAAAAATCTGACCTTTTCATTTAAATGAATTTTTTCTGCTTCTATGAATTTAATTTTAAAAATCTGAGATACATGGTTTTTATTATTATGTATTATGTGGTTCAATAAGATGAAAATAATTTTTTGTGAATAGTTTCTTTTGACTTTTATTTACCGTGGTTAAATGTAAATTGGGTAATTCTAGGGAAAAAGAATACAATAATGATACAAAATTACATTAACACTTGTCCTAACCATATGGGATGATTCATTACTGACCATCGTATTCCATGGGGAGATTTCAATACCCCATAGAGGCACTTATGAATGATAATGACACTTTATTTCAATTATCTTTTTGTAAAGGATAAAATGACATAAACAAATATATTTTACTAAATAAATTTTTACAGGGGGTTATATAAGTCATCAATTCGACTATAAATATTCATTAGAAAACTGAAATGATATAATAAATCATGGTATTTGTATTATAAATTTTAGACATCAAATAATATAAATTATATGTGACACAATAATGATGCAGTATCCACCTCCTTAATATTTGATTCAAATAAAAATGATTATTAATATTAAAGTAATATCTAAAACCTGTCCGATTCTTATTGGATGATTTTATTTCAACCACAAGTAATCTTATATTTGTCTTTAATTAGTTTCTAACATTTATATACTTAATATAACTAGATACTAAAAAAATATTTTCTCACTTTCCTAACGAGCCCCACCTCCCCTTATTAAAGGACAACACTTCTATCCCATTCCACACACCTCCCAACCCACTTGGATCATCCAACCCAGCACAAATAAGCTCTCAAAATCCCAATATTCCTACTATATGACATATATTACGTATAAGGCATTTCATGAAGTCCGTTTGGTTCAAACCGAAGGAAGTTTCCGAAATTAAAGGTAAGAATTTCTGTTAAATTATTTTGTTTTATTTTGTATTATTTTACTTCTCCATCCCCATAATCTATTTTTATTCCATTATTTAATATCAAAACATTTATAATAAATATAATACGATGTTTTTATGCATTTGTTTGAACTACACTTACACACAAGTCCATCAAATGGGTAAAGAACATATTGTTTCCGTGGTTGGCAAACTAACACCTCACGAAGCAATGATTATTAAATTATCTCCTACAGCCTCTCATGGTGTCCATTATTATGGAACTGTATTTATATATTATATATAATATTTTCATGTTTAATTTTTTCTTCTGTATTTTCAATTTATATTACACCTTTATGATATCCGTTATGTGTAAAACACGATAATTTCATTTGAGGAAGTGTGGACTACCAACCCCTACAAGTGATATGACTCGTTAATGACTTGTGTAGGACATATAAGGTATGGAGTTATTGATAATATATATTATATTATAATGGAATTATAATATACCTATGTATATTTATGTTTTAAATCCATTAAAGTACAAAATTAAAATTAAAGTAGCGTTCATGCGTACGTATGACAAACTGTCTCCATGAATGGTGAATTTGATTTCTAATATCCGAATGTTATGTACTGTTATAAATAAATATATATACTGGATATAAAATAAAAACATTTTATCAAATTCATTTCTATTATTCTAATGATAGTGGAATTTTGACCACATGGAGAAATTCTAATTATAAAAAGTTCATTTTGGACTCAAGTACCGAACATCGATAAAATATCCAATATGAACTCAAATAATTAAATAATTGTTTTAAAAAATTAATAAGTGATATAAAAAAATAAAAAAATATAAAAATTTTATTAATCAAGTATAAATTAAATTAATTTTAATAATTAGGAAGAATAAGGAACATATAAGTCTAGTCGGATATGATTTAAGTGGTTTTTTATCTAACATTAAATTCTGTGAGATTTCCATTGTTCTCCACATATATATTTCTTATGGTGTATTGTGTACGTCTATTTGATATATATTATCATTAATATCAATATTTTAATTGTATTATTTGATTATTTGGTTGGTTATTAACTTTTTTTATACGACTTGATTGATTAGAATGAAGTTTGGGTGTTTCATCTCACTTTTTATTAATGTGAGATTCATGCTATATTGGCCACTAATTTTTTGTCACACATGTACATTCCATTATATTATTCATTTTTTAATATATTTTAATATATTTGTATTGACATAATAATTTTATGATCCTCCTTTCATAGAGTTAATGTTTTGTATGTTACCAAATCAGTAATGCAATTTCTAATTTTAATTTCCACTCATTTGGATTTACACATACTTCCTTGATTACTCCATGATTATGTGGGGAATCACAATTTATTATTTATGTAGTAATTTCCAATCCACTTTTGTGTATATACCTTTGATACACCTAATCACTCCATTGATAATTTCTCAAGTCATTGATATGAACTTGATACGAGTAATTTTGACTCAATTTACATTCAAGGAGATAAATATCCAAGTCATTGGTGTTTTTTGATAAGAATATGTTTGAATGCACTCTGATTTATTTACACAGAATATCCAATCATATTTAGTTTATTTATATTTTTTCACACATACCGTTGTCATTGATTTACCGTTAACCCAAGGATACTTTTTTTTGAGAGACTTTATCTCGATTTACATTCCATTGAGAGTTCATTGTTGTTATGAACCTATTCCTTTGTATAAGGTGTATATAAAGTACTTTGACATATTATATAATGAAATAATTTATTCTCATTCCATGATAATGTAATTATTATCACAATTATTTTTATTCAGGCGGCTGTCATTTGGTTAGGAACTCTAAATAAAATATCATTTTAAATGTTTTTCTGATTTATATTACTAAAGATTTCTCATTAATGTTCATGTTTTAAAAATTATTTTAATGATTTATTTATATAGAAAATAATGTTTTCAAATTAATATTCATTTTAAAAGTTTCAATGTGGTATAGGACACTTTGATTCAAAAATATTTTTTAAACTACTTCTTGATAAATAATGAGACTTTTGAATGTTTTCATGAATAGGGGGATATTTCCCTCAAATAGTTTTGATGATTATTTTCATATATGTCATTATCCTTCATTATTATTGATTGAGGTTAATTTATTATAATATAATCTTAAATATTGTATTTAATGAGTTACGTTTGACTATGGATGTGCTATTTTAATACCATTCATCGTCTGTGGTTAAATTACTGACATTTCGTATTCTAGTTTAAGTACGAAGGTCTATATTATGTTTCAATCTTTTAATATGAGGAATTCTGTTGACTTAGTAAGTGATGGGTGGAGCCCTCTATAGCTCCTCGAGGCATTGGTAGGTCTCATGAGAAAACTAGACGTGGAATTGGCTGAGGCCTAAATAATTTTTAGAAATGTTGGCCGAGGTATTGTCAAAATGTTTCAGAATGTCTGGCATTATGCACTCCGTCATTTTGATATTAGCTATTGATATTTCATATGTTTAGTCTGGTAGTTGAATACCCATGACTATTTTTATGGCATTATATACTCACCGCATATTCCTACCATAAAGTGTTCAGATTTATTATTCATAATGGAATGTGTTTTCAATTATTCACCATGGGTAATGATTATGTTATCCTCCGATGTATTGCTTACACATACTGAGTGTTTGATATCACCCCATTCTCATGTTACATTTTTACATGATACGATGAAGTTAGTTATGTGTGACTTGTAAGAATAATCTAGGAAGCTTGGATGTTTCAAACAGAATAAATTATTGTTGTTTTTTATTTTCATGTTGTAATGTTAAACTTATTAATGTATATTGGATCCATGATCACTAGACTGATTGATCCTTCTGGACTGTATTCCATGAAATCATGCCAATGTATTAAAATAATGCACTAGCTCAGGGCTTCTATGGTCATGGAGTTAAATATAACAAACATGTATAATCATAATATTGTTAGTTTTATAAATTTCTTCCAATAAAACGGTTATACATTAACTACCATTTAATATAATAATACTGTTTTATTATTTTTTTTCAAAAGGACTCAGCATTTTGTGCAATGTATGTCTTTAAGGAAATATATTGTTTCTTGTTGGGTATGCCATTCAACATAAAATTTCCTTTAGTATAAAATTAATATTAAAATAAAAAATATTATTTAATATAAAAATTTTCATATTTTTTATTTACATGGGATGTTACATCTTCCACCCAATTTGGACGTTGCGTCCACACAATTTTAAATTTGGGAATAGAAATATCATAGAGAGTCCCACATTGGAAAAAGAGTAAATAAAACTATCACTTTAAAAGAATGAAAGATAAGTAAAAAGGTCACCTAAGATAACCCATTCAAGGAATCCACGAAAACATGGATATGGATGGAAAAAAAGTGTCATGTTCTGATGGGGTGTCATAGAAAAAATTATTAGGAAAATGTTAACCATATAAAAAACGTAATCTTGTGATAGGTTAAATAGTATTTGATTACACATTATGAAATGTAAACAGAAATCATTCTTTTTTTATGTTTCTTTACATAGAGTTGACGAATTTATTTAAGATATTGTTTTAGAACATAAGTAATCATACTTACTTGTCATGTATACTTTCATCCTTTACTACATTTCTACAAGAGAATCATCTTTTCTCCAAACGAATAGTATTCAAGATGACATTTTCACATCAAAAGTGCTAGAATCAGCATCTAGAGAATCATATTATCCCTAAAATATTAACTATATATTTTCCTATCATTTTTCATTAACCAAAAATAATCTATTTAGTACATGATACAATAATCTCCAACAGTATAATAATTTATAAAAATATATACAACTCTTAAAATAACAAATTCATCAAACAGTACCCAAAGTAAGATAAATTCCATTGAAAACACAATATGTCCTTAAAAATATTTTCGAAAATCCAATAAAAGTTTGAAACCAAAAAATAAAAATGATTTCATCACATAGTCTTCCACAAAAATCTTAAAATTTATCTCGAAATAACATCGGCTACTCCAAACGTCTCATTATGAAGATCAATTAACCAAATCATATTTTCTCTATGACATCTTAAACATTTCCATAAATATCCAAAATCTTCATTTGTATAGAATATTAAACATGTTTCATCCAAAATAAAATTTCAACAATTACACAATAAATGATATCTAGTAGTATTAAATTTTCTGTAGGCATATAGTGTCTCTTAAAAAGATAGAATGTCTTCCAAAATAACCTTTATCACTTCATCACCAAATCATTTTTCCATACTATGTAAATCCATTGATTAAACATATAATCCCAAAATAAAATTTAAATTGATCCATAAAATCATTTAACCCAAAATAATTAATCATACTAACAAGGGACTTCACATAGTCGGGTGGTAGGTTATAAATCCCAATCGAGCATTGGTTGTGGGTTCAATTCCTGCAGCTTTGTCTGACGTGACGGGATGTCACAAGGTCTATGTGTTTTCTATTTTAAAAAAAATATATAATTATATTAATTTGAAAAAATTGAGATTAATACCCAAAATAACCATAAAATATTTTAACCATAGATGTTAACTTATACCTCGCATTTTCATCCCAAAAAAGTAATAACCCATAATTGACTCGGAATCAAAAGATGACATTAACCCCTAAGGATATCCATTACATCCACACAAGAATATATAATTCTTCTTTAATAACATATTGACATATCCAACATCAGGGTTAAATATAGCAAAAAAAGTCTTCCAAAGTAATAACATCATCAAAATATCTTTAATAATTTTAAGCAGGTCATCATCTTAAAATGTACCATAACTCCTGAATCCCTTATGTGTATAATTTTTACTAATTCAACCTTATTCTTGACCAATTAACAATTATTTTCCATATTATTCCATAATACATCATTAATGCAATGAAAATAATCAATCATGCCCTAGGATTTATAATATCAATACAACATCAATGAAATAATCATTACCATTTATATGACATTTTTAGTCTCCCCATATTCAATTGGAATGGAATTTGGAATTGCTAAACATATATTTGTACGATCCTACTAATCCCATTCCCGAACCTTCTTCATTGAACATCTATTTGTAAAATTACCATGCACACCACATTTAAAAAATTCAAATTATTCTTAAGAAATAACATCATTCTATTTCCTATAGTCAATTGGAGGTTTCCTTCTTCCATGAAATGTTCTTGATTTATGACCTTCACTACCACATCCATAGTATATTTCCATCCCATTGAATCATTTTCCTATGTGTTTCATTCCACATCCTTGACACATAGGTTTTAAAATTTACTTACCTATATGGTTATTACCTAAACTCCCATTGGTATTAGTTTCTCGCATATACAATTCCTAATAAAATCACCATGGTCCATGTGGTCAATGAAGACTCCAGATAATAGGTTGATAATATCAAAAAGTGTTTTCATTACCGCTTCCATTTCTTCAGTTTCTTATTTACAAAACCATGACCGTTTTCATTATATCCACTGTTTCATTGGTGTGTGAAAGATCCTTCCATTTACTAAAATTAAAATATTCAGTTTGATATTATCATTAAAATCATCATATAATATCTTATGAGGATTGTAAACACTAAGATATTCATATTTATATTATCTTCAACCAATTCAATTTTTCTAAAATAACTATGTCTTTTTGCATTATTCTAACCATTATTATTATGTCACTTATGCTTAAATAACAACCTATCCTCTAATGATATATAAACCAACCTCTAATACCAACTATAGGGAACCAACCATTAACACTAAATATTCATGAATTAAGATAATAATTAATATTAATTTTCTTATCAAAAATAGAGTTTTAGAGAATTAGGTCGTAACTTTTACATTACATCTCAAAAATAAGAACGTATTCACATATAATCTATCAAAAATGTTTTCAATAATATAAATACTTAAATAATACAAGATCCATTTTCTGGATAAAAATATTCTTCATTTATTCCATTCTATAACCCTTCATAATACCATGTGAAATACATTCCAAAAACATTTGATGAGCATAAAATTCTCAATAAGGTTGATAAAACAAGGAAAGAAAACATTAGTCCATAAATATAGACAAATCATTGAAATAATACTTTTTATTCTTTAACATACCACACAAAATCATATTATTTATGGAAAACAATCAAAAATCATACATCATAATGGTAACATGTGGCATCCAAATCATACATACATATTACCTTTCACAGCTACATAGGGAGTTACGTATAGAATACCCATCACAGTGTAATCCCTAAATATCTTATGATAAAAATTATTTTTTACCTTTGTCACTTTATATTATCCATTTGAGATCTATTTTAGGCTCACCCACTGTAGGTATGTCACGGAATATCCCATATGCGTAAAAAATGACCAAGAACCCCAACATAATCATAACACATGAACAATCATAAAGGAAGGATAACATTTTCATATTTAAATCATCATATAACATATAAATTTGTTGACATAATAAATCCATTCAGAAAACCGTTTTCAATACCAAAATACATAAAAAATAGTATATGGTATTTATTTTCCATTTAAAAACATTATGTTGTGTTATTACATCCAAATATCAAATAATGCTCGTGGTGGTGGAAAGGTCATTATCACTCAAAACGTTAAAATGAAATATTGTTTTTTTATTTAGTAAAACACATCACAAAACAAAATATTTGTTTCGAAAACTGTTGAATTAAATAAAATAAAAATGTTATAATTATACACATTATAAAATAAGGTTTTATATAAACCAATGTATGCATCAATGAATGGAGACTGAGACAATGTCCCTTAAAATGATTGTACCAATAGATTAATGATAAATCAATGAAATAATTTAGTGTGAAAAATATAAATACAACCTATATAATTTGATATTATTTGTAAAACAATCATAAAAATCCACACATATTCATATCATGATATAATGAAGATGTAGATGTTTAACCCAAGGAATGAAAATTGGTTTACGAAGTTCCCTAAACTCTTGTCTGACATAAATTGTTGTTAATCTAATCTCCAGAATAATAAACTAAAGTTATTATATACATTAATAAGAACCATTTTCAATTTTAATATTTTTTTATATCACTTATTACCATATAATAACATTACATAATCATTTACATTGATAATAGTCATTTTTTTTATATTTGTTACTTGATTTAATGATAAACTTTTTATAATTACATGTTTCCCATGTGTTAAGAAGTCCATTATCTTCATAATGATATTAATTATTTAGATATAATATATATCATATATATCCAATATATATATATACATTAGCAAATAACATTTTGAGATATCAAATGAAATGCACCGCTCATGGAGATGGTAAGCCATACTTACGCATGGACCCTAAATTCATATCCATTTTATATTTAATTGAATGAAAAAATAATGATACATTTTTATATTATAGTTAAAGTATAACATCATATATAATTTCATTAACTACATCCTTCATATGATTCAAATATTTCATCAACGAGTCATATCACTTTGAGGGTGCGGTTGTCCGCACTTTCTCAAATGAAATTTCCGTGTATAATCATTATGGAAACCATAATGATATGCTATAAATGAAAAATACAGAAGTATAGATACAATAAAATTATAATATATATCACATATAAATATAGATATATTATAATGGCCACCATTATAGGAATTTGGAGATAATTGAACAATCATCATTACGTGAGGAAGTAGTTCTCCATCCATAGAAATAGTATGTCCATATCCACTAGATGGATGTGAATGGATATATAGATCAAATCCCTATAAAAAATTAATTTTAAATTCAATATACATGTTTTTTATAAAATAATTGAATAAATAGGGTCTAGAGTGTTGGAGGAGAGAAAAAATTGAACATGAGGGAAGTTTTTACATTTATATCAGTTAACTCTCATCAGTTTGGACCCATTGGCTTCTTGAAGATTCTTCTTCCTAAGAATAAGAATTATAGTAGGAATAGAAGGATCTTGGGATCATATTTGGGTAGAGTTTGGATGATCCAAGTGGGTTTTAGAGGTTTGAGTAAAGGTTTGAGGTGATAGATTTTTATGAGGAGGAGGGGCTCTTAAAGAATGATTGAAAATATTATTTTATTATAAAATAATTTTTTCTTACAAAAGCTCCAAAACTAATTAAATTAAAATATAACCTTAATATAAATCTATATAAAATCATCCAATAATAATTTTAGATTTTTTTATTTTTTAATCCAAATATATTTTTTTATTTAACCCACTATTATCTTATTTAACTTTTACCATGTCTTCTGGTATATTCATACAATATAGTTAATATATTTACAATAAAATTCAAAGCAACCCAAAATGGATTATTACTGAAATTATTAACATCATATATTTCATTTAGCCGAATCTCAAATTTTTATTAAATTTTAGAATTTAATAAAATATTAATTAATTTGAAAACTAATTTATGTTACTTTTTTACTATTTACATCATGACTTTTGAAAAATTTCAATCCTACTTGATTTATTCTAAAAACAATTAATAATTCAAATATAACAAGTCATTCTAATTTGTCAAATTTTTGGATGGCCATAAAAGGTTAAAAATAATTTTTTTAATATTTATAATATCATTTATTTGAATCCTTTATTAATGAATCTATTATTGCATCACCATTGTGTCATAAATAAATTTATTCTTATAATGTCTAAAAATAATAAATGAAATACCATGATGCATGAAATAATTTTAGCATTACAAATCATTTTTATAGTCCATTGTTATCTTACCCAAGTAGCATTAAAAGTCAAAATGGCTCACACAATTTTTTTATTGGACATCCATTACTCATCAAACATGGTTATGAAATGTTTTATGGTAATATTATATTTTTATAATATTATTTTTATCTTGAATTACCGTATACACCTTTAACCACGGTAAATAAAAATCAGCAGTTACTATTCACCAAAAAATATTTAAATGATGCTGAAGAATAGTTTATTTAATGATGACAACCATATATGTTGGAATTTTTAAATTTCATTTTTATAAGTTTTATAATTTTATTTAAATAAAAACATCCGTTTTTAACAAATACGTTGTTCCTTAACTATTCATAAAAAAATATTTTCAGAAAAATACCCAAAATTTACACAATGCTAATATTGACATTCCAAATTCCAAAAATGAGGTTTATTTTACCTTAATACAAAACATATTAGTTTAATTAAATAATTTAAAATTATCTTTTGTTGTCAAAACTAGAAAGTGTGTACTTATGATGTAAAAACTATAAAAAGATTGACATGTGTTTATGTAATATTTCAAAGTGAAATTACATCCAAAGTCCAGCATTGGATTAAAATTTTTAAATATAATCTAATTACACAACAACAATATTTAAAATGATAATCTATCATTATAAATAAATCAGATGAAAACACAGTTTTGACTTAAAATGCAGTATTTGTCACTATTCATTAAAGAATGAACATTATTAGAAAAATATAAAAATATACACAAAGTAAATTCTGATGTATCACTTCAAAATAAGAATTTTACTATGTCCAACGAAACATAAGGAGGTGAAAAACAAGATTTAAAATGGTTTCGACATGAAAAGGTAGTAAAACTGCCTTTAAAAAATTAGAGTATTTATGCTTTAAATTGGATTCATTCACATTTTAAGCCTCTAACAATTATTGGATAAAAGTAATGAAATTTAGAAAACATGTATAATAATAAAATGGTTAGTACTGTACATTCCCTCCAATAAAATGGCTAATGGTTAAACACCATTTTAAAAAATAAAATAATATTATTATTTTTTCAATATGACTAAGCACTGTGTGCAACATAAGGCTTTAGAGAAACCCTTTGTTGCGTGTCAGGTATGCCATTGAACATAGAATCCACATTAAAATAATTTTAATATTTAATTCACAAATATTAATAAATGTGAACATTTTATATTCTTTATTTTCCATGGATGTTTCAATATCCCTATTTTATACCCTTAGGAAACATCTATTTTATCTTGTTCTTATGTTTCATTTCCCAGAGTTTTATATAATGCTTTTAAATATGTTGTGTTTGTAAAGAGTAATTATGGGGAATAAATTTATGGGATAGTTTAATTATATGTCACCAAATTATAATATTTTTTCCCTGTTTCCAAATACACTAAGCATTTATAGAATTGAAATGTGAGTTTTTGTGACGTTATGAATAATCATAAAAAATGATAAAATGTCTATCTATGAATAGTTGGAGTCTATATATAAATCTGGTTTTGAATAGCATAAAAAAATATATAAAAATTATTTTTTTATATATTTTCATATAGGGATGATTTTAACCGTTATCGCAACCCTAATAATAGTATTCAAATTCCAAATATTAGTGTCACAACCCAGTACAACTTGAGTAAGAAATAACCCTCAATACAACTTTTGCTAAATCCAACTAGCATGCCAGCTCTTGTGATGAGGTGGAGAAATATGGATCATGAGGCTGAATTTAAAACATAACTCTTTGGTTAATCTTAAATCCCAATATCTCTCCATCATAACCCAATGAACCTATCCGAGGCAACATATTACCACATACATCCACTTTAAACAACTTTTAAGATCATCTTAGATTTAAAAATGTTAAATACAACCATCATCATTTAATATTAAATATAAATAATGGGAGTGGAATATACATGACTATTAAATTACTATAGATCAGTTTCCCCACCACAATAAGGAATGATACTAAAAAAATGGACAATATCAAAAGAATATTGCAATAAAACAACAACCACATCACAATGTAGTAATAAATATCAATGAGAAGAATCTATAATGAAATGTAACCACCACCAACCAAAATAGAAACACAAATTTAATCACACCATCACCACAAATGAGAACCCGGACTCTCAAAATCTAATCAAATTATATAAACAAGGAATAAAAAATTAAAACTCATTGAATGATGATGGTCTCACTTTTAGGAAATTTCACTAAAAACACCCACGAACATGGTCCAAATCCACCCTATGACCCCATGGCATTAAAAAAGATTGTGTTCTTCATGGAGTTTTGATGTAAAAAGTTTTAAATAATATATCCATAGAATAGAATGATTCCAAATTTTTGTAACCAAATAGAATCCCAAGATAATACCAAAAATACACTAATAGGATATGAAAAAATGCAACTTGTCACACATACTTGATACAGTTTTGAATCATCACCATCAAAATTATTAATTCTCTCTAGGCACTATCTTCACCAACCATGAAATGAAACTAAAATGGTTCAACTGGAATTAAGAGAAGCGGGGACTATTAATTTTGACACACATGATGAGAATCCATAATAATAATAAAAAACCCAAAAGGAAGGTTCTAAAAAACAAAAAAAAATTTAACATGAGTTTTACAATAAAACAACAATAGTGATTGATTGTTAAAATGATCCACCATCATTAGTTGTGTGATGTATATAATAGAAATATACTAATAAAATGTGACATCAGGGGGATCCATCAAGAATAAAATTCAACGGAATGCGAATTCAACAATATTTGTATATTCGACAAGAAAAACATCACATAGACTGTGATGATGGGATATAATATGGATGTGTCTTATAGAGACCCAAAGCTTGATGTACATCGACATTACATTACTCTTGAGGAATATCTAATACATAAAAAACAGACATGAAAGGAACGTAATAGTATAGTGTCTTTGGAAACATAGAATATAAACTTCAAATCATGTTGAATGATCTTCAACTTCTCCCATAACAATCTTCACCTTTTTGTTTCCTTACCTAAAACCTTTCCTTTATTCGTGGGGGAAAAGAAAACATAAAAAGGGTGAGATAAAATGCTAAGTAAAGGTAACCATGGACAAAATAAAACAAACAAGAAATATTTTAACTTAAAAACACAATCATAATGTTTAAACATCAAGATCTTGAGAAATGACATAAAACATGGAAGTACGTAACACATAGATCATAATGGAACATATATCATGATAACATAGCTTGGGAATAAAAATTTTAATAGTTGAAAAACATTAAGAACATGATATTATTTCCATAGTATCCATGGCATTACTACCAAGACTATCTTAATGGACATAGTCCCTTACTCAACCGGGTTTACTTTCCGTTCCAGCCCTGTACTACTGAACCAGATTTACTTTCCGTTTCAACCATGAATATCTCATGAGATATATATATTTACCCAAATAATTGGAGAGAGATATAGGTCCAACCCATCTCATATTGAAATCATTCTTACGTGTGCCACACAATAATCATAAATCATTCATCATAACCCAAAGAATAAATTGGTTATCATAAACATCATTCCATCAGAACATAATCCATTAAAAATGGATATCATTTCATCATAAGAAAAGTGAAACCATATAAATCATATATAAATTATAATTTAAACATATACATATGAAAAAATTTCATCCTATATGGAAAATGGTATTGATATATCACTTGAAATGAATTCTTGAAGAAAATATCATTTCATCTTGAAAATCATTTTTTTTCACAAAATGCCATCTATTTTAAAAGAAATCAATTTTGTTGAAAATATTCATGAAATATTGTAGTGTAAGATTCATGAAAATAAGGCGTTATGAAACCGTAAAAAAAATCTGTTCATGCACTATAAGTTAAAAAAACATTCTTATTGTACTTTTGCCAGAAAATTCAAAAAGTACCTCGTATGGTAAAAAAAGATTCCTTACATACCATGTAGTAAAAGTCAAAAATGGGTAAAATGGACTTTAAACATACATGAAAACAGATTTATAAAACTTGGACATGGATAATAAATATAACCGCAGTAAATACTTACGAATAACAATCTCGGATAAGAATGATATTGGAATAGTTATCCCATACCTTAGGTCTCATATGCTTCTTACGTATCCGAACCTCATGTATAATGATATAAATAATTTCATTGACTTATTAACGAATCATTCTCATTGTTATGATATCATATATGGTTCAATTGTGAATTTATATTACCCGTTATTTTGTATGTTCGATGTTAAAGCAACATTTTGGATAAAATCGTTTTATTTATCGTACGTGTTTGGACTTGTTGTTTCTTGATATTATTATTACATATATATTTATTTACATACTTACATAATTTAAATAATGATTTATATATCATATATATATTCATTATATATATATATATAATAGATATATAAATGAAATGAAATACACCGTTCATGGAGACGGGAGGCCGTACGTACGCATGAATGCTGTTTTTGTTTCTTTATTGAATTAAATGGATTTAATTAAATGAAACATATATGTACATAAATCCAGTATCATTATTATGTAATATCATTCATGATTATTTATTATATATAGCTTATAATCATACTTGAATGGTTAATCATGGAAAATGAATCTCTTACCGTTCGTGGAGATGGTAGTCCGTACCTACGCACGAGGGGTGATATCATTCCCATGATCGTGGAATTGTATTGAAGATTATGTATACTCTTTCAGAATCAAGATAAAGTTATAATAATCACAAATAGTTATTATTTACACCGTTATACCCATACAAGTAATGTGGTGGTGGAAAACAGATTACACCACGGCGTGAAGATGGTATTATGTACGTATGCACACACTGTAATTTCGTTTTCCATAGGATGGATAAAAGGTGGAATAGGGTTGTTTCATATTTATAATAATATATCAGTATATTAGTGATACTGATTTTATTAAATCATAATGAAACTAATAAAGAAGATGAAGTGCAAGAAGAAATAAATTTGAAGGAATCAGTAATGGATATTACCTCTTCTTCGACACACCTCTTTGAAACCTCCTATTAGGGAACTATAATTTATCTTTGAAGAAGACAAAGAACTATAGAATTTTTCTAAGGAAGTTGAGAAGGTAAATTGATAAAGGATGGTAGAGATTGAAGGCTAAAAGTTGTGTAAAGATGAGAGGGAGGAGGTTCCCATTTATAAGGGAGGAGAGGGGCACCTTTGGAATCCTAAAAAATATTTGTTTAATATAAATTCATTCCCCACATAAAAACCTCCCAAAATCACTCAATTATATAATTTTATGATATGGGGTTGTAATCTCATCAACCAATCCAATTTAGACATGTTTCTAACTTATTTAAACCTTATAATTTTGATTTATCCTTATTTAATCTATTTAATTTTATTTGTGGTAATAAAATTCTAAATTTTAAATGGCTATAAATAATCACTTATGTGTTGTTAATGTTCCATAATTAGATACTTTATGACATTTTAGACAATATAAATTTCAATTTATAAATTTTAAATATTTTTGTGATTTTAAACCAATTTAATAATATGTTATTTTTATAAAATAACAATAGTGTCAATTTTGACACAATTCATTTATTTGAATTTAAATAAAATCCACATAGTGGATATATTTGAAATAAAATATTTAATAAGTTTCTAACAGGTCATTTTAATCTATAAAAATAGTTGAGCACATTAAATACTTTATATAATATTTATTTTACAATTTGTAAAATCCTTTATTTGATACTTTTCTTAATAAAATAATTTCTACAACATTTTTGTATAATTAATAAATATACATAATTTTGCATAAAAATTAAAAATTAAATACCAGGATGAAGATAAATATTTTATATTTTATAGTAATACTTTCATTAGGATTTATAATCTAAAACACCCATCTTATAAAATGTTATATTTATAATATTATTAATGTGATAACTTTGACATCATTTAAAATAAAATAATATAAGTGTCATAATCACTTTTATAAGTCTCTAAACGGTTATATATTAGGTAATTGGATTCTTATGGTGTATATATACACTACCAATAAGTTTTGGTCAGGTTTTTGAGCCTTTTAATGGGTATTATTATTTCAATAAAAACTATATTACTTATTTTTCACAAAATAAATAATTTTTGTATCATTAATGTATAATCTATTAAGGTAAATAAATATTACTTCAAAATTATAAATAAATATCCATGACAAAGAAAACATTTTATCTTTAAAATTAGTACTTATAACTGCATTTATATTCTGTATAATCTTATATTAAAAATACATTAATTATTAAAGTTGAATGAGACATATTTCACTTTCTTTAAATAAAATAAACTAAAGGTCTTAATCACCTCAAAGTGGGTTCCAATGGATTCCATTTTGACCCAAATATTCCTTAGGACAAAATATAAGAATCAATTTATATTAGGACAAGTGTTTGGGTAATTTTATAATATTATATTTACCCATAATTTACCTGATTTACCATTTACTATGGAAAATAAAATTTACCATAGTTACTATTCATAATACCCAAAAATAAAAAGTAGCCTACTCACATAATTTGTACCCACTAATTCCAAATATGGAATCCATTTTTCTAAATTCAATACACAAAAGTTGCAGAAATTAACTTAAAAATAATCACGTTGTTAAGAAAATGGCTTTTAGAAGTTAAAACATTGCAAAAGATTGAAATGATTTTACCTATTAATTCAATGTAAAATCAATGATAATGACATACATTATATTAAATGGTAAAAATATATTGTATTTATACTATAAAACCATTAAATATTATAATTTAACCATATAAATAATTATGATGAAAAAAGTTATTTTTAATTAAAATATAGCGTGTTTTTACAATTTATTAAATTATTAATGTTATTAGAAAAATATCAAAACTTTATCCAATGTAAAATTTTATATCCTGATTCAAAAGAAGAATTTTATTTTGTAAAATTTAACTTATTAACTACTCAATAATTATATTTAAAATGGGTGCGCCATTAAAAAAAGAAAAACTGCATTTTTTTAAATATACTTATTTTACCCGGAAAAATTATTTTTTTCACATACCATGTTCTATAAAATTTATAAGATGTACTATAATTTCATAAAATTGATAATTTAATTAATACTATTCATAATGGCTCGTTTATAATAATATTATAACCATATATATTTGTTTATTGAAACTCGTTATTGCGTAAAACACATGTTATCAAGGAAGGTTGTGATTGCATGTAATGCAAGACAAGGTAGGGTTGTGTGTAGTGAAAGACTCCATTGTTGTTGAATATAACAAAATACAACCATGTTTTATTTATAAATTGAATATATATATATATATATATATATTGACACACTCAATTTTGCGTATAATAACTACTATCAAACAAACATGAAACTGTGTGTAACCCGATCCAAGATTAGTGTTGCATATACTGAAAGAAAATACGGTGTTGCGTATAGCACAAGATAATCTTGGTGTACCGTACAACAGATGATATGAAAGAAATTAAAAAGAATATATCTTATAAATATCGGGTTGTTACATTATACCCCCCTTAAAATGAATTTCTCCCCCGAAATTCGTGGCGGTTATAAGTCGTTTACTATTCAGAGAAACCCACATCGTAATAAAGGAATACTAAAACATAATTTTAAATACTAAAGTTTGAAATGTAATGATTACCCAAGGTAACTCATCAATGGGTTTCCATATTGGAGAACATAGGTGATAATATGGATATGGAAGAAAAATCTACACATGAAGTTCTGATGGAGAGTGGTAGAGAACATGGCTATGAAAAATCCAACAATCACAAAGCCATGAATTTGTGATGATTTAAGGTACCATCTAATTCATTGGATATAAGTACACTAGGACAACATTTTTTTGTATTCAATATCATTTCCCTAATGTTGAAGAATTGTAGAATGAAAATAAATACTTTCTTGATTTTGGTACAATCTTCCTATTTTTTGTGCCTTGAACAATTTCCACCTCATCTCATAATGAAATGAAGTTGTATTTGTCTTCCTTGAAGTGTTAGCAGATTATGCGATAGAATGATAGGTCATTCCATCAATATCAAACAAATGGATAGTAAAAGTTATTAAATATACATAAGTCCATATATAATGAGATTAATTGTATATGGTTCCTAAAATGGACTTATAACTCATAAATCATACCACTTAATATAATTACACATTATTCTAAAAACTAGGGACTTCCTGTAGGCCACTGGTATGCGATAGAGGCCTGTCGCACTTCAGTTGTGGGTTCGATTCCCATAGCCTTGTCTGACGCGATGAGTTTTCTCCCATTCTGCATGTTGTCCCTTTTCTTAAAGTACACTATTATAACATTCCATAAATAATATCAAAAAAAGTTCTAACCTTAAATAATACTAACATTTCTCCAACATAATTCATTCCAATCATTAGGCTTATCTATAATACTACTATCCCAGATCATAGTATAAAGAAAATAATTACTAGAAATTTCATCTACCGATCATGTGAATACCATCATTTATCCTCCATATATCATACAATATATCTTGTTGGTCACATTACAAAAATGCGAATAACATAATCAGGTATTCTATTGAAACATAAATTACCATAAAACCTTAGTGAAAACATGAATGATATCAAAAGTTAACTCTTTCCATATACCAAAATACCAAAACTTCTATATACTCAAACCATGATTTCACATTGTCCTTACATCAGTCATGAGATCAATTATACTATCAAACATCTCATTATCTCCTTATCCCTTCATTATTCGCATATCATCTACATTCCAAAAATATTACAATCACTTTTCATGGTTACTGGTAACAAATAATTATTAAAAACCAATACATAGATATTCCAAAATTCCACGATTCCATAAATGAGATTCCATGTTACTATTTCGAAATCCCATTACATAGACACTTAATAATTACACAACATCATTGTCATACTCAACATCACAAATAGTGATCGCATGTGACTTCCCTTTATCCTTTGACTTAAGTGGTTGATCACATTGATCATCATTAACCCTTGGATTAGGGCACTGATTAGCATAATTAACCATTTCCTTGCACTTCAAGCATTGAAGTGTTGGTGGTGTGATCTCTGCAGTTATTTATTTATTCACATAATTAGTAACCCTTTTTACATTACTTCGACACTCAGCTACATGATGACCTTCTTTTCAACACATAAAACAGTTTCTAGTCCCTTTTATACAATCACAACCATGCATCATTCCACACATTGAGCCTAAAGAAACAGTCATCATCTTTTCACCATTATTCTGAGAATTCTCCTTGAACTCCATCTTTCGTTTCCTGTCAAAACCATGAGATGGATATGTTACACCAACTTCCAGTTCTACCTTGATAGCACAACACACAATTTCATCATAGATACTGAAGTCTATTATTTATAATTCCATTCGAAGACTTGGTTTTATGGCACTGAAGAATCGATCAACATTACTTTCAGGTTGGATGATAAATCCAGATGCATAATTTTCAATTCGTGTAAAAATCTCTTCATATATACCAACAGATTCATAATTCTTCTGCTAAAGCTTACAGAACTCCTTTTCCATCTTTATTCGAAGAATACGAGGTAAATACTTACTGAAAACAAGTTATTGAACTTGTCCCATTCCATGGATTCAATTTCATCTTGGGGACTTGTATTCTTAATTAGATTCCAACATTGATCTTCTTCTCCTTATAAACGGTAAATATAAAGAATTATTTTTTCATGTTCTGAACAGTGAAGTATGAAAAATATCTTTTTAGTGGTACTGATCCATTGTTCAACAACAATTGGATCAGAAGACCCACTGAAAGAAGGTGGACGTTGCCTCGTGAAGGACTCAATAGAATATTGTTCCCTTTTGTGCTCATTTGGATGTCCAGAATGATTCATATCTTGTGTAAGTATAGCAACATGAAATTTCACTCCATCTCCCATGACATTGGTTTGTTCAAGAGGAAAATCATTGCATTGTCCATTACATTGATCAACATGGTTCCTTCGGGTTCCAGCCATCTTCCAAAACCCAAAAAGAATAGTGTGAGAGGCAAAAATCATGCTAGGGAAAACAACATTATAAAGGGGGAGTACCTTAAATATCTAACATCTTAGGTTTAATTCTAATATCCTTAGCACAATTATAGGACTACAGCCTATACATATACTTAACCTTAGGGACATCCCTAGACATACCATAGAAATATCCCTAGGGATCTCACTAAATATTTCACATCCTAGTTTCCAAAGGTTAACTAAACCATTCCTCTGATACCAACTTTAGAGACCCAAAGCTTGAAGCACATAGACATTACATTACTCTTGCGGAATATCTAATACATTACAAAAATAGACACCAAAGGGCCATAATTGTTTAGTGTCTTTGGAAACATGGAATATAAACTTTTAATCATTTTGAAAGATATTCAACATCTCCCATAACGATCTTCCCCTTTTTGCTTCCTTACCTAAATCCTTTATTTAAATCCTGGGTGAAAATAAAACATAAAAATGGTGAGCTCAAATGCCTATTAAGGGTAATCATGGATAAAATAAAACAAAAAAAATATATTTGAACTTAAAAACATGATCATAATGTTCAAACATCAAGATCTTGAAAAATGACATAAAACATGGAAGTACATAAGGAATATATCAAAATGGAACATAAATAATGATAAAATAGAATGGGAATAAAACATGTAATTGTGGTAAAAAATTAAGCATAGGATATGATTTCCATAGTATCCACGACATTTCTACTAAGACCATCATTCTGGAAAATGTCCCTTACTAAACCGGGTATAATTGTCGTTCCAGACCTGTATTACTGAATCAGATTTACATTTCGTTTTAGACATGTCTATCTCATGAGATATAAATCTTTACCCAATTCATTTTAATGTGATATAGGTCCCACCCATCTTATATTGAAATCATTATTCTGTGTGCCTCAAAATAATCACAAATCAATAATCATAACCCAAAGAATAAATTGGGTTTCATAAACATCATTCCATCATAACATAATCCATATAATACAAATGGATATCATTTCATCATAAGAAAAGTGAAACCATATAAATCATATAGACATTATACTTGAATCATAAACATATGAAATAATTTTATCTTATATAGAAATGGTTTTGGTAAAGCACTAGAAATAAATTCTTGAGGAAAATATCTTTTCTTATTGAAAATCATTTTCTTTTCACAAAATTCCATTCAATTATAAAAGTAAAGGATTTTCATGAAAATATTTATGAAATCTTGAGGAGTAAGCTTCATTAATATAAGGCGTTATGAAACCGTAAAAAAAATCTGTTCATGTCGTATAAGTAAAAAAACATTTTTCTCGTACTTTTGCCGAATAAGTCAAAAAGTACCTCGTATGGTAAAAAAAATTCCTTACATACCATGTAGTAAAAGTAAAAAATGGGTAAGAAGGACATTAAACATACAAGAAAACAGTTTTATAAAAATTGGACATTGGTGATAAATATAAACCCAGTAAATACTTACGAATAACAATATCAGATAAGAACAATATTGGAATAGTAATCCCTTACCTTAGGTCCGATATGCTTCATTCGTATATGAGCCTCCTCTATAATGATTTAAATAATGTAATTGGCTTATAAAAGAATCATATTCATTGTTAAGATATCATATATTGTTCACTTATGACTTTATATTTCCCGTTATTTTGTATGATCAATGTTAAAGCAGCGTTTTGGGTAAAATCATTTTATTTATCGTATGTGTTTGGACTTGTTGTTTCATCATATTATTATTACTTATATCTTGATTTACATACTTTCAGAATGTAAATAATGATTTATATATCATATGTATATTCAGTATATATATATATATAATATATATATATATATGAAATGAAATACACTGTTCATGGAGACGGTAGGCCGTACGTACGCATGAACAATGTTTTCGTTTCCTTACTGTGTTAAATGGAAATAAGTAAATGAAATATATATATAGATAAATCCAGTATCATTATTATTTAATATCGTTCGTGATTATTTATTATATATACTTTATAATCATACTTCAATGGTTAATCATGCAAAATTAATCTCATCACGTTTGTGGAGACGGTAGTCCGTACATATGCAGAGCAATGATATCATTCCCATGATCATGGAATTACATTTATGAGTATGTATACTATTTAAGAATATATATATCACTTTATAATATTCGCATATAGTTATTCTTTACACCATTATACCCATCCAAGTAAGGTGGTGGTGGAAAAAAGATTACACCACAACGTGGAGACGGTATTCTGTATGTACGCACGCGTTGTGATTTCATTTTCCATAGGATGGATTGAAGGTGGAATAGGGTTATTTAATATTTATAATAAAAAATCAGTATATGAGTGATATTGATGTTATTAATTCATAATGAAACAACTAAATAAGATGAAGTAGAAGAAGAAATAAATTTGAATGAATCAGAAACAGTTATTACCTCCTCTTCGACACACCTCTTTGAAACCTCCTCTTATGGCACTAAAATTGGTCTTTGAAGAAGACCAGGACCTCTAGAATATTTATAGAGAAGATGAGAAGGTAAATGGGCAGGGTTTTGACGAGATTGAAAGCTCAAAGTTGGGTATAGATGATAGGGAGGATGTTCCCTTTTATAAGGGAGGAGAGGGGCACCTTTGAAATCCTCAAAAATATTAGTTTATGATAAATTCAATCCCCACATAAAAATCTAACAAAATAACACATTTCTAAGACTAGATGATATAGGGTTGTAATCGCATCAAAAAATAAAATTTATAAATGTTTTGATCTTAATTTAAACCTTATCATTTTGATTTATCCTTATTTAATCTATTTAATTTTATTTGTGGTTATAAAATTCTAAATTCTAAATCTTTATAAATAATCACTTATGTGTTGTTAATTTTCCATAACTTGATAATTTATGACATTTTCGTCTATAGGAATTTTAATTTATAATATTTAAAATTTTTGTGATTTTTAAACAATTTAATAATATGTTATTTTTATAAAATAACAATAGTGTCAATTTGGACACTATTCATTTATTTGAATTTAAAGAAAATCCTCACAGAGGATATATTATAACTAAAATATTTAATAGGTTCCTAAAATGTCATATTCATATATTAAATTAGTGGAGCACATTAAATAGTTCATATATTATTTATTTGAATATTTGTAAAACCATTTATTTGATACTTATCTTTATTAAATAATTTATAAAACAATTTTGTATAATTATTAAATATACAAAATTGTAGCATTAAAATTAAAAATAAAATACTATGATGGTGATATATCTTTTATATTTCATAAAAATACTTTTAGTATCATTTATATGCTAAAACACCCATCTTTTAAAATGTTATATTTATTACATTATGAAGGTGACAACTTTGACATCATTTAAAATAAAATAATATAAGTTTTATAATCACTTTTATAGGACTCCAAACAGTCATATATTCGATAATTGGATGATTATGGTGTATATATACACCACCAATAAGTTTTTTTCAGGTTTTTGAGCCTTTTAATGTGTATTATTATTTCAATAAAAACTATATTACTTATTTTTCACTAAATAAATAATTTCTACATCATTAATGTATAAGCTATTAAGGTAATTAAATATCTCTTAAAAATTATTTTATAATTACCATTATAAATTAAACAAATTATATTTCAAAAAAGTATTTATAACCGAATTTATATTCTGTATAAACATATATTAAAAATACATTAATTATTAAAGTCAAGGGAGACTTATTTCACTTTCCTTTAAATAAGATAATCTAAAGGTCTTAATCACATCAAAGTGGGTTCCAACGGATTCCATTTCGACCCAAATATTCCTCCAGATGAAATATAAGCATCCAATTATATTATTACAAGTTTTAGAGTAATTTTATAATATTATATTTTCCTCTAATTACTTGAATTACCTTTTACTATGGTAAATAAAATTTACCGTAGTTACTATTCATAATGCCAAAAAATAAAAAATAGCTTATTACCATAATTTGGATCCACTGCTTCCAAATATGGAATCCATTTTTCTAAATACAATACTCAAAAGTTGCACAAATTAATTTAAAATTAATCTCGTTGCTATGAAAATGAGTTTTAAAAGTTAAAACATTGCAAAAGATTGAAATGATTTACCTATGAATTTAATGTAATATCAATGGTAATGACATACATTATAATAAATGGTAAAAATATATTTTATTTATAATTTAAAACCATTCAATATTATTATTTAACAATATAAATTATTACGATGAAAAAATTTGTTTTTAATTAAAATATAGCGTGTTTTTACTATTTATTAATAATGAAAGTTATCAGAAAAATATCAAATCATTATCCAATGTAAATTTTTATATCCTGATTCAAAATAAGAAGTATATTTTGTAATATTTAACTTATTAACTTGATAATAATTATATTTAAAATGGGTGTTCCATCAAAAGGTGGCAAAACTGCAATTTTTTAAAATTACTAATTTTACCCGAAAATTTTATTTTGTTCTCATACCATGTTCTATAAAATGTGTAAGATAAATTATAATGTCATAAAATTAAAAATGTATTTAATAAAATTCAAAACGGCTAGTTTATAATAATATTATAACCATATATCATTGTTTCGTGAAACCCGGTATTGCGTACAACACACGCTCTCGAGGAAGGTTGTGATTGCGTGCAGTGCAAGCCAAGTCAGGATTGCGTGTAGTGCAAGACTCCTTTGTTGTTGCATATAAAAAAATCGAGCCATATTTCATTTATACATTGAATATATATATATACAGTGAATTTTGCGTAGAATAACTGTTATCAAACAAACTTTTAATTGTGTGTAACACGATCCAATATTAGTGTTGCGTATACTGCATGCTAATATGGTGTTGCGTATAGCACAAGATAATCATGGTGTAGCGTACAACAGAAGATATGAAAGAAATTAAAAAGAATATATCATATAAAATCTCTGGCTGTTACATGTCCAACAATGACATTAGGGTCAATGTTTTTATAATTTTTTAAATATTAGAGATTAATTATTTTATGACCTCTATATATAACCAATAATACTATCTATCATTATATTTTTTCAATTTTTTCAATATCCATATATAAAAAGGATATGTCGTAGAAGAGAATGTAATGGTTTCTTTCATATGCTTTGTAATTCCCAATTATGGGCTACTTAAAGAGTTTCCACATGGGGATGATATATCACTTCATTATTTCTTATGTTTATGCTAGATAATATTCTCTTGTGTAAAGGGAACATCTTATTCCCATGGAAACTGTGAAACCAAAGTAAAAAAAGGGCGGATGACCATTTTCTAATAAATTCTTTACGTGAAACATCATTACATATAACATCCCATATATACATATAAGCATAACATCAGGATCAACATGGTAACCTAGATAAGGGAATAAAAATTAGAAAATATATATATATTATGAAAAAAATAAATTTGAAGAATAATAAAATTATAGAAAGGGAATCATATATAATACATGGAATATTGGTGGGTACGTTTTAAAAAAATAAATACACTACCCTCTGTAACAACTTACATAATGTTACTACCACATTGATAATGTGCACAAAAACTATAACTATAAAATGTGTCCAAATTATTATTATAGCGGTATCCTCGGTGAAAATATGAAATTCTACCCACATACATCGAATCCCATATCGCGTGTGATGGTATGGGTGAATCAAATGGACCATTAGAGGTCCATAATTTTCTAACACAAATATTTGTTATTGGAAATAATTATAAATTAATAAAAATTTATAAAAATATAAAATCTTGTTTCTTAATCATACCCTCAAATAAAAAAAACACAAAATTCACATAAAATCCCCTTAATGATGTATCCATGTGCTTGCAAGGGCACTATGAAACTATATGATACCTACTATAGATATGTTAAAAAATGATGTTTTTCACAAAAAACTATAACCTATATCATAGTCAATGGAATGTGGTTGAGTACTAATAGAGATGATTTCCATCCCTCACTTAGGGACATAGTGGGGTGCATCATAAAAAACCACAAACTATATCCTGATGTAATAGGGAACAATATATTTTCTATAGAATTCGACACAACATTTCGTACTCACACGAGATCCATCATCTATGGGTTGTATCAAACCCCAACCAAACCCTCAAGTGGCCCATGGCCGAAGCCTCTAAAATCTTTTTCAAATAATCACACCTACACTCACCTATATGCTCAATGGAGTTAACCATTATAGTACATATTCCATTTCCATAGTCACAATTGAGGTTGGAGAAAATAAAACTAACCCATTCCTAGGAATTATAGAGAGGTCACAATCAAGCAGCATGATCCATCTGAATAGAAATTTGATAGGTCACATGAATAAACAAAAAAACATCACTGGGAAATCCATGAAGGTCCCACCAATCACAGCAAACCAATAATATCAAAATAATATTGAATAAGAATATATTCAACACATGAATGATATATAATATTGGGATGATAATGCATCTCACATTTCATTAACACTTTACCTAGTAGTTATTAAATATACACATAATCATACTTATTGAATACATCCCAAAAATATCATCTCAGTCCTCTAAGGGTTTTATATCGTTCCCCTAGAACAATCCATTAGTTCTACTAAAAATAATGTTTTCCCACGGCTACACAACAGACAAGCATCATTATGAATCAATAAATCTTACATAGGGATACACGAAAATAGTATAGTCTCACGCATCAATCGACGTATAAAAAAATAAGGATACTTATATAAAATAATTCATAAAAAATATTCTATTTCCAATCCTTTCTAAAATAGATGAAAATATATCATGAACATCCCTTTCCAACCCCCATATAAAAAACACAAAAAATTCCTTTAGAATATTACAAAATCTATTACATATTGTTTCACTCACATTGTGCTCGTGGCCAAAAATCCAATCACAAATAACTGTAAACACCATTTCAATATTTAAATACTATTTATAAACTCATTTTAGGAATAAAAATTATAGATTGAAATTTATATCTTAGTTAAATCATATATAAATGGAATTTTTGGAATCTAAATTTCCTATTGAAATCCATCACATGATTCCATTCAAAACTAATAAATAATCCATTGATAGTCAGTCAACTAAGTCATAAATATTGAACCATTTAGTAAGATATACATTCATGTATACTGTTAGACCAACATTATCCCTTGAAAACATTGTATATAGTCAAAAAGTAGACATTCTATAGGGTGAGAAAATAATGAATCAAACTTATGTAAAATAACCCAAATTTCCTGGAGATTCAATAAGGTCAACTCCCCTACCTCATCCTATATCTTGATAAAAATTTCCAAGACCATCTAAGCATCCATAAGGTCAATGAGCAACTACATAATTTATATATTTAATTTAATTATTTACTTTAAAATTTATGAGAAATACCCATCATTGAATATTGGGTTCCAAACTCATAAAACGTTAAAAAAATTTGGAAACCATAAGACATCAGTTGTTTATCAACCATGATGCATCCCAGGCCAAATAAAAAAAATCAAATCATCATCCAAAAAAGGATATACTTCATCAATATAGTATAACAATATAAATCAATTATTGTGTAAAATACAAAATTAAATGAAATTTAATAATTATAATTATCTTTCTGGGTCTGTACTCTTTGAGCCTTCGATAAAACATCAATCATGTTGAACAGGTTTCCATGATTTTGTTAAATAACAAATTGATACCCCAGATAAACCTATTGATATAATATAAAAAAGCATTGATGTTGAAAAAAATATGGGAGGTGGTCATGACTTTATTTTATAAATGAAATGATCCAAAAAACCCAAGGATCACTCTTTGGAAGGGGGAGATTGTGGTTGAACTCTCCATGGACACCCTCTTGCAAATATTTTAACAGGAAAGGACCATGTCATGTTTATGGGGTGATCTTAGGGTCACAATGTGATTCTCTATAGGAAGATACCTACCCAAACCCTACCATTTGTTATCCAAAAGATCAATAATAACGTAGTGGTATTAATATTTTTCATATGTTACTTTAGAACATCTCATCATCGCATATATTGCAAAAAATACTACAAAATTCACAGGGTACTTCTCAATCCTCAAAAAATCTCTACAATCAATGTTTTATAAAATTACATAACAACAAAATAATTATACACCCATGATATTAAATTTTGTAAATATTATCAAATATCATGTCCATATCCTATGATCACTGTTTACATTAACTATTCATATTATATCTATTTTCAGTTGGGTCTAGCCTATATCTGAGGATTCAATCAGAGATATAGGTTACTGTACCCATGGTTTCAAATATGTCTATTTGATTTCTTTCCACAGTTTATAATGGGCACATAGGTGGATATATTTTTGGATTGAACCATTGAATTATGTGGTTATATACATGATTTCAAAACATGAACACAAGTTACTATGTCAGATGTTTGAAATCATAGTAGTAGCTTTAAAGCAATGTAGCGAGGTAGGTTTTCTCCTCTGACAACATATCAAATATGTTTAACACTTTATCAATATCTTAACTCAACTATATGCATATATATATATATATATATATTTGTATATAGAAATAAAAATATTATTTAATTATTATTCTTCTATAAAATACCTATACTCACATTTTGAAACAGTGGACTTTAGTGGATATGGTCTTGGTTATGGTTCGGAATGTATGTGAATATTTCCAATGTTTAAACCATGGACATTAGTGGCTATTGACAACACAAAAACCATTAACTTAGGCGGCTGTATTTATTTTGAGGACCCAACCCCAGAAGCCTGTTGATAGTTCATAAGACATGGTGGGTACTTTATTTAATAAATAGATGCTAATAAAATTAAAAAACCCTTTACAACATATAGAATCATCGTGTTCTAGGTTCATGAAAACTAGATACAATATATACTTTTCATCAAAACCATATAAGATAAGATTCATATTGTTCCCATCACATATGAGAACTCATATCTAAAAAATATAATAATCATGTAAAAATAAATTAAAAACATAGTTTGTGAATAAGAATGAACAATATGGGATTTTAAAACTAATTAATGAAATTAATTTTCACAACATCTTTTTAAAATAATTACAATTAATTTTCATAAAAGTAAACAACATTTGTTGTGGAACTTCGTCAAAAATATTCAAAGGTTACTTGAAATAAATGTTAGGGAAATATTATACACAATAATTTATATATTTGTTTAATGTCTAAAAAATATAACAAAGTATTCCTACTTATGGATGGAATTCTTAAAATAATCCAAAAATTGATCAAACTAATTTTACAGGTGGTATGAAGGGGTGTAAGTAAAAAATATCCCAATAATTAAAACATGGAAACAATTGAAAAAGAAATAATAATATTAAATCACTCAACACATATAATACAATTCTTGAAAATAAATTTGCAGTACTAATTTCTATATAAATGTTCTGAAAAAAGAGGCTACACATTCTTTTTATATGTATTTCCAAGTACATTTTTCATTATTCAATGTGAATTTATTACTATTATTATAAGTAATTTTCTTAACCAAATACATTCAACTAGTCAAATAATAACATCATTGGCTAAATATTAATCACATAATGTGGGAATTCATACTCCGTAAATTCTAATACATACCGTCCAGGCATCAGCTATTTTCTCTAAAATGATTAAGGCCTCAACCAAAAACAGATATTATAATTCTATAAAGGCCATGTTCCATTACCTAGATTGATACATTAGACCAACTGATGCATCGAGAGGAAACAATGGGTCACACTGATTTCATAATTAGTCTAATGAATTTTTAATATGTCTAATATGTCTTTAAATAAATGTTTCCCATATCACATTGATTTATTATATTATGACTTTTATTCAAAGCGCCCTATAACACATTAAATAATTAAATTATTTATATTATTCAATGTTTCCCATAACACATTGAATAATTAAATTTTGTATTTTATTCAAAGTATCCTATACCACATTAATTAAATTAAATTCTTAATTCATATGTTATCACACGTGATTAATTAATAATATATTATTTTGGGTTTTTCACATAAAATAATATCTGTTAAATCCATTATTCCATGAAAGTAAACATATAATTTTCTTAAATATAATTTTTTTTAATTCATGATAGATTTTAGTAATATGTTCCATAAAATGATAAATAGATTATCCAAATAGATTAGATTATAATAAAAATAATTAACAACATTCATTGTGGTAGATTAATCATGAATGGAATTATAATAAGTATAAATGTAAAAAATTTATTTCATGTGATGTATTGATGCATAAACAAATAAACACACTTCACTATGTTTGTTTTATAATAATAATTAAAAATATATACTTCCATCTATTTATCCATTAGTTATAAATTTTGATGCGTGTAATATCAATTACAATAATAATGTGATGACTTATTTTAATTTTTTAGGCACACTATAACAAAAAAATGTTTTGTTCCTGTCTTCCATTATCATATTTCAGGTGTGACCATTCATACATGCCTATATGTAATTGTGGTACATATTTATACATATGGGTTTCAAAATATGAATTAAATGAATATGTTTAAGGATAAAATTATCTTTTAAAATAATTGTTTATCTAAAAATGAAATTTGGCATAAAAATATTAGAATTAAAAAATTATACCTGTGTTTATATACATATACATATATGTATTAGTATAGCATCCCAAAGCCACTCTTAGTAAACCCTTCCACATGTAAAACATGCATTAAAGCATAAGCTAATTAATGATAAATATCACTCGAAAAAACCACAAAATAAATTATGTTTGAAGATTATATAAGTTCGAATATATATATATAAAATGTATACAGGGGATTTTCATAATAAAAACTAGATTTGAAAAATCCTTATAAGTAAGTTAAAACTTTAAAAAAAATCATCAATAATTTCAAGTATCTTAGAAACTTATTTAGATTAAAATTAATATATATATATATATATATATAAATTTAACTGTATATATAGAAGATATAAATATATATATGTTTTGCATATCTAAAACTAATCTAAAATAACACTAGCATGAATTACATAAGTAATGAATTTCATTTAAAACAAATATTTTCATCATTTGGAAAATATAAAACAAAACCAGTTTGATATATACATATGAACATATATGAACTTATTAGACTACATGGGTATAATCAAACCAAATTATATAAAATGCTTAAAATTTTTACATTCATTATGAACATCACACAAATCTAAATTCTCATAATCCTAAAATCATAGAAATAGTATACATTTGTTTTATAATTAAATGTATATACAAATATATATGTATATACATGATTAAATAAATTAAAAAATTAAAACCCTTACATGAATTATGTGAGTTTATAACATCATTAAAAAATAGAACATGTTTACTATTTATTATAAAAATATATACACATATTTGAATATATGGGTTAATAATATCAATGAAATATTAAATAAACAACCCGTACATGAACTCGGCGGTGGACTTGAGCTGAGTAGAGGTTGGAGAAGAGTTTGGAGGAGAAACCCATTGGGTTATTGTGAAAATAATGGTTTAAATAAGTAGGTTATATAACTAATTATATATATTTTATATATATAATGGTTCATCATAATCAAATAAACAAAGAGTCCAAAATAACCAGATTTATCAACTTAGACAAGATAGAAACATAAATGAAGAAAATCAATATTGGAGAGGTTTCCTAATAAAAGATAAATCTTATATAAAACATGCATGACACACCAAATAGAATTTTATTAAATTACTACTCACATGGTTTATTTTTGGAATGAAGAAAGAGGTTGGTTTTGAGGAGTGTGATAGGAGATCTCATAGGAAGATAAAAGTATAGAGGAGAGGAGGGAAATAGCTACTAGTGTTGTCCGAATAAGAATAAGAATAAAGGGAGTAGTGTAAAATAAATGGACGGTGAAGATTGGGTATGCATTGATCAGACAACTAAAGTGATTTCTGCAGTTTTAAAAATAGATGAGTGGTTGATATCCTTTTGACATTTAGTAGATGGTCACAGGAAATCCATGAGTTTTAAAAAAGAATTAGTGGTCGAGATCAAACATGTATCGATTCAACTACTCCAATTAGATTTCCCATAAAAATCCTTCCCAAATAGAAACGGGAAGAGTGGGAGATCTATAAATTAATATATATTATATGGATATGTCAATTAACTCCATTCCCCTCCATGGTACCTCCCTTTATAGGTTATCTAGCATGGTCACCCTTAGCCCACTATTTGTTGTTGTGCCGCCTCGCACGGTGGTGCCACTATGGTTCTTCCTTATGCCGCCATGGGCGTGGACTATCACTCTACATCACCAGCCTATTCCAGTTGGATGGGGAGACAATGCTCTGCCACCCCACTCATAGTTGTGCATAATACCTCCCTTGGCTGGCCAGTCGTCTTGGCCATCCAAGGGAAATTTTTTGGTAGAAACCCGAAATCACTAGGCAACTACAGATAAATAAATGTTGTTAAAAAAGATGATTCATTAATATTTCATTAATTTTATTACACGAAAACACGATAATAAAGTCATTTTATATTTTAAAACATTATTATTTTAATATAATACATCAAATTAAAATATTCCATTGATTTTAAAAAATATATTAATTTTAAAAAAAACATCATGGTTATTATATTTTTAAAATACAGTATACCCTTAATTAATACAATGTTATTATATAACCAAAGATATAAATTTTAAATATTTAAATAATTTTAAAACATTTGAAATAGATATATTTAATTATAATTTTTGTACTCTATTTCATTTCTATTAAAAGAAAAATATGTAGAAACTTTTAATTCATAGATAGGTATACATTAAAAACATTATATTTACATAAAAACATGCATTTATTAATTAAAATATTAATATAAAACATTATGACCTATCAATGATTTAATGGTACTGAAAAATAATTAATATTCATTAAATACAATTTATATTTAAGAAACTAATTTAAATTGAATACTTAATGTTATAAAAATACAAAAAATACCTAAAAGTTATAGAATTTTGTGACTCTTACTAAAACCAACAGTCTTTTAAAGACACCAATGGATATTAACAGTCATATTTATCTTCAATGCATTATAAATACTTTTTTATTTTGTGATAATATTCAATAACAAATTCTATGAATATGGTTCTATATATCCCCTTGATGATTTTTAATGTTTCAATAGTTCCTTCCATAATGCCATTCATTGTGATAGACCGAATGTATTTTCAGAATATTGTGGAAGGTTTGTTTTATTTGGTGGTATCTTGGTGATCATGAAAGGTTTTCCTGGTCTGTGAGGGTCTTTTGGCCTTATATTAGAATGTATAGTTTCATTGTTCCCATAAAATAAAATATATTTAAATTATATTAGGAAATCATTTATTTTGGATGTAATATTTTAAAAAACACAAAAAATAAAAATATCCCTAATCATTAACAAAATATTATTATTATGAAAATAAAAATGTTTGGGGTGTCACATTATTCACCCATCAAAATAATTGGCCCCTCGTCATTTTATTATAATCTTATGATTCCTAGAACCATCCCACATCCATCACTCTTGACGACCCTATAACAAATTATTCATTATTAATTAACAAAAAATGAATTATAAAATGTTTTTTATTTATGCATCCACCAACTCCACTGGTGTGAGTGAATTTCCCAGTTCCATCCAGTTAAACAAATCACCCGAAAATTTTCAAACTCCTTGATTTATATAGTCTAGATGAAACAACATGACATTTGGACAAACTCACATACACAAATGTAGTATATAAAGAGTGTTTCATGAGTGGTGTGATGTTGGGAGAAATCAGTATGGATTTGATCTCTGTAAAAAAGAAAAAGAGGCTTGACCTATATAATTTAAATGCCACTACCTCATCCATATAGACCACAAGAAAAAATTGGACAACGATATTCTATTCAAAGGTCACCCTCTATGTCATCTTAATAAAAATCCCTTAGGGACAGAAAAATATTGGTTGGGGTGAATCATTTAAAGAGGACCTCAATATAATATCCTCTTAGAACATAGAATGAGAGTTGGGCATGCACCATAAAGAAATAAATATGCACGATCTTCAATAGAGGTGAAGTATAATAGGAGTGTTATATGTGTGTAAAAGATGTCTATAAGTCAAATGAAGGATTACAAAGGGCTCAAAGTCATCCATTCCTGAATGGAAAATTATGGTTTCTAGTTCTCAGTATGATGAGAAAAGAGGTTTGTCGGTTAACCCTCACCTTCCATATGTAAATTTTATGAAATGATTCTATTAAATGAAAATTGGAATTTTTTAGGTTAAGTTATAATTTAATATAATCTTCTATATTGTTCCTCTAATACCAAATGTAACGACCTGACCCTATAATCCCATAGTTGGTTCCTAAAATATGGTGTATAATTTTTTTCATAAAAATATGATGACAAAATTAAACATCGAATTACATCATAAATAATCTTAAAGGCCTAGGTTAATGAAAACCCAATACAAATGAAACAATTCATTAAAATTGAATAAGATAAGCTTCATATCTCTTCCATAACATAGAGGAACTCCACTATGAATTATCTATTAATCGTGTGAAGATAAATTAAAAACGTGGGTTGAGAACAAGAATTCCCAGTAAGGGGTATTTAAAACTAATCAATGGAATTTCATTTCAAAACATCCTTTTAATATAATTACAAAACATTTTCATAAAAGGAAACAACATTTATTTTAGAAAGTCATCAAAATTTTTTGACGGTTACATGAACCAATTTATAGATAAATTTCAAACACAACAAATAATATAATTATTGAAATACTAAAATATATATTTCAGAGTATGCATATATATGATGGAATGCGGAATATAAGCTCAAAATTTATCAAACCAATTTAAGGGTGGAATGCATGGGTGCAGGTGAAAATTAGATAATGAATTAATACTTTTGTAGAATTGCATAATAAATAAAAGCATAATTCACATAACGCATAAAATGAAATTCATGAAATTAAATATGTAATATTCATTGATGTTTCAATGTTCTGAAAATAAATTCTACACATTCATTACAAACGACCTTCCTAGTACATACTTCATTTTGAAATGTTTATATATTAACATTTTCATAAGTCAGATATTCTTAACCAATGATATTTTATTTGTCAAATAATCATATGGTTGGTTAAATGTTAATCACCTAATGAGGGAAATGCATATGTTGGACTTTCTAAAACATATAATTAGTGCCTTGACCAAGACATCTAAAAATTAATGATGCCTCAACCAAAACCATCAATAATCATTCAATAAATGGCCTCATTCAATGACCTAGTTTTTCTCACGAGACATACTGATGCATTGAGAGGTGATAGCGGGCCTCACATGTCACATAATTAGTCCAATTCATTCCTCCTGTGTATATTAATTCATTAAATCAATGTTTTACATACCACATTGAATTATTAAATTATGTATTTTATAAAAAATGTCTAATTCCAATTTGAATAGATAAATTATGCCTTTTATTCAATGTGTCCAATTCGAAATTTAACAATTAAATTTTTTCTCTTATTTATAGTTTACAATACACCTATGAATAATTAAATCCTTAATTCATAATTTATCATAAACGATAAATTAATAATATATTACATGGGATTGTCAAATATAATAATATATATTCAAACCCTTGTTTCATGAATGTACACATGTAATGTACTAAACTAAACATTTTTTTTAATTCAACATAGATATCATCTAAATTTTATATACACTAATAAATAGTATTACCAAATAGAATAGATCATAATGATTAATAAATATTTTCATTCATTAGGGAATATTCATCATGAATTGAAATATAATAAGTACAAATGTAAAACAATTATTTCATTCTAGTTATTGATGCATAAACCATTAAACACAATTCATTGTGTATGTTCGTGTATATTTATTAAACAAAAGATACTTCCAACTATTTATCCTAATCATTTAAATTGATATGCATGTATTATTAATTGTAATAACCCAGTTATGAAATATTTTAAAATTTTTAGGTGCATAGTAACAAAATAGTACTATTATTTTTTCCCAATATCAAATAGCATTTGTGATCATTCAGAAAAGAATATAAGTAATTATGGGTCTTATTTATACATGTGGTTCTTGATATCAGAATAAAAAGATTATGTATAAGGATATTAATCACCTTTTAATATAATTGATCATATAAAGAGGAAATGAATCATTTGTAGATAAGGATTAAAACCACTATACATATGTTTATTCAATTATACATATATATATTAGTTTAGCAACCTAAACCCACTCTTAGTAAACCCTTTTATAAGAAATAGATGAATAAAATCATTAGCTAATTACAGATAAATAGCACTTTAAAACCACCCAAATAGGTTAGTATTTCAGATTATATAAAACCACACACACACACACACGAATATATATATAATGTATACATGGTATTGGAATATACAAAACAATATTTGACAAATCCTTATAAATATCTTAAACATTGAAACTTCATTTCATCACTAATTTCAATTATATGAAAAACACATTTTGATTACAATTAATATATATATATATATATATATTTAACTATATATACATAGGTTATAAATATTTATAGGTTTTTTGTATCATAAAAAATTAAAATAACCCTTACATGAATTACCTGAGTAAAGAAAATAATATAAAACACAAATGTGCTTCATTTGTAAAATATAAAAAATAACTTGTTTGATATATACATACAAATGTATGCACAAATATAAGTAAACATGGGTTTCATAAACCAAAAACAAATTAATTCATTATATTATTTATATGAATTAATAAACTCATTTAAATACATATTGTCATCATCCAAAAGTCATAAAAATAAAAATGGATAGTTTTATAATTAAACCTATATACAGAAATATGTATATAAATGGTTTAACCAAAATAAAAACTAAATAAAACCATTACATGAACTATATGAATAAAAACATCATTTAAATACAGAAATTCCTAAAACAAAAACTTATTTGTATTTATTATAAATATATATCCACTTATGTGTGTATATGGGTTAATCAAATCAATGAAAGTCTAAATAATCAACCCTTATATGATCTCAAAGGTGGGGTGGATCCGACCATAGGTTGGATTAGAGTTAGGAGGAGAAAATATTGTATGTTTATGGTGCAAATGAAGGTCAAAATAAATGGGTTATATAACAATTTATATATATATATATATTATATACAGTTGTTCAACCTAAATAAATAACCAAAGATACCCAAAAAACCCAATCTAACTATTTAGACAATACAAAAACAGTAATCAAGACAGATCATAAATGGATTGGTTGTCTAATAATATATATATTTCATTTAAAACATATATGATACCCACCAAATATATTTTTATTAATTTTTTATTCCATCAAATGATTTGTGGAAGTATGGAAAGGGTCGTGGCCTGAGGAGAGTGATGGGTGATCTCAAAGGAGGAGAAATGAACATTTTAGAAAATGGTGACTATTACTAGTACGACACAATGAATAAAAACAACAAAGGGAGAAGTTGAATATAAATGGACAATATGGATTGGACTCAGATCAATTAGATGGATAGTGGAATTTATGTGGTTCTAAAAATGTATGAATGGTCATGATCATTTTAACATTGATCGTACAGTTGTAGGGAAACCACGAGTTCTAAAAATGAAGTGTGGTCGAGATCAAAAGTGTCTCAATTCAATGACATAGATTAGATTTACCAATAAAATACATGTCCCAAAAAAATTATAATAGATTTAGGACCACCTTATGTTACCTGATGTTTTGACCATTACTCAATTAACTCCCTTCCCCCTACCTGATATCATCTCTTACCAGTTCTCTTACTGGCATGCTCTATGCCCACCCATTGTCATTGTGTATCCCTGCACGATGGGGCTACCTTAGTTCTTCCATGCACCCCATGTGGGCATGCACCAGCAGTCTACATGGTCAGCCTAAACCAACTAGCTAGGGATTCAAGGCTCAGCTACCCCACTAATAGTGGTGCGTAGTGCCTCATTTGGCTAGCTAGTTGAAATGGCCAGACACAGACCATTTTTTTGTAGATACCCCAAAAAAACATAGCGACCAAAGATAAATCAAAATATCAAACAATGTGTTTTCTCAAAAATTTAATTAACATTATTAATCGAAAACATGATTATAATCTCATTTTACGCTTTAAATCACAATAATTTCAAAATGAAACATCATTTAAAAGAAATTAATTTCTTTTGGAAACATGTATTAAATTTAATATAAAAATCATTGTTAATATATTTTTAATTCATAATATATCCTTAATTTAAAAAATTATATTATTTAACAAAGGATATCACATTAAAAAATATAAATCATTTTATAACATTTGAATCATGTATATTTATTTATAAAATAATTGAAATCATTTCATTTCAATTAATAGATAAATATGTATAAAAATTTAGTACATAAAGAGTTACTCTTTCTAGACATTACATTTTCATAAAATTATACATTTCAAAACTAAAATCATACATTCAAACATAAAAACCCTTAATGTTATTAAGGTACTTAATATAAATAAGATACTAAAAATATATAGAATATTTAAAATTCTTATATACATGTAATTCATAAAATAATAAAAATAATTAACATAGCTAATGGTTATAGAAATTTATTACCATTACAAAAACCTACAGTCTTATAAAGATATCAATGACTATTAACAGTCATATTTACCCTCAAGGCCTTACAAATAATTTTTTAGGGTGTTCCAATATTCAAATACCAATTTATTGAATATGGTTCTATATATCCCCTTGATTTTTAGTGTGGGTATCATACATATTTTCATAATTGTTTTCATTGTGAATGACCCGAAGGAATTTCACTCATTTCTTGGACTATTTTTTGTTTTTGGTGGTCTCCCTATTTTTTTGATAGGCCTTTTTCTAAATATTCTAGGTTAGTGAGGGTATTTTGGACTTATTGAAAACTGTAAAAGGATTAAATGTTACAATTGAATAAAATATATCTATTTTTTGTTTCTTCAATAATATATTTTTGATAAAAACATTATTAAACAAAAAAAATAAAAATAATACTAACTATTAGAAAAATATTATTATTAAAAACATAATTTATATGGGGAATCAAAATTATAGTTTAAATTGTCGACTTAGGTGGCTATATACATAGTTTACTAATCTATTTTAGTAGAAAATTATCAAAAATTTCCCTCATGGTGTTCAAGCTGTTGTAAATAGTGGAAACCACTCACTGTACTCCACATAAAACCCTAGACACACACTAACCCTTCAGGTGGTGGTGATAGCCATCATGCTTTCCACCCAGCCTCAACAAATATTCTCCTCTTCCACTGATTTAGCCACACTTCCTGATTTTCCACATATCCTCATTAGCCTGAAAGTATCTACCCTCCACAGTGCTACTTCTTATCTTTTGATCTCCATCCTGGAGTTCTCGTAAGCATCATTGATCAATGGGTTTTCTATCATTAACTGCATTGGTCATTGAAGGCCTCCCCTCGATCGCTTCAACAGGTTCAACAATAATGTCTAGCCCTTGAAAACCCACATCATGGTTAGGCTCCAAGATTATCCCTGCTTTCTTCTTCAATATGAAATTGTTGATGATAAGGATTCAATGTGGTCCAATGTTATGCGCTCTTATGTTGTCTCCTAATTATTCATGTTCATATAGAGTTATGATTTCCACTGTAAATGTGACACCCCACTCACAGAGATTTGGGTAATCTTTCTATACCTCCAAATTCAATTTCAAAATCCCACTATTTAGCATATGTTGGGTAACGACATCAGTATGTTCCTAAACATTTTTGAGATCACTTTCTCTCTATATCACCTAATTTCTCCATGAATTTGTGTGGAAGGGGATATTTCAAAGCCTCAGGTGGAAATTTTTTTGTATTGAGGTTGGTGAAGAACATAATTATCAACAATAATGGGCTTCGAAAATTGGTTTGATTTCTATAGTACATGTTTTCATATTAGACACCATAATTCTAATTTTCATTCGCCTTATAGCTCAGATAGATCATGTGTCTCTACTGGTAACCCATCATTTAGTGTTGTAACCATTTAATTAAAGGAGCTAAAATTTCTTCCTAGCACACAGGTGGATCCAGCCGCGATGGAGGTGGGATCCCGTTTATCCAATACTGTTACTATTGTGAAGATGGATATTTTTTCTTCTGTAATTGTGTCTCTGGATTGTTTGGATGCATGTTCTCTATAATAATTGGTAATGGATGCTCAACGCAGCCTTATAGGGAGAAATCCCTTGGTTCATAATGTCTTCTATATCAATATGGATGATTTGGGCATTCTCTCCCCCACTGTGCAAGGTCCATTAGGGCCTCCTGAACCTGATGCAAAAAACAGAAGTTGTTACTACTCAATCCACTACTAATAATAATGGAGAGTTTTCTTGAAGGCCAGAAGTGGATGTTTTATGCCATACTACATCCTATTATGTGGAGGTTTTACGTACATAGATTAATGAAACTAGATGTGAGGGCTCCATGGATGAGCCTATTAAAATAAATATTTAATGATATAGAAGAGTGGTGTAAACTATGAAACTAAGTAAGTATTTTGAGATTCTTGAGAATAACGGGTCTTCCCATGAGGCTAACCGGGTGGAAAGCTTCAATAATGATCAATAGATTTCATGAGAGACGTATGGGGAGTACTCATCAAGTCATATTTTAGGAGTTAGTGCAGAATAATTCCAAGCTAGTGATGTCAATAGTATAAGGGGGATAAAGGGACTATGTGGAGGCAGGAAATATTAAAAGGGTTGTTCTTATCATTATTCACCAGAAAAGACACGATCTTCCAGGAATTTCAATGCCCAAAATTATCAATGTCCTCCCCACATTAAAGAATATTTTGTTCGTGTAGTGGTTATAGAATATGTAGCTAATATCTATAGGATTGTATTGAAGAGATAGGCGTGGATTCTATACTACCATTGGAGCTGGTACTTCATTCTAGAGACGTAATGGTGGTGAAATCTACTGTTCTTAATGCTTTGAATGAGGAAGATTAAAAATAATTTTATAGAACATTTGGGTGACCACCAATAGGGACAAAAGTGATTGGATAGACAAGAAGAATCTAATCATGGATAGAGGATTTAACAATGGGATAGTCAACAATGAGGATTACATGAAATCATGGGACAGACTGGCACATCCCTTTGAACTCCATATACATGATGATCTAGAAAAACCAATATCATCTCTCTTATAGAATATCTTTAAGGGTAACCATACAAATAGGCTTATGTTTTCCATTAATAAAATTGTTTTTTCATTGGTTTATCAGATTTAACTTAAAGTATCTTTCGGATTATAATTAAAAAATTGATTTTGGAGGGTGTTCAAGAAAAAAATACCCCCATGGATTCATATAACAATGGATATTTTTTGGACTATATAAATAGTTTACTAAAAGTAGTAATATAAGATACCTTCACATATCGTTTCCTGAAACCTAGTAATATATTTTTAGGAATATAATCATTTTAATATTTTATTACATATATAGAAAAACACTTCATGTATCAACTCTTATAAAATATTCAAAATACCATAGGTTCAAATTCCCTAGGATATTTAAGCCTATATTCTTTTTTTGTAACTGAAATATTATCACCATAATTCTTACAATCAATGAGAATATACGGATTCCTATTGATCAAAATCATTAACCTTCATTGTTCTTTCATTCTTCACTAACTTATTTTTTCCAACTCTAAAACCAACATGCATTTCTACCACACAACTCCAATAACTAAGAACTAAAACATTGGTACATTTGTGAAAAATTTGTCATGAATACCTAAAAAACCTATTTTGTCTCCCAATTTAAATATTTTATTCATTTTCTAACTCAGATGAACCTATTCCTCACAACAATCCGAATTAGTCCTTACATGGGTGACAATCCAAACAGCTTTCAACTTAAACTATTAAAACACCAAAATAATACCGCAAAACGATTTCACACTCGAAGGAATCATAACCACACAACCCAATTCAAACCATGAGGTCTCACTCATACCAAAAGACAAAACATCATCCCAATTTTCATCTCTATGTAGTTAGAACACAAAATAATGTGTCCACTACAATTTATCATGTCATTCACTAACTAAATCACATGAGGAATCATGGTTCACACCATGAATTAATCCGTGAATTGTAATTTTACTCAGGAATCATTCAATGATTCATAGGTCACCCAATAAGGTAGGACTTGATATATGTAGATCAAAACATCCAATCATATTAATTCTACAATCTAATCTACTGTAAAAAATACCAAAACACATTCACAAATTTTATATTGGGAATAGTGCATAATGAAATTATATAAAAACTATTATATTACATGATCACCAATCCATTGACACTAACCACTAAACACCAAGATTGATCCTAATTAAACCCCACAATAGTGAACAAATAATTTTCCACAAAATGTTCATCCAAAGACATATCGTACTTCCCACCATAAGACTTTGCTACCAAATACTTATTCTTGCTAATGGTTCCCACCTTATTTGGAATCTCATACCAAAAATTCATTTATAATGATATTAACTATATACCAATAAAAAATCATTTCCTCTTTCCACAAAAAATGTCAAAACACATCATGTGTCAAATACCTAATCCAATAAAAATGCATTTTTCTACTCCACCTCATGTTAACCATTCAACTCATGAGACCCCCAATATCATATCCCTTGAAATAACCACATTATACCTACCAAATTTTAAAAACAATAAACATGAATTCCTTCTTAACTATTAACTATAAAAGAATCTTGTTGATAGAGGATTTATTTTTTATCTACACACCACATAAAATAATCTACATCACATCAAAGCTACAAATGTAAAATTGTGATTTATAAATAGTTTTTACCCATTGTCTAAAAAAATTAAAATATCAGGGTCACCCATATTCAAAAACAAATAAAGATGGTGGTGCTTGATCACATGGGTTCTAGTTTAATATTCCCAAAAAAATCATATGCTTTCTCAAACACTAAAACTAAAAATTATTTCAAAACACTCCTTGGAATACAAGAGTTTTTTATTCAAAAACAAAAATTATTGATATTCCATTATTTGAAAGTTATATTCCCAAATACTAATTTTGTTTTCAAAAACAATTTTGAAATTCAATATTAAAAATATTTTTCATATAATTTCACCAAATCTGAATATCGCAATCATTTAAAAAAATTATCTCATTAGACATTTCAAATTAATACCACTATTAAAACAATTTTACAAAAACCAAATAAAACAACATTATGGTTTCTTATTAAAACTAGTTTCTTCTCTAAATTCGTACTTCATAAAAATGATGTCCCTATAGAATCCAAAAACTGTTTCCCTATAATAAAAAATCATATTCATATATATATTATCACCCATTTAAATATATGATAGAAAAACTAAAATTTATTAAATTATCTCCATTTAAAATTTATTCTAAAATGGAATCCTTTTCTGAAACACTTCTTATATGTTCATGTATCATTCCCCTAGCATGAAAATATCATGATTCATATATGATGCTCTAGTTCCAAAATTATTCAAACAAATATTCTTGAAACTCATCTATCCTATAGTGGTATTCTTGGTCAAAACATACTACACAATCATCCTATAATGGATTATCCGAAAATTTAACATCCCCTAGAATTTGGATTTTATCTGATGTCATGTTAGATAGGAATGATCCCAGTATACGTCCTTTTTTTAATCAATTTTATCTTTCACGAACTACATTGATCAATCCCAAGGAAGACAATGATACTATTTTGTAGGGCTCCATCAAGGGTATCCCAAATTTCACTCATCCCTCGGTGACACAATCCCACATGCGTTCTTCCAAATGTTATTAAGGCTTTTGAATACAGGTGAAGTCCTATCATTTTCAAGGGGTATAATATTCTGAAAATGTAATCCAAATTTATCATTAAAAAAATACATTAATAGTTTTTTATGAACCATACATTCATTGAACAACATAAAAATAATTATAAACCGAAAATAGGGATCCGTAGGGTCTCATGTAGTCTATAGTAGAAAACTATAAATCTCTCTATATTATCAAAATATTAACAATAGTCATAAAGTAGATAATCAAGGAAAAATTTATTATATATCAGAAAATATAAAATTGGAACATACATATTGAATAAAAACCAAAATAACATTTCTCGCCTCGATCCCAAATAAATTATTTTCCCTACCACATTAATAACATTAAAATAATGTTAGATCAAAATCAATTCTACAACTCCTTGTTCTACCTATGTCCAAAGATAAAAATGCAGTTTTAACCTGGTAAAACACAAAACAAGTTGTGTTTATATATTGGTGTTATAATAATGAAACATAAGGAATATCCAATGACTCAATGATACAAACTGGGGTAGTGATCAACTAGATGTAATTTAAATACAAAAAAAATTATGTATTCATTTCTATCTAAAAAACATTCCTAGAAAAAAAAAGAATTCACATAAAATCACAGAAGTCATTAATTTGTGTGCTAACATGGCCACTATAACACATGACCCTTCCTACATTAGTATAAGATTTATTGAATATTTTCAATACATACTGTAACCAAAAAAGTAAAAAAAATATGTTGTTGGGTTCAAACTTTGATGATTTTAAACGAGTACCTATGAAATTAGTGTGTGGAATCATCCAAACCCATTACATAATTCTCAAATAAACATCACATAGTCATATTTCAATAATCATTGACCCGTGACATCTCACTAAATATAGTTATATAATAGATTTGTCACATTAAACAATGACCCAACACACTATTTATTCCATGAACCTAGATTATGAATGTGTTTTCTCACAAACAAAAAACCATACCTATATTGTCATAAGAGGTCATAATAACGGGCATTGATTAATCACATTAGACTATAGGAAATCTAAAGAAGCACTAACCCATCACCATGTATTCAACAGATGTGAAAATAAATCACTCCAAATAATCACGACATACTCAAGGGAGGTCACAAAAAATAATAATGACCCATCATTAATGATTCTAGGGAATTCAAAAAAATATCATTGAACAAAGAATCTCATGTAATGGTCCATAATGAATATGTTTAATACAAATATCCATAGAAAAGTGATCATTTATCCTATATTAAAATTGATAAACTCATAACAAATAAATGAGTCCATCATGACATAGTTCAACATCACCTATACATCCATAAAATAATCTCCACCGTCTAAATATTCTATTAAATTTACATAATCATAGTATCACTGTAAAAAAAGTGGTTTCAAATGGACACACAATAAATATATATAGTCATGAACAAATTGTGTTCTCATTCTGATAAAAACCCCACACACATTCCAAATAATCGAACGACACATAAAAAATATCAAAAAATGAAACACATAAGTACTCATATTTTGGACATCATGTCATCTCTCCCCTATGGTTAATCATTCAAAAAACTAATCCAGGAACTTTTATCTTTTCATTGAAATCCATGTTAAATTTTCATTTGTATCCATTACCAATATAATCACATTCCATCTCTCTAATGAAACAACCATATCGGGAAAACTCATCACAAGTGGATGTAAAAAAATCCACTTCCATTTTGAAAAAACATTTACACAATAATTTAAAATATGCCCAATTTATTTAAAATTACATCATAATAAATTTAAAATTTTAAAATATTTTTCAAATCATATACAATTTTCACAGAAACATTAGTTTCATTCCACAAGGAAATACTATAAAAGTTTCATCGAAAGAAATTCAACTTAGGTTCCACCCTCAAAAAATTTAGAAAGCTATATTTCCATGTTGAGTGTTATGACGAATTCATCATGTCCTACCCATATGAAACACAAAAAAATCGTAATTAAGGTAATATGATATATTAAAGAGTCATTGGAACATAAAAATGTCCAAATACCATTGGTTTCAACAATTTCTATTCACTTTCCATCCATAGATGCTCTCATTAACCCATTCAAGACCATACATGATTTTATCATGTAAAAAAGAAAATGTAATTTCTATAAAATTCATTACTTAATTTAATTAAAAAATTTATGCAAAATACAAAACTATGAATAATATATAAAAAAATAAACTTGTATTCCAACGACACCAATACCCCAATCAACAGGGCATGTTACACTCATGCCACAAAACTGTTCCTATGTAATTAAAAGATCCAAAATTATTATAATAAAATATTGTATATTTTAAAAACAATTTTCATAATAAAAATTGATAAAAGATTAATATAAATGTAATAAAATAAATAATTTCTACATTAATATACACTCTTGGTATTTTGTCTGTGATCCTAAAAAACAATTACAATATATATAGTCAAATTATACATGCTTTAGAGTAATCATTTACCCATACCCCAGAAAAAAAATTTAAATAAAAAGGAGAGGGAATGAAAATGAAAAATGGTATAATATGATATTATGATACCAAAAAATATGAAATTAAATACTATAGAACAACATAAAATAAGGTGATTTATTATGGATAGGGTATGGATAACGAAGCCTTATTGATAACGTATTTCTGTATTCATAACATAACTATACAAAAATATATGCTAAGAATCTAGTGGTCACGTGTATTTGAATTATTTGATATAAAAATGCATAATATTAAACATAATAATGTCATCTCTTTTTTACAAAAATAAAATTATATAGTTCTCTTATGTCACACAGATCACAAAAACCATAACATGTTGTCTTGGGGAAAATACATAGGAAAAAGTGTGATGTATAATTCTTAGATTGGGAATAAATATAGAAATCAATCATAGAAAAATATTCAACATTGATTACATTATATCATATTGTGTCTGAACTTATGATATGAAATATACCGTAAAAAATTATTTCACAATATCATAATCTAATGTATGAAATATAAATATGATATCATAAACACAATTTAAAATTTACTATAGTGAACATGATCATAATGTTGAAAAGGATTCATGTTGTATTAGGTTTGAACACTTCTACTATACATAATAACTGATGATATATAAATATTTACACATTTCTTTTGAGGGCTATTTAATTTTAGGCCCACCCATGACATAACATAGTTTTCATTAATTAATTTCTCTTTGAAAATACATGGTATCCAATGAGATGGAAGAAATATCCAATGAATTGGAGTTATATGTAATTTTGATCCCACTCATCGTATATAATAAAATCATATATACATTTTCCACATGAGAAAAATAATGTAGAAAAAAATAATAAGCATGATAAAAACCATGGTAAGGATGTGTGTTTCATAATTATTATTCTTGTAATAACCATTGATTAAATCAAATGTATTTCCAAGTGAATAAGGAGTTAAATTTTTTTAAATCCCATTCCAGATATTGGGAAATAGGTTTTTTATATAGACATTTTTTGCTTAACATTTATGAAAATATTTTAGGAGAAGACAAGATAATAGAAATTAAATTGGGTGATTGTTTTCGAAATAAATAAATGATACTTTAAAAGTATGAAAGTGGATATTATTTTACCTTAAAAAAATTGACTAGGTTATTTTTCCATATAATAATGAGGTTTTTATATCCTATTCATTATTTAAAAAAATTGATGGTGATTCACTATACTATACAATAAATAGAATATTTCCTCTTAATCGAGTTTATATAATTGTGGTAATTTCATATAGAACTAAAAAATATATATACACTACAAAAAAATTACATAACTATATATATTTTAACTGTAAATATATTAAAAAATCATGATATACATATGAGTAACATACTTTAAATGGGAGAAAATGAAATGAACATGATACTGGAATTTCATGATGGAGGTTTGGTAGGCCCCTTTTTATATTTTAAAAAATAGTTGATGAAATCTCACTTTATAAAAAATTTAATAAAACATAAATTAGAAAATATGAGAATTTAAATATGTATTTCACATGAGATGACATTTAATTATGCAGCTAATTTATAAGGTGAACATATTTTTGGAAGGGAATTTATGGACATAGAGGGAAAATAATCATTTAAATAGATATGAATTACCCTTAATGTAGTTTCATTTTTAAAAATGATTAGAACTCACCAGTATAGATAAAATGAATTGATATGTGTAATTTTGTGATATAAATTTGGTAACCTATATTAAATGAGTGGTTAAATTCATTAAAATAATTTCAATTCAAGAAGTCAAATTGACTTATAAAATACATTTATAATATTGGAAGACATCAATCATAAGAAACATTATGAAAGAGAATAAATGGAATTGAAGTGTATTATTTAACAAAAAAAATCTACCATAAGTCATTGTGGTATAATATTATACATAAAAATGATCATTTATTCATTGTACCAAATAAAGCTTCAATTAATGGTGACTAAGACAAAACCCTTACAACTTAAGGGATTTTTAATTAAAATTCAATGGATTATTTAAAATAATATTGTTCATTAAATCCTAGGGATTAGATAATTGAATAAGAAATAAATTATATTACAATATACATCATATAAATAAAAAATTAGTTTGTAACATTAAATCGCATCTCAATTAAGAGTAATTTAGGTTAATCCCATATATGCATCCAAATGTCATATTAACATGCACATATAATACTGAATAGTTAAATTAAGTTTATTAGATATATACCCTTGGACTTGATTAATATATATATTATAATCCAAGATCCAATAATATCATATGTTAATTTTCTATATTTTATTTTTCTTGACTATGTTCTGTTAATTAATGTAGTTTTTTCAATTTCATAAAACCCCTATCTATTTTTACCACAAAATGAAGAATTATAAAATATATTCATTATAATCAAAATTATAAATTTTTTATGTACATAATTTTTTATATTAAATATATTATTATTTATTCAATGATTGGTGGTGATTAATAATAAAACAATTTCTCATGGAGGCGATAGTTCACATGCACACACTATTATTTTTTCAAATTTTCAGCAAATGAGAGGGGAAATAAATATATGATACCATTAAATTTAACAATTAACTATTAATATTTTAATAATATTAATTCTTAAATATCCTCAAATAATGAATCCATGATAAGTGGTATGAAATAGGTAAGAAATGTTTTTGGGGTGGTATGTATGCAATAGAGTAACAAAAGTTTTGTGTTTTATTAGTTATAGTGGAAGAAATAATTTGTATTCAATTGATATAATAAATTATAATTTTAATATTGACACTGATTTAATTATATTTTTATTTAAATATAATATTTTAATGAAAAGTATAATTGGTAAAATTATATAATGAATGTAACACATACTTTGGAGACATGATATTCACTTGTAAATCTCATTAGAAGTGAATGGATTATGAAAACATATAGTTACTATTGGAATAAGAATGTGTGAGTTAATTATAGGATATAATTGTTGTGTTTTGTTTCTATGGTAATATTTAATGTAAGGTTTATATTCAAATGGGTGTAAGTGACCCCCTTTTTTAGAGAATAAATTGATACTTTTTTTTGGAAATACCTGATATATTTTAATAATTCCAAGAAAAATTTATAATGTCATCGACTCCATATATTAAAAAAATTGAACTTTGGGGTATCCTTGGGATATGATATACTTGAAAATGGGTTCTAAAACATTTTTTAAACATATTATAGGTTTCTTACCAGTATTTAATTTACATCTTACTCATTTATATTTATATTGGGTAACTGGTTTTCAGTTAACTGTTTTTATGTTATAATAAAAATATATGATAACCCATAAAAAATACATGAGTGTTCTATTAGTAAATATTTATAAAATTAAATTAAATTTATTTTTTATGATTAATTACATTTACATTTTAATTATTATTATTAATTTATTCAAATATTTTTTATAGAAAAAAAATGTAATTAAAATATTATGGGTAAATTAATATTATTCTGTATTGATTACCAGTAGAATGACATATCAAATAATTTCAAATTGGTTTAAAAATAATCTTATAATATTTATTACACTTATATAATTTTAAATGATTATGTAAAAAAATTACATGACACTTTAAACATAATTCCGAATGGAATATATTTTTCCATTTTTATTGTCATTAATACTTGTTATAATAAAATTATTTTCCTAAAAAAATTTAAATTTATTATAAAATGTTGTAATCTCAAACACAAATAAAACCTAAATATTTTTCCCCCTACTTTTAAAATGTTAAAAAATTAATTTATTATAAGCATGAGGAAATAATTATTAATGTGAAATACTATATAACTTCTAACTATAGTGTTGAACATGTGTTTTATAAATTCGAAAAAATAATTTAATGAACTACATTACATATTAAATTTATTTCTATATAAAATTTTATTCATAAATATTTAAGAAATTATTCTTTCATAACAGTTAATATTTTTATTGAATGTCAAAAAAAATATTTGAACTAGGAAATTTATTTTTTTAAAAAAATCAACATAAGATAATATTAAAATTATTATTTTAAAAGTGATATTCATTTTATAAATTTAAGAACTAAAATTTTTGACCTTATTGATTTTTTAAAAAAAATATAAGTAATAAATAAAACATCTTTTATTGGATAATGGAATATTTATGCATTTTGTATTCTTAGTGGTATACATATGGATTTATAATAAAAAAAATTATGTATTCATTCATATGAAATATTTTTTAATGGTGTTATAATATATTATTGAGAATAATAATCAATTGTTAATAAAAAATCAATATAAATATTATATAAATTTTCTACAAAAAATTCGTAAAAAATTAAGTTAAATAAAAAATATATATTATAAAATTATCTTTTACTAATTCATTGATTGTGAATGTTTTATATTTATTGTTTCAAAAATATCTTTTTTATAATCTAAAAATATACATATATTTATATATTTATAAATACTTATAATATCATACTTTTATTTTTTAGTTATTTGGTTTATTTTAAATTTACCAATTAATAATATATGAATTTACAATGAAATAATATATATAATCAATAAACATAATTTTAATGACAATATTTGAAATGTCCATTATTAAATCCATTATAAATTATTCTTAAATATATACTTAATAAAATTTTAGAATCCAATATTTTAATTTCTCATGTTTTTGTAGATCCCTAACATGAACCACCTGGTTTGAACTGGAGTGCTAGAAGACCACATGTTCACATCCTCATATATAAGTGGTTATCGACTAGTAAGGAGGTTTTGAATGTCATTAGTGGGAATAATACAACCTTAATATCATTTCATAGCTATGAAATATAAAATACAAATAATAAAAATATCGTCATATTATCATATGGAAGACTACAATATCTTAATGTCATAAATCATTGCACCGATGACATAAATTAAAAAAATGTTCTCGTAATGTGGAATTAAAAACCAACATAATTATATCACGTAGATAAGAGATAAACATCATGGTTTCTTTAATAATAAATTGTGGCACTAACAAATCCTCTATGATCCTCCTCTTAACCACAAGAAAATGGCCCGTTGACATGACCTTGATCCCCATACATGAAGTCTATATGTGTATTGTGATTCAAAAATAAGGTGTGAGAAAAAAACCCATTAGGCCACCACCAATGATTCCATTCAATGTATACACAAATTTAATAGTTGAATACCATCACAATAATATGTTTACATGAATGTATAAACAATCATATATTGAGAACCCATGTGAAAAAGAATCACCTTTGAGCCTCATACATTCTTTATTTAACATCATGATATAAGGAATACCAAGTTATAATAATAATGTAGAATGATACAAAAGGATACTAAACTTATATCATTCAATAGTTAATTGATTTTTTTAACATTCTAATCAACATGCAATGGGTTTAAACTAAATCACGTTACTCAGTATCAATTTGTTGTTGAGTGTTCATGCTACTCAACATCTTCTGGGAATCGTGTATACATACTATATGGAATCCACATGGCATTGAGTGAATAACACATCATCCATGATTCATATTAATATCCCAAAATTGTGATCATTTGTGTCATATAAAATATCCCATATCATGTTTTCACCCCATCTAATTGATAACCATTTCAATATTATCCATCTATTTTATGAATCATGATAAATACCTATAAAAGAATCCTATCAAAAAAAATACTAGAGTGTACAAAGAGAATCATAAAATACCATTACGATAAAACAGTAGAAATATGATCTAATTATGACCAACATCATATTTGATCAAAAATGAATCATGTTCACTCATAGAAACACATATCATAAATAGTTCTCATAAACTATAATAACAACCACATTTGACCATAACAATAAAAAGTCATTAATATATAAAAAAATTAGAATCAGAACACATAAAAATGGACGTACATGATCCCCAAATGGTAATAAATTTATGAAAATATGGTGTCCAATATTAATATCACAGATAACAATGGGTGTTATCTCCAAAATTTCATTCACACAAAAAAAATTCTTATTTACTATGAAATCCTATATCTGATTTTGTTTAAAATAATTTGGTTTGTAGATATATACGTAGGGAAGAAAAATTCATGGGATAGAAAAACCATACCAAATAAAAAACATATTCAATACTAGATTATATTTCAAATTTAAGAGAATCAATATAGAATGAAAAATATATAATATCTAATAAAGGATTCCATAGGAGATTAAGCACCATGTCATAAAAAATGGTCCACAAGAAGAACTCTTATCACTTATCACTTATTAAAACCCAAAATGGTGACATGACTAAGAAATTATGAAAAATTAAAAATTTCATATTCATGATATTATATTGATGGAGAAAATAATTTGGATAAAATAATAAAAACTCAACAGATTCCTTAAACAATCTCCCAAAAAAATTATCCACAAAGGAGGAAAAACTGAGGCCTTAATTACATGAAAGGAAAAAAACAAACTCAATCTAAACCAGATTTAAAATATGTCCTATATGATTATTATAAATCTAAATATTCCCACTAATAAATAACATTTCAAAGTCACTAATCCGTTATAATGATGGGAGATTGATTGATTAAATTAAGGTAAATTTGTATAAGGTGAATCAATTGATCACTAAAAATGATAAGTGATGTTTTGAAAACCAAAAAAGATTGTTGATGGAGGTTTTAGTAGTAAGGATCTTTCCAATCAATATAAATGAGTCCAAATATAATCATTCCCATGATCATGTCATGTCCCTGGTCTTGGTGTCCCTTAACACGAGGGACATGAACCTTCACCTATTTCTTATCACCATGAAGGAATCTATTTCCCCCCACAAATCAAAAATAAAATTTGTTTGGTGTGGCATCATTGTTGTTGATAGAAGTATTCAATATATACAATAGGGATGATCCAAGACATGGTCGAGCTGCTTCCCCAATCCAATCATTTCAATGAAAGAATCATTAGGTTCAAAATTTTAGGCACATGTGAATGATGGTTGATGTTTTGGATAGAGAGGTATCGTAAAGAAAATTATAAATTCATCAAAAAACTAAAACCAGTCTAGTATTCCAGAAATCATGTATCTACCATTAAATCATAGAAAAATCCAGGAATCATTGTCATCTATTATAATAAAAAAATTAATTAGATATCATTACATTATATAAATGTATAGGATTCTCAACCAAATAAGGCATTTCTAAAATTAGTGAAAATGAAATCAGAACATTTTCATGGATCTTCCTGTAATTATAAATGATATAAACAAGTCGTATTGTCTTACCTAATAGTACATTCTTACTATGTTTTAAAATTTGTATATGGAAATCATTGTAAATGGTTTCATGATCATGATCAACAACCCCACTATAAATGAAACATGTATGATCTAGAATATAAAACTAGAATAATGATAGGATAAACCTATCATTACTTTGATTTTAGTGATAATGAAGATCCTTACAATACACATATTTTCCAAATTTCCCTATGGTCTCCAAAGGACAGGCATAGTGAGTCACTAACATCCCTAACATCCTCAAACAATATTTTCCTACCCAGGGAGTCTCCCTTATAAAAAATATATTTGTATCCTCCTATAATTGGTATACTTTTGTACCTTGTTATTATATTATCATCCTCTTCACGTTTAGTTTCACACACAAAAATGTCACATGTATCATGATGTGTCTCCTAACAGTTTCTTCACAATTCTTTTTATAAAATATATGAATCAATATGTAATGGCATAGAGATCCCCGTTGGATTTTATATTAATCAAATCCAATAGATATTTTTTATGTGAAATCAACTATGTCTTGGATATCATTAAAATCATCACGAAATTCAAATTTTCAAGCTCATAACATGTAATCTATTTTCTAATTCTTTGATTACGAGTGTATGTCTCTATAAGGATGGTACATTTTACCAAATCATTGATTATTTACTAAGCCATTTTCTAATATAGATCAACATTGTTATTTAAAACATATATATATGTTTCATATAGTACTCATGATAACTCAATGATATAACAATATCATTTTAGAATATATCAGTCTTATTTCATCTATTGGGTGAGTCTCAAGGATTAATAATAAATGATAAACATTCTTTACCCATCCATAATCAATTATGTTTCATCAAATCTCATAGTTGTCTGGTTTATCCTCATAAAAAAATAAATCATCATGTCTTCCAACTTATAGATGGGAAAAAGAATTTTTTGGACAAAACCATTGTGAAATTATTTCTCAGACATAAACCTCTGTAAATTATTTCATCAGAAAAAAATCCAACATTGTCCCTCCACATACTAGGACATAAGAAAACCCACAAGAATAATTGGTTTATCATTTTCATTGGAGGATTTCACATCAACTTAGAGGTATAGATGTATCATGTATTTTTTTTTTCAAATAGATTATAGTAATAACACTATCATATGGATAGAGATAACATCACTATGTTGAAATTTACACCTAGTAATATGCCAACCTTTTGTTTTTTCCTCCCACAACATATCACCCTCTTTAAAATTATCATATCAATTATGTACGTCGTATATAAAATAATATGAGACATTCAAAGACGAATATATCATCGTTCAGTTGTACTCAAAAGAAATAATCCTTTTATAATACTTCATGTTCATCAATGACTTTTATTCAAACAATTATTATTTCCTATTTTCTTGAAAAACCATTATCTTATTGCCTATATCATCTACAAAATCATTACTACTACAAGGTGAATCGACCTAATCAATTTAACTTTTCTATAGATATTCCACCAAACACAACATCTATATGATGAGGTCTCATAATTTGAGGATTTAGTGAAGGATATTTAAGTCATTGTACACATTAACACTCTCTCTAAATAGATACCATCACCAAAAAATCAAATTGTTGAAAAAATCATGATCCAAGACATGAGAATTTTACTTTCACTCATGGTATTCCAATTTATGTGACCCATGAAATACTACCCTCTCAATCTTCCACGGTACTTGTAAAAATCATTCTTTGATGCAACACAATTAATGACATTCCTAATCCAATACTAAGGAATATTAATCCCTCATGTTATAATCTTCCTCATCCTTTACTCAAGAAATTCCACCAGAATTTCATAATACCACTAAATTATGATTCATATAGGAATGAGTATATTAATTTTTTATGATTAATATGAGAATACATGGGTGAAAAAAATATTATATTCCACTTTTCCTATAATTAACAAGATCTGGAAAACAATTTCCATACATTTTTAGGACTTCATTACATCATCATTCTCTATATCCATTGATATAACTATCTCACACACGACATCCCCTTGAATTTTAATCTCCTAAATCCAAAATTGAAAAATTGTAGTCATTGTATAAGGAGGGTGTTCTAAAATAATACTTCAAACTATCTTTTGATGACTATCCATCTACTATAGGATTCACGAGTGGATGTATATGTCATCAATGAACACCATAAGGAATGAGTAATTTTAGGTGTGTATAATCTTATTAATGTGATCAATGAACACTGATAGAACATTTTTCAGTCTAAAATACATGAATAACTATTCTTATAGATAATAAAAACTCTAAATCCTAGTATTCATGATGTCTAACTATCTAAACCACAATATGGGATTTCCATATCAATGATAAAATAAGATATCCATCGAGATCAATTTACCTAGTCAAAGAGATTAGATATCCAAGGAAAATGATCTATATTGTTTATTGTCACTTGATTCATCTTATCATAATCTTAACAGGTTTGAAGAATAAAATCCACCTTCTTGGAGGAGACGGTAGTTGAACCCATTTTGAATTACTCTTCAAAATAAATACCTTATCGTCTATGTCTTTTTTTTGTGATATACATTATTTAGATGGACTACATGTGATATGAGGTAATAAAAGGTCTGCACACCCAACATGATAACTATATAAAACTATACTTTTATATAATTGGGATTTTATGGGACATAATCTTTATGGAAACCCTAATTTAAATCCACAACTATTAGAAAATATCATGGGAAACCACTAATCCTACAGAAATACACGAGTTAAAGATCTATAATGTGATCATCACAGGCAGACTGAAGGCTAGACCAATGCTACATACTCCCAAATCAAATTATATTAAAATAACATATATCTCCACCATTTTTTATGTCAATGTAATCAATATTCAATTACTATCAATGTGATATAATAATCTAGGACTTTTAATGAATCACATGACAACTCATTATCACTTTAATCATGAATTTCCATAGATTCTAATTACTAGAAAACACTATATGTTACTCCTTGTACCACTCAATATAGTCAAATTTCATTCCCAACATGGAATAATGAGAAATTAACACCTAATAACACCTTAAAAATATGTGATTTTTATAAAAAACATTGTAAATATAATGGAGTGGGATGAACCTACACCAAAAAGAGGAAGTTAATAGTGGAAGATAACATATAAGAGATCACGATCGCATGAATACTAGTAGATGGTCCCTAAAAACATTTCATGGAGTGTGATCTACTAAATATACTATTCCTACATTATCTTAACGACCCTATCATTTAATTAAAATTCACCTGAATAATTTTCATCTAGGTCTACTTTTTATGACCACATGAAGTTCTGTAGTTCTCTAACAATGTCATTTTGGATGAGGCAATTAATCATTTACTCAATCACATTATGAAAAATTGATAATAGTGTACCATAAATTCATATTAGAAGCATAGACTGTGAGGTACTATGAAAACCCTATGGTGGTTACTGTCATTCCCCCGATTAAATCATTATGGTACTGTTACTGATGGAATTGAATATGATAAACTCTAATACACCATATAAAAACTACACTATTTCACACCAACAATATTCATGTTATTTATACAAAAAAGAGACAGTCATAGTAGTAGTAACAATTTCCCTATAATGTGCATTGAATGATATAATAATTTCGACTATTCGATCCCCCTTCACTCCCTTATCCCATGTTATGGTCATTCTCAGGATGTTATTGTATAACCCACCATCCAAATTTGGAAACTGACATCTGATTTTTGGTCGAATTAAAATACTAAAAATCATTGACATCATTAAATCATTTCCATCCAATAGAGGGTAAAAAAGTATCATTATGAGATATGTAAATTATAGGGATTATATAATAGAAAATTATAATAGATCAATTATTACTTTCACATGGTGAAAATTAATCATTTTCGATAAAAAATGAATGAAATAAATGGTCTGTAAAGGCCTCCAACATGAGACCTTCATGCCTGAAAGCATTCCCCCTCATACCCCATGACCTAGTTGCTGGTCCTTATAGCATGACTCCTTCGACATTCATCTTTTTATATATGGGTGACTCAATACATTTATATAAACTCTCGATGATCTCCATCTTTTAATATAAATCTTGTGGTCATTATATACTCATTAAATCTATTTCCGGTTGCTGATAGAAGTCTCAATTGTACTTGATCATAGACCATGGATCCCGTTACCCTATAAATTTAAATGATAATGTATTCTTGGGTGAGGTCACCCACTTTCTAGTTTACCAGTGTGTGTGTGGAAACATATTTTATTTTACCATTCCGCACAATAAGTTGTGGAATGGTGGAATCCTCCATTATGGGAGCATACCCACCTATATATGATGGTAACACCCTATAATATTTTCTATATTATTTAAATTAATTTAACATTTTTGATATTTAACTTTTTCAAAAAACAAAAAATTATTTTCTAGGAAACCAAATTGTTAGGCATCTGTTATTGGAAAAATATATTTAATATTTCAAAACACCCAACCTAAATTTTATCTTACTCTACATAAAACACCAATTATAGCATCTAGTACACTCAACATTGACTTTCCACAATAGCATTTTTAACATGAAAGATTGAATAATAATAATGGTATATTATTAAAATATTGTTTAATATAGCATAGTAGGTTTATTAGTAGTTAGGAAAAGGGTTAACTAACTTATGAAAATAAATTATTTTAAAAATATAAAATGAATTCATTTGTTATTTATTAATAAAAAATGAATATAGAAACCCATTAAATATCAGGATAATATTATTATTAGTATTCCCAAAAATATAGTTTACACTAAAAAATTAACTTAATTACAAATATTAAGTTCTATTAATTAGATATTGATAAATATAATATTCTATAAAATATTTTTTATTTCCACCAAAGATATATTATATGCATTAGAAGAAAACAAATTTTATGCATAAATTTTTATATTTTTATTAAGGAATTTTTACACTCATTTAATGGATACCATAATATAAATAATTTTTTAACCATTATGGATTATATATTGGAATACAAAATCTATATTTTAATTTTAAGAATAAAATATTTTTTAGGATAAATTTTTGGTATGTTTCTATGAGGTATCTTTTTTTATTGAATTGTAAAAAATAGTAATATATAATGCAAAATTTATATTTCATCTAATTTCTCTATAAGGTTCAATAATAATTTTAATTTTATTTAAGGATTAATTATATAAAATTTAATAAATTAATAAAAATTAGTTAATGGGGCTCAATAAATATTAAATTGACAATAAAAACATAGAAAATTTTTGGTGGGTTTTTTCTTTAAAACAACACATTCTCAACCCATCTTCAGGATTAAATTAAAATTAATATCTTCAACTTCATTGATTTGAATTTTGAAAAATATATAACATATTTGGAATTTGAAAAATTTATAATTTAAAATATGTTCAAATTATTTTTTTACAATAATTATTATTATTAATAATTTAAATTTATTACATCTATTCACGAATAATTAAACATAACAACATACAAAAACATAATCATATTAGACTAATTGACATATCCCCTTTTTGAAAACCCATTTTTTGTGAAATTTTTTTCCATAAACATTCCATTCATGATTTGGGATTGTTTGGTATGACTTATGACAGGTAAAAAGGTGGGTACATCTTACTTAAAAAAAACAATGTGTGTCAGCAACATTTTATATAAATGGCCACCACCTCTCCCTCTTCTTCATAACTCTCAAACTGCTTAGGTTCGAAAAAGATATACCAAATATAATTCAAAAAATAAATCCCTTACTCATTGTATACTCACATATAGATTAAATAAATCTATTGAATCCCTTTAATGAAAACCAAAAGGAGTTACCCAAAGAAGAGGTAATATCCCTCCTCAAGATCCTTTATTTTATTTTCCATTCTCTGATCCCTCTACTATAATTATTCCATTATTTTAAAACATATTTAGTATCTTAAACATAATAAGATTACATTATGATATTGTGTCAACCTACACTTACTAAAAATTATATCTAATGGGTAGCAAACATATTGTTTTCTTGTATAGTGAAATGTCACCTCAGGAGACAATGATTTGTCATTTTTCCCTTTACCGCCTCTCATGATGGATGTATTGATGAGAAAAATATTTATATATGATATATATTATATTTATATAGCGTTTATTATTTTTATTTTCTATTTGTATAATACCGTTATGGTTTCAATCTTGTGTAAATACGATAACATCGTTTATGGTAGTGTGGACTACCACCCCTTCAAAGAGACCTGATATATTCACACACTACATGGAATATATTTATGATGTGTTTAGTAAAATTTTATGATATATATTAACAAACTAATAAAATTTAATTTTTTTATTTAAAAATATACGTATATGTCTTTTTCTCCATTTCATTCTATATGACCATAAAAACAGAAACATCATTCCTTTTTACATATGATCTACTATCTCCAGGAAATGTGAATTCAATTTTCATACATATATATTCAACATATTATTATAATAAATCTAATATTGAAATAAAATATATTTATATAGTTTTTTAATTATTCCAATCAATTAATAATTATATGTACCCAAGATACAACAAATTACGTCACATATGAAAAAAAATTAAAACGAATACTACCATAAGTGATACTTTGACATAGAAATTATAGTAAGTGGGTAAAATAATGTAATTATCAAACCATATATGCTATTTTATATAATTATATTGTTAATTAAATTATTATTTTTGAACATAAATTAATTATAACTATGTTTTTAATGAGTACAATGAGAGTCAATACATAAGGTAAGGTGATTTCATCTCACTTTATATTTCCATGAGATAGATTCCTTATTCACCATTCATATAATTTATGTGGTGTATATACATCAAATGAATTTACTATTTTCATATTATACATAAATTTAATGGAATTTATATACCCATTTTATTATATTTCTCTCCCGGGGTTTATGATTGGAATGTAATGACAGTTTTGTCACAATTATCCTTCTTTGATACGTATTTTTTATTATGAACCTACAATATTTTTTCAAGGTGTATTGGAATTTTTATTTAAGGAATATAATTATTTTCCTAATATTTTATGCTTAATGTAATTTTAGTTTTTTATATAGAGATTATGAACCCATGTTACCATGTGGTTTGTTCTTATTGAAAAAATCACATCATTTATCTGAATTTTTTATGATTACAGTTCCATTAATTAAATATTATAATTTAGTTCGAAATAAAATTCGTGATATTTATTATAACATATTTATATATGGTCTATTTATTTTTTTAGTTATTCTTTTGACCATTTATTTTTTAATAAAAATAAGAAAATGTTTTCTTGATAGTCTGACTTTACCTGTCCCTTTGATTAGAAATTTTGGTTCCTTCCAAACTATGTTTTATAGATTTTTTCCTGAAATATTCTACTATTCTACTACAATCATTAATATAAATTTTTACAGAGGTTATTTATTTTATAAACATCTTTTGAAAAATGAATATTTTTTCATATTTTGTTGAGACATTTTAGTAAATATTTTAGAATAAATATATAATGCTCAACATATATTGATATACCAAAAATAATTATTTCATTACCTTAAAGATTCATTTAGAATATTTAAAAAAATATTTTTAATGAAATTTTATTCATAAAAATAAGGAAACTTTTTATTTCAATTTAGTTTTGATTAAAATATTGTAACACCAGGGACTATTATGAGAAATATTTTTTTTATCAAAGGAATCTTTCACTACACACGACAATAGCTTGGCTTGCTTTACACGCAACCGCGGCCTTCCTCAATAGCTTGCGTCGTACGCAATACCGTGTTTCATTAAACAACAATATGATATTGAAATATTATTAAAACTAGCCGTTATTAATAGTAATAACCACTTTTTGAAATTTAATAAATTTTATTTTTCAAAATGGACTTCATTTTTGGATTTGGAATATCGAATTTATCCTGGGGTGAATTTTTGGTATTTTTCTGAAAACATTAAATTTTTGATGAATAGTGAAACCACTAAGTGGTAGTAAAAAAACTGAATTTTTCATAAAATGTAATTTTACCACTTCTGTGAGTGGAATTTTGAAAATACAAGAGACACGGTTAATATCAAAGACTAAAATGTGGTTCAATGAGATGAAAATAACTTTTGGTGAATAGTAACTTTTTACTTTTTTTAGCACGGTTAAAAGTAAATAGGGTGATTAAGGGTAAAAGTGTTATTATTATTACCCTAAAAGATGTCCTAATTCTATTAGATAACTGTAATTCGACCAAAAAAAACCTTAGGAATAAAATATGACCATTTAGGCCCACATGGATTAGATTAGGACATTTATTATTAATTTATTTAAAGAAGGGTTAAAATAGTTAAAATCGAAGTTTAATAAATAAATCATTTTAATATTGGGTTATACATAAGATATATTCGACTATAAATATTCATTAGAAATATAGAAACATTTCCTACATAATGGTATTTTATTTTTAATTTTTAATCATTAAATAATCTAATTTATTTATGACAGAACGATGATTCAATAATTATCCTATTAATGAAATATTGACATAATTGATGATATAAATACCCAAATAAATGTAATTGGAAAATTTTTATAAATTAAACTAATTTTTTTTGGTTAATATGACATGTTAGTAATGCTTTAATTATCTTGGTTTGAACTAATCATTCTGTTATGAGTTTCACAAAAATCAATTACTAAATAGTGTCAAAATTGACATAAAATAGGTTTTAAAACAAATATTATATTATTAATTGTTAGCTTATTCCTAAAAATCTAATGATCGTCCAAATGAATTATATAAGGTTATATATATTAATAATAAACATCTTGGGGTTATTTTGTATTGATATAGTATGTTAATTATCCTTATAGTGTAAGAAAACAAGAAGACACGGTAAAAATTAAATTATCTAACTTAAAGTTAAATCTAAATGATAAAGTTAAAATTGATACCTAAACATGTCTAAATTCTATTGTATGAGAGGATTTAGGCCCATACCAACTTTATATTCTAAATATATCAATTTGGAGCTATTAAAATCCTAATTTCACTTTATAATAAAATAATATTTTTTGTTATTCCAGAGGTGCCCCTCTCCTCCCTTATAAAAGGGCACCTCCTCCCACTCTTCCTCACACCACTTTGAGCCTTCAAGGTCGGCCACCCCCTACCAATTTATTCTATACACTTACCTAGGGATAACCTAGAGGTCCTGTTCTTATTCAAAGACCAATTTTAGTGCCCTAAAAGGAAGTCTGAAAGAAGCGCTTCAAAGAAGAGGTAATGTCCATAACCGATTATTTCATCTTTATTTCTTCTTCAACATCGTCTTCTATAGTTGTTTCATTATGAATTAATAACATCATTATCACTACTATAGTGATATGTTATTATATGTATTAAACAACCCTATTTCACCATCTATCCATCCTACGGAAAATGAAATCACCGCACATGTGTACGTACGGAATACCGTCTCCACACCGTGGTGTAATCTATTTTCCACCACCACCTTACTTGGATGGGTATAATGGTGTAAATAATGACTATATATGATTATTGTATATTGATATTGATTCTGAAATAGTATATATATACTCCAATACAATTCCACGATCATGTGAACGATATCATCGCTCGTGCGTACGTACGGAATACCGTCTCCACGATGTGATGCGACTCGTTCTACATGATCTTCATTGCATAATGAATATATAAATGAATTGAATGAATGAATATGATATATATTATACTAATACCATTCTGGAAATGAGGTATCTATAACCTAAAAATAAGAATAAGAATTTATTCCACAAAACACGCATAAGAGCAAAAAGTAATAAACACCCGAATAACAAGTAGCAATGAAATATTACTAATAATAAGCTAAAAAGATGACCATATATGATATCATAAAAATTATAATGATTCTGGAATAAGTCAATAACATTATTTAAATCATTATACAGGAGGTTCGGACACTTACGAAAAAAAACTGGACCTATGGTAAGGGAAAATATCACAATCTCATTTTTATCCAAGATTGCTTATACTTTGGTATTTACTGGGTTGTATTTTATCATCCACATCCATGTTCCCTCAATATGTAATATTGTTTAAATCCACATAAAATTTTTTAAATCCAATTTTACCCTTCGGTGAGTTTTTAGTAAAAGATATGAAAGGAATCTTTTGTCATTTTTCGTACGAGGTAATTTTTGACTTTTCCGACAAAAGTACGAGAAGAATGTTTTTTAACTTATAAGGAATGAATGGATTTTTAAAAAATTATTTCCAAGAAGATCCATTTACAAGTTTTCAAGTTTATTTTTAATCAACTTCTTTTTGTTTATATTTTTATGACATGTTATGAAAGGAAAACTGTTTTGAAGTTGAAAGGATATTTTCCTCTAGAATGGAGTTCAAGTGTTTTATAAAAATTATTTTCCATATAAGAGCATATAGGGTTCTGTTTCTATCCCTATTATTACATTTATTTGATTATGTTTTGATGGAATTATTTTTATGAATTCCTTTATCTTATATGAATTGTTTTATGATGTCATTATGTTTAAGAATCCCATTTTTATTACATGGGTTATGCAATGATGTATGATTGTTTTTTGGATTTTGTGGAATACATAAGAATGGTATCATTATGAGATGGGTGGGACCTATATCTCCCTCCAATGAATTGGTTAATGATTTTATATCTCATGAGATAGACATGGCTGGAACGAAGGTTAAACTGGTTTAGTGAAACAGGACTGAAACGGGGAGTGAACTCGGTTCATAAATGGACTTTGTCCACTAAGACAGTCTTGGCTACGAGTCTTGACTAATACGAATTGATTCTCTATGATTATTTGTGTATGCCACCAAGATTCATGTTTTAGGTTATGATTATTGTGAATACATTTCCCTACCATGATTTATACCATGTTATGAAATTATGATTTCTTTTGTAGGTTAAGATTTCCAAAATGTTATGTTCTTATGAATATGATGTGATTGATTTTTGTATTATTTACCCTTACTGAGCATTTGAGCTCACCCTTTTGTATGTTTTCTTTCCCCCAGGCCAAGAAGAAGGTTATTAAGTAGGATATGCCGAAAGGGACTCTAGATATGATGAAATAAATGGGAGACAATATAGATGCTTTATGAACCAGTTATTTATGTTTCCCAGATTCTAAAGACACTATAACTATACGATCATTTCCTGTTTTTGTTATATGTTGAAATAAGTGTTCTTCAGTTTTGATGTAATAATAATGTATGTAATGTTTGGGTCGTTATAGTTGGTATCATAGGAAAGGTATAGTCATCCTTTGGAAAGTAGGATGTGAAAGCCTTAGTAAGAACCCTAAGGATAAGTCTAAGCATATAACACAAACTTAGTGTTTTAGAAATGACCATGAATAACCTATTATAAGACCTTATGTGTGAAATTTTATTCCTGATTATGTGGTTTTCCTATTATAATTAGTGTTTCTCACACGATTCTTCTTTGTTTTAATCAATGGCTGGAACCCGAAGGAACCGTGTTATTGCGGAATGCGATGGGAAATGCAATGATTGTCCCCCTGAGGAACCAAACGTTATGGGAGCTGGAATGAAAAATCTTGTAGCCATGCTCACACAAATTTCTCAAGCTATGAATCATGCAGGACTTCCAAATGTGCAAATGACGGAGAAAAAATCCGTTGCATCCTTCATGAGGTAGCGTCTGCCATCATTCAACGGGTCTACTGATCCATTAGTTGCTGAAAAATGGATTAGTAATACTGAAAAGATATTTTAATTTCTTCAATGTTTTGAACATGATATAGTCATCCTAGATGTGTATCGTTTGTATGGATATGTAGATCACTGGCAGATTATTATTAAGAATATGAGGAAAATGGATGAAATTGGGTCCATGGAATGGGATGAGTTCAAAAACTTATTTTTCAATAAGTACTTCCCTCGTATTCTCCGAAAAAATATGGATAAAGAGTTTCTTAAACTGAAGCAAAAGGATGATGAATCTATTGGTACCTATGAAGAAAAGTTTACAAGACTTGCAAGGTACGCTTCTGTTATTATTATCCAACCTGAGAGTAAGATCGATCGATTCTTTAGTGGCTTAAAACCAAGTCTTCGAAGGGCCTTAACCATAAGGGACTTCAACAGCTATGAGGAAATCGTTCGATGTGATCTCAATGTTGAGATTGATATTTGAGTAACCCATCAGTCATATAGGTTTGATAAGAAGAGGAAAATGGAATTCAAAGGAAAATATAAAAAGCACACTGAAAATAAGATGATCTTTCCCTTATTCTCAATGTGTGGAAAGAAACATGGAGGGAGTTGTCTTAAAGGGAAATGTAAATGTTTCAAATGTGGAAAGGAAGGTCATCGGGCATTTGAATGCCGTAATGATGGGAATAAGATATCTAATGATGCAAACAAAGGAAGGGACAAACAGAATGAACCTACTACACTTCAATGTTTCAAGTGCAAGGAGATGTGGAATTATGCCAACAAATGCCCTAATCCAAGGGTTGTTGATGATGATCGACATCAAAAAACTCTTAAGGCTAAAGACAAAGGAATGTCACATGCAATTTCTATCATGGATGTGTAGTATGATAACAAAGTGGTGAAAGGTACACATACCATCCACTCTAAAGTAGAAAATGTTTTATTTGATTCTGGGCCCACCAACTCTTTTATTTCTGAAGATTTTACTAGGGGTATCACTGTATTACCTCAACAATTAGATGTTGAGTTAGCTGTGACAACACCTAATGGAACAACAGTCGCATCAAAAGTTTATAATTCTACTCCGATTGAAGTTTTTGGGAATGTGATTCCTGCAAATCTTGTGATCTTTCCTATAGTGGAATTTTATGTGATTCTTGGCATGGATTGGCTTTCTTTATATGGAGCTCATATCAATTTCCAAAGAAGGGAAGTCACATTTCATATTCCTGATCAATCTATGATCGTCTATCGATGCAAGGATGAGCATAACATTCCAGTGGAAATTTCTTCCATATTATGGGTCTTCATTGCACTAAATGAAGTTTATTTACCTCAAATGGTTGGTGAGAAACACACAATTAATAATATTCCCATTGTACGGGAGTTTGATGATGTCTTTCCGGAGGAATTTTCGGTTCTTCCACCAAATCGTGAAGTTGAGTTTTCAATAGAACACGTACCGGGTGCTTTGCCTATTTCAAAGACACCTTATAGAATGGACCCAATTGAGATGCAGGAATTGAAGAAGAAACTCCAAGAGAATCTTGATAAGGGATTCATACGCCCTAGTGCGTCACCTTGGGGAGCACATGTTCTGTTTGGTAAGAAGAAAGATGGATTAATGAGACTCTGCATTGATTATCGAGAACCTAACAAGATCACTATCAAGAACAAATATCCTCTCCCACGCATTGATGACTTATTTGACCAACTACACGGAGCTCAATACTTTTCCAAGATTGATCTTCGTTCAGGGTGTCATTAATTAAGGGTCAAAAGGGAGGATATAACAAATATGGCTTTCCGTACAAGGTATGGACACAATGAATTTATAGTGATGCCATTTGTTCTTACTAATGCCCCGACTATCTTGATGGATCTGATGAATAGAGTCTTTAGAGACTATCTTGATCAATTTGTGGCAGTCTTTATAGACGATATTCTGGTCTATTCAAAGAGCAAGGAATAACATGAAGATCACTTGAGAATTATATTGAAGTCCCTGAGAAAGGAGAAGCTTTATGCCAAATTTAACAAGTGTGAATTTTGGATTCAAAAAGTTTCATTTTTGGTACACATTATTTCAAAAGAGGGGATATCTATGGATCCAGCAAAAACAGAGGCTATTGAAAGATGGTCGAGACCAACAATAGTAACTAAGATCCAAAGTTTTATTGGTTTGGCTGGATATTATCGACGTTTTGTGAAATATTTTTCCTGATTATCTAATCCACTCACCTTGTTGACTCGGAAAGGAGATAAGTTTGTTTGGACGGAAGAATGTGAATTGAATTTCAAGGAGTTGAAAAGAATGTTTTCCAGTGCACCTGTGCTCACACTGCCTTGTAGTGGAGAATGTTTTTTGATTTATAGTGATGCATCCAAGAAGCGATTGGGGAGTTTTCTTATGCAAAATGATATGGTGATAGCTTATGTCTCACGGCAATTGAAAATCCAGGAGTAAAATTACCCAACTCATGATTTGGAGTTACCCGCGGTAATCATTGCATTAAAGATTTGGAGGCATTATCTTTATGGAGAAAGGTGTGACATTTATACTGATCATAAAAGTTTAAAGTATATTTTCACACAAAATTAGCTAAATATGCACCATGGAAGATGGTTAGAGCTGATTACGGATTTTGAATGCTCAATTCATTACCACCCTGGAAAAGCAAACAAGGTGGCAGATGCATTAAGTTGACAAGACCATGCCAATTTATCCATGATGAGGATCACAAAAGATCCAATATTTATGGATTTACAAAGGATGGATCGTGTAATTATAATGGAAAGGAAAAATCTTATCTTTCTCAAATGAATTTTCAACCATCTATTCATGTGAAGATTAAAGAGGCATAGAAAGAATATTTAGAGTTACAAAAGAAGGTGAGAAATGTTCCTGAATTCAACCTAGATTATCATGGGATAATAATGTTCAGGAATTGGATTTGTGTTCCTCCCATCCCCGAATTAAAGAAGGATCTGCTGGATGAGGCTCATTGTTCTTCATTTTCTATTCATCCTGGAAGCACAAAGATGCATAGGGACCTGAAAGAGTACTTATGGTGGGATGGAATGAAAAGAGATGTTGTTGAATATGTCTCTCGATGCTTGGTTTGTTAGCAATTTAAAGTTGAGAGACAGAAGACTAAGGGGATGTTACAACCATTACCCATACCCGAATGGAAATGGGAAAACATCACTATGTACTTTGTCACAGGACTTCCAAAAACATCCAAAGGCAATAATTCTATCTGGGTCATAGTTGATCGACTTACAAAGTCTGCACACTTCATTGCTATTAGAGAGGATTTCTCTCTGGATCAGCTTTCCAGGATATATGTGGAGGAAGTGGTAAGATTTCATGGAGTACCGCTTTCTATTATATCTGATCGGGATCCGTGATTTACCTCGATGTTCTGGTGAAGTCTTCAGCATACTCTGGATACAGAGTTGAGTTTCAGCACTGCTTATCATCCTCAGACAGACGGTCAGTCTGAGAGGACAATTCAAACTCTAGAAGATATGTTGAGAGCTTGCTCTATAGATTTAGAAGGTGGTTGGGATCAACACCTGCCTTTGGTGGAATTTTCTTATAATAATAGCTTTCACTCTAGTATTCAGATGGCTCCTTATGAAGCTCTCTATGGAAAGAAATGCAGGACTCCAACTTGCTGGGATGAAGTTGGGGAAAGAAAGCTATTAGGACCTGATATTGGTAATGAGATGGTAGAAAAGGTCCGATCTATTCAACAACACATAAGAGCAGCTCAGAGTCGACAGAAAATTTATGTCGACAACCAAATAAAAGACCTAGAGTTTGAAGTGGGTGATAATGTATTCTTACGAATATCTCCCAGGAAGAGGGTCATGAGATTTGGAATGAAGGTAAAGTTGAGCCCTAGATATATCGGTCCTTTCGAAATACTAGTTCGTGTTGGAAAGGTAGCTTACTGATTGGCACTTCCACCAAATCTCTCTCAAGTTCACGATGTGTTCCATGTATCTATCCTGAGAAAGTACATACCTGATCCTTCACATGTACCTAGCTCAGAAGTTGTACCGCTGGAGCAACATATTTCTTAAGAAGAACAGCCGATAGAGATTATAGATCGTAGTGAAAAAGTCCTACGAAGCAAGACCACTCGATTAGTGAAAGTTTTATGGAGGAACCACCAAAGAGAAGAAGCTACATGGGATCTTGAGGATATGATGAGGGAGAGTTATCCTCATCTTTTTGTTACAAAGTGACGAATTTTGAGGGCGAAATTCATTTTAAGGGGGGTAGAATGTAACACCCATGTCTTTTATGAGAAATATTTTGTTTTTATCAAAGGAATCTTTCAATACACACAACTCTAGCTTGGCTTACTTTACACGTGACCGCAACCTTTCTTCAATAGCTTGCGTTGTACACAATACCGAGTTTCACTAAACAACGATATGCTATTAAAATATTATTAAAACTTGCCGTTATGAATAGTAATAACCACTTTTTGAAATTTTATAAATTTTATTTTTCATAATGGACTTAATTTTTGGATTCGGAATATCGAATTTACCCTAGGGTGAAATTTTGGTATTTTTTTGAAAACATTCTATTTTTTATGAATAGTGAAACCACTAAGTGGTAGTTAAAAAAAATTTTTTTCCTAAAAATTAATTTTACCACTTATATGAGTGTAATTTTGAAAATAAGAGAGACACAATTAATATCAATGACTAAAATGTGGTTCAATGAGATGAAAATAATTTTTGGTGAATAGCAGCTTTTTATTTTTTTTACCACGGTTAAAAGTAAATAGGGTAATTAAGGGTAAAAGTGTTATTATTATTACCCTAACACATGTACTAATTCTATTGGATAAGTGTAATTCAACCAAAAACAACCTTATGAATAAAATATGACCATTTAGGCACACTTGGATTAGAATAGGACATTTATTATTAATTTATTTAAAGAAGGGTTAAAATAGTTAAAATCAATGTCTAATAAGTAAATCATTTTTAATATGGGGTTATACTTAAGATAAATTAGAATATAAATATTAATTAGAAATCTAAAAACATTTCATACATAATTGTATTTTATTTGTAATTTTTAGACCTTAGATAATTTAATTTATTTTTGACACAACGATGATGCAGTAATTATCTTATTAATGAAATATTGACATAATTGTGTTATAAATACCCAAATAAATTTAATTTGAGACTTTTTATGAATTAAACTAATTTTATAGGTTAATATGACATGTTGGTATTTATTTAATTGAATTTTTTCTAACTAATAATTCTGTTATGATATTAAAACAAATCAGTTACTAAATAGTGTCAAAATTGATATAAAATAGTTTTTAAAACAAATATTATATTATTAATTGATATTTTTTCCTAAAAATTTAAGTATCGTCCAAATGACTTATATAAGGTTATCTATATTAATAATAAACAACTTGGGTTTCTTTTGGCTTGATATAGTAGGTTTATTAACCATATAGTGTAAGAAAACAAGAAGACACCGTAAAAGTTAAATTATCTAACTTAAAGTTAAATCTAAATGATAAGGTTAAAATTGATACCTAAACTTGTCTAAATTATATTGTATGAGAGGATTTAGACCCATACCCACCTTATCATATAAATATTTCAATTTGGAGCTATTAAAACCCGAATTTGACTTTATAATAAAATAATATATTTTGTTATCCCAAAGGTGCCCCTCTCCTCCCTTATAAAAGGGCACCTCCTCCCCCACTTACTCACACCACTTTGAGCCTTCAATATCGTCCAAAACCTGCCAATTTATTCTCTCCACTTCCCTAGAGATATCCTAGATGTCCTGGACTTCTTCAAAGACCTATTTTAGTTCCCTAAAAGGAAGTCTCAAAGAAGCGCTTCAAAAAAGAGGTAATGTTCATTACCAATTATTTCATCTTTATTTCGTCTTCCACTTCTTCTTCTTTGGTTGTTTCATTATGAAGTAATAACATAAGTTTCACTCATATACTGATATGTTATTATACGTATGAAACAACCCTATTTCACCATCTATCCATCCTACGGAAAATGAAATCACCGCGCGTGCGTACGCACGGAATACCGTCTCCACGCCGTGGTGTAATCTATTTTCAACCAACACCTTACTTGGATGGGTATAATGGTGTAAATAATGACTATATATGATTATTGTAAAGTGATATTGATTCCTAAATAGTATATATACACTCCAATACAATTCCACGATCATGGGAACAATATCATCGCTCGTCCGTACGTACGGAATACCATCTCCACGATGTGATGTGACTCGTTCTACATGATCTTCATTGTATAATGATTATATAAATGAATTTAATGAATTAATATGATATATATTACACTAATACCATTCTGGAAAAGAGGTATCTATAACCTAAAAAGAAGAATAAGAATTTATTCGAAAAAACATGCATAAGAACAAAAAGTAATAAACACTCGAATAACAAGTAGTAATAATATATTACTGATAATAATCTATGAATATGACCATATATGATATCATAAAAATATCCATGATTCCGGAATAATTCAATAACATTTTTTAAATCATTATATAGGAGGTTCAGACACTTACGAAGCTAATTGGACCTACGGTAAGGGAAAATATCACAATTTCATTTTTATCCAAGATTGTTTTACTTTGGTATTTACAAGGGTGTATTTTATCATCCACGTCCATGTTCGCTCAATATGTAATATTGTTTACATCCACATAAAAATTTTTAAATACAATTTTACCCTATGGTGAGTTTTTAGTAATTGATATGAAAGGAATATTTTGTCGTTTTTCGTACGAGGTACTTTTTGACTTTTCCAAAAAATGTACGAGAAGAATGTTTTTTTAACTTATATGGCATGAATGGATTTTTAAAACATTATTTCCAAGAAGCTTCCTTTACAAGTTTTAAAGATTAATTTTAATCAACTTCTTTTAGTTTAGAATTGTATGACATGTTAAGAAAGGAAAAATGTTTTGAAGTAGAAAGGATATTTTCATCAAGAATAGAGTTCAAGTGTTTTATAAAAATTATTTTCCATCTAAGAGAATATAGGGTTCTGTTTATATCCCTATTATTACATTGATTTTATTATGTTGTGATGGAATTATTTTTATGAATTCCTTTATCTTATATGAATTGTTTTATTATGACATTATGTTTAAGAATCCAATTTTTATTACATGGGTTATGCAATGATGCATGATTTTTTTTTTGATTTTGTGGCACACATAAGAATGGTATCATTATGTGATGGGTGGGACCTATATATCCCTCCAATGCATTGTGTAAAGATTTTATATCTCAAGAGGTAGACATGGATGGAATGACAGGTTAAACCGGTTCAGTGAAATAGGACTGAAACGAGGAGTGAACTCGGTTTAAGAATGGACTTTGTCCACTAAGATAGTCATGGAAATGAGTCTTGACTAATAAGAAATGATTCTCTATGAATATGTATGTATGCCACCAATATTCATGTTTTATGTTATGATTATTGTGATTATATTTCACTACCATTATTTATCCCATGTTATGAAATTATGATTTTTTTGCAGGTTAAGATTTCCAAAATGTTATGTTCTTATGAATATGATGTGATTGATTTTTGTTTTACTTACCCATACTGAGCATTTGAGCTCACCCTTTTGTTTGTTTTCTTTCCCACAGGTCAGGAAGAAGGTTATTAAGTAGGATATGCCAAAAGGGACTCTAGATATGATGAAATAAATGGGAGACAATGTAGATGCTCTATGAACCAGTTGTTTATGTTTCCCAGTTTCTGAAGACACTATACCTATATGGTACTTTCCTGGTTTTGTTATATGTTTTAATAAGTGTGCTTCAATTCTGATGTAATAACAATGTATGTAAAGTATGGGTCATTATAAATATTTCCAAATATTTTCATGATTATTTTATAACCAATTAATGGAGAATGATTTTGAAAGATTTTTAATATTATTTTTTTGTTTTAATGGGAAACCATGTTTTCATATCATTTTGAATATTATTTCAAAATAATTATCTTAATTGGATTTTAAAACTATTTTAGTTTTTATTTATTATTTTTTATTTATTTTAAACAAAATAATATAAAAAACCTTTTGATCATTATTTTCTAAGTCATCCAGTGAAATGAAATGCAAAAAAATTTAATACTATCTTTATATGTTTTCAAATAAATAGATTCCAAAAGGATTTAAATGAATTGTTATTAAATTTTCTATTTTATTTTCAGGAAAATGGTTTTTAATGTTTTTTATGTTCAAAAGATCAATTTTCAAAAATGAACAGAAATTTTATTCAATAAATGTGTATTAAATATATTTCAAAATTATTTTCCATATAAATTTCATCAGTTGATATTAGTCATTCCCTTCTAGGAAATGACTAAAAGGTTAAATTAATATTATTTCCTTAAATAGATATCTTCTTATGAAAAAATTTTTATGAAACTTTTTAGTATTCTTCTAGTTTTATAAATTAAAAAATAACTCTTTTTCGAGGGTAATGTTTTGATTAAATGATTATAAAAATTATATTTTTCCAATGTTTAAGAAATAACTACATGTTTTTGACATATGAGATAATGATAGAATGTTTATAAAAACCATCTCTTTTTATGTGTCATGATATGATGAATGACAAAATATATTGTGATATATGTAATAATGATTTTATTATGAGATGGAATGGATCAATATATCCCAATAATTCAATTTGTATTGATTTATATATCACAGGATAATGACGTGAATCATGTCACCATGCTTGATCCAATATTGTATGATGGAAAAAACTGATCCCTTACAAGGAATGAAGTTAAATTATGGATGGTTGTGTGTCACACCAAGTAGGTGTAGTCACTATGATATTAGAAGATGTGAAATACTAATCAACTATGGTTGGATTGGGAAACGTGATCCTTAATGGGAAGGGATTGTAAATTTGGATTGTGGTGTATAATGTCCATTATTTTTAGTCCCCATGATGTGTCTTGAAATGTTCTAGAAATATGTCTAGAATAATATGGAATGGAACCTCTATTATATTTATTTTAAAATTATTTGTCTGATTCCAAGGATTTTCATTCACTGATTGTGTTTGTTATTTCATTATGATTCATTTCTCATTAATAACCCCGATTTATGCGCTTATTTATGTTTATCATATCTGATATGTAGTGTATGGTCATTTAATTTTATGATCATTTTGTTATATAGATATTCTAACGTTTTTATTACATGTATCCCATGATTACTCTTATAGATAATCTATGATCACCTATATTTATGTTTCCTTCTCATGTTTATGAATATTTGTATTTATAAAGATGTATCTAAGAAGGGATCTAGTCATCTATAACCTATTAAAAGATTATGTATTTATTTTATGTACTGGCATTTTTTTCTCCATGTTTCTAGTGACACTAGACTAATATAGTCTATTGGAATATATTTGAATAATGTCTTATTGTTTCCAAAAAATTTATTTAATGTTTATGTGCATTATGAAATTGTTGTTATAGTTATTATAATTTAAAAGTATTAGATAACTGTTTGAAACTATGATAAATTTAATTTATTGATATACCTAGGTATATATCTATTGATATTTTTAAGGATGTCACTAAGGATAGGTATAAGGATATGTCAATGTTTAGAATAACATCCTTGAATTTTTTCAAAAGGATATATTGAGTGGTATACTATAAATACAAACCCTTCATAACATTATAAGTTGATGTTCCCCTAGAATATATGTAACAAGGTGTAACAATGCTAACAAGGTTCATCGGGCACGACTCAACATAACCCAGTATATAGAAATGAGCCGTGCTACACAGATGGTTTGACACTATCGTTGGATATGATTTTGGAATTAAAAAAATCACTATATACCATCATAAAGGATTTAAATACTGGATGACTGTGAATAACCAATGATAAAAACATGTTTATATAGATTAATGAATTTGGTGTCATGATTGATATATTATAAAATTATTTCATTGTCATGATTAAGTGTTTTTCTCCTATGATATGTGTTACCCACCTTGTTCTTTCTAGTTTTAGTCAACGAATGGAACAATAAGGACAAAGGTTAACATTGAGTGTATTATATGTGTAATTTTTGGTAATTATGAAAATATATTTCCCATGTGGATGTATCGTAAAGAGAATTATTCATGTCATTTATGTATTGGTTATACTTATAAAGATAAAGAGATGATAAATGAAATGTGAATATTATGTGATGTTCTCTTGATATTAATTACATTAAGCATAATAATCTTGGATAGATTATATATGAGCAACATTAAAACATGATTCATTTTTTATATTCATGAAAATAGGAATTATAATATTAGTTTATGATGTATGAGTATTGGATTATGAATAATGACATAAAAATTTAGTATTTATGTTTTTGAATTAAAATATTATGTTATCTGAATCATGAAATATATAAGTATTTTTAGTTTCAAATTTCCTTACTGACTAAAAAGGACATGGTTAATGGTGATTAAGACATAGAAATTTTTATTTATTAAGGGGAAATATCCCTTAATTAATGACTAATATTAAGATAATTTTGTCTAGATAATGAAATATTTGATATAAATAAGTAAATTGGATAATATTGATTACCCAATAAATGATTATTGAAAATGTGTTCTTTGGTACCATGTATGCAGTTTAAAACATCTTAGTTATAAAGAATGTTTATAGTAATCATTATAATATGGAAGCATGCATGTTTTCCCAATATTACTGTTGTAATTAATTTTATTACCATGTTCCAGTGGAATATAAAATGTTGGTTTTCATATATTTTGATTCTGACTACCTAGAGTTTCATTTTGATATTTTGGGAATCAATGATGATATTACATCATGAATATCATCCAAACATTTTGGATTTTCATCGCTCATAAGGGTTATATGGTTATCCAATCCTAAAAAGTTTAGGCTATATACATGAGGTTGTATTTATGTATTCAAATTGTATTTAATACATTGGTTAAAAATCTAGATAGTGATTAATCTTATTAAATGTATTTCCATCATGGTTATTCTAGATAATATAATAGAGTGGCTTTATGAAAGGAATTTATATATGTGGGGTGACAACCAAACATTTCCAGATAAGCTTCGTGTTGTGAACCCATGACCGAATGATTATAAGGGTTGCATCAATAATAATGGATTATATGATGTCCTAGAAAATATATAATTAACTTTATGTTGACATATTTATGAGGAAATAGTAATGATTGTTTTTGTTTTTATATATTAATGTATCAACAATATTTATTTTTGATGGATAGCTATAGAAAAATAGTTATACTTTTAATTCTTTAAAAATAGTATTTTACTGCTTCTCATATCCAAGTTAATTTCTATATATTAATTTCATGAAGTAATGGATGAATTAAAAATATATAAAATCACAACCAAAGAATGAATTTTTTTAATAATAACAAATCAACTAATTATATTTAATGATATTATTGGTCCACAAAAAAATTTCTCAACTATAGGATAATGATCTAAACAAATGGGTTGTCCTAAAACCATAATTTTTTGAAGAAATGATGAATGTTGAAATCATTACTAATTTACGACTTTGAGGCCCTCATTTTTTATTTGATCATTAAATTTTTCATGACGGATTTCCTAAATCACTCCATAGAAATATTTACACTTTTCACCTCTGTCCTATATTAATTCCCAATCTATGTTATCCAATTTGGAAACATAATAATATGTTTCATTGGGTAACCATTATGGTTTTAACATTACCTTTTTATGTAATGTTTTTTTATTCATTTTTATGATGTTTGTTCCTATAAATGAAACTTTAGATTATTAATCATTTAACAAACTAGACATTTTTTTTGGGAGAAATTAATTTTAAGGGGAGGAATTTTTCATCCATAGATCTTGTGATTTATTTTTTCAAAATAATTCAATCTTTTTGATATATTTCATTTCATGAAACAATGAAAATAGTTTATTGTAGGATAATTATTAATTTTTGGCTTCTGATATATGAGATAATAAATAAATATTCCTCTAAATGAAACATTATTTTTATTTTTATCTATACAGAACATAGATGGTATCATTCATTTCACACAATAATGTCTTTTTAAAATGTCTTACATAACACAAAAGACTGAATAATGACTATGATATTTTATTAAAATATTATATAATATAACCTCACCATAAATATATTAAATATTAATAGGATTATGTATATTATGAAAATATATTTTATACAAAAATATATAATTATTTCAATGGTTATAAATTATTTGGAAATGAATATGAAAACTGATTAAATATAAAAGAAAATGTTATTATTTTTATGTCTAAAAATTATTATTAACCTTTTTAATTAAACTATTTAAAACTATTTACTCATATTATATATATATATAGATATTATATTAAATAAAAATATTTTTAGTCGTATTATATCAATTTTACACTAATAAATTAACCGATTGAAAACTATTTAAACCTATTTATTCGTATTATATCACTTTTTGATAAATTTATATATTATATATGTTGAAATAACATGATATATGATATATAAATTAAAAAATTATGTAAGGATAAATTGTTGTAATTTTTTTGGATGTTTCATTTTTTAATGAATAATGAAAAACTGAGAAATGCAATTCCAAAATAATTTTTTATTTAATTTATTTAAAAAGATAAATAATATTTAAAATTTATTATATTTAATTAGATAATATATATTCCACATAATAAAATATAGGTCACTGCACTTAATTTCACTTTGAAATTGACTATAAAAAACAACAATATTTCAGAGGATTCTAAATTAAAACCCCGCTTTGTCTTATTGTGTGTGGGATTAAATATAAATTAATTTCATCCACATATGTGATTGGAAGTTGGAAAAACTGATTTATTAATTTGAATAATAATAATTTATAATTTATACTATTCTGATATTTATTTTTTAATATAAATTTTTATGGATGTAGTTCATATTAATTACATAGATTATGGAAAAATTAAGCTTAACAATGGACTAAACATAAACTAGTAGGGCCAAAATAACCTTGAAAATTTTCCAAAAAACTTTTTAAGGGTATATTTCGGCCATAAACCTTCCATTAATTAATTTTCCTTGTTTTTTGGATTTTCATTTGTAGAAACGTGGATTCTCATAACATGATTACAAAAATTATAGTTGTGTCCCCTCCAATATAAAAGGCTACCTCCTCTCCCTCTTCTTCACACATCACAATACATTAATGATCTGCCAATAATTTCCCAATACACTTGCAAAAAACCATCCTTTCCTCCCTAAAGCATCTATTTAGTAATAATGAAATCCAAGGAATCCCTATGGTGAAAAACCAATGGAGATACCCAATAATTAGATAACGTAGCTCCTAAAACTCCTTTATATTAATTTCAAATCATCACTACCTCAAATATTCATATCAAATGATTGAATAATAACACCATTATAATAATTATCATATGATTTTTTATGAGAATTTTTCTTCATACATGTACACACACTTCCACTTAATGTTTAACCATCATGTTGTTTATGTGTACAGTGAACTACCTTCTGATGAAATGATGATTGTTCACATTTAATTTACCACCTATCATGGTTGATATTATGATGACAAATATTTTTATATAATAAAAATTTTATATTTATAATTTCTTTGGTATTCTATATTTTTCTTTATAACATACCTTTATTCTTTCCATCTTGTGTAAATATGATTTTTGTTTTTGAGGATGTGTGGACTATCGCCCCCTCAAAGTGATATTATTTGTTAAAGCACTATATATAATGTATTTTATATGTGTTTAGTGAAATTAGATTATATATAAGACAGAATAATTTTTATTTAATTTTATCAAATGAATATATACATATATTTCATTTTTTTTCTTTTCTATCAATACAATGGTAAAATGGAAACAACATTCACGCTTAAATATGACCAACAGTATCCATGAATGATATAATTAGTTTTCATAATTCTATAAACTATAGATTATTATAATACTAATATAATTAATATAAATTATATTTATATCATTTTTTCATTTAACAAATAATGATATTTTTATAAGGACCATATACACATTAAATTAAGAAACATGTGAAAAAACAATGCAAATATTACCTGAACTGAAACCATAAAGTATAATTGTTAGTTAGAAGGTATTATAATGTCATAATAAATCCATATATGGTAATTGATTTTAGAAATTTTTTTTATTATAGAGTGATTATAAAAATATATTTATTATACATGTGGATTGAATGAGTATAACAAGAGTCAAGGAACAACGATATGGTAAATCATTTCAATTTTTATTTCGATGAGATATATTCTTTATTCAACATTATCATATTTTTTTTCTTGGGTATATTATTCCCATGAATTTATTATGTTAAATTTGGAGTTAAATATATGTTTTTTAATATATCAATTATATTATATTTCCCAAATGGGGTTTATGTTTCAGAAGATACCAAACCAGGAAGTCACTTTGGTCTCAATCTACATTCATTGAGACAAATGTTTTGTTATGCACCAATATTATTTTTTAGAGGTATATTTGACATGATATACAATTAATCATAATATAAATATTTTATTTTAAGATTAATTTAACTTCATTTTCATACATTGAATGTATGATACCAATTTACCCTGTGTTAAGAGTTTGTTAAAACAATCTCATCATTTTTAGGAATTGTTTTTTATTATGATTAAATTGATAAAATATTATGACCCATCACTCAAGAAAATTAATGATATTTACTGTCCAAATTTTAATCAATGTATATACAGGTATATGTATCAATTTTGTATTCATTTTTATTTTATATAACTAGAAATATTTTTATTAAAGTACTAAATTACCACTGTCTTCGGTCAAATTTTTTTATTCCATCAAAACCATGTTTCCTATATGGTTTCCCAAAATATTATACAATTATAAAGATATCATTAAAATACTTTTTACCCAGGTTTTACAATTTTATTTTGTTTAAAATAAATATTTCTGTCATTTTCTGGTCAACGAATCATTCAAAAACATTTTATAGTGAAACATAAATGTTTGGCATGGAATGATTTACCATCTATCATGACTGTCATTCCCTTGAATATTACATTACAATATTTCGAAGTTATTTTTAAGGGTATTTTTTTATCAATGATATGTAAATTAATTATTTTAAAGTTGTTTTCAATAAAAAAGATTTCAAATTATTTTTAAGATTATTTTATAAATTTTCATTTGAAAAAGTTTTTAAAATGTTTTCAATCTCATTTTATATATTCAAGGGAAATAGGGTTTTGAAAAAAAATCAATATTCATTAATATATACTCATGGGAAATAATTTTCAAATTTTTTTCTTATATTATTTATGTGTTTTAAAATTATTTTCCAATAAAATATTTTAAAAATGTTTCCAATATTAATTATATTTTTTAAATAATTTTTTATGAAAACATTTTCTAGATCTCCATATTTTTTTCAATGTAAATGGTATAAAAAATTATTTGATGGCTTCCATTATACAATTTAAGGTTTAATTTCAGGAAAATTACATTCATTGGTTATTTTGTTTTAATGAATATTTTTTCAATGAAGAATGGCTATTTTACTAAATAAAAGTTTTAAATGGTAATTCCAAATTGAATTCCTTGCAGTAATAAATCAATTGATCTAACTCATGACCTTATACAAAATTATTCAATTTTTATATTCATATTATTTATAATAATGGTTAATTTTTTTGTATTAAATTTTATGAAACTCTCTCATCATTCAAGGGTTTTTTACATGGGAAGGATTCTCCTTTTCAATCGTTATTTATAGATGAAATGATTATGAAACCTGTGTTATTACATAAGTTTTTATATAAGAAATTTTCATGAATGCAATTTCATATCATGGTATTAGGTTAGGATTTTTATAAAACCCATATCTTTTTATAAGTCAAGATATGAAGAATGTTTTATTATACTATGGTACATGTATGAATGATTTTATTATTACATGAGTTGACCTATATATCCCTCAAATGCATTGTGTAAATATTTTTGTCTCATGATATAATTATATAAATCAATTATACAGTACTAATCAACTGTGGAAAGATGGGAAAACCTCATCACTTACAATTAAAGGACTAGGAATTGGGGATGGTGGTGTGTCCCTCTATGTATGTGAAGTTACCATGAAGTTGGAGAACGGAGAAACCCAATCCACTAGAAAAATATGGGTAAACCAGGTCCCATACATTTAAATGACCTTGAATTGAGATGATTGTGTATCCCACCCATTTGTCAATGTTACCATTTTATTCCTTCATATGTTCTATCAATGTGTCTTGATTTATATAGAATGATTTCATATGTCTAAGTATACCAAAATTCCATTTCTTATTCTAATGATATGATTTAAATGATAATTTACATAATTTTGTTAGGAATCAAGTCTTAATAACGGCCATGATTTATTCCATTATTCATTTTTAGGGTCTTTGACTTGAATGACATGATCATATAATGCTATTATCTCATCCTGGTTCCCCTATTCTCATGTTTCTACTTAAATTTCTCCATTTTTTACCCTTACTGAGTATTGATTTCATACATTTTTATTTTTCCTTCCATTTATTATGAAGATATGTTTAATGTATTATGTGTCTAAGAATAGTTCTTGTCATTAAGAAACTACTGGGATATAATGTTGTTTTCATATCTACTGATGTTTTTTTCTCCAAGTTTCCTACGACACTAGGCTCATTCAGTATTTGGGATTCTTTTGGTTTAATGATTTATGTAGTCTACAAAAGTAATTTAATGTATATATATATATATATATTTATTAATTTGGATCATTCATTAGTCTTTTTCAAGATGGTTATAACACGATGAAAAGATTACAACATCTATACGATTTAGAATGTTCCTAATCAATATATTGAATCACAAAAATGATTTCATAGTAGGATACTAACAAACCGTGGTATATCCCACCTCGTAATAACTCGGGTTTTCCTTCCATTCTTATAATTCATTGTAATATATATATATATATATATTAACCTAACAAAATTCTCCTGTTCTTATTAATAGTTCTACAATAGATATGTCACAGTATCATGGAATATATATATTTATATATATATTCTAGGTGCATAATCATGAAGTATGGACACCCAATGATTTCGATAGAATTATAATATTAATCCCATATATAGTTCCTCGAAAGTCTGTTATGCTTGAGAAAGAAATAATGATGGAAACTCTCTAACCCGAGTCCTAAACAACCTATCCCCTTTTTAAAATGTCATATGTAGTTCAATATGAAATGAGGAAAATAATTTATTGATACCATTTTGTTCCATGTTGATAAGGACCATCAGGTTTCAGCCTGATATCCACAAGATCCCATTCTTTCCTCCATGATGCAAGGGTTCCAACTAGAATTGATTAACTGAATTCCCATTGTGGGAGTCTATACCCTATGTATTATATTATATAATCAAAATGATGATAAAAAGATAAAAAATATATATTGGTTTAACATGTGGAAGAATAAATAATAATAATCTAATAATGCATGGATAATAATTAATAAAAACATTATAATCAGATATCCAAATATGGAATACAAACTAATATAATAAGTGACACTAGATAAAAAAATACAAAACAGTCCTCTAGAGTATGTCTTGATACCACTACCTCCTTTATGATCCTCATCTCATTTTTTACCCACATGACACTTCGCTTACCTGTATTCCTATATATTAATTCTAGATCTGAATGGATTTCTATATTTTTAGTTTCATTAATACATCTAGTAGAAAAATAATAATATTTTATGAAAATTGTTTCCTTCAAAAATTGGTGTATTCTATGATAATAAAAAATTTCCAAGAAAGCATAAGCAATGGCATACTAATCACAAATCATATAACGATTCCATTAAAAGCCTTGACAATAAAAATATGAGCTATATGTGTAGAATATTTTCATTATACCAATGAAATAAATAACCATACAGAACACTAGTAATCATACTACTTTATACCCTCAAAGAGTCATGTTAACAAGATAATCAACATCCACTAGGAATTACATAGATTATGCTACTTGTGATACACTAGGCATTGAGTGATCATCCAAATAGGCATCAACTGGGAATTTTGTTACCATGTAACATGGTATTGGCATGGAATCATTTTATGGAAAAATCATCCATATGGAATTATGTTATCAGTACCCTTTTCTCAATCCCATAATATATATCATTTCAAGTCATGTGTAATCCTCTTATTTGTGAAAAATGTGTCACCAAGGCCCCCCATCTTGAAAACATTGAATAAGGCCTCCATAGTCATGGTAAAAATATATAATAGTGTCGAACATATCAGTAAAATCAAGGAATATAATTTTATGAATAAATAGAAACATAAAATACATTTGATAAGAAATAAATTTTCCCAAACAAGTTGTTAGAATTAATATAGAATCATGTATCATAAACGGGCCAAACAACCTGCACACCTTACAATATCTAATAATAATTGAGAATGGTCATCAATAAATGATGACTCATAATATATTCCAATGAATAATGTCCATAATAGAGACCCAAATTTTGAGGAACCTTCCACCACAATGATTCCAAATGTGATCCGTAATGTTTCTCATGTGTATCATCTACCAAACCCTGTTTTCACACTAACGAAAATGAGACATTTCATTATTATGTCCTAGAAATAGTTTTACATAAAATTATATTGTTTATTTATAAATACATGAAGATAAATAATTCATGTTCTAGAAAAAAAATTACCCAGTGACAACAATAAACAATAGTATAATGTGATTCCAAAGAAAGAGAATACCCAAATCTATTCCAAGTGGTTACCCCTAAGAATGATTCTCAATGAGGTTCACCACAATGATTTTGAAGAATGGAAATAGTCCTTTAGGTGAGATACTATCTATTATCATTGATTAATCCGCAAAAAAACTATTTTTAAAAAATTTCCATATACATAATAGCAATGTTTTAGGGTTTACCATTTAGAAGAATAGGATTTTTACAAGAACATGAAAAAACCATGTTATCTCTATAATACTGAGGAAATAATATCAGTATGATAGTATTTATAATATATGAAGTAGTTTCAACATAGGGAATTGAATATTAAACTAAAAATGAAAGAAACAAAGTCTCTAATGAATCTCCTAGCACCGAAAATGTCCCTCACATCACGAACATCGAAAAATAACAATCTTCTAATGATATGGACACTTAAGAAATTAAATTAGGGTGAAATTACTAAAAGGGGTCTTAATCAATAGCTAATTATGGTTAAAAATGTTCTAAATAATAATCATAGATTATTGTTGGATATTTGAGGTAAAATGATGCATTTCAACATCTTTCATTGTGCACGACCACATGTACACTCTATACTATGGTCATGTATCAACCAATGTTTGTTTCAGATAAATTTTTTAAAAGGATTATCAATATTAATTATTTATTTTTTTTTTGATATTGTTATTATAAAAATATTAGATAACATTAATATTAAAAATGTAATATATTTTTCTCATACCAAATTTCGTTTTAATGGAATTTTTATTTTTATTTAAAATAATGGCATTAAATCATATTTTTTTTGATAAATATAATTTCAAATTTAAATTCACCATTACAAAATTATCATTGAGTGATTTTTTTAGAATTTTCTAAAATGATTTATTATTCCACTGTTAAGAATGTCAGATGTGAACACAATTTATTATTTAATTAAATATAAAATTGAACTTGTTAAAATAATGTTAATAATAAACAATTAAAAGGTTCTTAATATAATAAATAATTCACATAATTTAATTATCCCTGAATATATGATCTTATATGATGACTCAGGGTCATGTTAAGGTACACGTTACTTTTAAAACATTGTTTTAGTGTTTTAAATTTTATTTTCTAAATAAATTTATTCTATGTTCATAAAATTAGAAATAATTTTGTGATGTTTTTATAAATAAATTATTTATTTATAAATTAAATTTTAGTTTATATTTTATTTTATTCAAATTCTTTTCAAAAGAATAATTTAATATATTTTATGTGAAATTTTATGAAAAAAAATTAATTTAATTTTCAATTTAATATATATGGATACAATAGATTTACCCACCTCATTAAACATTAATTTATTTTTGAATTCCATTAAATGTTTCCATTTTTTATTCTATGAATAAAATTACTTCCATTTTTTGTAATATTTGTTTAGGAAATAGGGATTTAAATGGTATTGGAATTTCGATATAAAAAAGAGTTTTTCATATGTGTTTAACAGATATTATTCATGGAATTTATGATGAATAGTCTCTAGAATAATATTTTTTAATCATGATATAGGCCATGTGAATTTTTTTTATTACGTTTGAATTTGATATATCTCATGATAATGGATGAATGTGATATATATCTCTAATGCCTTTGGTAATTATTATGTTTTCCAGATAATTTCCTTGTATTTGACCATGTGTTCATTCTGGTTTTAAGGGTTCTTGTAAGTGTACATGTAACGGATCTATGAGGAACATCTTTCGAGGAACCTACATGAACATTCTATAGATACTAATGATAATTTATCGAAATTGATTTATATTAATTGTTAATATAATGATTGTTTAATGTAAGTATTATTCCCTTTCATTGAAATAGTTATATTCCTAAGAAATTTTTTTCCTAGGTTGTCATTTTTTATGAATAGCTCTTTTTTATGAAATTATCATGAAAATTTCCCAAAAGTGTTATATTAAATAATTTGGGTTGATATTCTAATTTCATGTGTATGTAAATGATTCATTATTTACAAACAGTTTATTTTCATAAAGAGTACTATTTTGTATGATTTCAGGGTTTCGAAAAAGAATAACGTGATTGTAAATTTTTCTTTTTATGCCCCATAAAGAGATTTTTTCTACTCATATGAAATTTATTAAAAAATCCATCAGTTTTATGGATGTATAGGATAATGGAATATGTCAAATTTAAAATTGTATAGAGTTTTAATTAAAATAAAACAATTTTATTTTTAAAAACTTTTTTATAAGAAATCAAATAATAAGAGGAAGTGTCCGAAATATATTTAATGTTTTTTTCATGTACGTTTTTTATATAATTATAGAAATATATGAACCTAAAAATTTCATTAAAAATAAATAATGAAAAATATTCTCTAAAATTTATATTATGGCATGTATTAGGATCAAGTCATTATAGTTGGCAGTAGAGGTCATTTGATATAATTTTTGAGGTTATAGTAGTACATTTATACACCATTAAGAGATTATAATTTATATTTATCACAATATATTATTTTAATATTACCATAATTCCTTATATATCTGGTATTCCTTCACAATATTTTTTAATAGGAAGAATTTAGAAAATAATGTATGAAAGGACCAATAGGAAGATATCCTTCTATATAGGCATCCTGATATAGTTGGAAAAAGAATATAGATTTTTTTGATGTGATGAATCACTTTATAGAATAAAAAAATGGTGGTATAATCCATGTGAGTGAGAAACCACATGCACTGTAATGGAACAAGTCAAAACTGTTGTATTTAATGAAACAATAACCTATATATATATTTTTGTATATTCTATCCGTGTTCTAGATTACGGTGGTATTAAATCCCTTCAAATGAATTATATGTGACTTGTTTTCTAGACTATCAAATGATAACTATTTACATTAATCATTATAAATGTTGGGTATAACATTGGATGAAAATGGAAAAGAACACTGGATAACGAGAATAAATTGATACCAATGAATAAAAATAATTTCAAATTACTTTATATGTAAATTTTTTCTGTATAAAATAATAAAATTAATAAAAAGGGGTGATAAATTATTTGTTGTATAAGAAGAAAATATCATCTAACATGAAGGTTGTGCACCATATTTTATCACGGACCTTAATAGAAAATATAATTTTTTTAACACTATACTTATTACAAGATATCCATCGGATTTATATTCAAATGAATGAAAAAATTGTTGGAATCTCATATTTTTCCTAGAGAATTAAAAAATAGTGTTTACCGTTAATCTTGCATCCCAAGAAAAAGTGTATAAAAAGGTTATAAATGGTGGTAAATGCAATAGATCAATAAAAAACATCTATAGTCAAGATAATTAGGATTCCATATTGAGATTAGTATGGTAAAATAGTCGAGGATATTGTATTATAAATATTGGATGTCATTCTGATGTATAATGTTTATATATGTGGTTTATGACAGAAACAATTATTAAACATTTAATGATTTTTTGATGATTTTTTTTTAAAATAAAATGAATTCAGTGACTATGGAAATATGTGTTTATAGTTAGTCAATTAGAGATAAAATCATAAATATTTAATGAATAAACATGTGGAAACCCATTTAATAAAATTATGGATGATTTTGGGACATCCAATGAAATGAAGTAAATTATGATACTTATTTATTTGAATATCCCCTACTACTATTTGACTCATTAACAGCACAATACATAATTTCTATGAATCCTCCAAGAAAATGGGAAAATTTTAAGGATCGTGGGTTTCCCAATAGGGTAGAGATCAATTTATTTCTATTTAAATGTGTTTTTATATCCTAATGTGACTGTAAAATGAGATAATGGGTGTATCATTGGTGTATGAGTATTTTATGGAGCCCAAATACTAGATATTTTGAATGATAAGGAGTGACACAGTATTAGAAAAAACCATGAATGGAATGCTATGCAATTACTTATAATAATTCAATGTAGTCAAGGCCACATCCGGAGATACATAGTTTAAGAAACCATATAGATGGAGTTTAATTACAATGTGAGGGGATATAAAATTTATTATCATTGATGAGGAATTAATTTCACAAGGTTATTCAAATTTATGAAAATGAACCAATTTGAGGTTCCCCATAATGTAGTGAATGGTTAATGGTCTATGCTTTATTTGGAAAAAAATGCGTCCAAAACATTCTTCACATATAATAATTTGAAATTACTATTTCTCCCTTAAAAATCATAAATCATAAAACACATTCCATATTTCCAATGATGGATATAACATTATCCATGGGATCTCCTTTGAAGATCAAATTTTATACTTTTCTTCTAATAGATATTTCATACTTGTAATCAGGATCAATTTCACTAGTTGTATCCACAATGGTATGCTCTGCAATTGTATTGTGTTATTATTATTATTTATTGTATTAATGGAGTTATTTTTTAGAAATCTAATATGGCCAATTTTCTAGATTTTTCTTCTACTTTAATGTGTATCATCTGTTGTGGACAAAATAAAATCTTAAATCATGATGAGTACTCTAGTAGGAGCATATCTTATGTGATCTATACCTTTTCCAATCTATATTGGTGTTTAATAAGATGTAATTTTTTTTTATGCATGATGGACATTATAGTGATTCACCAAAATTTAATAGAATAATTGGATTGAATGAATTGGATCCTTTTAGGGCCATCAATTCCTTTGGAAAATTTAAAGGGGTTCTCCCAATCTTGGCGACCCATGGGTAGTGCCTTTATATATTCCCTTTAATTATACTACCCAAGTAGTTTATATTATCTCACATAAATAGAGGAATGCATTTATTGAACTTATTGAGAACATAATTGTGATATTATTATAAGGTTCTCCCCATATTTCCATGTCATAACATGATTATTAATAATGTAATTTAGTAAATATATTGTAGATAAAATTAAGAAATGTGTACGAAAAATCAAGGAATGTAATTGATTGTCAACTAATGATTGAAATTATATGATGATTTGAAATAATAGCTGATTCCTTAGTTGTTATACCTTGGATCATAACTCTATTAGCTTCCTTCAAAATTTCTACCATGGATCATTTTTTATGAAATGGAAACCTAAGAACATTTTCTAACAATTTTATTGATCTCATAGGATGTCTTAGGCCTTGCTACCCCATGGATTTGGATTTCATTGGTTCCCAGTGTATAACAATTGTTGACATGCTCTTTGGACCCTACCCAAGTACTTACAAGGACCATATCAAGATACTCTTAGGAGTCGATGTGGATACCTGGGTCTAATATATGTTAGATCAAGCCATTCATTGTATAATATTATTTATTACATGGTGAAGTCATTATCAGTGTTTCAATTATAGGTAAAGGCCATCATTTATATTATTATTTTGAATATATAACAAGGGAACAATAGTTTAATGAACATGGTTATACGACGTCACCTTGGGGGTTATTTATGGCATATTTTATAAAAAGGTATTTTATATGTATGTGACTCTAGTTGGTAGACTATATTTTATTATAATTGTCTATTTATTTTACGAAATCATAGATTCTAGGTGAGTGACTATTTTTTATAGGGATACATGTTTAGTAAGATAATATTTCATATTCCTTGTTCAATATGTATTCGATTCTTTTTTCCAGTGATATTCTCCACTCTGAATTTTTTATATAAAAATGAATGTATTTGTTATATACTTCATAGGTGGTGGCCTACTGAGTGATATCTCACACCCTTTTTTGGAAAACATTGGGTACATGGAAAAACATTGTGGATGTTTATAGGGATCAAGTAAATCACTATTTGTATTATTCTATATTTGAGTTATGATTTGTTGTATGGGAGGACATGATAAACATAGTCTTGTGATTCTATCTAGTGATAGTTACATTTTAATATTTTTGGTATAAAGTTACTATAATATTTATATATATATATTCTCATTCTTGAAGGGACATGACATGTAATATCATTTTATAAAATATTCCCTTTGGAATTATTTATCTACTACCGTCATCGATGATTTTATTTTTTCAGATGATATAATTATTTTTATTTTTAATACAATGTTTTCTAACACTGTTATACACTGTAAAAATGCTATAGTATCCTAAGAAACTCACCTTAGGACATTATTAATAGTTAGTAGCCTCTATATTACAAGGATGCACAATTAATGTTATGTAACCCACTAGCGTGGGGAAGCAGATAGAGGATTGTGGGTCAGGATGATAGAAAGCCGTATTTGAGTTTTCTTTTTCGGTTTTATATCTTTTTTTGAGAAAATATATATGGATTATGAATTTATTTTAAATTAACAATGATCATTTCCATGGTGCAGCTAACCAACGTAAAATAAATATTTAAATTTCATTGAAAAGAACATGTTTTAATGGAGCTGAATATACTCTTTTTACCATTAGAACTATAAAATATTGACTAGCGTGTTCCCCAATTGAGTTGCAGGAATTGAAGAAGAAACTCCAAGAGAATCTTAATAAGGGTTTCATACGCCATAGTGCGTCACCTTGGGGAGCACCTGTTCAGTTTGTTAAGAACAAATATTGATCAATGAGACTCTGCATTGATTATCGAGAACCTAACAAGATCACTATCAAGAACAAATATCCTCTCCCACACATTGATGACTTATTTGACCAACTACGCAGAGCTCAATACTTTTCCAAGATTGATCTTCGTTCAGGGTGTCATCAATTAAGGGTCAAAAGGGAGGATATACCAAAGACGACTTTCTGTACAATGTATGGACACTATGAATTTATAGTGATGCCATTTTTTCTTACTAATTCCCCTGCTATCATGATGGATCTGATCAATAGTGTCTTTAGAGACTATCTTGATCAATTTGTGGTAGTATTTATAGACGATATTCTGGTCTATTCAAAGAGAATGGAAGAACATGAAGATCACTTGAGAATTATATTGAAGACCCTGAGAAAGGAGAAGCTTTATGCCAAATTTACCAACTATGAATTTTGGCTTCAAAAAGTTTCATTTTTGGGCCACATAATCTCAAAAGAGGGGATATCTATGGATCCAGCAAAAACAGAGGTTATTGAATGATGGTCGAGACCAACAACAGTAACCAAGATCCGAAGTTTTCTTGGTTTGGATGGATATTATCAACGTTTTGTGAAAGATTTTTCACGATTACCTAATCCACACACCAAGTTGACTCAGAAAGGAGTTAAGTTTGTTTGGACAGAAGAATGTGAAGAGAATTTCAAGGAGTTGAAATGAAGGTTATCCAGTACACCTGTGCTCACACTGCCTTGTAGTGGAGAAAGTTTTTTGATTTATATTGATGCATACAAGAAGGGATTGGGGTGTGTTCTTATGAAAAATGACATGGTGATAGCTTATGCCTCACGACAATTGAAAATCCATGAGTAAAATTACCCAACTCATGATTTGGAGTTAGCTGTCGTAATCATTGCATTAAAGATTCGGAGGAATTATCTTTATGGAGAAAGGAGTGACATTTATACTGATCATAAAAGTTTAAATTATAGTTTCAAACAAAAGGAGCTGAATATGCACCAAAGAAGATGGGTAGAGCTAATTAAGGATTACGAATGCTCAATTCATTACCACCCTGGGAAAGCAAACAAGGTGGAAGATGCATTAAGTCGACGAGACTATTCCAGTTTATCCATGATGAGGATCACAAGAGATCCAATATTTTTGGATTTACAAAGGATGGATCTTGGAATTATAATGGAAAGGGAAAAATATTATCTTTCTCAAATCAATGTTAACCCATATATTCATGTGAAGATTAAAGAGGCACAGAAAGAAGATTTCGAGTTACAAAAGAAGGTGAGAAATGTTCCTGAATTCAGCCTTGATTGTGATGGGATAATAAAGTTCAAGAATCGTGTTTGTGTTCCTCCCATCCCCAAATTAAAGAAGGAGCTGCTAGATGAGGCTTAAAGTTCATCATTCTCTATTCATCCTAGAAGCACAAAGATGTATAGGGACCTGAAAGAGTACTTCTGGTGGGATGGTATGAAAAGAGATGTTGTTGAATATGTCTCTTGATGCTTGGTTTTTCAGAAAGTTATTGCTGAGAGACAGAAGTCTAAGGGGATGTTACAACCATTACCCATACCCGAATGGAAATGGGAAAACATCACTATGGACATTTTCACATGACTTCCTAAAACATCCAAAGGAAATAATTCTATCTGGGTCATAGTTGATCATCTTACAAAGTCCACACACTTCATTGCTATTAGAGAGGATTTCTCTCTGGATCAGCTTTCCAGGATATATGTGATGGAATTGGTAAGATTGAATGGAGTACCACTTTCTATTATATCTAATCGGGATCCGTGATTTACCTCGAAGTTCTGGAAAAGTCTTCAGCATACTCTGGATACAGAGTTGAGTTTTAGCACTGCTTATCATCCTCAGACAGACGGTCAATCTATGAAGACAATTAAAACTCTAGAAGATATGTTCAGAGCTTTCTCTATAGATTTTAAAGGTTGTTGGGATCAACACCTACCTTTGGTGGAATTTTCATATAATAATAGCTTTCACTCTACTTTTCAGATGGCTCCTTATGAAGCTCTCTATGGAAAGAAATGCAGAACTCCAACTTGCTGGGATGAAGTTGGGGAACGAAAGCTATTAGGACCTGATATTGTTGATGAGATGGCAGAAAAGGTCTGATCTATTCAACAACACATAAAAGCAGCTCAGAGTCGACAAAAAAGTTTTTTCGACAACCGAAGAAAATACCTATAGTTTGAAGTGGGTGATAAAGTGTTCTTACAAATATCTCCCTAAAAGAGGGTCATGAGATTTGGAATGAAGGGGAAGTTGAGCCCTAGATATATTGGTCCTTTCGAAAAATTGGATCATGTTGGAAAGGTAGCTTAATGATTGGAACTTCCACCGAATCTCTCTCATGTTCACGATGTGTTCCATGTATCTCTCCTGAGAAAGTACATACCTGATCCTTCACATGTACCCAGCTCAGAAGTTGTACCGTTGGAGCAACATATTTCTTAAGAAGAAGAACCGATAGAGATTCTGGATCGTAGAGAAAAAGTCCTACAAACAAGACCACTCGATTGGTGAATGTTTTATGGAGGAACCACCAATTAGAAGAAGCTACATGGGAGCTTTAGGATATTATGAGGGAGAGTTATCCTCATCTTTTTTATACAAAGTGATGAATTTCGAGGGCGAAATTCATTTTAAGGGGGGTAGAATGTAACACCCGAGACTTTTACGAGAAATAGTTTGTTTTTATCAAAGTAATCTTTCACTACACACAACACTATCTTGGATTACTTTACAAGCAACCACGTCCTTCCTCAATAGCTTGCGTCGTACGCAATACCGAGTTTCACTAAACAACGATATGCTATTAAAATATCATTAAAACTAGCCGTTATGAATAATAATAACCACTTTTTGAAATTTTATAAATTTTATCTTTCAAAATGGACTTCATTTTTGGATTCGGAATATTGAATTTACCCTAGGGTGAAATTTTGGTGTTTTTCTGAAAACATTCAATTTTTGATGAATAGTGAAACCACTGAGTGGTAGTTAAAAAAACTGAATTTTTTCAAAAAAATTAATTTTACCGCTTCTGTTAGTGGAATTTAGAAAATTCGAGAGACACGGTTGATATCAAGGACTAAAATGTGGTTCAATGAGATGAAAATAATTTTTGGTGAATAGTATCTTTTTACTTTTTTACCACGGTTAAAAGTAAATAAGGTAATTAAGGGTAAAAGTGCTATTATTATTACCCTAACACATGTCCTAATTCTATTGGACAAGTGTAATTCGACCAAAAACAACCTTAGGAATAAAATATGACCATTTAGGCCCACTTGGATTAGATTGGGACATTTATTATTAATTTATTTAAAGAAGGGTTAAAATAGTTAAAATCAAAGTTTAATAAGTAAATAATTTTTAATATGCGGTTATACATAAGATAAATTCGAATATAAATATTAATTAGAAATCTAAAAACATTTCCTACATAATTTTATTTTTTTTTAATTTTTAGACATTAAATAATTTAATTTATTTATGACACAATGATGATGTAGTAATTATCATATTAATGAAATATTGACATAATTGATGTTATAAGTACCCAAATAAATGTAGAGACTTTTTATGAATTTCTCTAATTTTATAGGTTCATATGAAATGTTAGTATTGATTTAATTAACTTGGTTCGAACTAATAATTCTGTTATGATTTTCAAAAAAATCAATTACTAAATAGTGTCAAAAATGACATAAAATAGTTTTTAAAACAAATATTATATTATTAATTGTTATTTTATTCCTAAAAATCTAAGGATCTGCCAAATTACTTAGATAAAGTTATACATATTATTAATAAACAACTTGGTGTTCGTTTGTCTTGATATAGTAGGTTTATTAACCTTATAGTGTAAGAAAGCAAGAAGACATTGCAAAAGTTAAATTATCTAACTTAAAGGTGAATCAAAATGATAAGGTTAAAATTGATACCTAAACTTGTCCAAATTCTATTTTATGAGAGGATTTCGACCCATACCCACCTTAGCTTCGAAATATATCAATTTTGAGCTATTAAAAACCGAATTTGACTTTATAATAAAATAATATTTTTTGTTTTTCCAAAGGTGCCCCTCTCCTCCCTTATAAAAGGGCACCTCCTCCCTCTCTTCCTCACACCACTTTGAGCCTTCAAGCTCGGCCAACCCCTGCCAATTTCTTCTCTCCACTTAACTAGAGACATCCTAGAGGTCCTGGTATTTTTCAAAGACCAATTTTAGTTCCCTAAAAGGAAGTCTCAAAGAAGCGCTTCAAAGAAGAGGTAATGTCCGTTACCGATTCTTTCATCTTTATTTCTTCTTCCACTACTTCTTATTTAGTTGTTTCATTATGAAGTAATAAAATAATTATCACTAATATACTAATATGTTATTATAAGTATGAAACAACCCTATTTCACCATCTATCCATCCTACGGAAAATGAAATCAACGCGCGTGCGTACGTACGGAATACTGTCTCCACGCCGTGGTGTAATCTATTTTCCACCACCACCTTACTTGGATGGGTATAATGGTGTAAATAATTATTATATATGATTATTGTAAAGTGATATTTATTCTTAAATAGTATATATACACTCCAATACAATTCCACAATCATGGGAACGTTATCATCGCTCGTGCTTACCTACGGAATACCGTCTCCACGATGTGATGCGACTTGTTCTACATGATCTTCATTGTATAATAATTATATAAATGAATTTAATGAATGAATATGATATATATTACACTAATACCATTCTGGAAATGAGGTATCTATAACCTAAAAATAAGAATAAGAATTTATTCGACAAAACACGTATAAGAACAAAAAGTAATAAACACTCGAATAACAAGTAGCAATGAAATATTACTTATAATAATATAAGAATATGACCATATATGATCTCATAAAAATAAGTATGATTCCGGAATAAGTCAATAACATTATTTAAATCATTATACAGGAGGTTCAGACACTTACGTAGCAAATTGGACCTAATGTAAGGGAAAATATCACAATCTCTTTTTTTTCCATGATTTTTTATACTTTGGTATTTACTGTGGTGTATTTTATCATCCATGTCCATGTTCACTCAATATGTAATATTTTTTACATCCAACTACAATTTTTTAAATCCAATTTTACCCTTTGTTGAGTTTGTAGTAAAGGATATGAAAGGAATATTTTGTCGTTTTTCCTACGAGGTACTTTTTGACTTTTCTGAAAAAAGTACGAGAAGAATGTTTTTTAACTTATACGGTATGAATGGATTTTTGAAACATTATTTCCAAGAAGCTTCATTTACAAGTTTTCAAGATTATTTTTAATCAACATATTTTATTTTAGAATTGTATGACATGTTAAAAAAAGAAACCTGTTTTGAAGTATAAAGGATATTTTCCTCAAGAATGGAGTTCAAGTGTTTTATCAAAATTATTTTCCATCTAAGGGAATATAGGGTTCTATTTCTATCCCAAATTATTACATTGATTTGATTATGTTGTGATGGAATTATTTTTATTAATTCCTTTATCTTATATGAATTGTTCTATGATGTCATTATGTTTAAGAATCCCATTTTTATTACATGGGTTATGCAATGATGTATGATTTTTTTTTATTTTGCGGCACATATAAGAATGGTATCATTATGAGATGGGTGGGACCTATATCTCCCTCCAATGAATTGGGTAAAGATTTTATATCTCATGAGATAGGCATGGCTAGAACGGCAGGTTAAACTAGTTTAGTGAAACAGGACTGAAACGATGAGTGAACTTGGTTTAGAAATGGACTTTGTCTACTAAGATAGTCTTGGAAATGAGTCTTGACTAATAAGAAATGATTCTCTATGATTATGTGTGTATGCCACCAAGATTTATGTTTTATGTTATGATTATTGTGATTACATTTCACTACCATTATTTATCCCATGTTATGAAATTATGATTTCTTTTTCAGGTTAAGATTTCCAAAATGTTATGTTCTTATGAATATGATGTGATTGATTTTTGTTTTATTTACCCTTACTGAGCATTTGAGCTCACCCTTTTGTATGTTTTCTTTCCCCCAGGACAAGGAGAAGGCTATTAAGTAGGATATGCCAAAACGGACTCTAGATATGATGAAATAAATGGGAGACAATGTAGATGCTCTATGAACCAGTTCTTTATGTTTCCCAGCTTCTGAGGACACTATACCTATATGGTCCTCTCCTGGTTTTGTTATATGTTGTAATAAGTATGCTTCAATTATGATGTAATAACAATGTATGTAAAGTATGGGTAATTATAAATATTTCCAAATATTTTCAAGATTATTTTATAACCAATTAATGAAGAATGATTTTGAAAGGTTTTTAATATTATTTTTTGTTTTAATGGGAAACCATGTTTTCATTTCATTTTGAATATTATATCAAAATAATTATCTTAATTGGATTTTAAAACTTTTTTAATTTTTATTTGTTTTTTTAATTTATTTTAAACGAAATTATATAAAAAACCTTTTGATCATTGTTTTCTAAGTCATCCAGTGAAATGAAATACACAAAATTTTAATGCTATCTTTCTGTGTTTTCAAAGAAACAGATTCCAAAAAGATTTAAATGAATTGTTTTTAAATTTTCTATTTTATTTTCATGAAAATGGTTTTTAATGTTTTTTATGTTCAAAAGATATATTTTCAAAAATGAACTTAAATTTTCTTCAATAAATTTGTATTAAATATATTTCAAAATTATTTTCCATATAAATTTCATCATTTGATGTTAGTCATTCCCTTCTAGGAAATGACTAAAAGGTTATATTAATATTATTTCCATAAATAGATATCTTCTTATGTAAAAATGTTTATGAAACTTTTTAGTATTCTTCTAGTTTTATAAATTAAAAAATAACTCTTTTTCGAGGGTAATGTTTTGATTAAATGATTATAAAACTTATATTTTTCCAATGTTTAAGATATAACTACATGTTTTTGTTACATGTGATAATGATAGAATGTTTATAAAAACCATATCTTTTTATGTGTCATGATATGATGAATGACAAAACATATTGTGATATATGTAATAATGATTTTATAATGAGATGGAATTGATCAATATATCCCTATAATTCAATTTGTATTGATTTATATATCACATGATAATGACGTGAATCATGTCACCAGGCCTGATCCAATATTGTGTGATGGAAAAAGCTGATCCCTTGCAAGGAATGAACTAAAATTATGGATGGTTGTGGGTCACACCAAGTAGGTGTAGTCACTATGATATTGGATGATGGGAAATACTAATCAACTATGGTTGGATTGGGAAATGTGATCCTTAATGGGAAGGGATTTTAAAGTTGGATTGTAGTGTATAATGTCCATTATTTTTAGTCCCCATGATGTGTCTTGAAATGTTCTAGAAATATATCTAAAATAATATGGAATGGAACCTCTATTCTATTTATTTTAAAATTATTTGTCTGATTCCAATGATTTTCATTCACTGATTGTGTTTGTTATTTCATTATGATTCATTTCTCATTAACAACCCTGATTTATGTGCTTATTTATGTTTATCATATCTGATATGTAGTGTATGGTAATTTAATTATATGATCATTTTGTTATACAGATATTCTAACGTTTTTTATTACATGTCTCCCATGATTACTCTTACAGATAATCTAAGATCACCTATATTTATGTTTCCTTCTCATGTTTATGAATATTTGTATTTAGAAAGATGTGTCTAAGAAGGAATCTAGTCATCTATAACCTATTAAAAGATTATGTATCTATTTTATGTACTGGCATTTTTGTCTCCATGTTTCTAGTGACACTAGACTAATATAGTCTATTGTCATCTATTTGATTAATGTTTTATTTTTTCCTAAAATTTTATTTTATGTTTATGTGCATTATGAAATTGTTGTTATAGTTATTATAATTGAAAATTATTAGATAACTGTTTGAAACTATGATAAATTTAATTTATTGATATACCTAGGTATATTTGAATTGATATTTTTAAGGATGTCACAAAGGATAGGTATAAGGATATGTCAAAGTTTAGGATAACATCCTTGAATTTTTTTCAAAAGGATATGTTGAGTGGTTTCCTAGAAATACAAACCTTTCTTAACATTATAAGTTGATGTTCCTCTAGAATATATGTATCAAGGTGTAACAATGCTGACAAGGTTCATCGGGCACGACTCAACATAACCCAGTATATAGAAATGAGCCTTGCTACACAGATGGTTTGACACTATCGTTGGATATGATTTGGGAATTAAAAAACTCATTATATACCATCATGAAGGATTCAAATACTGGATGGATGTGAATAACCTATGATAAAAACATGTTTATATAGATTAATGAATTTGGTGTCATGATTGAGATATCATAATATTATTTCATTGTCATGATTAAGTGTTTTTCTCCTATGATATGTGTTACCCACCTTGTGCTTTCTAGTTTTAGTCACCGAATGGAAGAATAAGGACAAAAGATAACATTGAGTGGTTTATATGTGTAATTTTTGGTAATTATGAAAACATATTTCCCATGTGGATATATCGTAAAGAGAATTATGCTTGTCATATATGTATTGGTTATACTTATAAAGATAAAGAGATGATAAATGAAATGTGAATGTTATGTGATATTCTCCTGATATTAAATACATTAAGCATAATAATATTGGATAGATTATAGTTTAGCAACATTAAAACATGATTTATTTTTTATATTCTTGAAAATTGGAATTATAATATTAGTTTATGATGCATGAGTATTGGATTAAGAATAATGACATAAAAATTTAGTATTTATGTTTTTGAATTAAAATATTATGTTATGTGAATCATGAAATATATAAGTATTTTTAGTTTCATATTTCCATATTGATTAAAAAGGAAATGGTTAATGGTGATTAAGACATAGAAATTGTTATTTATTAAGGGGAAATATCCCTTAATTAATGACTAATATTAAGATAATTTTTCCTAAATAATGAAATATTGGATATAAATAAGTAAATTGGATAATATAGATTACCCAATAAATGATTATTGAATATGTGTTCTTTGGTACCAAGTATGCGGTTTAAAACATCTTAGATATATAGAATGTATCTAGTAATCAATATAATATGGAAGAATGCATGTTTTCCCAATATTTTTGTTGTAATTAATTTTATTACCATGTTCTAGTGGAATATAAAATGTTGGTTTTCATATATTTTGATTATGACTACCTAGAGTTGCATTTTTATATTTTGGAAATCAATGATGATATTATGTCATGAATTTCATCCAAACATTTTGGATTTTCATCGTTCATAAGGGTTATATGGTTATCCAATCCTAATATTTTTAGGCTATACACATGAGGTTGTCTTTATGTATTCAAATTGTATTTAATACATTGGTTAAAAATCTAGATATTGATTAAACTTATTAAATGTATTTCCATCATATTTATTCTAGATAATATAATAGAGTGGCTTTATGAAAGGAATTTATATATGTGGGGTGACAACCAATCATTTCCAGATAGGCTTTGTGTTGTGAACCCATGACCGAATGATTATAAGGGTTTCATCAATAATAATTGCTTATATGATGTCCAAGAAAATATATAATTAACTTTATGATGACATATTTATGAGGAAATAGTAATGATTGTTTTTGTTTTTATATATTAATGAATCAAAAATATTTATTTTTGATGGATAGCTATAGAAAAATAGTTATACATTTCATTCTTTAAAAATAGTATTTTACTGCTTCTCGTATCCAAGTTAATTTCTATATATTAATTTCATGAAGTAATGGTTGAATTAAAAATATAAAAAATCACAACCAAAGAATGAATTTTTTTAATAATAACAAATCAACTAATTATATTTCATTATATTATTGGTCCACACAAAAATTTCTCAATTATAGGATAATGATCAAAACAAATGGGTTGTCCTAAAACCATAATTTTTTGTAGAAATGATGAATGTTGAAATCATTACTAATTTAGGACTTTGAGGCCCTCATTTTTTATTTGATCAATCAATTTTTCATGACGGATTTCCTAAATCACTCCTTATAAATATTTACACTTTTCACCTTTGTCCTATATTAATTCCCAATCTATGTTATCCAATTTGGAAACCTAATTATATGTTTCCTTGGGTAACCATTATCGTTTTAACATTACCTTTTTATTTAATGTCTTTTTATTCATTTTTATGATGTTTGTTCCTATAAATGAAACTTTAGAGTATTATTCATTTAACAAACCATACAATTTTTTTGGGAGAAATTAATTTTAAGGGGATGAATTTGTCATCCCTAGATCTTGTGATTTATTTTTTCAAAATAATTCAATCTTTTTGATATATTTCATTTCATGAAAAAATGAAAATAGTTTATTTTAGGTAAATTATTAATTTTTGGCTTCTGATATATGAGATAATAAATAAATATTCATCTAAATGAAGCATTAATTTTATTTTTATCTATACAGAACATCGATGGTATCATTCATTTCACACAATAATGACTTTTTAAAATGTCTTACATAACACAAATGACTGAATAATGACAATGATATTTTATTAAAATATTATATAATAAAACCTCACCATAAATATATTAAATATCAATTGGCTTATGTATATTATGAAAATATATTTTAAACAAAAATATATAATTATTTCAATGGTTATAAATTATTTGGAAATGAATATGAAAACTGATTAAATATAAAAGAAAATGTTATTATTTTTATGTTAGAAAATTATTATTAACATATTTAATTAAACTATTTAAAACTATTTACTCATATTATATATATATAGATATTATACTAAATAAAATATTTTTAGTCGTATTATATCAATTTTACCCTAATAAATTAACCTATTTAAAACAATTTAAAACTATTTAGTCCTATTATATCACTTTTTGAAAAATTTATAGATTATATATGTTGAAATAACATGATATATGATATAGAAATTAAATAATTATGTAAGGATATATTATTGTAATTTTTTTGGATGTTTTATTTTTTAATGAATAATGAAAAACATAGAAATGCAATTCCAAAATAATTTTTCATTTAATTTATTGAAAAAGATAAATAATATTTAAAATTTATTATATTTAATTAGATAATATAATTTCCACATAATAAAATATAGGTCACTGCACTTAATTTCACTTTGAAATTGACTATAAAACAAAACAATATTTCAGAGGATTCTACATTAAAACCCAGCTTTGTCTTATTGTGGGTGGGATTAAATATAAATTAATTTCATCTACATATGTGATTGTATGTTGTAAAAATTGATTTATTATTTTGAATAATAATAATTTATAATTTATACTATTCTGATATTTGTTTTTTAATATAAATTATTATGGATGTAGTTCATATTAATTACATCGATTATGGAAAAATTAAGCTTTACAAAGGACAAAACATAAACTAGTAGGGCCAAAATGACATTGAAAATTTTCCAAAAAACTTTTTCAGGGTATATTTCGGCCATAAACCTTCCATTAATTAATTTTCCTTATTTTGTGGATTTTTATTTGTAGAAACGTGGATTCCTATAACATGATTACAAAAATAATAGTTGTGTCCCCTCCCATATAAAAGGATACCTCCTCTCCCTCTTCTTCACACATCACAATACATTAATGATCTACCAAAAATTTCCCAATACACTTTCAAAAAACCATCCATTCCTCCCTAAAGCATCCATTTAGTAATAATGCAATCCACGAAATCCCTATGGAGAAAAACCAATAGAGATACCCAATAATTAGGTAACGTCGCTCCTCAAACTCCTTTCTATTATTTTCAAATCATCACTACCTCAAATATTCATATCAAATGATTGAATAATAACACCATTATAATAATTATCATATGATTTTTTATGAGAATTGTTCTTCATACATGTACACACACTTCCACTTAATGTTTAACCAACATGTTGTTTATGTGTACAGTGAACTACCATCTGATGAAATGATGATTGTTCACATTTAATTAACACCTATCATGGTTGATATTATGATGAAAAATATTTTTATATAATATAAATATTATATTTATAATTTCTTTAGGATTCTATATTTTTCATTATAAAATACCATTATTCTTTCCATCTTGTGTAAATATGATTTTTGTTTTTGAGGATGTGTGGACTACCGCCCCCTCAAAGTGATGTGATTTGTTAAAGAACTATTTATAATGTATTTAATATGTTTTTAGTGAAATTAGATTATATATAATAAAAAATAATTTTTATTTAATTTTATTATATGAATATATACATATATTTCATTTTTTTCCTTTCTATCAATACAATAGTAAAATGGAAACAACATTCATTCTTAAATATGACCAACGGTATCCATGAATGATATAATTAATTTTCATAATTCTATAAACTATATATTATTATAATAATAATATAATTAATATCATTTATATTTATATCATTTTTTCATTAAACAAATAATGATATTTGTATAAGGACCATATACACATTAAATTAAGAAACATGTGAAAAAACAATGCAAATATTACCTGAACTGAAACCATAAAGTAGAATTGGTAGTTAGAGGGTATTATAATGTCATAATAAATCCAAATATGGTAATTGATTTTAGAAATTTTTTGTATTATATAATGATTATAATAATATATTTATTATACATGTGGATTGAATGAGTACAATAAGAGTCAAGGAACAACGATAAGGTAAATCATTTCAATTTTTATTTCCACGAGATATATTCATTATTCACCATTATCATATTTTTTTCTTGGGTATATTATTCCCATGAATTTATTATATTAAATTTGGAGTTAAATTTATGTTTATTAATATATCAATTATATTAACTTTCCCAAATGGGGTTTATGTTTTAAAAAATACCAAATCAGTAAGTCACTTTGTTCTCAATCTACATTCTTTGAGACAAATGTTTTGTTATGCAACAATATTATTTTTTAGAGGTATATTTGACATGATATACAATTAATCATTATATTATGATTTTATTTTAAGATTAATTTAATTTCATTTTCATACATTGAATGTATGATACCAATTTACCTTGTGGTAAGAGTTTGTTAAAACAATCTCATCATTCTTAGGAATTATTTTTTATTAAGATTAAATTGATATAATATTATGACCCATCACTCAAGAAAATTAATGATATTTCCTGTCCAAATTTTAATCAATGTATATACATGTATATGTATCAATTTTGTATTCATTTTTATTTTATATACCTAGAATTATTTTTATTAAAGTACTAAATTACCTTTGTCTTCGGTCAAATTTTTTTATTCCATCAAAACCATGTTTCCTATATGGTTTCCCAAAATATTATACAATTATTGAGAGATCATTAAAATACTTTTTACCCAGGTTTTAAAATTTTATTTTGTTTAAAATAAATATTTCTTTCATTTTCTGGTCAAGGAATTATTCAAAAACATTTTATAGTGAAACATAAATGTTTGGCATGTAAGCATTTACCATCTATCATGACTGTCATTCCCTTGAATATTACATTACAATATTTCGATGTTATTTTTAAGGGTATTTTTTCTCAATGATATGTAAATTAATTATTTTAAAGTTATTTTCAATAAAAAAATATTTGAAATTATTTTTAAGCATATTTTATAAATTTTCATTTGAAAAAGTTTTCAAAATGTTTTCAATCTCATTTTATATATTCAAGGGAAATGGGGTTTTGAAAAAAATCAATATTCATTAATATATACTCATGTGAAATTTTTTTCAAATTGTTTGTGTATATTATTTATGTGTTTTAAAATTATTTTCCAATAAAATATTTTAAAAATGTTTCCTATATTCATTATATTTTTTAAATAAAATTTTTTGAAAACATTTTCAAGATCTCCATATTTGTTTTCAATGTAAATGGTATACAAAATGATTTGATGGCTTCCATTATTCAATTTAATGTTTAATTTTAGGAAAATTACTTTCAATGGTTATTTTGTTTTAATGAATATTTTTTCAATGAAGAATGGATATTTTCTTAAATAAATGTTTTAAATGGTAATTCCAAATGAAATTCCTTGCAGTAATAAATCTATTGATCTAACTCATGAACTAATAAAAAATTATTCAATTGTTATATTCATATTATTTATATTAATGGTTTATTTTTTTGTATTAAATTTTATGAAACTCTCTCCATATTCAAGGGTTTTATACATGGGAAGGATTCTCCTTTTCAATCGTTAGTTATAGATGAAATTATTATGAAACCATTGTTATTACATAGGTTTTTATATAATAAATTTTCATGAATGCAATTTCATATCATGGTATTAGGTTAGGATTTTTATAAAACCCATATATTTTTATATGTCAAGATATGAAGAATGTTTTATTATATTGTGGCACATGTATGAATGATTTTATTATTACATGAGTTGACCTATATATCCCTCCAATGCATTGTGTAAATAATTATGTCTCATGATATAATTATATAAATCAATTTGACAGGCCTAATCGACCGTGGAAAGATGGGAAAACCTCATCTCTTACAATTAAAGGACTCGGAATTGGGGATGGTGGTGTGTCCCTCTATGTATGTGTGGTTACCATGAAGTTGGAAAATGGAGAAATCCAATCCCCTAGGAAAATATGGGTAAACCAGGCCCCATACATTGAAATGACCTTGAATTGAGATGATTGTGTATCCCACCCATTTGTCAATGTTACCATTTTATTCCTTCATATGTTCTATCAATGTGTCTTGATTTATATAGAATGATTACATATGTCTAAGTATACAAAAATTCCATTTCTTATTCTAATGATATCATTTAAATGATAATGTACATAATTTCGTTAGGAATCATGTCTTAATAACATCCATGATTTATTCCATTATTCATTTTTAAGGACTTTGACATGAATGGCATGATCATATAATGCTATTATCACTTCCTGGTTCCCCAATTCTCATGTTTCTACTTAAATTTCTCCATTTTTTACCCTTACTGAGTATCGATCTCATACATTTTTATTTTTCCTTCCATTTATTATGAAGACATGTTCAACGTATGATGTGTCTAAGAATAGTTCTTGTCATTAAGAAACTACTGGGATATAATATTGTTTTCATATCTACTGATGCTTTTTTTTCTCCATGTTTCCTATGGAACTAGGCTCATTCAGTATTTGGGATTCTTTTGGTTTAATGATTAATGTATTCTACAAAAGAAATTGAATGTATATATATATTAATTTGGATCATTCATTAGTCTTTTTCAAGATGATTATAACACGATGAAAACATTGCAACATTTATACTATTTAGAATTTTCCTAATCAGTATATCGAATCAGAAAAATTATTTCATAGTAGGATACTCACAACCCGTGGTATATCCCACCTCGTAATAACTCGGGGTTTTCCAACCATTCTTATAATTAATTGTAATACATATATATATATATTAACCTAACAACATTCTCATGTTCTTATTAATAGTTCTACAATAGATATATCACAGTGTCATGGAATATATATATATATATATATTCTAGGTGCATAATCATGAAGAATGAACACCCAATGATTTCGATATAATTATAATATTAATCCCATATATAGTTCCTCGATAGTTTGTTATGCTTGAGAAAGAAATAATGATGGAAACTCTCTAACCCGAGTCCCAAACAACCTATCCCATTTTTAAATTGTCATATGTAGTTCAATATGAAATGAGGAAAATAATTTATTGATACCATTTTGTGGCATGTTGATAAGGACCATCGGGTTTCAGCATGATATCCACAAGATCTCATTCTTGCCTCCATGATGCAAGGGTTCCAACTAGAAGTGATTAACTGAATTCCCATTGTGGGAGTCTATACCCTATGTATTATATTATATATTCAAAATGATGATAAAAAGATAAAAAATAAATATTGGTTTAACATGTGGAAGAATAAATAATAATAATCTAATAATGCAAGGATAATAATTATTAAAAACATTATAATCAGATATCCAAATAAGGTATACAAACTAATATAATAAGTGACACTAGATAAAAAAATACAAAACAGTCCTCTAGAGTATGTTTTGATACCACTACCTCCTTCATGATCCCCATCTCATTTTTTAACCACATGACACTTCGCTTACTTGTATTCCTGTATATTAATTCTACATATGAATGGATTCCCATTTTTTAATTTCATTAATACATCTAGTAGAAAAATAATAATAATTTATGAAAAGTGTTCCCTTCAAAAATTGGTGTATTCTATGATAATAATAAATTTCCAAGAAAGATTAAACAATGACATACTAATCACAAATCATATAATGATGCCAATAAAAGCCTCGACAATAATAGTATGAGCTATATGTGTGGAATATTCTCATTATACCAATTAAATAAATAACTAGACACAACACTAGTAATCATACTACTTTATACACTCAAAGAGTCATGTTAACACGATAATCAACATCCACTAGGAATTATGTAGATTATGCTACTTGTGATACACTAAGCATTGAGTGATCATCCAAATGAGCATCAGCTGGGAATTTGGTTACCATGTAACATAGTATTGGCATGGCATCATTTTATGGAAAAATCATCCATATGGAATTATTTTATCACTACCCTTTTCTCAATCCCATAATATATATCACTTCAAGTCCTTTGTTATCCCCTTATTTGTGAAAAATGCGTCACCAAGGTCCCCCATATTGAAAAAATTGAATAAGGCCTCCATAGTCATGGTAAAAACGTATAATAGTTTCGAACATATCATTAAAATCAAGGTATATAATTTTATGAAAAAATAGAAACATAAAATACATTTGATAAGAAATAAAATTTCTCAAACAAGTTGTTAGAATTAATATTGAATCATGTATCATAAACAGGCCTAACAACCTGCACACCTTACAATATCTAATAATAATCAAGAATGGTCATCAATATATGATGTCTCATAAAATATTCCAATAAAGAATGACCATAATAGAGACCCAAATTTTGAGGAACCTTCCACCACAATGATTCCAAATGTGATTCTTAATGTTTCTCATGTGTATCATCTACCAAACCCTATTTTCACACTAACGAAAATGAGACACTTTATTGTTATGTCCTAGAAATAGATTTACGTAAAAATATATTGTTTATTTATAAATACATGAAGACAAATAATTCAAGTTCTAGAAAAAAAATTACCTAGTGACAACCATAAACAATAGTATAATGTGATTCCAAAGATATAGAATACCCAAATCTATTCCAATTGGTTATCCTTAAGAATGATTCTCAATGAGGTTCACCACAATGATTTTGAATAATGGAAATAGTCCTTTAGGTGAGATACTATCTATTATCATTGATTAATCAGCAAAAATATCTATTTTTAAAAAATTTCCATATACATAATAGCAATGTATTAGGGTTTACCATTTAGAAGAAGAAGATTTTTACAAGAACATGAAAAAACCATGTTATCTCTATCATACTGAGGAAATAATATCAGTATGATAGTATTTATAATATAAGAAGTAGTTTCACCATAGGGAATTCAATATTAAACTAAAAATGAAAGAAACAAAGTCTCAAATGTATCTCGTAGCACCAGAAATGTCCCTCACATCAAGAACACCCAAAAATAACAATCTTCTAATGATATGGACACATAAGAAAATAAATTAGGGTAAAATTACTAAAAGGGGTCTTAATCAATATCTAATTATGGTTAAAAATGTTCTAAATAATAATCATAGATTATTCTTGGATATTTGAGGTAAAATGTTGCATTTCACCGTCTTTCAATGTGCACGGCCACTTATACACTCTATACTATGGTCATGTATCAACCAATGTATGTTCAAGATAAATTTTTTAAAAGGATTATTAATATTAATTATTTATATTTTTTTGATATTGTTATTATAAAAATATTAGATAACATTAATATTAAAAATGTATTATATTTTTCTCATACCAAATTTGGTTTTAATGGAATATGTGTTTTTATTTAAAATAATGGCATTAAATCATATATTTTTTTGAGAAATATAAATTCAAATTTTAATTCACCATTACAAAATTATCATTGAGTGATTTTTTTAGAATTTTCTGAAATGATTTATTATTCCAATGTTAAGAATGTCAGATGTGAACACAATTTATTATTTAATTAAATATAAAATTTAACTTGTTAAAATAACGGTAATAATAAACAATTAAAAGTTTCATAATATAATAAATAATTAACATAATTTAATTATCCCTGAATATATGATCTTATATGATGAATCAGGGTCATGTTAAGGTACACATTAATTTTAAAACTTTGTTTAAGTGTTTTAAATTTTATTTTCTAAATAAATTTATTCTATGTTCATAAAATTAGAAATAATTTTGTGATGTTTTTATAAATAAATTATTCATTTATGAATTAAATTTTAGTTTACATTTTATTTTATTTAAATTCTTTTCAAAAGAATAATTTAATATATTTTATGTGAAATTTTTTGAAAAAAAATAATTTAATTTTCAATTTAATATATATGGATACAATCGATTTACCCACCTCATTAAACATTAATTTATTTTTTAATTCCATTAAATATTTCAATTTATTATTCTATGAATAACACTACTTCCATTTTTTTGAATTTTTGGTTATGAAATAGGGATTTAAATGGTATTGGAATTTCAATATAAAAAAGTGTTTTTCATATGTGTTTAATAGATATTATTCAAGGAATTTATGATGAATAGTCTCTAGAATAATATTTTTTAATCATGATATAGGCCATGGGAATTTGTTTTATTATGATTGAATTTGATATAGCTCATGATAATGGATGACTGTGATATATATCTCTAATGCCTTCGGTAATTATTATGTTTTCAAGATAATTTCCTTGTATTTGACCATGTGTTCATTCTGGTTTTAAAGGTTCTTGTAAGTGTACATCTAACAAATCTATGAGCCACATCTTCCGAGGAACCTACATGAACATTCTATAGATACTAATGATAATTTATCGAAATTGATTTATATTAATTGGTAAGATTATGATTGTTTTATGTAAGGATTATTCCATTTCATTGAAATAGTTATATTCCTAAGAAATTTTTTTCCCTAGGTTGTCATTTTTTTATGAATAGCTCTTGTTTATGAAATTTTCATTAAAATTTCCCAAAAATTGTTATATTAAGTTATTTGGGGAGATATTCTAATTTCATGTGTATGTAAATGATTCTTTATTTACAAATAGTTTATTTTCATAAAGAGAACTATTTTGTATGATTTTAGGGTTTCGAAAAAGAATAACGTGATTGTAAATTTCTCATTTTATGCCCCATAAAGAGATTTTTTCTACTCATATGAAATTTTTTAAATAATCCATTGGTTTTATGGATGTATAGGATAATGTAATATGTCAAGTTTAAAATCGTATAGAGTTTTAATTAAAATAAAATAATTTTATTTATAAAAACTTTTTTATAAGAAATCAAATAATAAGAGGAAGTGTCCGAAATTTATTTAATTTTTATTTTCATGAACGTCTTTTATATAATTATATAAATATATGAACCTAAAAATTTCATTAAAAATAAATAATGAAAAATATTCTCTAAAATTTATATTATGGAATGTATTAGGATCGAGTCATTATAGTTGGCATTAGAGGTCAATTGATATAATTTTTGAGGTTATAGTAGTACATTTATACACCATTAAGAGATTATAATTTATATTTATCACAATATATTATTTTAATATGACCATAATTCCTCTTATATCTGGTATTCCTTCACAATTTTTTTAATAGGAAAAATTGAGAAAATAATGTATGAAAAGACCAATAAGAAGATATCCTTTCATATAGGCATCTTGATATAGTTGGAAAAAGAATATAGATTTTTTTTGATGTGATGAATCACATTATAGAATAACAAAATGGTGGTATAATCCATGTGAGTGAGAAACCAAATGCACTGTAGTAGAACAAGTCAAAAGTGTTGTATTTAATGAAATAATACCCTATATATATATATATATATATTTTTGGATCTTCTATCCATGTTCTAGATTAGGGTGGTATTAAATACCTTCAAATTTATTATATGTGACTTGTTTTCTAGACTATCAAATGATAACTATTTACATTTATCATTATAAATGTTGTTTAGGACATTGGATGAAAATGCTAAAGAACACTGGATAACGAGAATAAATTGATACCAAAGAATATGAATAATTTCAAATTACATTATATGAAAAGTATTTTATAATTATTATAAAAATTTTTCTGTATAAAATAATAAAATTAATCAAAAATGATGACAAAATATTTATTGCATAAGAAGAAAATATCATCTAAGTTGAAGGGTGTGTACCATATTTTATCACGGACCTTAATAAAAAATATTTTTTTTCACACTATAATTATAACAAGATATCCATGGGATTTATATTCAAATTAATGAAAAAATTATTGGAATATCATATTTTTCCTAGAGAATTAAAAAATAGTGTTTACCGTTAATCTTGCATCCCTAGAAAAAGTGTATAAAAAGGTTATAAATGGTGGTAAATGTAATAGATCAATAAAAAACATCTATAGTCAAGATAATAAGGATTCCATATTGAGATTAATATGGTAAAATAGTCAAGGAGATTGTACTATAAATCATGGATGTCATTTTGATGTATAATGTTTATATATGTGGTTTATGAAAAAAACAATTATTAAAAATTTAATTATTTTTTGGTGATTTTTTTAAAATAAAATGAATTCGGTGATAATGGAAATATGTGTCTATAGTTAGTAAATTAGAGATAAAATAAAAAAATATTTAATGAATAAAAATGGGGAAACCCATTTAATAAAATTATGGATGATTTTGGGACATCCAATGAACTGAAGTAAATTATGATACTTATTTATTTGAATATCCCCTACTACTATTTGACTCATTAACTTCAAAATACGTAATTTCTATGAATCCTCTAAGAAAATGGGAATATTTTAATGATCATGGGTTTTCCAATGGGGTAGAGATCAATTTATTTCTATTTAAATGTGTTTTTATATCCTAATGTGACTATAAAATGAGAAATGGGTGTATCATTTGTGTATGAGTATTTTTTGGAGCCCAGATACAAGATATTTTAAATGATAAGGAGTGACACGGGATTAGTAAAAACAATGAATGGAAAGTCGTGCAATCACTTATAATAATTCAAGGTAGTCAAAGCCACATCCGGAGATACATAGTTTAAGAAACCATATAGATGGAGTTTAATTACAATGTGAGGGGATATAAAATTTCTTATCATTTATGAGTAATGGATTTCAAAAGGTTATTCAAATCTATGAAAATGATCCAATTTGAGGTTCCCCATAATCTAGTGAATGGTTAATGGTCTATGCTTGATTTGTAAAAAAATGCGTCCAAAACATTCTTCACAGAAAATAATTTGAAATTACTATTTCTCCCTTAAAAATCATAAATCATAAAACCCTTTTCGTATTTCCAATGATGGATATAACATTATCCATGGGATCTCCTTTGAAGATCAAAGTTCATACTTTTCTTCTAATCGATATTTCAGACATGTAATCAGGATCAATTTCTCTTGTTGTATCCACAATGGTATACTCCCCAATTGTCTTGTGTTATTATTAGTTTTTATTGTATTAATGGAGTTATTTATTAGAAATCTAATATGGAAAATTTTCTATATTTTTCTTCTACTATAATGTGTTTCATCTATTGTGGACAAAATTAAATCTTAAATCATGATGAGTACTCTAGTAGGAGCATATCTTATGTGATCTATACCTTTTCCACTCTGGATTGGTGTTTAATAAGATGCAATTTTATTTTTATGCATGATGGACATTATAGTGATTCACCAGAATTTAATAGAATAATTAGATTGAATGAATTGGATCCTTTTAGGGCCATCAGTTCCTTTGTAAATTTTAAAGGGGTTTTCCCAATCTTGTCTACCCATGGGTAGTGCATTTATATATTCCCTTTAATTATACTACCCATGTGGTTTATATTATCTCACCAAAATAGAGGAATGCTTTTATTGAACTTATTTATAACATAATTGTGATATTATTATAAGGTTCTCCCCATATTTCCATGTTATAACATTATTATTATTAATGTAATTCAGTAAATATATTTTAGAGAAAATGAAGAAATGAGTACGAAAATTCATGGAATGTAATTGATTATCAACTAATGATTGAAATTAGATGATGATTTGAAATAGTAGTCGATTCCTTAGTTGTTATACCATGGATCATAACTCTATTATCTTCCTTCAAAATTTCTACCATGGATAATTTTTTATGAAATGGAAACCTAAGAACATTTTCCTACAATTTTATTGATCCCATAGGATTTCTTAGGCCTTGCTACCCCATGGATATATATTTCATTGGTTCCGAGTGTATAAAATTTGCTGATATGCTCTTTGGACCCTACCCAAGTACTTACTAGTACTATATCAAGATACTCTTGGGAGTCGATGTGGATACCTGGGTCTAATATATGTTAGATCAATCCTTTCATTGTATAATATTATTTATTACATGGTGTAGTCATTATCAGTGTTTCAATTATAGTTAAAGTCCATCATTTATATTATTTTTTACAATATATAACAAGGGAACAATAGTTTAATGAACATGGTTATACGACATCTCCTTGGTGGTTATTTTTGGAATATTTTATAAAAAGGCATTTTATATGTTTGTGACTCTAGTTGGTAGAATATATTTTATTATAATTGTTTATTTATTTTATGACATCATAGATTCTATGTGATTGACTATTTTTTATAGGGATACATGTTTAGTAAGATAATATTTCATATTCCGTGTCCAATATGAATTCGATTATTTTTTCCAGTGATATTCTCCACTCTCAATTTTTTATATAAAAATGAATGTATTTTTTATATACTTCATAGGTGGTGGCCTACTGAGTGATATCTCACACCCTTTTTTGGAAAACATTGGGTACATGGAAAAACATTGTGGCTGTTTATATGGATCAAGGAAATCACAATTTGTATTATTCTATATTTGAGTTATGATTTGTTGTAAGGGAGGACATGATAAACATAGTCTTGTGATTCTATCTAGTGATAGTTACATTTTAATATTTTTGGTAGAAAGTTAATATAATATTTATATATATATATATATATTCTCATTCTTGAAGGGACATGACATGTAATATCATTTTATAAAATATTCCCTTTGGAATTATTTATCTACTACCGTCATCGATGATTTTATTGTTTAGTTGATATAAATATTTTTATTTTTAATACTATGTATACTAACAATATTATACACTGTATAAATGTTATATTATCCTACGACACTCACCTTAGGACATTATTAATTATTTGTAGCCTCTATATTACAAGGATGTACAATTAAAGTAAAGTAACCCACTAGCGTGGGGAAGTAGATAGAGGATTGTGGGTCAGGATGATAGAAAGTCGTATTTGAGTTTTCTTTTTCGGTTTTATATCTTTTTTTGAGATAATATATATGGATTATGAATTTATTGTAAATTAACAATGATCATTTCCATGGTGCAGCTAACCAATGTAAAATAAAGCTTTAAATTTCATTGAAAAGAAAATGTTTTAATGGATATATTTTAATAATGTTAATATTATTTAATTATTGGTTGAAGCAATTTTATTGTTATTTTATTGGTGAAATGAATGAGGCTCTATTTTAAAATTACCTAATTATATGATATTTTGAATATAATACATCAATTTTATAATCTTTTACAGCAGTTAGATGCCATGCATTATTCCATGCGTTAAAGGATACAATGGACAACTATATATCATGGTGATATTTTCCCTATGTGATAAACATTATTTTTGATAATGGAAATACGTGGTATATTGATAAAAATTATGGGTAATTATTTTTCCTACCATACCCTATACATTTTTTCTTAATAATTCTACAATAGACTCCCTATGAAGTCAATTATGGCATGTTGAGTCAGGGAAAACTGGTCGCATAGAATATAACATGTTATGGTGAGGATTAAGTGGAACCCATATTTCAATTCATAAGGAATATGGTACCTAATTTATGGTATGTGGTGAACCAATTGTTTTAACAATTTAAAAAGAACTATTGGATGAATATAAAATCTATTGGAATTTTATATTGTGAAATAGAGACCTTAACCTTTACATGGATTTCGATTGGGCATTCAGTAGTGTCTACAGTGATGATTAAAACTAAATCTTTTTAAAAAATCCTAGATTTATGTGTTTATAGATTGGTGTGACCCATTTATATTATATTTTTGACAGGTATTATCCTTTTATGTATGATCCATTCATTAATAATCATCTTTTAGGTGTGTTTTTTTGAAGAGACATGACCCAAAAAAATCCCATAATCATATTCTAGGAGGGTGGTGAAGACCATGCATTGGGGTGGAGGTATGTGGGATACAAGAATATCCTAATGTAGTAACAATAGTGACACTAGTGGTTTTACCAGAAATAGGTTAAAATTTACATATCCATGAGTCTATTCTAAACAATATGATGAATTTTCAGGGAACCTATTTGCCTTCCATGACTATGGATGAGACGATACGTGTGTTATAGTAGTAGCATCCAACCATGTTTTCATTTGATAATGGTACAAAAGATATTCAGTTATGGTTTTATAAAACTATTTATATCTAAGTGAATCTAGATAAACATCCAGATAGGAGAGTGAAACTCATGACTTATATGCTTCGGGGAGGAGTTATGACTAGGTGGGGTGTTTTAAAGTACTATGACACACTCTCATATATAGTTTGGAGGGAATTATAATAACTTTTTTATATTTTATTTGTTACTAAAACTATAATATTATATAGGAATAATGAGTGTATGCGTCTAGAGTAGAGGTTGATGATAGATATCGAGTATTAGTCACACCGTTTAGAGTTACAATGATTTGAATCGATATACCTTGAAGATGAGAAATTGAGGGTTAGACTCATAGAGGAAGTTCAAAAAAATATATTTACTCTCATGTAAACATGTTCTGGTTATTGATTATTACTATAAATAGAGAATGATCCTATAAATACAATGTGTAACTTAATGGATGATGGGGGTATAGAACATGGATGTGTAGCCTCTCGACCTATTGGTTCATCTTCCATTGGTATGAATTATAGTTTCGAGGATTCCCAAGATATGATTACCCTACATGTTTTTAGTACTGATGGTGTGGTATTTTTCACCAATTTAGAAGATGGGGATATATAAAAAATTAGTGGTATCGTGACCCATTCAAATGACACACTTGAGGTTGGATGGGCCACATAAAATATTTTTCCAGGACCTACCCTCCAAAAGATTGTAGAAGGGGGTGAGCTCTGACACCACATTAAAAAGAAGGTTTCATATATCTACATTAAGAAGAATTTTATATTACTTACAGACATTAAGGATAATGTGGTTATCATGGTGGAGGAATCCATGTACCAGTTGTACCTACACACCATAGTAGTACTTATCAGAATATTGGTGATGTTTCACATAACATCATTTCTAGAAAAATATATTCTTTATAGTCTAAAACTACTGACAAATGGGTATGATCAACTATTTTGAGGGGCACGATATTATTAGGCAATGTGATAATATCATCTCATTTTAAAATAGGTGAATCTCTTAGTTTTTTTACCCGCATGTTAGGCGGAAATCCATCATATTTTTTACTTTTCTGACGGTGTGATGACACATGATAAATATTTGGGGATTAAAATAGATGGTGAATACTAGTTCAAGAAGTTCCCACTTGAGATTGGTTGTTGTCAGTTTATGTGGAATCATTTTTCCTTAAGATGATGGTGATAGGCGACTAACATGATATGGAATTAATAGATTTTGATCAATTTTATATTTATTGGTATCATTTATGTGTGGCCTTAACATCACCAAAAGAAGGAGTTCTAATTAAAATGGTTTTATGGGGGGGTTTAGGTTACTGGAATTGCACTAGAGAATCATGGAATCGTTTGAATAACAACCTATATTACTAGTTGGTATCTAGAAGGTCATGGAATTGGTTAAGAATATTTCCTTCCTGGGGTATATCATTTCATAGACATTTTCCTTGACAAATATTTTAGTTTAAATCTTGAGAGAGTGTTCAAGTTCACCATCAAGAAAGTAACATGAGCTACACTTGTATTCATTCCTTCTTATAGGATGGAAATTACAAAGATAATGTAGCTCAAGAGGTATCAAGTGTATATGGATGTAAAGGTTATTATATGGCCATGTAACTCTATAAGGGGTAAACCGGTCTGTTTTAGAAAGTTGAATATAGTACCCTCATGATATATGTATTTTAATAGGAATTGAACCAGGTGAATGTTCGGAACAGGTATCCTCTTCCAGATATAGTCGAATATTATGATCAGCTCCAATGAGGATGGTATTTATTAAATAATTAGTAGATATCGGGATATCAATATGTTATTTTTTGATCTATAGATTTTATACGTAAAAATTTTCATATATGTTTAGGTCTATATTAGTATCTTGTTATGTTGTTTGGATTCATCTATTAATTTTTTATTGTATTCATGAATCACATATTAGTGTATTCTTTCAATCTAAATGATCATGTAAAACATCATTAAATTGTTTTGGACACATTAGGAGAGCATCAATTTTCTTATAAAGTAAAAATGTTCCACATTGGAAGGAATATGTTTAAATTCATGTTTTATGTTATCTAAGATAATGGAATATCAGTTTACCCAACGAATGTGAGATCTATAGATTATTAGGATAATTCTGTGATCATCTACAATATAATGGGTTTATTAAGGACATCTAGATATTAAATGAATTTCATATAGGACATCAAATCCTTGTCTGACCAGTCAAAGGTCTTGAATATAATGATTGTGGAGATGACATGGTTAGGTACAAAATAGATAGCTTTTTGGAGCTAAAAGGGGTATTGACTTCATTATTGGTCCATATTATTCCAAAGACAAGAATGATCTACACTCTGTATTATGATAAATCTTGTATGGGGATTGTATAATATCTATTGTGGGTTGATAGATTCATGGAATATGGGTCTCGTTTGATGGTGGCACAGGATAAGAACTACCCAACACACAATATAGAGTTAACCATTGTTGTAAATTTTTCCCCAATGACAACAACCCTTATTTCACTAATGTTCTAATTGGAATTTATTTTTATGATAGTATCCTTATTATTTATTTGGATGTTTTTTTATTAGTTTGACTGGGGATAGAATATTTGTATATCATTATCAAGATTACTCTGAATGGTTTGGGATTATTCATATTGATAGCGAAAGTATTCATAAATTTTGTTATATTTTTTCATTTTGATAGTTTTTTTCATTATGTATCAAAAATATCAACTGAGAAATGACTTGGAATTGGTATGTGATGGTTGGGGCTCATTATAGCCACTTAATGCAACAGTATGTCTTATGAGATAGACTGGCTTGGGTATTGGGTCATGGACATTCCCATTTACATAAGATGTTAGGTAATAGGGCCTTGAAGTTACAGATATGATGTATAGAAACACGAATTAATTAATTATGTGATTATTTATTGATATCCTATTTCATTATATGAATAGATATAATATTTATGACTATGATTCAAGACCATGTGATAATTTCTTTGGAATTAGTAAATCATAATTTATTGTTACCATGTTTTTCTCATGTAGTTAATTGAATATAATATTTTACTTATTTACCATACAATATTGGTTGTAACTAATTTATTCATGATATATTCAGTTGTACACATACACATACTGATCATTAAAAGTAACATATTTCTTATGTCTCCTTCGCCATGATTTCTTGAATTTTTCTTGATATACAGGGGTCTTTTAAATTGAATAATGATGTACTGAAATAACATTATATGTTATGTTTTATGTTTTCTATTAAAATAATATATTCAGGTAAATATCACATTTTCCATGAAAATAAAACTATTCCGTCCATTGGAATGTGATTTCTAGTATATTATTACAATAAAAAAAAGTAACTATTGTTTCTAGGATACCAGGTCTTGGATATTTACAATTGATATGTAAATAAATTTCAAATAATAAACATATAAAATATTGGACTTTTGCAATAAAATGGGAAGTAGTCTTATCATAAAATAATTTAAAAAATAAGATGTTTCATGTACTTTTTGTGGAAGTATATATAATGTAAAGACATAATGAATGTTTCTATTTATAATTGTAGGAAACTAAAAAAAATAAAAATAATTCTCTTAGAATTAGGAGTATGTATCTTGTATATTTGAAATGCGTTGGGGAATAAAATTTTATTTATGAAAATATATCCATGTTAGTATACATTGAGGTAATACGTGATCTTCTGAATAACTACGTTTAATGTAGATGAAAGTCATTAGGGGATCCACCTACTATATTTTTTTCATCATTTTTTTGAGATATCGCACTTACAAAACATAATAAATCTAATATAAGATTAATACATGTCATATGATGGGTTTTTGGTAATGGATATATGGAATATATGATTGTTTAATAAATATAATGTCTTATAAACATTTAATAATTTTATTGAATTATGATCTCTGATTCAAAATAAAATAATGTATTATAAATTTGTAGCATCAAATCATTTCACTATGAAAATAAATGTAACATCAATAGATTACATGTGTAAAGAAAGAGAATTTATGAGGAACCCTTACTAGTCCAAAAAGACTATAAAATCATGAGAAGAATTGAATAGTACTATATATACTCTATGGAAATAATCTTGATATGGAATGTTATATGAGAACCAAGATAAATATTTTATGAATCCGGAGAAATGGATCGTAAAGTGTGTATTTATATAAAATGTGAGAGAATAGTTTATTTTTTTAAGGGTCCCTATAATATTGGATGTTGAAAATATTATATAACTGGAAAAACCATGTTATTTTATCTTCATTAATGAATTTTATAACTTATTTATGGAAACAAAATTGGAACTACAATCAATTATTTTATATTAGGTTGGCCCTGAAAATATAATTTTCCCACAAAATAATTTTTTTAAACCATAATTTAAATTTTTAAATTAGAATGTTACTTATAGGTTTGGTAAATCATTTAATTTCTTATAATTTGTTATATTAATAAGATAAATTATTTCTGACTGATGGTACTTTTGTAATTATGATTATATGATTATTATATCATAATAAGTTCCATACATTTTTACCATATTTTACTATATGCTGAAAATTTTAACTTTCCAATAAATTATGAACAAATAAACATTATAGAATTTTGACATGCATTTTAAAAATATATAGTTATTATTTTTATATAATTTTCTATATATTATATATTTTATTTTAAAATATTTCTTTATCACATTATTATGTGTTTTTAATTCAAATTTAAACACTTTCATCTAGAAAATGTAAGTATTATTCCATGTCATATGTTTATGATTCTGTTAAAATTTAGAGGTTAGTATATATATATATTAATAATTATTAATTAAATTATTTTCAAATTCCATTATTTTTAACACTTTAATTAATAATGGTCTCTATATAATAATAGTAGTCATTTTTTAAAATTGTATATTTCCACAATCTGATTTCATCAATTGGATAGAAATGGTCAAATGTCCCCTATATACACTTAATTATAATATCTTAAAATAATTTATATCCATATCATAGTTCATATACTTTTTATATTCCATTTCCTACTATTTTTATCATAATATCAATGTATCTTATTTATGACTTATTATTTTCAATTTATAATAATTTTACGTTCATCATTACAGTTGTTCTTTATTGTTAAAATTTTTATGGTACTTTTTTATCTACTATATGGATTATTGTATTCTTGTTTTTAATATGTGACTATGTGTTGTAAAATTATTATTAAATAAGGAAATGTGCAATGATAAAATGTTTTTTTGATGATGTGGGTTTTTATTATGTTGAATCTTGGGTAATAAAATTTATCAAGACCTATAGTGATTAGTTTAAAATCCTATTTCTTACACCAAATCAATTAAATAAAATTATATTGATGTGAAAAAACATATACAACTCAAAGTGTAAAATCCCAAATAAATAGTTAATTATACTTTATCATATTTATTAATATTTATAAATTAGATAGTAATTTTACCTGCAAATCACGATATGTCTAATTTCATACCCGACATGCAAAAATGAGTTTCTCTAAAATCTTAATTTTCACATAAGACTGAGTGGCACTGAAAAAAAATAATATATTGTGAAATTATTAATTTTAACCTATGGGTTAAAATTTAAAGAATGGGAAAAATTAATTTAAATTTTAAAATATTGTGTACACATGTTTATATAATGATACATTGGTTACCGAATTTACTAGAAATGAATCGAAAAACCAATTGGTTAAAAAAGTTTTCTTTATATGAAAAACTATTAAAGTGAAAATAATTCTATATAATATGTAATAAAATCCCAATTTTTATTATATATTAATGAAATAAAAATTCTATATGATATTTAAAATTTATCTTATATGTTTTCTAGACATGAATAAAATTAATGTAATCTATAGAATGAGTCTTTTTCAAAAAAAACATTTTTATCTCATTTTGATGGAGAAACCATTATAAATTTTTTTTATAACTTTTATGTATTATATTTCAGAAAATAATCTTCATTATTGAATTTAGAATATAAAATTATCTTATGGTGAATTTATAGTATTTTTTTAAATGTTTTATTTTTAAAATGAATGGTCAAAATTAATGTATTATAGTTAAAAAATATTTTTATTTTAAATAATTATAATAATTTAAACTAATTATTAATGTAAAAATAGATCAGTAATAAATCTATTATTACAATTTACTTCATTTGAATAATTTTTATACTGAAAATATATTTAAAAACATATTTAAATTCTCACTTCCCTTTGACCCGCCTTCTCACCACATCTGCGAGATTAGTGTTAAACCTAATTTAGCCACTTCTCTGAATAGAATTTTGAAAAAAAGATATGAATTTTTTTATTATTTATGAATATTTTCATCTAATATGATCAACCTAATTATTTTGAATGGTAACATTATAATTTTATTACCTTGGTTAAGGGTAAATAGGGTAATTAAAGGTAAAAATATTATTATAATAATATAAAATTACTCTAACACCTATCATAATTTTATTAGATGAATTCTTTTTACCAAAATAAATCTCAAAGAGAAATTTTAAATTTTTGATGCCACATGTTTAAGAATATGACATCTATTAAATTTTATTCAATGATATGTTAAAAATGACAAACTCATGTTATATTAATTAAAAAATAATTTTTAATGTAGGGTAATATAAAGTAAAAATTCTACTATAAATATAAATTTGAAATATAAAATGTATATATTGATTAGGTACATTGATTTACAAATTTTAAATATTAAATAGTTATATTTCATTAGGCCACAATGATGATTCAGTAGTTTATTTTTTAAAGTAAGAATCAAAAAATGATATTAATAACATTAAAATAAACCAAATTTGATATATTTTATGTCATACAAGAATTTTATGTATTCTATTTACATTAAAAACATGAGTTAAATAAGTTTTTTTACAAAATCAAGTTGTTATGGTTTTTTGAAAAGTCATTTAATGAATGCTGTCAAAATTGATATAATTCATATCTTAAAATATAAAATATTTAATTAAATGGTATTACATGATTAAAAAATTAGTATTCGGTCTAATAGTTTATATATGTAAAAAATATAATTAATGTCTCTTTAATTTTCGTTTTTTCATATTCTAGTAATTATTTTAACTCTCAAAGTGTAAATAAATTGATTAAACTTTTAGAGTTAAAAGGGCTTAAAACAAATCAATAACAATTAAAAGAATATTAAAATTTTTCTGATTTTCGTTGGATGATTATATTTTAACTTATAATAATCCTATATTTCAAATAAATCAACTTTTACACATTTTTAATGTGAAATTAATTTATATAAATTTAATACCTTTTAATAATTTCATGACTGTACCACCCCTCTCTTATAAAAGGGAACTCATTCATCTCTATTCCATATCCCTCCAACACTGTTTATTTCACCAATATCATCCAGAAAACAATTAATTTGATCCATCCTAACATTATTGAAGACCTATTTTTGGTAGAAAACTCTCTTTACATGTGTATGATCTAAATAAAAGGTGGTCTTCTAGAAGAAATGAAATGTTTTAATCTTAGTGTTTCTATTTTATTTTTTCCACCACATATTTCAAATCTCTTACATCCACCATGAAATTATAACTCTAGTATAATAAATATATTTATATGTTATTATGATAACATAATCACCTAAATACATCTTCACTTCCATTAAATTGGAATATTGTTAATCGTTTGTGTGTTGATGTCAACTGTCAAATCCACAAACCAATATAATTATTCTTCCATAACTGTCTCTCATGACAAGTTATAATGATATAATTAATTTTCATATGTTATATTAATTAAATATTAATAATTTTATGATATTAATATAATAATTATTTTCTTAATTTCCATTCAATAAAATGGTAATGTTGTCCTGGTGTACATGTGAACTGTCACCTCCCAAAAGAGATGTGATTAATTTTTATTTACCTCATCAAATTTATAATATATAAAAGTATATTTAAATTATAGATATGATAAAAATGGAGTTTTTATAATTATTTAAATATAATATATTACTTACCTTCATTCCTTAATGATGAATGAAGAATGTAAGACATTACTCTTGAGGACCTACAACAGACCATCTCCATGACTGTAACATTGTTCATTTCTCATATCAATTTGTAATGAATGGATTTAAAGGAAAACTAGATTTAAAAAATTGATTGTTCTGTGATGAATTTCATTCTATATATTTTGAACATATGACCAAATGGACTATTAACATAATACCGAGTTCATTTTCGACTCATGTACTGAATATTGATAAAATTTCAGATATGAACATTAATAATTATGTAATTGATATAACGTTGAAATATTTTATATAATGTTAAAAATAAAAATGAAAAAATATTTAAAGAATGTTAAAATTAACAATGTTTTATTATTCAATCAGATAAACAATGTACGAGAAGGCACAGAATTGAGGTTGGGAGCATTTTAACTAAAGCATAGTATTAATGTTTTTATTATTTATTCGTATAAATATTTCAATATTCTAAAAATGTTTTCAAAATGGTTCATATGAATTTATTTTGATTTTCGTGAATGTTTTAAAAAAGGAAACTATTATATTTATCCCAAATGTTTTCATAAAGTGATTCTTATAGGGGACATCAACTCAATATCCATTTATTGAGGTATATTTTTATTATAAACCCCAACTTCATTCATGTGGTGTAAAATTACCTTCATTGACTATTAATCTCATTAAAATTATTTCAAAAGGAATTTTTTATATGAATCGTTTTACTAAATAAAAAAAGAATTTGGAAACTTATACGGAGATAACCACTTTTCCTCTACTCTATCAATTATTTGATATTTGGATTCCTCTAAAAGCTGTAATTTTTTTAAAATAAATATATTAACCATATTCCCTTTTGGATATTTTGGAACTGAAAATGTTTTTGAAACTTAATTGATTATATCTGTATCTTGAAATTATATATTTCCATTGCAAAGTGGAACTATTATTTTTCCTTTATGATTGTATTATGTGTTATTATAATGTTATGGTTCTTGGGAATTTTTTATGTATAAAAGTGGTTATATGATAATATGGGGATGGGTGACCCTTTTATAGCTCTCTAATGAATTGGTTAATGAGAAGGAGTTAACTGGTTGGGGTTCTCTTAAAGGATTTAAGGAATATATTTTGATGGGTATTCCGAATGTAATTGGGAAGGTTACTCCCTATGTAGCCATAAATGCTATAATGTAATAATTATATTGATCCCAAAATATTCCTTAATTATTTATGATTTCTATGATTTTTTTCATTAATATTATAATTTCATGTGGTATTCTAATGTATTTATGTTTTGTGGGAGGAAATTATGATTTTGTGAAAATGTTTTTATTCGTTTAAAATATAAATGGAATAAGGGTTTCATTTGTAGACTTAAATAACTTATTGAGTTTTTTGTGCTCATTCCATGTTTTTTAAAAGCTTTACACTATGTATTAGGATGTTTAATATAATGTAAATATGAGAATATGAATATTATGATTATTTTTATCAAGAAAGAGAATTCATATTTTATTTTAAATAGATTTACATTATAGAAAATTGGATAGTGAGTAGACTTGTCTACTTTGTAATATTTTAGTTGATATATAATTGTTATATCCTAATTATCTAGAACTAAAAACCTTAAAATATAGTCAATGTGATTTAATGTAAATTATAGATATCTCTAAAGATTATGTAATATTTATGTATGGGGCCTTATAGTTGGTATTAGTCGTCGGTTGAGTTAACATTATTGGTTAGGTGTTATTCAAGAATAAGGTACTTGTTGTATATTATTATAATGGTTAGATTTCATGGAATATTTATTGATGTTTTAGATAAACTAAATTAGTTTTTGATAATATGAATAAGTATATCTTAGGGTTTACATTATCATAAAATGGTATACAATATTTTTTTAATGGCAGTAAAGCTTTTTGGGATTCAGTAAATGGTCTGATCTAGTATTCAACAAAGTAATAATGGATGTGATGGAAACTGTGGTGGTTATCTAAATAAGAAACCAAATTAAATGTTATAATCAATTATAATTCTCATGGTAATTCTAAACCAACTATATGGAGTAATTATTAACCACATGAATCTTGGTTATTTTTTTGAGGCATGATATATGAGAAAAAATGAAATCCTTGTACAAGTTTTGGTATTAATGATCATAAATTTTATTTTATTCAATGACATATGTTTTGACGATTTGGATAAAACAACTAGAAAAATTTTTAATGTGACTAAATATGTTATATATTTTGTAGTTATGCTAATAACGAAATAACCTTCCAAGGAAAGATGAAGCTTTATGTTGACTCATTGAAATGGAATGTGGTTCATCCTGAGTAATCAATTTCTTATTTTAAATATGGGGAGTCTAGTCATTATGAAAATCAGTGTTGTATGTACAAGGTTTGAGAATGTGTTTAGTATGACCATACAAATATATTTTTTCCAAACCTAGTTCCATTATAATTGATGATAATGAAAATAAAAAATCACATCTGAATGGTATGAATTACTTATTGACTATTGTTTTGACCTTACTAAATCATAGGAAATTATTCATGTTTTTTTAGGAAATAAGTATTAAGGTATAATATGTTAAAGAATGACTATGGAAACATTCAAATGCTCAATGATTTCGATGTCTACATTTTATGAATTTGAGAGTTTTGTTAAATCTGTTGATGGTAAAATGTTTAAAAGTATTGATTCTCTTTTAATGAAAATATTTTATTGGAATAATTTTTTTAATAAGTATAAACCTTATGTTTGTTAATGTGAAAATTTTATTCATTAATTATTATCTGATCTTAATTTAACATATTTATAATGTTATAAGTAAATTTTTGGTTTAATATGATCCTTTATTTTTATGTAATTATGGGATATTACATTTTGGGATTTCATATGAAAGAATGATTTAACATTTGACTTTATAACATTTCATGGTTAATTTTGAATATATTATCATATTGTAGGAATGTTGTAAGAATTATTTCATTTTAGAAAAAGGACTACCCATTGGAAGGGTGAAAAAAACATTGCATCCGGAATTACTGTGGGAATCGAACCCACGACTAAAGTGAGAAAATGATTTATTGCACACCCATTCCCTACATGAAGTCAAAAGTTTGTTTGTATTTTTATTTTTAGTTAAACGAGTAGTCGGATTATAAAAAAGTGGTTTTAGAAACTTCTATTTTATCAATTTGGTATACTGGGTATTGGAAAATGATTTGGGGATTAAGTGTTAAATTTTATTTTGGATGATTTTCACTATTTTTGGAATGTTATGTGATTAAGGAAAATATAATACTATGGTAATTTAATTTTGTAGTAATGGTTTGACTATATTTTTTAACAATATATGGTTGTAATTATGGTCTTATTGGGAATTAGATTGTTTATGGAAATGATTATCCTATAATGGATAATATGTGATTAAGGAAATTACTTTTTTGTCTGAGACATTAAGATTTTTTTATTTATATATATATATATATGATAAAATTTATCATGGAAGACTATGTGATCATGTCCTTCTTAATTTTTGGTTTTTTTCTCAGTTTGGATTATTTTGAAGAATCATAGGGATAGTTATTTGTTGAATTGTTTATGTTGAACATTGGGCATCAATGATGAATTTTGGATATTGATGTAGTTTTTATCATATAAATTTTTATTCATTTTGAGGAATTATACTATTATATCATAACTATTTTTTGGATAATGTTTCACAATAGGGTAAATAGATTGTTAAACTTTTTTGTATTATGTCATTTTATTGAAGTTGATTCATCCAGAATACACATCATTTGGGGGAAAAGATGGCTTTTGGTGAAATTTTATTAATGTATGATACTCTATTTATCATGTAATAATATTTCATTATGTTCTTATTCTAATTAGTTAGATAATTCCTCAAATCTATGAAAGGAATATTAAGACCAAAATATCCCATTTACTTTTGTTAAAATGAAATCAAAGATCTTTTTACCAATCAGTAATTTATGTTCTTGTGATTGATAAATTTCTCTAGATAATGATTTTTATCAATCCCCATCAAAACAATATCATTTTAATATCTTACATAATCATGTTTTCTTATACGGAACCCTAGTTTTTGTTATCTCAGTTAACCTTTCTAGAATGAGTTTTGGTGGTCATTGAATTCTTGAGCTAGTGGAAACTTTTCCCTAATTCTCGAGCCAAAGCTGGAGTCTTCTCTGAATCAAACCAAGTTGCCTTGTGGGGGATAAATTCATCATACATATCACCCAAAATTGGAGCCCCTGAGATCTTCTAGACATCCCACAATCTAATGCCGACTTCTCCATGAGTTAGATGGAATGAATTGGTTTCTAGGCTCCAGTGGATAATTAGCTCCAGCAAAAAGTTGTCATTCATGTAGGCATATGTTTTCCCAGTCTAGACTACTTCATATATAGAAGCTTCTTTTAGGTCGTTGAAAAACTCTGCACAAGTTTGGTGCACCCAATACGCCCACATCTACGTTGGCTTCACACCTCCTCCAGGACGGAAGTCCCAAGCCTTCTTCCAGCCTTTGGATTGATCCATTTGAGAATTTTGAAAGATTGAGGGAGAACAATGTGGATGAAAATCATGCTTGTGAGGTTTCAGATCTGGGGAACAAGGGCTATGATGCATTATGTAGGCCTTCTCGACTATTCCAGCATTAATCAATAATCCTAAAACTGAAACATTTGATGAAGAAAATTTGGTGTATGTTTGAAACCAAGAATGCGGCCGATAGTTCTTTGGATCTGGAACATTGAATCATTGCAGATGACCATGGCTATATAAAGGAAAGTAAATGCTCTGTGGGAAATTAACATATTAATTATTCAAGTACTTGTCCATATCTGGGAGAGTGCTGTCGGAGATATCATAGTAATCATTTCCTATGATGTTCATCATGTAATCAATCTGCTTGCTGGCCAACACATCTGTCGATACAATTGTTTTGGGAGACATTGATTCTGCACAATGATCTAATAATTAAATTTTAAGTAAGTTGGGTTTTCATAAAATTTGTGAAGAAATTATAAAAAATGGCTAAGGCGTTAAGGCATGAAAGTCAAATCTTGGCGCACAAGTCTAAGACGGTCACGTAAGTTTTACAACGCTAGTACTGGAGCGCAAGTCAGAAACAGACGGATGAAGAGTGACGCAACATACAAGAAGAGAGGTCAAGATAAAAACAAATACACCTATGCGAAGAGATCTAGAAGAATTGGAAAGCTATATGATTTTAGTGAAATGATGTCCATATTTATAGGTGATGTAGTACCCATGCACGCTGTAACCTGTGCGCCTTGCAACTGCGCGCCGATACCTACACGCCACATCCTTCACGGCCAAAATCCATGGTTTTCTCATTTACCTCAGAGTCAAATCCCCTTTCCTTTTTCGGATCCAACTCTAAGGGGGGGCTTTTGTTGACAATCTGTTTTGTCACAGAGTCCAAAGAATGACTAAGGGGAATACCTCAAGCAAAGAAGAGGGAAGATTCATCAAATTCTACAAAGGCATTATGGCGCGCAAGTCACTTGCGCGCCCTAGGTGAAATTTCTCCCAAACCTCAGTAGGCCTATAAATTCCCCATGTGGGCCCCCCATTTAGAGGACGATTTTTCCAAAACTCGGATTCAAGCTCTGGTCACCCAAGTCATTTCCCAACGTCTTCCGAACACTTATAAGGTAATTCTTTACCTAGAATGGAAGCTATAAAGTGGATGAATATGGACTAAGAATTAGAACTCGTTAATACTTGCATGCCTAAGTGTCTAACCCATATGGGAAGTGAAGACACTTGCGTGCCGCCTTTACCTCTCAATGAAACATGCGTGCCACCCTTTTGAATGTCTCTAGGGATAATACTAAGTGCTTGAGTTCAATGACACCCATGTATTACCCTAGGGACTCTTCATCACCCAAGTTGACTAATGTCGTGCATGTATACAAGCGTGACCAAGACTTGTGCACCAGAACAAATCTTGCGTGCCTCTTTCCTAGTCACTTCTTTTCTTCAAATCCATATCCTCTTCTAAGACAACCTTCAAAACCCTCTTTAAAGGAATTTGTGGCATGGTTCATTTGTTGGATTCCTTATCTGAAAAGAATTATGTGGAACATCTCACAAAACCTAGTTATTAACATAACATTATGTCATTATGGTTAGATATTTCCTTCATTCATCTACATCCTTTAAGATGATAAATTCTTTAATCTCGGCATCCTCTTTAAGAGTATGCCCCTAGATCCCTGTTCACGGGCATCCTCCTTAGGAATAAGCCTCATGTTCCTTGATTTGGGCCTCCTTCTCAAGAGTAAGTTCCAATCATAATTTCCTTTAAACAGTGGGCATTTTTCTCTAGAGTAAGTCCCAAGATACAAGTCTCCTTATAATGGGCCTCCTTCTCAGGAGTAAGTCCCAATCATAATTTCTTTTGATTTGGGCCTCCTTCTCAAGATTATGTCCCTGGTTATAAGATCCCTTTAATTGGGCCTCCTTATTAGGAGTAATCACTAAATTACAAGTCCTCTTAATTTTGGCATCCTCCATTCTTCTTTTTCTCTGTAATCTTATGTTGCACACATGACAGAGTTATACTAAAAAATAATATATTATAATTATATTATTTTATGTGGAATTTATTTCATAGAAATTATAATGTAATGAATGAACAACTTTTACTGAATTATGAAAATATTTCTTACATATTTTTATAAAATGATTCATCTTTAACCAATTTAACAATTAATGAAAGAAAATACAAATTTAATAAAAAAGATGTATTTCTATGAAAAATTATTTAAATGTGAATAATTAGGTTTATCAAATATTAAAATAAATATTTTTGGATTATATTAATTAAATTAAAATTTAGTATGATTTTTAGAATTCAAATTACATGTTTTATATATATTATAAAAGAAAAATTCAATTTTAAGCCAAAAAGTTTTATTTTTTTTAAAAAAATGAATTTTTACCAAGTATTGATGGGAATCAATTTTATAACATATTGTTGTAAATTTTATATATTATAATTTTTAAAATAAAATTATTTTTTTCATTTTGAATAACCAACTTATCTTAAGGTTAATTTTTTGAATTTTTGTAAAAATATTCATTTTTGAAGAATAATGAAAAATACTATATTAAAGTTAGAAATTGATTTTTCATTTAAATACTAATTATAGTCTAAAGTAATTTTTTTATGGAAAAATAGATATAAAAAATATGTATTAATCCAATTATGTCATTGTAATATTATTTATATTGAAATTAGAAATATAAATGTTTTTTAATGTTTTCATCTCTTTTACCCGCCTTCTCGCTACTTTTGTGAGATTTTTGTTAAACATAATTTATACACTTCTCTGAATTGAATTTTGAAGAAATATATATACATGGTTGTATTAATTATGAAAACATTTATCTAATGTGATCAAATTAAATTTTTTAGAATAGTAAATTTGTTATTTTATTTACCATGGTTAAGGGTAAATCAGATAATTAAAGGTAAAAATAATATTATAATAATAATAAATTACCCAAAGACATGTCCTAATATAATTGGATGAGTGGGTTATGACCAAAACCAAAATTATACCGATATTATGACCTTTTTATACAACTTGTGAATGAATATGATATTTACTATATTATATTAAAAGATAAGTTCAAAATGTAATACACAGAATTTTTTAGTAAATAATTTTTAATATAGATTAAAAAAATTATAAATTAGACTATAAATATTAATTTAAAAAATAAATTTATTATCTACATAATGATAATTTATTTCAAAAATTTAGAAATTAAATAATTAAATTTTACTCTGACATGATAATGAAGAAGTAATTGACTTTTTGAAAGATGAATCAAATAAATGATAGTAATAATATTAAGATAAATTTAACATAAAATATTTCATGCCATAAACGATTTTAATGGACTAATTTTAAATTTATTAGATGAAATAACTTTGTTTTTTAATGGAATCATGTTTTTATGGTTTTTTAAAAATTCATGTAATGAATTGGGTCAAAATTGACATAATTCATATCATAAAATTTTTAATATTTAATTAAATGATATTAAATTTAGAAAAATATAATTTTAGTAAAAACATATTATATATGTCTATAAATTTCATTACTTTCCCGTTATTTGGTTGTTCTTCATGTTATGGTAATTAGTTTAACTCTAAAAATGTAAATTACCTGAAAAATGGTAAACGTTAAAAGGGTTTAAAACATAATGATTAAGACACTATTAAAATAAGTTTAAATTTTATTGTGTGATTATATTTATACCCCTACAGATATCTAATTTTAAATAAATCAAATTTGACCCATTTGGAATAGAAAATGAATTTAAATTAATTTAATTCTTTTGATAATTCCTAGAGTGCCCATCTCCTCTGTAATAAAAGGGAACCAATTCATCTCTATTCCTTAAACATGAAAACCCATTTGGATCAGCCAAGAACCTCCCAAAACCCTTCTTATAATATTTACCCACATTACTAAAGACTTATTTTAGGCATAACACCCTGCCAAGATGTGTTAAGTTATTAAGGAAAGATGATCATTCGAAGAAAATGTAACATTTTCATTTAATTGTATCTCTTTTACTTCTTCTTCTAATTCTAAAAAATATACTCCATCCAAGGAAACATAATAATTCTAGTATCATAAATATAATTAGATTTTATTATGTTAATATCATCCACTGAATCCATCTCCACTTCTGTTAAATTTTAAAATAATTAATCATTATTGTGTATGTCTGAACAATCACCTCTACAAAATAATATTTGTCATTTTCCATAATCGTGTCTCATAACATGTAATAATGGTTAAATTAGTGTTAATATTTTATATTCATGAAATATTAATCATTTTATTATAAGAATATAATAATTTATTTCTTAATTTCCATGCACATTAAAATGGTATCGTCGTTTGTGTGTATGTGTGAACTGTCACCTCTATGATGTGATGTGATTCATTTTTATTCACCACATAACATGGATAATATATATAAGTATATTTGATTAATTAATATGATAATAATTATTTTATTATCATTATTTAATGATAAAATAACACTTACCTTATTTCCATAATGATCAATGTAAAATGGAAAATGTTCTCGATGTGTACGCATATCTTACTGTCTCTATGATTATAATGTCATTCAATTTTCATATCCATATTTAATGAATTAATTTATAGGTATAATTGATATAAAAAAGTGATTATCATATCATTAATTTTATTTTGGATATAATAGACTTATGACGATATGGACTATTAACATCATAAAAATCCCATTTTTGACTCAAGAACTGAATATTTACAAAACGTTCGATATTAAAATGAAATAATTATGTTATATTTATAACATTAAAATAACTTATAGAAAACTAATAAAACAATTTAAAATTTTTTTAATGTAATTATTAACAAACCTATGTTTATTATTCAAGAATATAAATAATGTATGAGACGATTTAGAATTGAGGTAAGAGACATTTTAACAAAACAAACCTTGTTATAATTTCCTAATGATTTATTTTTATAAATATTTAAATTTTATGTCCATTCTTTAAAAATGATTATTATGAATGTATTTATGTGGAAATAAATGTTTTAAAATTTAATCTATTAAATATCACTCACATTTTTTCATAAAGGGATCCTTATATGGGACTTTATCTCAATCTGCTTTCATTAAGGCATATTTTGATATTATACACCGCCTTCATTTATACGGTGTATAATCAACCACATTGAATATTAATTTCATTAAATGTTTTCAAATGGAATATTATTATATAACGAGATTTTGTAAATAATAAATAGAATGTTTATTAACGTATTCTGTGATAATGACTTCTCTACCAATGTGGCCATTATTTGATGTGTGGCATCCTCTATAAGACATAATGTTTCTAAATGAAAAATAAATACAATATTCACTTTTCTTGGATGTTGGTATTGAAAATGGGTTTCAGAATTGTTTTATTACATAAATATCTTTAAATGATATCTTTCAATCGCAAAATGGAAGTGTTATTTTTTTCATTATGCTAGATTTATGTCTTATGATTATGTTATGGTTTTTCATATTTTTATTCAATACGGTTGGATCTATGATTAATTTAGGGTGTTTGATCCAATGATAGCTCTCCAATGCATTGGATAATGATATGGAGTTAACAGGTTGGGTTTCACCTAAGATATTTAGGTAATATATTGTGATGGGTATTCCAAATATAACCATGCAGGTTACTCACTTTGTACCCTTGATGTAAAAAATGTAAGAATATTATGTATTCCCCAAGTTACATTAATGATTTATGATTTATATGTGTTTCAAATAAATGAAATGATTTAATTAGGTAAGCTAAAGGGATTATGTTTTATGTGTGAAAATGTTTATTTTATGGGAAAAAATTCATGAGTTCAAAACAATCAAGGAAAAATGGTTTCATACTTTGTTTCATATCCCATACATTGTTTTTTGAGTTCATAACATGTTTTTCAGTTTTTTTAAATAGGGTATAAGGAAGGGTAAGATAGAGGAAGAAGAATAGAATATTGTTTTGAGGATTTTTATCAATAAAAAATAATGAATTGTTAATTATTTAAATGTTTTAGAGGATAAAAATGGATAGTGAGTCGACTTGTCTACATTGTAATATTTGAGTTATTTTGTAATAATTCTGGACAAATTATCTTAAACTATTAACCTGAAAAGATCCTCAATGTGAATTAATTAAAATTATTTACTTAACTCAACATTGGGTAAGTTTTAAGGATGTGGAATTATACATATCAGGTGTTTTAACTCAAATTTAATGATAATTATATTAATATATATCTAAATATATCTAGTAAATATGGTACAAGAAACTATTTCTTTTAATGTCTTATAATAAAATTCAAACAATAATCTCAAAATGAGTATTCTTAGAGCCATGGGGTAACCCATAACTTTCTTGAAGAAGGCATGAGCATCCAAGTCAGTGAGAAATATTATAAAATATCCTTCTACATAGGGATACATTACTCAAAAGAGATCTCAATTTCATCATAATCATAAAACATAATGTTAGTGATCTGGTCATTCTATCTTGTTCCTTTTTTTCTCAATGCCTTATATTAATTGAAGATACAAAAGAAAGCGATTGTGGAATATTGGATCTGGAGTCTGAATATAGAATCAATTCATGGTTTTATTTAGTATTCATAGTTAGAGACAATATTTCATTGATGCGATGGTGATTCACATCCTATGTAAGGGAATTCTAAATGGTGAAATTCAAAGGGTGAACCATTGTTTAATGATGCGAATGAAAGGTGGGTCAGGCCATGAGAATCTATCGTGGAAAAAATACATAGTTTCAAATTTTGGGTCATGATGTGAAATGATCATGGGTTTATTGGATATGGATGACATGTTTTTTTGGGGTTCTAAACTCTAACCATTCATGATGAGAATGACCCACTCACATCATGAATGTGTGTCTTCTAGAATACCTATAAATTTTATATCACTATCAAAGTATCTCAAAATAATTTTAATTTCCCCAAACCCCAGGCATTAAATGTTCATATTTCATAGAGTAAAAAATCCATTTTTATTGGTATTTACTCTAAAATTATCAATACTAATCTATGGTCATTTAAGGAGTGATTTACCACCACCTATCATGTTTCATATACATTTATTTTTTTCCCTCTCATTATAAGATTGTACGATATGGATAGTTTTTCTATTAACATTTATTCTAGCTTCTATTAATAAAAGAAATATTCCAATTGTTGGGATGATGGTCTAGGTATCATTTGTTTCCTATGAAAATGGTATGTGGATTTTACTGATTTGTGTTATTTTCTTTCCTAGAGAACGTTCTGGTATTCAAGTGGAGGTAACAGATCTGTGACTTCACTTTTTTAAATGTGGATTAATAATTTGTTATATCCGTATTTAAAATATATGTAATTGACCATCATAGTTTAATAATCAATAAATATCATGGGTGATTTCATAATAATATGAAAATATGTATGGGAGAAGAAAAATATTCATTCAATAATAATATTTAACATAATAATTGGTATAGTTTAATTATTAAAGGATATTAATATAATTATGGGATATCTTATTCAAAGTATTTATATAAGTATAATAATAATAAAATAATATTGAAATAAATAAGTGTATAAAACCAATAATCAAATGCTTTTAATAATTAATAGTCTATGGTTGTGATAATTAAATTTTTAGTTTATACCTTTTCATTGAAGTTTTTTTATTATTCATTTTGATATATACTATATAGTGTCTTATATAATTTGATATACTTTTATAATTTTCATTGTTTAATTCATAAAATTAGAAAAATATATAATGATGTATGTGATTGTTAATTTAATTAAATATGCACATGTAGTATGATTACTTCTCATCATTGAATTATTTACACATAAAAATAATGCTTGAATCATATTAAAGTAATTACAGATAAATAAAGATATTTTATGGGTCTTTTAATTTCTAGAACATATTTCTAATAATTAAGTTAATTATATATGGAATTATAATATGATTTTTGTTAAAGATGAATTTATTAGTGCAGAGTGGGCCCATTCTTGATTATTGGAGGCTCATATTCCATGATGTAATTGAAATTGTTTCATTTAACATTATGAGTTTGAAAATGAATTCAATCTGTATTTATTCTCTATATATATAAAAAAATTATGTGATTTATTGATTATATTGTGTGGTTGGAATTGTTTTAAGGAAAATAGTATGGATTCTAAAATTTGTATCGATGGAACAAGGTGTCGGTTATAATTATGATTGTGGTAAATGGGTCCAGTTATGATGATGGTGTTGTAATGCACTAATTCATGGGATGGTTTAGTCACATTATATTACTTGTGATATCATGTGATATAGTATGGTTCACTAGTGTAGTTTGTATGAGTTCATAGTGAGGCTTACTCATCAATGGTTACTTCTACCTGGATTCTTTCTTGATGTCCAAAGGTTTATTGTTATTTTTTGACCAGTTTCTGAATATAAGGGGTTGTTTTATACCCCCTATATGAATCTATCATTTAAGTGGTATCATCGGATATGTCCAAGATTATGTAGATTTTTATAATTTATAAAATAATTAAATAAATAGTGTGTTTAGTTATTGAATTTTTCTTATTATAATGATATATCTTAAAACTATAGAAAAGTATAAATAGTATCACCATCACATATCATAGAATCATAAAATGTTAATGATTTGATCAAAATAGAGTACTATTAATTAAAATATAACTAATAAGTTAATATTGAATTTGTTGAATGTGTTCATATTTGATATTTATAACATAATTGTACAAGTTGAGTGACATATGCGTCGATAGAGACAAATGAGTCTAATTCATGGAAGTTTCCATTCTTTTTGTAGTGAGCTACATATATTCAATGTTTTTTTCACATAAAATCCCAACAATGTCGATATAGAAATTAAATCCTAGTGGAATCTTAGGGTGTTTTCCCAAAAATTTATGTTTTCCATGATTGATGGTCCGCTGCCACATATTCCCCACTATCTTATTTAGTGTTGTATAACATGATAGGGTTCATAGGGGTTACCTTACTTTATATGTGAGTAAATGGATGTAATGGTTTCTGGTCATTTCACAAAAATATATATCATAATATAGTGTCATAGGGGTAATTTTAGGTATGTTTGGTATGTGTTTTGATAGATTGGGGTATAGTACCTGAAAAATTGTTTTTCATGGATTTGAGAAAAGTACTTATTTTATATTGCATGTTTTTGTGGTTAATGATGAGATAATGTGATGTATGTTGTGGAGATCACATTACATTGTTTCCTTGACACATCTGGATTGATGGAGAGAAATGGTCCAACACCTGTGATGTTGGGGAAAGAGTGTAAAATGTGTTGGGATGTTTTATCATAGTATCATTACGTTTATATGTCTATTAAATTTTAAATTATTACATGTATTGTTATCATTGTGATAGATATATTGTGTTTATAAGAGAAAATTGTATACATATATATGGGACGAGTTAATTTCATTTCTTTATTCATGGGAATTTTTTATTCTTCATTCGCATTTTAAAAAATATGTTTCACTGAGGATGCTATTAATTTTACTTGTTATGCTCAACTTAGATGTATATGAACTATTTTTAGTTTAACATGATCTAGTTGGTGATGGAACTAAATATCACTAGTTTAAGGAGTTTTTTTAGAGTTTTTAGGAATTCCTAGTAACTGGTTATAATTTATCTCTATTTAATTTTTTTTTCATTTATACTTAGACATGTACGACCTAAAATCTGGTATTCGTTTTGTTTCAGTGCTTATAATTAGTAATCATTATTTATTAGTTGTTCTCATCTTACCAGACACTTCTCAAATATGAATATTATTACTTCCTAACATGTTTGTGATCATATACAATTGGTGCTAGTCTCCAACCAATGTAAAATTTTATGTGGGGTTTCAGGAATCATTTTTTCTAGTTCTCCATTTAATGTCTAAGAGGGGTACCTTCATATTGAGGGGTCATCAATTTGTGGTATTCAAGGTGTTGACTGTGATAATAGATGGAGTTTATTGTAAGGAACAATTAAAGATGCAAGGGTTGGATGGGGAATTGTATCAACTAGGCATAGTAGTTTCTGTAAAAAACGATATTCGATAAAAAATTAAATTTTAGTTGCCCCTATAATCTTATGAATGAAACATTATGTTTACTAAACATGTTATGTGTATCGATATAGCTTCTGTAGTAGAGACCTGGGGAAAATATCATTAATAATTCTTCTGTCCCCTTGTGTCAGAAATAGGAAGATAATGGGATATTTGTAAAAAATATATAAATTAATTAACTGTAAAAATATGTGTCATGGGTAATTATTCATTAAAAATTATTTTATTTTTAATTGGTAAATATTGACATCCTTACTAGGTTCATGAAAAATGTGTTAAGAAACATGTGTCATCAAATCATCATAGAGTAGACGATAATTTTGACTACACATGGAGAAGGATTTGATGAGAGTTCTAGCCTCATAGTCTATAGAAGTAGGTTGGTTCTTTTTTGTAATGTGGGATAATGTTTTAGTTGGAGGGGAACTGAAATAATTCTATTCAAATCATGATAAAAATATCACTAGGTTTCATAGGCTTTGGTGATATTGTGTGGTACATCTCCACAGGGGTGGTTTCAGTTCATCAGGGTTTATGAGGAGTGTGGTATTTTATCAAGGATGGTTGGAGGTATGTTTTAAGATGAGATACTTTACTAAATTGTAAAATTTACATTTCATTGAGATTTATTTTCCCCTTGCTTTTTATTTTTTGTATTTTTCTTGATTTCTTGTGAGACTTTTAGATTAATTTTTATTTCCACATACCTTTTATTTTATCCCCATTCAGTGATTGGATAGAACTGTCATCATTATTTAATTTATATCCATTTTGAATGAGTATTGGGAAACCCTTTATTAACTCAATTCAAACCCACATATTAAACATTTGATCCATGAATACTTATCACACATTAATAATTAGAATCAAACCCACAACATTTGGCCTTCAAACATAGTTTTATTCCTCAATCCTGGTGTGGGTAATGAAACATGGTTCGCGGAATTTGTTTCACTAAACATGTTTTTTTCATTCGGTATCAATCTCCAAGGGCTCAGTGATGTGAAGATATAGTCTACGGGGAGGGTTTTTTATCATCACATGAATCATATACTCATATCATAGTCCAGGCTTAGTTGATATTTTCAATGAGGTAAGGGGTTATTATATGTCTTACTTTATTTTAATCAATGAAGTCTTTACTCACATAAGATAATATGATCCCTATTTTGGGGAATGTGAATATTTTACGTTTTTTATTAATTAATTCTCCCCTTATTATTATATAATTTTTCTACATATGTTGAATTAAGTTATTTTTTGTTATACTTTATACATGTATCATAGTTTATGATGTAGTTATATTCTAGTGTTCATAAATTCTAAGAAGGTAATACTATCATTATAATAATTTTAGTTGTGGTCTCGAGAATATTAAAATAAGGAACACCACACCTATCATGATTTTTTATTTTTAATAAGATTATTTTAGAACCATATGGGTTTGTAAATTCCTCCAAAAGAAAACAATATCATGATAAAATGGACGATGTCTTTTGATTTGTGTAATTTCCACGACTTTAATATTGTCAGAATAGGTGCTTCATTAGATTGTGTAATGTCATGTTGTTTTAATTCTAAATTTATTAAAATGGTGGCATGAACCTGTAGTAATTAGTAACTGAGACATTTTTTCCTTTGTATTTATTTTTTCCCCAGGTCAATTCGTGATAAATAATGATTTTTCAATAAGTTATAAAAAATACATATTTATAATGTTTTTTTATTAAAAACTAATTTTCTTGGAAATTCAAATAAATTATTTAATTTGGTTTTCCATTTTTTAATTAATTTTTATAAACATTGATCTGGTAATGGAAATGGTATATATCTATCTGTTGAATAAAAATAGTTTTATAATGGGGTAGGGTAATCATAATTCTTATTAACATTTTAGATTTCAGAAAATTATAAAAAATATTAATAATTAACATAATATTGTTTCTAATTTAATAGTGGTACGATAATCTAAATATTATAGTTTGTAAAGTTTTAAATTGGTAAAAATATATTAAAATTTGTTTTGAAATTTTTTTGAAATTATTTATTAATATTATATTGATAAATCCCAAGATATAATGAAGGATAAAAAATGGGGGATTTCATTTAATTGTTTTATTAAATACTGGTATTTAAACACAAGTTTCTTTGTGAAATGTTTATATCATCTTGGTTTTGAATTTAAATTGTTTTAAAATTAAATATAATGACATGTGTATATCATGTAAGGAATAATTTGAGGGGAATATGAATTATTTGAACTATGTAACAATCAATAATTATTTTATTCTAGTAGTATCATATCAAATGTTGTTATTAATTAATTATTTGGGCATACTAGTTTACCTATATCATGATAATACAAGCATGATAAGTTCAAAATATTACTGTGTAAATATTTATTGTTAAATAAATGATAACAAATTATGTATAGACATCCATTTAATGGAATTCCTTGGAGATGTTTTTAAAGAATTCAAAAGTATTGTATTTACTCCTGTATGAAGTTCAATTATTTCTATTTAAATCTGTATAAAGTGTTTTCTCTAATGGTGTTTCCATATAGTGTATTATTTTTTGGTAATATTTGTTTAATGATATTTATTTACATTATGGGTTTGGAATAGAAATATGTTTGTCCTTTTTCATGTTATGTGTCCTTAATTTAAAGTGAGAGTAATTTATGTATACTCATAATCCCATCTTGTTTAATACATGATTTTTTTGGGATGGGGTATATTATATATTTTATATTTATGATTTGTAATCTCATAATTAATGTAATTTTTTAATCAAGGTATTATTTCTATTTTATCGGTATATCACCAATTTTATTATTTTGATAATATTTTAAAGATGTTGTGTAGTTATGTGCATGATCCTCGAGTGTGTCAGTTGTGTTTCAACTATGGAGAGATCCTTGAGAGGTATCTGAATTCTTATTGTTAATCTGAACAATTTCATTCATATTGTATTATTTTTAATTCTAAAGGATTTTAAATATTTGAGAGGTTTTTAATGTTATGTATTAGACACTTCTATCCAATTTTTTTATGTTTTTATAAAGCTTGAGTTTCATAGAGGAATATTAGAGTACAATTTTTAGTGTCTAGGTGATTGATTTTAGTTTCAGAATAAGTTTATATTTTTATTTAACATTCATAGAGTGATAGTTTAGTTCAAGGGAACAATTCTTTTTCATAGCCTGAATAATGGTTGTTCTTAAGGTGTGACTCAATTCATGAACGATCAAATCCTAGTGGGAGTGGGAGATGGGTCAATCCTTGTGAATAATTCCCTAAAAAATTCATTATGGGAATAGATAGATCATGATATGAATTGATATAGTTTTTATAGTACATGGGTGATTCAATTTTAGATGGGTCCTAAAAATGAAACACTCATGACACGAATGATTCATTCACATCATGTACATGCATCTAAAAGAATTCTTATAAATTATATTACACCAAAAAACACTCTCAACTTCACCTGAATTCTCCCTAACCCTAGGAATCCAGAGGTGTTCTTTCAAAATGTATCAATATATTTTTTTAGTTTCGACTGCCAACTTCCCAATATCTATTTATCATGATTATGTTTGATGTTTACACACATCTATATTTTTTATTCTCTATTCTGTTTTGTTTCCAATTCTACTATTCCATTATATGTTGAGTTTTTAATTAACTTTTATTATGATTTATATTGTTAAATGATAGAGGTGTATTCATTTGTTTATTCTCTAGGGAACATTTGTTACCCATGTAATATTTAAATTCTATTAGGAACTTTGTAACATTGGGTTATCTTATTTCGCAAACAATATTTAGGTCTTTGTGTTTAGGTACGTGATCTATGAAATCTCTTTATTTTTTTCAAGATTGAATTAATCATGAATTATATAAATTTTTTTTATTGGATATGTTTGACCTTATGAAAATAAAAATATTGAAATATATTGGGTGGTTAATGAATAACATAAAATTATTCAATGTTTTAGAAGAGTTATTATTTAATAATACTTGTTAATTAAATTATTTGGATTATATTCATAATGTGGGATTTAAATAAAATTCTCAGATAACACCATCACATGATATAAGCATGAACATTTATTATGATATAATAATTGTATAAATATCATAATAAAACAAATTATCACATGTTAATTATAATAAATAGTTATATGTTGTGATTATTAAAATATTAGTTGCGAAATTCTGATAGAATGTTTTTATTGGAACATTGTTTGAAATAGATATTGTACTATAATCATGGATGTAATATTTTGTAATTGATTACAATATTTTAATGTTTGATAAATATAAACAACATAAAATTAATGATATTATTAATTAAATTATAGAATCAAAGGCATACTCAATAATTCTAATCCTGGAACTTTTTAAACTAGAAAATAATACTCAAATAATATTATTTTGATTTTAGGAAATTATTAATATTTATAGATTTTTATTAACATAGAAAACATAAATGTAATAAACTTGTTAGTTCAAGATTGAATTGAAATTGATTTTTGCTAATGAATGATATATTGGGGTTGAGTAAAACTATTTTTAATAGTGAGAGGCCAGAATTCCATTATTTTATTATCATATACTTCATAAAATTTATGTATTTACCAAAACATCAAATAATAATTTACACTCTATGGATTTAGTTCCTTATGCTTATTTACTAAAAAAATTCATTGGATTGTATCTTTAGATAAGAAATGGGATGGATTCCTAGAGATTTATTAATAGAATGGGTTCTAGTTATGATGGTGGTGGTGGTGTGGGGTTCCAATTATGATATTGATGGGGAATGGGGTGTTGGATGTAAATATTTTATGCATGAGATTCTAGATTTTTTTAAGGTTAGGTCTAAAGCCTCATTTTCATATTTAAAGCAAATACCTCATTAGACTTGGTAGAGTGAGACCCATTACATAGACTGATGGCCCAAGGCCAAGAGGCTTGAATACAAGTCTTGGAAGCCCATTGTTTTTTTCCCAAAGAGCACCTTAGTGAATAGTACTGCTATAGAACCTGGGCTGCTACAGTAATGTAACCGCTATAGTTCATGCTACAGTGCCTCCTCCGCTACAGGATCACCACCGCAATAGTTCCGTTGTTGCTACAGTACTGCTACAGTGCCCTGCTACAGTGCTGCTATAGTGCCCGAAAATTTGTCCCTACCTAGATTTGATTTTGGGTCTTTTGGAATTAGGCTCGTCTGTATGAGTTTATATAATGTAGTTTTTATTTATTATAAAATATGTATGAGATATATCTTGATGGACAATGACTAATAGTTTATTATATGAAACATTTCCAACGATGGGATCATATTTCAGATTATAATCTAAGAGAGAATATTTTATGTAGTAACATAAGTAGAGTCTAAGATCGAATGTATGATTATGAATTGTTAATAGAATTAATTATAGAGTAGGTATTGTTCTTGGTTCTTACTTATGTAAATGACATACATGAGAATAATGGAAAAGAATAAATAGTACCATTGACACTTTTCTTAGAAAAATAAAATGATAATATGCCAAAAAATGAAAAATATTAATTAATGGGGAATGAATAATTAATTTATTGATTTGATTCTTTTATGATGATTTCATATTTAGACCTTAGTAATGAAACATACGGTTCTATTGTAATGATTTTGGTAAAATTTTCTATGGTGTGGTATTTTCCATTAGTTTTGTTGTGATATATATATATATATATATATTTATTATTTCTTATGATACCCTACCAATGTTGATAAGGAAATTGACACACACTAGAACCTACATTTTTTCCCAACATCTATATTAGCAAGGATGGATGGTTAACTACCCCATATCCAACTCTCTTCATTAGTTGTAATATTATATGCTAATATGCAGAGTGGTTTCCATCTGATATATGTATATTGATAGATATAATGGATTAATGATATTTCACACCCATATAACATTTGATATAGTATTCCAAGGACTATTGTAGGTGTTCAATATATGGGATATGATGAATTGAGTTATAGTACATGACATTCATGTGGTGTTTCCTTTTAAATTAACTAATTAGATATTATATAGAGATGAGGATGTTGATGATGATATTATGTGTTTCTTGACATGAAAATTAATTTATACAGTTGGAATTGAAGAATGTGTTCTATTTGAGAGAATTGGGTTTGGGTGTGACACATTGGAGAGATAGTAGAAATAATTAGGGAAGTTGTAGAGGGGTATCATCAATTTTATATTTATATTTGATATTATATAATTACCTTTGTGAGATAATTGGTGAGATATCCATGGTGATTATAACAGGAGAATAGTTTACCTATATTTGTAGAAAATAGGTTTCATTTATTAATTTATTGGGCATTAATATTATTCTTCCACATTTTATATGATCTATTTTAAAGAAATTAAAATTATTATACATGTTATTATAACCCTACATATATATAATCTATTTTTTGTTAATTAGGTGATATTTGGTAATTTATTTAGACATCATTAGTTAGAGAAGTTTTTTAGAGTAGTTGATACATCATGGTTATATCCAAGGATGTATGTATTATCACTTTTCATTTCATTTATATTCAATTATTTATGAAATCACAAAACATAATTTTTTTATATTTTTTTATTATGAGAAAGATTTTATTGGTGGTCTCTCTCATTTTATCTATAACATCAAAATTCTATATGAGGGAAATGTCTCTCATGCCTGTATCCATATAACCCTGGTGATAATATCCAACATGTGTCCTATCAAAGGTGGGGTCTTTGCTTTATTATCTTTATTTCTAGATTAATTTTCTAGGATGTAGAACCCCAAGATTATATATATATTTCCATTGAAGTAAACAAGAAGTTTTTAATATCATTCTTTTCATGAAACTATATTTCTAAGTGAACCCATTATATTACACACCTTTATATCCTAATGATTATATTAGTAGATATGAATGAGATTTTCCACATTATTGAATATATATAGAGAAGTGTCTTCCAAAATTCAAACATATTCATTAATTCCTATTAAACAATTAGTTAATTGTCAATAAATTCATTCATTTATTAAAAGACTTATTCTTAATGTAAATTTGATTTTCTATAGGTTATATATTATTTTATAAACAAATAATGTTAATATGTATTAAAACGGTTTTGAAATGTAATGAATAGGAGAGGTTTGAATAAACATATATATATTAGTTATCTAAATGTTACTAATGAATGTAAAATAATTTAATGTTAAAAGGGATAATGTTCATAAATTTTTTATGTGAAAAGTGTTATAATACTATAATAAATAAAATAATTTAAAACATAATAACCAATAATGCTCAATCATGCAGTAAAACAATATTGGAACATGGCCTTAGCCATGCATCCCTATAAGAATTAGGGTGTTAATTAGTAGTGAGGGTTTATGAATAACATAGAGATATTATTGCCTCTTAATAAAAGTAATTTTTTTTTTGAAATAATAGAAAATAATTAGAAAAAATATCCAAAAATAACAATGCAACAAATAATTAAATAAAAAAAATTAAATTCCAACATATTGATACATTAAATTTTATATGTAATAATAGATTCATGTTTCATGAAAACTCAAAATTAAATAAACACTAAAAATAAACACAAGGATCTAGAAATCACGTTCGCTCACCCAAAACATTCCTTATCCTATATCCCTTATCAATAATTAAAAACAGGGACCACTTCCTTATAACAAATTAAAACTATGAAATGTGCTCGAGTACCAACAATGGGCCAATACAAGTGTGACTAAAACTCAATAGGAAAAAACAAATATCATATAAAGAAAAAAATTGTCTACAAAATATTTTTTGTAGATGTATAGTGAATAATAATCAAGGAAATAATAGTAATTATTTATTTTTTAATAAACAAATTTCAATTAATCTAATGGGTTATTGGGTTCCATAGTGAATCACGACCTACCAATCCTATTTCAGACAATTTCATATATATTAACAATAAAAATAGGGTTTATACATTTAATCATTGTGTAATCAGTAAAGCATTTCAACCTAGGATACAGAGTATTATGTCAGAAAATCCTAACCAACAATGTGGAGAATCATGGCCAACATCTTTAAAAAAAGTTTCTCAAAGCATAATGTCCAGTGATCCCCATAAATAATATGGAGTATCATGAACTAACGCATTTACCATTCCATCAATAATAATTTTCCAAGATATGACAAACTTGACCATATAACATATTAAAAAACATGGGTGTACCATTTCAAACATTCATTATTCACTATTTTCTATTATACATAATAACTTTATCCACATTCCAAATTTGATCCATTTCAATGAGCATTCCCATAAAATCCATTAAGAGTTCTTTAAACCAACTAAACAACAACAAAAATACCCCTTTTCACCATTTACCATTTCTTCCATTTTTCATTTCATAAACAATTTAATTCCAAAATAATACAAAAAACCCCACATTCTATACTACTATGGTATTAAACAATTATAACTGGTTAAAACCCATAATCCTTCTAATCGATAATTTACATACAAATTTACCATTTAAAATGGATTTTCACACCCCATGGGTGATCATGGTCCTGATATCATAATCATTAATAAACCCAATGTTATCGGTGATGGGTATAACATATCATTCAAGGTCCCATTATATTTTTCTTAAAAAATATGGAAATTGTGTCACACATTGTCACAGTTTTACCTAAAAATACAAAAAAAACAACATCATGGCCATGTTAAATAGATAAAAGACCACTAAACTTATGCCCATAGAACACTATTCATTTAACCCCAACATTTTAGTAATGGTAAAACGACCACATTTAAAATACTAAATAACTCCATGGAAATAAATTTATTGTGACCTAGAAGAATGTGGGAAACAAAGTTGTGAATATTTTAGAAAATTGAAGGAAATTGACTCATATAATTTCCTAGGGATTCCAATCATAATAAAGGGAACTCTAAATGCCTTATAATTGATGTAACCACACCCCTATTAGAGGATGGAGACTTTGGAACTCACCATAGGATTCTGGGAGCAAAATGAGGAGTAAACTCAACTATAAAATATTTATTCTCTTTAAGGAATGTGTATAATTATCCACTTTTAATGAGGTTCATGGATTATGTTAATACTTTCATAAATCATGTGAAAACCATGAGACCTACATCTTTTAATTCAAGTACCAGTCACATTGTTTTCTGGGCCACCTCCAAGATTTTATAATCCATAACTAATTTTTCTGAATAAATCTTGACCAATGTATAAAATTTTCTAAGACACCTCACATGGTTATAACAACCATGATTTCCCTAATCATAGGCACAAAGTAATGTTTCACCATTAGAAATAATTGGGTGTTGTGCATTATAAGTACCATTTTCTACATTTTCATGACACAATCCACAGTGTTTCTTCTAATACATTACCTACACCTGGAAATCCTTTCAAAATACATTTAATATAATTTTAACCAAAATTAAATTATAAAATTACCTCTTCAAATAGTTTTCAAGAGGGTGTGAAGACCACAACAAAGGATGTGCAAAGTGGTGCACATGAATGTAACCCATTGGTGGAAGACATCTTAAACCAATTAAGAAATGAATTTTGTGATCTGCATCTTCCTATGCAAGCCTCCCTTGAGTAAATGACTTCAAAGGTGTCGAAGGTCTTTGGTGTTTTAGACCTACTGTCTCTTGAGAGTCCAAATGGTGTGATTGGGTAGAAATATGATGTGGAACATAAAATAAGAGATGAGGGAGGTCCCAGGACTCCCATTTGTGATTAATTTGTGAATAATGTGTACTTAGGGAATGGTATTATTGACAGTGTCTGATCAGTGATTCCTAATGAATTTAGGGAGGATAATCCAATAGGTTGTAATTAACTAGCTTCTGTAATAGGGGTGAGGCCTTGGATAGGAATATTCCTAGAAATGAGGTGGAAGGTATTTAGATGGGTTATAATTTAGAATGATTGACTAATGATGATCTGGTTCAGGAGGTTGAGGAGGATCTAGAAAGACCCTCATTGGATAAGTAGAAGGCCCCTAAGTATGATCCCACTGATGATCTTTTTGTATGTGATATATATAACGAGGTTTAGAGAGGTATATTTTCTAGCCTAATAAGAAGAAATATCATGGGGGAAACTGTAAATAGAGAATGGATTACTCATTTCTTCCACAACCAATGGAGACAAGATCAGTGAAGAAGCTTTAAGATAAATAGATAGACATCGATTCCCACTTTTCCTTAGCTAAAATATTTTAGAAGAGGAAGTACAGTGATGGGATTAATCAATAATTTAAATTATTCATTTTCTTGGAATATGATATTGTTGAATCTATTCGGATAATAAATGCAACTAAATAAGTCTAAATAATTATGGGAATGTCATTAAGGGTGGCTCTCAATGAGGATAAGTGTACTTGGATTGAAAAGCGGGGCCTACTTTTAATTAAGGGATTAAATAATAAAAATATAATCCTTGAGGAGCACATCCAGTCCAAAAACAAGATGGTGTTTGAGATAAAAGATATTTAAAGGGATAAACTATACTCTCATGTAAACACAGCCACTTTTAAACTATTTAGATAGATTAAATATGGAAGGCTGAATATGTCATTTAATTGTTCTAGTATTTCTTTTTTGTGGTAAAATTCATGGATTTTCACTTTTTCCATAATATTTTTTGATAATAATAAAAAATTATTTTTTAGTCAATGAGGAAATACATTGGGGCCACAAGAACCACCTATCAACATACCACTTCCATGCTTCCCCTTTAAATTTTCCATCTTACAGTAATAATTGGACAAATGGAATCATTTGAAAAATAAATAAATTTCCCCATGTGATCTACAATACAAATCAGATGCACCTCAAAGGATTATCCAACTTTAATATCAAAATCATCAACATAAATCACATGATATGGTTCGGGGTGATACTTATGGAGTTTTCGCTTGTGGAAAATATCATGCATAGAACTATACTCCTATGGATGATCTAATTGATACATCATTAGAACAATAACCTCTATAATCTCAAACTTCTTGATATACTTAAGCACTAGCGTACCATACATCAGAATATATTATTGTTCAAGTCTTATTGAAACACAATGAAATATGTTATCTCCCACTATAAAATAAAGAAGTTGAAAATTATGTAAATAATATGACTTATATCTACTCTTGGGTTTACCCAAACACTTCTACATCAACTCAGGAAACACCGAATTATCCTAAATGAGATCAAGCTGTAATAACACTAACTCTAAATCATTCATCCAGTACAAAGGGGATATTCATGCCCCCCCCCAGTTACTTCCTTATATAATTCCATCTAATTATTTTACAAAAATCAATTTTTTGGGGGATTTAAACAAGTGATAAGTGATTTTTATTAATACCAAAAAAAAATCTAGGACTAATTCTCTCATCAAGTCCTCCAAGATGAGTATTGTACATTATAGTTCTCCTCCATCTATGAGTGACAATCTATATAAGAAGAAAATAAAAGTACCAAGATAATTATATAATCCTGTGAAGATTTTTGAAGTAAAACAAGTATAAATATCTGAAATAATACTATTAGAAACCCCATGAATGTTTATTGTCTCCCTAACGTATAAGTTTCACAAATAACCAATGGTGAAAGTCTCGTGTATAGGTAAGGAATAGTATACGTCATTCACGAAATACATAGGTACACATATAACATCATTCAACCAAGCTTTCCTCGGTATACGGTCTCTAAAATCATTGGTAACACCATCCCACTTCCATTATGAAATGGGAATTGGAATCAAAAGATAAATAAGTCATTGATTCATAGTCTTCACCTGATAAAATGTTTTTCATCACATCACAAAACATGAAAAAAAAATTTCATTTCCAAACACATTTTTTATCTATGATAATCATAGTACATTATTTTAAAAAAATTTACATATCCTACATTATATTATGAAACTCAAGTATTACCTCCTCTTTTTCAAAATAGGCATGTATAAATGACCATTGTCCTGAATAATCGCATCACCATTGATTTTATAGATTTGAGGTAGCTCCCAACCACTTAATGATCCCCTAAACAAATGGTACTCAAGATCTTCATAATGTCACCTCGTGATTCATTTCAAAAGAGCTGGAAAAAATGATACATACATGAGTATCATCCATTCCTACTCCCCCTAAACACCTCTATGCATCACAAAGAACAACAAAATCAATATACACTCAAAAATATACACATAAACGACCTAACCCTATTTTTTATAACTCAAATCATCAACAATATATTTTCTTTTCCAACAAATATATGATAACCCATGTTTAAGAATTTTAGTTACTCAACCCATCTCTACTACCATAGATTTAAATTTGTCTAAGAAAATATATTTTTTATGATAATATGGTCAATATAATTATTATTACTCCCACATAAGAGATAATGTCTCCAATATTTTATGGACTGAAATACCATGGATAACATAAGATCATGATTTATGGTAGTCATATTTATCTAGAATGAACTATAATGATCTAAATACCATTAATTGATCTCCCTACATCCTCAATTCCTCATATCCAATTTCAGATTCACCATAATAAAGAGTTTAAACCATAATAACTTTTGTAGAAATCAGAATCAGTGTTGAGGACATACACCATATTAATTTATGTAAATAATTTTCACATTGTTCGAACCACCCAAACATTATTCATTTTCCAGTTCAGGCCTTGAATTGATGTTTCTAAGCTATAATAGTCTATAATGAACCTTTAGTAATAACCCTCTAATCATAAACCTCTTCATATATTAAAACATTTGTATTATCCTAAGAAGAATCCATGCATACCTTATTAGGGTTTAATAACACTCCTTATTCTATTATAATGTGACCTATGATGTGTACATTATCAATAATGAAATAAAACTTATACAGATTGGGTTATAATATATATTCTCTTAGTTTAATATTGATTATTTCCATATTTCTAGCATGATTTTTTTTATTATTAATGAACACTATAATTACATTTATAAAATTATAAAATTTCAAGTGGAAAATTTAGTTAATCAAGGATATAAACATAGAAAGGGTTTTACCACTCTAAATTAATTTACAATGAACTCATATATATCATACCTAATTATGAAATCGTAATTCATGTTTATAAATTTTAAAACCTAATTTGTTGATACCATGGTAAAATGCATTCTTTTATAATAGTTGATATCTCTTTATATAGTCCAAAACATCACCAATATGCCGATGTGGGTACCAGTTTCAAATATTTATCAGGTTAAACAAGTAGTAATCAAAAACTAAACACAAAATTCCTTCTTCCTCCTTTGAAAATATGACTTTTTATACCCAAGATTATTTAATTGGATGTATGAACCATTAAATAATATATGCATCCATTTAATCTCTTGGGAACAAAATATCAAGGAAAAAAATTATATCCTGTAGTGATCTACATATATTTTTTATTTTTTCCACATAATATCCCAACAATATCGATATGGAAACAAAATATAAGTGGAATATTGTGGTGTTTTCCTAAATATTTATGTTTTCAATGATTGATTGTCCATTGCCCCATATTCCCAACTATCTTCTTTAGAGTCTTATAATATGATAGGGTTCATAGGGGTTTCCTTACTTTATGTGTAAGTAAAGGGATGTAATGGTTTCTGGTTATTTCCCAAAAATGTATATCATAATATAGTGTCATAAGGGTAATGTTAGGTATTTTTTTGATGGATTGAGGTATAGTACCCAAAAAATAGGTTTTCATGGATTTGAGAAATGTACCTATTTCATATCCTATGTTTATGTGCTTAATGATGAGATAATGTGATGTATGTTGTAGAGATCACATTACATTGTTTGCCTGACACATCTGTCTTGATGGAGAGAGATGGACCAACACATGCGATGGTAGGGAAAGAGTGTAAAATGTGTGGGGAAGTTTTGTCATAGTACCATTACTTTTATATTTATGTTAAATATTAAATTATTACATGTATTGTTTTCTTTGTGATAGATCTATCGTGTTTATAAGAGAAAATTGTATACATATATAGGGGATGAGTTAATTTCATTTTTTTATTCATGGGGATTTTTTATTCTTCATTCACATTTTATAAAATATGTTTCATAGAGGATCCTATTCAGTTTACATGTTATGCTCACCAATGATGTATATGAACAATTTTTAGTCTAACAGGAGCTAGTTGGTGATGGAACTAAATATCACTAGTTTAATGAGTTGTTTTAGAGTTTTTAGGGATTTACAGTAACTTCTTATGGTTTCTCTCTTTTTAAATTTCTTTTCATTTATACCTAGCCATGTATGACATAAAATCAGGTATTGGTTTTGTTCCATTACTTATAATTAGTAATCATTATTTATTGGTTGTTCTCATCATATCACACACTTCTCAAATATGAATATTATTAATTCCTAACATTTTGTGGTCATATACAATTGGTTATAGTGTCCAACCAAAAAAATATTATATTTGGGGTTTCAAGAATCATTTTCTCTATTTCTCCATTTAAAGTCGGAGAAGGGTACATTCATATTGAGGGGGTCATCAATGTGTGGTATTAAAGGTGTTCACTATGATAATAGATGGAATTAGTGTAAGAAACTATTAAAGATGCAATGGTTGTATGTGGAATCATATCAACTAGGCATAGTAGTTTCTGTAAAAAAGGATATTGGGTATGAAATTAAATTTTAGGTGCCCCTATAATCTTATGAATGGAACTTTATGTTTACTGAACAAGTTAAGTGTATAGATATAACTTGTAGGATGGAGACCAGGGGAAAATATCAATAATAATTCAAATGTCCACTTGTTTCTGAACTAGGAAGACAAAGGGATGTTTGTTAAAAATATACAAATTAATTATCCATAAAAAATATGTGTCCTAGGTAGATATTATATAATATTTATTATTTTTTTAGAATTGATCCATATTTAAATCCTTACAAGGTTCATGTAAAATATTTTTTCAAACATGTGTCATCAAATCATTATAGTGTGGAGGATAATGATGACTACAGAAGGAGAAGGATTCGATGAGAGTTCTAGCCTCAAAATCTATATAAGTTGGTTGGTTATTTTTTGTACACTGGGATAGATTTTTAGTTGGAGGGGAACAGAAATGATTCTATTCAAATTAGGATAAAAAGATATCACTAGGTTTAATAGGTTTTGGTGATGTTATGTGGTACATCTCCATAGGGGTGCTTCCAATTCATCAGGTTTTTTGAAGAGTGTTCTATTCTATCAATGATGTTTAGAGGTCTGTTTTTAGGATGATATACTTTAATAAATTGTTAAAGTGAAATTTCATTAGGTGTTCTTTTCCCCTTGATTTTAATTTCATTGATTTTTTCATGATTTCTTGTGAGACTTTAAGATTAATTTTTATTCCCACATTCCTTTTATTTTTATCCCAATTCAGTGATTGGATAGAACTATTGTCATTATTTAATTTCTATCTATTTTTAATGAGTGTTTGGAACCCCCTTTATTAACTCAATTTAAACCCACCTATTAAACCCATGATCCATGAATACTTATAACACGTTAATAATTACAATCAAACCCACTACATTTTTCCTTCAAATATAGTTTCATTCCTCATTCCTGGTGTGGGTATTGAAACATGGTTTGGGGAATTTTTTTCCACGAACACGTTTGTTTCATTCTCTATCTTTCTCCTTGGGCTCGGTGATGTGACGATATAGTCTAAATGTAGTGTTTTTTATCATCACATGAATCCAATACTCTTATCTCAGTCCGGGTTTAGTTTATATTCTCAATGAGGTAAGGGGTTACTGTATGTCTTACTTTATTTTAATCAATAAAGTCTTTACTAACATAAGATAATACAATCCCTATTTTGGGGAATGTGAATACTGTATGTTTTTCATTAATTTATTCTCCCCTGAGTAATAGATGATTTTTATAAATATTTTGAATTATGTTATTTTATGTTATGAATTATACATGTATCATTGTTTATGATGCTATTATATTCTAGTGTTCGTAAATTCCCAAAAGGTAATACTATCATTATAATAATGTTTGTTATGGTCTTGAGCATATTAAAAAAGGAAACACCTCACCTGTCATGATTTTTTTTAACAAGTTTATTTTAAAATATTATGGGTTTGTAAATTCCTCCCAAATTAGTCAATATCATGATAAAAATGGATGGTGTGTTGTGATTTGGGTACTTTCCACAACTCTATTGATGTCAGACTAGGTGATTCTTTAGATTATGTAATGTCAAGTTGTTTTAATTCTAAATTTATTAAATTGGTGGCCTGAACCTGTAGTAATTAGTAACTGAGACATTTTTTCCTTTTTATTTATTTTGTTCCTGGGTCAATTTGTGATAAATAATGATTTTTCAATAAGATAAAAAAAATATTGATAATGTATTTTATTCCATAATATTTTTTTTGGAAATTCATATTAAATATTTAATTTGGTTTTCTATTTCTGAATTAATGTTTATAAACATTGACCTGGAATTGGTCATGGTATATATCTATTTGTTGAATAAAACTAATTTGATAATGGGGTAGGATAAACTTAATTCTAATAATCATTTTATATTTCGGACAATTATCAAACATATTAATAATTAACATAATTATGTTTCTAATTTTATAGTTGTTCGATAATCTAAATATTATATTTCCTAAAGTATTAAATTGGTGAAAATATATTAAAAAAAAATTTGAAATTTTTTTGAAATGTTTTTCTAATATTATAGTGATAAATCCCAGGATATAATAAAGGATAAAAATTGGGGGTTTTCACTTAATAGTTTTTTTTACTACTGGTTTTTAACCGCCTGTTTATTTGTGAAATGTTTATATCATCGTGGTTTTGAATTTAAATTGATTTATAATTAAATTTTATGATATATATATATATCATGTAAGGAATAATTTGAGAGGAATATGTATTATTGGAACTATTTAACCGTCAATAATTATTGTGTTCTAGTAGTATCATATCAAATGTTGTTATTAATTAAATATTTAGACATACTAGTTTACTTATATCATGATAATTCAAGAATGATAATTTCATAATATTACTATGTAAATATTTTTATTTAATGAATGAAAATAAATTATATATAGACATCCATTTAATGGAATTCCTTAGAGATGTTTTTGAACTACTGAATATCATTGTATTTACTCTTGTATGGCGTTCTATTATTTCAATTTAAATCTATATAAAGCTTTTTCTCTAATTGGGTTTCCATATGGATTATTATTTTTTGGTAATATTTTTTTAATTGATATATATTTACTTTATGGGTATGGAATGGAAATATGTATGTCCTTTTTCATGTTATGTGTCCTTAATTTGAAGTAAGAGTCATTGATGCGTGCTCAATATCCCAGCTTTGTTTAATACATGATTTTTTTGGGATGAGGTATATAATATCTTGTATATTTACGATTTGTATTCTCATAATTAATTTAATTTTTTATTCAAGGTTTTTTATTCTATTTTATAGGAATATCACCAATGGTATTATTTTGAGACTATTTTAAAGATATTGTGCAGTTATGTCCATATTCCTCGAGTGTGTCAGATGTGTTTCATCTATGGGGATATCCTTGAGAGGTATCTTAGTGCTTGTTTTTTATATAAACAATTTCATTCATATTGTACTAATTTAAATTCTTAAGGATATGAATTATTTGATTGGTTTTTAGTGTTATGGCTTAGACACTTCAATCCAATTTTGTTTTGTGTTTTTGAAACCTGAGGTTCATAAAGGAATATTAGAGTATAGTATGTGGAGTATAGTTGATTGATTATAGTTCCAAAATAAATTTATTTTTTCATTTAATTTTCATACAATGATAATGTAGTTCATGGGAAAAAATCTTTTTCATGGCCTGAATAAGGGTATTTCTTAAGCAGTGATTTATGGCTTGAACCATAAAATCCTAATGGGAGAGGAAGATGGGTCATGACTTGTGAATAAGTCACTGAAAAATTCATGGTTTGAATATATAGATCGTGATAGGAATTGATATATGTTTTATAGTACACGGGTGATTCAATTTCAGATGGGTCTTAAAAACGAAACACCCATGACTTGAATGATCCCTTAAAATCATGTACATGCATCTCCCAGAATGGTTATAAGTTATATTACACCATCAAACACTCTCTACTTCACCTGAATTCTCCCTAACCCTAGGAATCCAGAGGTTCTCTTTCAAAATGTATCAATATATTTTTTTAGTATCGACTCCCAAACTTCCCATTATTTTATATATAATGATTAGATGTGATGTTTACACACTTCTCTATTAGTTATTCTCTATTCTGTTTTGTTTCCACTTTTTCTACTATTCCATTCTATATTTAGTTTTTAATTCACTTTTATTATGTTGTATATCATTAAATGATTAAAGTATCTTTATTTGTTTATATTTTATGGAACTTTGGCTACCCAAGTATGATTTAAATTGAATTTGGAAATTTGGAACATTGGGTTACCTTATTTCTCAAACCATATTGAGGTCTTTGTGTTTAGGTAGGGGATATATGACATCTCGTTATTTTTTCCAAGATTGAACTAATCATGAATTATATGCATTTTTTCTTGGATGTGTTTAACCTTATGAAAATAAAAATATCAAAATATATTGGGAGGTTAATGAACAACATAAAAGTATAGAACGTATTAGAAGAGTTATTCTGTCATACTACTGGTTAATTAAATTAATTGGATAATATTCATAATGTGGGATTTATATAAAATTCTCAGATAAAACCATCACATGAAATAAACAAGAAAAATTATTATTATATAATCTCTGTATAAATATCATAAGAAAACCAATTATCACATGTTAATTATAATAAATTTTCATATTTTGTGATAATTAAAATATAAGTTGGGAAATTCTGATTGAATGTTTTTTATTTGAACATAGTTTTAAATAGATATTGTATGATCATCATGGATGTAATCTTTTGTAATTGATTATAATATTTTAATGATTGATAAATTTAAACAACATAAAATTAATGATATTATTAATTAAATTATAGAGTCATAAGCATACTCCATATTTCTAATCATGGAACATTTTAAACTAGGAAATAATTATCAAATAATATTATATTTATTTTAGGAATAATTAATATTTATAGATTTTGATAAACATGGAAAAAATAAAAATAATAAACTGGATAGTTCTAGATGGAATTGAAATAGATTTTAGTTAACGAATGATTTATTGGGGTTGAGTAAAACCATATTTAATTGTGAGAGGCCATAATTCCTTGCTTTTATTATCATATAATACATCAAATTTATGTATTTACAAATACATCAAATAATTATTTATACTATATGGATTTAGTTCCTTTTGGTTATTTACTGGAAAAAAAATTTGGATTGTAACATTTGATGAGAAATGGATGGATTCCTAGAGATTGATTAATAGAATGGGTTCCGGTTATGATGGTGGGGGTGGTACGAGGTTCCGATTATGATATGGATAGGTAATGGGGTGTTGGATATAAATATTTTATGACCGATATTCTAGATGTGATGTTATATGAAAAAAATATGGGAATTAGGCTGGTCGGGATGAGTTTTTATATTGTATTTCTTATTAATTCCAAATTATTGATGAGTTATTTTTTGATGTACAATGAATAATGGTTTATTATATGAAAGACTTCCAATAATGGGATCATATTTGATGTTATACTCTATGAGAGACTATTTTATGTAGTAACATAGGCCGAGTCTAAGAACACATGTATGATTATGAATTATTAAAAGAATTAATTATAGAGTTGGTATTGTTCTTGGTTCATACTTATGGAAATGACAAACATGAGAATATAGGAAAATAATAAATAGTACCATTCACAATTAACTTAGAATAATAAAATGATAATATGTAAAAAAAATGAGAAATATAAATTTTTGGTGAATGAATAAATATTTTTTTATTTTACTCTTTTATGATTATTTAATATTTAGACCTTAGTAATGTAACATTCGGTTAAATTTTAATGATTTTTGAAAAATATTCTATGGCATGGTATTTTCCATTAGTTTGGTTGTGATATATATATATATATATTATTATTTCTTATGATACCCTACCAGTGTTGATAAGGAAATTGGCACATAGTGGAACCTACATTTTTTTCCCAACATCTATATTAGCAAGGATGGATGGTTAACTACCCCATATCCCCAACTCTCATAATTAGTTTTAATATTATATGAAAATATGAATAGGGGTTACCATCTAATATATGTATATAGATAGATATAATGGATTAATGATATTTCTCACACATAACATTTGATATAGTATTCCAAGGACTATTGTAGGTGTTCAATATATGGAATATGATGAATTGAGGTAAAGTACATGACAATCATGTTGTGTTGGATTTTAAATGAACTAATTAGTTATTATCTATAGATGAGGATTTTTATGATGATATTATGTGTTTCTTGACATGAATTTCACTGTATACAGTTGGCATTGAAGCATGTCTTTTATTAAAAAGAATTGGGTTTGGGTGTGAAACATTGGGGAGATAGTAGAAATCATTAGGAAAGTTTTAGTGGGTTGATGCACGCCTGTCGTAGGGCATGGAAAAACAATTATTTCCTATGTTAAAATTTAGTAATGTGGTTGACCTAGGATGTCTTCTGAAGAGGAGTTCACAAAAAAACAGGTTGCCACTTTAAAAAGGGGATAAAAATGTTGTGTTTTTGAAATAAAATTTGAAATTAAAATGATTGAAAAACTATGATATTAAAAAAGTGATTAGTTCGAGGTCATTTTTTTAATTATAATGCTATCCTTGTTCAATTTAATTCAAATCCCTTATTCTTTTTTGATTAAATTGAGTTTCCACAATCGTTTCCTCTAACATCCTTGGTGAAATTATGATGGTGAGAGAAAACCTTACCAGGATCTCGGTTTGGTAAACTCTGCTTCCATGTGTAAAATAGTTTTATTGAATATACTTAATTGAAATGGACAATACTCCATCGGGTTTTTTATCCCAAACAATCAAGAACATTCACTACACCTTTTACACATACTGACGATCAACGAGTACTTCACCACTAATCCTTGGTCTATTCCATGGAATATAAACCAGAAATCAGTGGAGGGAGATTATGATTATTTTACAAAGGAAAAAATCAATAACAGAATTAATATTCGATAATGATCACACTTGATAATAAAATCCTCTGTAAGAAATTGAAAATAACTTTGAAGAAGAAATAAATTTATTCAATTGCGTCCAAAAACTCAAGCATTTCAATCTAGAAAACCAACCCTTCCCCAATCATTCCAAATGTTAACCCCACCATGGTAAGGGTAATCGAGATAAATGGTGAAGAAGAAGGCATTAAAAACTATGAAAAATAAAATAAATAAAAGAGAAAGATGAGAAGTTATTCTCCTTGGTGTCCCAGGAGGAATGAGATAAGAATGTGATGCTTTGAGAGGGTGGAGCTCTCCTCCTATTATAGACAAAATATGTCCCCCGGATGTTGACGCATTGTAGCCACAATAAATTACATCTTCACGCGTTGACCCCTTATTTATTGTTGTTAATAATTTCCTTGGCCGTGTCCCCTCAAAATCTCGGTGGATTTGGACATGTATTCCGAGTGTTATGGCAGTTTTAATCTATGAATTTATTCTATCCAGTCAGACTCTCCAAAACGCAATCCTCTGGATTAGTGTGATTTAATGACCCCATAAACGACCAATTAACGCAGTTCATCCTTCATAAAATATTCTACAATACTCCTTGCGCATCCACCCACTGAATGTCACAACATTTGGTCCCACCATGTATGTGTTATAGAGCCCACACAAAAACTAGGCAGAAGTGCAAACAGTTTTCTTGAGCCAACTTGTGTGCTTCTTTGGAGCTATCATATGGACGATTCAGCTTTTAGTATAAAATAGAAAATGAATCCCTGAATGTTTAGAATCAGGAAAAGGAAGAATCATTCAATTTGGATTAGTTTATTTAATGTTATGTCCAAACTACAGAAATAATTTAAAACTGTTAAAAATCCAAAATGGCCCATTTTTACTATTCATCTCAAAATAAGACCAATATCATACAAATGAAACAATTCATCTTAAAGGAACACTTTTGTGGGTTTAAAATAGTGATATTGAATATAAATTTATAGAAAATAGTTTCCCTATCAATTCCCCCACACTTAGCACTTGGACTCCTGGATAAGAAAAAGTCAAATCAAATCAAATCCAAAACACATATTAATGAGATCTACCAAATAAATTTCAAGAAACAAAATGATATCATGCCTCATCCAAAAAAATTATTTCAAGTTCTTCATTTTAGATTTTAATATATTTCCACTTCATTTCTTATCCCATTCACACAAAACACCTACCTCATATGAATTTTCTCTCATCTCACAAATGTAAATGTTGAACAAGGCTTTTCTCATCCAAACTCACACAAGAGTCACCATTGGCATGAAAAATTCCTATTTCTCCACCTGATGAGAGTCAAGGACATGTGTTTCTAATGAGGACTATTTAGGGTTGTTCTGTGTCTTCCAGTTGGTAGGATTTAGATTGTAAAAATTCTGAGGCTGAAAAAGGAGGGCTTGATAATTATTGAAGCAAAATTGCAAGATTATAATTTTCACTCAAATTTGGTCTCCTTATCATCCCCTTTGTAGAAACTCAACTTCATCATCATTCAATTAGCTGTGGATTTAAGCAGAAAAAATTACAATCTTTTCAAAAATTATTTTTCTTGAAACCTCTAGATAGGCACAACATTCTTTTTTTACATCGGAAGCTCCAGAAAAGTACAACTTCTCTTATCATGAAAGATCCAGAAAGGCACAAATTTTAACAAAATGAAATATTTACTAGGAACATCATCTTTTCAACATTTCACATTCCACCAAAAGTATCACCAAATGAAGTTGTACAACACAAGAAATCTTCCCTCACACTTAAGTTCAACAAGATCATGCAATTTCACTTCAAGAGAATGTAGGATATGGAAAATTGGTTTGTAATGTGGCTAACCTAACTAGAAATTCATGGCTACTAGGGGCTACAATAAAGTATAAATGTAATGGGGGGGACATAATAAAAAGTATTATTTTGAAAATGGGTCATCAAATCAAATAAATTCCTCAATAATTTAAAACACACGTACCCCAAACCCTCGTGTTTTGAAAGGAATAAATAAAATTCTGGTTAAAGAAAACATGTTCTGGTTCTCACATGAAATGAGGTGAATGAAAATAATATGACAAAAATGGTTCAGAAGCCTCACAGGAAAGTGATTTCAATCATATTTACAGTGAAATATGGCATGGGTTTCAAAAATCAGTGTACCTTTCATGAAATTCAAAAATATTTGATCTTGAAACAAATGTTGTTTTAGCATTCATTTAAGCACAGTTTCATGAAATAGATTGGTTCACTAATTGAAATGGGTTTCAAAAAGGGTATTGATAATCATCTAAGCTTAAAATTTCAGATACACACCAAAAATTGAAAAATAAACACCAAAAATTTGAAAACACACAATTTTTTTATTTATGTTCTGAAAACAAACATCATCTGAAAATACTATACTACAATGGTTCCCTCCCCCACACTTATGTGATGTAGTGTCCTCAATGCATTCAGGTGGATTGAACATGTAATAAAGCATTCAAATGAATCACAATATCAAGAAAGTGTGAAGGATAGGTACAACCTAATGGCTCTTATTCATAGATAGGTTGCAGTAGTGGGATCTCCTCCACTATCTCTGATGGCAGGGTCCCAAGGAATTTCTTCAACCTATGCCCATTCACAGTGAATGGATCCTGCTATCCATCTTTCGCAATATGCACAACAGTAAAAAGATATACATGAGTAACTATAAATGGACCTTCCCATCTAGAACAAAGTTTACCTGGAATCAGCTTGAGTCGGGAATTTAATAGCAACACTTTATCTCTAGGATTGAATTCTTTCGGTTGTATTAGCTTTTCATGATCCACTCTTGTTCTTTCTTTGTAAATCATGGAATTTTTAAATGCTTCATTTCTAAATTCCTCCAGCTCATGTAATTGCAACCATCTATCTTTCCCAGCACTTCAAAGATCCAAATACATCTTCCTCACAACCCAATACACCTAATGCTCAAGTTCCAAAGGTAGGTGACAACTTTTCCAATAAATCATCCTATAAGGACTCATTCCAATAGGGGTCTTGTAGGTTATCCTATAATCCCATAAAGTATCTTCTAATATTTGGCTCCAATACTTCCTGTTTGGATTAACAGTATTTTCTAAAATTCATTTGATTTCTTTGTTGGAATCTTCATCTTGCCCATTAGTCTGTGGATGATATAAAGTTGATGTTTTATGATGCACGCCATACTTCTTCCACAAAGTCTCCATTATCCAATTGCATAAGTGAGTCCCTTGATCACTGATGATTGCTATGGGCACTCCAAACCTACAAAATATGTTAGACCTGACAAAATCACAAACAAATTTATCATCGTCAGTCTTTGTGGCTTTTGTTTCCACCCATTTGGAATCATAGTCAACTGCAAGCAAGATATAAGAATTTCCAAATGACATCGGGAAAGGTCCCATAAAATCTATTGCCCAAACATCAAAAATATCACAAAAATTCAGTGGATTTTGGTTCATTTCTTGTCTCTTTGAAATATTTCTTGAAAACTGACATTTTTCACATATTTTGAAAAATTCAAGAGAATATTTAAAAATGGTGGGCCAATAAATTCCAGATTTTAAAAACTTCCTTACTGTACTTTGAGGTCCAATGTGTCCTCCACAAGCTAAAGTCAAACAAAAATCAAAGACAGATTTAACTTCACTTTCAGGTAAACATATACTTATTACATTATCATTGAAAATCCTCCAAAGGAATGGATCATCCCAAATGAAATATCTATTTTCAGCTTTTAGTTTTTGAATTTGGTGACAATTGAAATGAGAGGGACCTAATATATTACCCAAAAAAATCATTATGTGAACATACCAGGGCACTTCTCCTTCAATCAAGTACAACTGCTCTTCTGGAATTTGATCATTCAGTGGGTCTCTTTCTGGAACATCAATTTCAGAAGTGTTTGGCAGTCTACTTAAGTGATCAGACACTTGGTTCTCAGATCCCTTATTATCATTGATTTCTATATTGAACTTCTGCAGTAGGATCATCTATCTCACTAACCTTGGATTAGCATCAACATTCTTCATCAAGTACAACAAATCTGCATGATTAAAAAACCCAGTGATTTTAGTTCCAAGAAGATATGATCTAAATCTTACTAAATAAAAAACAACTGCAAAGAACACTTTTTCTGTGGTTGTGTATTTGAATTGGTCCACATCAAAAGTTCATGAGGCATATGAAATGATTTGTGGTCTTCCCTCAATTCACTGAGAAAGTACTTCTCGAAGAGCTAGGTTGGAGGCATCACAAATTAGATCACATATGTCTTCCTAATTTAGAGGTTGCATCACGGGTTGTGAAATCAATCTATTCCTCAACTCATCAAAGGAGTCCCTACATGCACCATTGAAATCAAAATCAGCATATTTCAAAAGAAATCTAGAGAGAGGGAGAGAAATCTTACTGAAATCTTTGATAAACCTCCTATAGATTCCTGCATGTCTTAAAAATGATCTAACATGTTTCACAAAAGTAGGGTAAGGCAATGAATTTATGACTTCATTTGTTGATTTATCCACTTCAATTGCATTTTGGGAAATTACATGACAAAGTACAATTCTTCTTTGAACCATGAAATAACACTTTTCAAAATTTAAAACAAGTTTTTTTAATGCAGGTTTTCAAAAAAATTTCCATATTTTTCAAACAACGATCAAAATAATCTCCAAAAACTATGAAATCATCAAAGAAAACATCCATGAATTTTTCAATGTGATCAGAAAATATACTCACAATGCACCTCTGAAATGTACCTGGAGCATTTCATAATCCAAATGGAATTTTGTTATATGAAAATGTACCAAAAGGGAATGTAAATTTCGTATTCTCTTGATCCTCGGAAGAAATGGGTACCAGAAAGTAACCTAAAAATCCATCCAAAAAGCAATAATGAGTTCTCCCTACCAATCTTTCTAACATCTGTTCAATGAAGGGGATGGGGAAATGATCTTTTTGAGTGATCTGGTTCAATTTCCTAAAATCAATGCACACTCTCCAGCTGTTTTGAATTCACATAAGGATTAACTCATTCTTTTAATTCCTCACAGTGGTCAGGCCAATTTTTTTGGAATGACATGAATAAGGCTGACCAACGACGAATCTGAAATGGGATAGATGATCCCAGCTTCCAAAGGTTTATCAATCCTCTTCTTCACAGCTTCGATCAAGGTGGGATTCGGTCTCCTTTGGGGCTGTCTAACAGGTTCAGAATCAACCTCAAGAAAAATTCTATTTGAGGATATTTTTGGATTTATTCCTTGGATATCACCTAAGCTCCATCCTATTTCCCGGACATTTTCTCTCAAAATCCCAAACAATGATTTTTCTTGGAATTTAAGGAGTTTATTAGAAAATATCACTGGTAGTTTTTCTCCCTACCTATGGTATACATATTGCAATTTAGTGGGGGAGAGGTTTGAGTTCTAGATTAGGGTGATTGCTCAAGGGATGAGACTAAATTGATGTTTCCCACATCCAAATTTTTCTCCTCCTCTTCCTCCCACATAATGTCAGAATCTCCAAAATCTTCAGCATTAACATGTTCAATGATATTGCCAAGGGAATAAGTATCACCTAAGTCTATGAATTCATAGATCATACCTAATTCTTCAATTGGTTCTGCACCAACTTCATGGGAGAGTAAATAGAGGGAGTGATCATCTGATGGGTGCCTCATGGTTTCAAAAATATTGAAGTGAACTGTGCTCTCTCCGAACTCCATGGTCAGTGTACCTTCATGCACTTTGATGATCGTCCTTGTTGTTTTCAGGAATGGTCTCCCTAGGATGATGGGATGTTGGGCTGGTTCTTGGTCTTCCTCCATGGAAAGGACATAAAAGTCTGCTGGAAAGGTTAATCCTCTCACTCTTACAAGTACATCATCAATGACTCCAATTGGGAAAACGGTGCATCTATTTTCTTATTGTACCACCACCTGAGTTGGTTTTAGTTCTCTGATCTGCAAAGATGAAAACACTGAGTGAGGCATCACATTTATCTAAGCTCCAAGATCACATAATGCATCAGTAAAATTTAATGAACCGATAGTGCATGGAATAGAGAATGTCCCTGGATCTTGACATTTTTGCACTATTTATGGTGTGATCAATGATGAGATGCTTCTTCTTAAGTTGATTCATTCATTTCCATCCATCCTCCTTTTTTAGTACACAAATCCTTTGGAAATTTTGAATATTTAGGGATTTGTCTGATTGCATCTAATAGTGGGATGTTAATCTCTACTTTTTGGAATATTTCTTGAATTTCCCATTGAATTTGTTCTTCTTCACCCTTCTTTGAATCAACCAATACTGTTGGGAATGGTGTTGGGATATCATTTTTCTCCCTTTGTTGTTTTTGAAGATGTTTTTCTGTTCTTTCTTTATGAAACCTTGTTCTTTATCCTTTTTTGTGGACTCCATCTTTTAGTTGTACAAGTAAAGCTTCAGAAGATTCCCTAGAATCATCATCCTCATTTTTTTCTGGTGGTGGGAGCTCCTTCCCGCTTTAGGTTGTGATGCACTAACATTCTCCTTTGGATTGAGAATTGTCTGTGAGGGAATTTTACCATTTTTCTTAGTGAGAGCATCCATAATTCTTGTAAATTGATCAGCTAAATTGTCCATTTTATCTTCTAATTCTGCAACTCTTGTCTTCAGTTGTTGATCTTCATTTTTCAATGCACTTGTGGAAGGCTGCTCATAATTCTTCTGGTGGAAGGGTGTTGGTTGGAAAGTTTGTTGTTGTTGGGAGGGCTTCTTATATGGTTGTTGGAATGCTATCAGGTTCAAATATTTCTACTGAAAAGGAGCTCTAGCTTAGTTCTGTTGAAACCCATACCCTGATTGGGCTTGTAGTTGGTATTGACTTTGTTGATAGGCTGCAGCACACCTTTCTGTCCCCTGAACTTCTGGACATTGATTAGTGTAATGAGAATTAGAAGAGCATAAACCACATACCCGATTCGGCCCTTGTTGTTCCTTTACATGGTTTATAGCTATTTGTTGCACCAACCTGGTGAGTTCACCCATTTCGTTCCTAATTAAATCTAATGAATCAGATGTTCTTACCTCATGGATTCTTCTGGTGATTTTACATCTAGTGCCAAACTGCTGTGAGTTTTGTGCAATCTTTTCAATCAATCCTCTATAATCCTTTGGTGAATTGTCAATCAAGGCTCCTCCATATGATGCATATAGCATGTTCCGATCATTATCAAGAAATCCATGATAGAAGAACCCAATGAAATGGTGTTCTTCCAAATTCTGGTGTGGACAACGGGCGCATAGCATCTTGAATCATTCCCAGAACTCGTAAAGTGTTTCAGCAGTTGATTATCGAATGGTATAGATCTTTTTCTGGATAGTTGTGCTCCGGGATGCGGGTAAAAACCTTTGCATGAAGCATCTTTGAAGATATTCCCAGTCTTGGACTTCTCCTGAATGTAGACTATACAACCATTACATTGCTACTCCCTCGAGTGAGAAGGGAAATGCCCTCCACTTTACCCGTTCTTCTGCAACACCTCAGGGTCTGCAGCTGGAGCACACATTTGTAAATTCCTGAATATGCCTTTTGGGTTATTCACCTGCAAGAACATGGAAATTACGAAGAATTTGAATCAGGATAATGCGCAATTAAAAAACATTTTATAATAAAAGAATAGCTATTTGATTTCGTTGGATAGCGAATTGTGGGGAGAAAAGATCGCACAATGTTTGGTTGGGATTTCTAGCCATTAGAGGTTTAGAGTGATCACTGGATGTGTCACTTGAATATATAAGTTTAATTTTTATTCAAAATATAATTGAAGATTTTTCTTTTACAATTGGGTTATTGTTCGCTCAATTTCGGGATCAAAATCAATTAAATTGTTGTTTGAACTACGGTTCATTCAAAATAAAAAAGTAAAAAAATGTTTTTTTAAAAGGTTTTTTTAAACACAACTCCCCAAAAACGGTGCCATGTTTGACGCAAGACTTTCATATGGCGTGGAAAAACTATTGTTTCTTAAGTTAAAATATAGTAATGAGGTTGACCTAGGATGTCTCCCTAAGAGGAGTGCACAAAAAAACGGGTTGTCACTTTCAAATGAGGACAAAATGTTGTGTTTTTTAAATAATATTTGAAATTAAAATGATTGAAAAAATATGATATTAAAAAGGTTTATTAGTTCAGGGTCGGTTTCATAATTTTAATGTTATAATTTTCCAATTTAATTCACACCTTTTCTTCATTATTGATTAATGTGTGTTTCCATAATCGTTTCATCTCACTTCCTTGGTGAAATTATGATGGTGAAAGAAAACCTTACCAATATCTCAGTTTGGTCAACTCTCCTTCCATGTATAAAATAGTTGTATTGAATATACTTAATTGAAATGTAAAATACCCGGTCGGTTTTTTTATCCCAAATAATCAGGACCATTCACTATACCTTTTACACGTACTGATGATCGTCGAGTACTTCACCACTAATCCCTACTCTATTCCAACGTATATAAACCAGAAATCAGTGGATGGAGATTATGATTATTTATCAAAGAAGAAATCAATAACGGAATTTATATTCAAGAGCGATCTCACTTGATAATAAAATCTGCTATAAAAATTTGAAAACAACTTTGAATAGGAAATAAATTTATTCAGTTGCGTCCAAGAACTCAAACATTACAATGTAGAAAACCAGCCCGTCCACAATCACACCAAATGTTTACCCCACCATGGTAAGGGTAATCGAGATGAATGGGGTAGAAGAAGGAATTAAAAAACAATGAAAAAAGAAAATAAATATAGGAGAAAGGTGGGATGTTCTTCACCTTGGTGTCCCATGAGAAACAGGATGGAGAATGGGATGCTCTGAGAGGGTGGATCTCTCCTCCTTTTATAGCCAGAATGTTTTTCCCGGATGTTGACGCATTGTAGCCCCATTAAATTACATATTCACGTTTTGATCCCTTCTTGAATGTTATTCATAATTCCATTTTACGTGTCCTCTAAAAATCTCAGCGGATTTGGACATTTATTCCGATAGGTATGGCCGTTTTACTCTGATAATTTTTTTGGTCCAGTCAGACTCCCCAAAACGCAATCCTCTAGATTAGGGTGATTTAATAACCCCATAAAATGACAATGAATGCAGTTATTACTTCATAATGGATTCTCCAATAATATTTTCTCGTCCACCCACTGAATTTCAAAACATTTGTACCCACCATGTATGAGTTATGGAGCCCACACAAAAACTAGGCAGAACTGCAAACAGTTTTCTTGAGACAACTTGTGAGCTTATTTGGAGCTTTCATATGGACAATTATGCTTTTAGTCTAAAAATAGAAAATGAATCCCTAGATGTTTAGAATCTGAATAAGAATGAATTTTTTAATTTGTATTACTGTAGATAATGTTATGGCCAAACTACAGAAATAATTTAAAAATGCTAAAAATCCAAAATGCCCCATTTTTACTATTCAGATAAAAATAACACCAATATCATAAAAATGAAAACATTCATCTTAAAGGAACACTTTTGTGGGTTTAAAACAATGATATTCAATATAAATTAATTTAAAATATTTTCACTATAAAGGGTTACCTTCACTTTTATATTTATATTTGATATTATATTATTACTTTTATTAGATAATTGGTGAGAGATCGATGGTGATTATGACAGGTGAATAGTTTGCCTATATTTTTAGAAAATAGGTTTCATTTGTTCATTAATTCGGAATTAATAGTATTGTTCCACATTTTAGATGATATATTTCAAAGAAAATTAACATTATTATACATGTTGTTCTAACTCTACATATATATATACTATTTTTTGGTCATTAAGTGATAATTGGTAATTTATTTGGACATCATTTGTTAGAGAAGACTTTTTAGAGTAGTTGATACTTAATGCTTACTTATAAGGATGTATGTATTATCATTTTTCATTTCATTTATATTCAATTATGTATGAAATCACAAAACATAATTTTTTTTCTTATTTATTTATTATGAGAAAGAGTTTATTGGTGGTTTCTCTCATTGTATCTATAACATCACTAATATATATGAGGGTAATGTCTCTCATGACTTTATCCACATAACCCTAGAGATAATATCAAACAAGTGGCATATTAGAGGTGGGGTATATGCTTCTTTATCTCTATTTCTAGATTTTTTCCCTAGGATGTAGAACCCCAAGATTATATATATATTTCCATTTAAGTAAACATGAAGTATTTAATATCTTTGTTTTCATGAAACCATATTTCTAATTGAACCCATTATATTACATACCTCTATGTCCTAATGATTATATTGGTGGATATGAATGATATTTTCCACATTATTGAATATATATAGAGAAGTGTCTTCCAAAATTCAAACATATTCCTTAATTCCTATTAAATAATTAGTTAGTTGTCAATAAATTCATTCCTTGACTAAAAGACCTATTTTTAAAGTAAATTTGTTTTTCTATAGGTTATATATTATTTTATAAACAAAGTATGCTAATACCTATTAAAAAGGTTTTGAAATGTATTGAATTGGAGATTTTTGAATAAACATATATATATTAGTTATCTAAATGTTACTAATCAAGGTAAAATCATTTAATGGTAAAAGGGTTAATGTTAATAATTTTTTTAAGAGGAAGTGTTATTTTACTTTAATAAATTATATAAATTAAAACATAATGACCAATAATGCTCAATCTAGTAGTAGAACTATTTTGGAGCATCGCCTCAGCCATGCATCCCTGTAAGCCAGAGGGTATTAACTAGTAGTGATGGTTTACGAATAACATGTAGATATTATTCCCTATTAATAAAAGTAATTTTTTTATATAATATAAAATAATTAGAAAAAATATCCAAAAATAAAAATGCAACACTTAATTAAATACAAAATAATTAAATTACCAAAAACTGATACATTAAATTTTACATGTCATAATAGTTTCATGTTTCATCGAATCCCAAAAATAAATACATACTAAAAAAACCAGAAGGGTATAGAAATCACGTTATGTCACCCAAAACATTCTATCTCATATATCCCTAATCAACAATTAAAAATAGGTCCCATTTTCTTATCCCAAATTACAACTATGAAATGTGATCGAGTACCAACAATTGGCTAATACAAGTGTGACTACAACTCAATAAGAAAACACAAAATTCATATAAGGAAAAAAATAGTCTACAAAATATTTTTTGTAGATTTATAGTGAATAATAATCAAGGAAATAATTGTAATTTTTTTGAAATAAACAGATGTCAATTAATCTCTTTGGTTATTGGGTTCCATAGTGAATCCCGACCTACCAATCCTATTTCATACCATATCTTATATATGAACCCAAAAAAATAGGGTTCATACATTTATTCATGGTGTAATCTGGACATTTATTCAACCCAGGATAAAGAGTAATGTGTCTGAAAATCCCAACCAGCGATGTGGAGCATCATGCCCAGGATCCTTAAAAAGAGTATCTCGAAGCATCATGTCTAGTGATCCCCATAAATAAATTGGAGTATCATGACTGAACTAATTTACAATTACATAAACGATAATTTCCCAAGATATAACATACTTGACCATATAACATTTTAAAAAATCATGGGTGTACCTTTTCAAACATTCATTATTCACTATTTTCTATTATACTTAATAACATTATCCACATTCCAAATTTGATCCCTTTCACGAACATTTTAAAAAATCATGGGTGTACAGAGTCATTTTGATGACTTTTCACAGTGAAACAAAAAAAATTATGACATACTACTACTATTAGAATAATATAAAAATATGGGCCATCCATTTCAACCTATCATTATTAGTCATGGTCTATAATAGTCCAAAACCTAATCCTTATTTCACATTTAAACTATTTCACCATTTATTAAGGTAACACAATAATAAAATATTTTTTTATAACATTAAACATATTAAAATATACCATTTTAACCATTTAATATTTCTTCTGTGCATATTTAAATAATATATTTAATTCCAAAATTAGCTAAACAGTCCCATATTCAATAATTACTACATATTAAACAACTATAACTCATATATACACATAATTCCTATATTCCCTCCTTTTTATCCCAATATTCCATTTTCAATGGATTTACACACCTAATGGGTGGTCATATGCTGAATCTCATAATCATCAATGAATCACAAGGGATCTATGATGGGTGTCACATATCTTTAAACATCAAAAACTATTATTCTTAAATAAGTAAGAAATTTTGCATAACAATGGTACAATATCACAAAAAAATACACAAGAACAACATCATGATTATGGGAAATATCTTGTTGACCACATAATTTATTCTCATAGAAATATATTCATATAATAATAGACTTTGATTAAATATAACCTAGTCAAATCCATAAAATCCTATAACTCCCTATAAATAGGGATTAGAACACATTGATGAAGAGTAAAAAATAAGATGTTAACGTTTAATATAATATAAGGAACACTATCATTGACTTACCATTGAACGAATCATGAAACCTCCTATATAAAAGAAAATAATTTGAATCATAGTTTCTTATGCAACCAAAATGGTTTCAAAACCTTTATTCCATGTGAAGGGATCAAAAAGAATTTCACATTGTTTTATGCCACCTCACAAGGTTTTAATAATGATTCTTCCCCATTAATGGGTTCATGTGTTCATGGTTCCTAATAATAAATAATTGAAAAAAAACAAGCATTATTCCTTGTATGTTCAATTTTCCCCCTTTTTCAAGTCTCAAACCCCTTTTATTCTCCCAATATATTTCCTATTCTTGAGAATCAATACACAATCAATATAAAATGTGTTAAAAAAATAAAAATGGAATTATACCTCATCAAAGGGATAAGATATAACAAAAATCATAATTGATTAATGGTTATAAAGAAATTAATACATTGTATAATCAATGAAATATTTTTACATTCACTTGATGATTCTTATTATCAATAAAAAGAAAACAAATTCATTTCCATGTTAAAATTTTCATTTTTTTAAAATAGATTTTAATTTTGTTATGTGCATTTATTTTAAAATTATTTTCTAGAATTTATAGGAATTGTATTATAATAAATTGAATCTATATTTGGTATCATCAATAAAAAAATGTAATTAGACCACATTCATTTATTTCATTATAAAAAAGTAAAAATAATAAAATGAAATTATCATGGTTATGGATAAATTGGGTTTACCTCTGGGATAAACCAAGAGATAAGGATATTAATACAAATAAAACATGTCTAATTCATATTGGTTGATGTTATTTAGACAATATATTATCTTACCTTTAAATCCTTATCAACTATGAACGATTTTATTGTGTTAGATAATAATATTTTTTATAATTTTTAAAATTCAAGAGTGTCCACTCCCTCAAATATAAAATCAGATTATCTAGCCCCTCTTATACACAAATAATGTTCTTAAATATCTCAAAGAAATAATAATGGAAATAATTTTATAATATCCCTCCCCATGTCCTAGATTTACTTTTTTATCATAATACCATTTTTTCAAGGCTAATGATTTATCGAAATCTAGGATTATCAATGAAGTGGTGTAACTCTTAATGGAGTACATTCTATTTTATTTATTCTTATAAATCCTTAAAATATATGGTATAAATTATAAAATTCATAATCAAATATCTTAAATATACATAATTTTATTTATATTTATGGTATGACCATTTCCAACCTCATTTCCCTCAAATGGGAAATGTTAGTATCACTCATGAGTATGTGAGGACTAATACCTCCACATAGCTATATGTTTAATTTTCCGTCACTACCACCAAATTAATGGATAAAATTTATTAATTAAAATTTAAATATGATATAAATTTGTTCATTTTTGTTTTATAATGATAATAAATTATTTATCTTTATTAAATATTTTACTAGAATATGAAAACAGTGTTCATGAAAACGTACATACTAAAGTTTCCATGATTGGTGTAAATAATATTTCTATGTCAACTTTTTCATGGCAATTTTAAATATATCAATTATTAATATATATGATTTTTTTATGATTATTAACATTATGGTGTTTTTAAAACCCTGATAAAAGTTCATCAGCTAGAACTACGTGATCGAAAAATACCTAAAATTTGAAACATATCTCACCTGAAACATTAATTTGAATATAGAATTATTAGTAAATAGGAAATAAGTTATTATAAGTTTGAAAATTACTCTCATAAGTATTAATATATTTCCACATCCTTAAACATTATATAATATCGACTTTTAGTCAAGAAATTACTTTCGTTCACGTTGAGAATCTTTTTATGTTAATAGTTTTATAGAACCATACCATAACTCATACATAAAAAAACAATAAATACACATTGTACACTTATGTTTTGAATTTATTTTTCCCATAATATAAAACTTTTAAAATAATCCATGATATTATTTATGAAAAATATTCACTACATTCAACAAGAAATATTGTAATCACTTACTCAATCATATATCCACTTAATTTTTTTTTAAATGGAATGCGTACAAAACGAATAATAAGGGATAAAAAATAAGTAATCTATTATTAAAATGATAAACATTAAAACACTTGAAACCCCATTACATGTCAACAAAAAAAATTACCTAAAAAATATATAATTCCATTAAAAATATGAATTATTTTACATTGGGAAAAAATTGATTTACATGAAAAATGGATATAAAGAATTCAATATTCATGTATGTACCATGGTAAATCATCAGATATAACCCTTATATAATGATTATAGAACCATTAAAAATTATAATAACTAAAAATCAACATCAAATATAATTTTCCAGATAATATAATCACTATCCATTTCATTGCAGTGATATCCAGGGGAACCCCACATTTAATCTATAAAGGGATTAACATGTGATATCTTAGTGAACTCCTCACATATAATATCATACAAAAACAACATATATAAAACATTTCATTATTTTAAAACCTATTTTAAACTAATACATAAATAACTTTCAAATATTAAAATACCATTTTCATTAAAAATCCCATTTTCAATACAAAATTCTATTTTCTTGTGAAAAATCTATTTTCGATAACAAAATATGTAAAAAAATTGGAATGATTTTTTTTCATTTTATAAAATATGTAATATATTAAAGGAATATATAAATGAACTAATAATCAAGGTGGTATAAAAATTCATAGAAATCATTGTCTTTATAACACATAAAGAATTCCTTAGATAAACATTTGAAATAATATAAGAGAGAAACAAAATGAATGTTCTAAAAAATTTATTCACATTTAAAAGTATTTAAAATATAATTTTACAAACATGGACATGGAAGATAAAGGTTGTTTGATGGAAAACGTTAAATGATGATTATTTTCAAAGAAAATCCTTTTATCACTTTAGAAACACTAGAATTGTAAATCCCATTTAAGAATCAAATAAAAAATTTAAATATAATGTAAATAGATTAATTATTTATATATAAAGTAAAATTTTTTGTATATAAACATTAAAAAACAAAAAAAAAGTGCATATCATCAAGAATTTCCTCAATGACAGGAAATTAAGATATAGTACATTATCTTGAGTCTGATTCATCATCCGTGTCTTTATATTCCTAAATAATAAACATGTGTAAATTTTTTACATTATCGAGAACCTTTTCCACGTTTTTTTTTACTTTAATATCATTATTAACAGGTTATATAAAAATTTTTAATCAATAATGTTTCAGTTAGATGTTAATCTGTATTTGGAATATTTGACCAAACTAACGTTGGTTGGTCAACTAAGTTCAAAGGGGTAATTATTTAAACATCCACATATAATAATCAATATATATATATAATATTTAAATATAAATTTTACTTTTAAAAATAATCTTTAAATATGGTCATGAAAAATAATCCTACATTATGATCATGGATAGGGTAGGACATACATATGCATTAGTAACGTTCTCATTTTACATTTTCATTATAGAAAGAATGTATGTAGAATTTATATTTTAATAATACAATTAAATACTAAATACCATGATATTTAAATATATTTACATATATAAATACTTATTTTTTATTAATAGGAATCACACTATTTCAAGGAGGCAGTATTCCACATGTCTACGAATGATGTCATCTCTTTTTTAGAATGGGATAAGGTAAGAATATAGTACTATATTATATTTTAAAATAGATTCTTTTCCCATGAATATCATAAATATATAATTTATATCACATAATATTACTAAAATCTTCCAGAATCTATTCAATGTAATGTGTGAACTAATCACGTCGCTTTGAGGGGCGGTAGTCCACACATCTAAAAATGATTTTATCGTACTCCGGTAAAATGGAATGCATGAAGGTATGTGTTATATAATAATTTTAGAATAATAAATACACCATATATATATAATATCATATAAAAATGTTTGTAAATCATTATTACCATCCTTGATTTGTGGTAATGGATGAACAAATGACATCAGTTTGTGAGGTGGTAGTTCGTCGTAAGCACAATCAATGATTTGGTTTCCCATTTTATGGAAGTGTATTAATGTGTATATAATAACCACAACATATAAACATATCATCATATTTTAGATATTAAGGTTATTATATAGTCACTAAATAAAAATTATTCAAGGTTGGAGAAAAAAATAAAACAAAAGTGCCCATTGAAGAATGTGACATCCTCTCTGGGTAACTCCATTTCATTTTAACCAAAGAATATCATTCCTTTTATTTTATACCACATTTCTACGTCTAGGATGTGACACTATAAGACATTATAATATATTCATTTATGAAGAAATTTAATTTTGTTTCTTGTATTCTTTTTACATGAGGAAACTTTTATCTTACACTTCCCACAACAGTGAGTTGGTTTCCATTACATGCAAGGCCCAGTTCTACGGAACAACAATATACTAATAAAATATTATTATTTAAAATAATATACAAAGTAGGAATAAAATTAGATGCTATGAATAGTGGTAACAATATTTTAATATTTATATATTCCATATAATTTTCATCTTATAAATTTTATTTACATGATATAATAAAAGATTACATTTTTCGGATAAAATATGTATTTTTCAAAAAAATACAGTATTTCCACCATTTAATGGGAAACCCATTTTAAATCACGTTTTGACACTTTTATGATTTATATATGAAAAAAGAATTATATTCATTCGAATCGAGATATAAAAATTATTTTCATTAAAACATTGGTATTCTTCCGAAAAAATGTATATGTTAATGAATAGTAAAAAATAATGGATTTTAATTCAAAATTTCCTTCTCATATAATATTTTTATATTGTTATTTTATCATTTAATTTATGTATAAATTAATATTATATTATTATTTTTTCGTTTCTTATAATTTAGGTCATCGGAATTATTTTCAATTTAAAATTGGATATAAACACATGTCATTATTTTGATGATTTTTACTTTTAAAAAAAATTCACATATTTTCAATGATAATTATTTTTAAAATAAATACTAAAAATTCTAGGTTTTAAATCTTGAAAAATGGATTCCATATTTGTATTCATTTATTTCAAAATATGTAAATATTTTACTTTTATTTTTTGGTACAATGAATAGTAACATTAGTAAAAAAATTATTGAGGGTAAGGGTATATCTTGCAATTAAAGGAAAATATAATATTGTAAAATTAATATACCACTTGTAAAAATCTATTGGATAAATAAATTAGACTATTATAATCTAGTTTAAATAATGGAATCACTTAATGGGCCAAAGTCCCTGAAAATAACAAAAATATTATTAAAATTAATGAATGTGACAAAATATAACACTCTCATTTAAAATTTGTATATTAATTTTAATAAATGGATAACAAAGAGATAAGATAGATGGTAAATTGAATCTAAAAATATAAAATAATGACCTATATTATGATAATTTATTTATAATTTTTACAAATTACATAATTTCCATTAATAATGATATAATATTGATTTCTAAATTATATTATTAATAGAAATATCAAATTAATGAGTTTAAAAATATTAAAATAAAAATAATTTGTATTAGTAAAAGTTCTACATGAATTCTCTAGGTGATTGTGACTTTTTTCAAGTTTATTAAATTACTTGGTATGCATTTATCTTCAATTGGTATTATATTTAAAGTAAAAGAAATTAATAGTGCCATAATTGACACTATTGATATTTTAAAAAATAATATTTTATTAAAATATTTCATAATTTTCAAAATCATTAAAATTTAAAAAGATAAATCTAATAGGTATAAAATTTCATATAGTGTCCAATTATTTAATGTTTACACCATAGAAGTAGATATTTATAGCAATTTAAAATTTAGAATATTATTACAACAATTAAAAGTCAATAAGATAAATTAAGGATAAATCTAATTGATAAGGTTTAAAATAAAACCATTCCTATATAAATTTTATTGGTTGGGAGGATTTTGACCCATACACATCTTAGATTGTAAATAAATCACAATGGAGCCATTTTTTATTGAGAATTAATTTATATTCATTAAATATTTTTAGAGTCTCATAAGGTGAACCTCACCTCCTTTATAATAGGTCACCTCCCCTTCTATTTTATTCACTCCTCTGAATCCATTTGGATAAGATTAACCCATTTAAACCCTAATCAAAACGTTAATAAATTCTTCCTAGAGGTTACCCATTGGGCAGAAAGCTATCCTAATGAGTCCTTTTATAAAAATCCAAATGGGAAACATGTGGAAGATGTAGTTGTTTTACCATTTCAATTCAATTAATATTCATCGTATACTTCATCTTCCTATGTTGAATCCATGCTAAAGTAATAAATCTAGTATCATATATATTCTTAGTTGTTTTTATAATTTTTAAACACTTGTATTCTTCTTTTTATCAATCTTATGAATAACAATATAACAATGTGTGCATATGTATGGATTACCGATTCCACACTGTGGTGTAATTTTTTATTCAACACTACTTTATTTGGATGGTTATAATAATGATTATAATAAATATAACTAATTAATATAACATTATAATGATTTTATTTAATTAATATACCATCCAATTCCATGCCATTTTACCATCAATATAATGATATCGTCACTCGTGCGTACATACGACCAACCATCTCAATGATGTAGTGATATTCACTCTTCGCATTTAGAATTAAATAATGATTATAAAATATATAAGATAAGTTAAAAATAATAATTATGAAAAAAATATCGTGTAGTATATGAATCAAATTCATCCTATTCATAACGAACATTACATACACAACAAATCATGAATGATAAAATAAAACAGTTGACACCAAAAAAAATGGTAATACAAAAATATTATGATCAAATGATATAATAGGTTCATATATGATAAAATAAATTTTTATATTTTCCTTTTAAAAATTAACAACATTATTTAACCATTATACAAGATGTTAACGCACCGTTTACAAAAGCAAAGTTCGAGGTAAGGGTTAATTTGGAAATCACATTATTATCCAAGATTGTTTATGCATAAGTATTTACTAGTACATACATCTCATCAATGTCAATGTTTCATATAATGTTTTTCAAAAGGAATCTTTTTAATGTTTTATATAGGGAATATTTTACTAAAATAGGTTTTTATATGTTTTAATGATTTATTATACTAAATATTTCCCATTCAAGTTTATATTATCAAAAAATGGTTTTAAGGAATTGTTTATATGGATATGAACGTCTTAAAATGAAAATTTCATTAAAAATTTTAGAGTGGTAGGTGAGACTGTGATTCAAAAATCTATGTAAAATTTATTATACTGAAAATTATGTGGCATCGAATTTTCTCAATGTAAAAAATTATTTTTTTCTCTTAAGGAATTTAAATGATTTTTTAGATTATTTTCATTTATATAAAAATCCTTTGATGAAATTTTTACTTAATTGAGGTTGATTTAAGGTCATACAATCATCCAAATTTTATTGAATCATTTAGTACTTATTTAATTATGGATGTTCTATTTGATACCACTAATATTGTTTTCTTAAAGTATTAACATTTCTAATTCTAGATTTAATATGATTATTTTTGTTTTGTTGTACCCCTTTAATAAGAGTAGTGTATTGGACTTAGTAAGTTTTGGGGGATGCTCTAACCCCTCGATGCATCCGTAAGACTCATGAGAAGAAAAAGGACTTGATGGAATGGTTATGTATTTTCTTGGCATGAGGCCTTGATGTTATTTTTATGATGTCAGGATTATACAGTCCATCATTATTATATTAGTTATTGATATTTAATGTTTTTATTCAACAAGTAGAAAATCCACAAGAATGATTAAATTTTATATTTTTTTTATTTATTCTTTCCATATTTAGTTTAATATTATGTTTAAAAGGGTTTTATTTCAATTATATACCTTTACATAAAATTTTATTATAATTTCTGAAAGATTCTATTGTATTGTTTAACCTTATTGGGCATCTGAGATCACCCATTTTTTATGTTTTATTTTCAAATGATTCCAAGAAGTGTTTTTCGATTGATATGTAGGGTTATGCTAGTAGAATACAAGGTTTCTCAATAAAAAGCTATGATTCATATTATGTTTTGAATTATTATGAAGAATTTATGTTTGTAATTTATTTTCTAATACTATTAAACCGGTGGGTCCTTCGGGATTTGATTTTTTATAATCATTCTAATTCATTAAAATAATTCACTCGCATTAGGAAACAGGGGTCGCTGCTTTTCAGTTGGTTTCAAATGAAGTTTATCACCTACCTTAGATATAGATTTATAAATAATTGATTAGAAAACATAACACTATGATTGTCTTTGAGGATAAGTCTATGTATAGGATAACATCCTTTATATTTGGTTATGTACAACCAAGGTTAATCCAATGTAAAAACTGAATGAGGTGATTCTATCATTTGGAGATACTATAAATGATTCTTAGTGACAATATAACTATGATTAGCATTTCTCACTTTGTGGTTTGAGTATTTTTTTCAATAATTATAATCAGTAATGTTATATTGGTAATAGTTATACTGCTGAATATAAAGAATATACATAATAAAAATGAGATGAACGAAGTATTAAGGAATAATATATTGAAGCATAGCTAATGGTTTAAGACTTAATTGGATTGATTATGTTTTTTGTTCATTTTTATTAATTAACTATTACATAAATGGTTATATGGTTATAAGATTCATGAGATATATAAGGACTATAATACAATACATCTTCTTTAAGTGTTAGGAACCATAAGTGTTCTCATTGAGGATTTAAATGCGATCAAATATTTGGTATGTGATAATAAGAGCCACATTACAATTTTCGGGTAATATTATGTTAAGATTATTTTTGGAAATTTGGAGAACTGTTGGACATTAAATTTTTATGGAAGTATTTTGGTCAATTCATAAAGTTGGAATGGATTATATTGACCTTCGTGTATTATTTTAGGATGATTAATTAGGATTTATTAGATATTAAGTGAAAATATTTTTTGTTTTGGTAAAAATTTAATTGGTCAATGAAATATTCATGCATCATATGATCCATTAAAATAAAATCATGAATAAATAATCTTCTTTAATATCCATCTATAGGTTAAATAAATGATGTGAAAGTAGATTTAATGGCAACTAAATGATTACATTTATGGAATCATTAAATTTCTCTCATGTTCTCATTTGGATAGTAAAATAATCCCTCAAATCATAGAAAGATTATCTAAAAACATATTCTATACTGAAACCTAAATTTATTATTGAACCAATTTTATTTTATATATTAATATATTTAGGGCTTTGAGGCCCTTAATTTCCCATTTAATGCTCCCTTTTTTGGATTGATTACCTCAGTCACTCCCTATAAATATTTATTTTTTTCCACCATGATTGTATCTCTACCTTCCACTAATTTTATCCTATTCAAAATATTACTTTTTTGATGACCTTCACATTTCATATTCCATATTATTAAATGTATCTTTTTTTAACACTATTTCAAATTTGGGTTTTCTACAATGGTATTTTATAGTATCAACCTTTTTATTTTAATGTACAATTCGAAATTGTGAGGACGTGCTTTATAGAAGGAGGGGGGATATAGCTCCCTGAGAAACTAAAATATTTTTATTTACAAATAAATTTAATAGTTTTTTGTATTATTTTATCACAACAAATTGTTATGTTTATAATACACACAATAATGAGTTTCCATGCATTACATGCATGTCCCAGTTCTCCGAAAAAAATATATTAATAATATATTATAATTTTCTATATTATATGCAGTAGATTTTAAATTTGAGATACTGAATGGTATTATCCTCATTTATAATTTTAAATACTACATAAAATTTTCATCTTATCTTTTTTTTGACAATATATAAGAAATGGGTCCATTTTTTTTGATAGAAGAATTGTGTTTTAAAAAGTATAGTTTTGTCACCTCTGAATGGTGAACCAATTTTAAATCATGTATTGAAATTTTTATGATTTATATTTGACAAAAAAATCTTATTTGGAATTTGGAAATCAAAATTTACATTTGTTAGTTTGTTTTTAATTTGTTTGATAATGGTCATATTTAAATGAATAGTGAACGGTACTGAATTTTAATTCAAAACTGCCTTTTTATGTAATTTATTTATATTGTAATATTATTATTTTTAATTATTGTTAAATTGTAATAATATTATGGTTCTATAAATTTAAAAAAATTAGGTCATTTTAATTTTTTGAGATTAAAATTGGATATATACTCATGTTAATCTTATGATGATTTTTAATTTTAAAAACCTTGTTTTCTCATTTTCTCAACATGAATTATTTTTAAATTAATAATAGAAACATTTCTTTTTAAAATAACAAAAAATTGATTCTATATTTGGAATAATTGGGCCCAAATTATGTTAATAGGTGAATTTGTTTGGTATATTATGAATATTAAAAATAGTAATTTCTTTATTAACATTGTAAGGATAAATCAGGTAATTAATGTAAAAAATAATGTTATAAATTAGCCTTACACATATTAATATCTTATTGGATGAATAAATTATACCCAAATCATTTCTAACTCGAAATGAAATCACTTAATGGGCCCTTGTCCATTGAAATGTTATGAATATTATTATAAATAATGAATGTGGTGAAATATCACTCTAAATTTATATAAGATCATAAATTTAAATATATGAAAAAATGTGTGCTAACATTGATTACAAATAATCTCTATAAATATAGCATTATTAGATACATCATAATAATTTATTTATAATATTTAAATATTAAATAATTTCTATTAATAATTACACAATAGTGGTGGAGAAATTATTTTATTAATAGAAATATAAATTTAATGGTTTTAAAAATATTAAAAGAAATATAATTTAAATAATTAATGTGATATAATATTTTTATAGGTTACAATGTCTTATTATTAGTATATTAAATTATATTTTTCAAAGGTATCTTCAATGTGTATTTTATTTAATGTTATTGAAATGAATAGTGTCAAAATTGACAGTATTGATATGTTATATAAATAACATTTTAGCAAATTAATTATAAATAATAAAAATCATTAAAATTTACAAAGTAAATTTTTTGAGGTCTAGAATGTTCTAAACTATCCAATTACTGAAAATTTACACCACCAACGTAAATATTTATAACCATTTATTATTTCTAATATTATTACCACAACTAAAATTAAATTGATTAATTAAAGAAGCATCAAAAATATTATGCATAAAATGAAATAAAAACAAGTAAAGAATTTATTGGATGAAATTATTTCTAAAAACAATAATATTTTTATATAAATAATTCACTTTGGGGCCATTTAGAGTTGAAAATTAATTTATATTAATTTCATTTTTTGAGAGTTTCTTAAATTGAACCTCGTCGCTCATATAAAATGACACCTCTAATTCTCTTCTATTCATATCACTAAATCAATTTGGATAATAATAAAACATCCAAATTTTCCTTTAAATTACTTAAATTCATTTTTTAGTCCATAATTTTGAATTAATTCCATTCTATGGAGTCCATTGTGAAAAACAAAAGGAGATACTTGAAGAAGAGGTGATTGTTTTACCATTTCAATTCAAATTATTTTCTTATTATACTTCATAATCCTATGTTGAATCCATAATAATGTAATAAATTCAGTATTATATTCATTATAATATGTTATTATAATTATTAGACACCAATATTACTTTTTTAACCATCCTAGGAATAACAATATCACAATGCGTGTGTACGAACATCATACCATCTCCACGTCGGGGTATAATTTTTTTTAATAACTACTTCATTTTAATGTATATAATGATGAGTATAATGGATAAAAATAATTAATATAATATAATTATTATTATTTATCATTAATATGTCATCCAATTTTATATCCATTAACAATCAATGGAATGGTATCGTCATTGGTGCATTTGTACGACCTACCATCTCTACAATTCTACGAGATGAATTCTCCACATTGGCGATTCAATAGTCATTATAATATTTATATGATGAGTAAAAATAATAATTATTAACCAAATAAATTTTTTGATATGAAAACTATCATTTTATTCCAAAAAAATCATGACTTACATGACAAATACTAATGGGAAAACATGGAAGTTAACTCCGTAAACAATGGTAATACTAAAATATTATTATCAATATTGTATAGTTGGATCATATATGATATCATAAATATGAATATGGTCCTAATATAATTTAATAATATGATTTAACAATTATACATAAGATTAATGAATCCTCCTCAAAACAAAAGTGTATGTTAGGGGTTAATTTCACAATATCATTATTATCTAAGATTTTTTATGCATAAGTATTTACTGGGAAATATTTATCATAAATTTCAACATTTCATAAAAAAAATTCAAAATGATACATTTTAAGGTTTTATGTAAGGTAATAATGAACTAAAATATCATGTAAAACATTTAAATGATTTATTCGAATAAATCATTCTCATTAATGTCCATATTTTCAAAATGATTTTAAGTGTTTATTTATATATACATGAGTGTTTTAAAATGTAAGTTCCATTAAAATGATTCAAATGGGTATGGGTCACATTGATTCAAAAATATATTTAAAAATTATTATTTTATAAATTATGTCACATTTAATAATTTCAAAAAAAATTATTTTCCACTAAACAGATTTTAATTATTTTTTCAGATTGTTTTCATTTATTTCAACATCATTTGATAGATTTTATTATTATTTAAAGTTGATTTATTATGATACAGTCTTCTATATTATATTTAAGGGTTTATAAAATATTTGACTATGAATGAGATATTTTTATACCGTTCATGGTTTTTGGTTAAAGTATTAACATTTTATATACTTGTTTTAATATGGATTTATAGGTTATGTTTTACCCCATTCATAAGATAAATGCATTGGAATTTGTAAGTGATGGGTGGAGCCCACTACATCACCTCAATGTATCAGTGGGTCTCATGAGGAAAATTATTGTCTTGTAATAACTTCTTTATGGTTTGTTAATGTATGGACTTGGTACAAGGCCTTTACATTATTTCTATGATGTTAGACATTATGAATTCTCACATTATGAGATTAGTAATTGATATTTATTGTCATTATTCGAATAGTATAATTTCTATGTGTATGTTTAATTGAAATTTTTTGATTTATTATTTTCATATTAAGATTAATATTGTGTTTAAAATAATTTTACTCCAATTTTATACTTTTCCGTAAAATATTATGCTTATTTATGAAATCTTATATTGAATTGTTTATTCTTAATGAGGATCCAACCTCACCCCTTTTTTATGTTTTATTTTCCTAGGATTCCACGAAGGGTTTTAGGATTGATATGCAGGGTTAATCTAGGACAATAATTTAATTCTCAAGTATTTGACTTTATTTAATATTATGTTTTGATTTGTAATGAAATGATCACGTACATGATATATTTTCTGAGTGAGTTAATCTAATCGGTCCTTCGGGGTTCGGTTCATTGCTATCATTCCATTTTAAGAAACTATTAAAAAACCCAATGAAACTGGGGTTGGGGTGATACATAGGATGATATAAGGGTATTTGGGGGTTATTTATGGTTTTTAAGACGCAAAAGACTTAAAAGGTGTATATCATGGGGGATACTGTATTTTCTTTTATAATGGAGGAGGATTGAAATTCTTGTAATTAAAAATACATAATCACTATTTGGTGGTCTTCCTTACATAATGACTCTCAAATGTTGACCCCGTTTCAATAAAATAAGAAATATATACTATATATATCCATAAAATGGGTTTTAGATTTGTTTCTATGTCATAAGGACCCTTAAGACTAAATTTTAACAACTAAGTATACTCATTTTTTACCTTAGTAACTATTATTAATTTTAATTGATTTTCTTAATATTTTTCTTCAAAATCTAATTATACCATAATAGGACTTAAAAATTATTTTTACTCCAAATATATAATATAATTTTAAAATTTTAATTTCTAGAATTAGATGACTTTAACATAAAATTAATCCTGCTGACGGGACAAAACAATGGGTGTTTAAAGTAAACATGTTCAAAATATTGAAATGTGTTTATATAAATTTTTAATTTGAAGCTAATATCAATGATATAAATTATAATTATTGATGTATAATTAAAATAACAATACATTAAAACAAATTTAAAATATAATTTAACAATATAAATAAATATGATGAATATGCACTTCTCAATTATAATGTATTGTTTCCACTATTCATCAATATATAAAAATTCATAGAAAAATAAATTAATATCCCAATTAAAATTTTTATATTAATATTTCAAAAGTGAAGTTTATATATTCAAATAAATTTTACTGATGTTTCAAAATTATTGTTTAAAATAAAGGTGCCACTAAAAGGCAGTGAAACTGCTTTTTAAAAAAACAACTTTTATGCATAAAACTATATTTATTGTTTTCTAATGACTATAAAATATATTTTATGAATTTAAAAAAAGTTATAAATGTGTTTAAAAATAATATATTTACTCGTGTTCACACTCTCTAATATAACATCTGGGTGTTATCTTGAATATTAAATAATAATATTAATGGAATATTATTGTTATGTAAAACTCTGTCCTGGGTGAAATAAAATATTTCCAAAAACACAATGTTATGTGTCTATTATGAAAATTAACATAGACTGTGTTTTAATTTAAAATTACTGTCTAATTCATAAATATTAATATATATGAAAAATAATCATTTTATCATTACCTGGTATGTTACATCCCCCCACACATTGAGATTACATCCTCAAAATTTTATTGACTTATTAAATAAATGGGGATATTTTTACAATATAGAATGTTCATATGCTCATGTTTCTAATTAAACCATTTGGGTTTTCAAAAAATCCTATACTGGTGAATCCCCTTTTCTTCAACACTTTCTCTCTATGATCACGAACCTAAATTGGTTGTTAAACATTAGAAAATACTATTCCAACTTAACTACTTTGAGGTACAAATCATGATATAAATTTAATACATTTTTAAAAAAAATTAAAACACTAAATATGGTGTTTAATTAAAATAGAATTTTATGAAATTAAACTCTATAGTAAACTAATTAACCTTTCTCCAATATATCATACGGTCTAATGGAACATGGAATCAATTTCTAATTTTTATAAAAATTGAATCAAACTTTTCAACATAATAACATTAAGAAATACATGACCATATTACATGAAATAAATATTCTTACACTAATTATCTTCATAACATTTAATCAATCTCTGAACTATCCTTAGGTTTTGCTGAATCAATATAACCTTTTCCACTATTTCATCAAATGGTTCCATCTGTATAATGGAATGAAAATATTTATTATAATAAAACTCGACCAAATAATGATTTTAATCCCAATATACATTGTAATCTATTAAGAAAGAACATAGAATATCATCTGAGGTCTGAATCTTTTTCTTGAACTTCCCATTGGATTAAGGAATAAATTTTATACAAAAATTTTATTATAATTTCAAAGGACATCTGTATTCATTTGAAAAAAGTATATGTGATCCCATGATTATAGTCTGCTACAATGGAGATTGATACTCCATGTAAAATAATAATATCATTTAGAAATATTCTAAATATATTCCCTCAATACATCATATCAATAATAGGATGTAACTGTGTATATTTAGTTAACTGATCAACAATAACCAAAAAATCATTTTTACCTAGAGAAGTATTTTTAAATTCTACTATGAAATCAATTGATATATTCTCCCATTTATATGGTGGTATTGGAAGAGGTTTAAACATTCCATTTGAGAAATGTTGTTCTTGTTATACGTACGGTCAAGTAAAAAACATCATGGTTAATTCAAAAAAATGTTTCTCTTCATTCCATCCCACCAGTAATACTCCTGGAGGTAGATTTACATCAATTTTACTCACTGATGAATAGAAAATAGATAAATATGATCTTATTTAAACAACTATTTCTTCAACTTCGTATCACAAGGAACACATAACCTATTTTCATATCATAAAACACCTTATTCTTAAATATTAATATCAATAAACATACCATTCATAATTGATTATTTTGTTTCATGCAAATAATGATCAAACTTTTGAGATATGATAATTCTTTTCCATAATGTTGAATCCACTAAGACCAAAATTAAAATAATTTAGTTCCTTTCGTCTATTGAATCTAGGCCAAAAATCATCAAATAATTAACCAATGGGTCATGTTCCAAACAAAATAAGGTTAATGTAGCATTTTTTAGACTCAAATCATCAGACACCTTTTTATTCTATTGATGGATGGTGATGAATCATACAATATTAATCCTTGATTGTTTCCAACCATCATATCTTTCTCATGTTAAATTATTTTTGACAAAATATATACTTCAAATTTTTCTGATGACTATATATTTCATAATTTACTCCATATAATTAATGCCTCCTAATTTTTAAAGTAATCAAAAACTATCATGTAATTTTAAATCATGTGTAGGGTAATTTAATTCATGTGTTTTAAACTAAATTGAATCATAATAATTTACCCGAACATTTTATATATGGAAAAAATACATTCCCACCCATGAAGAATCATTGTAGATGATGAAATCACCATTTCAAGAAGGAATATCCAAAATGAGGCATTCATTGGTCTTCATTTAAGTTCCTAAAAAATCACATTCAATTGTCCAAATAAACATAACTTCTTTTTGACATTCAAATAGGTTGAAGGTTGTAAAACTAATAAGGTTATTCAAAATCCCAACAATAGTAAAATGGTAATATATGAAAAATATGATTCTCTGTGATATTTTTGGGTCATATCCGTTATTAAAAAAAACTAATGTTACAATGATCAATAGTTATTCCATATTTAGAAACAACGTTTATAGGGGATGAAATTTTTTTCTACCAACATCATACAGGTCGTATTTCACATATAATTTATTTTGTTTTATGGATTGAGAAAAAACCGATATGTGTCTTTCCAATTCACCATGACTTTTATAAAATACTAACATTTCACCAAAAAGAAAACTAATCACTTATCCAAGAACTCAAGAAAAATATTATTCCTATATTCCATGAATATAGAAGGTTCATTAGATTACCCAAAATACATTACTAAAAATTTAAAATACTCATATCTAGTTCGAAACATAGTCATCTGAATGTCAGATTCCTTCACTTTCAACTGATGGTACCCTAACCTCAAGACATACTTTGAAAAATATTTTTATCGCTGGATATGATCAAAAAAATAATTGATATGAAGAAAAGTATACTTTTTCTTAATAGTCATGTTATTAAAGGTTATATAATCAATGAAAATTCATATTGATCCATCATTCATTTTTAACAAAAAATACTTTGCCGCCACATGGGGAAGTTCAATGTAAGATCAAACACTTATATAATTACTCCTAGAATTGATTTTTGATTTCAAAAATTTCAAATTGAGTCATTAGATAATGGGGTTATAAAATGTCGTACCATTAGGTACTAAGTCAATAATAAACTAAACCAACTGATTGAGAATAAAACCTAAAAATCAAGTAGAAAAATGTCCATGTATTCATTTACTATTGGCACATCACTATTTGGGCTTGTTTATTTATTTTAAAAATTATGAACTATGTAACATACACTGGAATCAATATTAAATTTCTCTCCTTAATGGATTGTTATCAAAGGAATTAAATCATTAAACAAAAATTTCATAGCACTGAAAAATATCGTAACATGTCAAACTATTATTCAGTCTTTAAAAATAATTATATCAAACCGTATTATGTCATATGAATAAGATATTTTTTTAATGGACATGCCACTTATAATAATACAAAGAATCCAATAAATCAATATTTTTTTAAATCTTCCACCTAGTGTTTTTTGCTAAAAGTTGTATGACACATTCATTGGGTGGTATTCAAAATTTACATGAAAAGTTTTAATAAATAAAAGAATGTGAATATCCAATGTCAAATAGGGTATTGTACTAATTTGAATACACCAATATCATATCACTCACCACTTCATTTAATGGTTCATCATCAAATGTATTAGTATAAAATGACTTCGTTGAAGATTTATATTTCCAAATAAGAATATTTCCATCCATTATTACTGACATTGGAAACCCATTTTCAAAATGATTTAACTCATTATAAATAAAACATCTCAATATTGTATGGCTATCAGATACAAAATTATTTGGTTCCATGGTATTTTTTATTACATTTTTATACCATGTGGATAAATATTCCACATATGTAACATTTTATGGAATTCATAATACATTCTCTAGTGTGATTTTTACTAAACATACCACAATATTTTAACATCATTATATTCTCTCCATAATTATTTTTTTATGTTTCCACATCTCATTCCAACCTAATTTATTCTTTATTTCATCATCAAATGGATAATAAGAGTTAGAAAACTTCATCTCAACCCTTTCATCACACCAAAAAAGGTACTAATAGTTATTAAATTCAAACATGAACAAATCCCTCGGTTGACTTGGTTTTAATAGTATGTAAACCGAATTTGTTTTTTAATCAGTTTTCTAAATAAAATATAGAAAATACCAAGGAAATATTTTAATGTTTTATTCATATGAAGAAATGGAATATTAATCTGTCTTTTTTAAAAACAGTAATTTTTTCCATTCATAGATTAATAACCATATGGAAATTTTTCTCAACGAAAATATCCTTAGATGTTTCACATTTCTTTGAAATGACATTATCATTCTCTCTTTAATTCATGACAAAATAACACCATAAATTATATTCAATATAAAAATGAAAAATGAAAAGAGTTACATTTTGGAATTCTCACTATTTGATTACATCAAATATCTTTTCTAGAGAAGAGGAACATATATCATCTACCACCAGGTCAGATGATGAACTAAATGTTGGGGGACTTGGAGAATTAAATTCTAGCCCAAATATGTGATACTTCATTATATATTGGGATCCTCTCTAGCATAGTTACCACCACCAATTATTTATTGAGTCAATTGATCCATTACTATAAAATTCTATTATTTTCTAAATACAACCATCCTGTGATACTGATTTTGAAGGATATATTCTTCTTAGTTCATTCCCATTACATATTCCTTGTTTCCTATATAGAAAAAAAAATTATGAACAGAATTAGTTTAGATAAAGAATCATGGTCATATTTAAATTATATAGAACATTAATTTGACTACTAGGTAAAATAATTCTATTTTCATGATATTAATATTTTCATTATACTAAATATGTTATCTTAACTGACATTTCAAACCAACTATAATTATGTGACCTTAAACATTAAATAATCATGAATCTTAGTTAATAAATTAGATTAATTTACATTTATAATTATTTTAGGTTTATATTTTTATAGATTTTTGTCATCACTAATATATAAAAAGCCCTAAAATACAAATTAGACACTTTTAATTATTATCCACTATTACCATAATATAAAACATTTAAAATAACTCATGATCTAACTTATGATAACACATTATGACTTTAATATTTACCTCTTCTAATCCCCTAATCATCCATAAATTCCATGAATGGTTTTTGAAAATGTGGGATGAGACAATATATATCATTATGTTATACAAAAATAATGAAATTATTAGTCTATTAAAAAAACTATAAAAACCCCATTTCATAATGACATAAAATTATACTAAAAAATGAAATATAATTACATTAATAAATATAATTTATTTTACCTTTTAATAACAAATTATTTTTATTAAAACTCATTATAAAGAATAATAAATTCATGTAGGTTCCTTGGGGAATCACCAAATTGAACCCTTAAAATTGGAATAATAGTATGTCTAACTTATAATATAATTCTATAGAAAATATAATCATTACACAATCCATTAAAGAAAAATCAAGGAGCACCCATATTTTAACCTATAATGGCCCCAGTCAGCACTATCTAGTTGCACACACATTATATTATTTTCAAGAACCAAAACTAGAATAAAATTTTTTCTAATTTTAAAAACGGTTCTGAACACATATTCAAATCTCTTTCATATATTAAAATAAAATTTTCCCTAAGAAGCCCATTTCCAATAAAAATAAGACATTCTTTTGAAAACCCATTTTCAATACAAAAATACCCAAAAAAATTCATAGGATTTCTTATCTAATAAAACATGTAAGATTTAAAAGGAAACTAGAATTGAAATAATAGTAACGGTATTTGGAGTAGGCGTTATTATCATTCCATTAAAAAATGACAAAATATTAAATTTTAAATAATTTTAAATAAAGTAAATGTGAAATAAAATTAAATTTATACATATTTTATTCCCATATTAAAACAATTCAAACATAATTAAAAAATATTTTCATGGAAGAGAAAAGAGTTTGAATGAAAATATTCAATGATTATTGTTTTCAATGAAAACCCCCTTATCACTTGAAAAACACCTAAATTAAATTCCCCATTAAATATTAACATTAAAAAACACTAAATGTAATTAGAATCGATAAATTCTTGATATATGTCTATTTTTATATATATTCACCATCAAAAGGAATAAAGCTGCATACCATTAATAATTTCCTCAATGAAATGAAATTGAGATGAAGTCTATTACCTTCAGAACGATTTGTCACATTTTTCTTTATCTTATAAAATAATAATCATAATTTATTGATTTACATTCATGGGGATACTTTTCTAAATTATTATTACAAAACATTCCTTAATTTACAATTTATTTATGATTACATTATCAATTAATTTTATGTTGGATAATTTGACAATATTCGACTAATTTTTCAAAAATAACTTTCATGGGTCGACTAAGGTCAAAGGGTTCCCAATTTCAGCTTATACATAATAATATTCATGAAATTACTATAATATTTATATATCAACTAATAATTTAAAAATATTCATGAAAATGGATTATGAAATATAAACCAATATTAAAATCATGGAGATTGTAGGTTGTAAGTATATATGAGTAACATTACTATTTTTTAATGTTCTTCATCGAATTAATGTTTGTGACATATATCCTTATAGAGTGATAATTATATCTTAAATCCGATTATATGATATTCTACATACTTATATATACCATTAATTTGATTTAAAAATAATCACATCATTTTTATGAGGCGGTACTCTACACATATATGAACGTTATTATCAAATTTTTAGCATGTGAAAATGTAATAATGAATTTATATATTACATTTAAAAAAAGATAATTATTTCATGAATATAATAAATATGTCATGTAAATCACATATATATATTAAATTTGTCCTTAATACAATCTTTTTAATGTCTGAATAAATCAAATAGTTTTGAAGAGGTGGTAGTCAACACATCCACAAAAGATTACATCATTTTCCAAAAAAATAGAAATCATGATTTTATGTGTTATATAATAATTTAATAATCATTAATAAATCCTAAATACCATATTTATAATATAAAAACAATATTTCTATCATTATTACCAACCTTTAGAGGTGGTAACGGATGAACAATGACATAAGTTCGCGAGGCGGTGGTCCGCTGTAAACATGAATGGTGATTTTGTATCCCATTTCATGGATGTGTTTGATGTTTTATGTTATAAACAATAAATGAAAACATCAATTTATATTTTAGACATATATTTTTTTAGTTTTAGGATGTCCCAAAAGGCTTTATTTGTGTGCAGAATGGGGGAAATTGAATGTCATTTTATAATGGAGTAGGAGTGGAATTCCTGAATATAACAATAAAAACCTCTCTTGGGAGATCTCATTTACATAATTTGTCTCTTATAATAAACCATTTGTTATAAAATAAGGTATTTGGTATAAAAATAGACTACAAATGGGTTTTTTCATGTTTATTTGTCATTCTATCACTTAAGAAAAAATACTAACACTATGTAAATTCAATTTTACCTTCATCGACTTAATTAATTTTAATTTCATTCCCTAATATTTTTTGTAGAAAATTTATTTTTACATATTTGATATTATAAATTTTTATTATTCTATATTTGAATTACATTTTTCTAAATTTAGTTCTCTTAAATTGATGAAATTAATATAAAATTAATCCCACATACTGGATGAAACAATGGGATTTTAATGTAAATATGATCAAAAGTTTAAAATATTTTTGTTTCCAATTTCAGTGTGAAATTCATTTCAATTACATGAATATTAATTTTTGATCTGTAATCTAACTACTTATTCATTTAAAAAATTAATATTATAATTTTAATATATAATTAAATTATATGAAAATGCACCTTTCAATTATAATTCTATATTTGTCAATATTCATATAAATCTGATGCTTTATAGAAAAATATACAATATTAAAAAGTTAAATTTTGATATTCTAATATCAATAATTATTTTTAAATAAAAATAAAAAATATTAATGTTTTCAAATTTATTCTTAAAATATTATATCTATTAAAAGGTTATCAATCTATTTTTTTAGAAAAATACCTTTGTTAACATGAAACAATATTTATTCTTATATTATTCCTATAAAATATATTAATTAGAAAACAAAAATAAATTATAAATTTGTGAATTAAAAATATATCACTTCATATCCATTCCCTCCTATATAATTTATATGAATTGAATTCCTTGTTAAATAATAATAATAAAGGAATATTTGTTAACTCCCATGTATTTATAGAATAAGATTATTCATATGAATCAATATTTATAAATAAGATATCGGTTTTATATTAATGTGGATGCTATGTCAGTTAGAATACATAATAAATAATAATGGGTTTTTTCGTAATCTTAGTAGCACACAAGACTATGTTATATAGAAAAATAATATTTTTTCAATAAAATTTTTTTAATTGGGAGTTATCGACTAGTCATTTTATTAGTAGTAATGACCATAACTAACTATATTATGTTATAATTTTTTATTAAAAATTTTACTTTCTTCCAATAAATTTTTGGGTGCTTAAAATGGTTATAAATACAAATTTAATCATAAATACTCTAATATGATTGAAAGTTAGTTTTAGGGTGTTCTGATTTTGATCCCATTTTAAATATAGTTTTTCACTTTTATATATTGTATTTGAAAAAATAATCTTCTTCTTTGAAAGAAGGACATCAAAATTCACATTGGATGAATTTTGGGAATTTTTCTGATAATATTTATTTTTTTAATGAATACTGAAAATATTACATTTTAATTCAAAATTTCCTTTTTGAATATTTTATTTATATTAATAGATTATATTTCTATATACACATAATGTATAATTACATAATTTCATTATCAGTTAATAAAATTTTGTTCATTTCATTCAATTTCAATTTTAAATTAAATAGAAGAAGATGTGATCTTTTGATCATTTTACACAGAAACAGGTTTTCTTAAACCATCATCGAGATTAATGTTAGACCTTCTTTGGCCACTTTTTTGAATTTAATTTCCAAAAATGTACATACTTGGATTTACTCAAAATAAAAATTGGATCCAATAAAATCAAAATAATTTTTTTAAATAGCATCTTTAATTTTTTATTTACCAATGTAAAAGAGGAATTCGGTCATTAAATGTAAAATTAATATTATAATATTATAAAATTACCCTAACACATGTAATAATGTTATTTTTTGATTTATTATCTTCCAAGACAATCCTTGGTTTATAATTATGACTTTTTATGAAACGTAGGTGTGATTTTGAAATTTATAACATTTAATTTGATGGATATAAAAATATATTATAAATTTGGTTGTTCTTTCTAAAAAAATTATAATATAAGGTTTTGTAAGAGATATATTCTACTATTAATATTCCTTATAAATATAAAAATATTTCTTGAAACTTGTTGATTTAATTATACTTTTTGTAATTAAATAATTAAATTTCGTTTTGACACAACGATGATGTGGTAATACATTAATTAAAGAAAAAAAAATTATGATATTAATATTATTAAAAAAATTGAAATATTTGATGTTCTAAAATAATTTTTTGGATTAAAATAAAATTTTTTTGTTTAGTGAATGTGGTTTTTTCGAAGGAATCTAGTTTTTACAATATTTTAAAAAAGACACGTGATTAATAGTGTCAAAATTTACATATTTCATATTTTAAAATATAAAATATTTAATTAAATTATATAAACTTATTAAAAATATAATATTCCAATAAAATTTTATGATAAATATAAAAATGGAATTATTTAATCGTTCATTGAACGTTTAACATGATATGGTTATTATTCTAACCCTTTATGTGTAAATTATTTTATAAAATGTTAAGAGTTAAAAAGAGTTAAAACTTTTTTGTATTAAAAATTACTAAAACAAGTCTAATTTTCATTTGATGATTATATGTGGACTGATAATATAAAGCCCCAGCCTTAAACATTACTTAATCTTGAGTTACTTCAAGAATACTCATTGAGGATCTTTTCAGGTTTAGAGTTTTAGAGAATTAGATCATAAAACTTGCATTACATTCCACATTTAAACAAAGTGGTTACATAGAAGATAGTACTCATTTTTCCATCACCGGAAACATATTTAAAATAAAACATGGATTCTTTCTTTACACTTCCTTGACACTATCATCACATCATGTACCTTTCCCTTTACCTGTAAAAATCATTTCAAAAACGTGGGATGAGCATAAAAAGCTCAGTAAGGGATATAAAAATATGGAAAGGAAATATGAGTACATGTATACGTAAGAATCAATGAAATTATAATTTACACATAAAACATAATCACTTTAACATACCTCATCAAATCACGAATAAAACATAGAAATCATAAGGCATAATGGTAACATGAGGCATTCATAGCATTCTTATGTAGGGAGTAACCCACTTGGTTACGTTTGGAATACCCATCACAGTATATTCCCTAAATCTCTTCGAAGAAACCTTAAAGTTTAACCCCTTCGCGTTACCCAATGCATTGGAGAGCTATATCTGGCTCACCCGCCCTTAGTTTATCACGGAACCACCCATCTTCATAACAATGCCCATGAACCATAACATAATCGTATCACATAAATCATGCATAAAGGAAACATAACATTTCCACATTTCAATCACAAGATATCAATACAACACATTCATATAATAAAAACATTATGAAAACCATTTTCAAAACCAAAATAAATGAAAAGTAAAACATGGTATTTATTTTTCATTTAAAAATAGGTATGTCTTGTAGAGGAAGCCGAAAATAAAATAATGGTCACAGCGGTGGATAAGTCGTTGTCGCCGCATACGTACGACAAAAACATTCCCATTTGTTGTTTAAGAAAACGCTTCGTATGAAAAATATTCCTTTTGGATAAATGTAAATGTCAAAGTGGTTTATACATCGTATAAAAGAATGTTGTGTATAAAACATAATATGCCTCAATGAATGGAGATTGAGACAAAGTCCCATACAAAGCTCATTTTTTTAATAAAATAGATCTATTATGTGTATTCACTATAAGTACACATAAAGAAACTATAAATACAGGATAGGACAAAATAATATCATGACATAATTTAAAATTATGAGATTAACCAAAAGAACAAAAATTGGGTTAAGAAGTTCCCTTACCTCGGGTCCGACTATACACGATCATTATTTAAAGTACTGAATAATAAACTTGAGTTAATGTCTACTTGATTAAGAACATTTTTCAAGTTCATTATTCCTCTTATATCACTTATTACCATTTTATGAACATTATGTAATCATTTATGTTAATAACGGTTGTTTTGTCGATATTTGGTACTTGAGTCAAAAGTGAACTTCTTATATTTACAATTTGTTCAGGTAGTCAAATATCCATTATCTCAGGAATGATATTCATAATATAGATGCCATATATATCATATATATACATTATATACATTCATTTATAATATTACATAATCATTTATAGGTAAGAAAGGAAATGCACCGTTCATGGAGACGGTAAGTCATACGTACGCATGAACGCTACTTTCATTTCTATGTCATATTAGTGGAATTAAAACTAAATTAGAGATATGTATATTTTAATTGCAGAGTTATATTCATCATTTATATGTAACATACATCATATATATCCATTGCATATATTTACTTATAATAGTACATTACATTTGGGGATAAGAAATGAAATGCACCGTTCATGGAGACGGTAAGCCGTACGTACGCATGAACGCTACATTCATTTCTATTTTGTATTTATTGGGGTGAAATAATAATTATATAAGGGTATTTTATAATTCCAGTATAACATCATATATAATAACATTAACTCCATCCTTTATATGTCCTATATATGGCATTAACGAATCAAATCACTTTGAGGGGGTGGTAGCCCGCACTTCCTAAAATGAAATTATCGTGTTTACCCAAAATGAAAATCATAAAGGTATGCCACAAATGAAAAATACAGAAGCATAAGGAAAAAAATAAACATAATATATATCATATATAAATAGAGTTACATCTTAATGTCCACCATGAAAGGTGTTAAAAGAAGATTGAACAATCATCGTTTCCTGAGGCAGAAAATCTCCAATCACAAAAACAGTATGTTCCTTAACCATTAGAAGAAGGTGTTTGTAGGTGTATCTATAATAATTCTCATAAAAACATCATAGTATATTGAATATTCTGGTTATGTTACAAAATAAAGGAATAAATAGAGTTTAGGGGTTTGGAGAAGCAAAATAAAACATAAGAACACAAGAGAAGACACTACCTTTAAATCAGTGAACTCTTTTTGATTTGAGCTCAAAGGCTTCCTTGGAAAGCCTTCTGCCAAAAGTGAGGCTTATAGGAGTAATATAGGGATTTTGATAGACAAAATGGAAAGGGTTTGGCTGATCCAAAGGCTTGAGAGGTGTGGGTAAGGTGGTAGAGGTGGGGGCCTTTTATAAGAGGAGGGGAGGGGCACTCTTGGAAAGTTATAAACTATTACTTTATTATAAAATTATTTTTGGATTTAAAAGGCCCCAAAATTATATATTTTAAAGATAAGGTGATAAGAGGAATAAATCCACACATCCAATAGGTTTATTACAAGTGTAGGTCCTATATTTTACATCATCTTTTCATTTTATTTAAATCGTTAAATAATGAGGTAATCACTGCATCATCAAGGTGTCATAAATAATTTACTTTATTTAAAGTCTAAAAATTATAAACCAAATATCATGGTTTAGGAAATATCTTTATCTTTCTAATGAATATTTATAGTAAAAAATATGACTTGTATAACCCAATTTAAAAATTTATTTAGTAAAACACTTATGTATGTGACATTTTAATTTTAACTTTAAATAAATTGTTTTTAATGTCATTTTCCTATCAATGTGGCTCCATGGGATCCCCAAGTTGACCCATGGATTGTATTGGTCGGCCATGAAACATCCAATAAGGTTAGGACATATTTCTAGTTCATTTCATATTATTAAAACATTATTTTTACCTTAAATTACACTAATTACCTCTAATCGCGATTAAAAACTTAAAAGTTTCTATTCACCAAAAAATTATTTTAACCCCATTGAACCAAATTTTACTTCCTAATGAAAACCATGAATGTAGAATTTTTTTAATTCAAAACATAGAGGTAGTAAAATTTCATTTAAATGAAAAATCAGTCTTTTTAAGTACCACTTAGTGGTTTCATTATTCATCAAAAATTGATGTTTTTCAAAAAAATACCAAAACATCACCCTAAGATATATTTGATATTCCGGATTCATAAATGATGTCTATTTTATAAAATTCAAAACATATAATTTTAATTAATTAATTTAATAATTAATTCCCGCTATCAGAGCAAATAGCATGTTTTTATGAAACAATAAGTATCAAAACATTGACAGTAGTTTAAGTCCAAATTCAAGGTGAAATTAATTCCAATGACCACTATTAGATTAAATGGTAAAAATATATTCTAATTTAAAATTAAAACAAATTAAATAGATAATATAATCATATAAATAAATTATATTAAAATTTGTTGTTGAATTAGAATACAACATTTTTCACTATTCATAAAAAAATGAACATTATCAGAAAAATACCCAACATTTACACAAAGTAAATTTTGATATCCCGATTCTAAAGAAAAATTTTATTTCGTCCAAAATAATTTATAAGAGTGACCAAAACTGTATTTAAATAGGGTTCTCCATCAAAAGACGATAGTTTGTCCTTTTAGTGAATATTAGAGTATCTATGCCTAAAATTGAATTCTTTTCGTATTTTAAGCCTTTATCTTTTATTGGATAAATGTAAAAACATATAAAAACATATATAATCATATCTTAGTTATTTTTATTCATTCACACCAATAAAATGGCTACGTGTTAACTACCATTTAAAATAATATTGTTTTATTACTAGTGTGGAACGTAATATTTCAAAGAAACACATTGTTGCGTATCGGGTACGCTATTGAACATAGCAACCACTTTTAAGTAAAATTAATATTTAATTCGTAAATAATAATAAATATGAAAATGATTTATTCTTTATTTACCTGGGATGTTACTCATAATCATCCTATATTATATCCAATTGATTTTTCACTCATTTCTAATCTAATTTGATTTTATATTAGTTTATTAATTTTAATAATTCCAAGGGTGGTGCTCCCCTCTCGTTGAAAAGGGATCTCATTCCTATATATTACTCACATTTCCATAACATTTTAGATAATTCATGCTATGATAAAAACACTTCCTAGAATCTCTCCCCTTCTTACTAATGACATAATTTAGGCAGAACATCCTTCTTAGATGTGTTAAGGTTTTAAAAAAATGATCATCTTAAAGAATGATAATGTTTTTATTTAAAAGATTCTATTTTATTTGTACTTACACATATATTAGATATCATTAATCGATGAGGAACTAATTACTCTACTATAATAAAAATCATGAGAATTTATTATGTTAATATCATCACGAAAATTCATCTACACATCAATTAAATGGGAATGGAATTGATCACTTGTTTGTACATGTGAACAATCACCTCTACAAACTATTCTAATTTTTTTTCATAACCATCTATCATAAATAGTTATAATAACTAAATTAATATCTATATTAGATATTCTAGAAACATTGATCATTATATTTTAATAATATATCAATTAGATACATTCTTTCTATGTGCATAAAAATGATAATGTTGTTTGTGTGTACGTGAGAACTATCACTTCCATGAAGCGATGTGACTCATTTTTATTCATTATATCACATGTATGATATATATAAGTATATTTAAATTATGAAGATTATATTAATTTTGTTATGATCATTATATAATGCTATAATAATACATAAATTCTTTCCATTATGATCAATTAAAACTTTAAAATGTTATCTATGTGCATGTAAAACCGACCAACATGATAATAATAATGTTGTTTGTTTTTCATAACATAAATAAATTATTTGATTTAGTATTTATAATTTTTTGTATAAAAGTGATTTTTTTCATGAAATTTCTTCAATATATTAAGTATTTTTTACCACATTGACTTGTGATATCAAACCATGTTCATTTCCAACTCAAGTAATAAATATCGACAAAACATCATGTGTTAACATAAATAATTATATAATTTTTATAACATAGTAATAAGTGATATAAAAGAAATTTTACACATGGAAAATTTCCTCAATAGAGAATAAATATAACTAAATTTCATATATAATAATACAATGTTTGTGCATTATGAGTCAGACACACGATAAGGGACATCATCTCAATCTCCATTTATTAAGTTTTATATTGATGTTATGAACCTTTATTATCATATATGGTTTATATAAAATACTTTTTACATGTTATTCCATGAATTAATATATTATCATGATATTTAATGTTTTTTAATATTATTACATAATTATTATCATTCAAGTGTTTATCATGTTCTAAGGGACATTGTCTTAACCTTCTTTCACTGATCCATATTTCAATACCAATTACTTTTTTATGGTGTATAAGTGACCCCTTTGACATTTGATTTCATTCAAATGATCTTGAAGGAAATATAATTCTACAAGGATCATTAATAACATAAAAAATGAATTTTTTTATCAAATTTGGGGATAATGAATTTTCTAATGTCGTGACTGTTTTTTTATATTTGGAGTTGTAGTCAAGCAATAATGTTTTTAAAGGAAAATTAATACCATATTCCCTTTTCCAACATTTTTTTATTGAAATGGTTTTGATAATGAATTGATTATGAAATCATCATTAAATTATATCCTATGATATCAATGTAGAAATTTTATTCTTCCTTTTTTTATGATAATATGTTATGATTATGTTATGGTTCATTGGAATATCTTATGTATATGGGTGGTTCCTTGATATAATGAAGGTGGGTTATCCTCTGATAGACCTTGAATGGATTAGGTAATGAGATAGAGATAAACAATAAGGTTTCACCTAAGTGATTTAGGAAATATATTGTGACGGATATTCCAAATGTAACCATGAATGTTATTCCCTATATAGCTTTGAAAGCTAAAATATGAGTATTATATAGATACAAAAAGATAAATTTATTATTAATGATTGTTAAGTCGTTTTATTTGAATCTTTTTATTTCATGATGTAATCTAAACTGTTTATGTTTTTTGGGTGAAAAGTTCGATTTTTTAAATCTTTTTTCATTAGCTTAATGTATTCATAGACTGGTGGTTTCATTATTTATTATATATTCCACACTAAGATCTTGGTTCGTAAACCTGGTTTTTGAAATTTGTTTCTATTGGGTATAATGATGGGTTAGAGAAAATAAGAATTAAAAATAACTATTATGAATATTATTATCATGAAAAAGAAATCACGATTAATTTAAAAATGTTTAAAATATGAAAAATTGATATTGAGTAGACTTCTCTACTTTTAAACTTTTGAGTAGTTATGTAATAGTTATGGCCTAATTCTCTTAATATAAAAACTCGAAAAGTTCCTTATTGTGAATTATTGATTTAACTATGGATTATGAAATTGTAATGGATGAGGAATTACAGTTGTTCTCAAAATTCGATTTATATAACATTACTAGTTATAATATTTTTAATTATATATCCATGAAGGATTTTTACTCTAGGGGTAAATTTAAATAATATATAATTTGAATATTACAATATGGAATCATCTATGATATGTTTATTCAGAATTTTTTTCCAGAGAGGAAATAGGTAAGCAGTGCTGGGATGAAATTTAGAGGTAAAAAACATTCCAAATCAATATCCAGATATGTTAATAATATGAATTGAACTGTTTGATATAGGGTTGGATCATTTAACATATGTGATATATTGTGGTGGATTCTATGAACTTTATCATCCAAATAAACCATAGTGTAACATTTCAATTATGGATAAATTCATGAGGCAACATCCACCATCACTCAATGGATCATCAGAACCTATACTAGCTGAAGAGTTTATTAAAGAACTAGAAATTATTTTCAATTACATTGGGTGTACATACAATCAAATGGATTTCCATTTTCACTACTATTTTTAAAATTCATTTGTTCTGTGGGGGACAATGGTTAAGATTATCAAGGAAAATTAGGATATTGATGCCTTGAGTGGGATGAATTCAGAAATTTATACCTTGAATCATTTATCCTGAGGTGGTACAACATTGGATGGATAAAAAATTCATGGAATTGAGGTTGTAGGATGAACCATTGGCTGCTTATGAAGAAAAATTCACTCGACTGGAATGGTACACTCAAAATTTCATCTCAGATCTTAATAGTAAAATAAATCATTTTTACATTGGATTAAATACTATATATAAAATTTCATTGGCTTCTCCTGAGTTAAAATGTTAGGAAAAAATTTTCTTATATGTGGAATAGGTGTAAAAATTGTTTTCCATTGATCATGTGTTCTTTGAAAACAATCAAAATTTGAGGTTAAGGTGGGAAGAGAAGGGGAAGAATTATTAAAAATGCTTGAGCATAAGAAAATTATGTATACATTCTTTAAAAACTGGGGTAAAAGTCACAATATAAAATGCCTTATGAATTCTTTTTATTGCTTAAATTGTGGTAAAATTTTACCTATATCTCATTAATTCACTAAAAATCAATCTAGTAGTAAGAGAATATATAATTTATTGTCATTAAAATTCAGTTACTTTAATAATATGAGTCACTATGAAAATGAGTGTCTAATGAAGAACAAGAATTATGGGAACCAGCCAGACTATAAGTATTAAGGTGTGGTGAAATACTTTGAAACTACTTCAGCAGATGTTGGGCCATCAAATAAAGTTGTATTAATTACGTAGTTATATTATTTAGAACATTCCAAATTATTGTTTGATTTAGGGTCTACACATTCACCCATTTCTAATAAATTTTATAGAAATTTGGATATTCACCTTTACAAAATGAATCCATATAATATGGTATAAATACCTAGTGGAAAATTTGTGGTAAATGGAAATTATAAGAATATTACTATCCTTATTTGTAGAAATATGTTTCTTGAGAACATTGTTGTTTTTCCTCTAGTATTGTTTGATGTTATTTTAATTATGGGTCGACTTTCGGTTTACCATGCTGAAATTAATGTTATTGAATAATGTCCATGACCCTCAAATATAACTATGTTTTGTAGTTTTATGGGTTTATCTAGAAATTATAGGAGGTTTAGTGAAATGTTTTCACTGTTTTCTAGCCCACCGACTAAGATAACTCAAAATGGTTTTTAAGTTCATCTTGACAAAAGAATTGGATGATTTTTTTTAGTAATTTAAATGAGATTTTTTAATACTCCAATTCAATCCTTTCTATCTATAAATGGTGAATTTTTCTTCAATAGTGATGCTTCATTGAAAGGACATTGCAATGTATTAATTCAGAATGATCAGGTAATTGGTTTTGCATCACGTTAGTTAAAACCTAATGAGTTAAATTACCCAAAACATTATTTAGGATTTGATACTCTTGTTTTTTCATTAAAATTTTGGAGTCATCAACTGTACAATTTAAAATGTGAAATATATATTTACCACAAATGTTTTAAGTATATATTCTCCCATAACGAACTAAATATGAGATAGAGGATATGGTTGGATATAATGAAGAATTATGGTTTCTCTAATTATTACAAACCATGAAAGTAGATATGGTGGATGAGGCTTTGTTTTAGAAAATTAATGTTACGTTAACCATTATTCATTTGTGAATTGATGATTTGGTTAATGATTTGACATACATTTTCCCAGATGTTGTTAGTGTAGGATATTCTTCTATCTTTTCTAGTTTTAGTGTAATTATCTCTTTCATATAGAATTTATCAAGCAGAGAATGAAGAATTTAAATTGTAGAAAATTGTAGTATTGGGTAGTAAAGGTATATAGACCTAATTTAACATTGATAAAGATTTAGTTTTGAGATTTGGGAAGATATTACATGTTTCTTTTGATTCATAATTGAAGAAAGAGTTGTTAAGTGAAGCTCATTTTTCTCCATTTTCAGTTCATCATGACTGTACTATTATATAAAGAGTCTTTAGAATGTATTACTAGTTGGATGGAATAAAAAGAGATATTTGTTTCTTTAATGTGAAGTGTTTGACTTGTCCGCTGACTAATATATAGTGGTTTTTAATAAAGGGCATGCTTCAACCTTTTCCAATACCAGAGTGGAAATGGGAAAATGTATCCATGTATTTCGTAGTGGGAGTAACAATGAATTATCAAGGTAAAAATTAAATGTTGGTTATTCTGGATTTATTGACAAAATCATCTCATTTTCTTCCCAATTTAGATATTCTATCTCTAGACCAAAAATCTTGGTTGTATATTAAATAAATTATCAGGTTACATGGTGTTCTCATCTATATTATATCTGATCATGATAGCAGGTTTACTTTTATCTTTTGGTATATCCTTTAGAAGTCATTGGGTACTGAATTATATTTAATTGCAACTTTTCATATACAATCCAATAGGAAGATAGAGTGAACAATTCAGACCTTGGAGGATATTCTACATGCGTCTTCAATGGATTACCAGGGAAGTTGAGTCCACCGATCCTTGGACGTTATGAAACACTAAAGAAAGTTGGATCAGTTTCCTACCGAGTGCCTTTACCTAGGATTTTATCACACATATACAATTTCTTTCATGATTAAATATTATGAATGTATACCCTTAATAAATCTCATATTTTTAGTCTAGAAGTAGTTTAGATGGAAGAGAATCTTTCTTATGAGGAATATTGAGTCTACTTTCTTGATCGTACAGAGAAAGTGTAATAGAATAAGGTGATTCATTATGTTAAGGTTTTGTGGTAACAAAATATGGTTAAAGAGGAATAATGGGAATCATAAAAGGTAATGAAGTTGAAATATCCCCACACATTTGATAATTGAATAAGATTGTGAGCATTGCATTTCCAAATTGGGGGAAAAACATAATATCTTGGGTAATTATAGAATAACAAATGTTCATATCTAATAATAACTTAGAATTATATATTAATTTTAATTTAGTGGGGTTCATATTTATGATAACGTACTTGAAACGTAGTAATGGGACTGGATAAAATCTTATGTTGCACACAAGACTGAGTTATACCAAAAAATTATATATTATCAATATTATTATATTAAATAGTTTTCATCACCTTGTTGTTATATTGGAAGGGATGAATAGAAAAAAAATATTATGTTGAAACAAGTTTATTAAGTATTTTTACTTTTTTCCAATAAATTTATTAGACTTAAAATAAGAATATATCCAATTTAAAACATAATATATTTTAAAATTTTTAAAAGGTAGTTTTACAGCCTTTTGATGGATAACCATTTTTAATTATATTTAATATTGCTTTTATATGTTCTATTTGACCCAATAAACTTCTTATATGGAACTGGGACATCAAAATTTAATTTGGATTTATTTTTGGTTTTTTCTGATAATTTTCATTTTTAATGAATAGTCAAAATAGGGCATATTAATTCGAAACTGACTTTTAGTTTAATTTGCTTAAATTGTTAGATTATCATTTATAAAAAAATTAAAAGTATAATTAGATTAATTTTTCATCATTAAATCTAATTTAGATCATTAGATACAATTTCAAATGGAAATTGAATAGAAAAACAACATGAACTTTTGAACGTTTTAGATAAAAAATTGTTTTCCCAATATATCAATGGTATTTGTGTTAAACATAATTTAACCAATTATGTGCATGGAATTTTCAAAAATGGGCATAAATAATTGTACTTTGTATGAAAAATGATGCCCAATATGATCAAAATAATTTTGAGTGAATAGTAACATTTGTATTTTAATTACGACGGTTAAAGGATAATAGTGTAATTAAATGTAAAATTATAATTATAATTTTATAAAACTATCATAACAATTTAAAAATACTATTAGATTATTTATTATCTATCAATACCATTCTTGGACCGAAAGTGTGAACTTTTGAAGCCACATGGGTGTGATTATAAAATTTATTACATTTAAACTAAAGTATAATATGTCCAAAATAAATCCCTTCTAACTAAAATTATATTAATATGGGGTTACGTAAGTGATATATTCAAATATTAATAATCCCAAGAAATCTAAAATTATTTCCTACAAAATTTTAATTTATTGATAATTTTTCATAATTATGTAATTAAATTTACTTATGATGAAATGATGATGTGGTAATAGATTTGTTAACCAATAAATCCAATAAATGATCTCAATAATATTAAAATAATTATAATTTGAAATATTTGATTCTATACACGTATTTTTTGGATGATTATGACACTTTATGATTGAGATAATGTAGTGTTTTATATGTAATAATGTTGTTATTATATTTTAAAAAAGTCATGTAATTAATAGTGTCAAAATTGACATAATTTGTTTTTTAAAATATAAAATATTTAATTAAATTCAATAAACATATAAATATTTAATATTTTGCTGAAAATATTACATAACAATTCAAATGTGATTAATGAACCATTAATTGGAAGTTTTATATTATTTTAATTATTTTATACCTCTTTGTGTAAATTACTTCATAAAATTGTACAAGTTAATATGGGTTAAAAAATGATAAGGACTAAAAATATAATAAAACATGTTTAATATTCATTGGATGATTATATTTAGACTCATACTTATTATATATTATAACTAAATTATTTAGAACCATTTTCAATTGAAACAAAATGTATATTAATTTAATAGGTTTAATAATTCCAAGGGTTCCCTTCCCCTCTCTTATAAAATGGCACCAATTCCCCACTATTACTCACACATCAATGTCCTGATTATTAAGAAAAAATATATGAAAAAAACATCCTAGAATACTATCCCACATTCTTGAGGTCTAAATTTATCCAGGACACCCTTCATAGAGGTGTTATCGTATTAAGAAATGTGATTTTCTGAATGAAATGTAAAGTTTTTATTTAAGTGTTTCTATTTTATTTATTCTTTAACTTAATATAAATATCCATAATACCTAAGGAACTAATAACTCTTGAATCATCAATATAAAAGAGTTTTATTTTTTTTAATTTCATCACCTAAATCCATTTTAACTTCCATTAAATGTGAAATGAATTGATCATTTGTGCGTACGTGTGACTTATCCCCTCTATGAACTAATCTAATTCATTTTTCATAACTGTGTATCATAATTGGTAGTAATAATTTAATTAATGATCCTTTTTAAAATTCTTGGCAAATTAATCATTCCATGATAATAGTATATCAGTTATTTTCTTACATTCCATGTGGAAAAAATGATAACGACATTTGTGTGTATGTGTGAATTATCATTGCCACGAAGTGATGTGACTCATTTTTATTCAGAAAATCACTTTTATGAGATATATAAATATAAATATATGATTAATATCATATTAATGATGTAATTATAATTATGTAATTTTAAAATAATATTTATATTATCTCTATTATGACCAATGATAAATAGAAAATGTGACACATGGAAATGTATGGCCTACCACGCAGATTATAATAATGTTGTTTATTTTTCATAACATAAATTTATTATATGACTTAAAAGGTATAATTTATTTATAAAAGTGATTATAATTTCACGAAATTTATTCTGTATATAAAGGATCTATGACCACATGGACAATTGTCCTCAAACCATGTTCATTTTCAGATTAGGTTCCAAATATCGACAAAATGTATGATATGAAATTAAATAATTATGCAATGTTTATAGCATTGTAATAAGTGATATAAATTATATAAAAAACTTTAAAAGGGTTCTCAAGAATTTAGAAATTATCCTATGATTATTATTCAGGAATGTATACATAGTACATGATGATTCAAACTCAAAGTAAGCAACTTCATCTCAATATCCTTTAGTAGAGGCATATCTTGATGTTATGAACCATTATTATCCTTTAAGGGGTGTATACAAACCTTTTGAAATTTTAGATCGTGAATTTTTATATTATCTTGATATGTAATGTTTTGTTTAATGTTATTACTTAATGTTTTTTTTCAAATTTATCTCAAGTGGTTGGAGACATTGTCTCAACATCTTTTCATTGACCCATATTTTCATAATTTCAACGATATTGTACCAAAGTGGTGTAGGCTCTTTCATGGCATCCAAAAGACTGAGGATCAAATTTGGGCATGGAATAATTTTGGGGTCACGGAGGCATTGCAGTAGTAGGGAATTGTAGTTGTATTGTGCTGCGACGACTGTAGTAATGGTGGCATAGTAGTCGTGGAGGCACTATAGCCAGAACTATAGCGAAAATGGTACTATATCAGGTACCGTAGCAGTTAAGGTACTATAGAAGTACTATTCACTGAAGGGCCCTTTACACCAAATAATGGTATTTCAATCCTAATATTCATTGTACATGTCCTTGTTCCTTTAGTATTTTAATGAATCTCCATCAACACAGTCAAAAGGAGGTCATTTGTTTAATAATAAAATGAGGGTTCAGCCCCAAACTTTTCAAAAAAGATATATTTCTCTAATATACACTACCTTCTTTTATATTGTGAATAATTATCCCCTTTTAATTTTAATATCATTCAATGGATTTTTAAATGAATCTTTTTATGGTGTTTTTTATTAAACAAAAAAAGGGATGTCTTTTAATCATACGTGGTTACAATGAATTTTCAATCATTGTGACCATTATTTGATATTTTTCTTCCTCAATAATACTTATTAATGTTAAAAAGAAAAATAAAGAAAATATTCCATTTTCATGTAATTTGGTATTGAATATGTTTTTGAGAACTAATTTATTATCTCATTATCTTGTACAGATATCTTGTGATTGTAATGTGGAAATGTAATTTTTCTTTTATATTTGTTAACATGATATGATCTTGTTATGGTTCATGGAAAATGCTTATGTATATGAGTGGTTATGTGATAAATGGAGGGCAGGAGAACCTATGATATCTCTCCAATGCATTGGGTAATGTGACAGAGTTAGATAATAATGTTTTTTCAAAAATATTTTGTGAATGTACTATGATGAGTATTCCAAATGTAACCATAATGTATACTCCATATGTAGTTGTGAAAGGTAAAATTTATGTATAATATGGATGCCATAATTTACCTTTATTATTTTTTATTACAAAAAAAGTATTATATTAATATTATGATTTCAACAGTTAAGATAATTTTTTATTGTTTTGTGGTTGATAATTTTGATTTTGTAATGATGTTTTCAGGAGTTTAATGTATTGATTGACTAATTGTTGTATTTGTTTATATCCCTTTACCCTTTCTATAAAAATCCCATGTTTTTAATTTTTTCCATAGGTTATAATTATCGGTAAGATAATGGAATAATTCTAGATGAATTTTATGAATACTTCCATTTAGAAAAAGAAATAAGGATTTATTATTAATGGTTTGTTATTATTAGAAAATTGATATTATGTGGAATTTTAAACATTTTAATATTATGTTTGTTATGTAATAGTTATAGCCTAATTCTAGGAAAATCAATACATAGAAAACCCCAATTTGAATTATTTATTTAACTCAATATTATGTAACTTTAAATGATGGGGCCTTAAAATATTATTGTTCTCTATAAGTAACTGTTGTGTGTATGGAAAAATTTCAATGAAACTCATTGTTCAATTTCATATAATCAATTATACTTAGAATACCTTTTAATTTATAAAAATTATCTAATTCATAAATATTAAATAATGTGTCAAACAAAAAATCTATAATTATGTGGGTTTTTACAATGAATATAGTTTTCATATAAATATAATAAATTTAATTTTTTTTTACATAAGTTTAATTCACTGAAAAATAATGCCGGATATAAGGTTGTTGTTTTACAATAATGCCTCAATTTTAACGAGATAGTTTATTCTAAAATTTATAAGGTTACAATTATTTGATCTATCTCTATAAAATATCATTATTATATTTCTTTTATAATGGTTATTTCTAGAGAATACATGTTTTACCCTAATTTTCCTCACATTATTTTGTCAAGAGATTCAATGAATTTTTTAAAGTAAAATCAACTTGTTTCACTATTCAGATAAGAATCATTTTCTTTCATTTCCATATATTCATTAAAATCATATGAATGGTATTTTTTTATTCTCCAATGATGTATTACATTTATTTTTTAAAATGTCTAAAATTCTATAAATATATATTGAAATATATATTTGTTTCTAAAGTGAGGTACTTTTCACTATTTATGTGAATATAATATTTTATTGGAAAATATACTCCAAAAATGGATTTTACCATCTTCATGACTACCCCTTTCATTAAATATCTCCTTACATGTTTACATATATATTTCCAATGAAAATTTTTCCATTAATGTTTTAAAATTTTTTATATTTTAAATAACTACATTCAAAATGAAAATTGTATTTTTCTAAATAATTATTCCAGGAGTCTTTTAAGGGATTTATGTATATATGATGATGTCCTTTGCTAATACATATTCATCAACAGGGATACGATTATATTATACTATCTTTAATATTTCTCTATATGGTTTGTTATTCTAATTAAAAAATAATGATGAAGCCCTTTTTATTTTTCCAAGGGATTACTAAAATGAAATAATATATTTTTTCATGAACATTTCAAACACATACGAATTTATTATGATTATGTGATGTATGGTTCCATAATTTCCCTAAAATTTATTCGGTAAATATTATATGTTTATGAGCTAAAAGGGTATACAGTATGTTATCCCATGCTCAGATATGGGATTCCTAGGAGGTTATCCGAAGCATAATTAATGTATACTAGTAATTAGACCATAACTAAATGTGAATAATGACTAAGTGGGTATCCATAAAAATATATTTATATGACTATTATTATTCCTCACTTTATACCTAACTTTTATTAAATGACCTAATTCCAATATCATTCACCCATGACATGAGTTCTTCAAATTCATTAATACTCTTGCCTTTTGAAAATATGTTATTTATGACATGAATCATTATTATTATTTATGAATTAATTGTTATAGATTTCTAATATTGATAATTATTATCAAACCATTATGACCATGTCATTCTTTCATGATCATTAATATATCTCTTTTTTACCCTTACTATATATCCCAGATCAACATTTATTTTATTTCCTTTTCCCTAGGATATGATGAATTTTTTTTAGTGTGAACTGTCTCATAATTGTTATTCTTTTGAATAACCTAGTGTAAGATGATGTAGACATTTAATGTGACCTTTTTCGATATCCATGTTTATAAGTACTATAATACATTATTTTTTTGGTCATTTATCCTAACTTTTTGTAATAAAAATTCATATTATAATAAAAATTTATTTGTGTGAAGTTTTTGGATAGCCTCATTTCGTATTAGAGTATTATTTATTTAGTTTTTTAAACCAGAATGACATAAATTTAGTGAGAACACCAAGGAAAATCATATGTATACTAAAGAGTGGATTTGGTTGTGGAAACGATAGATCAAAGGGTAGAAAATCCAAATGGGTTAGATTGATATTTATCTCAATAATTATTATTTTTACAATGAGTTATCCTAATACATCCATGTTAGATATACACTTTTAGAGGATATTCTAGTGTTAATTAATAATTTCATTATGAATCATTAAAAATGATTTTGATAGATGAAGGTCATGAATTAATTAGGTTAAATTGTATATGAAATATATTGAGTATATTTTTTTATGATTGAGACATCGATTAAATGATTTTCATGATTTTATGGTTTCTCACTAAGATTATTATTTCTAAAATTATTATATTAAATTGTATTCATAGGATGTAACCAAATGTAATCGTCCTTTTAAAGGATGTAATGGAAAATTCAATGACATTAATCATGAGAAATCAAATGAATATTTTTATGGAATGTAAAACCTTATGACTACATCTACCCAAGGATCTCAGTATATCATTATCAACCCAAACTTGGATGAGTTTCCTAACACACGTAATAAAATAATACATGAGTTTCAATATGACCATAAAGGAAACCATATTTATCTTTATAAATGATAATAATGTGGGAAGAAACAGCCAGGGAAATGTTTCAATGGAATGAGTATGTTTTTTATATAAGGGAAAAATTTTACTAAGAAAAAAATTAGCGAGGAAAAATTATTCTGTCAATGGAGGGAAATAAAGTTCATCCATGGGAACCAAAAATAGTTTGATGTCATGGGAGTGGGGAACATTGGAATTATCCAAGTTGAAACCCTAATGAAATTTTATAATTATAGACCATGTAAATGAATATGTTATATCACCAATTAGATTCAATGGTCATGGAACACTCATCCTATAAACTAGATTTGGGTCTTTCATGTTTTGGTTTTTAAAATGGGTATATGAAAACCTTTTTGTACATCAATATATTGAAATTTATGTGTCATTGGGAAATTATTATCTCTATATACATAGATTATATATAAATATCCAAAATAAGGTACCATAATTGATATTCCAAATAAAAATTTTATTAAATTTATATGTATGGATGAATATGAACATCCATTTTATGTGACATCCATTATATTGGTCTTACAACCAGTTATTGAGGGTTATTTGTCTCAAATGTTTGGGTAGAAAATCAACCTCAAATATAATTCTATTTTACTTGAATTTTTTGATATCATGTCACAATATTTTCCGTGTCTTAATTTGAATTTTTAAATTGAATTTTCATCTTAATAAATACATGGTCCTACACTTTTTTTAAATTATATATATTGAATAAAAATTATTGAGTTATATCAATTGAAGAATTAAATCGATAGGAATATTTATAAGGGATTCAGTCAACCAATTTTACAACCATGGGGTCCAATTGTTCTTTTTGTTATCAAAAAAGATAGATCAATGACACTTTTAAGTGATTTTAAGAAATATAAAAATATATAAATCAAGAATAATTATCCTCATCCCATTATAGATGATTTTTTATCAATTATGAGAAGTTAAATATTTTATCCAAGATCGATATTTGAACTGGATACATAAAAATGAGGGATAAAACTAAATTCCCACCTTTGAGAGTCTTCTGTATGAGAAGCTAAATATTTTATAGCATGTGGTTCCACAGGAAGCCTAGCTAGACGGTCATGAAAAGGTAGAGAGATACTATCAGGATGCAGATGCAAGGGAGGGGCAATTCATTGTAGATAGTCTAGTTCAATTACATAAGACCTTTGGGTCATGTAATCTCCAAATCCTAAAGGACGTTTAATCTCTGAGTTTTTTGGGCCTATTAAGGGTTCCCCCTCATCCCTTGAAAGGGGGGTTATCAAAAATCAATAAAAATTAAGGCTTTTGGGCCATTCAAGCAGGAAGGATTACACTAAATACCCTTCTAGTGGATAAAATGTATGAAAAATTCAAAAGATTTAATTTTTGATGGAGAATGTTTTATTTTTTATTCATATAACCTCTTGTGCGGGTATATTTGTGCGTCCATTGAGTATAAAAGTTATTGATAATTGGAAGAGACAAACCAGTATGATTTATATTCATAATTTTATTGTATTGTATGTACACTATTGATAATTTTTGAAGAATGTGTCATGTATATCTAATCCACTCACCTTATAAATTTGTAAGGGGATCAAGTTATTTAGAAAAATAAATATCAGTAGAAATTCAATTATCTCAAAAGAGTTTGTACGACACACCTGTACTCAATTTTAATTTTAGTGGATAAGGATTTATGATCTATTGTGATGAATCAAAGAAGTGGTTTTGATGTTTTCCTATGAAGAATGACATAATGATAGCTTGAAACATATGAACATTGAATTGTTTTTCACATACTATTATTAAAAACTATGTATAAAGCCCAATTTTATATTTTCCTTTCAATGTTTTTTATTTTTTTAATATTTGGAAAAGGTTTAGGGGTTATCAGTGGTAGCATGATGTGACTATAAAGTTAGAGGAGGATACCGACTAGCTAGTATGTTCTAAAAGAATACATATACATTAGTATGTGAGACTTAACCACTGATGGAGGGCCAATAAGTGCATGGAATTATTTTTACAATGATCATCCATCTAGTTGATATTGTGGAGGTGTAGAAATGTCACATTCCCCCACCACCTAGCTGAGAGGCCCATTGGATAGTACATAATGCTACTCGTCATGTGATTCTGTAGGTGTAAAAATTACCTTTTTATAAAAATTGTGTTTTAATGTCGCATAATCAAACCATTATGTCCCTAATACAAGTTGTCTTTGTCTAGAGTCTCCAAATTGACACTATTGTATCTCCTCCTCTCCCATGTGGATAATAAATATGAAAATTGGAATAATGGAACTTTGTTGAGTGAAATACAGTATATATATCTTTTTCAAATAATTGTATTCTCTCTTTATACGTGAATTTGAATTATTATGATACATGATTATTGGATGTAGGTTTCACGTATAAAAATTATATTTTTTTCATTGGATTTATGTTCATGGGAATATAATATATTCCTCTCCCACCATCATCCTTAATGACTGTGGTGTTTTCATCATTCTTGAGGTAGGGGAATCTTTCATATGGTATATACCATAGATATCTTAGAGTTATAATAATGTCTTATTTTGGTTCTAATTGTCAAAATAAATATTTAAAATTTAATTAATCATTATCTATAATCGAAAATGGGAATGTAAAAAGTGTTCTATTTAGAAAGTGGATTTTATTCACATTATGATTTTAAAAAAATGCCTCAATTATGGTTTCGAAAGGGAACTTATTTTTCAATTGTGCAGGAAATGATTTATCGAAAATTTTATATTTTCTATGAAATATGGTAATTTATTTGAAATGTACTTTTTTATAAAATAATTATGAATCATAAATTTTATTCTTAAATTTAATGATCATATAAAGAGCCTTGGGAGAGTTTTAGGTAATGGGAAAAATAAACAAATAAAATCCCTAATAGAGTTAGCTTCCATAGGGAGAGGTTCCATTGATTACATGGAGGTTTGGGGTTAGTTTTATTGATTCCATGGAAGCATGTAGTAGACTTTTATGAGGTACCTTGGTCTGGGGACTTTACGAGTCACATATGTTAGCTATTATTCCATTTTTGTCTTATTAGGCACTTTCGTACACCCTCAAGTCATGGATTTCCATCTATGGATGCACGATAGTACATTACATGAAAGTGTATTGATATTGTTATTTTCCAAATTTAATATTATATGGATAATGATTCTTCGAAAAAAATTATTTTTTATACCACTGTATATGTGATGTGTCTTATTTCTATGTTTATATTAATATAGAATGATTTTGAGAGGAATGTAATTTTCTTCAAAATAAAACCAAATGTTATTTTTTATGTGGAAAATTATTTATTTTAAAAAATTAACAATTTATTTTAAATAAAAACAAATAAATTTTCATGGATTTATATTTTATAGATTATAGTGGTTTTTTATGATCCTTATCTCCCATACAGTAAATTTTCATTGGGTAGTTTTTTCTACTGTTTAATAAGATGTAGGTAATGGGTAAAGGATCTTATAAGGGATTAAACCCCTATACCATGATTCCTTTTTTGGTGGTTTGGGATGGTAGTGACATATAGATATCATGAGATTTACCCATTGTTATTTGGGGTTCCATTTTTGTGGTCTTTCTATTTTATTTTTATCCCTTGTTATTCAAGATATTTGATATGAATACAATGGATTGTTATTTTAACATTATATATATTTTGAAAATGTATTGTGATAATATAAATGTTGTTATTATACTTCCATATGTATAATAGTGGTTGGAATCATTCTCACATTTATTTATATGATATCATGATACAAGTCACCAACCATTTTTGATTTTGTATGTGGTTTGTGACTTGTGATTGCCAATTTGGGTGATATTATGGGTTAACTATTGTTATACTAATTCAAATTGGTATCAGATATCTTATTACATTAAATCTTATTCTTATGATTTTGTATCAACTTCTTGTGTCTAGGGGTTATTTATAAACTAGATATTGGGTTGTCAAAACATGATAGGTATTTTGGTAGTGTTCATGTCTAGCTCAATTCAATGCTAAATATCGAGTTACCTTGGGATTTACAAGAACTTATTAATTTTTTTCAGTTTAATCCATTTTCATTTTGTTCATTAAATTAGCTTTATGATAAAGGACTCAAATTTTTTCCAAAATGGTTTTCATCCTCTTTCATTATTGACTATGAATCCTCCTAGAATAAATTTCTGGATTAAATGAGAGGAATTTACAAAGAATTTCTCATAGTCTAATCCTCTAGTTTATCTGATATCGTTACAAACCATAGTTTGAATGATCCAATACTTCGGCCAAATCCCCAACAATAAACAAAAATGGATGGATTAAAATTATTAAGAATTAAATATGTACTATACATTGAAAATTCATAGTGAAAGGGTTTATATGTTATATAATAATGGATCGAGAATATTAAAATTATTTCCCACTTACCAAATCCTTTATAATAATATAATGTGGGTTTCACCACTTATATGCATGAATGAAAATTATAGAAGTGGTGGGATTCTATTATTGAAGCCAAGATTCATGAAAAAGTCAATTGGACCACCTTGGAGAAATACATAAATCAATATTTCTATCATGATACTGTGAGATGTGAAGTCATGATAGTCTAATAATTTGGATTAGGGTGATAATCTAATCATGGAGAATTATACATTGTTTTTTAGGGGTGCACTCGTCTTGAAAGCATATTTCCAATTACTATATCATGGTACACAACTGTCATAGGTGTTTAAGAAAAACTATTTTATCTAGATAAATTATTTTCTATCTTCCTACCTTTTCAGATGATAGGGATATGGTAGTTATAGATTAGAAAGACATAGCAACGGAAATAAAAATCATTGAATAATCAATGAAAAAAAATTTGGCGTAGTTATAATTTTTACCACAAAACAATGTTGGATAAAAATAATTAATGTGGTGGTAATAGTGCTCAAATAAACATTTGGGTAGATTCTATAGGTCCATTTACAATGCCAGAAAAATGGACATATCACAATTTTTTATGTTCCACCAATTGTGTGACCCACATGTAGGAAATCTATTTATCTTCACTATTTTTGTGAGAGAAAAACCCATTAATTTAAATCTAGTTCCACCTTCTCTATGGAATATAATGTTAGGCCTGACATAGAAAAACTATTTGGATCTCAACCTTAAGCCATGGTAATGTTCATATGTCAGAGAAAGGGTATTATATGGTTGGATTTCTGTATGTACTAAATTGTGTATTAGATAAGTAAGAGGCTATACTAGATTCCATGAGAGTAACTGTATTTATTTTATTTCCTATGGAAATAGGTTTGTTTTATATATTTTCAACTAATTCCATTATCACATCCAAGATGATAAATATATAGGGATTATATTCAGAGCTTTTTTATTTCTATATGAATCATTCCCATCCTATAGGAAATAATATAGAGAAGGGATCAAAAGGTTATGGGTGTCGGGAGAGTTTTTAGACCATGGAAATATATAGAAATTTTTAACTATTGATGTTGACATATTTTCTCTTTTCAATTTCATTTATTTAATAATTATCAATAAATACTGGGTTGGTTTATATCTTCCACGGGTATAGTTTCTTTTCCCTGGTGGATACACTCATGCACTCCAGTGTGAGTGGGACTCTAGATCGGGATGAAAATCCGTTGTATCTCCTAGTAAAAAGATGATCTACCAATAGATTTAATATTTTTTTAATGACATGGTTAGTCAACATAATAGAGACTATATTCCTACAGTGGTCTGTGAGTATCCTAAAAATCATTACATATGGATTCGTTGGGTTACCACGTCATATGGAATTTTATTTCTCAGTATACATTCTATTGTTGAAGAAACCCAACTACTTACCTTCATATCCAATTTCTCCTACTGAATTTAAAGAATTTGTGGTCTATGTTAATGGTCTTGAGTCTGGGGAATTTATTCATCCTAATATATTACCTTGGGTATCCATATTGATCTTTAAAATAATTTTTTATATGATAATTTATCATTTTTTTAATTAACCGAAACACCCAAAGGTGATTGTGGAGGAAAAATATCCCCTAAATGAAATTGTTAAAAATTTATCATTTCAAGTGAACATGATGGATTTTGAAAAAAAAAATCGATATTGGGGTACCGTCACCTACGTGTCTGAGAGAACTATATTTTGATTAATGCGTTAATGAGTATGTATGGTAATTATGTGTATCTAGTTATGAATATTTTAAAGATAAAACATTTTTCGATGTCTGTGGATTTAATTAATTATATATTCCTTGAATTTTAGGATTTTTTATTGTAGTCTTTAGCGACAATATTCTTATTTATTCCAAATTTTGGTTGGGATCATGTTGAGCACAATATTATCATACTCTAAACATTTGGGGAGAATCACGTGTTCTTAAATCTATATAATGGTAAATTCTAGATTAATTGGGATACATTTTTGGCCATTTCAATTTTTATAAGCATATATCAATGGTTCTAAATAAGATTCATTCAATGATTTATTTGGAGTTTCCAAAAATTGTGTTTGAAATATGGTGTTTCATTGGTTTAACATGTTAATATAGGAGCATTATTCAAGGATAATCCAAGATTACATCCCCTATGATAGATTTAACAGATAAGGTTGTTATTTTATATTAGTGTGATCAGTTCTGGAAGTGATGTTAAGGAATATGGTCATGAGGTCCAGCGTTGTGGCTGGTTTAGGTTCTTGTGTTCCTACGGTTGGAACTTTTTCATTTGATGGGGGTCATCACCTATTTTTCATGGGAATTTCTCATGTGGATGTCATCATGACTAGAAATCCAAATTCATTCGTGGAGGATATTACAAAAGTCCCAGATTCAGCAGATAGAACTCTACATGGTATTCTGGTGATTCGTCTGAAACATAGTTTTTTAGAGAATATGGACGGTCTTCCTGTGTTTTAGGTTTCAGAGAGGGAGCTTATGGATGTTTCTTCCTATCATAGGATTTCTCTTGTGGATTGATTTGGGCAAAATGAACCTCCTCTGGAGGGTTTTCGATCTTGGTTTTCTTTCTGGGGTCTTCTTTAACTAGTTGTAGTGTCTAAACCCTCCAAATTTTCGTTTTGTGTTCACTTGTTCAAAAAGGATGATTTTGTGCGCACCTTTGATATGAAGGATAGGCATTGTGGATCTCGTCAATTCACTCTATTTTATTGGTCCTAGACACATCATTACCAGAAAGAATCATTCAAAGTGGTGGTTTGAATAATACTTTCTTCCCTTCCTCTACCACAGTAAAACCGGTTGATTTTTTCAGCAATAGGTGATTCCTTATGGATCATTCTTTTCACATATATGAATAAATAACACTCCAGGATGATTCCAACCTCTATTTTCGCATTGAAATGGATATTTCTATGAAATTTCATCCCAGGATCCAAATAAATTCCACTAAAGGATTCGTGTGGTGGTAGTGTTTAATTAAACATCCCCCTAGGTTCTTTTCATTGTGCGGTTTCTAGGGACACTCAGTTGAGTATTTTTGAAAAACGAATCTAATATCTCGTCCACAAGATGAACTCTTGGTGAGGGGTAAGGGTGGCCATCAAACTCCCTTTTTGTGGGGTTAGTGGAGTATCCATAATTCATTTTGGTTTCTCACAGAACTTCTGGTGCTCTGGTGTCCAGTGGAGATCGATCATTGCCCCCTTTGACGGTAGGGTAGATCTATGTGAAACATGCCTCAAAATATTCATATTAAAATTTTTTCGGTCACATGGATGGAAATTTGGATGAATTCACTTGGGTGACAGATGTTAATAATATTTTTTTGGGTGTGTCCTAGCATTTAGAATAGTCTTTAGCATTACATCCTATCACTCTCGTTCAGTCTTCTTATTTGGATACTACATCAGAATTCTCTATGGATTCTATGTCACCTTGAGAGGAGGCAGAAATCTGTGAAGCCTTCTCTAACACTCATCTGGCCCAACCCAGGGAGCTTTCTCCCCCATTCCAATATTTTCAGATCTCCACCATTCTTCCTCTAGAAGAACTAAAGAGACCCTTGTTGGCCAGAATGGGATTTCCCAGGGCTGTCCCGGATATGGTTCTGAGTAATGCACTCTTAGAAGTGGTGGAGAGGGAGATGCATGTTTTCTAGAGTTTCACTTCCAAGATTATGTTGATCTCTCTACTAAATGACTATTTGGATCCATGTTCACCCCCATCCACGCCGATTAATAGACTATCCTCGATTGAAGATCCTGATATTCCATTAAAAAAGAACATTCATACGCCAAATGAATTTGCATCTCCATATGGTTTATCCAAGACTGTTTCTAGATCCATGTCCATGGATAATGGTAAAATTCTCTTCACTCTGAAAATTGGCACTCCTATATAGAAGGACAAGAACTCTCTCTTTTAATGTTGTCTCAAATCTTTGTAGAATGCTTGATGTATGGGGTAATCCACAAAGGGTGCCTTCATTTCCTCTGAATCCATGATATATAATGTGTTTCTGGATTCAATGTTGTGACCATAACAAGGCCCCATCAAGATCACAATATTTTCTAAGAAAATTGGGTATGGGTGTTATGTGCATGCTAACCCTGAGAACAAAAACATCTGGATTCGGTAGAAAAAGGGAGGTGTGGGTGGATGTGGTAATTTCTTTGGGGCAATGTTTGAGAGTTAGGATCTCTTTGAAGGGATTTTCATCCATTTCCATCATAAATTCTGGTGGAAATGCTCAAGGTAGAGGATCCATATGGGATTATATGGATTCCATTGATTCTCTTGGTATTCCTTGGTTAATAGGTGGATATTTCAACATGATTTTGGATGATTTAGAGAAAAGAAGAGGTATTGGTATTTCTAACATCAGCATGCTTGATTTCAGAATCAGTATTTCTAGTAGGGGGCTTCTTGACATCAATTTTATGGGTAGAAAAAAACACTTGGTGAAACAACAGTAAGGGTGCCAGTCGCATTTGGATAAGCCATGATAGGTGTTTTTCCAACCTACAATGTTTAGACTTGTTTTCAAAGGTAACAGTTTCCCATTTTTTTATTGTTCCTTCAGATACTGCTCCACTGTTGGTGGATTTAGAATCACGTGATTCTGAAAATATTCATTTTTTATATACCTAGAATTCGCATTGGGATGATAGTTTTATGAAAATGATAATGACATATTTGGAGAAGGAGGATATAAGAATGTCATGGGTTTGTATTTTGAGGTTTCATAGGCATATTACTCTGAACATAAGAGGATTGTTTTTGAACAATCCTTTTGTGGATATCTTGGTAGAATCATTGCAAGTATATATTAATTCAATTGAAGAGAAGTTGTAGAGAAGCTAGGATGAGGGTAAGTTTTTGATTCACTGTGATAACCATAATCCCACGACAACATGTTTTTTTGGAAATTGAGAGATCCTACAAGAAAATATCTAGTATTCGGTGGCTTAAAGAAGGTGAACACAACATTACATATTTCCATGGCTATATTAAGGATAGAAAAAACATGAAAAGAAATCTTAATCATAATGATGGTTCCTATACTTCTCTTGCGAATATGGCATGGAGGTTTTCTTTAGAGCAAATTGAGAGTTTACATGTGGGGAGGAATATCTTATCAACCATGGTTTATCAGAGGAATAGGTGGTTTTTATGGTTTTATTACAAATGTTGATAGTTAAGAAGCATAACACAACTATTATAGATATTACCTATAGATAAGAGAGTTGTGGGTAGTCCACATCATGCCTTCTAACAATGACCCTCGCCCAGATGATTTTCCATGATATTTCTATGTGGCAACATGGGACTTCATGGGTAATTTCATCACTGAGTAGGTTCAAAATTGTTTTTGGGGTGGATGTATCTACTAATGTACTTTCTCTTCTAGGGAGGTACATATCAAAAAACTTAAGGACACTTCATGAATTAAAAATTATAGACCCATATGTTTCTGCAATGTCTCTTACTAAATTTTGGAATATATGATTTCTAAGAGATTGAATGGATTGATTCCTCATATTGTGTCACTATTAATACATATTTTTTTAAAGGAAGAATTATTCAATGTGTGATTGGAATTTCTAAGGAGCTAGAGGAGGAAATTAACAGAAAAATATATATTGGATCTAATGTCATCATCTAAGTGGATATGGATATATCTTATGATAAATTGGAATGTAGCTTTGTTATTTTTTATATTAGGTGATTTACCTTTCATGATTGGGCCACTGATCTATGCTTCAGGTTCTACTCTTCACTATAGTTATATATTTTTCATATGGGAAAGGGGTTTGGATTCTTCATAAGAATGTAGGGTGTGAGGAAATGGGACACTTTGTTCCCAAGTATTTTCATTCTATCCTCGTATGTCTTTTATAAAAAACTTCATAGGAGCATGGATGAAATAAGGATTCTCCCCAATTAGCATACGGGGGAAGGTTTTATTTCTCATCTCTTGTTTGATGAAAATATTCATATATTCATTAATATTATGTGGAAAATTGTCCATACCATCTTAAAGTTCCTAGTGGATTATGGTGATTTAAGAATCCAAATAATTAATGCATGGAAAAGAAGCATTTATATTTCCAATAAGTGTTCTACTAGAATAAGCAAGGTCATTCAAGAAATCCTTATACTTAAATGGAAAAACTTTCCAATGATTTATCTTGTGGGTCTTATTTCCATTGGCTGGATTAAAAAGGCTTTTTTTAAGATATTTTGAAGAAAATATTGGTGATAATTGCAAATTGGAAGAGAATAATTTTCTCTTTCTGTGGGTAGGATACATTGATCAATAATTTTTGGTCAGCTATTTTGATGCACATTATATCAACTATATTTCCTCTAAATTGTACCCTCGATAAGATGGAGAAGATAATTAATAGTTTCTTATGGGATGAAAGATTCATAGTCTCTACCATTGGGCTTCATGGAACTATATGGCTATGCCGGTGGAGGAGTTATGTATTGGGCTATGGGATATTAAATATTCCATGAAAACCATGTAGGCATGGCTGGCATCATAATTTTTTATGGGTGAATCCTTATGGGACACATTTCATAGAAACCATTATGGTATGAATTTAGAAGATTGGTACTACCATTGTAGAAGGATATAGAAGTTGTCGAAATTTTTTCTACAACACTTGGAATAGCTTCAAAATGTTACCCGATGGGGTGGTTGGGAGAGGAACAATCAATTTATAGAGAGATAACTTTGTCGGAGAGAGATTGTTTATTAATGATTTCTAGGGCCTGACATTTCCATTGAGGAGGAAATCTATTACCCATCCTTGTTAGGGGACATTCTAAGCAAGGATTAGATGGATTTCATCAATAGTATTTCATTCATAGATGAGGCAGATAGATGTTTTTTTACGAGTTCATCTTTGAGTATCTACAATGGCCATGACTGTGGAGGGATTCTGCAAACCGGGACATATTCCGGATGAGTGGGATTTGTGATTATGGTGATTAGAAATCCCCAAAAAGATGAATTTTCTGGTTTGGAGGATGTGGAATTGGTCAATTTAAAAGAATGATAATGTTCAATCAAAGGGAGATTCTCTAGCCTCTCACTGTTTTTGAATGTATTAATCCAAAAGATGAGTTTACGTGTAATTTATTATATTTCAGGGATTATATTTTTGTCCTTTGTTGCTTTATAGATCGTGAGACGTCTTCTAGGAATGATTATGCTTCTCTTCAGAATCTTATTTCATTCTGGTTTATGGGATTTGATCACTGTGAGATGGAGAGTAAAATTAGCATCTCAGTTTTCAATGCTATTTGTTTCAATATCTGTGATGTTCGGAACCTGGACAACATGGTTTAGTGACCTTCATCGTCATATCACCACATTTAATTTAACAAAATCATTTATGAGTTGGCCTCAATTTTGGAAGCCGGTTAGTGGTCGCAGGTGCTTGGTAGATTCATAAATAGGCCTATTGTAGCTTCCAGTTCTCTAGGATGATGAGTTAAATGGCTTTCTACAGTTAATGGTACCAAAATTAATATAGATGTCTCATTCATGAAAGGATTCATGTGAGGGGTGGTCTATTTTGGGACCCAAATGGGTTAGTTCTTTTGGATTTCTTTAGGTTTTAGGGTCTGTGGAACTCCTTATGTGTGGAGGTGAGAGCCTTTTACATCGGATTCTCTCTTTGTAGAAGTTTATGCTTGCATGTATTTGATGTTGAATCAGATTCTGATATATTGATGCGGTCTCTTCAAATGAAATATGATCCTCCATGGAATATGATTTATCGTATCAGAAGTTGTTCTTTGAAAATCAATGAAGGGTGAAGGGTTCATCTTGTTTGGAGAGAAGCTAATTATGATGATTATGATCTTGCTCATGCAGAAAGTGATGAGGATCCACTAATTATTTATTCCAGTTTTGGTTCGCATCCATAGGAATGTAAGGATGTCGTCAGGGTGGATTCCCTCTGACTTCACCACTTAAAACCTCTGTGACATGTCCCACTTTTCCTTTGATGGGTTTTTTTCCATCCTATAATAAACATAATAATTTTTTATAGATCAGTTTTGAAAATCCAACCAGATAATTAATTTCATATTAAATTCATCTTTAGACTTGATTATTCTTGAGTGATTTATTGGTTTAGATACTTATGGGGACTCTATAGGAATTATTTTTTGATTATGTTCTAATACAGGGGTGGAATTTAGTATCTTATTTTTCATGTAAGATACTGCAGGATCCTGAGAAACCCTGAGAGGGGAGGGGTGAATCAGGGTGGCAACTTTTTCTTCTTAATGTTGTGGATCTTGTTCCCATGTTGGTAGAAACTACATAAACCTGTATGATGGATTTGATCAGCAAAGAAACATTCACATGCAAAGTGATAACACAAAGAATTTTACATGGTTCACCACTAAGGGCTACGTCCAAGGATCATACGCCAATAGGTTGTCGGTCATACCAAAATCCACTATGCTTCACTAGATGTAGATTACAAATTTTCGGGTACAGTCACTCTGTCCCAGGCTCACTACCTTTACAAAAGTTTAGGGATAGCTCACTGCGTCCATCGGGTCACTCCCATTGACTCCCCCTGGCTCACTGCCATTGGTGAAGTGTCACTCAGTTTATAGACATGAAGGTCTCTACAATAGATTTTCATTGAAGTCTTTGTCTCCTGTTCAGCATGAGACCTTGTTTGCATCGGAGTCCTGAGTTTATGCTCCTTTGTATTCAACCTTTTACTTTAGTGCAATAACTGAATGCACTAAATCCTCTTGTCATTGTTTTCCTGAATCACAACCAATGATGTGATTGCCTTAATAACTGATGCTCATCTTACTCGGCATTTTTCAGAATCAGTTTCCATGTATGCATGAGATCATGTATTTATCATTTATATTTCCTCTTTAATCTCACTTTTCATAGAAAGTATCAGGAAATATTTCATGTCTCGTGCAGCTCTAGAAAGATGAGCGTGCTTCAACAATATCTGGCTCTACTTTTCTAGCCTAGTGCGTAAGTATCAATATGGTGCACAAGTCCTCAGCACACAAGTCTAAACTGGCCGCAAGTGACACTGTAGCATCTGCATGACGCTTCCTTCCCAAACTACAAACTTGCGCATCCCACTTCCTTTCTCTCCCAAACCACCATGGGCGCGTAGCCAATAACCGGCGCACATCCTCTACTTGTGCGACCCAACTACCACTAGTGCGGCTCAATCACCTACGCGAAGAGAGATCGAACAATCTATATGTTTTGAACTCCGTGAGAAATGAGGAGGGGTGGTCCAGTATTTATAGTCAATTTGACCACCCTGCGCAACGGCGTGCAATTCAACCATTGGCACGCAAGTCTCAGCGTGCAGGTCTCTTCCCCTGCTATTCACATGCGCTTCCAACTTCCAAACTTGCTCGAACCTCTTTCCTTTGCCAAATTTTGATCTTCGGATCTGGAAAAACCATAGGTGCGCAAGTTATCAAGCTTCCAAGGCATCGGTGTGGAAGTCTCTTCCCAGTGTGTAAGTCACCTGCGCGACCTCACCAAAACATGGGCGACCCTTATCCCTTTTCCATATTATGATGATTTGATCTTCAAAAACATATTGTGCGCAAGTTTCCTATCCTCCAAGACCTCGGAGCGCAAGTCCCTTTACCAAAAACAATTTTCTTTATTTGTCGATTTTCAGGCCCAAAAATTTAGCAAACACTGGGAAACGCCACCACCCTGTATGTTCTATTTTTGTCTGCCTCCAGATCATCCATTCCTTTGCCGATGTTCCTTGAATAAAACATGGATCATTATCCACAGTCCTTGAACTCGACATGCCACCATGGAATCTTCTTTGTCCACAAATTTTTATGTCATTTGTTTGCTTTGTCAACAAGCATGATCACCTCAACAACACTTCTTCTTGGTGATCTATATCCTTTATCAACTCTTCTCCTTTTATCAAAAACTCCACTATTGTGATATGTATTCTTTGAAGGCATAGCTTTGGCATCATCATCGTCTATGACAATGTGATGTGCATGGCTATCTCAGAATTCCAATCCCCGTACGACCATCCTAGAATTCCACTCATTTTCACATTGCCTTATTCATCAACCGTCATGCTCTACTTCATTCAAACCATATGATATAATTCGTCAATAAGTATCTTGCATGGTTGTCATGAAATCATGATTAATTGCATTGTCTTCATCAAAAATCCATGGGTCTCATTCAATAATGAGTAATTGCATGGTCTTCATCAAAACCCATGGTTCTCATGCAATAAAGAGGAATTGCATGGTCTTCATCCAAAAACCCCATTCTTCGTTAATCATCCTCAGTTGGATTACACCTCACATTTTTCATTGTTGTAAACAATGTATCACCTTTGACACATGTTCTTTGAACTTATGATCAGTACAACAATCGTCTGAATTATCATTCCTCCACTTCATCGGAGTACTTCATGATATCCTTCATTTTGATCTTCATTGAAAATTATTGACAACAAATACAACATTATACACAATGTGGTTCCAACAGCTACAAACTCATGAGATGAACAATCCCATTCGTGATCTTGACTTAGTAGCAATGGTGAATGCTCTTAAGAAATCATGTAACTAAATCTTCGATGAAATGTTTATAGTTTATTCATACCATATGTTTCTAAATTATATGTTCACAAAGATAGATATCATTTTTTGATAGAGACAATGGGTGGAATAATTTAAATCCTTTGATTATGAACATGTTACAACCTATGTAATGGGAATGTAATTGTAAATTCATTGCTTTTTATATTACTGACATAGGATATGAAATAATTAGTGAAGGAATAGTGCTTAATGAGCTTGATTACTATGATTAACATGGATTATGGGTGAGTTGAAATAGATGTATTCTTATATTGTGCATGGGATGGATCACTTACAGACAATCATATTCGACTTTGATAGGTTGAGGATGAATAGTGTTAGTACTTTTATATGAATCTTTTTGGTGGGTAGACCTTGGGAGAATGGTCTCAGTATCCTAATAGGGTTTTACACATCACATGCAGAATGGATGTTCTGATATACTTGAGGAAGGAGTTAATGGAAAATGGATATAGATCATTTATTATGTTAACTCGGTTGCAGAATAGTTTCATCATGACTTGTGAAATCATTACTAGTGTTTAGGGATGAGATTACTAATTAGGGTTTATGTTTCTTAATGCCTCACATGATTGAGAATCATGGAGGAAAATCATAGGTCTACTAGTTTACTGAGGGCTTTGCCTATCCAAGTATTGAAATAGAATTTTATAGAAATAACATTTCTGATTAGGCTACCATATACTCCAAGTGGAATGTATAATGTATTGGGTATTATTGATCCACACAATAAATCGATAAAATTTCTACCTATAAGTGATTAGAAAAATGAATAAAACCTTTGTCATTTTTATGTGTGTCAAATTATCAAACTTCATAGTGTGTCATCGGCTATCATCTATGATAGAGACCCTCACATGGTATACCAGTTCTATAGATTATAATTGAATGAAAAAAAATCCTCAATTGAGATTGTTCAAGAATTATCATTCTCAAACTAAAGGTTATAATAATCCAAAAATTCAAATTATTGAATAAATTCTTTGGAATGAATTATTGACTTCAGGATATTATGGGAGCAATGTATGATCTTAGTGGAATTTGAATATAATAATATTTATCCAGTTTTTATGTATATGTTTAAAAATAACTTTTTTTATAAGAGGAAATAAATATCACCTCTAAGTTATTAATAGGTCAGATAACATACCATTATTATACTGATCATCACTCATGAGATGACATTAATTGAGAAATATATCTAAAAGTGGATAGTGATAGATTAGAGTTTCCAAAAATCATATTCTAATTAGCTTCAGTGTACGTTGGATTTGAGGTAGGTGATTAGGATTTTCTTAGAGTTTTAACATGGTTAGGATATATGAATTTAGGGAATAATGGTAAATTTTCCCCTCATTATGGTATATTATATGAGATTATTGATATAATCTTGATATTTTCATTTGTATATACCATAAAATTTGACATCTATTCTGGAAATGTTAAATTTTCACAACTGATGAATTATCAGACAAATCTATCCCGTGTGATTGAGTGAGAGGATGTTGAGATTGGTCACGACACCTATGTGATAAGAAGTTCTCTCCAAATAATTTACCAAGTAAATAAGGTTATGTGTGTGAAGGTTATCTCAATGGTTTTATTGAGAAGGAAATGTGGTAGGGGAAACCATGATACATGGATGTACAAGTAATTTATGATTCCAAAATGCCCTTATCGATTCTTCTATTTGAAATCACATCATTTTACGTGGATATAAATCTATTATGTATGAGGAAATGTTACACATAGGTTTGAAAAACTAGGTATAAAGATCTCGTTTGTTCATTATTATTTTCATGGATGGGGAGGTTTGAATGTTTAGAGAAAGTATTTAGGTGTTTTGTTGTAGTATGAGGCCTCCATATATCTAATGTAGAGCACTAGATAGCTGTTTTTGGTCATAATAATACATAAATTTATGTAGTTTTCAAAAAAACTTCAGTGATTCAATCACCCCCCTCCCCACCCAATGAGTCCTAGGGACTAACTGGTGATGGAACTGTGATTTAAAATTAATATGGATGAAAATAAAATTTTCACACTAATTATGTTTTAATCTAACCTGATCTAACTTGTTCATACCTAATTTATTAATAATTTAGATGCTCCCAAGTGATGTTATTATCTCTTCTCCTCTCCCTAGAGGTGAATATAAATGTTAAAATGAATATTGGGTCTTTTTTGGGTGGAATTCTGTAATTCAATACATTTCCATTTATTTTTCATCTCCACTTCTCAATATATGTGATTTATAATGAGACTAAATAACTATATCTATCGTATACAATATGAATTGATTTCTTTTCCATCAAGTTTATGTTCATGAGAATATGGTCTCATCACTTCCCATAATGGCCCTTCATAGTGAAATAATGTTCATAATTTTTGTGGTAGGTGTCTCTATATTATGGTATATCCATTACTAATATTAAATTTATTGTTATTCTATTATTTGATTTTTATTGTGAACATGAATATTTAAAATGGATTTATTCATTGTTCAAAATGGAAATAGGTTTTAAAAATTGGGATTCTTTAGAATCTAAATTTTATCCCCTTTATGTGTTTAAATAAATTCATCAAAGATTGTTTTAAAAGGTAAATAGATTTTAAATAATTTAAGAGGTGTGTTATCCATATATAAAATTGTTATGAATGTTAAAATTTTATTTCAAATGAATTTTTCCATGGAAAATGTTTTTTGAATCATGATTTTTGTTTCATGGATGTAATGATGATATAAAGATCATTGGAAACCATTGAAGATGGGGAAAAATAAAAAAAAATCTGATTCTTAGTGGAGTTAGATATCACTAATATAGTTTCCCTTGATTCCATGGAGGCTAGGGGTATCCATTATGAGGAATTATGGTTCCTAATCTTCTGGGGTTTCATATTCTAGCTAGTGATTCTCTATGTGTCTTGGTGGTTTAGTTTTGAATACCCAAGATTCATATAATACACTCTATAAATTCTATATGATTTAATTACATGAATATATATTGAAAATATTAGTTACCCACTTCATTATTATATATATATAATTAAACTTGAAGAATATTTAATTTATCTATTTCTTCCATTGGATATGAGAAATGATATTTTCCTTTGTTTATTTGAATCTGGAATTAATTTGAATGGAATGGAATATTTTTACAAATAAAACTAAAGGATGATTTAGAAAATTATTTCATTTAATAGTGTTTAATAGATTTTTCAGAATAAATATTATTGACTTTCATGAATAGACATCTTATATATTCCATTGTTGTATCATATATAGATTTAGTGCTCATACCTGGGTATAAGAACTATGTCTATGTATGATACCATAAGAGAATCTATACGGTACAGGAAAAGGGAAGGGTTTAATATATATAATGACTCCCTTGATCATCTTTCATTTCTGTTGGGTTAGGATTGGGGTGACATATGGTCATTATAAGATATACTCATTGATCTATTCTGGTTTCACATGTATGGTATTTCGTTTTTTCAGTAGGACAATATTATTATACATTTTGGACGTGGCCTCTATGGATAGTTCTTTTTACATGTGACATATTATTATTATATGGTCTAACACTTGAGTTGTTTTCTAACATATCATATATTTTTCAATTGTGAAATAATTCCAACATTTTATTGTATAATTATATGGTGTTTATCACCATTTTATGGCCATCAGTAAAGTGCTTCTGGCATTGTTTCACAACAAATTGAGTAAAATTATGCATTGAAATGGGTTGGTCTATTACAATGTTCATAAGAAAAATTAATCAACTCATGAATTATTGTTAGCAGTAAAAAATAAATTCAATTAAGATATATATGCATTATTTTTATCATAAATTTGTGACATATATACTGGATATAACTTTTTAATTTAAATATTTTCCATTGAAAGATTTGAATATGTACTATAGTATAAGGATAGAGTTTATTATGTATTATGACTTCTCAATACATTGTCATATTGGGAATGAAAACAAGGTGGCTAATTATTTTAGTCCAAGTATAATGCTAAATTATCTATTACTATGATAAAAAAAGATCCAATATTTCAATATTTTCAACTGATGGATGAAGACATATTAAAATAAGTGGATGCATATTATCTTGATTGAATTATTTTTCAATCATCTATCCTTTTGAATATTTTATTTTTTCTGATGAAATATGTAGAGAATAAATCTATGGTAATAAATAATCATGAGTTCAGCTAGGATAATGATGGAATGAAATAGTTCAGGACCTGAGTATGTTTGTAGCCCATAGTATACATAAAAAAGTACCCAATGAAATATTCTCATGGATCACAATTCTCTATTAATACAAAAGGTGTGATAATGTATTGAGATATGAAATGACTATTTATAATCAGAAAACAACCAAAGTGATTTTGCAGATTATGTATATCATTGATTGTTAAGTTATAATGTTAAGGAATATATATTAATGTCTAAGAACATTTTACAGCTCTTACCCATACTCATATAAAAATAGGAAATCATCTCCAAGTATTTCATCATTGGGATACCTAAATCATCAATATTCATTAATGTTATTTGGGTCGTAGTTGGTCACTAAATGAAGAAAACACACTTCATTTCGATTTGAGAATACATCTCTATTGATCATCATTAATAAATATAAAATAAATCAGTGGTATGTTTTGAAGGATTACCAAATAATATTTTATGTTTTATAAACATGAGGTTTACCAAAAAGTTATAATGAATTATTCTATAATCATTAGATATAGATTTAGGTTTTATTATTTCTTATCAACCACATATATAGGTTTAGTCTAAGATAACCATTCAATCCATATAGGATATTCTATGATTATATTATATATATTTCAATGGTTGTTGTGATCAACACCTTCCAATTATCACATTCTCCAATAAAAATAGATTTCATTAGAACATTAATTTGGATCCTTATGATTTACATTGCGGAAGGATGTGTACTCTAATATACTGGGATAAATCGGTATAAAAATAATAATATTGGTACCTGATATGATTCAAGAAATGGAGTACATTATTAGAACCATTCAAGATAACATTAATACATCTCATAGCCAATAAAAATTGATATTGATAATCACCATTGAGATATGGAATTAATAGATGGTGATATGTCTATACTATTAATTTCTCCATGGAATAATGTTATGTGACTTTAGAAAGAATGGGAAGTTGATCCATGAGAATATTTCACCCTTATATATTATTTATCGAGTAATGGATGTAGATTATCATGTGAAACATACAATGAACCTCTCTTATGTTTATGATGTGTTAGACATATCTCAGGAAGATGTACATTAAGGGTCCTTAAAATGTATTACACACAATGTTCAAACACATTGAGGATGAAATTTCCTACGATGAAGAACATGTATAAATTTTTGATTTTTTAGATAATGTACTATGGAACAAGACTACACCCCTTGTTAATGTTCTCTAGAGGAATAGAAAATTTAGAAAATTTACATGGGAATAAAAGGTGTGATGATGAAAAAGTGTTATCGTTAGTTTATATAATTCTGATGGAATTTTTAGGGTAAAATTAGTTTTAATGGGGTAGAATGTATCTCCTCAATAATTTATATGTATTTTAATTGAAATTAACTTAACGTATTTGATTTCTTGTTTCATATGAAACCTCGAGTCTAAATAAACTTGTGATATAGTATAAATTTTTAAAATACATTTCATATTGGTATATAGGAAAAGGATAATCCATGTTATGAAATGTATCAATAGAAGTGCTTACCTAAATTCATTGGTATTGATTATTTCTTAAAAATAGTTATTAAATTTTCAATAAAATCAATTAATGAATAAAAGACATAATTTTTAAGAAATTTATTTTCCTTTATGTTTTATATTATAATTTAAAAAAAAGTATTGAAATATATTAAATAGTTATTATCATAAAATTTATTTTTAATTCTTGAAAAACATCCATATATTGGTTATCTAATGGATTGGAATGAAGATGAAATCATTTAATGGTAAAATATATTATTTTTCATAAAAAAAATTTATATGCACAATGTGTTTTTATAATTATAAATTAAATAAGCAAATATTTATTAATTTTTTAACGAAATTAATACATTATATATTACATTGAATCTTCTTAACATTCATTTTAATGATTTCACAAGGAATTTAATCAATGTAATTTCAAATTTATTCATAAAAATGTATTACTCAAAAATTGGTATATTATTGTGTTTTGTGTGATTATTATAACATGAATTTATTCCCATTATAAAAATTTAATTTAAAAAAATTATTCATATTTTAAATCACTATTTCCGAAATTCGGTAATGAGGCTACATTAATTTGTTCCCATATTGAAGAGTGAAAATAATAAAAATTTCTTTCCACAGTTAATTTTTAAATGGATTTACAGGGGTTAAACCAAGAGGTAGGGGTAATATATTTTCATAAACATGCTTAGTTATTTTTATTTTGACAAATTTTGACACTAAAATTTCCTAAATTAAAATAACTAGTTATTTTTTCATTTGGATTCAGTAATTAATTAATATATTTTAATTTTTGAAACATTTCAATTATGCAATCTCCCTCACATATAATTGGACACCATTTATCCACTCTATTACACATTTTATATTCAAAATAAATTATAAAATACCTTCCCAATTACATAACTAAAACATGTACCAATGGCCTATACCTCATTTTTTTTATAAGAATACAATCATCTCAAGGATTAATGAATAAGACAAAGTATGTTTCTCAATGATTACTTAAAACTCTTAATCGGGTATTTTGAATTTTATTCTTTATTCTACCTCATCTAGCTATTTTATTGGAATTATAAAATAATAATTTTAGTATATTAAATATACTCAAAGAGAAAAATAATAATGTTTTCTAAGCTCAAAGAGAAAAAATATGGTTATTCCATGCCCAAAAGGAGGCTAAAAAGAAGGTTGTTACATTCTTGAAGTAGGTACATGGGTCATTTTTTGAAGCCTAAAATGTGATGAATATCATGGTTTGTAGACATGTCATAATATTTATATGAGTATAACTATTACATTTTTTATGAATCTATTTTATGAAATGATTCTATGCCAATTTTATGCTTTTATGGATCATGTTTTTTTTTCAATTCCTTTTGTTAATTTTTTATGCACTACCAAGAATTATTACATGAAACATAATGATGATTTATGAATTATTGTGTTTGGTTTTTTAATGCTAAGATCATGTACTCATATCATTATGATCATTTTATTCTTAAATGAATATGGATGGCATCCATGTTTACCCTCAGTGAGCATCTAAACTCACAACTTTTTATGTTTACATTCCCCTAGTATTAGATAATAGTATTTATGTATGATATGTATAAGATGGGTGATACTTTTTAATAACCTACTGTGAGATGATATGAATCATTTATCTGCCAATTGTTTATGTATCCAACTTTACAATGGAACTAAAACATTATGCTTATTTCTTTGATCATACTATTATGCAATGAGTATTAATATAATGAAATGAAATATTTATTTTAAAATTACATGGGTTTTTATATAAGAGGGGTAAATTTTGAGGGAATGGCGGTAACACCTAATATGTATAAATCATAATTAACTTTTTAATTCTAGACCAAAACCATTCAAAATACAATTTTTTTGTGGGATAAAACTAATCCTATTATAATACCTATAATGCAACACATTTTATGTGTGTTAATCAATTAATATTAGAAGATTAAAAATAAAAAATTATTTTTAAAATGATTCTTATGAAATCAGATCTATGAATAAATATAAGAATAAATTTAAAAAAAACTAAATCATCAAATATTTAAACATGATTTAACATTTAATAATAATTCATAAATATGTATTAGAATAATAATTTTATAAATTTTACATTCAATATTGATATTATATAATTATATAAATATAAAAATTTATAATTATTCACTAATAATAAATTATTAATATTTTTTATTATATGGGCCTCACATTAAATATATGATATTACAACAAATATAACTATTTCATTTATCAATTTATATTATATAAACATTTTATTTAATCTAAATTTCATAAATTTAATATTATTTAAACCATTTACCAAATCATTTATCAAAACACATTTTGATATATGTTAGAATCTAATTAAAGAATGGTGATTAGTTACGGTTGTATTTCTTACTAATAGGTGTCAGAGTTGTTTTCATCCCAAGTTAATTATTGGTAATAGATTTTATTTTCAACACATATATTTTTTGGTGTTGCTATTCCATAAATAAATCGGAATTAGAATTTGGTGTTCTAGAATGTATTATGTTTTAACATGTATAAGTTATCTAGAATTTGTTCTATATATATTATAGATGTTTTGAATAGTTTAGAGGGTGTTTTGGAAGTGGAAGTAAATATTTATTGACTTAAAATAAAATAAGAGTTGTGAATATATATATATATATATAACAAAAATATTTATATTAAGGTAAATTGGGATGTGAAGTGTAATAGATTTAAATTATATTTTCAATGGTTTTTTGGTAGATAAAATATATTTTTGATGTATTCTATAAAAATATGGTAAGAGAAGATTTATATAATAATTTATAAGTCTTGAAATTTAATAGTTATATATTTTATTCATATGAGTAACCAATTTCAAGTATATATTAATCATTCTAAGTCATCTTTTATTCTTAAGATCATAAATACACTCGGTTATACTCCCCATGAATTGTTCAAATCTTGATGTAATTTAATTTTTTTTATTAAGGTAACCTAATGTGGTATGTATGATTTAAATTTATATACATTGAATTTGTTTTTTGGAAATAGTGAAGACATCTAGCCTACATAAAATTAATTAGGAACATATTTGATCAAAAAATGGAAAATTATATGTATGTATACGAGGCATTTGTTAAGATGCATGATAGTTATTTCATAGAAAATATGGAAACATAATTATCACCACTGGAGTTCATAAGAGTCATTTATATGACTTAAGATTCATATATAATAATTACTCTATATCACAGGGGAAGAATAATAGGATTTAATTTACAATATAGGGGAAAATCAAAATCATCATTTTCATAGCTGTATTAGATGAGGTTTTTCCCATTAAAAATTGTTTACGCAACATTTAATTAAGAATACAAATGATTAATATCTTACCCCAATTAAATTGGAGAAAATCAAGTTATAATTTCGATAGGATTGTGATGTGATATTAAATGAATTATAATTCATGGTTTTTATTATTTTTGTATATATAATATTTCACATAGTTTTCATCTTTTAATGATAATGAGCCAGTAGTTTCATTCATCTTATTTACTGTCATTCTTGAAAGAAATTGTAGAATTAAATTTATAATTTGTAGTCAGATATATAGAAGGGTATTTAGATAATTTTATAATAAAACTATTTAGATACATGAAGATATTTTTAATCAAATCCTCTAGAATTTTTCAATAAATGAAAAAAATGTAATTTGGTAAATAATGAATTCTAAAGATTTATCTTCTAAAAAAATATGGGATTATAATAAAGAATGTTTGTGTGTGATTTATATTGAATATGATGTTTGTAAAAACAAAAATGATAACCATTTATATATTAGTGTAAAAAATAATAATAAAAGGGGGTTGATATTGTGTAGTAAGGTGAGGATAATTTACATATATGATACCACAGAAAAGCATTCCATAAGATAATTGGAGATGAAATAATGAAGTTTGGAACACATTGAATATATTTCCAAACAATAAGAATGGTATATTTCCATTATGAATAACCGAAAGGATATGTTTTTGTTTTATTATTTTCATATCCAATCTATGATGATGCATTATAGTGTTCAAAGGAACTCATTGATACTCTATACAACAATAATAATGTATTTTTATTGTTTTGGATTTCATGTAAATGTAGTTATACATTCGATAGTTTTGAGGTGATGAATAAAAGTGAGGTAAGATTTATTATGGAAGTAATGACATTTCCCAAATTCATATAGGGGGATTCACCATTGGAATATCCTAAAAAACCCACTAAATACATTTTGTAGTGGATTATGGTGTATCATCACATTATTGATTGATTTCTCCTTGATTAATTCCAGTTTCAATGATCCAAAAACAATTTATGTTCCATATTTTCAATCATGTCTATATAATACATGAAATAACATATGTGTATGGGTCAAGAATATTTTAACCATCATATTATGGTCTAATGACTTTAATTAAAACAATCATATCATCATCATTAATGGATGAACAAAATAGTGACTATAATAATATCATGGTCGAGATCATTTAGGTTACCAAGATATTAATAGAAATTATGTATAAAAGAGTTTTCCCCCCAATTTCCGTTTATATACCATTTTTTATTGTTTTTTGTGTGTTTTTTATTTCTTAGGTTATGTTTTATGTTTTTTCAAAAGGGTTTTGATTATATTAAAACTGTTTTAATAGGTGGACATTTTGAGAGAATTATGTAGAAATCATGCACTATCTGTAACACCCAGAGTTTTTATGGGATATATTCTTTTTAATTTCATTTATGTCTTCTATTATACACTACACCAAGATTATCTTATATTATTCACAACATTGTATTATCTTTCAGTATACACAACACTATTCTTGGCTCATGTTACACACAATTTCAAGTTCGTTTTGTGGAAATTATTCTACGCAACATTAAGTATAGATTTTATTTAATGTATAAATGAAATAAGTTTTGATTATGTTATATGAAACACCAAATATAGATTCCACTACATGCAGTCCTGACTTGTCTTTCACTACACACAATCGCTACCTTCCTGGATAGTGTGTGTAGTACACAATACAGGGTTTCACTAAACAAGGATATGTTATTAAAATATTATATAAACTATCCATTATGAATAGTAATACCCACTTTGTGAAATTTTATAAATTTTATCTTTCAAAATGGACTTCATTTTGGGATTTGTAATATCGAAATTAACCTAGGGTGAATTTTTTGTATGTTTCTAAAAACATTCAATTTTTGATGAATAGTGAAAACTCTGAGTTATTGGTAAAAAATGATTTTTTTAAATAATAATTTATTTATTTAAATTTATTTGAGGTCAAAATAGATATATAATACAAATATAAGTTCAATGTAATTCATTGGAATCAATTTATAAAAAATTTACATAAATAAAAAATTTATTGATCTTTTTACCGTCTTTTACCTACCTCCTAGGAGAATTTGCAAGTTTACATAAAACGTAATTTTACCACTTATATGAGTGGAATTAAAAAACTATGAGAGACACATTTAATATAAATAAGTAAAATTTGGATCAAAAATATCAAAATAATTTATGGTGAATAGTAACCTTTTACCTTTTTTACCACGGTTAAAAGTAAATAGGGTAATTAAGAGTAAAAATGATATTATTATTACCCTAACACATGTAGTAATTCTATTGGATAAGTTCAATTCGATGAAAAATACATCCTTAGGAATAAAATATGACCCTTTTGGTCCACTTGGATTAGATTAGGACATTTATTATTATTTAATTTAAAGAAGATTTAAAAGAGTTAAAATCAATGTTTAATAAGTAAAACATTTTTAATATAGGTTTATATATAAGATACATTAGACTATAAGTACTCATTATAAATATAAAAATATTTCCTACATAATGGTATTTTATTTATAATTTTTAGAAATTATATAATTTATTTTATTTATGACACAATGATGATGCAATATTTACCTTATTAATGAAATATTAGCATGATTGATATTATAAATACCCAAATAAATGTAATTTGAGACTTTTTATGAATTCCAATACGTTTATAGGTTAATAATACATGTTATTATTGGTTAGATTAATTTTTTTCGATGTTATAATGCTGTTATGAATATTGAAAAAACAAAATACCAAATATTGTCAAAATTGACATAAAAGAGTTTTTAAAACAAATATTATATTATTAATTGATATAATGGTCCTAAAAATCAATGGTTTAGAAAAAGGACCTATATAATAATATATATGGCAATAATTAACCATTTTGGTTTAGATTGGTAGTTTATAGTATGTTTACTAACCATATAGTGTAAGAATAGAAGAGGACATGGTAAAAGTTAAATTATTTAACTTAGAGTTAAATCTAAATGATAAGGTTAAAATGGTAACATAAACTTGTCTAAAACCTATTTATTGAGAAGATTCGGACCCATAACAAACCTAGAAACGAAATAATTCACTTCGGAGCCATTATAAAACAAATATGAATTTATTATAAAATAATATTTTATGTTTTTTATAACCTGCCCCTCACCCCTCTTATAAAAGGGCACTCCCCCTTATCTCTAATTCACAAAACCAAATCCATTAGTCTCGGCCAACCCCAGCCAAAATACCCTCTCAAATGTCCTCCCTTCATCCTAGAGGCCTTATTTTAGTCATAAATCCAACCTATGGAGCCCTATTGATCAAATCAAAAGGAATAACCTGAAGTAGAGGTAATTATCTCACCACCTATTTCAAGTTCCTTTCTTCTTCCACTTCCTCCATCTTTGTTGTTTCCATTCTAAAATAATAACTTCATTATCTTTAATAAAATGAGTTGTTATTATAAAAAATTTACAACTATATTAGTTATTTCATCCATCCTATGAATGAAAAATTCCCCACACGTGCGTACGTACGGCTTACCGTCTCCACGTCGTGGTGTCGTTTGTTATTCAAACATTTCATCATTTGGATGGGTATAATAATGAGTATAAATGATATAAATAAAAATATAACTTCATTATGATTCTTTATATATGATATACCATCCAATTAAATATGATTTTAATATCAAAATAATGATATTGTCGCTCATGAATATGTACGGACTAACATCTCCACGAACGCGATGAGAATCATTTTCCGTGATTAACCATTATCGTATGATAATAAAGTATATATAATAAATAATCATGAAAGATATTACATAATAATGATACCGGATTTATGTACATATATGTTTCATTTACATAATTCCATTCAATTCAATAATACTGAAAAACAGTGTTCATGCGTACGTACATACTACTATCTCCATGAACGGTGTATTTCCTTCCATTTATCGATCTATCATATCTATTTATATGATAAATATATATTATATATAAATCGTGTTTTACATTTTAGAATTACTTAAATCATGATATATGTAATAATATAAAGAAAAAAATGTTGAAACTCCTACGATAAATGAAATGATCTTACGCAAAACACTTCTTTTACATGGAATTTACAAAAGAATACGTAATATATATTCATAAGTGAATCATATATGATATCATAAATATTATTATGGTTATTTTACAAGTAAATAATATGTTTAAACCAATTATACAGGAGTCTCAGACACATACTATAGAAATTGGACATAAGGTAAGGGGTTATTTCGTCTCAGTTTTATTTCTATGAGACATATTCCATAATCATCCTCTATTTCCTTTGTTTGGTGTTTATGATTACAATAAATGTTTTATGATTTTTATTATGAATGATATGATATTGAAATATGCAGTAAATTTTCTTTATTTTATGACAAGTATGATTCCACCGATCATAAAAGGTAAGGAATATTTTTGCAATTCTCATTTTTATCTGAGATTTGTTATACGTAAGTATTTACTAAGCTTATATTATTCATCCATGTCCATAAAAATGTTTATCATAACTTTTTTAATATTCATACATGTATGTTTAAAGTCATTTTTACCCCTCTTTGACTTTTACATTGTATTATATATGGAATCATTCTTTAGTTTACCACGTGAGGAACTTTTTGACTTTTCTGGAAAAAGTACTAGGAGAATTTTCTTTTTTACTTATACGGCATGAAAAGATTTTTACAGTTTCATAAATCCTTATTTATATGAAGATTCCTCTACAATATTTCATGATTATTTTAAACACAATCTTTTTAAAAAAATCATGGAATTTTGAGAAAAATAATGATTTTGAATAAGATAGGATGTTTTCTTCAAGAATTATTTTCATGTTTTTTTAAAAACTATTTTCCATTTAAGATGGCATTATTTAGTATGATTATGTTTCTTGTATAATGTCTCTATTATTTATATGGTTTTATTCTTCTTATGATGAAATGATATCCATTTGTTTAATATGGATTACATTATGATGGGATGATGTTTATCAAACCCATTTTATTATTAAATGAATGAATTATGTTTATTTGGTGGTATTAGTAAGAATGATATCATTATGAGATGGGTGGGACCAATATCTCTCTCCAATGTATTGGGTAATGATTTATACCTCATGAGATAGACATGGTTGGAACGACAAGTGAATCTGGTTCAGTAATACAGGGCCAGAACGACAAGTAAACCCAGTTCAGTTATGGACTTTCTCTAATATGATGGTCTTGGGAGCAATGCCTTGGCTATTATGGAAGTCATAACATGTTCTTAATGGTTGAAACGATTAAATGTTTTATTCCCATGCTATTTTATCATGATTAATGTGACTTTATGATCTATGCCTTATGTACTGCAAAGATTTATTTCATTTCTTATGTTCATGTTTTTACGTTCAAATGTTTATGGATTATTTTTATGTTCTCCATGTTTACCCTTACTAAGAATTTGAGCTCACCCTTTTTATGTTTTCTTTTCCCTAGGATATAAATAATGGTTTTAGGTATGAAAACAAAAGGGGAAGATATTTATGGGAGATGATGAAGATATTTCACCATGATTAGAATATTAAGTTCTGAGTTTCCAAAGACACTAAACTATTATGGTCCATGGGTGTCATTTTTTATTACGTATTAAGTATTCCTAAAAAGTAATGTTATGTCCATGTACGTTATGCTTGGGTCTGTATAGTTGGTATCAGAGAAAATGTTTATTTAAACTTTGGATACTAGGATGTAGAAACTTTAGTGAAATCCCTAGATATATTTTTAAAGTATGTCTAGGGATGTCTCTAGGGTTAAGTATAAGCATAGGTTATAGTCATAGAATTACGGTAATGATCATAGAATTAAACCTAAGATGTGATATATTGAAGGTACATCCAATTTATTATGTTGTTTTCCTATCATGATTTTTTCCTCTCACACTTTTCTTTTTGGGTTTCACAAAATGGATGGAAACCAGAAGATTGTGTTATTAGAGAATATGATGGACAATGGAATGATATCCTTAATGATCAAGCAAATGCAATGGCATTTGGAAGGAGGAGAATCGTTATTATTCCTAGTTATAAATCTCATAATATGATCAATAATATCAAATTGGTATGTTTTTGGGCTCAGTTAATAAGAGAAAGAAGGAGTTTCATGATGATCATAGAAAAATGAATGTTCAATTTTCATCATTTAAATCATGTGGGAAGATACATCAAGGAAAATGTTTCAAAGGAATTGGAAGATGCTTTGGGTGTGGAAAAGAAGGACACAAAGCCAGTAATTTCAATGGAAAGGGTTTAGATAACACTATGGACAATTATAATTGTATTTCGAAGACGTCAACAACAGTTAAATAATTTGAATGTGGAATTTACGGAAATTATGCAAACCAATTCCCTATGGTAAATTCTCATAAAGATAATCAGCATGGTCATATGGGTAGTATTTATGTTATGGTGAGGTGACTACAAATGATATATGATATGAAAGAAGTTTTGAGGAAAATAATGATGAAACTCAGTCGATGGTTTAGGAAGGTAGTGTAAGGATTTTTTGTTTATCAAGAGTAATGTTGTATAGGTAATTTTATGGTACTATGGAATAATGAAAAATATAAGGAATGTTACATTATTGTTTTTTCTTGAGTATTTGAATGTACACATTGAATGGTACCGGTAACCATGAAAGGTTATTCATATATTTTTTGTAAAGCATATGATATGGGCATAATGAAGGGATAAGGAGAAAATAATATGTTGGATATTATTAATGAGCTCATGATTGATATTAAAAAAAAGTGATATCATAGTTTGAGTATATAGTATTTTTGGGATTTGGGTATGTTGAAAGAGTTATCTTTTAATAGCATTCATTTTCTGACTAAGGTTCTATGGTAACTCATGTTTCAAGAGAATACATGATTACTCAATTCAAATGTTTGGAATGTGGCCAACAAGATATATCTTCTGATATATGGGGGATAAATGATGGTATTCACATACTTGTAAGATGACCTTTCTAGTAGTCATTTTCTTTATATTATGAGGTTGGAAAGAAGTATTTCTGATATGCCTAATGGTTGGAATACATTAAGTTGGACATAATATAATATTATTTAAGGATAGAAAATTTTTATATTATTTCTGGAGTGTTTTAATAGTATAGTTTTAGAAAAAGGAAAATTCGTAAGATGGGTGACAACCCATCACTTCAAACAAGGATGCGGGTATCAAACCCACAACCAAAGTGTGAAAGGGCTTTATTTCCTACCACTGGCCTACAGGAAGTCCCTGGTTATTAGAAATTTGTTTTATTTTATTAAGTGGTATGATAGTTGGAGTCTAAGTCCATTTTTGGAATCATATACAATTAACCTCACCATAGATGGACTTATTTATATTTAATAACATTTTGTAAACTTTTGTTTCAGACAGATAGAATGACCTATAATTCTGTCGCATGATCTGCTAAAACTTCACAAATGAAAAATTCAACTTCATTTATTTAAGAGATGAAGTGGAAATTGTTCATGGAATGACCAACGGTGGGATTGTACCAAAATCAATTATGTATTTATTCTAATTCCAATTTTTTCATCTTTAGAGAAATGACCTTGAAAACAAAAAATGTTGTCCTAGATGGTACCTTAGATCATCACAAATTTATGGCTTTGTGATTACTGTCTTTTTCATAGCCATTTTCTCTACCACTCTCCATCAGAACATGATGGTTAGATTTCTCTTCCATATACATATTTTCTCATATGTTATCATATGTGGAAAACCAGTGATGAGTTAATTTTGGTAACCATTATGTTTCATACATCACTTCTTAAAATTATGTTTTAGTATTCTTTTTTATGATGTCAGTTTCTATGAATGAAACTTTCAAGTAGTAAACAATTTATAACACCGACGAATTTCGAGGAAGAAATTAATTTTAAGGGGGATAAAATATAACACCCAGATTTTATGAGATATATACTTTTTAATTTCATTGATTTATTCTATTGAAAACTAACCCCAATATTATCTTGTACTATATGCAACACTGTATTAGATTGCAGTATACGCAACACTATTATTGGCTCTTATTACACACAATTTAAAGTTCATTTTGTGGATATTATTATACGCAACATTATGTATAGATTTTGTTTAATGTGTAAATGAAATAAGTTTTGAGTATGTTATATGCAACACAAAATGGATCTTGCACTACACACAACCCCGATTTGTCTTGCTTTACACGCAATAATAACCTTCCTCAATAGTGTGTGTAGTACGCAATACCGGGTTGTCACTGAACAACGTTATGTTATTAAAATAATATATAAACTAGGTATTATGAATATTAATACCCACTTTTTGAAATTTTATAAATTTTATCATTCAAAATTGACTTCATTTTTGGATATTCAATATCAAAATTAGCCTAGGGTGAATTGTTGGTATTTTTATGAAGACATTCAGTTTTTGATGAATAGTAAAACAATGAGTTATTGGTTAAAAAAATATTTTTTATTTAAATGATCATTTATTTTATTTAAATTTATTTTAGGCCAAAATAGATACATAATACATATATCAGTTCAATGCAATTAATTGGAGTCATTTTATAACAATTTTAGATATATAAAAATTTTATTTAACTTTTTACTCTCTTTTTCCCACCTCCTAGGAGAATTTGAAATTTTAAATATAACATAATTTTAGCATTTATCTGAGTGGAATTTTCAAAAATATTAGACACATGGTTGATATAAGAAAATAAAAAGTGGTTGAATAAGATAAAAATAATTTTTGCTGATTAGTAACTTTTTACTTTTATTTACCACGGTAAAAACTAAATAATATAATTAAGGGTAAAAATGATATTATTATTACCCTAACACATGTCCTAATTCTATTGGATAAGTGTAATTCTACCAAAAACAACCTTAGGAATAAAATATGACCCTTTAGGTCCACTTGGATTAGATTAGGACATTTATTATTATCTAATTCAAAGAAGAGTTAAAAGAGTTAAAATCAAAGATTAATAAGTAAAACATTTTTATATAGGGTTATATATAAGATAAATTAGACTATAAATATTCATTATAAATTAAGAAGATATAATACAAAATGGTATTTTATTTATTATTTTTAGACATTAAATTATTTAATTTATTTTTTACACAATGATGATGCATTAATTACCTTATTAATGAAATATTATCAAAATTGATATTATAAATAACCAAATAAATGTAATATGAGACTTTTAATGAATTACACTAATTTATAGATTACTAAAACATATTAGGGTTGGTTAGATTAATTTTTCTTCTAAGTAATAATGCTGTTATGAATTTATAAAAAACAAAATACCAAATAGTGTCAAAATTGACATAAAAGAGTTTTTAAAACAAATATTATATTAATAAATGATATAATTGTTCTAAAAATATAAATATCGGCCAAAAAAATTATATAATAATATATATGACATTAATGTACCAATTGGGGTTCTATAGGTAGTTTATAGTAAGTATATTAACCATATAGTGTAAGAATACCAGATGACACGGTAAAAGTTAAATTATTTAACTTAAAGTTAAATATAAATGATAAGGTTAAAATGGTGCCATAAACATGTCTAAAACCTATTAGTTGAGTTTATTTCGACATATCCCCACCCTAGTCTTGAAATAAGTCAGTTTGGAGCCATTATAAACCGAATATTAATTTTTTATAAAATAATATTTTAAGTTTTTTCTAAGGTGCCCCACACCCCTCTTATAAAAGGGCACTCCACATTCTCTCTAATTCACACCTTAAAAGCCATTTTTCTCGGTCAAACCCTGCCCAAATACCCTTTCAATTGTCCTAATTTCATCCTAGATTCCTTCCTTTAGTCATAAAGCCAACCTATTGTGCCCTTTTGATCAAATAAAAATGATAAACCCAAAGAATAGGTAAATATCTCACTACATATTTCAAGTTCCTTTCTTCTTCCACTTCCTCCTTCTTTGTTGTTTCCATTATAAAATAATAACTCCAGTATCTTCAATATAATTTGATGTTATTATAAAAATTTATACAACTATGTTAGTTATTTTATCCATCCTATGAATGAAAAAGTCTCCACATGTGCGTATGTAAGGCTTACCATCTCCACGTCGTGGTGTAGTTTGTTATTCAAAAGTTTCATCATTTGGATAAGTATAATAATGAGTATAAATGATATAAATAATAAATATAACATTATTATGATTCTTTATATATTATATACCATACAATAATATATGATTTTAATATCAAAAGAATGATATTGTCACTCGTGCGTACGTATGGACTACCGTCTCCACGAATGCGATGAGATTCATTTTCCATGACCAACCATTCAAGTTTGATTATAAAGTATATATAAAAAATAATCATGAAATATATTACACAATAATTATACTGGATTTATGTACATATATGTTTCATTTACATAATTCCATTCAATTCAATAATTAAACAAAAACAGCGTTCATGCGTACATACGGCCTACCGTCTCCATGAATGGTGTATTTCCTTCTATTTATCGATCTATCATATATATTTATATGCTGAATATATATTATATATAAATCATGTTTTAAATTATGGAATTAATTAAATCAGGATATAATTAATAATATCAAGAACAACAAGTTGAAACACGTAGGATAGATGAAATTATTTTACCCAAAACGCTGCTTTAACATGGAATTTACAAAAGAACGGGTAATATAATGTCATAATTGAATCATATATGATATAATAAATATTATTATGGATATGTTACAAGTTAATAATATTTTTAAAACAACTATACAAGAATCTTGGACTCATGCAGAAGAAATTGTACATAAGGTAAGGGATTATTTCGTCTCACTTTTACTTATGTGAGACATATGCCTTAATCACCATCTATTTTCTTTGTATGTTGTTTATGCTTCCTATGAATGTTTTATGATTTTTATTATAAATGATATGATATTTAAATATTCAGGTAATTTTCTTTATTTTATGACATGTATGATTCCACCGATCATAAAAGGTAAGGGATGATTTTGCAAATATCAATTTTTATTTAATATTGATTATACGTAAGTATTCACTAGGGTTATATTTTTCATCCATGTCCATAAATTTTTTTTATAAATTGTTTAATATTATTCCATGTATGTTTAAATTCATGTTTACCCCTCTTTGAATCTTACATTGGGTTATAGATATAATATGTATTTATTTTACCATACGAGGATCTTTATGACTTTTTCGGCAAAAGTATGAGAAGAATGTTCTTTTTAACTTATACGGCATGAACGTATTTTTACAGTTTCATAACGCCTATTAACATGGATATTACTCACAAATATTTCATGATTATTTTAAAAAAAATCCTTTTATTTTAAAATTTCATGCCATTTTGAGCAAAGAAAATGAATTTGAATAAGAAAAGTTGTTTTCCATAAGAATTCTTTTCTTGTATTTTGTCAAAACTATTTTCCATTTAAGATGATATTATTTAGTATGATTATGTTTCAAATATAATTTCTCTATTATTTACATGGTTTTATTCTTATTATGATGAAATTATATCCATTTGTTTAATATGGATTACATTATTATGGGATAATGTTTATGAAACCCATTTTATTCTTTGATGAATGAATTATGTTTATTTTGTGGCACAAGTAATTTTGAGATGGGTGGGACCTATATCTCCCTATAATGCATTGGGTAAAGATTTATATCTCATGAGATAGACATGAATGGAATGGAAAGTGAATCTGGTTCAGTAATACAGAGCGAGAATGGAAAGTAAACTCAGTTCAGTGATGGACTTTGTCCACTATGATGGTCTTGGCAGCAATACCTTGGCTACTATGGAAATCATAACATGTGCTTAATAGTTTCCACAATTACATGTTTTATTCCCATGCTATTTTATCATGATTAATGTTCCTTTATGATCTATGCCTTATATACTGCCAAGATTTATGTCATTGCTTATGTTCATGTTTTTATATTCAAATGTTTATGGATTGTTTTTATGTTCTTCATGTTTACACTTAATGACCATTTGAGCTCACCCTTTTTATGTTTTCTTTTAACCCGGTTATAAATAATGGTTCTAGGTAAGAAAAAAAAGGGGAAGATTTTTATGGGAGATGTTGAAGATAGTTCACCATGATTAGAAGATTATGTTCTGAGTTTCCAAAGACACTAAACTATTACGGTCCTTGGGTTTCATTTTTTGTTATGTAAGAAGTATTCCGCAAAAGTAATTCAATGTCTATGTATGTCAAGATTGGGTCTCCACACTATATCTAATAAATTTTGACACGTGGTGATATGATTCATTGTTCAAGAACATGTTTGGCATATGATTTAGAAAAACCATGTGAGTTCTTTGGAGAAACCATAAAATTAGAAATTTGTTTGGGAAAAATGGATAGTGCATGGTTATTAAGACTATAGTAGATGATCATGAAAGGGGATTACCTTAATATGGTAGAACTAAATAGTTGGTTACCTATTTTTTAAACCATGTGTCTACCTAGGTGATTTCCAGTATTATGTGAATTTTTGGTGCATTGATTGTAAAATCTTTTGACAATAACATGAGATGATCAGAAATACTCAAAAAATTAAGTTTAAATTAATATTAAGTCCCTAGAAAACTGAGTTTTATAATATTATTCTAGTGACATGAACTCATTTCCTTTCTTGGGATCCCTTGGAAATTTCATTTGATTAGGAAGAATATTTTTGATATTCAATGTGCATTGGAGATCCAAAAAAATTGTGAGTCCCTGTCATATTTATTCAAATTGGATCTACTATTCTAAAATATATCAGAACCATATATCTAGTTATTAATGTATAGATCAATGTGTTATAATGTGAATCATGATGATATCATTTTGTATCTATTGAAGGTAAGGTGATATGATCATAGATCTAGATGTTCTTAATATTATTCTTTATTTGCATCATCCATTATAAACTATGGGGAACCTATCCTATATCTAGTAACTCTATCATATGATTGATTTAATTTATTTAGTTTTATTTCTTGTATAATATTAGGAAAAATTCTGAGCTTTATTAATGTAAATTAATCTAGTTTATGTTTTAGAATTAATTGAAATTGGATTTCTTTGGTAAAACCTATCAACATATAATTTCAAAATTATATTATCATTTTAATGTAATAAATTTTATTGATTAGATTATTAAAAATAATGTTTTTGTTTAATTAAAATGAATTATCATGGAATTTTTAATGATTGTATTAACATTTTTTAATTTGGATAGAGTTTGGTCATCAAGTACTACGATCAATGTGGGATGAAATATGGTCACGAAGTACCACAGACAATGTGACACCAAGAATGAGTTTCTGTATAGGTGTGTGTGTGTGTGTGTGTGAACAAGAAAATGGTTATTCAAAGTTTTATTGAATAGTAATTGGTTTTTATTGGTTTTTCACGTGTATTTTGCTTATAGGTTTATATAAACAATTTAATGTTTTTAACTGTTTTGTATAAAACATTCTAACCAGATCTTGTCATGTAGGTGTGTGTTGGTAAGTCTATAAGGATTACCTACTAAGTGTTAATTTAGAAAATTGGTACAAATGATATTCTATTTAGTAATACATGTGAAATAGAATTATATTTTATTTCTCTTATGATCCATCTTGATATTGTGGGAATGGAAGGTGATTTTGGATCTTAGAGTTAGTTTGAGTCACACTTTGGATTATGTAACTTTATTGTAAGTGGATCATTTTATAATTTGTTTTCTGTCTTTTGATGTTCCTTGTTCTATATTTAATCTAATTTTTTCTCTTATTTGTTTTAAAAATGAATTTATTTTCTTATTATCAAATATCATGTAGATTGTTTGGTGGATTATATTTTTTTTGGTTGTTTTATTTCTAACGGTACAATCATCCTATAATGTTCTCTTAATTCCATGACATTTATTATCTACCCTGGGTGTTATAGTGATGTCAGCTAAAGTAGGGGCACTTGATCTCTTCAAAATCCATTGAGTTTAGGTAGGATGTTATAGTTAGATATCCTAATTCGCAAAACAACACCATATATTAAACTATCTCTCACATGGATCCCTAATAAGGACTAACAATTGGTATCAGATTATATGTTATTTTTATTGGTTAGGTGTTTTTTAATGTTATTTGATGATTTAATTGGGTTAAATTGAGTACTAAAAATATATTCTTGATGATATATGAAAATTTTAGAGGTTTTTGAATAAGAAGTTTCTACTGTAAAAAAATCCCATACAATCAAACAGTTTTTTGAAAATGTGAAATTCATATAAAACAATCCAACAAATCTGTAAATTAATTTATGAATGTTTTTTATATTGAATTTATTATAGCATGCAATGATATAATTGGGTTATCTTTGGATCCAGAAATCTCAAGAGAAGAATTATATTTCAATGATGAGAATATCCTTATAAATGAAAATAAGAAATCTAACCATTAATCAGTGGATACATATCATAGTGTACATGAATAAAACATATTGTTTATATTAGGGAATAAATCTCATGAGATCTAGGATAAAGTTATGAAAATTGAAGTTAAAAAATAGAACATCATAAAAATGAGAGTGATTGAGCTTTTTATTAATCTTATAAAACAATTATTTCTTTGGTGAAGAGACAGAAGTTATTTTGATAAAAGTGGGTAATCAAAATTCTCATCTCAAGAAGAATGGAATATACTAAAAATAAGATCAAAACATAAAGGCATATAAGGGTAATATTTTTTCACACCCAAAATAAATTTTTGAGGAGAAATAAAGGATACAACAAGATAAAATATGCTTTAAATATTAAATTATATAAAAAAAATTATAATGAATTAAAAATGAAATGGTTGATAAACCTTCCCATGAATTTTGGGATGAGAAATATAATGAGAATACTATCTTTTAAGGTAAAAAATTTCAGCATGGAATGAAATACTAAAAGATATAATAATTTGAAGATGATTAAATCTACCTCAAGAAATGATGGTAATATTCAAATTCCTATTCTCATACATTTCTTAAAGTTGTTTTATAATTATTATATTATTATCCCTTAATAGGTGATAAGGATTGAGTAACACATATGATATGCTGGGGGTGAATCTTGACAGTACTATTATAAAACAAAGTACCTGGTCCATGGTGAAACCTGGTCATGGTTACAATGGAACCCATCTAAGGAATAAAATAAATATAACTAATGCAGCTCCTAAAAAAGACAAAATTTTATATTTACTAGAATATAAATCCAATAATATCTCTATAAGTGGTAAGGATAAATTGATGAGCCCTAGAAGATTATGTGGAGATGTCTGTTTTTCAATGACATGCATGCTCATATTTCTAGACATATTCTTAAATCATTGGAAGAAATTTGTTTATCAGTTTTTAGTGTAAATTATGAAAAAAATAAGTTACAATTTACAATAGAAATGACATTTTAATTACTACAAAAAAATAACATGATAATCATGTCTCTAATGGATGCTTCATGTAAATTTTATCTGAATTAGAAATAAAAACAAGATTGTATCAAAAAACATGTATATTATTTAGAGTAAGATTTTATTGAGGATATTTTAGGAATATATTAATGGTAAAAGATTAAAAAAAAGAAATTCATTTCTTAAAATATAGATAGGAATATTTATAAAAGGTAAATAATTCCATCTGGTAAAAATGATCATAAAAATCATGTGATTGAAATATCCCATGAGAAGATATATGTTTGTAATTATAATATATCAAGTAGGTATAGATAACATAAGACAAAATTTTGGAAATTTTATCATTAAATGTGTCATGTAACAATATCATTAATGAAATTAAGACCCAAATTGAAAAGGAATGTGTTCTAGATTATGAAAAAAAATTCCAATGGAAGACATAAATAAATTGTATCTATAATATGAAATTAAAATATGAATATGGATACCACATTTAAGAAGAAGTGAAATGATGGGTTATATAGTGAGTCACCATCTTCCTCAACTTTATGAAATTTAAAGGTCCACTCTATGATTATATTAAAGGATATAATTTTCAATGAATTCATTCATGTGAAAGTGGAGATAAAAAAATGGGTAAGTTGAATAAAAAATTATTCTAGTTTCATGATATGATTATGATGTCTAATTGATGATTTTATATAATTCATGCAATAACTTGTTGAAACAATATTTTAATACACACATGTAAATCATGAAGAATCTCATTTATAATTATTACTGTCAAAATTTGAATCAATGTATAGTTGAGGGGATTTTGTCCTGAGAACATATTATATATTGGAATAATGCCTTAAATATGGATATATATACCATTACTGCAATGGAGAAATAAAAATTATTTTAATTATATTTTTTATACTTGTGATAACATATGCCTATTTTTAGGAAATAAAAAATGAAAATTGTTAATGTAATTAATTATAAATATAAACTCTAAATTCAATGATGAATAAAATTTGGTTAAGAATTTTTTGGATATGATAATCCAATATGTGTATCCACATATTCTAAAAAAAGAAACTAAATAAGTTGAGAAATGGTTTTTTAGTTAATGGAGTTTTTTATAACCAATATCAAAATTATTTCTCATAAATGATAATAAAATTTAAAAAAATTATTAATTAAAAACAATTTAATTCAAATATATTAACTATATTATTTATGAATGTTTGGTTGAGTTCACTAAATTAGTTACCTAGTGGAATTTTAATTTTTTTTATTATTGTATCTTATTGTTTTATGAGAGTTAAAAATGAAAATGGTGTTGTTAGAATAATGTGACAATTTTTATAATAAGTGAAAACTGAATATTCAGAGTGATTTTGTTGATTTTTCATTATTAAGATGTAATATATCTTAGTGAAAATATTAGGATAATGAATCCTTAATTGAAGGATTTTTACGAGATGAATTATAAATCAAATTTTTTTATTTTCTACCCACTAACTGGAGAAAGAACATGAAATTGGATGTGTATTCAAGTGTTTTTCATGGTGTTCCAATTAAATATTAATTTATTGAATTTTCCATATTACTGAATAAAGATAATTTTTTTGAGAAAATAGCACTTATATTCACAAAAGAATACTTCAAATTATGCCATGATGGATTCAGAATCCTAGAAATTTGATACTTACATTCACTACATTCAAGAGGAATAAAAGTTTTGAATCTAATTTTTATCACATCATGAAGACAAAGGGGTATTTAAAAATGTTTTATTTCCTCATAATAATTTTAATTCATTTTATTGGATTTCAAATTGGTGAGAAGAATGAATCATAAAATGATATTTTTTTATAGTATGGAAACATACCAAATATAATAATTTAGACTCAAATGGGATAATAAGAATATGATATATTTTTTAAGTGCATTATTAGTATTTGTATGATTGGTTAATCTAAGATTCATGATTTTTTTTGTAAAATATTGAAATTGGTATTTTTATAGAATTTAATTAAGGATTGGAGATTATCTTGACTGGGATTTGTTGTCAATAGTTGTTTAAGTTATTGTCAAATCATAGTGGATGTTTTTAGTTTCAAACAAATATAGTTTTTCTAAGTAATTATGAACATAATTTGGGTCAATATTTTGGTTTTCTAATAGGTATCAGGTTCATTAGTACATAAGTTATTCAGAAGAGGTTCTGCTGAATTTTTAATTGTTGTCAGTATCTGAATTGGTGTTCTGATAGTGGATATAATGATAGAAAATATTTATCTGGAGGATGATGTGTGAATTTTGAGGTAAAATATCAATTTTAATGTTAGTCAGAATTTGATGTTTTAATAAGTAATTTATCTATTTAGAAGTTATTTTTTAAAATAAAATTTTTTATTTTCTTGAATAATGGTAAAAGCTAGTTTTAAATTTTTTTAAATTAAAATTGATATTTATCAAAACATAATTGTGAAAAATTAAATTAATAAAAATAACAGATTAAAATAATATATAAACAGTGTTTACTCACTGAGTCTAACTATGCTCATAAAATTCATTGGTTTATATTCTTAGAGAATTGATTAAGTCGTGAATAAATCCAACTATTATATTAAAGTCAACATGATGTGTTCGTAGTTAAAAATAAAATGGAGAAGGGTAAAAGAAATAATCTATTTTTATGAGTTATAATGGATATATAGGTATATAAATTAAAAAAGTATCGGTGTTTGAAATATTAATTATTGATGATGTGTAACATTAATTTTGTAGAAAATGCTTTAACATAATGGTAATACGCAGAGTTTATAAGAGTAAGTTTTATGATTAAAGGGTGGTCATTTTGATTATTTCCACAAAAGTGGGAATAACACATATGATTATTTTCATAAAACTGGGGTTATGTGTACGGATAATTCCTACAACTATGTGAGATTATGGTTAACATAGAAGTATTGATTTTAACTATATTTATTAATAAAAACAATATTATTAATAGCTAAAAATTATTCAAATGAATTAAATCACACTGAATTAAATGAAGGATTAATCTATGATATTCAAATGATTAAAATAAAATATTTTCACACATTTAAATTATCATATTCTTGACAATGTAGTCGTTCTATGAAGAAGTTTAGATCGTGGTTTCATTATTTATACTTCCTATAAATCTAGAGGGGTATTATGGAGTTAATCTATATAGTCTAAATCATATTTATAAAATGATGACTAAATGAGTATTCTCATTAAAAATATGTATACATTAATATTTTGATAATTGTAAAATGTATAACATTCATTTTATAAAATAATTTGTGAACTAGTGATTGTAGGGATTAATCTTGATTAAGAATATAGTTTTTCACTACTTAATATAGGGTTATGAGAAATATTTATTATAAGTTTTATATAGAGAAAAATATGAACCATTAACAAATTATTAATGGAAATAAAATGATAATTGGGATTATAATGTGAGTAAGTTGAGGGTTATTAAAATATTTGATACTCGATAGGATTATTCTAGAAAAGAAGAGGGGAAATGGAAGCCTAGAACATGTTGATGATCATGAAAAATTAAATACAATGTGTAAATTTCAGGAATAACCATGTAATGGTGATATATTTGTTAATGAATTCTTTTCTAGACAAAATTTGAATGGGAATTGTGAATTTCAAAGTCACCCATCACTACCTGGTGCATTAATAACATTGATGTTTTTTCATATTCGATTTTATACAAAATTAGTTCTATATTTTGGAGTAGTAATCTAAAAATTCGAGTGAGGGAAGTGTTCCATATTAAGTGGTTATTTTTCCTTAAATATTGTAAGGGGATATGACCAATTAATATAATTATCCTATCACGAAATATTATATTCACTGTATTTTTTTTTGAATCTTTTTGATTGTTTAATCCATTGGTCATACCAACGTGAGTGAAACATGTAAAAATGGAGATATCATGACCCCATAAATAACACCAAAAACCCAAAATGTTTATATAAATTATATATTTTCTAAATATACTACTTTAAAATATATAATAAATAATTAAAAAATGAGTAAAACCTGAAGAAATTATCATACATGTTCCCATGAAATCATTGTATTAATAGATTTCATTCCTAGAATGTGTAATAAGTATTATTATTGGGAATGATTTATAAAAATGTCCTAAATATATAAGATATAACCATACAGAAAAACATTTCTTAACAACATCACTCTTTTGGGATGAATTTTTTCGTAAAGGTGAACACAATAACATCAGACACAATCAGACGAAAAAATATGTGGTCCTTATTCAAGGTAAATTTTGTAACAATCTCTAAATCACCATAAAATTCGTATTTTTTATTTTATAGACTAAAATAAAATATACTCTCCACCATTTATCCATGACTCTATACGTTGTCCTTCTTCCATGTACATAGAATCCATCAAAAATAATTCATTTATTCTATTTCTTTTCATGGCCAAAATATTTAATATTTAATAGGAATAATATCATTGAAATATCACAAAAAAATATATTTATTTTTACATTCTCATATATGTTTGTAAACATATGATTTGGTCTCATCATGTGTTTACTAGATTTAGTGTAATGATACATAAAATAGTGATTTTTTGTTGATGGTTGTTCTGAAAAAATAAAATATTATCCACTAACAACTCTTGTTGTAGTGATATGTGCATTTGTTATGAAAATATAAATTGATTTATTCTCTAATTTGAAGTCAATAGTTGTTATAATAATATCAATATATATTTCTATTTTTTATAGTGAAATGATTGTTAAATCCCCTCCTTCATGATTGAATTTATCTTTGTAGTGTATAATTTTGACTTCTACAACATCTTCTAATTTGGAATATTCCTTCACATCCTCCCATTATTGGATCAACTTATTTTCCATGATATCCTCTTCCACTAACTCTTTGATACATTCCCCATTTCTCTTAATTAAGAGCTTTGAAATATAAATTTTATTATAGGGAAGTATCTACTACTTTTGTATCATTTGATCGATAATAATTATGTTCAAGGTCTTATATTGATCCCAAAAAATTCGTAAAATTTTTCTACTTTTCAATTTCATTCATGTTTGTAACTATGTAATAAAATTTTAAATCTATAGATTATAAAATTTATAAAAATAATAACATTTTACTGATCCTTTTTCATTTCATTTTACTAGTCTAAACACTATCCATAAATTATTACAATAATTAGAAATGATTTTAGAATATTCGTATATTGGAAATATAAATCATCTCATAAAAATTTGATCCATGTCCTATTCAGTTTTTTAGTAACATTGAATGGTTATTGTAGTGTTTTTCATTTTTCATTTTATGTTTCTAATAAAAATATATCTCTAATTTTCATTCATTAAGGCTTTGATAAATGAATTATTAAACCTTTCTATCTCTCTTACATTCATCCTCAAGTGTTTCATTTTGAAAATCATATGGTTTAGCCACGATCATCATAGAATATATCAGAGTATTTTTATCATCTATGATTTCCCTAACATATTACTGGGCTATTCTAGAATAGATTTTAAAGCCTCATTTTTCATAATATCCTATTTTTAGGTTTAGAAGTAATTCTTTTATATTCTTATTGACCATGGGGATTAAAAAAACTTGGGAATAGAAAATTTCTAAATGACAAAAAGAGATGAATTTCAAAAAGTAAAGTGAGAATAATTTTAGGGGAAAATTGTTTATCTTGTTTAATAATATAGAAAGAATGAAAAATATATCGAATAGTAAAAGGGAAAAAACATTTGATAACATAAAATTTTTAGATATTTTGGATTAATATATTTATGGTTTTGATAGGGGAATAATACTAATGTTGGATATGAAAAAATATTAGTCATGAAAATATCAAAATTGTTGTATTTATAAGGAAAATGGGGATAAAATATGTTATAAGGTCAGTATCATTAAATTTTATCCTAGATTAAGTAATCGTGTATGGTGGGAATCCCCATTTTTCTAAATAATTTTTTACCTTTTTATTTAAAAAAATAAAATGATCATCATAGTAATTGAGGTATTTAAAACTCTAAGATTAGAAAAACAATAGACCTATAAAATACCAAATTAAAAACATTAGAAATTTAAAATAAAATGATTCCTCAAAAAATACACCACACCAAGAGTAAGATTTTTTATATTTCTTGACCAACTATGGATGGATATTTATATTATATTGTCATCCAACATGGACTATTGAAAGAAACCAACAACAATCTAGTGAAACTCAGAAGAAAACCAACATACAATAAGAGATAAATAGTAATACAAATAGACAAGAACAACCATACAATTAATAATCATCCCTTTAATCAATGGAATACGAGCACACACATGTATTAAAATGACTCACAAGACTTATAAATATGATTTTTTAAGCCTCATCCCACCCCACATTGCAATATATAGATATGAATAGATATTACACTAATTGATTACTATGTACCAAATTACACACTAACTGAGACACTCACCACCCAACATTGACTATTCATTATACCTCTATCACGGAATCATCATCACTTTAATAACAATACAATGTTGATTATGGTGTCAACCACTAAGCCCAGCCCACTAGACCATCCCAAAATTTCCATGTCACTACCAATCCAACTAAGGACCCATATAAACTATTATTAATTCAATTGAAGAACCCCAATCCAACCGTAAATATGCCAGGGGTTGGAAATTAGCACCATGTTGGAATGTCACACATCAGAGTACTTGGACTAATAATCGTATACACATTCACACATCCATATACATAATTGAAATATTGGATAGTTAAAATAGTATTAACCAAATAGGTAATAATTTTTTCAATTATATGATAGATTGTAATATAGATGTATATATATATTGGATGTCACAACAAAAGAGGGGGTGAATTGTAAGTTTAAAAACATCATATTTAAACACTTAAAAAGGAAATTAGTTTAAGAGGAATTAAACAAATACAATTCACAATCAATACAATTTACAATAATGGTTAGGGATCTAATAGATATGATATGATGTAATACTAAAAGTAATGTAAAACAATCGTATTCTAATTGAATACAATGATCATAGTAATACAAGTGAGAAAGATTATACCATTAATTATATAGAGTCTATTAATACAATATGTATCAAAATAATCACAATTGAAAGAATTAAAATTGAATTGAGAATGAAAAGAAAGAGGAAACAATACAAATCTCATTCTACTAAAAATAACTGCAAAAATGTGAAATTATTACAATTTTTAACCCAAAGAGAAGGGTATCCTTTCACATAGGATAGAAGGTATGTCTTACCGTCACCTTGGTAAGACATTGATATGATGATCGGTACAACAGTCTTCCTATCCCCAGAAGTCCTCAATTAGGAATGTAATCAGTAACTCTATCCTTCAAGAAATTTAAGGCCCTCGATACGATGTTTGGCAGCATGTATTCCTATCCCTGGAATCCCTCTGTCGTTATTACCTGATCAGTTACACAATGAAATAAAATAACATACTAGAATACCAAATCTAAGAATAAGACATTCACATTTTTTAATACCAAGGCTTTTGCATGAATCTAGAGAGGAGCCACAACGTCTCTTCCTAGAACGTGATAATGAAAAATTGGATCAAAATTCTTTTCTCTATTTCAAATGACCTCTAATTTATAGGCCTTAGGTTCCAATGGTTATATATTCTCTAATTGTCATATTTCACCTGAAATCTTAGAGGTAATTGGACACCTGGCATTTTAACGATCATGTTCAATCAAAAAAATGACAATGTTTTGATTAGTTTATTACTAACTCCACAAAAAAATTTTGGTTAAAACAAAATATATATATACAAATTATAACATGAGTATGATTGATATGGAACAAGCATTTTGATAAAAAAATAATAAAATAATGCATGAGATTATATTAAAACATGAGTACGATTAATATTACTTACTAAAATATATCGATATGATGAAAAGTGGGTATGATACACAATGTTCATATGATGAACATAGTCTGTATGGTTTATAGAGTCAGTACGATAGACAGAGTCAGTATGATAGAAATGATCAATACAATTGACACGATCAGTACCACTGATAGAGTCAGTACGATTGACATAGTCGGTACGATTCACACAATCATAATGATTGAATCTATCAGTATGATTGACGGAGTCAGTGTGATTGATAGAGTTAGTACGAGTTAAAAAGCTAGTAGGATTGATATATAAATCTTATTCAATGAAAATATTTTATTTGAGAAATTTTTAAAAGGAGAATTGTGATTTCTAAAACAAAATACATAAAAGTCAATAGAAGACATCTAACATAACAATGTCCCCCTTTTTGGAAATCAAAAAACACAAAGTATCGCTAGAAATAAATACTTATCTCCCACTGAGTTATGAAAACTGTCATGAATACAACTAACTTTGTAACACCCCAAGCTTTCACGATATGCTTCTCTTCCAATAATACAATAGCCTGAATTGTACGCAAGTTTGAGATTCTAACACACCTCGACCAATAAAAGTAGTAGTTATGAATAGTAATACCCACTTTTTGAAATTTTATAAATTTTAGATTTCAAAATGGACTTCATTTTTGGATTCGGAATATTGAAATTAGCCTATGTTGAATTTTTGGTATTTTTCTGACAACCTCCAATTTTTATGAATAGTGAAAAATACTTAAAAACAAGTTTTTTAATCAAAATAATTTATAGTGATAAATTATACTATTTAGAGATTTTAAAGTATAATTAGAATATATTTTTACCATTTTATCTAATGTTTTTAATTATAATTAATTTCACTTTGAAATTGGACATAAACAATTGTCAATCTTTTGACATATATTGTTTCTTAGAAACACGCTATTTGTTGTGACGGTAGGAAAGAATTATAAAATTAATTAATGCAACTTATATTTTTGGAATTTTTTAAAATAGACATCATTTTTGAATTCGTAATATCAATTATAACTTAGGGTAAAATTTTGGCTTTGTTCTGAAAAACATCAATTTTTGATAAATACTGAAACCACTAAGTGGTAGTTAAAAAAATTATGTTTCATTTAAATGAAACATTAACAATTTTTTGATTTGATTTTCAAAACTCTGACATACATGATTTTCAAAAGGAATTAAAATTTGGTTCAATGGGATTAAAATAATTTTTTGGTGAATAGTAACTTTTAAGTTTAATTAATCACGATTAAAGGGAATTAGTGAAATTTAAGGTAAAACTGATAATATAAAAATATTAAAACACCTTTACACATGTCCTACCCTTATTGGATGAGTCATGGCCGACCAATACAATCCATGGGTCAACTTGGGGATCCAATGGAGCCACTTGGGTAAGAAAATGACATTAATAACTTTTTATTTAAAGTAAAAATAAAATTGTCACAAACATGTGTTGTTTTACTAAAAAAATGATAAGGGGTTATAAAAGTCATATTTTAGACTATAAATATTCATTGGAAATATAAAAATATTTCCAAAATCATGATATTTTTTTATAAGTTTTATACATTAAATAAATTAAATTATTTATGACACCATGATGATGCAACAATTACCTCATTAATTAATGATTTAAATAAAATGAAAAGATAGTGTAAAATATAATGCATACACTCATCAAAAACCTATTCGATGAGTATATTTCGAACCCTAATACCCTTATCATCGAAATATATCATTGTGGGATCATTAGAATCTGAAAAGCATTTCATAATAAAGTAACATTTCAATCTTTCCAGGAGTGCCCCTCCTCTCCTCTTATAAAAGGCCCCAACCTCTACCAACTTATTCACACCATCAAGCCATTTGGCTCGCCCAACCTCTGCCAAAATACTCTCCCAACTTCCCTCTCTTACTCCTAGAATCCTCAATTTGTTCAGAAACCTTCCCAAGGAAGCCTTTGGCTCAAATCAAAAAGAGTTACCCGATTTTAAGGTAATGTCTTCTCTAATGTTGTTTTGTTTTATTTTGCTTCTCCAACCTCATAATCTCTTTTTATTCTTTTCTTTTGTAAAAAAACCATTATCTTCAATATAATAGTATTTTGTTATGAGATTTATTTTATTTACACTTACACACACCTCCGTCTAATGGTTAAAGAACATATTATTTCTGTGGGTGGTGAATTACTACCTCACGAAACGATGATTGTTCTATCATCTCCTACCACCTCTCATGGTGGACATTATGATGACACTATTTTTATATATGATATATGTTATGTTTTTGTTTTCCTTATTATTCTGTATTTTTTATTTATGTCATACCTTTATGGTTTCCATTATGGGTAAACGCGATAATTTCATTTTAGGAAGTGCGGACTACCGCCCCCTCAAAGTGATTTGAATCGTTAATTCCATATGTGGGATGTATAAAGGATGGATTAAATGGTATTATACATTATATTATACTGGAATTATAGTATACCTTTATATAATTATAATTTCATTCCATTAAATATGAAATAGAAATGAAAGTAGCGTTCATGCGTACGTACGGCTTACCGTCTCCATGAACGGTGCATTTCATTTCTTACCTCTAAATGTTATGTAATATTATAAATGCATGTATACACTGGATATATGTGATATATATGATATCTACATCATGAATATAATTCTGGATATAATGAATATTTCACCACATTAACAACTTGTAATTATAAGAAGTTTATTTTTCACTCAAGTACCAAAGATCGACAAAACGACTGTTATTAACTTAAATAATTACATGATGTTCATAACATGGTAATACATCATATAAAAGGAATAATGAACATGAAAAAGGTTCTTAAGAAAGTATTACTTAACTCTATTTTATTATTCAGGATGTTAAAGAATGATCGAGTCAAGTCGGACACAAGGTAAGGGAACTTCTGAACCCAATTTCCATTCTTTGGGTTAATCACCTACTTTCAAATTATGTCATGATATTATTATTCCCAATCTGGTATTTATACATTCTTTATGTGTAAATATAGTGAATACACATAATATATCTATTTTATTTAAAAAATTATCCTTGTAAGGGACTTCGGCTCAATATCCTTTCATTGAGGCATATTTTGTTTTATACACAACTATTTTGTATACGGTGTATAAACCCCTTTGACTTTTATGTTTTTTTTTCAAAAGGAATCATTTTATACGAAGCGTTTTACTAAACGTAAAAATGGAATGTTTTTTTTCGTACGTATGTGGAAACAATGACTTCTTCAATGCTGTGACCATTATTTGAGATTCGGATTCCTCAACAAGCCATAACATTTTTTTAAATGAAAAATAAATTCAAAGTTTTAATTTTCCTTTATTTTTTTATTGAAAATGGTTTTGAATGAGTTTTTATTATCTCAATGTGTTGTATTGATATATTGTGATTGAAGTGTGGAAATGTTATGTTTCCTTTATGCATGTTTTTTGTGATATGATTATGCTATGGTTTATGATATGTTTAAACCTATTCATATGAAGAATTCATTGGACTTAATAAGTGACGGATGGAGCCTGCTATAGCTCCTCGATGCATCGGCAGGTCTCATTAGACAAACTAGTTTCATGGCATGAGGCCTTGGAAAAATCGTATTTGTAGTCTTGGCACGAGGCCTTGGCTACGTGGTTATGATAGTCTAGCATTATGCATTCCATCATTATGAAAGTGGATATTGATATTGCATTTGATTATTCGACCAGTAGAATATCCATGTCAATAAGTAAATAGCAATACCTCATTTTACTTTTGCCATATTATGTTGAAGTTCAAGTTTAAAAGGATTTTGTTTTAGTCATACATTGCATTAAAGTTTTATGTTTATTTAAGAATGCTTCCCATATATTTTCATCCTTACTGAGCATCTGAGCTCACCCCTTTCAATGTTTTATTTTTCCCAGGATGTGAAGAAATATTTTATGACTAACCTACAGGGATAGTCTGAAGGGGATATATTTGTGGACTATGGAGAATATGTTATTGTAGTTTTTCACTTTATGATGTAATATAACATTTTTGAATGTATCTAGAGTTTCCAATGCTACTAAACTAATTGGTCTATCGATACTTGATCTTTTGTGATCATGCCAATGTTACGCAATAATGCACCGACTCTGGGTAACTGGGGTCGGGGTGTTATAGTTGGTATCAGAGGAAGTTTAGTACTAACCTTGGAAGCTAGATTTATATAAAATCTGATTAGAGAACATAGCCCAAAGATAGGCTTTGAGGATTAGTATAGAAGGAGTTCCATGAATTTTGGTATTATAGTGATTTTATGAGTTTTCTGAGAAATACATCCCTGTTTGGATACGAGCAGGTAGAGGCGGCTCTGGCACTGGTTTACCTAGGGGTAAAACCCGAAAACACCGCATTGAGCTAGAATCAAACGGGAACTGGTGCACGACAACAGGCCTTGCTGCACTCTTGGTTACGACAACCCCGGGGGATATTCTTAGGATAATTCTCATTTTCATTACAAACCATTATGAAGGGTTTATGAGTATATACTTCCTCAAAGAAAAAATTTCTTTTTATGATTATGGAATATATCCATAAATAGTTCAATTTATGTTAATTTTTTTACAAGTATAGAATTATGTATTTTTATTCATAAACTAATCTAGTTTATGACATTGTTTAGAAATGGAGCCTATTGGAAAGAATGGAAACTGTATCAATACATGCACTCCATGTAGGGATTGCCATCCTGCTCAAGATAATTATAGTGCAGTTGGAGATACAACCGGTGCTGATCAACTTATCACCATACTAGGACAACTCACTCAGGTTATGAATGATAACCTTATTCGTATGGAGCACCCTAATCCACAATGTGGAGGATAAATGTTAGAACACTTCATGAGGAAACAACCACCAACATTAAAAAGGGGTACAGATCCATTAGTAGCTAAGCAATGGATAAACTCCTTAGTGAAAATATTCCATGCCTTGGGGAGTAGTGAAAGGGAGAAGGTTGACATGGTAGTTTATCGCCTCACTGGAGATGCTGACCAATAGTGGTCATTGAATCAAAACACAAAGGAAGATGATGAAGTAACAAATATGGAATGGAGGGAGTTAAAAGATCTTTTCTTACAAAAATACATTTCTCGTCACCATCGTGAAGATATGGAAAGGCAATTTCTGAGTCTGAGACTAAAGGAGGATGAGAATGTCGCAAAGTATGAGGCCAACATTACAAGGATAGCAAGGTATGCTGCAGATTATATACGTAACCCAAGAAGTAAGATTGATCGTTTCATTGATGGGTTAAAACCATTTCTTCATCAAGATTTAGTATCACAATCCTTCTCATTATACGAAGATATTGTCTTATGTGCTATCAACACAGAAAAGGAATTCTTTAAATCATATGACAATAAAGTAAAGCAACAGAAGAATATAATGGTGGAACAAGAGACAGATAAAGGGAAAAAGGGAAAGAAGGATTTTCCATTATGTGATAATTGTGGGAAGAATCACCCCGGTACTTGCCTAAAAGGAATGGGATTTTGTTATAAATGTGGAGAAAAAGGTCACCAGGCTCATTGTTGCAAGGGAAATAAAAAGGCTATCAATGTTGAATGCTACAATTGTAGAGAAATGGGGCATTATGAAAATGAATTCCCTAAGCGTCAGGGAAACATACCTCAGAAAAGGCCAAGTGATCAAGGCCAATCATATGTTGTTACTACAGATGATGTGGAATAATTAATGTATTGGTGCTTTTGGACTCAAGGATTATATTCTGGTTATAAGAATAATGTGATATATATAAGGATTGTACTGCAGTACTTGTTGTTTTCATCAAGGTTTTAATATGATGAAGGTAATCATATTTTTATTATATGACAATAAGAGGAACTTTACTTTGTTGGAGGAATATTATTAAATGATTTTGGAATTTAGAGGCCTTTTAGAAAAAGCCCGGACAAAGGTATTTTGGATAACTATAAAGGTTGGAATGGATTATGTTGAACATTGGGTATTATTGTATAAGGTTAAAACATTTATGAAGATTATTTTAGGAATATTATAATACTATAGTATTAGGAAAAGGACAACCAGCATGTCGGGGGATAACATGTCGCGTCGGACAAAGATGTTGGAATCGAACCCACAACCATAGTGTGACAGGCCTTTATTACCTACCACTAGCCTACAGGAAGTCCCTGGTTATTACAAAATATTTTTCATATTCTAAATGGTATGTGGTAATATTTGGAACCTTATGTAATTAGGATAAATAGAATATTTTTGAGTTCTGTTACCTTTTGGAGTGAAAGATGGTTTTGTGGTAAAAATTAATTAAAGAATGAATGTCTATATGATAATTAAGTATATTTCCTTACGTTATTAGTAAATCTCTTTAATAAATTCCTCAAATTTATGAAATGTAACTTAAACCACAAACTTTTTTCGTTAACTTTTCCAACTGGGGATTCAATGGCCGTTTAACAAATCAAAAGATTGTGATTTTCTAATGGTTAACTTTCTCTGAATCCTGTTTTCTACAACTCTCTATCAGACCATGATGGTTTGTTTTTCCTCCATATCCATATGTTCATAAAATCTTAGTATGGGCTATCTCAGGTGACCTTTGTAATTCTCTTTCTTTCTTTTAATGTTATATTTTTATTAACCGTATTTCTGATGTGGGTTTTCCACAAAGGTATTTTCTATTTTCAACCTTTTAGTTTCAAAGAACATTTTCAAATTGTGAGGATGCAATTTATTGATGGAAGGTAGAATATAACACCCCAAGCTTTCACGATACGCTTCTCTTCCAATAATGCAATAGCTTTCATTGTACGCAAGTTTGAGATTCTAACACACCACGACCAATCAAAGTAGCTGTTATGAATTTTAATACCCATTTTTTGAAATTTTATAAATTTTATCTTTCAAAACGGACTTCATTTTTGGATTTGGAATAACGAAATTACCCTATGTTGAATTTTTGGTATTTTTCTGAGAACTTCCAATTTTTATGAATAGTGAAAAATATTTAAAAACATCTTTTTTAATCAAAATAATTTGTAGTGATAAATTATACTATTGAGTGGTTTTAAAGTATAATTAGAATATATTTTTACCATTTTATCCAATGGTGTTCATTCTAATTAATTTCACTTATAAATTGGACATAAACAATTGGCAATCTTTTGATATATATTGTTTCTTAAAAACACTCTCTTTGTTGTGACAACGCGGATTAATTATAAAATTAATTAATACAACTTATATTTTTGGAAGTTTGTAAAATACACATCATTATTGAATTCAGATGATCAATTATATCATAGGGTGAAATTTTGGCATTGTTCTGAAAAACATCAATTTTTTATTAATAGTGAAATTTCTAAGAGGTAGTTAAAAAACAAATTTTTCATTTAAATGAAACATTACCACTTCTGTGATTTGATTTACAAAAATCTGACATACATGGTTGTCATTAGGAAGTAAAATTTGGTTCAATGGGATTAAAATAATTTTTTGGTTAATAGTAACTTTTATGTTTAATTAATCGCGATTAAAGGTAATTTGTGAAATTTAAGGTAAAAATGATATTATAAAAATATGAAAATACCATTACACATATCCTACCCTTATTGGATGATTCATAGCCAAAAAAGAAAATAAATGGGTCAACTTGGGGACCCCATTGAGCCACATGGGTATGAAAATGACATTAATAACTTTTTATTTAAAGTACAAATAAAATTGTCACAAACATGTGTTATTTTAATAAGACAATTTTTATAAGGGGTTATAGAAGTCATATTTTAGAATATAAATATTCCATAGAAATCTATTTCTTACACTTGTCAAAAAACTATTGTATGAGTATATTTCGAACACTTATCACCTTAACCTCGAAATATATCAGTGTGGGACCTTTAGAATCTGAAAAGCATTCCATAAAAAAGTAACATTTCAATCATTCCAAGAGTGCCCCTCCTCTCCTCTTATAAAAGGCCCCCACCTATGTCACCTTATTCACACCTTCAAGACATTTGGCTCGGACAACCTCTGCCCAAATAATTTCCCAACTTCCCTCTCTTACTGCTAGAATCCTCACTTTGGGCAGAAGTCTTCCCAAGGAATCCTTTGGCTCAAATCAAAAATAGTTACCGGATTTTAAGGTAATGTCTTCTCTAATGTTGTTTTGTTTTATTTTGCTTCTCCAACCCACTAAACACTTTTTATTCTTTACTTTTGTAACAAAACCAGTATCTTCAATATACTAGGGTGTTTTTATGTCGAGGATTTTATTTACACTTACACACACCTTCGTCTAATAATTAAAGAACATAATTTTTCCATGGGTGGCGAATTACTACCTCACGAAATGATGATTGTTCTATCTTCTCCTACCACCTCTCATGGTGGCCATTATGATGACACTATTTTTATATATGATATATATTATGTTTTTTTCCCTTATGATTCTGTATTTTTCATTTATGGCATACCTTTATGATTTCCATTATGGGTAAACGTGATAATTTTATTTTAGGAAGTGCGGACTACCGCCCCCTCAAAGTGATTTGAATCGTTAATGCCATATGTGGGATGTATAAAGGATGGAGTAAATGGTATTATGCATTATATTATACTAGAATTATATTATACCTTTATATAATTATAATTTCATTCCATTAAATACGAAATAGAAATGAAAGTAGCGTTCATGCGTACGTACAGCTTACCGTCTCCAGGAACGGTGCATTTCATTTCATACCTCTAAATGTTATTTAATATTATAAATGCATGTGTATACTGGATATATATGATATATATGATATCTAAATCATGAATATAATTCTGGATATAATGGATATTTCACCACATAAACAACATGTAATTATAAGAAGTTTATTTTTGACTCAAGTACCAAAGATCGACAAAACAACCGTTATTAACTTAAATAATTACAGGATGTCCATAACATGGTAATACGTCATATAAAAGGAATAATGAAATTGAAAAAGGTTCTTAAGAAAGTATAAATTAACTCTAGATTATTATTCTTGATGTTAAAGAACGATCGAGTCAAGTCGGACACAAGGTAAGGGAACTTCTTAACCCAATTTCTATTCTTTGGGTTAATCTCCTACTTTCAAATTGTGTCATGATATTAATATGTCCAATCTGGTATTTATACTTTAATTATGTGTAAATATAGTGAATACACAAAGTAGATCTATTTTATTTAAAAAATGATCCTTGTAAGGGACTTCGTCTCAATCTCCTTTCATTGAGGCATATTTTGTTTTATAGACACATTTCTTTTATACGGTGTATAAACCCCTTTGACTTTTATGTTTTTTTAAAAAGGAAACTCTTTATACGAAGCATTTTACTAAAAGACAAAATGGAATGTTTTTTTCGTACGTATGCGGCGACAACGAATTCGCCACCGTCATGACCATTATTTGAGTTTCGGCTTCCTCTACAAGCCATAACTTTTTTAAAAATGAAAAATAAATAAAAAGTTTTAATTTTCCTTTATTTTGGTATTGGAAATGGTTTTGAAAGTTTTTTTATTATATCAATGTGTTGTATTGATATCTTGTGATTGAAATGTGGAAATGTTATGTTTCCATTATGCATGTTTTATGTGATAAGATTATGTTATGTTTTATGATATGTTTATACCTATTCATATGAGGAATGCATTGGACTTAATAAGTGACGGGTGTAGCCCACTATAGCTCCTCGACGCATCTGCAGGTCTCATGTGGCAAACTAGTGTCTTGGCATGAGGCCTTGACAAAATCTTATTTGTAGTCTTGGCACGAGGCCTTGGATACGTGGTTATGATAGTCTGGAATTATGCATTCCATCATTATGAAAGTGGTTATTGATATTTCATGTGATTATTCGACCAGTAGAATATCCATGTGAATAATTAAATGGAATTATCTCATTTTACTTTTTCCATATTATGTTGAAGTTTAAGTTTAAAAGGCTTTTGTTTTAGTCATACATTACCTTAAATGTTTATGTTTATTTATGGAAGCATCCGCTATATTTCCATCCTTACTGCACATCTAAGATCACCCCTTTCAATGTTTTATTTTTCCTAGGATGTGAAGAAATATTTTATGACTAACCTATAGGGATAGTCTGAAGGGTATAGAAGTGTGGACTATAGAGACTATGTTATTTTAGTTTTTCACTTTATTATGTAATGTAAAATTTATGAATGTATCTAGTGTTTCCAAGGCTATTGGACTAATCGGTCTTTCGAGACTTGATCTTTTGTGATCATGCCAATGTTACGCAATAATACACTGACTCTGGATAACTGGGGTCGGGGCGTTACAAACTTCCCCATAGGTACACACTTTCCTAAGGATTTTATTCGTATATTTTCCTTGATTAATACATATTACAATAAACAATTCTCACCCTTTGTAAAACTCTCATTTTTTAAAACCTTCTACCCCTTTGTATTTTACAAAAAGAATGGAGTAATCTTGAGTTTACTAAAAAATATAAAGAAAAACAAAATTAATAACAATTAAAATGTAAACATACAGTTCATTGAATCTTAAAAGATAAACAACTATCAAGAAAAACAAGAAAAGATACAATAAAACATTCATTTGTTTTCTATTTCTTTCTCTTTTTTGATAAAATCAGGAAGAACAGTCGTCCTCTTCTTTATATCATTTTGTCATCTGAGATTGAATCACCCTGGGATTTGAGAAGCACTAGTTGGATGGAAAAAAGTTGATCCTTGTTTTTTATAGTCTCTTCTTAAACTCTGATAACTTCTTCAAGAGTATCAATTCTATCTTGAAAATTATTATTCTCCTTAGTCAACATAGTATTCTATTTCATCAAAAAATTAATTAATCATTGAAATATGAAAACTTTCATAAATCTATCTGGAAATAATTCATCCTTTCTTGTTACTCTTTTACTGAAGGAAAATCTTCTCCATGGGTTTTCGAAATCTAGTTCAACCTGCCAATACTTTCACTGTCAAGTTTATTAAAGTCAATGGAAAGATCATTTGAAATCCTCCTTAAATATTCAATAGATTCCTCATATTCATTTACTAAGCTTTCTGTTTTGTAAGATCATTTAGTCATTTTGTAGCAATACTTATTAGGAGAAATAAAAATTTCACTCAAAACATTAAGATCATCCTCTAATGTCATTACTCTCTTTCTGAGCTTTCTTTCTGAACCATATTTCTTCCTTTTATACTATATAACAAAATCAATCTTTTCTTCTATTCTCATAAATTAATTAATACTTTTATTAATTCTTCAAAGAAATTGTGTGTTCTAAATCAGTATCTTCATCATACGATTCAAGTTCATTTGATCGGCTCCAGTCTTCAACAAGATGTTTTCCTTTTTCTTTCTATTTTTCATTTTCAACCCTTTCTACTTCCTTTTCATCTCTTTCTTCTTCCAATTTTTCACTAATGAAAATTAGTTTCTTAGTATGAGAACTTTGATCCCCTTTCTTTTCTGGAGATTGAATTATTTCTGAATGGGTTTCTGAATATTGTGATGGTTCTTGATCGGAATGAGGATATTGTTGTTGTATTCATTCACATTGTTTATGGAAAAAATATTTTTACCGTCTATTTTTAGAACTCTAAATATACTCCAAAAGAAAATCTTCTTCCTCTTCATCACATTCCTAAACTTCTTACACTAATTGTTTCCCTTTTTATTCCATGGAAAAGACTGTTTGATTGGTTCTTATTGAACTTCTTCAATCATTTGAGGAATTTTAATATAAAATCAATTTAGAATTTAAGCCACTTTAAAATCATGATCTTTTCTTTTCAAAAGATTTTTATTTTTCTTCTCATCCTGTAGAGTATCTTCTACCCTTATCTTATCAGGTGGAGCTTCTGTTGGATGAAGACCAAATTTTGGATCCAATTCTTTTCATTGTTCTTTCTTATTTATTTATATAGATACAACGTATTTACTGTATATGGTTTTCTTCTATGGCTTGTATTTAATTTTAGGATCTGAATCTTGAGAATCAACAATTGTTGGAGCTGATTTTATTTTCATTGGTGCCGATTTATTTTGTTTCGATGGATTTGGTGGTGATTCTACTTCCACATCACTGACGAAGAGTTTTGATTCTTCGTCAAAACAACCATAAAATTTCATCAATCAAACTTTAATTATCCAAGAAGGCTTCATCTATTTCAATTCACCTTTCAGATGAATATTACAAAATGTAAAACTTTCAAGAATGAAATTTGTGAGAATATACGGATACATGATATGATGAGACTTGATCACTCCAAACTTCACATTCATAATGGTTTCAAAATTTTAACCCATGAGATTTACCTTTCTCGTGTTTACAAGACAATCTACCATAAATATGTCAGAATCATTAAGAGTTTCGTTATCCCAATTTCTTGGAATTAGAAAACCTTGCATCCAAATAACAAAAAACTAGTTGTCTAGAGATAAATGAGCTACTTCCCTTTTCACATCATTAATATGAAATAATAAATTTTCTGGTTTTTCCATTCTTTACATACCAACATCCTCAGGTAGTTTATGAGAAGGATTAAAAGAGTCACCTTTAGTAGGAACATTGAGGAAATGTTTAGCATGTTTTATAGATATTCAAAAAAAATTATCATACACAGCAAAGATAATCATCATTTTCCGATCAAAAGACACCATGTTTTAGAATTTTATAACCTCTCCAATAATAATTGGATCATTAGATATGGTTTTATCAACAAAAATATGTTCCCAGCCTTGGAATAAAATAATCCCTTAGATTTTTGAGTCATAAGTGTCAATAAAATCCTGATAAACTAACCCTTCATTGATGAAATCCTTCTTGAATAAAGTCTTTGAAGATATTTTGGTAGGAGTGATTGTAGAATACTAAGACATAAAGATGATAGAAAAAAGGAAATATCATACCATGTCTTAAGGAGGAGAGGCAGAGCTTCATTGTAAAATATGATAACCCAGTTTGGGATTAAATAGGGGGTCTTGTATTTATTTGTAAATTTTGATGACCGTTGGACTTCTACGGTTGAGATTAAAAAATAAAGAATCCAATGGTGGGGAATAAAATATATGTTTTTTAAAATAAAAAAAATTAAAAAGATTAAAACCGTGAAACAATAACATGATAGAAAAGAAAAACCTAAAGGAAAGTGAATGTAACTTTTGGAGATTTCAAGTAAGTATTTGGTTTCATAATATTATGAATGTAAAGTCATAATACAATACAAAAAGTAAATAATTGAAATAATGAAAACAGAATACAATAAAACATCAAAGGGATGAAAAAATAGAATACAAAAGATTGTAAGATTTATGAAAAAAAATGAAAATCTTATGGAAAACAAATCATTACTATAGGTTTTCAAGCTGATGGAAAAAATATTTGTTTCCCTAGGTTGTTAAGCCGATGGAAAAAAATCATTACCTTTGGTTGTCAAGCCGATGGAAAACAAAGTCATTACCAACGGTTTTCAAGTCGATGGAAAACAAATTTGCTACCATAGGCTATCAAGCCGAGGGAAAACAAAGTCGTTACCATAGGTTGTCAAGCCGATGGAAAACAAATTTAGTACCATTATTTTTCAAGTTGATATAAAAGACATTGTTAGACTGATTAACAGAATTTCAAAATGACAATTAAAAAAATAGAATTCCAAAATGAAAAAAAAGAACATAATGTCAAAATGAAAAATAAAGAACATATTTTCATAATGAAAATTAAAGAACATAATGCCAAAATGAAAATGATCCCGCAAGACATAAATAGATAAAGAAATAGAAATGTAACTACTCTTAAATAATTAAGATAAAATAAAATATAAAATATAAAACCAAATAATATAATTTAGGTAAAACAAATAGAAAAAAGATAAATGTTCTCCACTTGGAAAAGAGTGTTTTAATGTAAGAAGAAATGTAAAAATAGAAAGTAAATATGAATGATTATTTTAATTTAATAATTCTTAGATTTTTTTTAAAAAATTAAAATATATCATAGGATAATGGGTTTGTAAAAATTTCAATAAGTTATTCTTATGTACTGATGAATTTTAAAATAATATCACCTTTTTTGTGTGATACCAAAGAAAGTGATGTATAATATCCATGTATTTTCATGTGATTAATGTGATGGGTTTTTACTAAGAGATATGGCTCTAGTATTATCACATATTATTTGAGTTTTGAAAAACTCATTCCATTGTCAGTGAGTGTGTGTTGAATCCACAAAACTTGATCACAACAACTTCCAACTGTTAAAAATTTAGATTCAGTAGTGGAAACTGATACTTAGTGTGGTTTTTCTACATTACCATGAATCTAAAGAATCTCCTAAGAAATTAAATGTTATATATGTACTCGTTCTATCCATTTTACAACCACCAAAGTCAGAACCTGTAAATATTTTCAAAACAAAATAATTTCTAGAAAAATAAAAAAAATCTAAATCTAGAGATCATTTTAAATAAAGGAAAATCCCATTTACTGCATTTAAAAGTTATTTTTATGGATCTGATTGATATCTTCCACATAAGCATACCAAAAACATTAATTATATATGACTAGAAATCAAGTATAACAAACATCATATCATACCTCTAAAATTTGTTTGATCCACTAGTTTCCCGGCTTCATCAAGATCAAGTGAATTTGAGCTACCGATTAGAGTTCTAATACTTTTAGTTCTATCATATCCATAAATTTTATGTATTTTCTATACTTATGTTTAGATGTGTAGCTTCCTTCTAGTTTTTGAGAGATCTATAAACCTAAAAATAATGTTAAATCACCCATCATACTCATTTAAAACTCATATTTCATTAGATTCATGAATGAATCTGTTAGTTATTACTGTGTCGATATGAATATAATGTCATCAACATAGATTTGAACAATCAAATCATTTTGGTTTTCTGTTTTTTAAAAATAGTTGGATCTTCTGTAACTTTTGAATAATATTTTTGCAATGAAAATCTTGTATGTCTTTCAAACCATGATTTAGGATCTTGTTTAAGGCCATATAATTCTTTGGTAAGTTTAAAAACATGATCAGTATGTTTTTATTCTACAAACCAGGAGGTTGTTCTACAAAAACTTCTTCTTTTACAAAACCATTAAGAAAATCACATTTTAGATCCATTTGAAATAGTTTTAAATTAAAGTGTGCTGCAATAGCTAATAGAATATGAATATATTCACATCTAGATACTATAGAAAGGGATTTTTCATAGTCTAGTCACTCATGTTGATTATATCCCTTACATATATTTCTTGATTTATTTCCTAAAATGAATCCATTTTCATCAGATTTATTTCTAAAAACCCATTATACTCTAATTACAGTTTATTATTTTGGTCATTCACCCAATGTCCAGACTAAATTCCTTTAAAATTAATTTATTTCATCATTCGTTGCTTTAATCCAATCTTCAACACCTAAGGCCTCACTTGGAGTTTTAGGTTCAAATTGAGATATAAAATCAATATGTTCTATTTCATTTCTTAAGAAATTTTTTGTCCTTATAGGTCGATTTACACAACCAGTGATATTATAACTAGGATTATTTCTAAGAAACAAATAATTTTAGTTTTTTAAAACCTGTTCATAAACATAATATAGAAAGTCTTCTGGGGTAAATTTTTCTAAAAAATTTTATTGAGTTTTCCCCATATTAGAAGAGTTTTCAATCTTCAGTTGATAATCACTTTATGAAAATACATCAGTAGATGTAGGTAATGATTTGTTTAAAAACCAATGGTTAGTTTCATCAAATTTAACATGAACAATTTCTTCAACAGTACAAGATTCTTAGTTAAAAACTCTATAAGCCTTAGAATTTGTGGAATACCCTAGAAAGATTAATTCCTCATATTTTGGTGCAAATTTTGGTAAATAATATTTTGTACTCAATATAAATACTATCCATCCAAATACTATGAAGTATGAAACTTTAGGTTTTCATCTTGTTCACAATTCATATGGTGTTTTATTATAAAAATTTCTAGTTAAAACAAAATTTATAGTATTACATGCATTACTAATAGCTTCAGCCTTGAAATACTTAGAAATTGAATACTCACACAACATGGTTCTTACAATTTCCTGAAGATTACTATTTATTCCCTCAACAAAACCATTTTGTTGAGGGGTTCATGGAGTTGAAAATTTGTGATTAATACATTTCTTACTAGAAAAATTTACGAAATATGAATTTTGAAATTCCCCACCGGGATCACTATGAATAGTTATCGGTGGTAGGTTTTTCTAATTTAAAACATGGGCTCTGAATGTTTTGAAAAAAAGATTCTTATTTCTTTACTAGAGAATAGGCTCATTTAAATATAGTGTGGTCATAAACTAAAAAAAATACAATGTATTTTCTTCTAATGCATCAAGTTTGTGTAGGACCATAGAGATCCATGTGCAATAACTATAATTAATTCGAATTGGAAACTTCATTGATTGATTTAAATCTAGTTTTATGTTTCTTTCTATATTGAAAAGGAACAAAAACATTTGAATAATCATACCTAAGATCTAGTATATCCTTAAAACGTCTTTTCCAGGATGTTTACAATGGTTTATAAGGATACAATGTTCTATCCTACTATCTCATAACCAATATTGTTCTTTTATTTAACTTTATCAAGGTGCGTCTTAGCTCTTAAGTTCTTATTAGTCAAGTGTGTATATATTATCTTTCCTATCATCAGAAAGAATGAATTTATCCTTTTAATTGTGAACTAAACAATTATTATATTTAAAATTCACAAGGTATCTTTCATCACATAATTGAATTATTCTTATAATATTTTGCATAAGACCATTGACAAAAAAATTTTGAAATTAAAACATTACTAAGGAGAACAATATAACCTATAATAACAATATTTCTTTGAGAATTTTCTCCAAAAGTAATATTTACAACTTTTGATTCAATAGTATTTTCAAAAAAAATCATTGTTTCAAGTCATGTGTCGAGAACAACCACTATCCATATACCAAATATTCTTGTGGTCAGTACACTTCTTTTTTTACTGAAAAATATCCAATTAGTTTTTTGGAACCCAATATCTTTTGGATCCCTAAATTTTAGATAAAATAATTTTAGGAATCCACAATTTTTTTACCAATTTGATTCAGTGAAATCCTAGAGATTTTTTTTATTAAGTGAACAAAATCTTTCGAAATGTCAACAACAATGATATTTCTTACAAAATGGTGCACTTTGAGGGACAAAATAGTTATTACTAATAATGATATTTGAGTAAGTGTATACAAATATTAAAGTATTCTTTAAATGATGAAATTTAGAATATATCTTATCAGAGTTTTCCATACCATAGGCATGGTTTGATAAATGTTTTCTAAGAGATTAGATTTCGGATTTTAGTCTAATGACTAAATTATGATTCTCACAATAAATTGTTTTGGAATTATTTTTGGTTTCAAAATAACTCTTCTTATAAATAAGTTGTTCAAGGTCTTTAGAATGTTTTTCCTTCTAAGAACTTACTTCCTTAAGATACTTTCAATTAATTTCAATACCAAGGGTTTTATGATCAAAATGTTTTGATAGATCTGATACTTCTTCTTTTTTTATTATATATTCTAGAATTTTTCATATAAATCATTTTTAGGAGTTTTGAATATTTATTCTAAAGTAATTTGGAAAATCTAGAATCTTCTTCAAAGGAAGGTAAATTATCCTCTAGTTGGGAGGATTCATCATCCAAGGAGTAAGAATATTTCTCATCTGGGTAATTTTTATTTAAATATACATTGGTAAGGTATTTGGAATTCTATAACTTAGCCATGTAGTAGTGATTTTCAATTGGTATTCTGGCTATGAGTCATATGTTTTTATGACCATAGGATTCATAATATGAGGATTCATCTAATGAATCCCCACTACTTCCACTCCAATTATCATTTTCCTTCAAAACATTCTTGTAAATTGATTTGAAATAATTTTTCATGTTTATTTTAGAATATTTATCCTTTCTGTCTTTTCTTTTTAATAAAAGACAATATGGTCTACTATGACATGATCTCTTACATTTATAACCATTAACATTAGAATCTTTCTTTTCTTTCTTATCTTTATTTTTTATTCTATATTGAAAGTCCTTCTTTCTGAAAATCTTTTTCATCCTTCGATGAAGATTGGATAATTCATTATCTTATATATCACTATTACTGGATTAAAATATCACAATATCATTCTTATATTTGGATCAAGTTTTTCTTTCTAGTGTCTTGGATTTAGTAGTAGTAAAATATACACTCCCATTACTATTCTTGTTCTTATTTAAATCTGCATCTATTTTCATTCTACTCTTGTGTTGAACTAGAGTTCTAAATAACTCATCAAGAATGATTTGAGTAACTTTTATGTTTTCATCAATAGTTGTTATTTTTTATTCTCACTCGTTAGGCATAATATCAATAATCATGTCTACAACTTCTTAGTCATCAAGACCTTTTTTCCCATAGTTTATAGACTGTGGAAAATAGTCATAAACCTTTGTCTCACCTTTCATTGGTTCTCCATAAGGAGAAAGAAACCCATGATATTCTACTAGAAGCCTTTCTCTTCTTGTTTCTATGATTTTTGAAGTACCAAAATTTGTAACTTCCAATTTCTTATAGATAAAATTTGTTGCAACACATGATGAAATCTAATTTTATATATTCCATGTCCTGGAACACAGCCAAGTATTGTGTACCATGTAATTAAGTTGATATTCTTGGTTTTATTGATTGGGGAAGGAACAAGATTCTTTGTCTGGTATTTTAGAACCTCTGGTAAGCATGATAAAGCTGTCTACTACAGTATTGATACAAAATGTCTTCATTTTATCTCTCTAGTACTCATAATAATTACCATAAAATATTGGTGGTCATGATTTGTTAAGATTTTCAATTGAACTAATATTCATTAATGCCATATTTTAAAATAACAGTTTCCACTCCACACGTTAGTTTAGTAAGTTGTTAAAAAAATATTTGTGGAATTAATACACTAGTATTACCAAAAATAATATAGCAAGTAATAAAAAATAGTGTAAACCTCACTCTAATACCAATTGTTGAATGGTAATATAGATATATGTTTATATTAGATAGCGGAATACAAGAGGGGTTGAATTTTAAGTTTACAAAATTTGTATTTAAACACATATGAAAGAATATAGTTTAGGAGATATTAAACTAATACAATTCAAAATAAATACAATTTACTAAAATGGTGTTGGATCTAATAAATATGATATGATGTAATATTATAATTAGTGTAAAACAATCATATTCTGATGGAATACGATGATCAGAGTAATACAAATGGGAATTATTCTACAATACAATGTATATAATCTATTAATACAATATGAATGAAAGGAATTTTCATAGAAACAATTACAATTGAATTGAAAATGAAAAGAAAGAGAAAACAATAAAATTCTTTTTGTAAAACAAATAATTTCATAAATATAAAGTATTAAAATTCTTTTAAGACAATGAGAAGGGTATCCTTTCACCTAGTATAGAAGTTCTATCTTTCCAACACCATGGTTACCCTTGATACGATGATCAGTACAACTGTCTTCATAACCTCGTAAGTCCTCGGTTGAAAAGGTTATCAGGACCTCTGTCCTTCATGCAATTGAAGGCTCTAAATACAATGATCGGCGACACATCTTCCTATACCCGGAATACATCGATCGTTGTCACCTGATCAGTTTCATAAGTAAAAACAAATCACATGCTAGAATAAAAAAGAGAAGAACAAGTCGTTCATGTTTTGTATGTCCCTGGCTTTCCCATAAATCAAGAGAGAAGTCACAACATCTCTCTTTAGAACTTTATCGAATAAAAAGTTAATCAAAAGTAATTTTTATGCTTCAAAGGACCTCCTATTTTTAGGACTTAGGTTCTAACAGTCATATTTTCTCCAACGGTCATACTTCTCCAAAAAAAACTCTGAAGGTCTTGGATACCTGGAATTGTTACAGTCATATTGAAATAGAAAACACGACATCGTTTTGATTAGATTATAACTAACTCCATGACATCATTTTGGTTAAAACAATAGATATATATAAAAAAACATGAGTATGATTGATATGGAACATTTGTTTTGATAAAAAGAATAAAATCCTATATATGATAAGTGTAAAAAATGAGAACAATTAATATTACATAGTGCAATATATTGATATGATTCTAAGTCATTACGATACACAATGTAGGTATGATTAACATAGTCAGTAGGCTAGACAGAGTCAGTATGATTGACAGATTCAATACGATTGACATAATTAGTATGACTGATACTATCAGTACGATTGACATTGTCAATACGATTGAAAAAGAAATAATATTCAAAGAAAATAATTTATTTATGAAATTAATATAATGAGAATTGTGATTTTCAAAAAAAAGACATAAATATTCAAAATATGACTTTTGACATAACATAATCTATAATAATAACCAATGTGAAATACTAAATATATATCAAAGGTAAAAATGGGAAAAATAAATTACCAACAAAAATCCTTGTTATTTCCCATCTAGAAAGCCGATGAAGATTAGGACTCCCACTCACTAACTCTAAAAATTAAAAATGCCTAAGATCACTGTCACCCATCATAGCTAAGTTACATTAACAAATATACTAGAGATGTCACCATATAAAAACCTAGAATCAATATAAAACATGACATATTTTTAAAAATCCTGATATGGGTGAATATATATACTCTAATTAAGACACCCAAAAAACCCAAAGGGATTGAATGGAAAAAAACTAGAAGGTCAACTTATAAGATGAAGATGGGATTTTACCAAATAGTTTCGATCATTGATGTCAATGTATGGAGAGAGAGATAGAGAGAGAGTAATCTCTAGATCATCACAACCATCAATGGATGATATGTCAATATGTATCTTCTGGAGTTATTGGTGTTCCAATTTTAGCATCCAAGTGTAATCATTATTATATTGATAGGGGACCCATTCCTCACTGAGGGAACATCACAACTTAGGACGTTCTAGACCCTTAAGGATGGAGGACCCATTAATCATCTATGTTTTATGATGAGAGGGTTTCTCACAATAGATAGAAGATCCTAACCCTAGGGTGAGTATATATGGGTATCCATTCCTATATGTAAAAGAAATAGGGGACTAACCACATGCCCTATATGAGCCTTCATAGGGTTTCTCCTCCCATGTAACACCCCAACCCCAGTTACCCTTAGTCAGTGCTTTATTACATGACATTGGCATGATACAAGGAATCATGTCTTGAAATACTGACCAGTTTAATATTTTGGGAAATAAGATATATACATAATTTCAACTTTACTACTTGAAAAGAAATACAAGACTAATTTGTTCCATTAAAAACATCCAGGTTTCCTAGATTATGCCTATAGGTCACTCATAACTAAATTCATCATATCCTGTGAAAATGAAACATAAGAAAGGGGTGATCTCAAACTCTCTGTAAGTGTAAGCAATATAGTGGAAGATAACATAAACATTAGGCATGGTGAATAATTAAAAACACATACCTCTACAAATAATAAACATGAACACTTTATGGAAGGAATATGAGATGAGTAAATAATGTCATAATAAAACATATTCATGGGTATTCTTCTAGTCAAATAACCATATTAACCATCATTATTATTTTCATTATGAGGGAATTATAATGTCATCCATTCTGAAACATCTTGTCAAGGCCTTATCCAAGACGTCTCAACTTATTTAGGCCTAGGACAAACCCGTATATCAAATTATGAAAGGCCTCAGCCAATTCCACATCTACTTATCTCATGAGACTAATCGATGCATCGAGGAGTTATATCGGGCTCCACATGTCAATAACTAAGTTAAATACATCCCTCATATGAAAATTTTGAAACATAACATAAACATTATTATTAAAACTAGCATAGGAAAGGTCAATACGTTAATCATAAACCATGAAAGGTATAAAAATAACTCATACATAGTCAAACATATCACAAAGACTTAAATAAAATATATAATATTTGTATCATAATATATCAACTTCAAACAAGTTTAAAATTTATCAAAGGATATTAACATAGACGAAATCAATCAATTTGAGAGAAATATCTCATTCTATTTTGGAATCATTTAAGAGTTCTGTAATTATAAAAGAAAAAATTTATTCTTAAAATATTCTTATAATATTTTAAGGTAATATTCGATGATGTTATAACATAGTAAAATAGTTTCCCCGCTGTATAAGTTCAAAAAAACGTTCTTACCTTAATTTTGTCGAAATGGTCATAAAGTACCTTGTTTGGAAAACAACAGAAATATTACATTCAAAATATATAAGGCCAAATAAGGGTATAAATTAACTTATCCCATAGTGTGTTAAATATTATAAATGTTATGAAATACTTTTTTATGAAAACACGGATGTGGAATAATAAGAGGTCCCAGTAGATACTTACATAAAAACAACCACAAATAATAATGATATTATGAAATTAACCCTTACCTGGTAAATTTAATATGTCTATGGTATCTTAATCTCATGTATAATAGTTAAAACATTGTTATTCAATTATAAAAGGACTATATACATAAATAAGATATCATATATGATCTTCTAATATTGCCTTGTTAAAAAAAATTCTGTAGTATCATCTTTTTGGGTGTTAACTGATTCATTTTCTTTAATTTCCATGGTTACGTAAGCCATTTTTTTATGGATAGGATGTATTTGATTGATATTCAGAATGATATTATGTTAATAAACATTATTTTTATTATAAAATGAAAATTATTCTTGAATGATTACGATCGGGAATGAATCTCATCGCATTCATGGAGACAGTAATCCATACGTACACATGAGAGACAATATAATTATATTGATAGAGAAATCATATGTAATAGGATGGTATATCATATATAACGAAACATTAAGATGAAAAATTTATTATTTACATCAGTTATACTCATTATTATAATCATCCAAATAATTATTTGTTTGAATAACAAACTACACCACGACGTGGAGACGGTAAGTCGTACGTACGCACATATGTTGACTTTATCATTCATATGATGGATAGAATAATGAATAAGGTTGTATAATTTTTATAAAAACATAAAAATATATATAAGTTACGCGATTTGTTATTTTAGAATTGAAACCACACAAATAGAGGAAGTGGAAGAAGAAAAGAACTTGAAATAGGTGATGAAATATTTACACACTTCTTCGGGTTTTTCTTTTTGACTTGATCAAAAGGGCTCTTTAGGTTGGCCTTTTGACCAATGAAAGGACTCTATGATGAAGGGATAAAAGTTGGGAGGTTATTTCCCTAGTGTTTGGATGAGCCAAATGTCTTTGGATATGTGAAATTAAGAGAAGGGAAAGTACCCTTTTATAAGAGAGGTGGGGGTCACTTTAGGAAAATCATGGAAAATTATTTTATAATAAAAATAATTCAGGTTCTAATTACTCAAAAATGATTTATTTCAAGTATTTGGTGGGGATGGGTAGAAAACCTCTCAACCAATAGTTTTTAGACAAGTTTAGGTCACCATATTAACTATATCATTTATATTTAACTCATAGTTAAATATTTTGACATTAACTATTTCTCTTTATATTTTTATATTATTTGGTAAATAAACGTTAAATAACAAGACAAACAAACCCTAAGTGGTTCATTATTAATATATATAACAATATACAATTCCTTTGGCCGAATCGTAGATTTTTAGGAATATTATATCAATTAATAATATAGTATTTGTTTGAAAAACTCAATTATGTTAATTTTGATAGTATTTAGTATTTGGTTTTTTGTGATAGTCATAACATCCTGATTACTTCAAACAAAAATTATTTAATTGACCCTAATATGTCATATTAACATAAAAATTTATTTTAATTAATAAAAATTTTAAAATTTCATTTATTTGGACATTTATAATATCAATTATTTTAATCTTTTATTAATAGGGTAATTATTGCATCATCATTGTGTCATAAATAAATTTTATTATTTAATGTATAAAAATTATAAATAAAATTATATTATGTTTGAAATCATGTTTAACTTTCAAATTATTTCTTATACTTGAATTTATCTTATGTGTAACCCTATATTAATAATGGTTTAGTTATAAAACATTGAATTTAACTCTTTTAACACTTCCTTAATTAAAATAATAATAAATGTCCTAATATAATCCAAGTGCACCAAATTGGATCATATTTTATTCCTAAGGTTTTTTTGACTAATTATACTTATAAAATATAATTAAGAAATGTGTTAGGATAATTATGACATCATTTTTACCCTTAATTACTCTTTTTACTTTTAATCGTGGTAAATAAAAGAAAAAAGTCACTATTCACCAAAAAATACTTGCATCTTGTTAAAACACATTTTACAAAATGATATTAACATTGTCCCTAAAATTTTTGAAATTCAACTCACATAAGTGGTAAAATTATGTTTTATGAAAATTTGCAAATTCTTCTAGGAGGTGGGTAAAAGACAGTAAATAGTTCCATAAAATTTTTATATATTTAAACATATTATAAAATGACTCCAATGAATTATAATGAACTTATAATTGTATAATTTATCTATTTTGACCTAAAATAAATTTAAATAAAATATATAATTATTTAAATAAAAAGATTGTTTTAACCAATAAGGTAATGTTTTTTGCTATTCATCCAAAATGGAATGTTTTCAGAAAAATACCCAAAATTCACCTTAAGCTAATTTTGATATTCAGAATTAAAAAATGATGTCCATTTTGAAAAAAAAATTATAAAATTTCAAAAAATGGTTATTACAATTAATGACTACTAGTTTGATTGGTCGCGGTGTGTTATAATCTCGAAGTTGCGTACAATGCAAGATATTGCATTTTTCAAAGGGAACCGTACTATGGAAGCTTGAGGTGTTACATTCTTCCCTCATTAAAATAACATCATCCTCAAAATATCTAGAATACTACCACAGAAAAAGATTCGGGTTGTTCTTCATCATAAGTTCCTCTCGTTCCCACGGTTCCTCTTCCATCTTATGGTTTCTCCATAGAACTTTTACCAGATGAGTCATCCAGTTTCTCAACTCTTTTTCTCTATTATCAATAATCTTGGTAGTATCTTCACAATAAGAGAGATCAGGATCCAGTTTAATTTTCTCATTGTTGAGATCATGCATTGGGAAAGGCATGTATTTTCTCAACAGTGATATGTGGAATACATCATGAACTTTAGAGAGACATGGTGGCATTGCAAAATGGTAAGCTATAGCCCCAATTATTTCTAGAATTTCAAAAGAACTGATTTACATGGGACTTAATTTACCCTTCATATTTTATCCTATAACTCCCTTCCATGGAGATACCTTCAAGAAAATGTGATCGCCTACTTTAAATTCCAAATCCTTTTTTTAGTTATCGGCATTGCTCTTCAGCCTACTTTGAGCTACTATGATGTGGGTTTGGATAAACATATTCTTTTCCCTCACATCCTCAACCTGTTCTTGGCCTATGAGTTTTCTTCCACCAACATCATCCCAAAAAGTTCGTGTGTGACATCTCTTTCCATATAGCGCTTCATATGGTGTAATTTGAATACTTGAATTTATGCTATTATTATAGAAAAATTCTACCAGTGGTAAATATTGATCCAACATATATTTAAAGTCAAGTGGGAATGATCTCAACATGTCTTCTATGGTTTGAATAGTCTGTTCTGATTGTCCATCAGTTTGAGGGTGGTAGGCAGTGCTGAAATGAAGTTCAGTAACCATTTCTTTCTAAAGAGTTTTCCAGAAACATTATCTAAAATAGAGATCATGAACAGAAATAATTGATAGGGGTACTCAATGAAGGCTTACAACTTCCTTAATATGCAGTCTTGCTAAATGTTCAAGTGATAAATCTTCTCTTCTAGAAATAAAATTTTCTAACATGGTAAGACGATCAAAATTCACCCATACTGCATCATTCCTTCTAGGATTCTTTGGTATCCATATGAAAAAGTCCATCGTAATATCATCCCATTTCCACTCAGGTATGAGATGAGGTTTCATGACTCCTATAGGATGTTGTCTTCCAGCATTCACTTGTTGGAAAACCATAAATATTGACACAAAATCAAAAATATCCTTTTTTATGTTGTCCCACCAAAATTGTTCCTTCAAATATCTATACATCTTGGTGCTCCCATGGTGTATAGAGAATATGGAGCTGTGAGGATCATCAAACAATTCCCTTTTTAGATCAGGTTTATCGGGAACAGAAATTCATTTCTGATATTTCAAAATTCCATCTTCATATATGATGTCACTCAATCCCCCATCATTTACAACTTTAATCGTCTATTGAAACTCCTCATCATCATTCTACGAATTTTTTATCCTTTCTGGTAAAGATGGTTTGTCAACTATTTGAAATAGTTTTGATGTTTAACCTTCCATGATTATTCCCATATGCATTTATACTATATCCATTGAAATAAGATCCATTTAAACTATTATCTTGTTCAAAACCCCATGATAATTACCGCACAAAGGATCAACCACCGAATTTTCCTTCCCTGAGTGGTAGTGTATTGTGCAATCATAATGGTTGAATAGTTCAAGCCATCTCCTTTTTCTCATGTTTAGTTTTTTATTGTCAGAAAATATACATCTAACTCTTGTGATCAATATAAATCTCACAATTTCCACCATAGAGATAGTGTCTTCATATCTTCAGAGTGAATATTATAGCTTCTAACTCTATATCATGAGTGAATTTTTAGTTGTCATTATGAATAAGGAATAACTCAATCATTTTGCATAAGGACACAACCAAGTCCTTTCATTGAATCATCATAATAAATAACAAACCCATCATTCCTTGATGGTAGAGTCAAGATAGGAGGGTTTACTAATCTTTTATTTAGTTCTACAAAACATTTTTCACACTCTTTTTTCCAAAAAAAATTCCCTATTACCTGTGAGGTTGTTTAATCGGTTATCCAACCAGGGAAAATTCTAGATGAAACGTCTATAATAAACTCCTAAACCAATAAAACTATGTACCCCAGTTATACTTTTCAGTGTTGTCCATTCTTGGATAGCCTTGGACATTGAAGGATCAATAGATATTCTATCCTTATATAAAATATGGATAAGAAAATAAATCTCTTGAATCCATAATTTAAGCATTCTAATCATTCCATATAATTTGTTTCTTATAAGTGTCTTTAGAATAATAAACAAGTGATTATCATGATCTTCATAGCTTTTGGAGTATACCAAGATATCATCAATAAATACCACTAAAAATTGATCAAGATATTCCTTGAAATCTCTCTTTATTATATCCATTAAGATATAGGGTCCATTAGTCAATCAAAAATGAATTACTATAAATTCATAATTCTCGTCCTTAGTTCAAAATGGTATTTTCGAAATGTCTTCCGTATTCACACACAATTGAAGATATACAGATCAAATATCAATCTTTGAAAAATATTGAGCTCCATGAAGTTTTTTGAATAAATCATCAATGTGAAGTAGGGGATACTTGTTCTTTATTGTTATTGCATTGATCTCCCTATAGTCAATGCACAACCTCAATGATATGTCTTTCTTCTTAATAAAAACGATAGAGGCTCCCCATGGAGAAACGCTAGGGTGAATAAATCCATTATTACCCAGTTACTCTATTTGTTTATTTAGTTCCACTAATTCCACAATGAACATTCCATAAGGGGTATTCGATATGGACCATGAACCATGAATTAAATCAACAGAAAACTCAATTTATCATTCTCGGGGATGTTTAGGTAAATCCTATTGAAACACATCAACATATTCTTGCACAATATTTATATCCTCCATTTGAATATTCTTTTCCTCACCCATAATTATTTCATCATCAAATTCTCAAATGATTGAATTTAGTATAGCTATTATGGGTGGATCTAAATAAGAATCTGATGGTGATCTTTTTTCTCTAAAGATAAGGTACTTCTTATCATTATCGGGAATTGTTACCTCCTTCTTATTACAACAAATTTTCACATCATGGTCTGAAATCTAGTATATACTGAGGATTATATAAAATAAAATCATGGGTATGATGATTAGATTAGCAGATAAATATTTTTTATATGCCTTAATGGGGACTGATTCAAAAAATATTGTAGCAATGATACTTCCCTTAGGAGTTTTTACTAACAACTCCCATGTTAGATTAAATTGGAAACATCTAACTTTCGTAGAAAACTAGGAAGATATGAAACAATGAGATGATCCAGAATCAAAAAAAGCATTGTCTAAACATGAGGAAACCATTAAATTACCTACCACCACATCTTTCGGAGATTTAACCTCATCAGTTGTGGTCACATATGCTTGTCCTTGATCCCTTTTTCTTTTCTAAGGTATGTTTCTTTGATGCATAAAACATTAATTTTCATAATGTCCCATCTCACTACAATTGTAGCATTAAAAATTCGTAGCATCTTTATTCCCATTACAATAATTAGCAAGATGGTCTTTCTGTCAACATTTGTAGCATACTCCTTTTCCTTTTAGATTGGCACAAAGGTGATTCCTTCCAAAATTATAACAGGGTGGAAATTCAACTCTTCTCTTCTTCCCTGTTTTTTTATTCCCTTTCCCAAAGTGTTCAGAAAATCTTTTCTTCTCTTTCTTTTCTTTAAAGTCATAAGACTTGGAGAATTCCTTTTCTGTCTGAATAGCACATGAGACAATTTCATTATATGATGATAAGGATTGAAATACTATTTCGCAATGGAGAAATGGTTTTAAACCATCAAATAAATAATCAATATTACTTCTTAGGTTATGCATATAATCTATATCATGCCTTCCTGAACTTGTAATGTTAACTTCATTCATTGTGACATTTTCACCCTCCTTTTGTCTCAGACTCAGAAATATCCTTTCCATAAGCCATAGATGGTTACAGGGAAATTATTTTTATAATAAAAGATCTTTAAACTCCCTCCATTCCATACATGATAATTCTTCATCCACCTTTGTGTTTTCAATTAATGCCCACCATTGATCTTCATCTCCGATGAGGTGATAAACAGCCATGACAAGTTTTTACCAATCACTACTCCCCAAAGCATGAAATATTTTCTCTATGAAACTTATCCATTGTTCAGGTACAAATGTATTTATAGACCCATTTATTGTTTGTGGTTGTTTCTTCATGAATTGGTCTAACATTGATCCTCTGTGTTGTGGATCAGGGTTCTCCATATGATTAAGGTTATTATTCATAACCTGTGTGAGTTGTACCAGTATGGTGATATGTTTATCAGCACCAGTTCCATCACCAGATCTTCTATAATTAACTTGAGAATGTGGGAAATCCCTACATGGATAATGCTTGTTGATACAGTTTTAATTCCTTCCACTAGGTTACATTTCTAAAAAATGGAATATAGTAGATTAGTTTATGAACAACAATACATAATTATGAACTTGTAAAACACCTAACATAAATTGAATAGTTTATGGATTTAATCCAAAATCATAAAAATGTTTTCTTTGAGAAGGTATATACTCATAAATCCTACATAATGGTTTTTAATGAAAATTAGAATTATCCTAAGCATATCATCCAGGAGTTTCGACATTAGGAGTGCAGCAAGGCCCGTTATCATGCACCGGTTCCCATTTGAGTGTAGATCAAAGCGGTGTTTTCGGGTGCTACCCCTAGGTACATCTGTGTCAGAGCCGCCTCTACCTGCTCATATCAATATAGGGATGTATTGCTTGGAAAACTCACAAAATCTCAATAGTACCAAAATTCTAGGAAGATCATTTGTACTAATAATCAATGTCTATCTTAGGTTAATGTTCTCTAATTAGAGTTTTTTGAAATCTAGTTTCCAAGGATTGTATTAAAATTCCTCTGATGCCAACTATAACACCCCGACCCCAGTTACCTACAGTAAGTGATTAATTACATAACATTGGCATGATATAATGAAACATGTCCTGAACGACCTATCAATTTTGTGTTATTGGAAATAAGATACATACATAAGTTCAAAATTACAACTTGAAAGGAAATACAACACTAATTTATTCCATTAGAAACATCTGATTCTCTTAGATTATGCATGTAATTCACTTATAACTAACTTCTTCATATCCTAGGGAAATGAATCATAAGAAAGGGGTCAGCTCAAACACTTAGTAAGGGTAATAAATATAGTATAACATTACAAAACCATTAAGCATTGTGAATAATTAAAAACACATGCCTTTAAAAATAATAAACATGAACACATTACAGCAGGAATATGAGCTGGGTAAATAATGACATGATAAAACATAGTAATGGATATTCTAAAAGTAGAATAACCACTTGAATCATAATTATTATTTCCAAAATGAGGGAATGTATAATGCTGGACATTCTGAATCATCTTGTCAAGGCCTCATCCAAGACATCTAAAATTGATTTAGGCCCTGTCCAAACCATATATCAAATTGGGAAAGGCCTCAGGAAATTCACAATCCAATTGTCTCATGAGACCAACCAATGCATCGAGGAGCTATAGCGGGCTCCACCCATCACATACCGTGTCCAATACAGTCCTCATATGAAAAGGTTGAAACAAAACCTAAACATTCGTATAAAAACTAGCATACGAAATTTCAATACTTTAACCATATTCCATGAGTGGTATAAAAATAAATCATTTATAGTAAAAAATATCAAAAAACCTTAAATACAATATGGAATATTTTTATCATGATAAATCAACTTCAAAGAAATAGAAAATTTATCAAAGGATGTTGATATAGATGAAATCAAAACTATTTGAGAGAAATATCTCTTTATCTTTTGAAATAATTTATGTCTCCCATAATTATAAAAAAACATTTATTTTGAAAATATTATTATAATATTGTAAGGGATGCTTCAATGATTTAATAAGGGCAGAAAATAGCTACACCCATCGTATAATTTAAAAAACATTCTTAAATTTATTTTATCAAAATGGTCATAAAGTGCCTTGTTTGGAAAATGACAGAAAGATACCTTTCAAAACATATAATTTAAAATAAGGGTATAACTGACTTTAACCCATAGTCTACTAAATAGTAATAATTTTTTGAAATAAATTTTTAAGAAAACATGAATGTGGTTGATAAATATCTCCCAGTAGATACTTACGTAAAAACAACCTCGGATAATAACGAGATTGTGAAATTAACCCTTACCTTGTGCTTTTACATAGTTTACGGTATGTTAACCTCATGTATAATAGTTAAAACATTTTCATTAAATTATAAATAATCCATATTAACAAATATGATATCATATATGATCCTCTAATATTCCTTTTTATTATTATTTCAGTAGTATCATCATTTCAGGTGTTAACTGATTCATTTTCCTTTATATTCATTGTTATGTAATCCTTGATTGTTATGGATAGGATGTATTTGATTCATATACAGAATTATATTATGTTTAGAATCATTATTTTTAATCATAAAATGATAATTATTGTTGAATTATTATGATGGGGAATGAATCACATCGCATTCGTGGAGACGGGAATCCGTACGTATGCTCGAGCGACAATATCATTATATTGATGGTGAAATAATATGTAATCGGAAGTTATATAATATATAAAAAATCATTAACCTGTTATATTTATAATTTACATCATTTATACTCATTATTATACCCATCCAAATAATGAAGTGTTTGAATAACAACCTACAACAAGACATGGAGACAGTAAGTCGTACGTACGCACGTATAGTGACTTTGTCATTAATATTATGGATATAATAATGAATATGGCTGTACCTTTTTTATAATAACATCATAGTATATAGATGATACTGTATTTATTATTTTATAATGAAAACAACAAATAAAGATGAAGTGGAATAAGAAAAGAACATGAAATAGGTGATTAAATATTTACCTCTTCTTCGGGTTCTTCCTTTTGATTTGATCAAAAGGGATACATAGGTTGGGTTTCAGACAAAAGTAAGGCATCTAGGATAAAGGTAGGAATTTTGGGATGGTATTTGGTTATGGTTGGGCTGAGCCAAATGGCTTTGGAGGTGTAAAATTAAGAGAAGGGGATGTACCCTTTATAAGAGAGGTGAGGGTCACTTTAGGAAAATCTTGAAATATTATTTTATAATAAAATCATTTTTGGTTATAATGGCTCCAAAATGATTTATTCCAAGTATAAGGTGGGGATAGGTCGAAAACCACCCAGCAAATAGGTTTTATATAGTTTTAGGTGATCATATTAACTTTATCATTCAGATTTAACTCTTAGTTAAATAGTTTGACATTTACCATGTCTCTTTGTATTTTTATATTGTATGGTAAATAAACATTCTATTAAAATCCAAGAGAACCCCAAGTGGTTCATTATTAATATTTATAACCTTATCTGTGTCCTTTGGCCGAACCATATATTTTTATGAATATTATATCAATTAATAATATTGTATTTGTTTTAGAAACCCAATTATGTCAATTTTGACACTATTTAGTATTTTGTTTTTGTGAAAATCATAACAACATGATTATTTGGAAAAAAATATTTAAATCAAACCTAAAATGTCCTATTAAGCTATAAAATTAGTTTAATTCATCAAAAGTCTCAAATTACATTTGTTTGGATAGTTATAATATCAATTATTTTAATCATTCATTAATAAGGTATATATTGCATCATCATTGGGTCATAAATAAATTAAATTATTTAATTTCTAAAAAATATAATTAAAATACCATTATATATGAAATAAATTTAAATTTATAATGAATATTTATAGTCTAATTTATCTTTTGTGTAACCCTATAATAAAAATGGTTTAGTTATTAAACATGGAATTTAACTCTTTTAACTCTTCTTTAAATAAAATAAAAATAAGTGTCCAAATCTAATCCATGTGGACCCTAGAAGATCATATTTTATTACTAATTTTTTTTGGTTGAATCATACTTATCCAATATATTTAGTACTTGTTTTAGGGAAATTATGATAACATTTTTACCATTAATTACCCTATTTACTTTTAACCGTGGTAAATAAAATTCAAAAGTTAATATTCCCCAGAAATTATATTCATCTTATTGAACCACATTATACATAGTTATATTAACCACATCACATAGAGTTTTTAAATTCAACTCACAAAAGAGGTAAAATTAAGTTTTTATGAAAATTTGAAAATGCTCCTATGATGTGGGTAAATGACGGTGAATAGTTCAATAAAAATTTGTATATATCTAGATATATTATAAAATGACTCCAATTATTTAAATTTAAATTATATAGGTATTATATAACTATTTTGACCAATAATAATGTTTTATAAAAGAAATAATTATTAAAATAAAATGTCAGTTTTAACCCATTACACAGTGGTTTTTACTATTTATCAAAAATTGACTGTTTTTGGATAATTACCAAAAATTCACCCTAAGATAATTTTGATATTTTGAATTCCAATTTGAAGTCCATTTTGAAAAATACAATTTATAAAATTTCAAAAGTTGGGTATTATTATTCATAACGTCTAGTTTGATTGGTCATGGTGTGTGTGAATCTCAGAGTTGCGTACAATGCAAGTTATTGAATTGTTCATAGGGAAACGTACAATGGAATAATAGTGTGTTACATGACCTTTATCAATTCATAGATGACACTCAAGTATCCACATCATTCAAAAATATTGGAAGGATTGATTTGATCCTTCCACATCACCTTATACACTCGATGTCAAAAAAATTCCACCATAATTCTCCACAAAGAAAACATTTCATAAAGTACTGCGAATGGGTCTAATTATGATTTCAAGGGAAGGTTATATCAAAATTAGAACATCAAAAGGAGGATACACAAAAAATCCAATGGAATTCATTAGTTATACCCCCATTTCCTATAATTTCCATGACTACTAACCAACATGAAATGATAAAACACATATGCAAGGTATAAAAATTGATTCATAGGAAAATAGGGAACACTTATATCTTAGGCATGTACTTTCTATACTTGAATCTACAAGTTAATTAATGTCACATGGAATATGGGATCATTGATAATACATGTGATAAATAAAATATCCTGGAAAACCATACTTTAAATTAAAACTATTCATATGTGTGATCCTATTGAATATATGGTGTGTATTTGGGTTTTTAAATGATTAGTAATCTTAATCTTGATGTTTCATCATAATTCCTATATCTACCGTTACTATGGTAATGGAAACCTCTATAATAGTTGACCATGGTTGAATCATTTCTAGTAGTTGATGGACCCCGGGACACCCTGAGAGGGGAGGGGTGAATCAGGGTGAAAATTTTTTCTTTTAATGTGATGGATCTTATTCCCACATTGGTAGAAACTTTTTGAACCTGTAAGATGAATATGATCAGAAATAAAACACCCACATGCACAGAGAAGACACAAAACTTTTTACTTGGTTCACCACTATGGTCTATGTCAAAGGAGAATACACCGACAAGTTGTCGGTCGTACCAAAATCCACTATGGTTCACTAGCTGTAGATTACAAAGTTCCGGGCACAATCACTCTGTCTCATGATCACTGCCTTTTCAAAAGTTCAGGGATGGCTCACTACATCCCTCGGGTCACTCCCATTGACTCCCCATATCTCACTGCCTTTGGTGAAGTCCCACTCAGTTTATAGACGTTATGGTCACTTCAATAGATTTTAATTGAAGTCTTCGTCTCTACTTAGCACGAGACTCTACTTGCATCCAAATCCGAAATCGATGCACATGAATGCACAGAACCACTAAAGCAGATAAACAAATCGTGAAGACAATCTTCACTGACAATTGCGCACAACACCAACCCTTTGCATGCAAAACCTTCCAATTGCATGCAACACCAACCCATTGCACGCAAATCCTTCCTATTGCACGCAAAAATTCCTTTTTCGCGCGAAAAAATATTTCACGCCACACCACCCATTTTCGTGCAACTAAATCATTACGCACAACCCCAATATTTACGCGCATCTCTTCCTTTTTCGTGCATCCCGGAATTTTCCACGTAATCCAGAATATTTCGTGCAAGCCCGTTACGTGATCCCTTTTCATGCATCAAACCTCGAATATTCTCTATGTCTTCAACCATGCGGAATGAGGGGGGGGGGGGTCACCTATTATTTATAGGCATCTGAGACCCCTGCGCGAGAAATCCCCTTTGTGCCAAAATCTCCCATATGCCGCGTAATTTTTCGTGTAGGTATCATTTTCCATGCACCTCTCCAGATATTTCGCGTTGCCCATGCCTTTTCCATTTTTCGACATTTTGATTCTAAAACACAATTTTCACGAAAAACTTCGCTCCACTATTTCGCGCACCACGCTGTTTTTCACGCCCAGGTCAAGTATTTCGCACACAACACTTATTTTCCATGCACCACTTCCTCTTTATACGCACCTCCTTTTGTAGATAGTGTGTGTCTTCATTTTCTGATTTTGAGGCCCAAAAATTTGGCAAACACTGGGAAACAACACCACCTTCAATACTGTAGTCTGATTGAACTGTATGATCACTTTGTTGAGATAAATTATGAACATCCACTGAGGATTGACAAAAAACACAAACCAAACTCCAATTCCTGCAAAGAACATCCATGGTTCCAACAGTCTCCCCCTTTGTGTTTGTTGGCAATCACCAAATAAATTCAAAAGATCACCATCCACAAGCAATCCAAAAAAGCAAGGATCAACTTAGCCAACACTCTAAGTCTACGTGAGAAATGATCATTGTAGAAAACAATACAGGGAGCTTGAATTGGGTTCCCGTGTTTTGTAATTCTCAATTATGCCCATGAAATTTTCTTACAGTGTCACAAAAGCATTACATGTCCACTGAAAATCCTTAATTTATTCCATTCTCCCCCATTGACAATAAACCCAAATACCAGTAATTTATTCAATATTCAACTCAAACCATACTCCCCCTGGATAATATCTCCCCAATAAACCTGTATGACATCTATAAACAGATAGAAATAGTTACCATAATTGGGGAGAGGGAAATTTCGGAACCTCCTTATGTAGTAGGATGTGGTTGAACACCAAGGTTCAACCGATGCTTTTCAAACACAGCTGATGATAGTGGATTCGTTAGGATATCAGTTACTTTCTAATCAGTTCCCACGTGATCCATTCTAATCACCCCTTGCTCAACTTTTTCTTTGATAAAGTGATACATGATTTCAATATGTTTTGTATGAGAATGCTGAACAGTATTCTTTGTAAGATCAATAGCACTCTTGTTATCACAGTAAATCAACATTGGTTGCTTTACCTCATCACCAATATCTATTAATTATTGCTTCATGCATAGTAGTTGATTGCATGCCTTTGTGGCGGATATATACTCAGCTTCAGCAGTACTAAGTGAAGTACTTTCTTGTTTCTTGCTCAACCAGACAACATAGTTATTCCCAATAATGAATGCTCCACCACTGGTGAACTTTTTGTCCACAACATCGCCAGCCCAGTCTGCATCAGAAAATGTTGATAATTCCCTATTCCTTCCTAAAACAAAGTATAATCCACAATTTTGAGTACCTTGAATATACCTCATGATTCTTTTTACTGCTTCCATATATTCCTCCTTTGGATTACTCTGAAAGTGGGCTGCAAGACATGTGGAAAAAACAATATCTAGTTGTGGCACTATTAGGTACAGTAGGCTCCCAATGATCCTCACTTACATTGTGGGATCTACAGATGTCCCATCTTCATGCTTTCCATGTTTGGTTCCAATTGCAATCGGAGTTGACATTGGTTTGGAGTCTTGCATATTAAACTTCTTCAGCAGCTCTCTTGCATACTTTTCCTGAGAGATAAAAGTGTAGTCTTTCCTTTGAGTCACCTGCAGTCTCAAGAAATATGTGAGATCCCCAATCATTGACATTTCAAATTCTGATTTCATATGATTGGAAAATTCATCCACTGATTGTTCCCTGCTGCCACCAAATATAATGTCATCGACATAAACTAGGACATTGAACTGATTTTTCGGAGAATTCTTCACAAAGATATTGTGATCTACTCCTCCTCTTTTGAATTCTAGTGTCTTGAGGTAAGAATCCAGTCTGAAGTACCATTCATGTGGTGCCTATTTCACGCCATAAAGTGATTTCTTTAGCTTGAAAACCTTTGATTCATCAGCACCAAGAAGAAACCCCATTGTTTGTTCAATGTAGACTTCTTCTTCGAGTACACCATTTAAGTATTCTGTCTTGACATCCATTTGATATAATTTATATCCTCTTTGGAGATCCATGGAAAGGAATAGCCTGATTGACTCTAATCTAGCCACTGGAGCAAAGGTTTCTTCAACATCAACACCTTCAATCTGAGAATACCATTTACATACTAGCCGAGTCTTGTTTTTTATAACACTTTCATGGTCCTCAAACTTTTTCATGAATATCCATTATGTTCAAATCACATTGTGACCTTTGGGTCTATGGAAAAGATCCCATGTCTGATTCTATTCAATCTAATCTAACTCTTCATTCCTGGATTTCACCTAGAGTTCATCCTTTGAAGCTTATTCATATGAGGATGGCTCCACCACTGACAGAAATGCTGATGGTGTGTTATTCCTCATCCTCCTGGTTTTTGTGGGTGCATTCCTATCTCCAATTATGTTAGAAGGATCAATCCCTACTCTTCGATTTCTCCTGTGAGGTTCAGTCGCATTCTCACCATCCAAGATTTCCTCTTCAGATTATTCATCTGAGTCAACATCATGATGAGACCCCTGGGTGTTTTCTACACCTTCCTCTATTTTTGTATTTGTATTAACTCAATGTTCACATTAATTATCATCTTCAATCTCATCAGTATAGGTACTATTTGAAGAATTTTGTGTTTTTCCTTCAATGATCTTAACATCATTTCTTTCCATAATCCTCTTAAAGCGTTTATTGAAAAACCTGTAGGCTTTTCTGTTCATTGAGTAACCAAGGAAAATTCTTTCATCTGCATTGTCGCTATATTTCTCTTGATTTCCTTCTTTGTTCCCGATGAATCATTTACTTCCAAAGAAACGAAAGTATTTTAAAGAAGGCTTCCGTCCATGACAGAATTCATATGGTGTCATTGTCTCACCCATATAAAGTCCTGTTTGATTCTGAATGTACACTACATCTTGAACAGCCTCTTTCCAGTAATGTCATGGAATACGACTCTCAATCAGCATAGTTCGTGCCATGTTGTTCACCTGTCGATTCCTACATTCAACAACTCCATTTTGTTGTGGAGTTCTCACAGCAGCTACCTCATGCTGTATCCCATGGTTCTCTAGATAATTTTCAAATTCAATGGACATGTATTCTCCTCCATTGTTAGATCGCAACACATTGATTGTTCATCCAGTATCATTCTCGGCGATTCGCCGATATGTTTTCATGCAGTCAAGGACTTGTCATTTCCTATGAATAACCATAACACATGCCATTATACTATAATCATCTCTGAAAAGGACAAAGTACCTTTCTCCATGAGTTCCGGCTACATTTATCAGCCCACATACATCTGTAGGAATCAGATCAAGAAGGTAGATGTCCTTTTCTTCTTTAGTCGATATGAACTGTAGACCAGCATCCCACGAATGCAAGCATCACAATATTTTTCATTCTCATGATTCAAGTTGGGAATTTCCATGACAATTCTCAATTTTGATATTTTCTCCATGTCTTGTTGATTGATGTGTCCCAGTCTCCAATGCCACAAATTGTTTTCTTCTTCAATAGTCATGTAACATGCATTTTCTTCACTATCAACCTGATACAAGTTTCCTTCTGTTTTGCATCCCTTTATAAGTGAATTTCCTTTCTTTCCCTTGATAGTGCAGCCTTTCTGGTTAAAATTATCAATAAGTCCTGAGTCAAAGAGTTGAATCATGCTGAGGAGATTATGACGTAGGCCATCTACGTAAAGGACTTCAGTCTTCTTTATTTCTCTATTAGCTAATTTGGTAATTCCACTCCCTTTGATTTTCAGAGCCCCATCATTACAAAATTGTACTGTATCATCAACCAGCCTTTTGATATCCATTAGTAGGCCGACATGACTTATCATATAAGATGAACAACCGCTATCCAGAATCTAGGAACTGTTGTTCTTTGTAGATTTGAGGGCCACCTCTGCAAGGTTGGATTTCTCAAACTTCGTCCTTTCCACCCATGAGACATTGGATTGAGTATATAGTACTGATGGACTTTCAATTATCTCTTCCGTATACCTAGGTTCTTCATAGTAAAAATCTTCTTTGGGAGGAGAAAACCTGTTTGAAAGAGCAACACTGTCTTGCTGACGAGACTTGACTTGTCTTGAACTTCGGTATGAGGTGTCCATGTCCCTTCTCTGGCTGCAATTAGCATCCTTTTGACCAAAGATAGAACAACGATAACAATATCCATAGAAATTGTTTCTTCTATAATAATTAAGATATGAATTTGTTCTCCTTTTTTGAACTTCTATATCTTCTCCATTCAAATTGCTTCTTGCCTCTTCGCAATAAGACACGGTATGGCCCAGATAGCCACAGAACTGACACTTCATGAGAGGAAATGTCTTCTCACTTGAATTTCACCTCATACCTTCTTCCTTGGGAGAATAGTTAGACTGTCTGTCATTTCTGAATGTTTGAGGATAATTTTCAGCTCTCCTTTGAGTTTGGATTGAGGGTTCGTTTTTCGGCACTTTAGGTAATGTTCCAAAATGTTCAAATTTCGTCTAATCTTTCTTTTGGATCTTTCACTTCCAGCAGTTGATGTCTCATCCTCATAGCCAATTCCACTCTTTCCTATGCAAGCGGGTCTTTGATCACTCATGATTTTTCCAACCCCATCTGAACCACACTTGGCTCTTGCTAATAATTCTGCATCTGAGAATCTTCCAAACTGTATTTTCTTCCTTGATTCTTTTGGAATTGGTTCAATCTCAATTTTACCCCTTAGAGTAACAACTTCCTCTTTAATAACCTCAGTAGTCTTCGATTATTCATCAAGTTTGGAGGTGAGGACATTGATGACCATTTCCTGCTCTTAAATTCTCAGCTTCAAATTCACTACATCATCATTACATTTAATTATTTTAGATTGTACCTTCACAAATTCTTCCATTATTTCAATTTCAGTTTCAAGTTGATCAACATATTTAGTTCATTCTTCTACAATTTATTTCCACTTATTGCAACTCTTACATTTAATCATAAGCTTACTAACAGCATCCTTAAGTTGCATCTCGGGATCTACACAGGTTCTCAATTGTTCTTCTCCACCAGTATCTCTTGACTTTTCAATAGTGGCCATAATTGAAGCATGGTTCCCAGATTTGAATTCTGGTTCTTCTTTATCACAAAATTCATTATCATCTTATTCCTCTTCATAGACAAAACGCTTCCTTTGCATTTTCTTTCCAGATTTGAAGTCTCCCTTTTTGAAGAACCTTCTATGAGGCTTCTCGAAGCTTTTATATTCACTATCTTCATCATTGGTCTTTCTTAAGAACTGATAGGCAATGTTCCCAACATTTCCACAATGAAAACATGTGAGAGGTAACTTCCATTTGAACTTTCCTTTCCCCTTCTGGAACTTATTTGCAATGAGAGAAAGAATTTATTTTTCTCCATCATCTTCACCACTACTATCTTTTGATATTTTCAATTTATCAATGGCCTTGAATGCCATTTCCTTGCTCACACGAGTCGTAGCATCTTCCGGTTTGACTCTCATTTCATATGCTACCAAGATACTAAGTAGATCATCCAGAGAATGTTTGAAAAGATCTCTTTCCTCAAGGGCTGACACCTTTGCATTGTACAGAAGTGGAAGTCTTCGTAATATTTTCTTTAAAATATCAATGTCTTTGATTTCTTCACCTTGACCCTGAATTTCTCCAACCACTATAGTAATTTGTTTGAAGAAATAGTTTTCATTCTCTTCTGGATGATCTTCCGATCATCAAACCGATTTTGCAGCACTTGTAGTTTCATATCCTTCGCTTTTCTATCTCCTTCATAAATATTCTATAGTTTATCCCACATGGATTTTGCTGAGATGAAATTCATCACCTCTAGGTAGATCTGATCAGAAAGGGATGCAGTAAGTGCATTTTGTGCTTTAGCATCTGCATCAAGAATTTTCCTGTCTGTTTCAGTCGTAGCCAGGCACATTGGATCAGTGACTTGTATTCCTTGCACAGTAGAAAAGATGAACCTTCATTCCAAGAGATCTTAGATGAGATCTCATTCTATTCTACCATCTCTGTAAATTACTTCCATCAAAGTGAGGGACTCCCCTGACATTGACTGCATTCTCCATGATAATAAAGGACAGATTCAACACCAGAAACCTCCCTTTGATACCACTTGAAGGACCCCTGGACACCCAAAGAGCGGAGGGGTGAATCAGGGTGACAACTTTTTCTTTTAATGTGATGGATCTTGTTCCCACGTTGGTTTGAACTTGTTGAACCTAAAAGATGAATATGATCAGAATGAAAACAGTCACCTGCACAGAGAACACACAACACTTTTTACATCGTTCACCACTAAGGGCTATGTCCATGGAGCATATGCCGACAAGTTGTCGGTCGTACCAAAATCCACTATGCTTTACCAGTTGTAGATTACAAATGTTTGGGCACATTCACTCTCTCCCGGTCTCACTGCTTTACAAAAGTTCGGGGATGGCTCACTGCGTCCCTCGGGTCACTCTCATTGACTCCCCCTGGTTCACTACCATTGGTGAAGTCCCACTCAGTTTATATACGTGAAGGTCCCATCAATATATTTGCATTGAATTCTTTGTCTCTAAATAGCATGAGACTCTGCTTGCATCCATGTTTGAAATTGATGCACAAGAACGCATAGAACCACTGATGCGGATAACCAAAACGTGTAGACAAGCTCCACTGACAAATGCGCGCAACACCAACCATTTGCGCGCAAAACATTCCTATTGCGCGCAAAACCAACCCATTGCGTGCAAAACCTTCCTATTGCATGCAAAATTTAATTTTTCACGTGGAAAAATATTTTGCGCCACAACACCCAATTTCACGCACCTGAATCTTTACGTGAAACCCCAATATTTATGCACAGCTCTTTCTTTTTCACACATCCCGGAACATTCCACGCAATCCAGAATATTTCTCGCAAGCCCTTCACGTGATCCTTTTTCGCTCATCAGACCTCGAATCTTCTCTAAGTCTTCAATCGTGTGGAATGATGTGGGTCACCTATTATTTATAGGTGTCTGGGACCCCTGCGTGAAAAATCCCCTTTGGCGTGAAAATCTCTCATCTGGCGCGTAATTTTTCGCACAGGTATCCTTTTCCTCGCACCTCTCCAGATATTTTGCGCAGCCCATGCCTTTTCCATTTTTCGACATTTTGATTCCAAAACACAATTTTCGTGAAAAACATCGCTCCGCTATTTCGCTCAACACGCTGTTTTTCACGCCCAGCTCAAGTATTTCACACACAGCGCATATTTTCCGCACACAACATCTTCTTTGTGTGCACCTCCTTTTGCATACCGTGCATGTCTTCATTTTTTAATTTTGAGGCCCAAAAATTTGGCACATACTCGGAAACAGCGCCACCTTCAATAATGTTGTCTGTTTGAATTGTATGATCACTTTGCTAACACACATTCTGAACATCCACTGAGGATTGACAACAAACACAAACCAAACTCCAATTCCTGCAAAGAACAGCCATGGTTCCAACAGTAGTTAGATTACATCCATTCATAACTAGGACAAAAATCTATTACCCTATATTAACTCTCATTATACCTCCTCATTGATAATTGATATTCATTACACAATAATTCATTGATGTTTTATCCCTGATCATCAACTCTTTTAAAATTCATTTATCTCTATCATTTATTGCACACCCAAAGAAGGATTTTGGAACTCATAGGTGTTAAAACAAACTAACAATAAAATATATTGAAAACCATAATCTATCAAATTAAATGTGAACAAAAAGGTGAGAAATGAACAAAAAACATGATGAAATCATTAGTTACCATGGTGTTCCTTTCCATGAAGCACTGTTATGGGTCAAAATTAGATGAATTATTATGTAATAATGAGTTATACCAATGAAAAAATGTAATAATTTATGGTGAATGTCCATTCAGTGAACATGAATGATTTAGGGAAATTAGGTAGTTATAAAATCGTTACAATAATTAATGAATAACATGGTGTCAATGAATAAATAAAAAGGCATACTAATTCATTAGAAAGATCATTTATAAAGAATAGATCTATGATGGTTTTTTTTGATGATATCCAAAAAATATACCATCATTAATGAGGAATTCTAAATTGGATAATCATTCCTCAATTCTCTTTTTTTGACAATCGATGGCTATTTTCCACAATGAAAATATCTATCTCACTCGATATATCAGGTTTATATTGATAATCCTAATTATTATCTAGAATATGGATTAAATAAGATCAAATCACTAAGTAATATAATTAAACCATATAAGTACATTAATTAATTTTATTCATCAAAATTTATCCCCAAAATTAATCACTAGCATCACAATCAATGTGTGTGAAACTTATATCACACCTAGGTTAAACCCCATATTCTAGATTTAACTATATTCTCACATTTATCATTCAATAATCTAGTCAAATTGAACTAATTTATTTAAAATATTATGCATATGTAGTTTAATTAATTTTTTATTTTTAATATATTGATCCGAGGGGGCCTACGACCCCCATCATCACAAACCAACTATGAATAAATTCTTATAATAATATATCGAAATATTCAAATGGTATAAATAAAAAAAAGGAGTCAATATATTCTCTCCACCTTTATTTATTTTTACCCTAAAATGAAGAATAACATACTCGGGAATGTGAGAGTATTGATTTAGCATATCACCCCCATGCTCCCACGATCTACCATATAGATTATCGAGATACCAAAGAACCTGGACCAGTGTAAATATTTTCCCACTAAGAATAATAATCTTCAAATCATCAACATACCCTAGATACACTAAAAAGGTGTGTTCTTCTTCATCTTCAAAATCATGCCACTCAATTACATGTTATTGGTCTAGAATATATCTCTTGAAATACGAAACATGAAATACATCATTCAATTGGTCCAACTTTGGGTTTAAATCCAAGTGGTAGGTAACCTCTATATCCCTATAAAATATTTCGAATGTCTTGATAATCCAAAGAGATTGTTTTCTACCACAAAAAAAAGAATCCAAAACCCCATAATAGAAATTACTTAAAGAACTCATGGCCTCCCTAGTAAAACTACAAGGTCATTAGAAATTGGTATATATATTATTTCCTCCAAATATGATCTGTATTCATTCTCTCGCATATCCCATGATATTTATCCATTAGTGTATGTGCCCTATCACATACCATAAGTGATGAATCTCCTGTCATCATCTCACATATTGGTGACTTACATGATCTACTGTATAGATACTCATGCGGTGTCATGACTAATTTGGAGTTTTGGCTATAACTATGAGATAACATCACTAATGAAATGTAATCCTACCATATCTGAATGAAGTCAAACATGAAGGCTCATATCATAACCTTCAAACCCTAGAAGATTCATTTAATTTGTCCATCTATTTGGGGGTTGAATTCTCATCCCATCTTTAATTAGGTTCTGATGGAATTCTTAAAACCTCAATACAACTGTTTTGGGAACTAAGAATCATTATCATATATCATCATTTAGTGTACCCTATTAAGTCGAATGATCTACCATATATATAATTTCCTTTTACCGTCTAAAAAATATGACATCTAGATGTGAATAAGTTGAGATGAAAATTAAATTCAATCAATAATCACCTAGATAGTTTCATTTCCCCTCATTGTTCATATAATCACCATTAAAATTAAATTTAAATTCCATATGGCTTCTATAAATGGATCTCAATAAGTTGTGTTATGAATGCTAGGACATGATTCACTTCCTTAATCAATTGGGTAGTGAGGTAACATGAAACTAATTTTAAAACACTTCATCACATTATAATCCACTAAAGTTTTTTTTTATAGTCTATGTACATAATCATAAAAATTGGGTATACCACAAAGGAGGTGGTAAGAATCTATCTCCAAACTGTTTTATACCCCATGACATCAACCACTATCCATCCATCAAAAAGTATGATGTGATCCCCATCATAAGAAAATATTTTAGGTGCATGTATTAATGTTATATAGTTTCATATAACATCATTATACACTATCTGAAATAGATCCCATATAAAATTATAACGAAGTATTGGATTCACCAACATCAAATAATGATGAAATTATCCTCTCTCTTCTGCAATTTTATACTATAATTATGCCAATTTCTATAATGCCTTAACGAAATGATAAAATAATTTCTAGAAATCGTCTTAACATATAATTTTTTCCTTTTCTATAGTATAGATTTTTTTCTATGTAATATTATTAAAGGAACTCTAGAAAATAAAGATGTCTCAAGTTGAGTTCTCTATAGAAGAATTTCCACATAAGACTCTAGTTGTCTATATAAAACACATACTTGTCATCCAGATGATAATACCTCCACTCAATTGATGATGATAGTATTTTTACATTGTTTACTCTATAATTAGATTTTTTTTTAAATTCAAAAATTGTGTTAATTTATTGTTAATTTCCACTTATTTAGGTTTTGGTAATAATTTGAGTATAACTTTTAAAATGGATTAATTTTTGTTATTTATTATATTTATATTAGTATTTAATTCTTGACATAAAATTTAATTCATTGTCCCAAATTGAAAAATACACTCTTTTATGTCTATTGCACCATATTTCATTTAGAAAGACCAAGTGTTGAATCTAATGTTTAAAGGCCTAAAGGTGCTCAAAATTGGGGACTTAAATTTTTTTTAGTTATTGAAAGTTTTAAATATGGGCCTATATATTCTAAATGAATTAATTAAAAGAGTTAAAAATTAGAAAATGATAATACCATGAGGATAATTTTTCCAATTACTGCTAGGAATGATTCTACATCATTTATGGCCAAAAATGATTAAGAAATGATAGATTATGAATATAAAGAGTCACTAAGACAGTAATAATTTATTTATTAATCTAGACATAACATGGGTTACACATAGGAATTTTATGTGTGCATACATAAGAAAAAAAACATTGATTAATTGATACTTTTACAAAGTATAAAATTTTATAGGGAAAAAATGTAAAACAATTTGTATGATAGATTTAGACCCAAAAAAATTACCCAAATTTCTAATAAAAGTGTACCTCTAATTCTTTTTCATGGATTATCCATTATGTAATCCATTTTCTATAAATTTTTAGTATTTATCAATTTAAGTAGTTATCTACTCTTTTAATATATTTTTTTATCTTATACTTATCATTTTCACTTTTCCCTAATCATTGTGTTTTCTCTAAACAGGTGATTATTTTCTCCATGAAAATAGATAACAAACCTTTTTTTAGAGAGGGAGTAGTTTTGTTTGAGATATTACATTTCATGATATTTAAATATTATATTATCATTATTTTGAAAGATGTTTAAATTTATTATTGTGAGTATTCACATCAATTTCTATACTATTTATTTCTTCATCCTTATTATCAATTACCTTTACCTACACTATTTTAGTCACGCATGTGTTGGAGTGTGGAATAGATAGTGTAGATCATCAACGAGTTCTCTTATATGTTTTTTATATGAGTTTTTACCTGCGTATACTTATATCAATACAAGGTAATAAGAATTCAAATAATGTGGTGTGGTGTGATAGGAAAAAAATTAATAGGATATAGATATTAATTTTTTATAACAATGATTTCATTTAGATAAACTCTTCAAAGTAACTGTCTTCATCTAAATTTAAAGTTTATTTTTTTTATTTTTTTATTATATATATATATATCTTATACATTTTAAATTCCCATTATATTAGTATATAAATTATAAATATACCAGTTTGAATATATTAATGACCATAGAAATTTTTCTTATGTCAGTGGACCCCTTAACATCGACGCAATGTGTGCACTAAACTCTTTTCATTAGTGATAAGAATATTGATTTTAGATCAATTAAAAATCACCCAAAAATAATTTATTCCCATTACCGGTTTGGAAATATCTTACTAAGACTTTTTTTCAAAAAAATTATTTAATTTAGTTTCATTTCTTTTTTAGCTAATGATGTTTATTAATACTGATTTCACATATTCATAGCCTGATGATAATTTTTCCTGGAGGTATGATTCAATGAAAATACTCATGCAGTGTGGATATCTATTAATGGAATAAATTAAAAAAAATTATAGAGCCTTTCAAATTATCACAATGATATAAAACCATCATTGTTGGAGAAAACAAATACATTGAACAATAATTAAGGCTCATTCCACCATTATTTATTATTCAAACAACTAAAGTCCTTAAATTAATCTGCATATGATCCATTTATAAATAATCAACCATTAGATGAGGATTTTTATGAAGAAAACATTCCAAGTTATTTAGTTTTTGGATATAAACATAACATGGAATTATATTGGCCACACATTGCTGACGTTGGGAATGTATGTGATTCCCCCATCCATGTAAATGAAAATTTAAATCCCCCCTCCACATCTATCACACATTTTAATTAAAACCCATTGAATTGATTGTATCTAAAAGAAACAATGGAGGATATTGAAAACATCCCTCTATCCACAAGTAACATACTCATACTAGCACAAATTAATGGAGAAGAAATTAATTACTTTCCAATCTTGGGAGATAATATTTTCCTAACTAAATAGCATTTTGATTTTATTGAAAATGAATTGATAATTAACGCCCAATTATTTTATTTCTCATATTTGTATAAAACAATAACATCCTAGGTTGAAGAAGAATAATTTTTATATGATTATTATTTATAGGATTTAATGGATGAGCAAGAGCAGTTATACACTAGTGTATTCGGGGATGATGGTACAAATCTTGAAATCATTATAGAATTTAATTTTTAGTATAAACTAGATGTTAAGAAAAATCCTATCATAATATTTCAACAACCTATAAAATCCACTACTTCATTAAAAATTTGTTGATAGTACCCATTATTTCATTACCCTCTATAATTTAACCTCTTTTCTATATTCCATCTAAGGTACAAGCTTCTATTCATTTCATTTGGTGATAACTATACATAGAGTCTAATAATTGAAATTGGGAAAATTAACATGTGGCAATTCATATTAAAAATCCATACCCACCTACGGATTAGGGATAAACCACTAGAATATCCAACATGAGGTAAAAAACCAACAAGCCACATGGGGTCAAAATCATTTTGAATCCTTGTTTAAATTTATATTTAATTTTCTTTATTTTTATTATGGTTTTTTCATTCATTTGAACTCTAATTTGTAATATCTAGGTGCATTACTAAAGAATTACCTTGAAAATTAAACACTGGTTTTGTCTTTTCCTCTACTTGTTTATTCAAGCCTTATTATTTTATTTTGTTATGATGAAATGAATGGAAGAAAAATATATGTGTGCTGAATAATTAACCTACTTAGGCGTTTTTGTGTTTTTTTAAATATTATTTTTAACTTTTTTGCTAACATTGAGTATTAAATTATATTCTCTATCATTTTTTGTATTAATTTTATTTGATGTTTTTTAATGATTTTTTAATAAATATATTTTTAAATAATGTTTAATGAGGAATATTTTTCCTATATTTTTTTAAAATAATTTTTATGATTTTGGATGTTTTTGAAGTCCATGACCATGAAACCCATACTAATATTATTTTTCTAGTCTTTTGAAATATTCTAAACCATTTTTATAGAATTTTCTTAATGCCATAAAATTATTGAGAGAAATTTATATTCTTTTGTGAATAAGAACTTTTCATTATTCACTTTCATATATTTGGAATTAATGGTATTTACATTTATCAAAATAAATAAGCCTTTTTGTTACTTATTCAACAATGTTGATGTTTTGTAATGATACCTTCTTTAGTCATTATCTAGATTGATCTATATTAACACAAAGAGATTATTAGGGGACTGGATTCTTTTCTAAGGGTTAACCATGTTTCTATGTTATTTTTATGGAACCCATTTTTATTCTCTAGGTAACCCATGTTTGTAACACCATCAATTTTTAAATTATTTATTTTAACAAATTTCAGGCCATCGGGTAGTCTAGGTTGAATCCCACAATTAAAATTTTGAGTTCTTTTTTAAAAATGATTGTATTGGCCTTGACTATGTCTAGAAAATCGTTGTTGATGCAATGTGGCCTTTCCTGAGACACTATGCAACCATGACCGGTTAACCACACAGTGTCACACCTATCCTTTTTATATTATTTATTTTATTGTTTTTATTGGGAATCAGGTGACAAAGTCAAGGCCGAACTTAAATTTCTGTGTTTTACTTTGAAACACATTTTTTTGGCCTTTTCGGCATTCAGCGCACAGCTTTCGAAGCCGTGCGACCTCGCTTGGTTCGTCGCGCGACCTCGCTCGGCTCTCTGCACGCCTGCTTGACATGCAACCAATTAAATAAAGAAGTTATTAATAAAGAAATAAAATTTAAATGAGGGATAAAATGTAAATAAAATTAAATAAGAAATGTGATAAAATTTAGTGGTTTGTTTTAATTTTGAGGATGTTATTATCATTATTATTGTTAGTTTTAGACATAATAATTTATTTATGTTATAATTATTATTATTAGTTTTATTTTATTTTATTTTACTTTATTTCATTTCCTTTTTATTCTATTTTCTTTTTCTATTTATTATTTATTTTGTTTTCTCTCTCTTGCCTAGGGTTCGGCCAGCTCTCTCTCTTTTTTTCTTTCTTCTCCCGTGGCTCCTGTGCGCCGCACTCCTCCTCCCCCATTTCTTCTTTCCTTATTCTTTTTCACCATCGCACCTTCCCCCCTGGAACCATTTACATCGCACTACACCCCACCAATACATCGTGCATCCACTATACCAGCTCGCCCTTCTCCAGTGCGCAGCTCTTCCCTAGGCACACCTCGTCGCATCGCCGCCTACCCCTGCTGTGCGCTGAAGGCCACCGCCGCCTCTCCATTGAGCACCCCATCGCACCACCTGTTTTGCTGCCCGGACCAGTTTTTTCCACCCACATGATCGACCAGCCAAAAATCCTTCCTGGTGACCCTCCAAGCCGGCACCACCCCCCCCCCCACCAGCACCCACTCTCTGTCCGGCCATCTCTCCCTGCTCACCCCGTCACACATCCGAACCCCAGTGCCTCTTACTTTTTCCGACCACACCTCTGTCCGGTAACCTTCCTCCCAGCCGACCTCCCCTTCGGCTCGTCGCACCCCCTACTGTTGCCCGTACGCACCGCACCTCCTACCTCCTTGCTAGTTTTTTTTTCTCATCCGCTCGTGGTGTTGGCCCTCCCCTCCGACTCCCATGTCCGGCACCGCATCTCCAGCTCCCTAACCCCTCTCCAGTCCAGACGACCCGCTGCTCAGTGACCCCCATCGTGCCTGTCTCCCCTGTTGGAACAGTATCCAGTTCATTTCTCCCCTTGGCTGCAACTCTTTCCCAGCACAGCTCACCTCTGGTGACCCCCTTTTTTCTCCAGCAAGCCCCCTTATCTATTCCATAGGTGCGTTGTTTTTCAATTAATTGTTCTTTCTTTTTGGTAGAGTCGTGGGTAAGAGTCCAATGTTTCTTTTGGTCCAAATTGTATTGAATTTGGTTCGATTTTAATGCTCTTGTCGATATGTTGTTTTTAAGGTTTTGACATAATGTTTTTGTTGAATTCGTGTTTTGGGTTTGAACGAGGTCCTTTGAGGTGAGATGGTCATGCGACGGGTGTTTTGCACCAAGCTCTCAATGTTTTGGTTCACCTCGGTCTATCCGCCACTGTCTCGAGGTAGGTGGTTCCATGTCTTTACATCTTTTAGAAAATTTGGTTTGGTTGTTTAAATAATTTAATATGTTCTATGATTTAAATGCATAATTCGATCCATGTTTATAATGTTCTGGCATGCTCGTATGAGGATATTGGATTTCTAAAATAGTAGGCTCTTGTTGTTTATATGTGTGTTTTCATATAAATGATTGGTTGTTATTTAAAAGATGTTCGAAATGCATTTTAAAAATTGTTTGACATGCATGCATCATGAAAATTTCACTTTATTTAGAAATGATCATGTTTTCTTCACTTTGAACTTGTTGGGGTAAGTCCAAAAATTGTTTAATCAATTGTTTATATGGTGAAAATATGGTTTTAGAATATTTTAGTGCGAAATTGATTTTTAAAATGGTATTTGCACGTAAAAAGATATGTGTTGTTTTGGCGCAATGTTTTCAAGTTGGGTTCTAGGTGATGTTTGGTTGGTGCAAACTTAGTTTTTATGGGTAATTGAGTTGTGTATGTCTAAATGAGGGTTTTTAATGTGTAGCGAATCATTTTAAGAGGTGCAGATGGTTCAGACAATTGTGTAGTTGGGTGAAACTAGTTTTAAGGACAATTTATTAAGCAAGAGGTTTGAACGACTCACTTCTTTGTAATTGGGTGTGGTTATTTGTGCCGGCCCTTGTTGTGTTATTAAAATAATGCTTCCTCAGTTGTGAAAATTGTTTATGTTCTTGTTTGAGCGTTTTTTTAAATGGGGTTTTTGCGAAATGATTAGGTAACGAAAAATATATTTTTGGAAAGGTATTTTTGGCGTGCGTGAGTTTTTGAAATGTTGTTTGGGTTTGAAAATAGTGACTTGTGTGTAATGTCTGGTTGGGTCTGGTATATGGGAAAAACAATATACCATGTGAATGTGAAACTTGATTGAGCACAAGGGAAAACCCTGGGTATCTTGGTGGGAGGACTAGAACTAGTGCGCTAATGAGCCGGATGGGTATCGCCCCTGTCTCACTTAGCTGGATTGATGATTGAAACATTAACTAAACATGATATCTGAGGGTCTTGGCCTTCTAAGCCACGCGTTCTGAGGGTCATGGCCATCTAAGCCACGTTTTCTGAGGGTCGTGGCCTTCTAAGCCACGTTTCACCGAGACACGAGGTTCTAGGGTCTCACTTGAACTAGATGAACCTTAGGGGATTTACCCATAGTGCTCTACCATCTTTGGTGTGGGGCCTTCCGTCGGCATGTGGAGGACCACTTGGGTGTGAGTGTGTGTGTGTGAGTATGTGTGTGTGTGTGTGGGTGTGTGTGTTTGTGTGTGTTCCCATAATGAACTTCTCTCTTCCTATTTAAAAATCGTGTTTGTGAAATGAGTTTTTTTAGTGTTTTCCTTTATCATTTGTCTTTTAAATGTTTCCTTTAAAATTATTTCGAAGGTATAACTAGAATAATCACATTAAATTGTCCTTTTGATGTTGTGTCATGGAACCTTTTTATTGGGTGGCATCCTACTGGGCCTTTAGCTCACACCTACATACACCCTTGGGTATATGTAGATTCTTTTTCTTGTGTATTCCAGGTTGTGTGTTGTGCTCAGTGATGGTGGTTGGAAGTTGGTGGTCTTCTCATGCAGGTTAACGTTTGTGACGTGTGGATGTCGCACCTCTCCTGTCGCTTTGAGGTTTGAGTTATAGTTTTAGTCTCTTTTGTTGTCGTTTATTTTTGGACATTGGTTCTAGTTGTAAACCTTTAAATTTATATTTCAGTTTTATGGTCTCTTTGGTTGTCGATTCCAAGTTTTATTTTTATTATCTTGTTAGTTTTTGTTTATACCATTTCGGGTAAACTGTTCCCACATGTTACTCTTGATACCCGGGCACTTGTGCCAGCCCGTGGGGATCAGGTACGCCCTTCGGGCCTTGCCGCGGACCGGGTCGGGTGGCGACCCGGCCTGGTTCATGACAAAATGGTATCAGAGGGCAAGGTTTTCTCTCTTGGGTTGTTTTCTTTTGAGATAGAGTCAGAGTGGACCAAAATTAAGGTTGTCGGAACTCGGCGTTCTAGCTACGAGCAATGTGCCTGGCCAGTACACCTCGTGGCGGGACTCGAGCTACCAAAGTGTGTTGAGGTTTGTCTGTGTTTTTGGTCATTGCGGTTAATCTTGTTTATGGGAAATGGAAATGGGGCATGGTCAGTGGTCCTCGTGAGCTCGTCGGGTCTGCCAAGCCATGTGGAGTCGGGGACGCTGTCCTAGAATACCCTCTGTGGCAGTGGCGTGATTGGCATATGGGCGCCAACCACACGTTCCAGTCACCCACTGACACAAGTTTCTCTTGCGTCGTTTCTCGTCACATCGCTTTGGATTCGTTAGAATTTGGTTTTTAAGTAAAAATGTTTTGGACTTGGAAAATGTTTCAAATGAAGCGCTTTGAAAATGAAATGGTGTGTGAGGTTTGAAAAGTGTGGGTTGGATGTTTTGGTTTTGAAAAATTGAATGGTTTGTTTTGACCCTTGGTGTTCTTGTGGGAAACCACATGCATGAGTGTATATGGGAAAAAAATGGTTAATGGCACGAGTGGATGAGTGCCTGTGTGGATATGATGTGGGTGCCAGTGTGGCACAAGAACATGCATGTGTGAGGCCCATGGGACAGCATTGGTGTTTGTGTAACCCACCTGCTTTGCTTATTTTCAAAAAGGTTTTGTTAAATAAAAATTCGGTATGTTGATAACCAGTGTTTGTGTGGCGTGTCCTTGTGTTTTAGAAATTTCAGCTGTGAGGCATTTTGAGCTGAGGATTCCTTCTGGCTGGTTTGGGTCTTGAGTTTGAATTCTTATTTGTAAGTTGGTACGCAAGCGTGTAGTGAGATAATTCCTTTGAAAAGTACATCAGGGAGCCCTTTTAGTGGTTCCCCACCTACACTTTTGGTGTTTTCATGTGGTATGTATTGACCGTTGGACCAGTTTGGTTAGGTCCATGGTTTCCTTTCGAGACTAGTGTATGCCTCCCCCATAAATCGTTGACATGTGATTGAAGTGTGGCTACTAGAAACTCGCAATTGGCTAACCCTCCAGTTGATCAGAGGAATTTCTTCTTGAATTCTAGAATTGAACCCACCTCTTCTTTTTGCAACTAAGCGGATCCTCTCGTTGTGGGATGACAGACATGAGAGGAGATGAAGGGGACTTTGGTCTCAATGAGTTGTCTTAGTTGTCAGGTATGATGTTTGACATCGTTGCGTCTGAAGGTTTCCCTTGGAAGCGGTAAAGGAGACTCCAGTGGGGAAGGTGGAAGCAAACCTAAGTTGTTGGTTCGATTTATTGTTTTAATGACCTCTGGTCTTTGGTTTTTTTCTTTTAAGGGTTCATGTTAGGCTACTAGTTTGGAAGACCCAGTCGTATGAGGCTGCTATGGTCGTTTGCAGGAATCACATGTTGTTCAAGATGCCGTCTAAATTCTTTCTCAAAGTAATGTTTCTCTCGATAGCAATTATCGTTCTCAACGATGATTTGTGGTGTCATGTTCTCATTCAGTGTAACCAGGGATGATGCATGAGTACCATTTAAGCTCTTTTTCGGGTGAATGTTCAGTGTGAGAGTAATTGGATGTCATGGCGTGTTGTGTCCGATGGTGTTTCCTTAGGTGCAGTATGATTGGGTGTGACACCAAAAGGAGAAACTCCATTAGGGAGTCTTCCATGCCTGACTACGAGGCAGAATATGCTTCAAACATCAGGGCTCCAGCCATAGGCCTCAGAGTGAAGCTGGCGCGTGGTCAGGAACCCCGAGAGTGTGTGAGACCTGACCTTATTTCTGTCATTGGTGTTGAAAGTGGAAGCAACTTAAAATGTTTTCTATGGTTGTTCTGCTCTGAACGAACCGTCTGGTTGCATAAGGTTTTCATGACCATGTGGAAGCGTGTTCGTCTCGTTGCCTTAAAGTTTTGGGGGTTGCGTTCCACTGGATGAAATTTCTTTAGTGGTCCTTATGAGAGTCTTTTGGGTAACTCAGTCTCAAACTTGAATGGTGTTCATCTAGGAAATTTTGAAATGTTGGTTTGTGGCCGGCCGTGGTTTTGACGCGTGATGGTCGGGCCCCTCCCTCCCCGCCCCTTGTGGTGGGGTGTTTGGTCACCGTTGAGAAGTTTTCAAAGTTCTATACATTCCGTTAGTTCTAATGGTGGGGAGTCCTCCTGGACCTCCCTATGTTGGTTTTGTGGTCTCTCCTTGGGCATTGATAGGTTATTAATGGTGGGGAGACCCACATTGGGTCTCGTAGGAATGTATCTAGAATGAACCAGTGCTAGTTTTTATTCTTTAATGGTGGGGGGTCCACTCGAACCTCCCTGTGTTGGCTTTCTAGTCCCGTTTCGAGCGTAAGTATGTTCTTAATTGTGGGGAGTCCCTCGGGCCTCCCCATGTTGATCTTTTTCTTCTGTTTCTAAATACAGATTGGTAATAAGTGAACAGAGTGATTTGTGGATGTGGTTTTTCATTCAATGGTGCTTGGTATGTTTTGTCTTGTAAAGTTAGATTCAGTGGGTGTGAGGGTTTCCCTTCTTTGATCAGTTAACCGGAGGTGTTTTAGCTCTTTTGGGTGGACGAAACTCATCATAAAGTCTTTTTATGCGTTCTTGAGGTTGTCTTTTGAGTCACTTTCTCTAAGCAAGAAACGTTTGCCTCCTTTTGCTTGATGTTTGTGGGGATCTCCTTTGAACCATGAGGAGGTGTCGTTCTTACATTGACTCTCAGCCTTAGTTGTGGCTTTCCAGGGACGAAAAGCTTTATGGTGGGGAGAATTGTCACACCTATCCTTTTTATATTATTTATTTTATTGTTTTTATTGGGAATCAGGTGAAAAATTCAAGGCCAAACTTAAATTTATGAGTTTTATTTTGAAACACATTTTTTTTGGCCTTTTCGGCATTCAGCGCACAACTGTCGAAGCCGTGCGACCTCACTTGGTTCGTCGCGCGACCTCGCTCGGCTCTCCGCACGCCTGATTGACGTGCAACCAATTAAATAATGAATTTATTAATAAAGAAATAAAATTTAAAAGAGGGATAAAATGTAAATAAAATTAAATAAGAAATGTGATAATATTTAGTGGTTTGTTTTAATTTTGAGGGATGTTATTATCATTATTATTGTTAGTTTTAAACATAATAATTTATTTTGGTTATAATTAATATTATTAGTTTTATTTTATTTTATTTTACTTTATTTCATTTCCTTTTTATTCTATTTTCTTTTTCTATTTATTATTTATTTTTTTTCTCTCTCTTGCCTAGGGTTCGGCCAGCTCTCTCTCTTTTTTTTTCTTCTCCCGTGGCTCCTGTGCGTCGCACTCCTCCTCCCCCAATTCTTATTTCCTTATTCTTTTTCACCATCGCTCCATCCCCCCTGGAGCCATTTACATCTCACTACACCCCACCAATCCGTCGCGCCTCCACCATACCAGCTCGCCCTTCTCCAGCGCGTAGCTCTTCCCTGGGCACATCTCGTCGCACTGCCGCCTTCCCCTGCTGTGCGCTGAAGGCCGCCACCGCCTATCCATTGAGAACCCCATCGCACCACCTATTTTGCTCCCCGGACCAGCTGCTGCCACCCACATGTTCGACCAGCCAAAAATCCTTCCCTGTGACCCTCCAAGCAGGCACCACCCCCCCCCCACCAGCACCCACTCTCTGTCCGGCCATCTCTCCCTGCTCACGCCGTCACACATCCGAACCCCAGTGCCTCCTACTTTTTCCGACCGCACCTCTGTCCGGAAACCTTCCCCCCGGCCGACCTCCCCTTCGGCTCGTCGCACCCCCTGCTGCTGCCCGTACGCACCGCACCTCCTGCCTCCTTGCCAGCTTTTTTTTCTCATCCGCTCATGGTGTTGGCCCTCCCCTCCGACTCCCATGTCCGGCACCGCATCTCCATCTCCCTAACCCCTCGCCAGTCCATCCAACCCGCTGCTCCGTGACCCCCATCGTGCCTGTCTCCCCTGTTGGAACAATATCCAGCGCGCTGCTCCCCTTGGCTGCAACTCTTTCCCAGCACAGCTCTCCTCTGGTGACCCCCTTTTTGCTCCGGCTAGCTCCCCTTATCTATTCCACAGGTGCGTTGTTTTTCGATTAATTGTTCTTTAGTTTTGGTAGAGTCGTGGGTAAGAGTCCAATGTTTATTTTGTGTCCAAATTGTATTGAATTTGGTTCGGTTTTAACTCTCTTGTCGATATGTTGTTTTTAAGGTTTTGACATAATGTTTTTGTTGAATTTGTGTTTTGGGTTTGTACGAGGTCCTTTGAGGTGCGATGGTCATGCGACGGGTGTTTTGCACCAAGCTCGCAATGTTTTGGTTCACCTCGGTCCATCCAACACTGTCTCGAGGTAGGTGGTTCCATGTCTTTACATCTTTTAGATAATTTAGTTTGGTTGTTTAAATAATTTAATATGTTCTATGATTTAATTTCATAATTCGATCCATGTTTATAATGTTCTGGTATGCTCGTATGAGGAGATTGGATTTCCGAAATAGTAGTCTCTTGTTGTTTATATGTGTGTTGTCATATAAATGATTGGTTGTTCTTTAAAAGCTGTGCGAAATGCATTTTAAAAATTGTTTGACATGCATGCATCATGAAAATTTCACTTTATTTAGAAATGATCATGTTTTCTTCACTTTGAACTTGTTGGGGTAAGTCCAAAAATTGTTTAATCAATTGTTTATATGGTGAAAATGTTGTTTTAGAATATTTGTGTGGGAAATTGATTTTGAAAATGGTCTTTGCACGTAAAAAAATATGTGTTGTTTTGGCGCAAGGTTTTCAACATGGGTTCTAGGTGATGTTTGGTTGGTGCGAACTTAGTTTTTATGGGTAATTGAGTTGTGTATGTCTAAATGTGGGTTTTTAATATGTAGTGAATCATTATAAGAGGTGAAGATGGTTCAGACAATTGTGTAGTTGGGTGAAACTAGTTTTAAGGAAAATTTATTAAGCAAGTGGTTTGAACGACTCTCGTCTTTGTAATTGGGTGTGGTTATTTGTGCGAGCCCTTGTTGTGTTATTAAAATAATGCTTCCTAAGTTGTGAAAATTGTTTATGTTCTTGTTTGAGCGTTTTTTTAAATGGGGTTTTTGCGAAACGATTAGGTAACGACAAATATATTTTTGGAAAGGTATTTTTGGCATGCGTGAGTTTTTGAAATGTTGTTTGGGTTTGAAAATAGTGACTTGTGTGTAATGTCTGGTTGGGTCTGTGATTGGGAAAAACAATATACCATGTGAATGTGAAACTTGATTGAGCACAAGGGAAAACCCCGGGTATCTAGGTGGGAGGACTAGAACTAGTGCACTAATGATCCGGATGGGTATCGTCCATGTCTCACTTAGCTGGATTGAAAATTGCAACACTAACTAAACATGATATCTGAGGGTCGTGGCCTTCTAAGCCATGTGTTCTGAGGGTCGTGGCCTTCTAAGCCACGTTTTCTGAGGGTCGTGGCCTTCTAAGCCACGTTTCTCCGAGACACGAGGTTCTAGGGTCTCACTTGAACTAGATGAACCTTAGGGGATTTACCCATAGTGCTCTACCATCTTTGGTGTGGTTCCTTCCATCGGCATATGGAGGACCACTTGGGTGTGAGTGTGTGTGTGTGAGTATGTGTGTGTGTGTGTGGGGGTGGGTGTGTGTGTGTGTGCCCATAATGAACTTTTCTCTTCCTCTTTAAAAATCGTGTTTGTGAAATCAGTTTTTTTAGTGTTTTCCTTTAGAATTAGGCTTGTCAATGTTTCCTTTAAAAGTATTTCGAAGGTATAACATGAATAATCGCATTAAGTTATCCTTTTGATGTTGTGGCATGGAACCTTTTTATTGGGTTGCATCCTACTGGGCCTTTAGCTCACACCCTATATACACCCTTGGGTGTATGTAGATTCTTTTTCTTGTGTATTCCAGGTTGTGCGTTGTGCTCAGTGATTGTGGTTGGTCGTTGGTGGTCTTCTCGTGCAGGTTAACATTTGCGATGTGTGGATGTCGCACCTCTCCTGACGCTTTGAGGTTTGAGTTATGGTTTTAGTCTCTTTTGTTGCCATTTGTTTTTGGACATTGGTTCTAGTTGTAAACCTTTAAATTACGATTTTAGTTTTATGGTCTCTTTGGTTGTCGATTCCAAGATTTATTTTTATTATCTTGTTAGTGTTTGTTTATACCATTTTGGGTAAACTGTTCCCACAGGTTACTCATGATACCCGGGCACTTGTGCCAGCCCGTGGGGATTGGGAACGCCCTTCAGGACTTGCCGCGGACCGGGTCGGGCACCGGGTCGGGTGGCGACCCGGCCTGGTTCGTGACACACAGCCTGCCCGGGGCATAACTAACGAATTAATTAATTAAGTGAAATGATCAATAAAGGATTCAAATTAAAAGAGGTGTTAATTATGGGAATTTTAATTTGTTTATTATTATTATCATTATCCTATTATAATTTTTATGGGCCATGTGGGGTAACTGGATGGTCTCCCAACACTTTAAAATAATAATAATAAAATTAATTTGATGGAATTATTTTTAAAGATAATAAAAATTGAAATTTTTTTTATTATTATTACAGTTATAAATTCATTAATATATTAATTATTATTACTAATATTGTTAGAAAAATTATTTTTTATATTATTAGTATTATTATTATATTTAAGTTGATAAGTTTTTTTGGGTATCTATTTCATTTCTTTTCCCTCTTATTTTATTTTTCATCGTTTTCTTTCTCTTATTTCCTTTTCATTTCACTTATTTATTTCTTCCCTTTTTTCACTTTTTTCTTCCCTCTTGCTTCCTTTCTCTCCATCCCGTTGCGCCCCAACCCCCGAACCCTACTTCTTCTCTCCGGGCCGCACTCCCCGCCCCTACTCCCCTAGAATTTTTGTTATTGCGCCCCCTCCCTAGCCTCAGCACATTCCTCCCTCCTGGCCAACCAGTGGCACCACGGCGTGCTCCTCTCCTAGTGGCCGACACTTCTCCCCCATCTCCCTCTCACCAACACTCACCTCTTCTGCCATCCTCGGACTGTTGTCGCCCTCCCAGAAACCTGCTACATCGGACCACCATCGTGCCCAACTCACCCAAGCCCCTCCACAGTCCACTGCACCCCACCTCTACGGCCCCTCTCCTTCCATCCGGTAAGCCCCACACAGCCCCATCTTGCACCACCACCCCAAAATTTTATCCATCATGCCCGAATAGCTTCCTTCTACCCGGTTGATGCTCTGCCTCCCTTTGGCTTCGCCAATGGATCCTCATCCTTTGTTCGTGCACGCAACACCTTCTGTTGAATCTCTTTTCTATTCTTCATCTTCTTCTTGGGTTTTATTGGTGGTTCAGTGAGTTTGATTTTTTTAGGGGTTATTTACTAATATTGGTTTTTTTTTGAATTCTTATTTTACGATCCAATTCAGTTTGTTTGTGGTGCCTCTTTAGTGTAGTATAGTTTTCTCACAAGATTTGAGATTTTATCCTCCGTTGTAGGTGGTTCCATACCCTTGTATCAATTGATTAATTTAATAAGTTTATTTGATTTCATAAATGTGTTTTATCATAGAATTTGGTGTTTCCCAATGTATTTTTGGAGTGTTTTGACATCTGTTAATGTGGAAAATTATTTTTTTGGTGTGTTTTCCATGTTGTGTACCCTTCAAATTAATTTCAATTTGATTTAATAATGTAAAACATGTTTGGATAAGTTTATCTTCAAAATTTGTTTTAGATATATGTTCTATAGGGAACGAATAGTGTGTTTGGTATAAACCCATGGAGCTAATTTGATATATTTCTTAAACTATTTAACTTGATTTATTCACTCAAATTTGTTGTGTGAAAGGGGTGCTTCGTAGAATGAAACTTTTGTTAAATCTTAAAATGAAATTTTTTGTGATAACCCTAATTGTGATATTTAATAACGTTCATTGAGCTATTTATGTAATTTATCATGTCATTCATTTGATGAATGTTTTGGTGTGAAATGGTTCTTAGTGTATGTTTGTCTTATAATGGGGGATTTTATATGTATTTTTAAGTGAATCCTTTTTTGTTTTTCATGAAATGATCTAATAAATAGTTTAATGATTTATTGAATTATGTAGATGGCGTGAAAGTGGTATTTTTAAAGAGTTTAATATGAATTTGTTTTTAAAGTAGTATGCTTATATAAAATAAGACATGTTTTTGGGGTAAACCCTTTTTATGTCACTTGTTGGTGTTTTATAAATGGTGCGAATAGTTCATTAAATTGTTCAAGTTGTGTGAAATAGGTTTTAAGGATAATTTGTTGACCATGTGGCTTGATTTTTTTCCTAATTGGAATTGGGAAGGTTTATTGTGTAATCCCTTGTTGTGTTATTTAATATTGTTTTCTAAGTTGTGAAAATTGATTATTTTATTCCTTGATTCTTATCAAATGGGGATGTGTGAAATGATTATGTAACGAAAGATGTTTGTTCTGAAATGGTTTTGGTGTGCATGTGTTTTTTAAATGGTGTTTGGGTATGCAAGTTGTAGCTTTTGCGTGTAATTTCTTGTTTGTTATGTGATATTGGAAAATGATATACTATGTGAATGTGGAACTTTATTGAGAACAAGAAAAACCCTTGGGTATCTAGTTGGGTGGACTAGAACTAATTCGCTGGTGATCCAGAGGGGTATCATCCTTGTTTCACATAGATGGATTGACGATTGCAACACTAACAAAACTTAGGAATCATTGAGGGTCATGGTTTCTAAGACACGTTTACTAAGATTCGTGGTTTCTATGCCATGTTTGTAGAGGTTCTGGTTTCTAAGCTACGTTTCACCAAGACGCGATGTTCTAGGGTCCCACTCAAGCTAGATATTCCTTAGAAGAGTTTCCTATAGTGCTCTACTATTAATGGTGTGGTGCCTTCTGTCGGCATATAGAGGACCACTTGATTATGTGCATGTAATTTATGAATTTTATATTCCATTTTCAATTAGTATTTTTAAAATGGGTTTTCTTCCAGTGATCTTTTCTTTTTTACTTTTATCCTTTTAATATTGTCCTTAAATGCATTTTAAATGTAGGGTCTTAAATTAGCATGTTAAATTATCTTTTGGATGTTACGACATGGAACCTTTTTATTGGGTGGTATCCTACTTGGATCTAGGCTCACACCTGACACTAGCCCAGGGGTGTATGTAGATTTTTGTCCTTTATGTATTCCAGGTAGAGGCATCATCCTCAATGATGGTGGTTTTGGTCATTGATGGTCTTCTCGTACTGGTTGGTTTTTGTAGTGTGTGGATGATGCACCTCTCTTGTGGCATGGAGGTTTGAGTTAGAGTTTTTGTATCATTTTTTGTCATTTATTTTTTGATGTTCGTTCATGTTGTAAGCCTTTAAATTTGATTTTAGTTTAAGGGTGTGTTTGGATGTCGGTTCATTGTTTTAATTATTTATCTTTTTAGTGGTTTTTTATTTATCATTTCAGGTAAATTATTCCCACATGTTACTCTTGATACCTAGGAACTTGTGCCATACCATGGGGATCGAGAACGCCCTTCGGGCCATGTTGCAGACCAGGTTGGGTGCCGCATCAGATGGTGAACTGGCTTGGTTTGTGACCAAACTGTATTCAATGAGTTTTTCTTCTGGGGTTTTGTTATTTTTGTTAGATTCATGGTAGACTAGATTTATGGTTTTCAGGACTCAACCTTCTGGCTATGAGTAAGGAACCTGGCCAGCCCACCTCATTTCAGGACTCGAGTTACCAATGTATGTTGAGGTTTATTTGAGTCTGTGGTCCTTGTGGTTAGTCTTATTTAGGGGAAATGAAAAGGGGGTAGGGTTAGTGGTCCCAGTGAGCTCGTAGGTTCTGATAAGCTATGTGGAGATGGGGATGCTATCATAGAACACTCTTTTCGGTGGTGGCGTGATTGGCATATAGACGTCAACCATATGTACCAGTCACCTGCTGACACTTGATTCTTCTTGCATCGTCTCTTGTATCATTGTTTTGGATTCATGGGTATCTTGTTTTCAAGTAAAAATGATATGGTCATGGAAAATGATTTGAAATGAAGAGATTTGAAAATAAAATGATGTGTATGTTTGAAAAGCGTGGGTTTAATGTTTTGGTTCTCAAAACTGGAAAGGTCTGGTTTTGATCATTGGTGTTATCCTAGATAACCACATTCATGAGTCTATATATAAATAGAAATGGTCAATGGCACGAGTGAATGAAATCCTGGATTGAAATGAAGTGGGTGCTAGTGTGCCATGGGAACATGGATGTGTGAGGCCCATGGGACATCATTGGTGTTCGTACAACCCACTAGCTTTGCTTATTTTCAAAATGTATGTTAAAATAAAATATCTTGTTTCAGTAACTGCTGATTATGTTGTGTGTCCTTGTGTTTGGGAAGAGTTGGATGATAGGCCCCATGTTCCAAGAATCATTTTTGACTAATTTGTGTCTTGAGTTTAAATTCTTATTGGTAAGTTAGTTTGAAAGTGTGTTGTTAGTGGTTGCTTTTGAAAAGTGCTTTGGGAAACCCTTGCAGTGGTTTTCCTTGCACATTTGGTGTCCTCCTACAGTATGTATTGGCCCTTGGTCTAGTTTGATTAGGCCTATGGTCCTATTTCTTGACTAGTGCATGCATCCATAAAGCATTAACATGATATGGATGCACATCCATGGATAATTTGTTGTTGTCTGACCCTCTTGTTGATTAAAGTAAGTAATCATAATTTTTAGTGATAGTGATATGTCTATCCCTTTTTCCTTCAGTTTAGGAGATCCTCTCACAGTATAATGACATATGCGAGGGCTTTTGAAGGTATTTTTTGGTATTTTTGAGTTGTCTGACTGGTCCGGTATGAAGTTTGGAACAGTCGTGTTTTGAAGGTTTCCCCTAGAAATGGTGAAAGGAATTCTAGTGGGGATGAGTGAAGGCAGATCAATGTTATCAGTGGTGACCAGTGTCTTGAAAGACTTATAGTGCTTTCATCGACCGTAATGGTCATTTTTTGTGACGTCTCATAGCGTGAGTTCTCTTTGATGAGAAAGGGTGTATTTTATAGAATCCTTTAAGAATCTTGGTTTTCATAGGGGTGTGTCCTCCTCTTGGGTAGTTCTAATTATTTTTCTATTCAAATGGGAGTGGTTTTCATGCATCATTCTCTTCTTATGTTTCATTATTATGGTGAATAGGTGATGCATGTGTACCATCTAAACCCATGTTTTGAGGATATACCACTAGTGTGTAGTTGGACGTCATTGTGTGTTGTGGTTGTTGATGTTTTCTCAATTGCGGTGTGGTTATGTGCGGAACCCAAAAAAGAGAAGCTCTATTTGAGAGTCTTCAATACTAGACTTTGAGGCAAGAGATTCTTCAAACATTAAGGAACCAGCCATCATCCTCGGAGTGAAGCTAGGGTTTGGTTAGGATCCCCAGGAGTGTATGAGACCCCAACATTATTTCTGTCATCGGTGATGAAGGTAAAGGCAGTTTAAATTTTTTTCTGTGGTTTTTCCTATCTGAAGAAATTTTTGGGTGTCTATGGATTATTTGACTATGTGGTGGTGTGGCCATATTGTGACCTTCAATTCATGGTGTTTGTGTCCCACCGAATGTAATTTCTTTTAGTGGTTCGTATGGGAGTCTGTTGGGTAAGTCGGTCTCAAATTTAAATTGTACTCATCCAGGTATGTGAAGATGTTGGCTTGTCTTTGGTCATGGTTTTGAGATCCCAGTATTTGGGCCCCACCCTCCCACCCATTGTGTGGCGGTGTTTAGTCACCATTGAAAAATTTTAAAATTTTGTGCCTTCTATTATTTTTAATGTTGGGGAGATCCATGATAGGTCTTGCATGAGTGTCTCTAGAATGAGCCGATGTGGGACTTTTCATAATGGTGGGGAGTCTTACCGGGACCCCTCGAGGTAATTTTCTAGTTTTTTCTTAGGTGTCGGTAAGTTTCTAATGGTGGGGAGCCCCTTTGAGTTTTCCCCTGTCAACCTTTTAGTTCTGTTTCTGTAGATTATTGGGTGGTAGGTGATTAGATTATTCCTTGGGCGTGGTTGGTATTGTTTGCTTTTTCTAGTCAAACGATGTGGCTTTAATTCAATGGTTCTTGAGTTATTTTGTCTTGTGAAGTTGGTTTTTATGGGTTTAAGAGTTCCTGTCCTAAATCATTCAACTGGGGGGAGTTCTTTCTATTTGGGGCATGTGGCACACAGCCAATTTTCTTTTTTATGGGTTTATTGAGGTCATCATTTAAGTCACTTTCTCTGAGAATGATGGGTTTTCTTACATTCACTTGTTTTTTAGGGAATCCCCATTGAATCTTAAGTGTTGTGTTTTTGTCTCCTTTGAGTCTAAACCTTAGTTGTGTCTTTCCCGGGATGGAATCTCTATGGTGGGGATAATTGTCACACCCGCAGTTTTTAAATTATTTATTTTATTAAATTTCGGGGCATCGGGTAGTTCGGGTTGAAGACCGACTTTAAAATTTGGAGTTCTTATTTAAAAAAGCATGTATTGTCCTTGAATGTGTCTAGAGTACCGTTGTCAAAGGCATGTGGCCTTACTTGGGCCACCGTGTGACCTCGTCCGGTTCACCGCACGGAATTCCTGATGCATGACTAATGAATTAATTAATTAAATTAAATGATCAATAAAGGATTGAAAATAAAAGAGGTGTTAAGGATGATAATTTTATTATGTTTATTGTTATTATCATCATCCTATTAATATTTTTATGGTCCATGTGGGGTATCTGCATGGTCGTCCAACACTTTAAAATAATAATAATAAGATGAAATTGAATGAATTATATTTATTGATAATAAAAATGGAAGTTTTATTATTATTATTAATATTATTAATATTATTAATATCATTAATATGTTAATTATTATTACTATTATTATTAGAAAAATTATTGTTTATATTATGAATATTGTTATTATATTTAAGTTGATCGGTTTTTAGGGTATTTATTTCATTTCATTTCCCTCTTATTTTCTTTCTCTTTTTTTCTTTTTCTTATTTCCTTTTCTTTTCTATTATTTATTTTTTCTCTTTTTTCCAGTTGTCTTTTTTCTTCCATATTTATCCCTTTCTCTCTAACCCATCACTCCCCAACCCACAAACCCTACTTCTCTTCTTAGCGCTACACTCCCCTCCCATGCTCCCATAGACCTTCAGTCATCGCACCCCCTCCCAGGCCTCAGCGAGCGCCACCCTCTCGGTCAACCAGTGGCATCGCGCCCTGCTCCAATCCTGGTCATCGACCCTACTCCCCCATCTCCCCCACACCAACACTCTCCTCACCAGTGAGCCTCTTTCCGCCGTCACACTCCTGGACGCATGCTGCGCCAATCCGCCATCGCACACAGCTCCCCTGGCCCCCTCCTTGGTCTGCCACACCCCACCTCAGCACCCCCATCTCTTTTTTCCGGCATGACCCAGACCACCCCATCCTAAACTGCCACCCCGATCTCCTAGCCAGCCAGCCCACACAACCTCCCTCAACCTTGCTGATGCCCTTCTTCCTTTTGGTTTCGCCATCGGTGCCTCGCCCTTCGTCAGTGCACGCAACACCTTCGGTAGAAACTATTTTCCATTTTTTTCTTCTTCATTAGATTTATTGGTGGTTCATTGGGTATGAGGTCATTTAATGGTCGTTTTTTAATCTTTGTTTTGTTCGAATTCTTATTTTAGGATCCAATTCAGTTCTTTTGTGGTGCGTCTTAGGTACGGTCAAGGTGTCGCACAAGATTTTGGATTTTATCCTTCGAGGTTGTTGGTTACATACCCTTTCATTAATTTATTAATATTATATGTTTATTTAGTTTTATGAATGTGTTTTATATTAAACTTTGGTGGTTTGAAATGTATTTTTGGAACGTTTTGACCTGTGTTTAAGTGGGAAATTATTATTTTGGTTTTTTCACCTAGTTTCACACCTTTGAAATTAATTTCAAATGTTTTAATAATGGAAAACATGTTTTTATTAGATTATCTTGCGCATTTGGTTTAGAGTGACATTCTATATGGAATGAATTGTGTTTTTGGTATAAATCCTTGGTACAAATTTAATGTATTTCATAAACTTTTTAAATTAATTTATTCACTCAAATGAGATGTGTGAAAGGGGTGTTTGGTAGGGTGAATCTTGTGTTAAATATTAAAATGACATTTTTTATGTGAGAACCCTGAGTGTGTTGTTTAATAATGTTTTTTAATCTATTTAAATAATTTATCAGGTCATTCTTGTGATGAAAATTCAGACATGAAATTGTCTTTGGTGTACATTTGGTTTCAAATGGGGAAGTTTATGTGTATTTTGGTATGAAGTCTTTTTAGTTTTACATGATATGATATAATAAATAGTTTAATGATTTATTGAATTATTTAGATGTCACAGAAGTGGTATTTTGAAATTGTTAAATACATGTTTGTTTTTAAAGTAGTATGTATATATAAAATAAGATAACTTTTTGGTGTAAACCCTTTTTTCATCACATGGTGGTGTATTATAAATGGTGCAAATAGTTCATTAAATTGTGCAAGGGGTGTGAAAATAGTTTCAAGGATAATATGTTGAGCAAGTGGCTTGAAAATGGTTTTTCCCACTTTGAATTCGGTATATTTATTATGTAATCCCTTGTTGTGTTATTTAGTAATGTTTTCTAAGTTGTGAAAATTGATTTTGATCTTCTTTGAGTGTTTTTAAATTGGAATTTGTGAAATTATTATGTAATGAAAATTTTTTGTTGTGAAATGGTTTTGATGTGAGTGTTTTTTTAAAATGTTGTTTGGGTATTCAAGTGCTGGATTTTGTGTGTAATGTCCTGTTTGTTCTATGATATGATAAAATGATATACTATGTGAATGTGGAACTTGATTGAGAATTAGGGAAAACAATAAGTATCTAGGATGGCATACTATAACTAGTTTGTCCTTGTTTCACTAAGCTAGATTGATGATTGCAACTCTAAATAAACTTATGAATGACTGAGGGTCGTGGTTTCTAAGCCATGTTTACTAAGATTCATAGCTTCTAAGACATGTTTACATTGGGTCCGGGTATCTAAGACATGTTACACTAAGACACGAGGTTATAGGGTCCTACTCGAGCTAGATAATCCTTAGGGGATTTTCCCACAGTGCTCTATTATTCATGACATGGTGGATTATGTGGGCATATAGAGGACCAATTGAGTATGTTCATGTTCTTTAAGAATTTTATCTTCCATTTTAATGTAGTATTTGTGAAATGATTTTTCTTCTAGTTCTCTTTTCGTTTTCACATTCCTCTTTTAATTGTTTTCATTAAAATCATGTTAAAAGTATAATCTTAAATAAGCATGCTAAATTATCTTTCTGAGGTTGTGGAATTGAACCTTTTTATTAGGTGGTATCCTACTAGGATCTTAGCTCACACCCCACACATCCCCATGGGTGTATATAAATTTTTGTCTTTTGTGTATTCCATGTTGAGGAATCATGCTCTACAATGGGGGGTTTGGTCGTTGATGGTCTTCTCATACAGGTTGGTGTTTGTGTCATGTGGATGATGCACCACTCTTATTTTTTTTGCGGTTTGAGTTAAAATTTTAGTTTCTTTTGTTTTAATTTATTTGTTGATGTATGTTCAAGATGTAGACCATTAAATTTGATTTTAGTTTAAGGGTATGTATTTTTATTAGTTCACAGTTTGATTTTATATAACGTGTTAGTGGTTTTGTGTTTACTATTTCAGGTAAATTGTTCTCGCGTGTTACTCTTGATTCCCAGGAACTTGGGCCAGCCTGTGGAGATCGGGAACACCCTTTTTGCGATGTCACAGACCAGGTCGGGCACCGGGTCGGATGGTGACCTAATATGGTTCGTGATAATGAATCAAATTGATTTTTATTGAACCCATTTATTTTCCATGGGTTATCCATGTATTAAAGACATTTTTAGGGAACTCATTTGTTTTCCTTGGGTCAATCATGTTTCAATGATTTTAAAATGTAACGCATTTATTTTCCATGTGTTTATCAACTGAAAAAAGGGATATTGATTGTTTCTATGAGTTTCATGATGAAACAAATGTTTTACATTCTTTATTAATGTTGTGGTTCATATAAATTATATATGATAGGTGTTTTGATATAGCGTTGGGTTATCTCTATGTAGATTATACAATTGGGTAGCCCAAATAGAGTTGGGTGATCCTATTAAAACTTATATGATGGGGAATCCCTAATAGAATTGGGTGATCCCTTTAAAATTATCTGATGCGGCATCCTAGAGAGTGTTGGTTGATCATGTTATAGCTTAAATGATCTGTGCACATAGATGAAACTCTAATGAATTCGGTAATGATTAAGGATTCAGATAATTATATTGTAAGTTTTCCATAGGGTTGTTATAATTATAATGTTTCCATAAATGTTCTATGATGATGATGTTCTATGATACAAACACATTTTATCTATTAATTCTATGGCTTTATATTGCTTCCTTGGATCAAGATTAATATCATATGGCTCGTTATAATTGATTATAATAACTCTTTCATCTGTTAAAGACGTATTACATGATTCATGATTTATTTTTTATAAATTGATGGGTATTTGTTCTTTTATTATTTTCTCATTCACTCGGATTACATAGTCATACCATTAGGAAATTAATTTGTTTATAGATGAAATTAACTTGTTAATTATTATATTTAACCTTACTGTTAAATTACAATCACGCATCTTATGGTTAATTTTCCACAAGCTATCATGAAACGATTTTAAAAGAATTATGTCTATAATGGATTTAATATGGATGATGATGATGAATTTTCTGAAACTAGAAAATGTGGTTTATGTGGGAGAAATGGTCATTTAAATACACAGGTAACATTTATGAAGAGGTTTTTCCTAATTATCTAAAAATATAAACCTAAAATTTCATTGAGAATATAAGTGATAAAATTTTTCATTTTGAGGTTATAAAGATTGGATGGGAAAAATTCGGGTCAAACTTATTCATATCCAAGTTATGAATTTAAAGTTCATTATTACAACACCAGATCCAGGAGTATAGGTTTTGAGCTATTGTAGTTTATTTCATAGTTTTGTTTAGATAAATTTAGAGATTAGTATTTTTCAAGTGAGTTTATCTTATTATTTTTGGATAACTTCATTGGTATATAATCTTAAGGATGATCATATGATGAACTTCATAGACAACCATTTTTCGGTATAATTAATGAGATATAAAAGTGATTAATGGCTCTTTTTGATGCCTTTTATTTGGATGAAGTATATGTAAATCCTTTGTTTAAGGTGGAGTATGAAATTAATTTTTTTGGAAAACAATTCATGGTATTGATAACTATTAGGTTTTATATGGACTTGTATATTGAGGTAATTATGGGAACACACGTTTTATTATATAGATAACCAAGTTATTGACAAGATATTTGGTGACTATGTGTTTTATTTTATTTTTTAAAAATCATCTCATATTTAGAGATTGATAAATGAAAGTTATGAGATAAAGTTTTGTGTTAATGAACTCTATAATGTTGAATTTTTTTAGGAATTATTTAGGTTAAACATTGTGTATTACTACTGAATTTTGGAGATTAATGGTTTATTTTTTTCAAATGAATGTTTACCCATATTGGGAATTCTCATACATTGTTTTAACCATATTATATTTGGTTAATGTCTAAATATTGTAAAATATCATGATTATCAACTTTATAGTTAGATGTTATTTTAATGTTGATTTAAGTGCATGAGCTAAGAAAAAATCAATATAAATACTCATCGTTTATAGAAAAATATGGCATTGTGGTGGAAATATACAAAACGATGAAATTCTACTCATCAACTATGTCAATTTCCTTATGATTTTAGTCTATATGGAAAATCAATTCCACATCTTTAGGAAAAAGATCTTCAATCAAAAAAATATCCTATAACATTCATATATGATGAATGAGATGCTATTTAAAATCATTACAGATTTATGTTTTTAAGGTCCATAAAATACCATTGATCATTAACCTACTTGAGATCAGTGACCTCGGTCACTCATTATTATTATTTATTTTTTTCTTCAATTCCCACCTATATTATCCAAATTGGAAAACAATTTATTTTTTATTCTATATGACCATTATAATTAAATTTCTCTCTTATAAAATGATGTTTTATTTACCAATTCTATGATACGGGTTTACAATAAATATTTCATTTAATATACAACATTTAGTTACAAAGATAAATTTTAAATTGTGAGGATGAAATTTATTAAAGGTGTAGAGGATGTAACACCCTCAGTTTTTAAAATAAGAAAAAAAAAATTCGATAACACAAATGAAACGCAACACCAAACATGGAATAGAAATTAACTCCCAAACAATTTATGATATAAATATTTATAAATAAATTTGATCAAATTTATTTCTTGTTGTACATTCACTAACGATATTTTTATGTTCGATAGATTATTCAACACGCAACACTGAGCTTAAACAACCCAAGATATAAGTATCTATTATTTTCTAGCCATTAAATTAAATGGAACAAATAGTATTAAATAATTTATGAAATATATATATATATATATATATATACTACTCAATATAAATTATTTTTAAATGTTTATTAAATTATAAATCAATTTCTCTTAATGTATTTTCATTCTTTATAAAATGTTTTATTCAAAAAAAATTTACTACTTTTCTTGAAAAAATATTATATTTAATATGTGGAAAATTTATAAAATTTAATTATTAAAATGAAAATAATTTTTTAAATTTTCTAATTCCAATATAATTTTGCTGAAATTTTGGGATTTTTAGAAAAAAATGGATTTTTTAGTGAATAATGAAAAATACCTATATTTGTAAAATTTTAATTTCATTTCAATAAATTAAGAAATTAAAAAGTAACATTATGTTATGAATATGATTTAACATAAAAGAGTTTTTAGTTATATTAATATATTTACTTTCATTTTAATAAAACATATATAACTATTTAGTACAATTATATTTTTCAGTATAAAAATCATTTTTTCTAAAAACTTTTTTAATGAACATAATATTTATTTATTTTAATTAATTTAAATTATAACTAATGAGAAATTTTTGAAATGATATATATATATATATAATTTATATTTATATTCATTCAATTATTATTATGATACATAGAGTTAATATAATATCATTTTGAACTTGAAAAAAAACACTTCTACAAAGCCACCATTTTCATCGCGTCTACACGTATTGTTTTAAATTTAATTTTTGATAGTTTTAGAAAAAAATTTTGAAAATATAAAAGCCTTTTTGACGTATAATTTAATAATTTTAATAGGGTAATTTATTTTTTATTTTCTAAAATGATTAATTTTTTCATTAACAGTGAAAAATATTAAATTTTAATTGAAATCTTCATTTTCAGTTAAATTATTTATAATGATAAATTATATTTTATATTTTTTAATGTAAAAGTATTAAAATTATATATCTATTAATACATTTTTTTTAATTTTAATCAATTTCAAAAAGATATTTGATATAAAAAACTATACAATCATTTGATTATTTTCTCTTTCAATACATTTTTCTCGTCATGACTAGAGGGTTAATTTTAAATTAAACTTTTCCAGTTCTATAAATTGAGCATGTAAAGATGGAATAAATATTTTTCATAATACTAATTTATATAATCCAACATGTTCTACTTAATTTTTTAACTAAAATTCATAGGGAAAACAATAAATTTAATTACCATGGCTAAAGTTAAAATTGGATTACTAGGGGATGAAATAACATGTTAAGGGTGAAAAATAAACCAAAACCTATCCAAACCCCATTAATAGAAATATTTCTCCTTATCACCTCTATTTTCAGACATATTTTATTATTGAATCCCTGTAATGTGAATAAAAAGTGGTTGGAATTCTTTCTTTCAAAATGTTACAAATGTACCACTCACATCACTTATAAAGGCCACCCCTTTTCCCCTCTTCACAGATTCAAAACATTTTTTCCACCAATACCTACCAAAATAACTTCCCAAAACCCATAATATCATCCTAGAAGATATAGGTTGTTCATATATCTGAACTATTATGTATTTTGGTCTAAACCTATAATGGATACACAAAGAATAGTTAATGTTCTTCAACAGGAATCATTATTTTATTTATTACAAAAACTTGTCCAATTATTAATATAACATGATGATATACCAACCTCAATTTATACCATATATTTATTTGTTTTATGTTAATGTAAGGACATACCATGTTATCCAATTCCATAAAATGAGTTATGAAATCATCATTCGTGTGAACGTTAGACTATCATCTTGCTAAATGATGTTATTCGTTTTTTCATTATCTCTAATCATGATTGGGTATGATGATGTATATAATTTTTTTATATTATATTTATAAAATAATTATATATATAGAGTCATTATATAATATATAAAATATTACTTTCCATTCTTTAAGGTACATGATATCCTTGCTTGTGTGTACGACGGACTACCTCCATGTGAAGCGATGTTATTTTTTTTCAATAATGCTTTACATAGAATGTAATAAAGATAAATTTAATGATTATATGTGATATAAATGAAATAATTAGGATATTAATGAAATATTTAACATTATCAAAATATAATATATCATTTTAATTTTTTATACTAATAATATCACAATAACATTCATGTACTTGAGGACTACGTCCTTCATGAAGAGATGAAACGCCATTTTCATCGCCACCCCACATGGATGATATATATAATTATTTTTAAACAAATAATATTGTATATATGACATTATGATAATTATATAAAGAAAAAATATTACTTACTTCCTTTCCATAATTATCATTCATGAATTGAAATGTTATTCATTAATACATAGGGCCTACCATTTTGTTTATCATAACATACATCATTTAACAAAACCATATCTCACGATAGGTGTGATGTAACATCTAGGATTACACTATATTGGTACCCTTTAGTGGTTTTCCACAAGTCCTCAAGTGTGCCTCCTCAGATTACAGATGATACCGACTAGCAATGGCGCTCTAATGTGGAAATTTGAGGAGACTATACATCAATATCAGAGTGCATTTCCATAAGTAAGTAACCAAACATCATATGAATATGATTTTTTGGAACTAATGGACAATCTAAAATAGAACCATTAATTTATTAAATTTAATACATTAAAGTTTTGAACAACCATTCAATAAATAAAACATAAATCACCAACTTGGTCAATAACATATAAAAAATATAACACAAAAATAAATACATCAGGCTCTACTTCGATCCCCAATCCATATCACATACCTGCTCTTCAGTACCTAGTCATGCTGCACAAACATAATCATCTAACTCTAAATGTGTATCATGCTCAACCAACCAATTTTTTACCCAACCCTATCCATCTTACTTCCATTATCAAACTAAATGTAGACATAAGGTATTCATACACACCGAGTTCATGTATAGGGGGTGAGAAATAAATATCAGTTGGCCACCCATAATTGAAAACCGATAAAATTATTCTATAAGGGAATTCTCATAGAATACACATATCCAAGATGAATCATAATTGAAAAAAATAAAAAAAAACCACCCTCAATACATTTGTCAATTACCATGATCAACCATACCAGCTTCGTCCAACATCAGGGTGTCTTTGAGAAGGTCACCATAATTGTGCATCCCAAATAACTTACTAGCTCCATAGCCATGGTAGCCACAACCAAGCCTGAAAATTCTATGGTCACATCATATGATGGTCTAATCATACATGAACTAATCAAATTCACCCCCCTAAAAATTTATCATGAACATGATGATGGTCTCATACATAGTACCTGGACACATCTATCCCAAGCACCATAAAAAATTAACTCAAAGATTAAACCATCATTCTAGCATCAATTTTATGTACGATAAACTATAGTGTATAGAGAATTAGTCTAATTCCTAAACCATATATAAAATCAATCATTATTCGAGTATCAGTATAGAAAATAAACTACGGATGAAGGGAATCAATCTTTCAACCATCTGGGCAGGTATACCATCAGTTCCTATAGCATAATTCTAGCACATAATCAAATAAGTATATTATCAATTTCTAAATCCTAAATGTCACACCCAAACCATATATTATATTATCAATTCACAGATCCACAATCTAGAATCAAACCACATACACGTGACATCATATACATTATACTGAAAAATACAAAACAATGCTATTGAAAACTTAGTCCAGCTGTCATACCATGAACAAACTATTGGTATTGATATAAGTGTATTATCAAACATTCCCAAATACAGATAACCATAACCCTTCCTATGGATCGTCTATCCAACACCCTCTTCTACTATAGCCTTAACCAGTAAACCATCTCCCAAAATGTGGTAGTGTAATCATACCACAATAGCATCATAAGTGTAAATAATGTCTCAACATCCACAACCAAGAGAAAATATAATAGGGACTGTTAAAAAACCCATTCCCATAAAAAAATTCTCAAATATCCCAAAGGTTTCATCTAGCGTAAGACTCCCTACAATGGATTTTTTTATATAATACTAGGACTTGAGTAAAGTCAATACCATGAAAAATCCTCAAGTTTCCCTCAGTGACCTCTAACTAACCCAAAATTTACAACGGACCAATAAAGGTATCCAAAAACAAGATCTTTCAACGTGGGATTTCTCAATTGATGATTATGGCATCCAACGATCAATCATTCAGAAACCATCACACTGGGTGAATTATAAAGAGTACCTTCGACGCAACTCAACACCACTATAGAAACCATCCATTACCGCCATCTTATTATGTAAACAATATCTCAGTCTCCATCAACTCTAATCATAAAACCTAGAATCTAAACCTCAATTTCTCTAGCCTCGAACAATTGTATCTTAAAAAAAATTCCCTTAATAGAGTTGGTCTTTATTAGGGCTAAAAATCACTAATAAATAGTATCTTTTTTCACCGCTTTTTGAAGCACTGATAAAAGGGAACCATTATTAGTTCTTTTTTTAGTGCTCAAAATGTTCACCCTTAAGCAGCACATTATTTTTAGTGCAGATAATGGTTTCCCATTATCATCTCTTTATTTTTAGCAATGATAAAGAGTACCCTTTATAAATGATTTATTTATAGCTATCATAATGAAATCATTTATTATCACTTTATTAGAACTGATAATAGTCCGAATAAAATGAAATAATTAAATAAATAAAAAATAAAAAATTGTTTTATTAAAAAAATATTAAAAATCATATTATTTATTTAATTAATCCTAAGAAAGAATAAATTGATTATAATATAAATTAATTATAAAGAATAATAAATAATATATACTATATATATAGATATATGAAAAATAAAAATTAAAAAATTAAAAATAAGTAAATTGTGTAAAATATTAAACATTTTTTATTTAAATAACTGTTAATAATTGTGAAGACCCATAAAATTCAAAGGGAAATTTTTTTCTATATTTTCTTTGGGTTTTTACAAGAATGCAGTTTTTGACGGCGCTTGATTTCGTGGCCCATAGTGCCCGGAATTTCTATCTGAAGTTTAGCTCGGGTACGTTCAATGAACGAACGAGCGGGAATTTATAACATTTGAACCGGTGCCCGGAATCGAATTCCGAGGGAACCAATGGAACCGCAACACTGGTAATTGCTTAGGAACTCTTGTTCTGGAGATGCGTTTACACGACTGTTGATGATAAAAATTGTGGAAGTTTATTTTATAATTACTCTACATTTTTTATTTTTTTTACTCTAAGTGTTTAGTCCTTGATGGAAGTTGGGTAACCACCCAACCTCCCTTGGGAGGTTATGAGGGTGGTGGGGAACAGATGAACCCCACCCCTTCATATTCTCTAAAACCCCCCCTCAACTCCCACATTAATTTTGTTAACTTATGTTATAACTTATGACTTTAATGTAATAAGTTTAATGAGGTGAGTTGTGTGTGGTTATTGAATTTCAGACTCTTGAAATTCAAAAGAGTTATTGTGTTAATAAAATATGAAAAGAACTTATTTTATTTGGGTTGAGAGTCTGTCGTTGAGAGGTTTTGGGAAGAACATATTCTTCTTCAAACGAAGAACATCTCCGCCGAAGAACGTGGAGAACTTCTTCCACGAAATTTCCTCTTCGGACGCACCTTGACGACAACGGAATCGACGTTCGTTCTCCGCGACATCGACCAGTGATGCGACGTCTCTTTCCGCAACGGTTCTTTCGCGATGTCGTATCCTCGACGCGACGTTCTTCTTCCGCGTCGTCTCTTCCACGACGGTTTTTCGTGACGAAATCTCCATCAACGACTTCGAATCCTCACTTCGCGACGTCGACGTTCTTTTTCCGTGACGCCCGACCTCCGTGACGCTTGCCTTTCGCGGCTCGTTGACGTACACCATTCTTGAGACCGAGGTAGGGGTTTTATTTATTTATTTGTTCATGAATACCAATTTGATGATCTTTGTGGATTAAAACCAATTGTTATCGAATAAAGCGATGGGGTCAGACCGCACAAACACGGCCGACCCTCCTCCTTATTTTCGTGTTGGTGTCATTGTGGTTGGTACGAGAATGCGTGGTGTCGTCGCACCACGCGATTTCATGCGGAGTGATAAGCGCGGTGCCGTCGCGCCGCGCCGTGGAATGAAATTCAAGGATGCGACGCCATCGCGCCGCGTCGAAGAAAACCGAAGACGCAGTGGCCAGAGCGGGGCCGCGGCGGAGGGGCACGGTGACGTCGTACTGCGTCGGACGTCAAGGGACGCGACCGGTTTCGAGCCGCGGCGGAGCAAGGTGACCAGTGGCCGAGCCAGGCCACCGGTGTCAGAGCTGGAAGGGGACCGGCCATCACCGGTCCCGTTGAGCAGGTACCGGCCGGCCAGGTCGTGCCGACCAGAAAGGGGATGACCCGGGGGAAATAAATTCCCCCGGCCGGATCAAAGCGGCCCCAATTAAGGGGCCGCGGTTTCATGAAACGGGAGGGGCGGCGCCCCCCAGTGCGAGCCGACAAATGGCTCGGCCGTTTCGGCCGAGCACCGACCGCGCGCCCTGCGCGTGGGTCACTGAACCGCGCCGGGCCGGGTGGACCCGGACCTGGGGCGGGTCGCCCGGTTCGGGCCGACGGGGGGGTCTCGGGCCGGGTCGGTCCGGGCCCGAATCCCCCGTTATCGGACTGTTTGGGTTCAAACACCCATATCATGGGATACGGACCTCCGATCGATGCACCATCAGTTGCGTAGAAATCCTTGGAACGAGACGTTCGTTTCGGTATATCGCACTCAAGGTTTCAGAATACTTTGGGTTCGGCCAGGTTGGTTCGGATACGAAACCAACCGGGCCCTCGGAGCGGAAACGCTCGTAACTTGAGCTCCAGATGTCTGATTGACGTGCCATTCGACTTTTTTGGATTCCTCTTAGTGAGGCGGATCATTTGGCTTACTCCGCTCGAGGTTTTGATGCCGTCGTAGTGCGGTCGGGTTGGTTCGCTCACGAAACCAACCGGGCCCCTGGAACGAAAAAGACAATAACTCACAGATCGGGCGTCCGATTGACGCGCCATCTATCTCGTTGCTTTCCTCTTGATAAGACGGAACATTTGGCATACTTTTCCCGACTTTTGGTTGCTGTTGGATAGTGGCCGGGTTGGATTGTACCCGAAATCCAACCGGTCCCCTGGAACGGAAAAGGTGATATCTTTCAGACCAGACGTCCGTTTGAAGACCGTCAGCGGCGTTGGTGATCACGTTGAGAAATGGTCCCTATGAGTATACCCAATGAGAGTTCGGGGTACAGTTGAGATACGGCTGGGTTGGTTCGCTCACGAAACCAACAGGGCCCCTAGGACGGAAAGGCTAATAACTCACAGACCGGGCATCCGATTAACACACTATCTGTTGCGTTGATACCCCTATGACGAGGCTGTCCATTGAGATACTTCTTCGTGGGACTTTGAGATAGTTGGAGTTTTGACCAGTAGCTCGTGGAGCGGACCCTCCTGGAGACGAGCGTACGGAGTATGGAGACCGTGTAGCCCGCTGAGACCTGACGACTACTTGACCGACTCGACTTGGAGTGAGTCGACTAGCCCAGTGGACGGAGCGCCCGGTATTTGGCGACAGACCCATGGAGAACGGAGCACCCGGTAGTTGGCCGCAATCCAGCGGTACTCGACAGGAGGAGTACCTCTGTAGGCTATTGGGGGAGTGCCCGGTATTTGGCGACATACCCACAGCGGATGGAGCGCCCGTTAGTTGGCCGTAGACCCGCTGTACTCGACAGGAGGAGTACCTCAGTAGTCTTAGGTTAGTGAACCATACCTCAGAGTCGTGACAGGACCACTGTACACTCCAGAGACGGGGCTCTTCAGCAGTTACGTTTTCGTTGATGAAAATCCTGTTTTGAGATGAGAATTTTGACCTTTTTGTTTACCTCATGATTGAGATGGGTCACTTGATAAATTAGGTATATGTATGGGTATATACGTGGGTAGTGGGTATCCGTTGAATTCATAATCTTTGTGTTACCTCCTGATTGAGATGGGTTACTTGATAACTTGGGTATTTGTATGGGCATATACCTAAGTAGAGGTTATCTGTTGAGATATTATTTGTGGTTATCCTTGTTGGTTTAGTGAGACCCTGAGGGTCTCGGGGTCCCTACTGAGTATCGTTATACTCACCCCTACACGGGCTATGCCCGCACCTCTTTGTGTTGGTTGCAGATGACGGGCAGTGCTGACAGAGGCCGAGTGTTCGAGGACTGGAAAGTACCTGGAGGTGGACTACACGACGAGTCAGTACCCGGAGGTGGACTACACGACAAGTCAGTATCTGGAGGAGGACTTCACGGCGAGACGACGCACGGAGGAGGTTGACGGGAGAGAGCATTGAGGAGGCTATTTGTACCTACCCTTCAGGTAGGATCCGCGGTGGACGACCCAGGAGCTTCTTCCTTCTTCCAGCTATTTGTCTTTTTCTGTTGTACTTTCGTTCAGTTGTAGCTGCAATTTCAGTTGGGTTTGTATTCTGTCCCATTTACTTTTCAGCACATTCTTTTGTACTTAGTGTTTTTCTTCCGCTTGTACTCTGTGGTGTTTTGTTTACTTTTATAAAGGCAATGCCTTCCCAGTTATTGGGATTTACGCCTTTGGTGCTAGACGCCAGCCTCTGGCCTATGGAAGGCGGGCTTGGGGTAGTCACGGCTCGGGTCCCGAGGACTGGTCGTGACAAATTGGTATCAGAGGAGTCGGTTCTACCGCAGAACTTATAACTCTAATATTTTCTTTCTGTGAAGCGATAGTGTTAAGAGTACCGAGTGTGTTTTTCAGTTCATGGAGTCCAGTTTTGGTGCGGGTGGTCGACATATCCATACACCAGGACCCTGACAACTAATTTCCGACCATGTGCACGAAAACACTGATTGTGTGTGTGTTCCTGAAGTTTTATTTAAATATCAGCTCAAACCAGGTCAGCTCACCAGGTATAAATCTTTTGACCTTGTCACGTTGTTTCATTAAGGATTCCTCCCCGCGGACGACCAGCTAGAGCCCCAAGATTTGTTCATACTAACAGCCCGTCGAGCGACGTGGCCTCAGTACAGGGCCCTATTCCAGTTGAGGCACCAGCGGAGGCACCTGCGGTGCTACTACCCATTGGGCCACCGATGCCACCAGCCCCAGCAGCAGAGGGTGCACGTCGCTTAAGCGCACTGCACGAGTTCCAGCGCCAGAGGCCACCCAGGTTCCAGGGAGGGACGAACCCGCAGGCGGCTGAGGATTGGATGGAGGCAGTGGTGAGAGTCTTCAGGCTAGTGGGGATGCCGACGGACTTCATGGTGATCCTTGCTGTCAGCCTTCTTCAGGCAGCAGCAGGCAGATGGTGGAGCCTGATGCTTCAGATGCAAGACGAGGCGACACTTCTTTGGGAAGACTTCGAGAGCCTGTTCCGGGCAGAGTTTGTACCAGCCACCCTTCGAGCGGTGCGTATACATGAGATACTTCAGCTACAATAGGGCAGCATGACAGTGGCACAGTATTTAGCAAGGTTCACAGACCTCTCGCGCTACTCCACAGATATGGTATAGGATCCGTTCTTCCGGGCCTGAACCTTCGAGCAGGGGCTCAGGCGAGAGATTAGATCTTCTGTTGTTTCTCACAGCATTCCGACGTAGACAGGGGTGTTGGAGAGAGCCCTCTTAGTCGAGAGATTCCTTACTGAGCAGTCTCCAGCAGCATGACCCACCACTAGCCGGCTTGCGGCAGAGTCTTCTACAGCAGACAGTAGACAGATGACGTAGAGGTCCAAGAGGACCATACCTACCGGTGGCCGACTGAATGACTCAGGTTCAGTTGTGCGGGGAAACCGGGGTGGAGTCAGAGCCAGACATGCCGAGAGTGGATAGTGTTACTCTTGCGGCGGGATTGGTCACATGGCACGTGACTGTCCGACCCACTATTCAGATGACCAGTGGTTAAATGAAGAACCTCCCAGCTAGAGGCAGAGGTTCGATCAGGGCAGACTGCAAGGAGTAGTCGGTCATGGAAGAGGAGCTGGTCGTGCAGCTGGAGGTGGATGATGCTTCGGGGTGTTGCCACCCCCACCACCAGGATGCCCACCCCGACCGCAGGGGACAGGAGGACATGGGAGAGCTCAGCATTAGGCAGCTGAGGCCTATGGTCATGGAGCTCCGAAAGCAGATGGACAGGAGTGGGACTAGCTCCAGACCTGGAGGCTATTGACATTGTTGCTTCTAGTTTTGTTGAAGTTTGTTTGTAGTTGCTTCTTGTCTTTTTACTATGAGCTGCAATAAAAAAAAGACATTTATCTTTGTGATGTTTTCTTTCATGTCCCTTTTGTTGGGTTGATACTAAGTGGTTCCGGTTAAAACTGTTGACATGACCCTCACTTTCGAGATTTCTACTGGAGGAGACCTAGTGACCTCACCCTGATGCTGATAGTGTGACTCGACCCTTAGAGGAGAGAGTGACAGTTGGATCTCTTGGTAGTTACGTCGAGGCCTTACGATGTCATCCATGGCATGAATGCATCATTCATGTCAGGGTTGACTGTATTAGGCAATGAATGTGGTTCATCTAGGGGATGAGACTGTATTTCTCTTATCGGAAAAGAAGAAATCATAGCCGCTCTTGTGAGACTAGAGAAGGTCCAGGTCATCCAAGAGCGGATAAGGACAGCACAGGGCCTACAGAAGCCTTATGCTGACAGGACTTGGAGGCCTCTAGAGTTCGAGGATGACGATCACGTCCTTATATGGGTCTCACCTCGACGAGGTTTACGGAGATGTGGGTAGGGAAGAATGTTATCTCCAAGGTTCAATGGACATTTATAGGTCCTCAGCTGGGTAGGCAAAGTGGTTTACCGCTAGACACATCCACCTCAGTAGCACTAGGTGGATGACGTTTTCCAGGTATCTCAACTGAGGAGATACATGCTCGACCCTTCGCATATCATCGACCATGAGGAGCAGGAAAATGGCGATGGAGTTACTTCCACAGAGGTTCTAGTGGGGATCAAGGATCGATAAGAGCAGATCCTACGAGGACGATCGATTCCTCGGGTGCACTTTCTCTGGCAGTATAGAAACCTCCAGGTGAGCACATGAGAGCGGGAGGCTCAGATGCGTGCTCAGTACCGCTTTTGAATCCCTAGTTTATGTTGAAGCTTTACGGGGATGTAAAGCCCTGAGGTGGGAGTAATGTAAAGACCCGTAAAATTCAAGAGAAATTTTTTTCTAAATTTTTTTTGGGTTTTTACAAGAACGTAGTTTTTGACGGCGCTTGATTCTGAGGCCCGTAGTGCACGGAATTTCTATCTGAAGTTTAGCTTGGGTACGTTCAGTGAACGAACGAGCGGGAATTTATAACTTTTGAACCAATGCCCAGAATTGAATTCCAAGGGCACCAATGGAACCTTAGCGCTGGTAATTGCTTAGGAACTCTTGTTCCGGAGATGCGTTTACACGAGTGTTGATGATAAAAATTGTGGAAGTTTAGTTTATAATTACACTACAATTTTTATTATTTTTACTCTAAGTGATTAGATCTTGATAGAAGTTGGGTAACCACCCAACCTCCCTTGGGAGGATATGAGGGTGGTGGGGCCCACACAAACCCCACCCCTTCATATTCTCTAAAACCCCCCTCAACTCCCACTTTAATTTTGTTAACTTAAGTTATAAATTATGACTTTAATGTAATAAGTTTAATGAGGTGAGTTGTGTGTGGTCATTGAATTTCAGACTCTTGAAATTCAAAAGAGTTGTTGTGTTAATAAAATAAGAAAGGAACTTATTTTATTTGGGTTGTTAGAGTTTGTCATTGAGAGGTTTTGGGATGAACATCTTCTTATTCAAACGAAGAACATCTCCACCGAAGAACGCGGAGAACTTCTTCCGCGACGTTTCCTCTTCGGACGCACCTCGATGACAACGAAATCGACGTTCATTCTCCGCGACATCAACCCGTGACGCGACGTCTCTTTCCGCAACGGTTCTTCTACGACGCTGTATCCACGACGCGACGTTCTTCTTCCGCGTCATCTCTTCCGTGATGGTTTTCCGCGACGAAATCTCCATCAACAACATCAAATCCTCACTTCGCGACGTCGACGTTCTTTTTCCGCGACGCCCGACCTCCGTGAAGCTCGCCTTCCGCGGCTCGTTGACGTACACCGTTCTTGAGACTGAGGTAGGGGTTTTATTAATTTATTTGTTCGTGAATACCAACTTGATGATCTTTGTGGATTAAAACCAATTGTTATCGAATAACGTGAGGGGGTCGGACCGCACAAACACAGCCGACCCTCCTCCTTATTTTCGTGTTGGGTTCTTTGTGGTTGGTACGAGAAAGCGTGGTGCCGTCGCACCACACGATTTCAGGCGGAAGGATAAGCGCGGCGCCGTCGCGCCGCGCCGTGGAAATAAATTCATGGACGCGATGCCGTCGCCCCGCGTCGAAGAAAACCGAAGACGTCGCGGCCGGACGTCAAGGGCCGCAACCAGTTCTGAGCTGCGGCGGAGTAAGGTGACCGACGGCCGAGCCGGGCCGCCGGTGTCGGACCTGGAAGGGGACCGGCCACCTCCGGTCCCGTTGAGCAGGTAACGGCCGGCCAGGTCGGGCCGGCCGGAAAGGGGAGGATCCGGGGGAAATAAATTCCCCCGGCCGGATCAAAGCGGCCCCAATTAAGGGGCCGCGGTTTCATGAAACGGGAGGGGCAGCCTCCCCCCCCCCTCATGCGAGCCGACAAACGGCTCAGCCATTTTGGCCGAGCACCGACCGCGCGCCCAGCGCGCGGGTCGCCGAACCGCGCCGGCCGGGCCGGGTCGGTCCGGGCCCGAATCCCCCGTTATCGGACTATTTGGGTTCAAACGCCCATATCATGGGCTACGGACCTCCGATCGATGCACCGTCAGTTGAGTAGAAATCATTGGAACGAGACGGTCGTTTAGGTATATCGCACTCAAGGTTTCAGAATACTTTGGGTTCGGCCAGGTTGGTTCGGATACGAAACCAACCGGGCCCTCGGAGCGGAAACACTCGTAACTTGAGCTCCAGACGTCCGATTGACGTGCCGTCAACATTGTTGGATTCCTCTTAGTGAGACGGATCTTTTGGCTTACTTTTCTCAAGGTTTGGATGCCGTCGGAGTGCGGTCGGGTTTGTTCGCTCACGAAACCATCCGGGCCCCTAGAATGAAAAAGCCAATAACTCACAGACCGGGCGTCCGATTGACGCGCCGTCTGTCTCGTTGCTTTCCTCTTGATGAGACAGAACTTTTGGAATACTTAACCAAAGTTTGTTTTACTGTTGGATAGTGTCCGGGTTTGATTGTACTCGAAATCCAACCGGGCCCCTGGAACGGAAAAGCTGATATCTTTCAGACCAGACGTCCGTTTGACGAACCGTCAGCGGCGTTGGTGAACACGTTGAGAAACGGTCCCTATGAGTATACCCTATGAGAGTTTGGGGTACAGTTGAGATATGGCTGGGTTGGTTCGCTCACGAAACCAACCGGGCCCCTGGGACGGAAAGGCTGATAACTCATAGACCGGGCGTCCGATTGATGCACCATCTGTTGCGTTGAGACCCCTATGACGAGGCGGTCCTTTGAGATACTTCTTCGTGGTACTTTGAGATACTTGAAGTTTTGACCAGTAGCTTGTGGAGCGGACCCTCCCGGAGACAAGAGTACGGAGTACGGAGACCGTGTAGCCGGCTGAGACCTGACGACTGCTTGACTGACTCGACTTGGAGTGAGTCGACTAGCCCAGTGGACGGAGCACCCGGTATTTGGCGACAAACCCACGGCGAATGGAGCACCCAGTTGTTGGCCGCAAACCCGCGGTACTCGACAAGAGGAGTACCTATGTAGGCTATTGGGGGGACCGCTCGGTATTTGGGGACAGACCCACAGCGGACGGAGCACCCGGTAGTTGGACGCTGACCCGCGGTACTCGATAGGAGGAGTACCTCAGCAGTATTAGGTTAGTGAGCAGTACCTCGTTGTCGTGACAGGACCACTGTACACTCCAGAGACGGGGCTCTTCAGTAGTTACGGTTTCGTTGATGAAAATCCTGGTTTGAGCTGAGACTTTTGACATTTGTGTTTACCTCATGATTGAGATGGGTCACTTGATAACTTAGGTATATGTATGGGCATATACCTAGTTAGTGGTTATCCGTTGATTTCATAATCTTTGTGTTACCTCATGATTGATATGGGTTACTTGATTACTTGGGTATATGTATGGGCATATACCTAAGTAGAGGTTATCTGTTGAGATATTCTTTGTGGTTATCCTTGTTGGTTTTAGTGAGACCTTGAGGGTCTTGGGGTCCCTACTGAGTATCGTTATACTCACCCCTGCACGGGCTATGCCCGCACCTCGTTGTGTTGGTTGCAGATGATGGGAAGTGCTGATAGAGGCTGAGTGTTCTAGGACTGGATGGTACCTGTAGGTGGAATACACGACGAGTCAGTACCCGGAGGTGGACTACACGACGAGTCAGTATCTGGAGGAGGACTTCACAGCGAGACGACACACGGAGGAGGTTTACGGGCGAGAGCGTTGAGGAGGCTATCTGAACCTACACTTCAGGTAGGATCCGTGGTGGATGACCCAGGAGCTGCTTCCTTCTTCCAGTTGTTTTTCTTTTTCTGTTATACTTTCGTTCAGTTGTAGCTACACTTTCAGTTGGGTTTGTATTCTACCCATTTACTTTTTATCACTTTCTTTTGTACTTAGTGTTTTGCTTCCGCTTGTACTCTGTGGTGTTTTGTTTACTTTTGTAAAGGCAATGCCTTCCCAGTTATCGGGATTTACGCCTTTGGTTCTAGTCGCCAGCCCCTGGCCTATGAAAGGTGGGCTTGGGGTAGTCACGGCTCGGGTCCCGAGGACGGGTCCTGATAATAATGATAATAAATTGTATATATTAAATATATTGAAATATATAAGAATTTAAATAAATTTATATGATTCATATAATATAGAATATTTATGTATTACATTAAATTGTCATTAATTAGTGATTAATAGTTTATTATTAATAATTAATAAAAATTAAAAATACTGACAAATTGCATAGTATAATTGATATGATTGAATATCGTCTAATTTTTCAATTAAAAATAGATTAAATGTGTGTTATATTGATTCCACATATGTGTAATTAATAAATTTTTATATAAAATCCAAACATATAAAACATATCCATTGTTTTAATATTTTTAAAATGTATTATATTTAATTTATTCAATTTCACTCATTTTTAACATGCATTCACTTAAGGGTAAATATTCATTAATAATTTTAGAAATATATTTGTAAAAAATATTTATAAATAAATATATTTATAATTGTACATTTACTATATTTATACATTTATATATTTATAATTATAAATAGATAAATATTATTTTTTATAAATTACATATAAAATAATAAATAATTAATTATATATATTTAAATAATTATAAATAAATAATTTTATATATTTACATTATAAATAAATTTTTAATAAATTTATTTAAATAATGAATATATTTATTATATTTATATTTATATAGTAAATATATATATATATATATATTATATAAATATATATAGTTATATAAATATATATAATGATATAAATATTATTTTTAAAAAATATTTAGATAATCGTAAATAAATAAAAAAATATTTAAATAATTATAAAATTATAATAAATATATTTAAATAATGAATATATTTACAATATTTATATTTATATTTATTTATTATATATATATATATATTAACAAATGTTTTATTTCTAATTATAATTAAAAATCATTTACCATTGCTGAAGTGATAAGCACTAATAAAATAGCTTTTTCCAATGATTATTACCTAAGAACTGAAAAATGTATCTTTATTAGTTCTCATTATTTTAACCGTAATAAAATCATCTCGATCTATTAAAAAACCTGAAACAGTCACAAACCTATCAAATTATCTAAAGCTTTCTGTGGAAGCCACCCACTATCGATGATACTCATAAGTGAATTGAATCTTGAATTATGCCTCAAAACAGGCCTCAAACAAATACATATCTCAAATTCAAGGCTTAAATGATTCAAGGGTCCAATGAATCCAATGATCAAACTTAAGTCTTTCTCTAATTTCTCTTGGGGAACTCAGGTAGTAAAACATCAATGGTTCTAACCATGGAGGAGGTTGACTTTCTACTATGAGTTTGGTGCGTTAGTCATTATGGAAATTTTTCCCTGGAAAATATTCTATTTTGATTTTTTAAATTTCTAGAGTGTGAAACACTTATACTATGAGCCTTCCTAGCTTTGTTCACAGGCCATATGAGCATCTCCTTCAATAAAAATGGTAGTTGTGAATTAATATAGGGTATTTGTGAGCTACCCTTTTATATATTTGAAATTTTGGATGGATAGTGATTTATTTTCTAGGGATAAATAGTGTAATTAACCATATTGTAGAATTCCAATCTCATTTTACAACATCTATAAAATTTGGTATATATAAATTTTCATGATGGTGATTGGGTAGCCCAAGAAAATATATCATGAAATGATAAACTGACTAGTATTTTTCGTATTTGTGTAGTATAGGATTTGAATGTAGAGTGATGTTTTATGGATATTTAAATGTTGTGATTCCACTTATATTTTAGAGTGAATGGTATTCCACTTATAAAATATGACCTCATAGGAGTCGTTCTGTCTCGATAGAGGCCAGTGTGTATGGGTTAGATATTGCTAGGTTTGGTGTGTTTTTTTGCCTTATTTTTGATATATCTTATTGATGTGTATTATTTCTTTCTTCAAATTTCTTTATAGGCCTCCATAGAATTTCAATTATTGGTCAATTTGTATTATATGACCTCCCTTGAATCATTCATATGGGTATATGTGAGGTGGTGACCTCCCTAGAATCCTTGGGATGGATCGTTGTGGAGATATTACATCCCAAGAGTCTTTTGAGGTTTTCAAATATTTTATATACCATTAATATTAAATGAAAACCTTCCTAAGGTTGTTACATCACTTCTTCTAGAAAAATTAATGGATGTTATCAAATTATATATAATTGAATTAATTTTTAGGTATTAATCATTTTAAGTATACATGTATTGATTCCCCCAGTAGGAATCTCTAATTACGATCATTTTATTTGAAAAAAAAGCATTATTTATTAAATTATTTTATCAATATAATTTTATATCTTCCAGTTGATTAAGTGTGAATTTATTGTTCTTTTCTATCATTATTTCATTTCTTATTACTCATTAATTTCCTATATTTTATTTTCATTTGAAAAGGGAATTTAAAAAATACGTGATGTGTGTCAAACAATAGATATTATTACAATTGTTTTCTTGATACGCATCCCTCATCAAGTGTATAGAAAAATTTTCTTTTGATAAGTTTCATCATGAAAATAGTTATTTCATTTTGTTTCATGAGATCATCCCCTGTCACTTTAATTTTTATTTTACTACTATGAAAATTATTCATCCCACTGATGACTACCACATCGAGTATTTCAAGACACATATATTCACATGGACAGGACATGGAGGATGTCTGGAAAACAAAAAAATGCAATGACCCATGTTTGAGATATAATCTTCTTAAAATGATAGTTGCCTATAACTTTCACCTTTGAAATATTTCAAAGGATAACACCTACCATGGTGGTTTAATTATTTTCATAAATTCAGTTACCTATTTTTTCAAGGAATACTGAAATTCTATGAAACAACTAAATTTTCTGGTTCCCTTATTAGAATTGTCTATAAATTTCACCTTTGATAATGATTCTCTTATATGTATTTATTTATTTATTATAAAAAAATAATATTTTATGAACCTAAAAGGATGGATATGAATATAAAATGGGTCCATGATAATCATGTGAAAAATTGTATAAATACGAAGTTAAAGAGTTCATCAAGTTTACAAGATACAATGCATAAGACCCTTATCAAATCCTTTTTTAGTGTATACAACATTTTTACTGAAGGTAATTTATTCTAAAAGAGTTCTAAGAACATTTTATTTGTAATGGTATAGATAAGGGATATAAATTTTATACTAAACATGGGTAAAAACTAAATGTGCGCAACGATTGGGATGATACTATGGTTTATAGATCATTTTTTATTTATACAAGTTTAAATGATGATGGAGATCACATGGATGAAAAGAAAACGGAAATTGAATTTTAACTTCATTATTATAAATATGTTTTTTAGAAGTTAAATAGTTGTTCCAAGAGACCATTGTATAACAGTTGTATGAAATACAAAACATTTTCAATTGTATGGATGTTACATAATTTAAAAGTTTCTACCGAATGGAGTGACACTAGATTTTTAGTTATACTTGGTCTCTTGAATGATATGATACTAGAATAATATGATCTACCATGACAAACATGTGATTCTAAAAAAATTATATATTCATTGGGAATGATCTCTAAATAAATATATTCTTTTCCAAATGATTGCATACTATTTCTCAAGGACCATGAGTAACTCATAAAATTCCCTAAGGGTAGAGAGGATTGATTCAAGAAAAATGAATCAAGTCCTTTGAGATCTGTACTATATTTTCAAGTCATTCCAGGATTTAGATAACTATATGGATATTATGAAACCATCAAACAATTGAAATGGAATGTAGATACAATATTTAAATACGGTAACATAGGCCATCCAACTGATTCTCTTCAATATAAGAAAATTTATTATGAGTGTAACAACCCAAAATTTTGAATAAATTTTGTTTACTAACATTGTGTGTTATTTCATATTATACCCAACAAAACTTTTTCATTTAATAAAATGAGTATAAATAAAATAAGACCGTTGGGTCTCAACTATTATATGATGGCTAGCCAATATTACTATTGGAAACTAAATGTTGCGAATATTGTCTATAAATTCAAATGATATTGATTAATTAATATTGAATGAATATTCGATGGCCCCATCCAGTAGTCTTGGGATGATAGAAGCCCATCTAACTGAACTCAGGAAGAAGGTAGCACCTTTGGACTTTTCTCTAGACCAAACCCAAGTCGAACTTCATCATGTGAAGTTGGAAAGGAATCTCCTTTGTGATAAGTTCAAGCTGATAGAAATCACTACTCGGGCAATGTTGGCCGAGCCACCCCAAGATTCTATCAACCTAGCACACCTTACTATTAGGTCCTATGTTGGTGTTATAAGGGGTTATGCAACAAGACTCTAACTACCTTGTTTAATACTTTAATTTAAATAAAAATTGTGATGTCTTCTTATGGTGATGTTTTTGAATTTTCAAATATCCGGAAAAATATAGTATGTATATTATTGATGAATTCTAGAAAACTGAATTTTTTAAAATATTTATGTAAACCTTAAATAATTAAAATTGTGTAATGATTCTCAAAAAATAGTCTTCTATAGCTGTGTTTAGTATGAAATTTATAGTCCAATAAGATTAACGTAATTTTTGGTAAATAGAAATTTATGAATAGTGATTTTTTTCTTTTGATTAGTAATGTGATCAAATGTATTAAGTAACTTCACTTAAGAAAGTATTAATACAATATAGTCACCTTTAAGTAATGTGATTCAATAAAATAGGTAAGTAACTGTTTCATAATTTATTGGTGAACTATTAGTTTTTTTGGTTGAATAGTACTTTTTATTTAAAAATTAAATTACAATTATTAAGAAAATTAAATTCATAAAATGGTGTTCATTATTGAAATCAGAGCATGGATATTTAGTTAAGGTAAATTTTGGGGATTTTTTTGAAACAGTTGAATTTTTGGGGAATAGTTTTTTTATTTAAAAATTAAATTAAAAATATTTATAAAATTATTTTCATAAAATGGAGTTCATTTTTGAAATCAGAGCATCGATATTTGGTAATGGTGAAATTTTGGGATTTTTTTGAGATAGTTGAATTTTTGGTGAATAGTGAAAATACAGTTTTTGAGTTTCAGGTGTTTAATGACATCAATAAAGATGTAATAATTATGATATAATTCTGGTCCACTTATGAATATTATGTAAAGGTATTAGGTGTCCCAAGTGGCCAATACCATGGTAAATACCATGGGAAATCCCAGGGTTTTTCCAATACCACCAATGAGATGTCCCTTGGCAATTAATGCTTTGTCCCCTCACTTCTCCTATAAATACCAAGCCTTTCCCTCATTAATTTCATTTTCAAATCCTCCCCAATGAATTTATGATCTATTTACCTCCTAAGGAGTCCTCCCAAGGTCCCGACCTTCATGATTTCGAAGTTACTCTTCATGGTAAGGGATTCTTTCGCCCCCCCCCCTCTTTTAAGCCATGACTTTTTTAATGTTGTTTCTTATAATTTCCATCTATTTTTGTCGAGGGTATGTTCTTATATGTTCTCATTTATGTGCATTTCATGTCTAATTGTTGAGATACCATTTCCGCTCTCATCAATTTATTTTCTGAATTTTTAAGTGATATCGTTTTGTAGCCGAATTTTTCTTAAAAGAAATCACATCTTCTCTTTTCTTTCATGTTTCCTTTTCATGTGGTATGGAATTAAAATATCCATACCATAATATTATTCAGTATCCATACTGTATTATGAGTTATTTATGAGTGGGTGACCTATCACGAACCAGCTCGAGTCGACCCTGAACTGGTCACCTAGGCCAGCCCGCGACAAGTACCGAGAGGCGTTCCCGATCCTCCCGGGATGGTGACAAGCACCAAGGGAATCAATAGAGTACACAAGGGAATGATTTCTCCCATATATAAACAATCAAACAAACAGCGGAAATAAACGGACAGCCCAAAATGAATTTATATAAAAATTGAACTAAATATTATTTGTATAAGAAAAAAAATTAGAACAAATCCAACAACTCAACTGAACAATCCTGATGTCCAACTAACTCCATGTGACACTTCTGGTCACTCTCCAACACAATGATCAAATGTCGGCCAAGGTGATCGAACTAAGGATGAAACCTGCACAAGGGATAAAAAAATAAGAATACTATAGGCATGAGTATTAAAACTCAGTTGGTTACCCCGATATTATATTCCCAATGCACATTCCTTTAAAATAAAAGAAACATCATTTTATAGTTTAAAATTAAAGATATTAAAGTATGGTTTTCAAATGAGGTTCCATGCTATAATAATTATCAGACAAGAACATATATGTTTAATAAACAAAAATGAAAGAAGCAATTTTTTTCAAAGAAGTGCAACTTCAAAATGAAAATAGTTTTCAAGAGGGATTCATTAAAGAATTTTAGCTTTTAAATAAATTACTTATACTACTTAATTTACCATCCAAACACACTGTATGCCAACAGTGAGTACAAAATATCCAATGAGCACTAGTCACGGGAACACCCCTAGGCACTAGTTTGTTGTGAGCCCCAGGTACCTCATATCTCGGTGAAAGTAACCATAATAAATATCTTTTCTCATGCATGAGCCACTAGTAGGGAACATACCAATAACCTATTGGTCCCCAATCGTCATCATCATCATAGTTTATTTAGTATTTTCATCATCAAACATACTACCTGAAACAGAGGCCAACCCCCACAGAATCACTAGCATTCTAGTACACGTCCGCCCACTTAGATACCAGGGATTCCATTTACTGCTCAATCAAGTTACAAATATTATCAAATACACATTTCACATCAAAAGTCCATTCCCAAACCATAAACACGTAAACACCCCACAAAAATTCTACACCTTCCACTCATGAATCAACAAACCACTAGATTTTTCGTAAAACAATTTCAAGGAGTGTATTGAGGATTTTCACATAAAACTCATTCAAAAACTCTATTTTAAGACCATAAACCCATCAATAACCTAAAAAATCAGATTTTGAATCCCGAAGTTAAATTAAAAAATCAATTTCAGGGACTATAAAATGGCCCCAAAAAAAGAAAAGATAATACACATGGATACCATTTGTTTAAAGAAAATGTCAAGCGTGCCTTTAAGCCTTTCCCAAAACAAACAGTTGAAAAAGGTATTCATTACAATTTTATTAAGGAGGTCTATAAACACCATTTAAATCAGCAAACCACATTTATAAATCCCTCAAAATACTCAGGTTACATATTCAAAACACAAACATTTTCATAAGGATGTGAAACTGACCATTTTCTGACAAATCTGGCCAAAACATGTTGTAAACAAAAACCCATTTGTTTTTAAATACAAATCCAAATTGGAAATACATATAAGGACCAAAAATACCATTTATAATTCTTCCAATTCATTTATAAATCCAAAAAATTAATTTTTAAATAACACATCACACATAAAATCCAACCGGGCAATTTACCGAACACATGACATGCACTTTTTAAACAAAACAATTTATTTTAAGAACTTGAAAAGGAATAAAACCCCAATTTCATGCCATTTTTCATTAAAGCTACTATAAAATGTTAAAAATATCATAATCCATCTTCTAGACCTCACAAAATAGTTTCGAAAGATAGCGGAACATTTTAACAATCACTAGGTGTGCACTTTTATGACAAAACAACACTACCTTTAACAAAACAAGGCATAAACAACCATTTTGAACACTATAAAAACTATACAAAGGAAGAAAAACAATAATAAACATATATATCAGTTGTTAAAAATAATAAAATGATCAAAATTAAATAATAAAGGCATGTGCAAGGGGTTTCCGACCTCAAATCCTTGGAGTAATTTAAACGCATACCCGAAATCACCCACAGCGGGTTTATAAACCCTAAAACTATAAATACCAGACCCAAATTAACAGAAAACCCATCAAAAAACATATTATAACAGAACCCTAGGTCTATCATGATAGGGTTACAATATAAAGCCATGAAATAATGAAAGAAGGGGGAAGAGGAAGGAGAAAGGAGAAGGAATCTCACCTTTCATCCTAGAAAACTCTTCGTCTTCCATTAGATATGAAACCCTATAGAGAACGGAATGGCTTGAAATATCATTGAGACTCTCCTATGGTCTGGAAGAACCAGGTAAAGAATATTTGTGGCAAAAGTATCACGAATTGAATGAGTTATTGGTGAAACAATTGACCTTTCCAATTATAGACGTTTTGAGGAAACCAGAGAACATTCATTCTAATCCGCGACCCATATGAGATCAAAATAGGGTAAATAGATAATGTTGGTTCGGATAGGGGTATTGGCTTCGAGGGGTAGGCGTAATCACCAAAATATACTAAAAAATTAAAAATATATAAAAGAATCAAATTATTTGTTTTAAAATGGAAATGGGCCCATGGGCTGGCCCAATACCTAAATAAGTAACCTAAATTCACCATGACCATGAATTCTTAAGTGGTCCAAAATGATATGTAAGATTTAATATGTCAGTATAGCACAAGTGGGAAGTTTAATGAGTGAAAAAATATGAAAAAAATAGAGTTATAAAAGAATCAAATTCTGGTTTCAAAACTGGAAATGGGCTCACGGTTGGCCCAAATCATGATGTAACCACCTTTTCTTCAAAATCTCCTAAACAAGTAATGAGGAACAAAAATTAGGTTGATGAGACATATATGAAACATTAAAACTGAACATTCATCTCACCAAATAACCTTGGAAAGGATCAGGATTTCCAATGGACCGGATCAAAACAAAGACATGAAAAACCGGGTGTGAAAATTCTCCCCACAATTAATGCTTTCCGCCCCCGGAAAGCCATAAAGCATTCCAGATGAACGATCAAAAACTAAGGATTCATTGTCAATATGTTCCAGCCTCCTAATCCAATGACACTACATCACCCATTAATGTATCTTAATCCTCTTACCTCAACCAAAACACCAACTTTTAACCACTTCCCGAGAATCAACAGAAAGATGAAGCCACCACCTCCACAATCAAGACAAGAACTAGATTGTTGGGACTTCTCCCAATGAACCCAATGATCACCCAAACCATAGTTCACTCACAAAATGCAATGAGTTGGGGTGCAGGATTGAATGGTCTCCCAACCATTAAATTACAACTACCATCATAAAAATCCTAAAGGAAAGATCTTCGAGACTCGTAGCGGGTCTCCCCACCATTAAATACCAACTAGAAATGAACAAAAAAATTCAAAATGAACTAGAATTGGGCCTCACCTACACAGGGCCACCAAAACTCTCCCACAATAACCTACAAACCCATGTGAATAGGGTTACAACATGGACATCTAAACCACCCACTCCTGAATAGAAGGGACAAGAACTGGTCCAAGACTTTCAGCACAGATTTGGACCCCCACCAGTCGAGGAGGGGAGGGAAGGGGAACCAATAATTAGGCCATTGATACCAAATAAAATAAACAACGGAACTACCAAAAAATCTCCACCTACGAATAGGTAATACCAAAACTGAACCAGATTTGGCGGTCTATATAAGTACATTGATTAGAATCCACCATCCATGAAGGAATAACCATTGACATTGTGTGAGGGTTAAGTCCACCACGCCTATTGTGAAAAATAGATATTCACAGAAATGATGAACTAAAATAGAGTCATAGAAACTACCATACCACAATGGTGGATTCAGGATCATGGTTAAGCTCCCCAGTCCTCTAGATATTTCCTGACTGCGTGAAAAGATTCACTCTAAGGCCTATGGTTGGAGCCCTGATTCTTGAAGCATTTGTTGCACCGCAGTCAGGTGATAAGGATCACACCACTCAAAAAACCTCACTTGACCACCAACCAAAAACCTTCATATAAATAGGAACTCATAGATACATATCAAAATTCTATCTCACTCCAAATGAGGGGAAGAATGGATAAGCACTACAACGAAACACATCAACATCACCGAACACAACTGCTCTGTCCAAATGAATTATCACGACCTAGAAGCACTTTTAATCGATCCCAAACAGCTCTCTATTCCAACATACAGGTTCAGGAATCATCAAAAGTTGTGGATTTAAAATTTTAAAGGAATCCTTAATTTGATCAGCCTGAAAGATTTCCAACGGAGAACTATCCATGGCCACATCACAATATCAATCACATCTTTAGAAACCCAAAGAAAATTAATCCAAAACCGAGCCACCAACAAGATCTCATCTCTAGATAGAACAAGAGTATGAATTATAGATCACATGGAAGCTAAAAAAATAAAAAAATCTTCTAATACATAGAAAAATCAAGCCACATAACCATTGGTTTTAAAAAATGCCACAATTTTCAGCTCAAAACAATTTTGAAAAAACATTCTAACTTGGTGGGTTTCCACATTCACCAATGGTGTTTCGTCAGGTCTCTCCCACATGCACATTTCCATACCACCCCAGGAACCCAACCACAATACCATATAGGCCATCCTTCCACATATAAATAAAACCATGCATGTGAGCACCCATGAAAACACAAAATTCTATAACAAAACAACATCGTTCCAAAAAAATTACCTTCATAAGGAACACCAACCACCATGTCAAAAAACCTTTTCATATTTCACAAAAAAAACACAATTAATTAAGATCCATTTTCCTAAAAACCTACCCATTTTAATTTTTAAAAAGTTTTTAAATAACCAAGCCACTCCAAACAACCCCTCCCCATTTTTTTTAAGAAAAATCAGCAAGGTATATTTTCATAATCTGAGGTCCATTGAGACCAATACTGTTTCTAGTAAAACACCAACCGATCAAAACCAATTGCCAAAACAAATTTATCCGATTCAAAAACATTGTAACATCCCAAAATACCCCATTTAAAACAAAGATCCAGAATCATCTTAAAAGGATTCACAATTGTAAAAAAAATTATTTCAACAAACCAAAAGTTTATATTATGGATAATCCAATCCCTTTCAATCATTTCCACTTCCCTCCATTTTTTTTACAAAAACATAACCTTAAAAAACCATTCTAATATTTAATTTTTGAAAACCCCCTTTTTCACTTTTCAAAATCTAATCATTATTTGAAAACCCATTTACAAAATTCACACACAAGGATTTTAAAAACAGAAATTCAGAATTCAAGAAAGGTTCAAGAGACCCAAAAAAGGGAACTAGTGTCGGTGGGTGACTTGACCATATGGTTGGCGACGATATGCCAAAAACAACACCAACACAGAGAGACTGATTAGGACCATTCCCCATCTCTGCATGGCATTCCAGGCCCTTCGAGCTCATGGAGGCCATTAGTCAGACTCCCCTTGTCATATCCCAACACCAAAAAATCAACCAGAACAAAGGACACTAATAAAACTGGACGTCCCATGGAAACCCGAAGATTAGAACAAGAAAGGGTTTGCGAAACTCTTCTTGCACTGACCCCTCAAGTCCCAACAATCCTACTCTATCTAGCTTTACATCCCCAAAATAACAAGGGTGCTCTAAAAGGAATGGTCTTCTAAGAGATGACCTCCTCTGATACCATTTTGTCAGGAACCAGCCCGAGTCGACCCTGAACCGGTCACCCAGGCCAGCCCGCGACAAGTCCCGAGAGGCGTTCCAGATCCTCCTGGGATGGTGACAAGCACCAAGGGAATCAATAGAGTACACAAGGGAAGTATTTATCCCATATATAAACAATCAAACAAACAACAGAAATAAACAGACATCCCAAAATGAATTTATATAAAAATCGAACTAAATATTATTTATACAAGAAACAAATAGTATAACAAAACCAGCAACTCAACTGAACAATCCCGATGACCAACTAACTCCATGTGACACTTCTTGTCACTCTCCATCACAATGATCAAATTTCGGCCAAGGTGATTTAACTAAGGATGAAACCTTCATAAGGGCTAAAAAAGAAGAAGACTATAGGCATGTGTATTAAAAATCAGTCGGTTAGCCCGATATTATATTCCCAGTGCACATTCCATTAAAATAAAATAAACATAATTTTATAGTTTTAAATTCAACATACGAAAGTATGGTTTTCAAATGAGGTTCCATGCTATAATAATTATCAGACAAAAACATGCATGTTTAATAAAAAAATGTAAGTAACAATTTTTTTCAAAGAGGTGAAACTTGAAAATGAAAATAGTTTTCAAGAGGGTTGCTTTAATGAATTTTAACTTTTAGATAAATAACACTTACTACTGAATTTACCAACCAGACATACCATTTGCCGATGGTGAGTACAAAATAGCCAATGATCACTAGTCATGGGAGCACCCCTAGGTACAAGTTCTTTTTGAGCGCCAGGTACCACGTATCTTGGTGAAAGTAACCATAATAAATATTTGTTCTCATGCGTGAGCCACTAGTAGGGAACATACCCATAACCTACTGGTCCCAAATAATCATCATCATTATAGATTAGTTAGTGTTTCCATCGTCAAACTTTCTACGTGAAATAGAGGCCAACCCCCACAGAATCACTAGAATAGTAGTACATGTCCGCCCACCTAGATACCCGGGATTCCCGTTAGTGCTCAATCAAGTTACAAAAATTATCAAATACACATTTCACATAAAAATTCCATTCCCAAACCATAAACATGTAAACATCCCACAAAATTTTTTCACCCTTCATTCACGAATCAACAAACCACTATATATTTTCGTAAAACAATTTCAAGGAGTGTATTGAGACCTTACACATAAAACTCATTCAAAAACACTATTTTATGAACATAATCCCATAAATAACCTAACAAACCAGATTTTTTATCCCCAATTTAAATTAAAAAATCAATTTCAGTGACCATAAAATGGCCGCAAAAGATAGAACAGAAAATACACATGGATACCATTTGTTTAAAGAAAATGCCAAACGTACATTTAAGGCTTTCACAAAACAAACATTTGACAAAGGTATTCATTTAAATTTTATTAAGGAGGTGTATAAACACCATGTAAATCATAAAACCACATTTATAAATCCCTTGAAATACTCAGGTTACATATTCAAAACACAACCATTTTCATAAGGATGTGAAATGAACCATTTTCCGACATCTCGGGCCAAAACGTGTTGTAAACCAAAACCCATTTGTTTTTAAAAACAAATAAAAATTGGAAAGCCACATAAAGACCAAAAATACGATTTATATTTCTTCCAATTATTTTATAAATCCAAAAAAATAATTTTTATATAACACATCACTCATAAAAGCCAACCGGGCAATTTACAGAACACATGACATGCCCTTTTTAAACAAAACAATTTATTTTAAGAAGTTGAGAAGGAATAAAACCCCAATTTCATGCCATATTTCATTAAAGATACAGTAACATGTTAAAAATATCATAAAACAGCTTCTAAATCTCACAAAATAGTTTCGAAAGATAGCGAAGCATTTTAAAAAACACTAGGTGTGCACTTTTGTGACAAAACAACACTACCTTTAACAAAACAAGGAATAAAAAACCATTTTGAACACAAAGAAAACTTTAAAAAGGATGAAAAACAATAATAAAAATATATATCAGGTGATAAAAATAATTAAATGATGAAACTTAAATAATAAAGGCATGTGCAAGGGGTATCCTACATCAAATCCTTGGCGTAATTGAAACGCACACCCGAAATCACCCATCGCAGGTTTATAAACCCTAAAACTATAAATACCAGACCTAAGTGAACATAAAACCCATAAAAAAATATTATAAAATAAACCTAGGTCTATCATTACTAGGTTACAATATAAAACCATGAAATAATGAAAGGAGGGGAAAGAGGAAGGAGAAAGGAGAAGGAATCTCACCTTTCATCCTAGAAAACTCTTCGTCTTCCATTAGATATGAAACCCTAGAGTGAAGGGAATGGATTGAAACGTCACGGAGAGTCTAATATGGTCTGGAAGAACCAGGGAAAGAAGATTTGTAGCAAAAGGAGAACGAATTTAATGAGTTATGGGTGAAACAATTTACCTTCTCAATTCTGGATATTTTGAGGAAACCAGAGAACATTCGTCCAAATCTGCAACCCATATGAGCTCAAAATAGGGTAAATAAATAATGGTGGTGTGGATAGGGGTATTGAATTTTTGGGGGATGTGGAATCACAGAAAAATATTAAATAATGAAAACGATATAAAAGAAACAAATTATTTTTTAAAACTGGAAATGGTCCCATGGGTTGGCCCAATACCTAAATAAGTATCCTAAATACACCATGACCATGAATTATTAAGTGGTAAAAAATGATATGTAAGTTTTAATATGTCAGTATAGGAAACGTGGGAAGTGGAATGAGTGAAAAACGATGAAAAAATGGAGTTATAAAATAAACAAATTCGGGTTTTAAAACTAGAAATGGGCTCACGGTTGGCCCAAATCATGATGTAACCACCTTTTCTTCAAAAACCCCCTATAAAAGTAATGAGGAACCCAATTTAGGTTGATGAGAAATATATTAAACATCAAAAATAAACATTCATCTCACCAAATTACCATGGAAAGGATCAGGAATTCCAATGGACCGTATCAAAACAAAGACATGAAAAATCGGGTGTGACAATTCTCCCCACCATTAAAGCTTTCCGCCCTCGGAAAGCCATAAAGCTTTGCAGATGAAAGATCAAAAACTAAGGATTCATTATCAATATGTTCCAGCCTCCTAATCCAATGACACTACATCACCCATTAATGGAACTTAATCCTCTTACCTCAACCAAAATACCAACTTTTAACCACTTCCCGAGAATCAACGGAAAGATGAAGCCACCACCTCCACAACCAAGACAAGAACTAGATTGTTGGGCCTTCTCCCAATGAACCCAATGATCACTCAAACTATAGTTCACTCAAAAAATCCATTGAGTTTATGTGGAGTAGTGAATGTTCTCTCAACCATTAAATCACAACTACCATCATAAAATTCCTAAAAGAAAGATCTTAGAGACCCATAGTGGGTCTCCCCACCATTAAAGACCATCTAGAAATGAACAAAAAATAATAATTTAAAATGAACTAGAATTGGGCCTCACATGCACAGAACAACCAAAACTCTCCTACAACAACCTAAAAATTCATGTTAATAGGGTTACAACATGGAAATCTAAACCACACACTCATGAATTAAAGGGACAAGAACTGGGCCAAGACTTTCAGCACAGATTTGGACCCCACCACTCGGGGAGGGGAGGGATGGGGACCCAATAATTAGGACACTGATACCAAATAAAATAAACAAAGGAACTATTAAAAACTCTCCACCTACAAATAGGTAATACCAAAACCGAACCATATTTGGCGGTCTATATAGGGGCATTGATCAAAATCCACCATCCATGAAGGCATAACCATTGACATTGTGTGAGGGATAATTCCACCACGCTTGTTGTGACAAATAGAAATTCACATAAATGATGAACCACAATCGAGACATAGAAACTACCTTACCACAATGGTGGAGGTAGGAGCCTGGTCAAGCTCCCCACACCTCTAGAGATTTCCTGACTGTGTGAAAAGCTTCACTCTGAGGCCTATGGCTGGAGCCCTGATTCTTAAAGCATTTTTTGCACCGAAGTCAGGTGATAAGGATCACACCACTCAAAAAAACCTCACTTGATCACAAAACAAAAACCTTCATCTAAATAGGAACACATATATACATATAAAAAGTCTATCTCACTCCAAACGAGGGGCAGAATGGATAAGGAATACGATGAAACACATCAACATCCACGAACACAACTGCTCAGTCCAAAAGAATTATCACGACCTGGAAGCACATTTAATAGATCCCAAACAGCTCTCTATTCCAACAAAAAGGATTTAGGCATCATCAAAATAGGTGGATTTAAAATTTTAATGTAATCCTTAGTTTGATCGGCGGGAAATATTTCCAACGAAGAAATATCAATGGCCACATCACAACATCAAACACATCTTTAGAAACCCAATGAAAATTACTCCAAAACTAAGCCACCAACAAGATCTCATATCTAGATAGAACAAGAGTATGAATTCTAGAACACATGGAAGCTAACCAGATAAACAACTCTTCTAATACATATAAAATTCAATCCACCTAACCAATGGTTTTAAAAAGGCCACAATTTTCAGCTCAAAACAATTTTGAAAAAACAAACTAACTTGTTGGGTTTGCACATTCACCGATGGTGTTTCATCAAGTCTCACCCACACGCACATTTCCATGCCACCCCAGGCACCCAACCACCATACCTTATAGGCCATCCTTCCAGATATAAATAAAACCGTGCATGTGAGCACCCATGAAAACACCAAATGCTAAAACAAAACAACATCATTCTAAAACAAATTACCTTCATAAGGAAAACCAACCACCAATTGAAAAAACCTTTTCATATTTCACAAAAAAAACCACAATTAATTAAGAACCATTTTCTTAAAAACCTACCCCTTTTCATTTTTAACAAATTTTTAAATAACCAAGCCACTCCAAACAACCCCTTCCCATTTTTTTTAAAATAAAATCAGCAAGGTATATTTTCATAATTGGAGGTCCATTGAGACCAATACCGTTTCTAGTAAAACACCAACTGATCAAAACCAATTGCCAAAACTAATTTATCTGATTCACAAACTTTTTAACATCCCAAAATACCCCATTTAAAACAAAGATCTAGAATCACCTTAAAATGATTCACAATTTCAAAACATTTTATTTCATCAAACGACATGTTTAGATTATTGATATTCCAATCCATTTAAATCATTTCCACTTCCCTCCATTTTTTTACAAAAACACATCCTTCCAAAACCATTCTTATATTTAATTTTTGAAAACCCCCTTTTTCACTTTTCAAAATCTAATCCTTCCTTTAAAAACCATTTCCACAATTCTCACACAAGGGTTTTAAAAACAAAAATTCATAATTCTGGAATGGTTCAAGAGACCCAAAAAAGGGAACTGGTGTTGGTGGGTGACTTGACCATATGGTTGGCAACCATATGCCAAACACAAAACCAACACAGATAGATTTATTTGGACTATTCCCCAGCTCCACATGGCTTGCCAAGCCCTGCGAGATCATGGATTCCATTAGTTAGACTCCCCTTGTCATATCCAAACTCCAAAAAATCAACCAGACAAAGGACACTAATAAAACCGTACTTCCCATGGAAACCCGAGGATTAGAACAAGAAAGAGTTCGCAACACTCTTCCTACACTTACCCCTCAAGTAAAAAAAATCCTACTCCATCTACCTTGACATCCCCAAAATAACAAGGGCGCTCTAAAAAGAAAGGTCTGATAAGAGCTGACCTCCTCTGATACCATTTTGTCACGAACCAGCCCGAGTTGACCCTGAACCGGTCACCCAGGCCAGCCCGCGACAAGTCCCGAGAGGCATTCCCGATCCTCCCGGGATGGTGACAAGCACCAAGGTCATCAATAGAGTACACAAGGGAATGAATTCTCCCATATATAAACAATCAAACAAATAGTGGAAATAAACGTATAGCCCAAAATGAATTTATATAAAAATTGAACTAATTATTATTTGTACAAGAAACAAAAATTAGAACAAATCCAAAAACTCAACTGAACAATCCAAATGACCAACTAACTCCACGTGACACTTCTGGTCACTCTCCAACACAATGATCAAATGTCGTCCATGGTGATCGAACTAAGGATGAATCCTGCACAAGGGATAAAAAAAGAAGAGGACTATAGGCATGAGTATTAAAACTCAGTAGGTTAGCCCGATATTATATTCCCAATGCACATTCCTTTAAAATAATAGAAACATATTTTTATAGTTTTAAATTAAAGAAATGAAAGTATTGTTTTCAAATGAGGTTCCATGATATAATAATTATCAGACAAAAACAAGCATGTTTAATAAACAAAAATGGAAGTAACAATTTTTTTCAAAGAGGTGAAACTTCAAAATGAAAATAGTTTTCAAGAGGGATGCTTTAAATAATTTTAAAAATTACATAAATAACACATACTACTTAATTTACCAACCAAACACACCGTATGCCGACGGTGAGTACAAAATATCCAATGAGCACAAGTCACGGGAACACCCCTAGGCACTTGTTAGTTGTGAGCCCCAGGTACCTCGTATCTCGGTGAACGTAGCCATAATAAATATATGTTCTCATGCATGAGCCACTAGTAAGGAACATACCCATAACCTAGTGGTCCCCAATCATCACCATCATCATAGTTTAGTTATTGTTTTCATCGTCAAACTTGCTACGTGAAATAGAGGCCAATCCCCATAGAATCACTAGCATACTAGTACATGTCCGCCCACCTAGATACCCGGGATTCCCATTAGTTCTCAATCAAGTTACAAATATTATCAAATACACATTTCACATAAAAATTCAATTCTCAAACCATAAACATGTAAACATCCCACAAAATTTCTTCACCTTTCATTCAGGAATCAACAAACCACAAGATATTTTCGTAAAACAATTTCAAGGAGTGTATTGAGGTTTTGCACATAAAACACATTCAGAAACACTATTCTGATACCATTAACCCATAAATAACCTAACAAACCATATTTGGAAGCCCCAAGTTAAATTAAAAAAATCAATTTCTGGGACCATAAAATGGCCCTAAAAGATAGAATAGAAAATACACATGGATACCATTTGTTTAAAGAAAATGCCAAACGTGCCTTTAAGCCTTTTCCAAAAGAAACATTTGACAAATGTATTCATTTTAATTTTATTAAGGTGGTGTATAAAAACCATTTAAATCATCAAACCACGTTTATAAATCCCTTAAAATACATAGGTTACATATTCAAAACACAACCATTTTCATAAGGATGTGAAACGGACCATTTTCCGACAACTCGGGCCAAAACATGTAGTAAACCAAAACGCATTTGTTTTTAAAAACAAATCCAAATTGGAAAGAAAAATAAGGAACAAAAATAACATTTATAATTCTTCCAATTCATTTATAAATCCAAAAAAAATAATTTTTAAATAACACATCACACATAAAAGCCAATCGGGCAATTTACCGAACACATGACATGCCCTTTTTAAACAAAAAAATTTATTTTAAGAACGTGAAAAGGAATTAAACCCCAATTTCATTACATATTTCATTAAAGCTACAGTAACATGTTAAAAATATCATAAACCAGCTTCTAAAACTCACAAAATAGTTTTGATAGATAGAGGAACATTTCAACAAACACTAGGTGTGCACTTTTATGACAAAACAACATTACCTTTAACAAAAAAAAGGCATAAACAACTATTTTTCACACCAAGAAAACTATCCAAAGGATGAAAAACAATAATAAACATATATATCAGGTGTTGAAAATAATAAAATGATGAAACATAAATAATAAAGGCATGTGCAAGGGGTATCCTACCTCAAATCCTTGGTGTAATTGAAACGCACACCTGAAATCACCTGCTGCGGGTTTATAAACCCAAAAACTATAAAGACCAGACCTAAATGAACTGAAACCCCATCAAAAAACATATTGTAACAGAACCCTAGGACTACCATGACTAGGGTACAATATAAAACCAAGAAATATTGATTGGAGGGGGAAGAGGAAGGAGAAAGGAGAAGGAATCTCACCTTTCATCCTAGAAAACTCTTCGTCTTCCATTAGATATGAAATCCTAGAGAAAATGGAATGGATTGAAACGTCATGGAGAGTCTCCTATGGTCTGGAAGAACCAGTGAAAAAATATTTGTGGCAAAAGGAGCACGAATTGAATGAGTTATGGATGAAACAATTTACCATCTCAATTCTGGACGTTTTGAGGAAACCAGAGAACATTCGTCCTAATCCGTGACCTATATGAGCTCAAAATAGGGTAAATAGATAATGGTGGATCGGATAGGGGTATTGGATGTGAGGGGGAGGTCAAATCACAGAAAAATATTAAAAAATGAAAATATATAAAATAAGAATTTTATTTTTAAAAAACTGGAAATGGACCCATGGGATGGCTCAATACCTAAATAAGTAACCTAAATTCACCATGACCATTAATTCTTAAGTGGTGCAAAATGATATTTAAGTTTTAATATGTCAGTATAGGACAAGTGGGAAGTTGAATGGGTGAAAAAAGATGAAAAACAATGGATTTATAAAAGAAACAATTTCGGGTTTTAAAACGGGAAATGGGCTCACAGTTGGCCCAAATCATGAAGTAACCACCTTTTCCTCAAAAAACTCCTAAACAAGTAATGAGGAACCCAAATTTGGTTGATGAGACATATATGAAACATCAAAACTGAACATTCATCTCACCAAATAACCATAGGAAGGATCAGGATTTCCAATGGACTGGATCGAAATAAAGACATGAAAAACCAGGCGTGACATGACCCATGTCCCCCCTCTTTTAAATGTTTTCAAAAACTATGTTATATAGTTGTTATGATGCAGAATTTAGTCTCAAAATTTCTATCTCTTTATATCAAGAAATTATATTGTTTACTTATGTTAATTCCCAGAATTAATTCGTTTCCATGGGTGTTCATAAATATATAAAGATGATATATTTGATTCTGGGATTGACACACATATAACCCTCACTCTCTTTCCATGGGTTATAAATGACATAATGATCTTATTTTTATGCTCTTTTTTAAACTTCATGATTTTTACGTAAAACCCATTTCTTTGATTCCATTTTGGTTATTTATAAAATTTTTAATTATAGTCAATGTGGCTCACTTTTAAGTAAAGACATATTAAGGTTTCTCCCTGACAGCGCTCCAATGCATTGGGTAAATAAGTAATCTCTAGAGATGTCAAGTTTTACGATACCTTGGTGAATAACAATGGTAATTTTTATGACCCCATGGGGATGAACCTTGTTGATATGTTCATGAATGTCTAAATGAAATGTTGTAGCCACATATTCACGTTTTGTTCCATTGTTCTTTTCATTATGATATGCCTATTCTTCCATTACTCATGTCTTTATGTTTTTATTCAAGTTCTTATTTATATCACAAGTACATTGATTCCCTTACTTACCCTTACTAGGCTTTCTTCTCACCCTTTCCTTTGAATGTATGTCCTCAGTTGATGAGATGCAGTAATTCTACATAGGATGTACTTATGATGAAGCTTTAAAAGTGGTTTAGAATAATATTTTATGTTGTTTTCATGGATTATGTTCCTGATTTCCAAGACACTATACTTAGAATATCCTCTGTATTTAAAATGTAATGAAATGTTATGATATAAAATGGCGGGATACTATAATGAGTATCCTAAAATTTGAATTATCCAAGAAAAATTTTACATTAATTATCTAAAGATGTATTAAAGCCTTGTGTTGTAAATTGTTGTACTCATAATACATTTCTCATCATGTCGGTAAATTACAAACTTCCTCTATGGTTGTTCGTGAAGTGTAAATATATTATGTAGTCTCTACTTATATCTAAACAAAAGTAACCGAGTAATAATATTGATGTCTATTTGTCTCCATTGGTTGAAGATATTAAATTGATATGGGATATAAGTTTTGTTATGTATGATACTCACATTAGTAAAGAATTCACATTGATTTCCACGTTAAATAGGACAAAAAATGAATTCCCCGCTAATAGAAATTTATCAGGCTATAGTACTAAAGGAATTTTGGTGTATCCCATAGGTGAAAAACAAACATACATAGTTTGGTTGAATTATTCTTCGAATACTATCATTTTAGGATATTATAAATCTTTACCTTGATGACTTAAATACTGATTCTAGACAATATCATTGGATGGGAATTTCAAACAAGGTACAACACCATATCTCGTAATGAGTGATCAACAGTGAAATCAAGTAAAAGTTATTGACACAGTTTTCAGTAATCCATTTTTGAACAACTATACAAAATCATGATGGATGAAGAGACAAATTTTCATTGAGTTTCCTTTTTGGAGTTGTTTATATGTCATACATTTTCTTAAGGTCATTCATATAAAAAAATATCATAGTTTCATTGCAACATTACTTAATGTTCATGAAAAAATGAAAGATAGAATAAAAAAGCGGATGGACTTGATTGAAATGGGATAAGGGAAGAGTTGGAATTGGTGAAGGATAAAAGGAATATTTTCTTTCCTGCAGTAGCTTACACTCTATCCAGAAAAGAAAATTGTCAATTTTTCCTTTTCCTTAATAGTGAAAAACTGTAATTGGTGTATTTATCAGACATCAAGAATGTCGTTTCAATGAATAATTTTACGTTACAAATACTAAATTCGCATGACTATCATGTCTTGATTCAAGACTTGATGCATGTTTCATTCTATGACATTCTTCCACAAAATTTATGGAATACATTAACCAGACTGCTTATTTTTAAAAACCACATGAAATAATGTTATCTAGCCTTGATGTTTCCAATCAGTAATAAAAAGGTTTCAGTCATCTTAGGTGAATTATAAATGTTCTTCTCACCATAATTAATTGATATAATGGGCCATATGATGGTTCACATGGTTATATAGTTTCAACTATATGGTTCTACCAATTATAGATGGATGTACCCCATAAAATTAAATATAATGATTTCTATAGGGTATATCAAGAATTGAAGTCATCTAGAAGATTTTATTGTAGAATGACATATTATTAAATAAGTTATTTAATTATATACTGATTACATATCAATTTTTTATAGAATCAGTCTCCCAAAGTCTCTTCACAACAATGTCATTATGGGAAAAGGGATTTCTAGAAGAGATGTTTTTGTAATTACATTTACATAGAGAGAGAAAGAACACCTTTACATATTACAAAATAATGAATATAATGACAAATACATTGAATTGAAAAAAATAAATTCTTATAGTTTTTAATTCATCAAGGGTTGAAAGATAAATATCAAATACACATAATCAATAGATTATAGGATGGTTCTGATATCAAATTTATAATTAGTTTCCTAAAAATTATAATTCAATTGCAGAAAAACATCAATGGATTGTTAGGGGACAGAATGTAAATGTCATATCGTACACTGGATTTCTAACCTAGAGTATTACACTTTATACAAAATAAAATGATAATTTTAGTATGATTCAAAACATGGTGTTACCCATGTGGCTAGAGCGATATACATCTCTTGTACCAAGGATTGAAATAAAAAATTTTCTAATATGACATATTTTAGCATTATCGAACAAATATATGATTTTTATTATAAAACATATCAAATTCTGATTTTTCATTTCCAATAGGCTGACAATATGAGTGGAGTGAATGCTGGTGAAATGAGCTTCATAAAGGTGAATTTTAGTATGTAAGGTGAAAAAGATGAGGTTTTCATAATGGTATAAGAAAAGGTGAGATTATTTTCTATCTCAGATCTAAAAAACCAAAATTGGTTGATTTTCCTACTGGTGACTAATCGAGTTTTAGGTCAGATGAAAATTCAATCAAGGATGACCCTTTCATTGGGAGATCATAATTTGTTCATATACTCTCAATATAGTCAATTTCTAATATAGTATATTGGACCAAAAAGAGGGGATTTGGATTCTCAATAGAGGAACCAAATCCTTTAAACTACTGAACATAGAGAGAGATTTCAATGAGAAGTTAAAATTGTTTTTAATTTATATTGTTTTCCGTAATAATATTATAATTTCACAACTATATTAATATAATATATATTAAATATTGGAATACTCATGTAAAGAACATCTTCTGTACAGGTTGATATCACCAATCCCTCGAAAAAACAGAATATAATGATATAAACCCTATCAAATGATATAAATAAAATTTCACTATAGACTTTATCTATTTTATTGGAAAATTTTATACTAAAATATTGATTTAATTTTCATTATTCCATGAAGAGTTTGTTTATTTGAGAATATTTCTTCCCATCTATCATGCCTTTTCAGGAAGAGAAATGATGTTATCTCTATTCAATTGGATATGTAATATTGATGTTTTCATAGTAGAATAATTGTCCATAAAATAAATTTTTTTCTTAATATTTATGGTTATTTTATTTATTTTTAATATTGCTCACATAATTATTATTTTCTTAAATAGGCGAATTCATTCGTTAGATTTTGGGTGGTATGTTCATCTTTTAGGAATTTCTACTACATAAATTCCACATACATGTTCTCCCTCAAAACACATTCACCCCTATAGTGTTTTATTCATCACAACCCTTCATGATCCCTCTTTTGAATTTGTAGGAAGAGAAATGAATCTACATCTTCTCAATCACAGAGGTAATATTTATATCTTCAATTAAAAATCATTTTATATTGAATTAATGTATTGTTTCTTATTTATTTTTAATTTATTTCTTTTTCGTATTACATATGTAATAATTATTTTCATATCCAGGTGGATTTTATTTTTTGAGTTTGGTTGTCCACCGATCTTCCATGACTTTCTGCACCAAAACATCCACAAAAATCGTCTCCCTCAAAACGTTTTCAACCCTACAGTGTGGGAATTTATTGCCTTCCACCATGATCCCTAAACTACTCAATCATAGTGGTAATATTTATATTGGTATAGTAAAATTATTAACTATAGAAGTAATTTATTGTATCATATTTATTTTTATTTATTTATTTTTAATAATACTCGCATTATAATTGTATTCTTATACATGTGGATTATATTTTTAGTTGGGTTTGTTTCTTCGAAGCTTCTCATGATAATGAAATATTAGAAAATGAGGCTATAACTGAGATAATGAAAACAGGTAAATGTGTCAATAATATATACAACCATCATGAAAAGGTGAATCCCAACTTCTTATTTAATTAATTCATGTTATTATTTTATAAATTATTTTTAACATAATTCCCTTATAATTTTATCTAATATATATTTATTTTTTCACATATCTTTTTGGAAGTCATATTGACTATATGTCCATAGGTGAAAAATCATTCTATTTAAAATCCATAAGAGTACAAGAAGCTCATGTTGTCATTATGGTGACTTCTCATGGTATAATGGGAAAAATGTATTCCTCTACTCTTCTAGATTTCTACAACAAGAGAGGTTTTCAGATAAGATCTTCTAGTCAATATATAGTGTTGGAGGATCAACAATGAAAGTAATTTTAAATCATTGTAACATTGGTATTTAGGATAGTTTTGTGACATTAAGAAGTTTATGAATTAGCCATACCTCAATATGACACATAGTGTTACATGTATGACTCAAAGTGATTCATTCATTTAAAATTGAAATTAGTTTTAGAAAAAAAAGACAATTGAAATACTCAAAACTAAGGGAACGAATTCATATTTTCTTGATACTTTACGAGAATGATCCATAAGTCATTTGGGATCCATACAAATCAGTCACACATTGATCTAATACACGATGTGTCTGGTATGACTCAATGTTTTGTTATTAGTTTAAAGGAAACATTTTAGTTCAAAAAGGTCACTCACTAAATGACAGTCAAACCCTCTTGGATTTTCATTATAATTTAGGAAAAATAATCATAATTAATTTTTGATTTATTAGAATTGGTATCAGATCAAACCAATACATGATGTGATTAGTATGAGTCAATGTGTATGTTTCCATTTTAAAATGACATTTTATTATAAAAATATGTAACATAATAAAAATTTAGAAAATGAAATCATATTGATTTGATACTCCATTAAAATGATCCATAAGTCATTATAGATGTTCTTAAATCATCCTCTCTTCAATCTCGGAAATGGTTTGACAAGTATGAATTTAATTACGTCATTTTATTTGAAATTGACATCAATTTTAGTAAAATGGAAAACTAAGCTAATAAAAATAAATAAAACTCATTCATGTTACTTTTATAAATTAAATAAAAAATCATTAATTAAATTAATTATTGAAAAAATTATCTTCACTTCAATTCAATAGACTATGTTCCCGGTATGGCTCATGGTGTTCATTATCAGTGTAAAATCAATATTTTAGTTCAAAATGTGTCACTTCCTAAAAATGGATCAAATGCAGTCATATTTTAATTAACATTTGTAAAATGAATCATAAATCATTTTTTACATGTATTAATCATTTTCATGTCAATATGATACACTATTTAATCGGTATGATTTAATATTAATGTTTCTAATTAAAATGACATTTTATTAAATATGACAAGTGGCATACTAAAAACTATGAGAAACATTCATATTGTTTTTATACTTTAGTAAAAATAAAATAATTCATTTTATAGTTGTAGGAATTCTACGTACCTTAATATTAGACACAGTGTGACCGTTATGACTTGTAGTGTGTATTTTTATTTAAAATTGAAATGATGTTTATTAAAATGGATGACAGGCCAACTCAAAACCAAGAAAATATATTCAGAGTGTTTTCATAAATTATAAAAATGATCCATAAGTCATTTTTTATGTTTATGAATCATCCTCACCTTAATCTAAAACATGATGTTCCTGGTATGACACTTAGTGTATATTATCATTTTAAAATCAATATTTTGTTTCAAAAACTTTCACTCATTGAAAACTGTCGAAATGCAGGTTTATTTTCTTGATAATATAGGAAAATTATTCATAAGTCATTTGTGATGTGTATAAATCTGTCTCACAACAATCTGATAAATGATGTGATTGGTATGATTCAAAGTGTGTGTTAACAATTTAAAATAGTATTTTAGTAAAAAAATATAAATGACGTACTCAAAACCAAGAAAATGTCTTAATATTTTTTGAGGCATTATTAAAAAAACTCATTAGTATTTTGAGACGTTTAGGAATCATCCACACCTAAATTTGACAATTTATTTGATTGGTATGACTCCAATTGTATCTTTTTATTTAAAATTGATATCAATTTTTGTAAAATGGACAACTGAACTAATCAAAATTGAGAAAATGCATTTAAATTTTTTTGATACATAAATAAAATGACCCATAAGTCATTTTGAGAAGTAAGAATCTATCTAAACTCAATATTATACATGATTTTCTTAGTATTACTCAAAGAGTTCGTTATCTGTTTGAAATCAAAATTTTAGTTCAAAATGTTTTACTCATGAAAACCAAACAAACACGCTTAGATTTTATTGATAATTTAGGAAAATGATCCATAGGTAATTTTTGACATGTAGTAATAAATCTCAACTCAAACTAAAACACTACATTATTGTATGAGTCCAAATGCTTGTTTCTAGTTTAAAATTACATTTTTGTAAAAAAATAAATGTGATATACTCAAAAACAAGAAAAAAAATTGGATTTCTTTTATACTTTAGTAAAATCACCCATAAGTCATTAAAGACATGTAGAAATCATCTTAATCACAATATGATGAACATTGTGACATATATGACTCAAAGTTCATATTTTTATTTAAAATTGAAATCAATTTTAGTAAAATGGAAAAAAAACCTACTCCAAACCATGAAAAATCATTCAGATTGTTTTGATGCTTTATAAAAATGATCCAAAGGACATTTGATACATTTTAGAATCAAATTAACCTCACTATGACACATGGTGAGATAGATATGTCTTGTAATGTTTCATTTTATTTAAAATTGACAACAATTATAGTAAAATAGACTATTGACCTACTCAAAACCAAGAGAACACATTCTTATTGAATTAATACTTTACAAAAAATGATCCATAAGTAATTTTTGATGTATAGAAATCATCCTCACATCAATATAATACATCATGTTCCTATTATGACTCAATGTGTCCATTATCAGTTTAAAATAAACTTTTTATTTCAAAAAGTCTCAATCACGCAACCACTAGTTTATGACTGTAGGGATTTTTATTACACATATTTAGTTAATTTTCCCTAAGATAATTATTGAATATGAATATGAAATTGTGTGACATGAAATAATCAACTAAAAATAAATATGATACACAATGTTCCTTTAATGATTCAATGTTTTGTTTTAAAATTTACACTTTATTTTAATTTATTTCATTATATTATTACAAACATAAGAATTTTATTCTCATACCAGTGGATTTTTTTAGTCATTGTGGGTTTTTCCAGAATATCATGAGTTAGGATCAGGATTATAATACAATGGAACATTTATTTTTTCAAATTTATGTAATAAATTTTACTTAGGTGATTTTATAAACCAATGTTTTAAATTCCTATAATATTGTTTTTCCTATTATTTGTGTTGTAAATTTAATATCATTTAAATTATGTATTGGTACTTAATTGTTTTGATACCGGGAAGTGTTTTTAGTGTTGTGGTGTGTTTTTATATCACATTGCACCTATGTGGTAGTGTGCTATTGCAACACACTACTGTATTCCCATATATTAGTGATTTTGAAAGCAATGATAAATTCCACATTAATTAGTGATTTTGAAATGGATGATAAATGTGTCCTTTATCAGCACTTTTAATAACACTGATAAAGATATGCTTTATCAATGCTAAATATAAGCTCTAATAAATTAGTCCTTTATCGATGCCAAAAAAGACTGATATATGAGTCATTTATTTGTACTTCTTTTAGTATTGGTAAAGAACCCACTTAGTAGTGCTTTATATCATGAATAAAATAAATGGTCGTTTAATCCTTATCATGTTTGTGTACTTCTCTATCACTAATAAAGGCCATTTTTAGCCTTGTTAATGGAACTTTTTGTACTTGTGCGGTCTAGATGCATAGGTAAAACCAATATCTTGGTAGAGATACTACTTGATCCCACTTTTTGGGATCCAACCATGGATCCAAAAACACATTTCCATGGAACACTTAGGTATGGCCAATATTGAAGCTCACAACCCTCACCCAGTCCTCGTAGATCAAAACCCAACACACTAGAGGATTCTCAATACAAACCGGGCAGAAATCCTCCTACTGAACTAATTTGGTTCACAATACCATTCATATGACCTATAAATGCTGGAAACATTTCCCCATAACGATCTTTATTAAGAAAAATAAAAAATTTAAGACCAAGTAGTCTAATTTAATCTCTGAGGCACAAAACACCCAAAATCCCAAAAAAGGAATCAAAAGAGTAGTACAGGTCGTGTATTCCAATGTACACATTATAGACTCACATTTTCTTACATGGGTTTGTACTCTTGTTGGACATATCTTGTAAAACCCAAGTACATGACATGAAATTTTGGTATATGGAGTTTACCCTACATAGGGGCACTACCTATGTATCCCACATGGCCTATCCATTTGTATCTGTTGGTTTATACCTTCATACATGTCATGTAACCCACATAGTGGTTGGTCGTATACCCCACATGGAAATTTCCCCCCTACACAAGAAATCATCCCATTTACTATACCACAATATTAGTTATACTACATATGGTTATCTTTGTTCTATGCATCATGTAGTAAACTTCTTCTCTTCTTACCTAAATATGAAGAATACAAGCCATGTGTTCATAAAACCACATGTAGTGTAGTTGAGTTTTCTGAACCGAAAACCACTAAAACCACATGAATCCTTTATTTTACCTAATTAAGAATAGATTGACTCCTATGTGGTCCTTAAAAATTATAATGGGTATATATAAATTTAAATATAAATATATATATATATATAGGGGTATAAAACTAAAACACCAGACTACCACATAGTGTAAACACTAAAGTTTTGCGTCCAAATCCACTCCTGGATGCCACTGCACCTTAATCTCATCTCGATATATGCCATGAATGAATTACAGTGGAATCAGTTCCTCTTACCTCTTAGTCTAGACTTCACATACTGGCAGAATCTAATCCCCTTTTCCTTTCATGAATCGGAACCCCGAAATGGGGGTGTGGGTGTTTTACTTAATTTAATTAATGAATTAATTAACATACCATTTAACACTAGTCCAAAGTCTTAAAACTCAATGTCATTTTATAACTTTCCTAGACCCCCCCCCCCCCCATTCTAGGCTCAAGTCATAACATCCATCGGATTCCCCATTCAAGATAAATGACTACATGAACCGACATGAACAATTTAATAATTAATTAATTAATTATTAATTATTCTACCAAAACATGAATGACATTAAATTCCAATGAACTTCTATCTTGGGGTAAACTCTCTATTCTGGGATTGACATAGTGGTCATAAAAAGTATATGATACCATATTCTGGGGGAAAATTACCATATTACCCATCATAAGAACCCAAAATCAAAATAAAAAAAGAAATTATTCTCTTACAGTTTCTTTGGAAATGAGGGTCATTACAATATCTCCTCCAGAAACCTTCTCTTCCTTGATAATACTCTATGGTCTTCGATCCACACATCCCAACTAACCATGTTCCCCAAAACATACTCAACACCACGTATTTTACTCAAAGAATAAATTTGATTTTCTCTTCTTAACTCTAATGATAAGGCGTACAGTCCACCGAAGGCCAAGCCACAAACTACCACCATCAAAAAAGAACAATGTCATTGCCTAACCAAACATGTCCATCCTGATATCACACATCATCATTTATAACATTTCATAAAAATAATGGTTCTCCCCAATATAGATCTCAACCCATAATGGTTTACTATTATCCATGACACTTCACATCCTTAGAGTCTCGTTTCAAAACGTGTCCTCAATGGTCCAATAACATGCCTGATATATTCCTCCCTATATCAATGACCATACCCACACAAGGGTCACATCACCATGAACAATATGGTATTCCTGAAAATATAATTATCATTAATATCACTTCATGTAAAAACATATTTTCCACTTCCCATTCCCCATCAAATCCAAAACTCACAAATATATGTATCCATCTCTCCCCCCCCCCAAATAGTAAAAAAAATAAAACATCTAATATCACTAATTCTCGACATCTATTTCATAGTGTGGGGGCCTAAATGGACCTACCCCTCTCTAACCCATCAACAATGCATGAACACTAGACCACAAGTTCACCTTCTCAAAACCAAAAGGAATCCAATAAACATAAACCTAAAACCCAAATTCACCATTCATGCATCATTTTCAAAATTCCCAACCATCCATTTATGCATTAAACATCCAAAATCACTCGTAACTCAACCAACCCCTCTCATAGGTAACCCTCAAAATTAAAACAACTCTAACAAGATAATCTAGAGTCATTTCAAAAGACCACTAGGCTCTCTCACCAAGCCCTACCGATAGATTCTTGTCTCAAGTCACTAGGTCTACACCAACTCATATAATTCCATAACTCATGGGATGTCAATCATGATATCTCACCACACCATACAATTTCTACTTGTCAAATCACATATATATAGGGTCTCTTATTTAGAGACAATCATCTGCCAAACCAAACACACACAACTACAGATCATGTCCTCTCTGATAATTTCCAGGTCAAACCACACACTAGAGGACCTAACTACATGACAAACATCAATGAAATACCACCCATGAGGGGTCCAATGGTCAAAAACTCATATAATATTGACCCCATAGGTTCACTATATACACATTACACATTTACCACACCAACATAATCATCAACAAGCACCTAACAATAGATTTACATAACCTAATATCCAGAAGAAACCCATTAAACAACACAGTAGAAGGCCTACAACATGTGGATTCTATGTGCCTAACATGATTCTAGAGACATCTATTTCCTCTATAGGCCAATAGATAAAACCAAATCATAGACCTCTTACACATGGTCCAAGAGTCTAGAATATATCACTAACCATCCAATCCAAACTGCATGTGTGTCTCCTAGGGAGAAATTAAGTACAGGTGTAACATCAAATAAAAACAACATCAATTTAATCCTAGGTAACTTGGACTTCATATCGAAGTAGGTTTACACGAACCCCAAATGACATCCATCATAATCTCTGCCACATTCCTATATATCCATTATACTAATTACTAAATATTAAAATAATAAGAAAGTAAACATCTATAATACCAATTTGTAAGATCCAATCCAAGATTTCAATAAACATGTTCCCAGATCTGGTTCTCCAAAAGACCACAATTGCACCTCTTCATATGCTAGAGGCTACCGACTAGTAGTGGATGTCAAAGTTGGATCAGTGAGGAGAATATAACCACATATAAGTGTGTATAGCTATAAGTTAATTGCCAAAATTTATAGAAATAATGGTATAAAGAAAGAAAAACAAACTGAAATATAAGCATAATGTAATAAAATTAAATGAGGTAATGAATTTAATGGTCATTCCATGATTATAACATGGATCTACCTCTAGGTTGGTCACATATACAAAATAAATAAATGTAAAAAATATATATCAAGCTATATTTCCAACCCCAATCCAAATCACAAATCCAGTCTCAAGTACCTTTTCGAACTACTCCATCATAATCATCAAACTCCACACAAGAATCCCACTCAACCATGAAATCCTGGACCTCAACACTGTCCATCCTATAGTCTACTCAACCTAAAATCGTACATAAGATCAGCATAAACACTAATATATAGATACATCGGGGTGAGAAATAAATCTCAATCGGCCACCCCAAATGGTAAACCTATAAAAGGATTCCTTAAGAGCATGATAAAGAAATATTTAAAGCCTAGCTAAAACATAACAAATAATAAATAAAAATAAATCCATCGTTGATCCTTTAGTCCAATACCACGATTTACCATTTCAGCTTTGGAAAAATCCAGGGTGTCTCTGAGTATGTCTCCATGGCCATGCATCCCAAATAACCTATGAGCTATATATCCATTGTAACTGAAACTAGACATGAAATTTCAATGGACCATCCAATGATAGTCCTATCATCTTGGAACTATTTGAATTTGTCACCCTATTATATCCTTATAACCCCAAACAAGTTATCATATATAGTACCTAGACACATCAATCCCAAGTGCCACAAAATAATACCCCCAATTCAATATCATTGATTTAAAATCTAATTTATCTAAAATAAACAATAGTTCATGAAGTATTAGTCCAATTCCTAAACCATATATCCAATCTATCTTACATGGAGTATCATTCGGTAAAATAATCCATTGATTCATAGCATCAGTCCTCCATCAATCCTTGGGAGTAAAGCATCCATCTAGAACATAAACAACAATGTATATTTTCTATTTCTAGATCATCTTTTTGTAACCAAATCCATATATTATATTTTCTATTATTCGAGCCTATGTCCAACATCCAAAAACATTCGTGTGACATCACATCCACTATACTAAACAATATCAAACTACATGCTTGGAATCTTTGTCTATCACTCAAACCATAAAAAAACATTGTACTAAAATGAGTGTCTTATATAGTGTTCCCAAATATAGATACTCAGAGACATACATATGGATAATCTATGATTCGATCTTATCCATCGCATTCCTAACTGGTAAACCAAGTCCCAATACATGTAATCCCAACTATATTCAAATATTCTAATAGGAATAATCCAAATCCCAACATCCACAAATAATTGGAAATGTAAAAATGGATGGAAAAGACCCCATTCCCATAAAAATATACACAAATCTCATAGAGAATACAGAAACTATAAGACACCCTACAAGGGTATCCTCTATTTTATACAAGGACTCAGGCCAAGCCCATTACAAGATACATACTCAAGAAGCCCTCATCGTCATCTGACTAATCCTTGACCAACAACATTCCAAAAAGGCATCTAAAAACACGACTATTTGACATGGGCATTCTCAATAACTAAATAAAAAATATAAGGTTCACTCAGTTGGAAACAATCCCACTAGGTGCATCCTCAAAAGTCCCTCAGACACAACTCAACACTTTAATGAAATGCAGTCGAAAGCACCATCCTATGATGTTAACCAATTCCAAAGGCTGCTTCCACTCTAATCCTATAACATAGGATCTAAACCTCTATTGCTTGAACCACGAGCATTTGGCCTTTATGTGAAGGTACAACCCCAAATCTCCTTATAGATACTATGTGATCTCTCCTTATAGGATCTATCAATGAAACCCCAGATAGATCTCTTTGGAACACTTAGGACATTCTAATATCCTAGCTCAGAACCCTCACCTAGGACACATATCTTACAACTCAACCCACTAGAAGGTTCTAAATCCATCCCATTGGGAAATCTTCTTACAAAATTATTTTTGGTAAAAAACACCTTCTGTAAGTCCTCCTAAGTATATAAATATTCCATTATCGCGATCTATGAGGAAAAATTCTTAGATCAGACTACACATAAGCACAATTATGACTCAATGGAAGAAACACCTGAAAATAGCCAAAAGGGTAAAAAAAGAGAATCACACAGCATATATTCTTGACTATAGGGTGTGGCCTCACATTTCCACACATGTGAATATACTCAAACTAGACTTGTCTTGTAACACCCATGTACATGAAATTCAATTAATGTACACCACATGTAACCTACATGGGGGACCTACCTGTGTAATTCAAATTTCTTACCCAGGTTCCTCTATCTAGATATTTATTCATATACACCATGTAACATATATAGGGAATGTATATGTACCCTATACATCCATGTACAACCTACATAGAAAATATGACCATGTACCCAGCCACACGCGGAGCAACACTACATGGTGTTTCCTCCAGACTACACATTGTGTATTCATCTACTTCACTTCTTACCAAAATTGGAATAACATATTGTCTATGTTCTTAATATCACATGTAGTTTTTTCAGTTTTTCTGAATAAGAAACCCATTCAAACCTCTTGAACCCCCTATTTCTCTCTAATTAGGTTGATATTTACCCCCATGGGGTCCTAAGTGATATTAATAGGGCTTCATAACTTGAATATAATTAATCTATGGTGATCGATTAATAAAACTCAAAAACTAGAATATCGTGTTATACAAATTCTAATGATTTGGGGATAAATCCCTCTCATAAGCCCCTACTCTGTGATATGACCATGATTTATGCCATTGACGAAGTTCGATAGCATATCATCCCATACCCACATTATTTTTCCATCGTACATATTGATCAGCACCTCCCTCTAACCCACAGTGTCTTTGAAGCCCCAAATGGGGGATGGGTTACATAATTTAATTATTTAATTAATTAATTAATTAATTAATTAATTCCCAGTTTGACAATCATCTCAAGTCCCATAACTCAAATAAGTTTCATACATATAGTAAGAAAAACCCATCATTTTGGAATCAATTGGAGAGTCAGAATCTCAATCTAATGCTCCTTTTATAATAAATCAGAACATGAAACTGCATAAATAAGTTAATATTTTATTAATTAAATATTAATTATTCTGCCAAAACTCGAACGGGATGGAATTCCACCAAAATCTTGTCACATGGGAAACTCCTTATTATAGAACCAAATGATTTGTCATAAAAATTATATAAGATTGTATTATTGGGTAAAAGAGACCATCTTACCTCTCATGGTCACCCAAAAACAAAACAAAAATCAAAATTCATCTCAAAAAATAGTATTAAAGGATATGTGGTTATTAATAGTTGGTATTAAAATTTTAATTGAGGTATAAATATTATAATTATGTCTTAATTATTATTCTATACATTACATAATTATATAATATTAAAAAACCCAATCATTCATAAAATAGAATGAATGATAAAACAAGACAATTAGTACCCAAAATAATGAAAAAAATGATATATTATTAATGAATGAGTGATAAAACACCTATAATAAAGTAAAAGAACCTAAAATCCCCTATTTTAAAACTGAAAAACGATCTTTTTGGGTTGTGATGTGTGGTTGTGCTGGTGGTACAGTGATGTGTTGTTAGGAAATGTGAGAATATGGTTTGGTGGTTGTGCTTTTTGGTTGGTGAGGTGGTTTGTGGGTCGTACATTTGAGGTGGTGTGGTAGTTTTTGGGAAGTGATTTATGGAAAGTGAGGTGGTTTTTTGGCTGTGTTTTTGGGGTGGTGAGGTGGTGGTTGCTTTTTTCTATATTCTCGAGTAGTGATGGAATAAATAAATAATGTTTTACTAATGTTTGGAATTGATTGGGTTGGCGTGGATAATGTATTGGAAATGGTTATTGGATAAATAATGGATTGGTGATGTGGTTAAATATTTTATTTTCTATATAATGAATTGAATGGGGTGATTAAATGAAATTTTTTTCCAATGTAACATGGGGATTAGGGATTGATGTTTGATGTTATGAATTTAGAGGTTGTAGAAAAAGTGATATTGTTGTGAGTTGGGATTTACTGTTTTATATTATATATATATATATATAATTTTTTATTCTTTTGCACTATTTACTCACCCCACCCTCTTTGAGCACTATGTTCTGACACCCGCAATGTCACACGGGGGTGATTTTACTAACACATTGTGAAGAGGATGGATAGTTTGGTACTGACTCATTCCCTCTATCTATTTTAGGTGAGGTAGGTATTTCACAGGTTGTGTCATTCATAGGAATATTAGTGTATTAGAAGTTGGTTATGATGGCCCAGTTGTTCTCATGTGAGATACAATCATACTTGTGGGGCGGCTTGTGGAGGGGGTCATGCATGGTTTGAGGAAGGGAATGAGTTTTATGTCATACATATTCAATATACCCTACTACTATGTTTTTGGATGTGGTTTTTTCTATGGACTAGGTATGTTCAAGTGAGTTGTGATGTGTATTTGATTGTTGGGTGGTGAGGCCAGGTTTCTTCGAGCGAGGTGTGTTCTGACCATTCTTTTGGGGCGGTGTGGAATATTAGAGGGATGGGAGTGCTATCATGTATGATGTTGGGGTATTAGACTGGAATACCAGTGGAAAAGTGGTGTGAGATAACCTTATCAATGTGATTCCAATTGTATTATATTACTTGGATTGTGTTACTTTGTTAGTGTGCCTTCAGGAGACTAGGTTTGGTTTATATACATGTATAGGTGCAGTTTCATTCTTCTATTTTCTCATACGTGTGTCAGTATTATTCTTTCAAAAGGGAATAAGAGACCATGGTTTTCCTACTTAGTATACTGGTATGACCACCCTACGTATTTAAAATGGTTTTCATGTTTCTAAAAGGATTACATAAATTGTGCTACAAATTACTAGCTCAAAACATTGGATAGTTGTTATGTTGCTGGATTACCTTTTCTTTTGGGTATTTACTTTAGATACTTTATATTTGTATCAGTTTATTTCCACATGAATTGTGGAATAGTTTTTTGTTTTATTATATCAATGTCATGAAGATTTTTTGGTTTATTTAACTTATATCCCAATCTTTTTTTCATCTAGAGGGAAATGCCTCCATTTTGTGATATTTTTATACCCTTGGTGTTAGTTTATAACCCATATCCTAGTGGATGAGGGACATGGGGGTCATTATCTCACTCCCTTAATTTTGGTATCTTTGGTGAGATGGGTCCTGACATTTTCAGAAAAAAAAAATATCATTTTTATATGCTCCATTATTTTTGGAATAATTTAATCTTTCTCATATCATAAGATATTAAAATGTTGTGTAAGTCATTAAAATGAATTATACAAATATCGTTATCTTCCAAAGTTGAAAACATTTCATCAAACATATTACGTAGGATGTTTAATACCTTATAAATAGATATTGATCCTTCTTAATTCTACCCATTTCATATTTTTGTTCTCACAACTTCATTAACCCTTTTGATAGAGCTGTTAATAGTTTCATCACCATGACTCATTAGGTATTCATTTTTTAACCACATAATATATAAATTTTCCCACTTATGTTTGGTATTTAATTCATAAATATACTAGAGTTTATCCTATATTCATTTGGTTTTTTATTCTGTTAACATTCAAGAACTCACTTTCTAAATGTTTAGTCAAAATATCACTCTAATCATGTCTATTTTTTTAGAAATTTCCTATCATTAACTGTCATGGTGTTACCCTCATTATGCAGTATAAATCCATCAATTATAGCTTCTAATACGTCAAAAAAATATTAATGTAATGGGATCATATTATCCTTCAATTAATGATAATCTTTCACATCAAACATGGGAATTCCATTATTCTTAAATGTATTTATATTATCTATTGAAAATAATAAAAAAATTAATATTATTTCAATAATGGAGAGCTAGAAAACATATCATTAAATATTCAATCCCAAATTAAGGGAATAATTCTATGATAAGACTTTTAGGACCACTAATCTAATCTATGGAGGACCACTGATATGGGGAATCATTAATCAATATTCACTTTTAGTTTCTCTGAAAATAAAAAATTCTACCTATTAAGGTATAGTGATGTTTTTAGTCTATAAAACTACTACATACAATAATTCAAGATGTATAATAATTAATAAGTTTCACCTCTAAAAATGAGATTAGTAAGACATATTGTGATTTGGAATTGGAAAAGATCATGTGACCCTGTGGAATTAACATATAGGTTTTAAAGACCATAGTTTACCCTATAAACTATCATTTTACATATATCTCATAAATTCATTAGTGTATTACACACACAAGTGAATTCATCACATTATAATGGTAAAATTATTTGGTAACAACTAAAGTTCATTCCTCCATTGATCTTTTTTCTAGTTGTTTGTTTGATAATTTTTTGTTATTCTTCTTGTCATCCATAGTTTAAATTAAACTTTTACCATAATATGAAATATAATTTATATGAAACTATCTTTCACTATCAATTTATCTATCATGGAAAGAGTTCATTGGAATAATTTATAAAAATCACCTTCTTCTCTCTCTCCCTCCTAACTGTGTATTTTTTTCAACACTCTATTTTTTCACACAAAATATCTCATCTTGTGTTATTTATCAAAAATGTATTTACGAAACCACATGAATGAATTTACCATCAATTCATATATATTTTTTCTCATTATACTATAATAAAATTGTTATGAGTATTAAAATTCAATATATCAAAAGACTTTCCTAGTTTTCTTTAAGATATTTGAGTTAATGTGGGTTTTTATTTCTTCTTTAAATCACCATATTAAAATATATGTGATAACTATAGGAATAAAAAAATATCTTCTATCAATTTTAAAAACTACTTATTCAATAAAAACAGTCCATTACTTCATATTGTGTGACATTATTTGTCTATCTCCAATAATCTTCATCAAAAAAAACATGTCCCAACATAATCAACATGATTTATTAGAATTGAATAATATTTCACTACATTTTTATGAATAAAATATTAATTAATAACAACAATCATAATAAAAAATTACTCTGTTTATTTCTATGAAGTACATCTCACCATGTATTTCTTTATTTATGTTGATGATCATTCAAATGAATTCTTATCCGACATGAACCATAGGTATAAGCCCATAAAAGTTACCATTATTGATAGTAACCCATAAATTAAATCGAAATTAATATTACCCAAGATTTTAAGACCCTTATACAAAAATCAATGAACCTTTCATAAAATCCAATTTACCTTTACATTGTTCTTTATGACCCTTACACATCCAATTATGTATCAATATTACATATACACATGATCTGGGTTAAATTTATACGATGTCTCGACTACCTTTACTCATATAATTTATCTTTTAACAATATTTTAAATATCTAGATGCTGACCTTTACACATGAATTAGGTTGAATTTATAAATTAGTTCTTAGGCATATAACCTTTATAAATATAACAAGAATTTTGAGTTACCCATAGACATTTGAAATCACCCCTAAATTGATTTTTATTATCATTATGATCTATCAAAGACACATATTAAGTAACTAAAGACTCTTCCAAATTAGGATTGACTCATATTAATTCCTATTTCACAAATCCAAAAATAGTTATCGACTCATTTAAATTACCAATTAAAAATATGAACTATTTATCTACTTATCCAATGTTTCTACTTTCTCCTCATAAGTTAATAATTACTCATCTAATGAAAAGGAAAACATGCTTAAAATAATACTTATCATTTTTCCTCATGTTCCTATAATTATGATTTAAAACAATTAATTCCACATTTTTTCTAAAGTCTAAAAAACAAATTTCAAATACCTTAAAACAATTTTTCACCTTTTACCTCCCCCATTCACCATTATATTAAATATGAATGAATGTGATTGATTTTGTTAAAAACAAAATACAATATAATTGAACAAATACACTTCAAACATATCCCAAAAAATCTCAAGTAAATTCCTCAATTCTACATAAACTTCTTTATTCTTAAAGCGTGGAATATTTATATCAAATAATCAAATATATCCCCTGAGATCATATTCTTATCAAACAGTTAAAAAATTAATAATTAGTCTCAGTTATGGCGCCCTGACCATAGATAGCCCATAGTCACTATATACTATCAATTACATTGGCATGATTACATGGAATCAAATCCTGAAGGATATAAGAGTTATGTATTCTTGGTAAACCAGACACATAATGGAGTCTTGTTTTAAAATTGAAGGAAATTATTACTACATATTTTCTTGTTCTTTCTAAATAAATAAATTTGAGGATAAATTTATTCCAACTAGTAAAATTCAACATATCATTCATATTATGCTTCTTGGATTACTATGGAACGAAATATAATATGTGTGAGCTCAAATTCTCAGTAATGAAAAAATATAGCAGAAGAAATGATGAATCAATTAGAATAGTAATTATATAATGGTAAATAATATAACTCACAGACCAAATAATCAAAAAACTGAGAATGATGTGCATAAACAGTATAGAAAGTTAACAAATGGAAACTCAATCCATTTAAATAACTGGATAACAAAAAATAAATATGGAATGGTAAGAAAATGAAAACACATTCCATTTAATCAAAAAACTAAGAATGAAATACAACCATAAATTTTATCATGCAAAAATCTCATGTATAATATATAATGAATCAAAATTAATGGAATGCTTAATTATCGGACATCATGTCTTGAGGACAAGAAAACCTCTACTATCAAGATCCTTCCTCCAAAGAGTTTAAAACTATGGATAGAAAACTGTTTGGTTCATACAAATTATTTGTCTCATGAGAACATATTGATGCATCCAAGATCTATATAATATTCGGGTTCCACAAATCATTGCATGTCCAAATCATTTGTATTATATATTAATCCAGTAAATTAATAAAATATATTCTTCATGAAATATCTATATAGAATAAAGAATATGGAATTATTAATATTTCACCAAATAATCAAAAAACTATCAAAGTAGATACCATACATAAAATGGTAGATGTTTTAGGAAATATATATATTCATGATATATTAAATGGATAATTTAGTGTAAATTCAATATTAAATGATCATAGAATATTGAATATTTCAAGGGGATTGAAAAAAGAATCAAGGTAGTGAATGTGAATTCTATCCTTGCATAAATAAATCATAAAACATCTATAGGAGGATAAATTATGGTATCAATAAAACAAATCCAAATTAGAATAAATTAGAGTATTTTTGTTGTTAGTGAATAGAATATTATAAAAATAATGTTTCGAATCATTAGTTAGAAAAATATATTTTTTTTGAAAATCTTTTTAAATTCCATTTATTTAAAAATCTATTTTTAAAACATTTTCCATAAAAACAATCCTTTTAAGCATGATATGTTATCTTCAAATAAATTATGGTTGGTAAATATATACAATCCTTATGAGGTAAAAAACCTTTTATTTTACATGGAAAAATGTTAAAAAAATGCCTTGTTTGGAAAGTAATAAGAAGAATCCTTTGAAAGAATTAGTAAAATGAAAAAAGGGAAAAAATTCATTTACAAAATCATTTTAAAATTATTCTATGAAACAATTTAATAAGACAAGTTTTTTAGAAGAATATATGTTCTTCGATAAAATAGAGAAATAATGTCGAGTTTTTTCAAAAACATTTTATAAAACATTTTGAGTACCAAATAGTAGGGAAAACTGTACTAATAATAGAAATAGGTCACGAATAAACATATTATTGTAAAATTAATGTTTTTATTAAAAAATGTTTATATAATTTCCACAAATGAAAATATAATTGAAATATCGTTAAATTTATTATTCGGGAAATTAATCTTTAAACATTCCAAAGTTTCCCATACCACTTTGACACATTTTAAACCATAATCCTCATGAAGGAATAATATTGGATAAAATTTTTAAATATGATGAAGATAATGTAATTAAAGATATAATATATAAAAATTGGCATTATATACTCCGCAAAAAATACGTTTGTGGTAAAAATGGTATTTATATCACAGAAGTAAAAAAGTGAGATGATAATCACTTACCTTCTATTTCATTTCAGGTGAATTTCCTTTAACATTCTGTGTAATAAATAGATGAAATTTTTTTAATTTATTAATAAAATTTTTCATGTTCATCATTAATTTTATTTCACTTATTACTATTTTGTTTACAGCTACTTAATCAATTAAGATTATGTCATCTGTTTCGACCAAATTCGATTTATATGTCAAAAACTACCTTAGTATATCAACTATGATCTAAGGGGTCATTATATAGCATCTAAAAGATAATGATAATGACTTAATTATAGTATTTATTCCAAAATTATACTTTTAAAAACATTAATTTCATAAATTTATAAAAATCAATCAACATTACCATCATGGAGATGGTATGTCGTACCTACGCATGAGTGATGTTATTATTTTTCAATGATTATCCCGGAAAGAAGGTAAGTAACACCATATACTTCTATAATTATCCTTATATCATAAATAACATATTATTTAATCATATATACTTGTATATATTATTCTTGTGATAAAAAAAGGATTGCATCATGTCAAGGAGAAGGTAGTCCACATGTTCACGAGTGACGTTATCACTTTTTAAGTGTGTGAAAGGGTAATAAAGAAAATGATATATATTATAATTATATATTTTTAATTATGCCCTGAATATAATATATAGGTCATTTATTTAACATATTTTTAATGAAAAACAACATTTATAATTTCCATGAATTGTTTGAATGAATCACATCGCTTTGATGGGCGGTAGTTGACACTTCCACAAACAATATTATCATTTTAAAAAAATGGAAGGTATAAATATGTGGGTTTAAAAATAATTATAGAAGCATAAAAACATAATATTTATCATATATAAAATATTTAATCATATTTTACATCCTAATGACAAAAATGAGATGTTGTAAATAAAATACAAAAAATTGTCAATTCATGAGGTTATAGTTCATCGTTTACATAAAAAGTACGTTCATCACCCATTATATTGAGGTATGTGAAATTGTAGCTATAAACCATAATAAAAAATAAAAAAACTTATTGATAATTATTTTTTAATTATTAAACCATTTTTAACAAATAATTAATGGGGTGGAGTAGTAAATGAGTGAAAAGAGATAGTTTGAAAGGTATTCCTTAAAAATAGGGTACCTTCTTTTTTTATAACTAAGGGACTCCTTATAAGCCTTGTTACCCAAAGGGTGAATCAAAGGTAAAGGGTTGTGATTTTTTGAATAAATATTGGTAGATATTTTCAGAAAATATTTTATTTTATAGGTTTAAGGAATGGGGAGAAGTGGTGTCCTTTTATAGTGAAGGAGGAGTGGAACTCTTTTAATATTTGGACAAAGGAATTCTTCCCATATTTCTCAAGTTTCAAGCAGATCCAACAATGAACCCAATTATAAAAAAGAGACTTTATGGTCTATATATGGTAATAAAATATCTCTTGTTCTTGTTTATACGTCATTCTATGCCTTACGGTTAAGGTTTATTCCTTTATTAATCATAATTTAACCTTAATCATTTTAGTAAATTTTAATTACATTCACAAATCCTTTTGGACCAAAACAGATTTTTTGTTATTATACATTAAATATTACAATAATTAAAAATATGGAATCAATTATTTCTAATTAAAATCCTATAATTCGTATAAATAAATATAAAATCCATCCCACATGCTATATAACAATTCTTGTTTTTATAATAAAAACATCTAAAACCTTGATAAGTTTTTTAGAATCAATTCAAAATGAATTTGATTAAAATTAAATACATAATATTAATTGATAAAAATATTATATAATTAATCATAAAAACTGACTAAAATTATAATTTAAAATTATAAATAAATTTCATGAAAAAGGGTTTTGAACAAAACTTTCATATTTTTAACTATTTATAAAAAATTAAATTACTTAAGAAATATATCAAAAATTCCCACTAATGTAATTATACTATTTTTATTTAAATTATGGAGTTTATTTTGAAATATTAAATCAATTAAGGATTCAAAATTAATATTTATAATGGTTTATTCATTAAAAGGTTGTAAATTTTCTTTTATAAAATTAATGGTTTTGATTTTTAAAAATGGGTTTGTTCTTATCTTATGGATATCAAATCCGATGGATGAATATAAAAAATATTTTATGGAATATTTAACATATATATTTCATTAAAATCATTCAAAAAAATTAATTAATTATGTATAATAAGATAAAACTCCTTTGGAAGCATAAAAATAAATATTATTTTAATGTATAATGTTCTCTTATTTTTTTTCTCATAAATGGGTAGCTCGTGAATTCATTTATATTAATATAAAAAATAAATTTTCATATTTTATATAATATTATTCATAATTTCTAGTTTATATAATTTTATATTAAATAATAATAATTTAATAATATTTTATTGTTTGGTTAAACTCGGTCTTCCGTGTAACTCAAGCCATCGAAGAAGGTCACTAATACATGTAACACATGCTAAATCAGTGTTTCATGCATTGAAATATATAGAATCTATTTTAAAAATTAAATATATTATAATGTATCTGGATGTTATATTCCCTTACGTTATTTTCATCATTTTTCATACACACTATAGAATACATGGTTCTTACATTACAAATTTGGGGTGTTACATTCTCCCCAAATTAATTAAATCGCATCCTCTAAATTTAAACTCAATATTCTTGACATATTGTTTGATATTTTCTATATTTAAATCCCATATCATGAGAAGCATTAGAAAAACATCCTATAGAAATAATAGATTGCACTTTGAAAAGTTCACATGGCCTAACATATAACTATGTATCTAAGTAGGAGAACATCAGTGGGGTGTAGAGATACGTACATGGATAAAAAGAGTAAATATTTATAGGTGGTGATTAAAGTCATCAACTGCAAATAATTGAATGATAAATATAAATTTGAGGGCCTCAACACCATAAATATATGATGATTTATATGAACATATAATTAAGAAAAAATAAGGTTTTAGGACAACATTTTTTTTTGAAAATACATTTCCTATTGTTGAGGATTTATTTTATTTACTATGTATACTTTCTGGATATGTTTTTATAAATATAATTTCAAGATTAAAATAAACTATTTGAGAAAGAGACAAGAGGAATCCTTTGAATCATTTATAAAATAAAATAACGGTAAAAATTACCAAATTATTTTAAAAAAATTGATAACAGTTTAATAAATCACTATTTTTTAGTGTAATATAAGTTCATCGACTAAAGAGATAAATAATGATGGGTAATCTAAAATTTTTTTAAAAAAATAATACCCAAGAGAGGAAAATTGGTACTAATACATGAAATAAGTCATTAATAACTGTAAGATAAGAAAATTAATGGTTTTATTTAACACTGGATATATAATTTCATTGAATGGAAAGGCTGTTGAATGATCATTAATTTTATCATTGAGGAAAATAATATTTAAACATTCCAAAGTGTCACATACCACTTTGAATCATTTTAAATCATAAAACTCATGAATAAATAATAATTAGTATGTTATTTAAATGCCATAAAGATAATTTAATTTTTGATATAATATATAAAAATGGGAAATACATATACCACATAAAATTATTAATTGGTGAAAATGTAATTTATCTCATTGAACTAAAATGTGAGATGAAAATCCCTTACATTCAGTTTACATTTTGGTAAAGGCCCTCTAAATTCATGTATACTTAAATTACATTACTTTTATAATTTATTTATAAATTTTTTCCTTGTTATCATTACATTTATTTCCCTTATTACAATGTTCTGTACAACCATTTAAACAATTAAGTTTATATCGGGTGTTTTGAAAAAAAATGGATTTATGTGACAAAAATTATTTGGGTTGGTCATCTATGGTCAAATTGGTAATTATATCACATCTCCATAATAATAATCAATATATAATTATCATATTTATACATTAATTATATTTTTTTAAACAATAATTTCATATGGTTATGCAAAATGAATCAGTGTTACAATCATGGAGACGGTAGGTCGTACATACGCTTGAGTAATGATTTTATTTTTCAATAGTAATCATTTAAAGAATGTAAGTAACACAATATCATTCAATAATGATCATTTTATTCTTAATACCATATTATTTAATCATATATACTTATATATATAATTAATGGGGTGAAAAAGTAATCACATCATGTCGAGGAGGCAGTTGTCCACAAATCCTCGAATAACGTTATCACTTTTCAAGTGTGTGAAAGGGTAATAAAGAAAATGATATATATTATATTTGAATAATTATAATTATTTAATTAATATAATATTGATTTTTTTATGTCACGTTTATTTAATTAAAACCATAATTTTTATGTTTCATGAATCGTGTGAACGAATCACATTGCATTGAGGGGTGGTAGCCACACTTCCAAGAACAATGTTATAGTTTTTACACCAAATTGAATGTATAAATATAATTGTTGTAAAAAAAATATTCTTCATGAAATAATCAATATCCTATATAACATATATAAACATATTTTCCATCATAATTACCACCCTGAGAGATGGTAAAGGAACATTGAACAATCATCATTTCATGAGGTCGTAGTTCGTCGTTCACAAAAATTGTATGTTTGTCACCAATTAGATGGAGATGTGTGTATGTTTAGATAAAACCCCTTATAAAAAAAATAAAATATATTGATTGAAAGCGTTACCTTAAAAATCAGGAAACTCTTTTTGGTTTATACCAAAGGGATTCCTTGGAAGGATTTATACCCAAACGGAGGAATTAAGGATAGGTGGAGGGAGTTTTGGAATATATTTTGGAATATATTTTCCCAACATAAGTGGTTTAATAGATGTGTGGAATGCGGAAAAGTGGTGGCCTTGTATAGTGAAGGAGGAGTGGCACTCCTGTAATATTTTGACAATAGAATTCTTCCCATGTTTTTCATGTTGAATTTGGATCCAATTGTGGATAAAATTTTATAAAATAGAACATATGGTATATATGTGTCCATACAATAGTTCTTGTACAAGTGTATCAATCATTTTAGGGCTTAGGTTTAAGTTTTAGTCCCTTATTTAGCTTAATTAAACATTAATCACAATAATTAATTTTAATCCCTTTCACTAATCCATTATGTCACGAACCAACCTGGGTACCCTATTAATCTAGTAATATAGTTGGCCCTTAAATAGCTTTATGGGCTTTACTAATCCCCACAGGTTAGTGACTAGCACCTGGCATTATACAAACTTAAAGTGGGAACAATTTTTCCCATTAACAATGCGGAATGAAAAAAACCCATACATGTATGTGTATCAAAGGAAAAGACCACTAGGAGTAATGTACCATATGATAAATCAGTGAAACCACCAAATAACTACAACACATGTACAAAAAATGGAAAAATAGCCTATGTTCCCTAAGGACACTACTCACGATGACCAAATTTCAATAGTAGGATCCACCTCCAAAAGATCATTTTCTATTGCTTGAACCTTGAAGGAGATAATCTAAAAACACTATAAGGCCCAAGTAGGGTATGATCCAAAGCCCAATAGTATTTCAGCTAAATATTCCCTAATAGATTCCAATATAAAATTAACCAAAATGTTCTTTTAATTTTAAAATGAATAGTTTTGTCATAATAAGCATATTTAAACAAATAATTCTATATAGTATAAAAGGTGGAAATACATTTATAAATTTTTTTATCACAAATAAAATGATGGAAAACATTTAAAAAAATGGAATTAGCTTTAAACCAAAGGATAATTAGCATAATATAAATTTTTTACAAAAAGATTCTTAAATAAACACTTTATATAAAACCATTTATTTAAATTCTCCTTACATGTGAAATAGTTTATAACAATGGAATATAAATGCATTCTAAAATGAAAACAAACAAGATACATGGTAATGTTCCAAATAGGTATTATAGTTTCAGGATATAGGGATCAAAAACTATAAATAAGGAAAATTATGTACAAACTCTCCTCTAGTTTTATGGTAATGGGATATCATCACCATCTCCTAAGGAAGGGGATAAGTTGAAATTGTGTTTTAGAATGTTGTATAATTGTAAATTCCACCCCAAATAACTCATAATATACCCATTGATTGCTTGTTCACAAGTCAAAATCAAAGATGGGAAATTCATTTTATAACAAAAAATGAAATTCATCCCATTCTCCATTTCAAATATGCCAATTTTCTCTGTAAAACCATAATTAATTTTTAATCCAAACATGTCGTTTCACCAAGATGATACCGTAAGGTTTATATCAAATCATTTTAAGAAACTTTTCATAATATAATTATTTCAAACCAATTCATGCAATTTCCCCATCCATTTAATAATTGAATCCAATAATTCAATTTTCAAAGTAATTCAATCAATTTCAATTCCCATCAAAAACCCATTTTCCTCAAAACTCCCATTCAACAGAATTGGTTTTTTCTTCAATAAAAAAATTTAAATACTTTTTATTCAAATACAAAATGATTTTAATTAATTCAAACAATTGATATTTAAACCAATAAATTATGTTTTACAAAAATGGAGCATCATAATGAAACGACCTACTAAGAAAATGGATCTCACAATGCCAAACCCAAATAGGTATTTATACACGAAGAATGAATATCACAAAATGGGAATCAATACTAGTTTTGAGATCCCAAAAATAAAGTTAATTATATCCAAAAAAATCCAAGATCCATGGAACCTTAAGGAGAAAGATAGAGATCGTGGGATGAAGATCCAGAAACGTCTAAAAATCTCAAAAATTCACCTAGAGAAACCTACGAAAGAAACCCAACCAAATATTAAACAATATAGTTGTTTTTAGAAATACCTAAAATGGTAATGTGATGTCACAACTTCCCCACCATAGAAAATTTTGTCCCTATAAAGCCTACATAGAAGCCACCCCATCAAAAATATGACATGACTACTTCCCCATCTGTGCCTCCCTCTCCCACGTCTCATGAGAATTAGAACAATGTTTTCATAGAACATAATCCAAATGTATCATTCTCCCATGAAGTATCTTCGACTCAGAATTAACAATTCTGACTGGGTATTCAATCACAGATAAATTATGTTCCACTTCAATCACACTCCAACATAGAACATGAGAGGGGTATGATAAATACTATCGAAGTTGAGATTCATAAAACCTTTAATGTATTGATGTCTTATGAGGTGGAAGTGATAACTAGTATGAAACATTCCCCACCTTCTCAATATCCTCAAAATGTCCAAAAAAATATGGAGAAATTTTCCCTTGCCTCCCAAGATGTAGATGACCCAACCAAGGTAAAACCTTCATAAATGCACGGTCACCAACTACAAACTCCAATGTTCTACGGTGATGATCAACATTAGACTTTTATGGGATCTAATCTATTAAAATTATCTAGGAAATCTACTGAATCATTGTGGTCGTCTCTTAGACAAATCTTGGTCCAACCAAGGAACTCTCCCCGATCTCTGACCAACATAATAGAGATTAACAAGGCCTACCAAACAATTCCTCAAAAGGAGACATTATGATCACAAACTGGTAACTACTATTATAAGAAAAATCAAACATCCCTAAGTGATCATATCATGCTCCTCCAATGTTGAGAACATAGGAACATATCATATCCTCTAGAATCAGTATGGCTCGTTCTATATGGCCTCCAACTGCAGATGGCATGACATAATCAAATGGATGGGATATCTCAGTGCCTCCTGAAGGTATCTTCAAAGGCAAGAATAAAACCGAGGATATCTATTAGAGACTATAGAAGATGGAACTCCATCCAACCGAACAATCTATTTCTCATAGAGACTTCCCAACTCCTCAAATCTGTCCATATCACAGATGGGTATAAAGTGAGATGATTTGGTAAGCCTATCAATCACCATCCAAATATTACTCTTCTTATTATGGGAGCCTGGAATCCTGACCACAATGTCCTTAGGGATCTCATCCAACTATAATGTAGGTACTGGATGTGGATGAAGCAACAATGAAGGATTCTGGTGGAGAAATTTCATGTGTTGTCATGTATAGAAACCTGAGAAAAACTCAGAAATTCCCCACCTCATACATGCCCACAAGAACATCTGCCTCATTTCATAGAACATCTTCATGGTTCCTAGGTTCACAGCCCACCGGGAGTTATGGAAATAACCCCTCATAGCTTAACTTACTAAAGGATGTTACACAAAATGATTCAGATAGCATATAATTCCCTCTTTAGAGAATGACCATTGGGAAACATCCTCCCAACCATTAAGAGAGTCTCTAATGCTATGGAACTCATCATCAAGATGTTGATCATAAATAATCCTTTCAAGAAGAGAGGATTTAAACTAAACACTAGACATGGAAAACATAACTCATATTTCTAGTACTCCAATATGCAATTGTGAAAAGAGATCCATAAGGTTCCACTCTTCAAAATATTCATTCAATTCTTTCGTCAGAAATTTCTAGTTCAAAGCATCTGCAATGACTTTTACATTCCTTGGGGTATAGTCAATTTCAATTTCAAAAGACTATAGGTATCCACCCAACACCTTATGTGGAGATTCAAATATTTTTTATAGAATATATAACTCAAGGTTTTGTGGTTTGAGGACACAATAAATCTTTCTCCATAAAGGTAATATTGCAAACTCTTGCGAGCGTGCATCACATCTGCTTGTTCATGATCTTGTTTCATATAATTGTTCTCATCATGTCTCTTTTGGTGGGATCAATAGGAAAAAACATGATTACCCTATATAAGAACACTTCCCAAGTCTGAACCATATGCGTTGAAAAAGTCCACATAGCCCTACCCGGCCTCTAGATGAGCCAACACTGGCACAGTAGTTAAAAGACGTATCAGCACACTGAAAGAACTTTGAAATTTCTCACTCCACACAAGCATCACTCCCTTCTAAGTAAGATTAGTCAATGGAGAATCCAAAATTGTAATGTCTTTCATGAACCAATGATAGTATCTGACTAAACCCAAGAACCTAGGAATCTCTATGAAATTCAAAGGTTGTTCCAATTTCATAAATACTTTCACCTTTTCAGGATCAACTAATATCCCATGTTCTGACACCATGTGTCCCAAGAACGTCAGTTCAGGAATCCATAATTCACACATCGAAATCTAGTCATTGAGTCAGTGATTTCTTAGTAAGCTCAGCACTATACTTAGATGATTCACATGATCCTCCTCATATTTAGAGTACACAAAGATATCATGCACAAATACCACAACAAAGGTATTGATATACTCATGGAAAATATCATTCATTAATTTCCATTAAAACTCGCATAGAATTGGTTAGAAAAAAGGGCATGATATGAAACCTGTTTTTCCATACCTACTCCAAAAAAAAGATTTTAGAATGTCATATCCTTTTATCCTCTACTAATGGTATCTTGAGAAGAAATCAATCTCAAAGAACCATTTTTTCCTTTTAATTGACCAAATAGATCATCAATTTGTGGACATAGATACTTATTCTTTTCTTATACTCAATCAAGCTTTCGATAACTAATTCAAAGGGATAGTGAACCGTCATCCTTCTTGGAAAAGAGATCTCTCACTACCCAGGGTTACATTCTCGGGCATATTAAACCTTTTTTAATAATAACATCCAAATGTGACTTCAGTTATTTCAATTCATCTGGTTTCATGTGGTAAAAGGGAATAAAAACTGGTTGAGTACCAGACATCAAGTCAATAGAAAACTCAAAATATCTATCCAGTGGAAAACTAGAGAATTTAGAAGGAAAAACATCGTGAAAATCAACATTGAATGTAGAGAGATTCCCACTCAATGATTCCCACTCAAGAGATTCCCAGTCAATGATTCCCACATCACCTCAAAAATTATTCAACCTTCTTCACATAAGAATAAACACATTTCGTATCTTTGATCACCTCTCCCATAAGAACCTGGATCAACACGGATCACCAAGGATCAACGGTGGATTTGATGGGATCATTTCCAATAGAAGAGATCTCAAAATTCCAAAGGGATGATCCTATGGCCACTGTAAAACAAGTGGAACCCCCTTTTATTAATGTTATTTATTGGATATTTACACAAACAGTAAACCATATTTACATCATGTAAAAGTCAAGGTAATATTTCACTAAAAAATAAATCACCTTTTTATTATTTAACTTAAAAAAATTACACATCATGAACCCTCTCTGCATAATACATGAACTGAACATACATGGTGTGTAATCTTTACATGTCATGTACTCACCTTACATCCAACATTTCAGATCCAAACCCCTCTATGCCAATTTTAGGCCTTCTTTAAGCTCAACAAGCCTCTAAAAAATGTAAAAGGGTTGGTCTACATGGATTTTGGAACTTTCGTTCCATCTAAATTTAAAAACAATTTTAGGTATCCTAATCTATTCTGTAATATGGAATCACAACTTCTATTTACTAATTTTACCTTCACTTTTAAATGACCTTGTATATCTATTAGAACAAACATTTTTAAACCTTCCAACTAATTTTTATTCATCGATTTTTTACTTTTACCCACATGTACTATCTATAGAGTACTATAACTTCGAGATCATATTCATGATTAATGTATTTTTAACTATTGATAATATTTGATATAATTTTCTTATAATCCTTCATCTTGTCAAATTATTTCAATAAGTAATAATTGAACTAATTCCTTGACCATAATAAGACTTTATGAAACATTTATTATCTTTAGCACCCAATTATATTGAGTATCATACCCAATCATATTTAGTATATAAGACAAAAACATCATAGTTTAATTAGTATTTTATGAATTTAAAACACCCTATGTTTCTATTAAGAAACTAGATTCACCCATTGAATAAATTGAACAATTTACTCAATAACATCTTATTCAAACACATATAATTTTTCCTTATACATAAAAACATTTCCTATGTTTCCAATCTAATTTGGTTCCTACATTATGTTTCTCCCACCAATAAGTTAATATCAGTGTTTTTTATAATAATGATTTTATTATCTACAATAGAATAATTTAAGAGATGGGTATCTTTTTTTAAAATCATTTAATAAGGAAATTTTTTAAATAATCTCCCACTAAATTGATAACACCTTTTAATCTAATCATATCTATTAGTGAGAAATGGTCCATATTTTATGATAAAATAAACCAGTTGGGGATTTTAATTATGATATAACAATATCTAAAAGAAAATACTTGACAATCATATCATATATTAATCCTGAACTGTTGATCAAACAAAAAATTTCTCAAATTTTCCATGTGGACAAACCCAAGTATATTTATTTTGTACTATAATTATTTGTGTTTCCTAGATTTTGGTAATCTAAATCAAATGCCATGAAAAGGGAGACATATGAAAATATAGGGTCAATCATATTTTCCCTGGCCTACTTGTTTCATAATCAAGGTCACCAATTACTTCATTTCATTACACAATTTTATCAAGGGGCACCTAGCTATAGCATGACCTACCTGGTTTCATGATTAAGGTCATGAAAAGTGATACTTTTGATGAAATTTAACACAATTTATTTTTGAAGGGGTTTAAATCTCACCATCATATCTCCTGTTATTTCATTCTATATATTAATTCCTTTTGTGATTTAGTTTTGTAATCCTATTTCATCCACTAAATAAATATGTTCAATCCTTATAGATGTGTGACGCTTTTCATAGACCACAAATTGTGATAATCACCAAAAATGGAAGATAATTATAATCATACATATCCAAATGCATCATATGTTTATGGTATATGAACTTTTCATGTATCGTATATATGAGATTCAAAATCTCTACAGATCCCCAAATACCGAACCCACACATTTTTAGAATAAATAAAAATCCTCATGGTTAGTGGAAATTTGAAGCCAATGTTCCTCTAACTAGGGATAATTTACACCAATGTTAATTCAATTCATTGTAAATATGAATCCCAATATGTATAAACTATGTTAAATAAAGATTTTAAATAACATAACATAAATTAAAAGTGGATTTCATGGTATATAAAAACTAAATATTGTGTTCACATACATAGGATGAAATGAAAAGATTAAAATATTAAATGAATTATGTCAATACAAAAAACTAAATCATACATATTTTCACATTATATAATCAATTTATATTCATGATTAAAAAAAAGAATATTTTTTATAAATGAACACTTTAAACACTTAAACATATGATAATAATTTTAAAATAATTCCATGAAAAAAATAATCATAAACATATTATAATTTAGATATATTTATTATGTAAATTTAATAAATCTTTTCAATAAACAATTTATATTCATTTCATATTATGAATGTTTTATATTATTTACTATATAGAATATTACTTTAATTATATGTGATATTTGATGAATTTTAAACATTTTATAATCTATTTATTACTCTATTAACTATTTACACGATCTTTATATCATATAATTGAGATTATTTAAACCATTTATTAAAGGAATCGTCAAAGAAATTTTGATGTGGTTTACATTATTTCTAAACAATGAACATTAGATTTGACCACTTCAAATTAATTGTTATGAAGATTTCATATGTTTTTATAAAATATAAACACATTATATTATAAATTATTATATAATTTATAATCTTTTTAAAATACAATTATAATAAAAAAAACATATTATTTATTACACAGGTCACATAATATAATTTTTAATAATTAATTTTAAAATTAAGGAATAATTAGTATTTATTGTATCATAAACATTTATATAATTAATTAAAATACATTATAATTAATTAATATATATTCTCATTAAAAATTAATAAATATCATAAAAATACCTTTTATTATTACCTATTCAAATTTATTAAAAATTTATTCAATTATTAATTACATTTTAAATAAAAAATATTTTTTAAAATAGTCTTATTTTATGATTGAAGCAGTGTTTTTGGGTATGAAAAATTGGTCATGTTTAATGTTTCCATTTGTGTATTATGACTTTTGGATATATCATTTCATACAACATACCTCATCTCCTTCAAATAAAATTTAATGATACATGTTGTATCGTTTATATGAAACGATACTCAATATTAGGAAAATAGAATAAAGAATCATATTTTATGACATATAGAAGTTATAGCCAATAATGATTTCCAAATCCTCTAGTTTTAATGGTTTCATGGAATATGATATCTCAAATCATATTCTAGGATATTAAACATATGAAAAAATTGGGAGTCTTGTTTTATGACTTCTAGTATAATATCTATTAGGATTAATATAACCCATAATTACTACATTTTTGCATAAATATAATAACATGTGATGCTCAAACAACATTATTAGGATTTTTAGGGGTTTATTAAAACATAATAGGCCTTGTATAAGTAACTAATTTTCATAACAATATCTACCACCTTTGGAAATATGAGAAGCATGAAAATTGGAATTGAAGAACTTCTGTAAACCAAGTACCTTTTACTATCGGTCTATTTCAACATCTCACTCACCATCTCATGGGTATGAGAGAGGTCATTGGTGTCACACATGAAAGTCAGTCACAATATATAGTTGATGTTGTTTAATATGATATCAGATATCCTATAGATTGACTAGAAAATCAATCATGATATATGATTGATATCACACCTCACACTAATATCAGAAAATAATTATAACTAGGATAAATTGTAATGTATAATTACGGAAAATTTTATTCTTCTTTATTTTGAATTTTATATATAATCAATTGTTTATTAATTTTTTATTTGTAATAGGAAAATAAATGTTGAGATATTATAATTAATATAAGTGTTTTATTAAATAATTAATTATAGAGTGCTTGCGATTAATTAATTTAATTATTATAAAATTTATTATAAATATTATCTTAAAATTTAGTATTAATGTTAAGAATACCTTTTTAAAATTTTTATAGAATTATCTATAGATTATATGTCAAGTATTTATTTAATAAACATGTGGTATAATTTATATAGGGTTTAAAATTATAAAATATGGAAAAAATATAAAAAGTTTATATTAAGGAAAATTTTAAATTTTATTAATGATGAAAAAAAATGTTCAAATTAGATGTCATTTATTTGGATGCTATTTTAGCCTTATCAAAATATTTTGATAAATTGATATGATAAAAGGTTTAAAAATTAATAAGGGTCTTTAAATTATGTAAATAATTTGCACAATATAAAATTAAAATTTAAAATGAATTTATCCCAAGAATTATCATATATTAATGTTTACTTTAATCCAATAAGTAGGAAGAAAAAATTATTTTGTGAATTTATAATATATATTTTATATTAAAAATTTATAGAATGTCCATAATTAGTATGTCTAGAATTATAATTTTTTTAGTTGTGTTTTTATTTATAAATTATTCATAAATATTTTATCTCACATTTAAATATTTAAAATTTTTATTGATTTAATTTTATTCCATTGTATTATTCATAAATATAAATTTTTTATATTATGAATTATTATGTATGCATTATTTTATAAAGAAAAATTTATTTTTATAAAATTTCGAAGCCATTCACAACAAGAAAAGCTTGTCAATATATGATTTAATTTTCAGTCACATTGACATTAGTTAGTAATTAGAGGTTTTAGAAAGAATATAGTTTTTAATGGTAGTTTATACATACTTTGTGTTAGAGTTGTGATTAATGGGATTCTCTCTCATTTAAAGTATTCTCAAGAGAGGGTTATGGGGTCATACATTCCACTATATTAGACGCTTATTCTTTGATCTAGAAACATGGTTCTAGGATATTTTTCACTCTAGGATTAATCATGTGGAGATAGTCAATCTCATATAATTAAAAACCATTACATGAAGAGTTAAATTACCTTATGTATTATATGTATATAGATATGTGTAAATATGATTCAATTGTATATTCATTGGAGTAATATAAATTATAAAATATGTAAAGTGATATACATCAATATTTTTTGAACATATTGATTTTGTAGATGAATGTGATTCTAAAAACTAAAACCTTATATATATAATCACATGAAGGGAATAACATAATATAAGATAGTGTGATTAAATTGCCTCCAAATAATAAGTGTTATATTCTTTCCAAAGTGGAATATATTAATACTTCAATTATTTATAATGGATGACCCTAACAGTCAGGTACCCATGAATTAACCTATATAAGGAAATAATGTAATGATGTGACCATAATAGTTAGATTATTTATTATTTTAAAGTTATATAATCTACATATAGCTAGGAAAAACTAATTCTTATTATATTAGATGGATAAAATTGGGTTCATCTACTTTATAGATTGGATAAAGAGTTTATGATCAACTCTCTATGAGTTATATATGATATGATTCATAACTATTTTATAACAAATATAGTCATAAATTATTTACATTATTAACTACTATTATTCATGATGAAATATGGATATTGTCTCACAAACAAATATTATGTATTCTTAATGGGTCAAAATTTCAGTCGGAAAAAATTTAATAAAAGTCATTATAAATGGTAACAACACATGATACTCATCTGATAAGGGATTATTTTTTACATAGTAACATCATAATTTCCAAAAATAACATTGATTTTGATCCTTATATATATTAATATTAAGGTAATAATCTACTAATATGGGTATGTTATGATATTTTCTTACGAATAATAACTTTTCTATGTGTTAGAGCGACTCTTTTCTGAGTAACCATGTGTTAAAATTGTTAAATAATTGAAGCAAGCTTTTTTGGTGAATTTAATGATTCAAATATAGTTTCAAACGTATTATATGTAAAATAACCAAAGGAATTATGTCTTTACTTATATATTCAACATCAGTGATTAAGATAATGACTTGGTGTGATGAAAGGTTTTTTCATTTAAATATTATTCTTTTCAGTAAATTTATTCTAACATAATCTAAGAAAATTTTCAGAAAATATAAATGAGTTTTATAATATTGTACCTTATATTTTCACATGTTGAAATAGTTAAATTAATCATATACTTTATAAAATATTTATAGATATAACAAGTTGGTAAAAGATAAAAAACAACAAGAAGGATACTTTTTTCAATATTTCAATATAGTTTATTCATATATCATGATGAGGTCATCAAAACATGAATTTAAATTCTAAAATTTGTAATGATACCACAATATTTAAATTATTTTAATACCCTATGGGGTTTTAAAAGTTCCATAGAGTGTTCATGTTAACGATGAGTATGATAAAAAATTATTCTTTGGTTTTGAAGGGTATATTAATCCAAGTTTATAATTTAAAAATGTTATAAATAAAAATGAATTAAAAACCATTGGAATATTAAATTTGTCATATAGTTTTCATTAAAGTGATAAAGAAAGAGTTTCTATTTCATGGAAGTTAATGTAATAAAATATAAAAAACTCATATTAATTTTAATATAATGTGTGCCTTTACCTCACTTATTTTATGTTTCAAGATACCTTTTCATTAACAAATTGTTGCTGTGAAAAAAGAGAGATGATTAATTGTATACACATGGTTTATGATTCATAGGATTCTATATCATGTTTGAAAATGATACATGGATAAAAAAAATTACAAGATAATGTGATTTTATATATTTTTAAAAATATTATTTTTCTTCCAACTATTAGTAAAAGACGTTGATAAATAAAATTCATTTCATATAGAAGTACTAAAAACACATAAAAACAATATATGATATAGATTTAGTTATTTATTTGATTGTGTTACTACTAAAATGAAAATATTGTTATTTTCTATATAAAGGAGTGTTTGTATCTTATCAGGATATTCTGTATAGAATATAGTGTCTAAAAGGCTAAGGGGAGTATGTTTGAACATAAATAAGTTCAAAGTTAACAAATCAAGAATTATACCAATCAAAAGTTCTGGTGACTTTTACTTACCATGATTGTTTTGAATAGCTGATAAAGAAGGAAAATTTAAGAGTTCTATTTAGTTATAAAAAATTAAAATATCAATATTTCCAAAGGGATTATTCTCTTCACTGTAATACTCAATTTATCCAAAATAAATTTAGGATGTTCAGGTAAATAATATTGTTATCAATTAAATTATTTCATTGATGTTTTTTATATAATTCACTTCTAGGTATTAATAAATTATTCATAAAATATTTTTGGAAATGAAAACAAGAAGTTGAAATTGTAACATTTGATATAATGTAGTTTAGAATTTTGAATATGGTTAGGGATTTTAACATTACAAACATGATTCCCAGATCTCAAAAATGATCAAAAATACTTTATTCATAAATTTTACACACAAATGACATTAGTGGGAGGGTTTTATTAGGGGGTCACATAAATATGTGACAATAATTTTATATAGATGTATTATTTTAAAATTACCATAAAATGTGTAAGAAACTTAATTCTAATTTGATTATTTAACAGATTTGATAAGATAGACCGATTCTTATCATAGGTTTTGATAATTATTATTCACGTAGTTATAAAAATATAGAATTTATAGTGTAAAATGAAATATATATTTTGTCACACTTTCATGTTGGTTGAATATATATATATGTCTAAATTTTATAAAATATAATTATAATTGACATATAAATGTTAGATAATGAATTATCCCCGATGTATGTTCATAATAGTGTATTATTGATCATGAATAAATGTTAAGGTCATCTTGATTAGTATTCTTTTATGAAACACGGAATATGATTATGAAGAAAAAAATAATGGAATTTTTTTACACTGGACAACTCACTATGTTTACCAAAGATTATTATACACCATGTATCAGGAATACTACGGGTGCATGAATCAAATTCAATCATCATTACTTAAGTTTGTGACTTCCTTATCATGAGAACATTCATACTTTCATACCTTTCGTAAAAAATTCATTGTGTCATAGCAAATTAGGGGGTAGTCATACATGTTCTAAATCATTTCAATTGTTGGAGCTCAACCAATATGAGATATTTCATATAATATTGTGGTTTTGATATATTATCCCTTGATTGAGATAATCTATAATGTTTTAGAAAAACCTTGATAGTGCACATGGTGTGTTTATCTATTCATATAAGGGGAATGTGATGTTCTTATCAATAAATTCGAAGGAAATGTGATGTATTCATCAATAATGATAGTATATTCCAAGGGAATAAAGAACATATGAGTTCTCTATATGGTATTAAAATACATTGTTCCCAATGGTTTCTGGATGTGTTGGATAAAGGGACATAAGGAAATGTATTATATCATGAGATTCAGCTAGTAGACAAATGTATAAAGATATTTTTTTTAATGGAGGTCGTTCCAAGTCCCTTCATAGCATGAGTACAATTGAATAATTTTTAGAGGATTCTCTTCCCTAATATTTATGAATCTAATGATTCATATTTATTAACATCACTATAAAGTATTGTAGGGTTTATTTTTTTGTTGAATGAATTGGGATTATGTTTGAGGTATAGAGAATCACCAAAATATTTATTAAGTCAATCCAATATTGTTTTTTATGGGTGTACACAAGTTGATTCATATGATGTGATACAAGGTGAAATTGATGATGAAATTAAAAACGTTTTTTGGAATATATCCTAAAGAGTTTGGAATATGGTTTCACAAGGTATTGCATATAATACAATATAAGATGATATAGGGGAGATTCTCATACTCATTATTTCAAGTGGGAGAATGAAGGAGATAATATACCGTAAAACAAATTGGTTTATGATAAAAATATCTCAATACTGTTTAAATAATTTATCTTATCATAGTGGAATGAAAACTATTTTCATGAATGTTTTCTTATATAACTATTAAACAATATTGAACAATTGAATATAGGTCATAAAATGATATAGTGGGATTTTATGCATGAAATAATATTTCATGAATACAATCATTATTTGTGAATTGTTATGCCCCTTGGTTGTTATATCCAAGAAGTCATATAGTATGTTTTGTTAAGATGTATTCCATAGAGTATGTGACTTAAATCAATCATAAGGGAGGCTCGAAAATGCTTTTCCATAGTGATATCATTAAAAGAAGTATTACAAGATTTGTGAAACATTATGATTCACCCATGCATGAGTTAGAAAAGGTAAAATATAATAATGAATTATACTTCATCAGTAAATGTGATTTTCTGGAGGATCATACATAGGATTCCTCTAAGAATTTAGATCCATTAGATGGAAGTGGGGGGTCAATTCTTAGTAAAAACTCTCCCCCAACTACTCTCATATTTTTATATCTGTATGTTTAAGAAAATAGCATATTTTAATGGAAGGATCATGCATTTACATCATGTGATTTAGATTATCCCATGGACACATCATATATTGGGTTGTCTTTTAGCTACCATAAGTGATCTTCTTCAAATCCATAAGATGGTTATTAATAATTTTCAATATCTTGGAAATGAAAGGTATTAATTTAAAGTGTTTATTTTATTATTTCAAATTCTTGGTGTTTCATGGAATTTATGATTTCTCTATTTTTATTATATTACATTAACTATTAATCTATTGATAGTTATATTTCATTAATTCATGACATATGATTCAACACAAGTGAAGTTTCTTATTCAGGATTCAAGTATCACTAAGTGGTGGTAGGGTAAAATTATGGATATTTTTCTTTCATGTTTCCTTACATTTGAAACAACCTTCAAATCCAGTTAAAAATTTATTTCCTTGTAAAATGCTATTCAAACAAACAAAAATAGAAACATAAGAATTTACAAGGTTCACTACACAACAAGAGTAGTTATGTCATTGGTATGGTTTGGAAATAATCCAATACCACTCAATCTAGTAAAAAAACTCTTTTTTGTGGAATAAAATGAGTAGGCTATTCCTTTACACTAATGTATCGCTTATAAAACAATTCAAATGTTTGTGTTATTCTTTTAGAAAAACATGTTGTAGAACAATGTTTTTGTTATTCTTGATGATCGTTCACAAATTTGATCTTCCAAAACAAATCTTCTCATTCCTACCTTGAAGCTAGTAGGAACATCCTTGAGTCCTCCATGAACTATCATGCTTCTTCCATGAACTATGTCTATCCTCTGAGAAATAAATTACACCAGGTTTCATGAGTGATTCATAGACCACATTCCTCTTCTATGTACCAACCCATCATTTCAGATGCTGGATTCTTCTTTAGACTAGTGCTGTTTCGCGAATGGACGGTTCCTCTATTAACAGACACTCTTATGATGTCTCATTTCTTTTGAAAGATATAGTGACCCAAAAAACTTCTTCGATGTATTATCCCTACGAAACATCCCAATCTTTTAAATGATCCCCCATGAAAAGATTCTTTCTACATGGAAACTATCCTCTTGTATGAGTTCACTTTACGAAAAATATCCTCTGTGAACTACTTATATTTCCAAATTTTCCGTTGAGAACTACTTTGGAAATCTCATAACATCTTCCTATAATGATAATATCTTATTATAAATTTTTTCCCTAATTAATTAAGGGATTAGGGTCCTTTATATAGGAAAATAACTCTACAAATTTCATTAATCTGATTTTCCCAAAGATTTGATGTGGTAAAGCCTTCACCACATACTATGTTTCTAACGTGAACTGTTTTTTGCTACGTGGTGTGTGTACTACTTTTATTCCTTCACTGTGGCTAATTCTATCTAGAAATGGATCACTGAATCCATTATGTGAATGAATTATCTCATAGATAACTTCAATCCTTCTATGAACTATTGTCCCCCATGAACCATTTCTTCTACATGGTATGTCTACTATGCTTCGCGGTCAGTATAGCACTGCTTTGTACAATTCTTCCTTTTTCAAATTCCTTTCACCACTATGCATATATCCTATCATGTCCATGAAGTATACATTTTTAAAACCTTTATGAAAACTCCTTCCTTTCCTATAAATTATATATCCAATTTTGAGGCCCAAATTATTTGAAAACAATAGGAAATGACCCCACCTAAAATATCTATTTCTCCAAGAACACTCATCCTACTTCATTGTAATCTATCTTATTCAGTAGTCAAAATAAATCATCACAAAAATTATTAGTCATGATATATATTATTTGATCGATTACCTTTACCATCATCATATTTTCCATGGAACGTGTTGTAAATTTCCTATCTTCCAATAACATATTTCTTTCCAATCAAACATGAATATGCTTGGTAATATATTTTCTCCTCTTTTCCTTCATAAAGATTTCATAACAGGTTCTATAAACAACTTATGAAATTTTTTAAACAAAAATCATCAAAGAATCATCATATTTTCAATGTATTTGACAAAGTGATTTGATTTATATTTTCTAACAACAAAAGAAAACACTCATGAAAATAATGTTTTCATAATTTAAAAATGTTCTCCATTTAACATGGTCCCAATAATCTCCCCCCTTTATATTTTTTTAACCAAGATTCTTAAATCTAATTAACTTTGTATCGAGCAGATATGGATTTATTATTAATAATTCTAATCCAATGTATGCTAACTCATTATAGGAAATAAGAATTACTGACAACACAACCATGGTGTTTAAAAGTAGTGACTATAAAACCTCATAAGCTTTCCTCCTCATCCTTTTCTAAAATTACCACATATTTCATCCAGGACTTCTTCCTCAGAATTCTTCCTCATCTTTCTCCACATCTTTAAAATTCTTGGAATACAAAAAAAAGTGTCCTATAACTACTCAAACAAACTATTAGAATTGTTCACACACTTACATGATAGATTCACAACATAACCACAACTCCCCCTTTATACATGAATCCATATAGATAAATTTATGAAAAAATGTTTCCCCCTTGATAACACTATCCATAGTTAATATGATATAGCGGAAAGAAAAAAATACCTTATCTTTGATGAGAAATATTTTGAATTCCCATGTTCAACCTCAATTTATAAAATGGTTCCTTTGGTAATGTTTTTGAGAATATGTTAGAAACTTGTTCTGAAGTGGGAACACACTCTATCTTCAATTAATTATTCTGCATATACTCTTTAAATAATTGTTACGTTATGTCAATATTTCTTAATTGAAAATGTTGTTCCAAATATCTTTTAAGATTCATTTCACCTTGATTATCACATCCCAAGAGAAAGTGTAACTTTACATCAACAAGTACATCTTCTAACTGAGTTTTCATCAAGATAAGTTTTGTAACTGCTTGAGTGGAATAAACATACATAGATTCAATTGTACTATGAGTTACAAAATTTTATTTCATTCTATTACAACTAACACAACTATTCTCTATAAATAAAACTCTACCATATGTGAATCATATATCATCATTATTTCCTACCGAATCAGTATCTGAATACAAAAACAAGTTAATACTTTCGATGATATCATACATGATTCTGAAATTTGTTGTACCTTTGATATATCTGTGAATTATTTTTCTATAAATTAAATTTTATTCCTTATGAGCAATAGGAAATATTGCACATAAGTTAATAGCATAAAAAATGTCAAGTCATTACACAGTCAGATATAACAAACTTCCAATCAGCTTACGAAACTCTTTCTAATAATCTTCATTTCCTTATCTATCTTTATACAACATAGTTCCCACTAAATTTAGTATGCTATTTTGTTTCAAAGTTTCCATTCTAAACTTCTAAGTATGTTCCTTAGCTAAATTTTCTTCAAAAATAAAATTTTGATTCTTCTTTTGTAAAATTTTTTACCCAAAAAAGTATCTCATTTCTTCCCACATAGAAATCTTAAACAACTTCTACAACTATTCATAAAATCATTTATATGATCTTTAATCATTTCCAACAAGCATAATATCATCAATATAATCCATTACAATGAGAAAAATCACCTATATTTCTTCAATTTAAATATTTATATCAACTCTCCCTTTCTTGAAACTCATCTTCCAAGAGAATGTATCCAATTTGGAATTTCATGCTCTTAGATATGTTTTTAGAACATACAATTCTTTCTCCAGCTTACACAGTTAACATTCATTGTTTCCAACAAAAAATCCACATGTATTTTCGATGCAGGTTTCTTCATTAAGATTCCCATTAAAAATACAGACCTTACATCCTTTTAAAAAAATTTGTAACCTCATTGTGAAGCAATGGACATAAATATTATAATTATTTATAACCATTACACTAGAGAAAATGCCTCATCAAAATACAAACCTTTAATTTGTGAGTAACATTTTCACACTAATCTTGCATGGTTCCTTATAACATCTCCTTATTCATTCATCCTGTTCTGTAAAACCCATTTTGCACTAATATTATTTTTGTTATCCAGATTGGATATGAGTTCCCAGGTATCATTCTTTTATATTCGATCTAGCTATTCATTCATAGCCTAAACCCATTATAGATGCTCAAAATATTCTTTTATATCATTTAGATACACTTTTGAATACAGATACGTTTATGTAATTGCATTTATTTTTCTTCCGGTTAGAAACATCTGATGTTGATCACCAATAATTTTTTGATAATCCACTTTTTTTCTCATCCAATGATTAGATTTTAGAGTATAATTATCATTATTATAAATAGATGAGTCTAATTATTCTTCACCAGTCTGATAACCATTTTCAGAAGCATCATTAGAAATGTTAACAATAATTTCATTATCCTTCTCAACTTCCATATCAGTATAAGTCTTCTTTTCTTTCACAACATTTTCAAAAACTTTTTCATTAGTAGGATCAACAGTTTTTCCTATTTATTTTTTGAAAAATCTATATCCTCCTCCTTCTAGATAATATTCAAATTAAAATTCTATCTTCACCTCTTTTCTCAAACATTCCAAGGATTCCACCTTTCTTCTTAATGATGCATGGACTCCCAAAAAATCATAAGTGTGTCAAACATAGAGTTGTTTCATATAAAATTCACATGGAGTCATATCTGATCTTGGTGTATAGAAAAATTGTTTTTGAATATAAAAAGTAGTACTCATGGATTGCCTCTAAATGTAATGAGATAGACCATGCTCATGTTACATATTTCACCCCATTTCAACCATACTTTTACTATTTCTTTCAGAAACCCCATTTTGATTTGGTGCTTATGATGAACTAAGCTCAGTCCAAATTCCATGATTCTCAAGATAAATTTCAAATTCTTCATTCTTATATTCACCACCATTTTTAGTTAACAACTTATTTACAAAATACTCACATTCCCTCTCATCTTTTCTCCTGAAAAATTTAATCATTTTCAGACCATTTAACGTATGCCTCATGTAAATAACACATGTAATGAATGTAAAATCACCAGTGAAATTTATGAATTATTTATATCCATTTTACTATTTTTTACAAATTGGCCCATAGATATCATAATGAATATGTTCTAGGGGTCATTTTGAAAAAATGTCAACTTTCATATGCACAGAATTTGTAATCCATCTTTTTTGACAAATAGTGCAACACCAATCCCTTCTTCTTGGAATATCAGGAATATATCAGAAACTTTCTTGCTTTTATAACTTTATCAGGTTTCTCTAACACATTATTTTTATCCTTTTATGCTACAATTTATTTTATTCCATAATACATATGTAGCAAGAGATTTGTATTTCACCAACTTGGAATAAGTTTCCTTTTATACATTGACCTTGTGTAACTATATTTCCTTCTTCCTCACTTTTCACAATAAACACTTCTTATCCGAAGATTACTTTTTTACCCTCATCACAAAGTTTTGAAACACTAAGCTGGTTATTATTTATCCCGTCAACATATAATGTTTTCATGGATTTCATTTTTCCCCAATAATGGTTGATCTAACACCTTTGATTATTAGATATTCATCATATCCAAATGTCAACATTACATATTTAAATTAGTTCACATTATTCAAAAACATTAATTATCATATCATATGACAAGATCGCCCACTATCAAAATCACATGTTCAGAATCCTTTTATAGCCATCAAAAAAGTTTCAACAGCGAGATCTTTTTTTCTTCTTTTTTCTTTCTTAACCTATGAATTTTAAACATTACTAAGAATATTTTGATGGGTGGGTAAAAAAATAAGACATCACTTAGTAAGATATTTATGTTTTTCATATCTTTTACAAATAGTTTCCAGGGGTTGAAACCTCTTCTCGACCTTCACACCAATCATATGAAGTTACTTCTGAATTTTTTCATAGATTTATTCTTGTTAAAGGATTGAGTCCGCCTAAAACCCCAACTTCTATAAACTATGAAATAGTAGTAATTTTGTTAGTTGAACCACTACATATTTCCCATATGTCCAAATTCACCACAATACGAGTTTTATCTCTAGAAATAATGTTTTCCTTATAAATTTTATGGTTGATTGTCGTTGTAATTATTTTTCCCAGCAACCTTCTTAAGAGAACTTTGTCGAAAATAAACCTTCCTATTTTTGAACATAACATTCATCTTTTGTTAATATTACTTTGCATAATTTTCAAAAGTAGAAATAATATAAATTTTCCTAGACTCATGATTTTTAGAAACTTCTGATTTTTTATCTTATTTAACTTTGTCCACATACACTACATTCTCAGCCTTCTTATTCTTAGCGCAAACTCTATAATTCTTCTCAACTATTAAAGGTATCATTATTCAATACCTCATTGGTTTGTACATGATATAAAATTCACCAAAATATGAGATTTATTTTTCAAAACTTATATCCATTTATTTAGCTTTTTAAACTTCTTGTTGGAAAAGTTATAACTCCACTTCTTTTTCATTCATCTTAACTTTCACATGTTCATTAAGATTATTTTATTTCTCATGAGAATTATTCTAATCATCAATAAATTTTACTATCTTGAATTTTTCATCATGAAAATGGTATATATTATTTAACGAGGAATAATTATTTATCAACTTCCCATTTTCCTTTTAAATCATTCTAATATTTCTCATACATTCTTTCAACTCTTTTTTCCGATGATATTTAAGATGAGTTTCTTCTTCTTTAGAACTACTTCTCCTAAAATCATCATTATTCACTATTGTAATAATCTTATTCTCTCAATATTTCATGGAAATTGGATTTTGGGATTAATCATCACTATCTTCTCCATCATCATTTTTAGTAAAAAAAGATTTCTCTTTTTGATTCAAATAACTTTTTATCCTTCCCTATCGAAAGATATTTATCTTTATCGTCCTGCTTCTTCCATGACCTTCTTGGCCTTTATTCATTTTCATCACTATCTTTGTCTTTCTTTCTTTGTGGGAAATTACATCCAAAGATCCCAACAACTCCACATTCAAAATATTTCAATGGAAGTTTCCATTTGTATTTATATATACCTCTTTTCAAATATTTATAAAAAATTGATGAAATTTCTACAAGATTTTTACATACTTCATTTTTAGATTTAGATTCAGAAATATAATCTTCCTCAAGATATTTTTTATACTTTTCTTTCTTGGAGGCTTTGAAAGTAATTTATCTATAAAATTTTTTCCTCTTTATAATCTTGTCTCATCTCTTTTCATAAGTGATGAGATTGCTATGAAAATAATCCACATATAATTTTTTAGGGTCTATATCCCCCAATGAAGAATATTTTTCCTCAAACATGTTGGGATTAATACATAAGATATTTTCAAAAACTATTTAATCCTCTATCTTTTCAAAAAGAAATATGATAGTGCTGACAATATCATTTACCTTGGTAATGAAATCCCCAATAGATTCAAGATCTCCCATTTTCAAATATTCATACTTAAACCTCCAAATTTAAAGTTTTACCTTCTTCACTTTTGTATTTCTTTCACATATTATTTTCTGCTTATCCTAGATACCTTTACCTATAGCAACACCATTCTCTCACAAAAACTCACTCTCGAAAAGGGATGAGAGTAAATCATTTTTAGCACTTCCATCATTCTCAAGATTCTTCATATTGAAAGGTGTAAGAGGAACCTTGTCATAAATAGAAGAAAATCCCTTTGTTATAGCTTTAGGAACTTCATACCCAATAGAAATAAGAAAAAGCATCATTCTGTCTTTCTAGCTATGATAATTCTTCCCATTAAATATCAGATTCACATTACTATTCATGTAATTCATATTCTTCATCACAACTTCTCTTAAAAACTTTTTCACGTAGTAAATGAAGGGATCATATCCATTTGATACTAATTAATATTTCCCGATCATGATTAATTTATCACTAAGATTGGGAGGGGTGAATAATTGATATAATTTTCTTTTATTTTTCCTTTATTTTGAAATAATATGCACCTCCAATTAAATATTTCTGTTCTAATTGAATAGAATTCAAACAAACATCTGCATGAATAAAAAATTTACAAGGTTTAATACTCATCAAGAGTATTTATGCCCTTGATTTGGTTTATAAATAGTCCAATACCACACAATCCACTTGGAAATAATCCATTTGTGTGGAATATAATGAGTAGGATATTCAATTACACTCATGTAGAATATTAAAAACAATCCAATAGTTTGTGCACATATTGTACAAAAAATGATGAAAGAAATGTTTTTTTTGCTTCTTGATCATCTTTCAAAAAAATTATCTTTCAAAACATGTCATCAATTTCTAACTAGAAGCTGGTAAGAAAATCCTTGAGTCCTATGTGAACTATCCTACTTCCTCTGTGAACTTCTTGTAAACTTCATGAAGGGAATTGCATCGCATGGCGCAAGTGCTTCATGAACCACCTTCCTCTTTCACATACTTCCCCTAATTTTAGGGCATCATATTCTTCTATAGACAATATCTTCTTCACAGACGGTTAGTTCCTCTACGCACTACCTCTCCTACGTGGTCACCTTTTCTTTGTGGGTATAGTGCCCTGAAAACCTTTTTAATGTACTATCCCTAGGAACCATCTCAGTCATGGAAATGATCCCCAACAAACCACTTCTTCCTTCATGGATACTATTTGGTGTGAACTACATCCCTTCATGGAAACAATCCTTTGCGAACTACTTCCCTTCACGGAATTCTCCTTCATGAACTACTGTGAAGTTATCCAAATTTCTTCCCACAGGGATGATATCTTTTTATAAAATTAGTTATTAATTAATGAAGGTATTATGGTCCTTTATATAATAAAATAACTCCAAAAAAAATTCTAATCTGGTTTTCTCGAAGATTCGATGTGGTACATACTTCACCTCATACTACACTTCTCCTATAGGCCATTTTTTCCTTCATTGACCATGTATCGCCTTTATTCCTTCTTTGTGGCCGATTCCATCCATGAATGGGTCATTTTATATATTACACAAATGAAATCCTTCACCACAAACTTCAAAACTTTAGTGAACTATAGTCCCCTCAGGAACTGTTTCTCCTACGTGGTCTGTATAGAATGCTTTGTGGTCGGCAGAGTTATTCTATATAGAATCCTTACTTTTTTTGAATTCCCTTATCTACTCGGCTTGATTCCTATGTGGTCTCTGAACAATCCTTCACGATATGAAAAATGTGATTTGCAAACTCCATTTTTAAAACACCTTCCATTTACATAAAATAAATTCCAGATCTTGTGGCCCAAAAATTTGGAAAAAACTAGGAATTGGTGCCACCAAAAATATCTGCATTACTAAGGACAAACAAGATACTTCAATGTCATTGGGCTTATTCAATAATCAGCAACATTCATCAGGAAACTTATTATTTGTTATGTATAGTCTTTCATCAATCAACTTTAGCATCATTGTATTTTCAAAGGAAATTTTTGTGACTTTCCAATCTTCCAGCATCATATTTCTTTCCATTCAAACATGAATACGATTGGAAACATGTTTTCTCATATTTTCTTTCGTAATGATTTAATCACATGTTATCTAAAAAACATATTATATTTTTAAAATACAAATCTGAAAAGCATTATCATATTGTCCAAGAAATTTACAAATCAAATGTATTTATCCTTTCTGACAACAAGATACAAAACTAATGAAAAAAATATTTCTTACATCCAAAAGATTCTACATTCAACTTGTTCCCATCAAATTGTTCACTAAAGAGGAGTATTTAAGGGATTTATATAGGTGGTGTTACCCTAATTTCGTTATTATGAAATCTTTCCCAAGATATTAGTGAAACTATCCTTTCGATATCCCTCTCATCCAACCTTTTATACCCCACAAGGCACAAGAATTACCTAAAGGACAAAATAATATCACTTCTATGACATGTGATTCATCAAAACCCCCAAATTCATCATAGAGATGGGAATATAATGGATTCAGTTTAGTGATCTTCATCAGTAGAATTATGTCAAATATTATTGTATTAGGTATATGGTGTAAGGTATAAATTCCAAGGTGTCTTTATTTACATTGCACCTAATTTCAATTTCATGAATGGTTGATCCTGGATTTGGGTTTTTTTCTATCCACTACAATTAATGAGTGTAGTTAAATGATTTTAAATTCATCACCTATCTACTTAAAACTATGTGTATAGGGATCTGATCAGAATTAAATATCCCTCCCATTAACATCAATGTATAAAACATTTTCATTAACCTATATAGAGTGGACTACCTCATGTGTTGTCTTTTAAAAATACCTTCCCACACTATATTAATTATTTTTAGTTTACTCCTCAACCTCATCATTATAATCTCTTTTTTAATGAATCTCATTTCTCTAGTTCAACCTACTAACTTTATTTTTTTACTTCCATGTGGAACATACATTACTATATCCCCATCATATTGATCATTTATCTAAAAAACAATAGAATAACCCTAAATATGTTCAGGTCTTGAGGGAACTATTACATTTCCCCGAATGTATACATCTAATATAGAATACCTTAGAATATTGATTTTATTACTACCCCCCCCCCCCCCATTAACTTGATCAAATTATGAATAATCTAAAACCACTAACTCGACCACCATGTCATCCAGACCATCCTCCTTCTTATGCATATTAACCATTCTAAACCTAGTAAATATTCTTATACCATGGTCAAAAAAACTTCTCAAATCATAAATGACAACCCTACTCTATTATAATATCAATGGAAAATATCATGCCCCCTCAATGGATCAAAATTCCCTAAAACATCAAAAATTATAAGATTCCTTTCAATTTCATATTTATCCTCTTGTACATGTCATACCTACCTCCCCAGAAAAATAGTTCTCCCCTCATTGAAAGATTTTTTATGGAGATTTTATCATTTCCAAGAACATGTTTGATTTCTATAGTCCTAATTTCATTGTAATATCTTCACATATTAGAGTCACAAATGAGTCAATAAATAGTTATTTTCCTTTCTTAGTTATGAGGATGACAGTTTTGGGATTTAATATAAAATAATTAGTGTTAGAATGAGGTGGGAATGTCTCTAATGTGATGTAAATTCTTAAAAATTGTTTTCCACAATAATGGTGTGCTCTTAAATCATATAAAAAATCAAATCCAAACACCTCTTTCTTTACCTGGGAAGTTACCACATGGAATTTCAAAATAAATGATTTATTTATTCCCTCTTTTTCCATTTTTAGATTTGTTTTATCTTGAATTAGGATCTAGATTTTTGTTCGGAAATCAATGTTTTTTGGGAAAATAGAGGTATCCTTTGAACTAAAAAAATTGGTGAACTACCCAGCCAATATTGTAATGATATTTGGGATACCCATTCATCATTCTTCCTCAAATTTCATCCACCTGAGTAGTAATAAATATAGAGACACCTTTTTAATATCAACTCAATAGATTATTGAGGAAAGAGAAATGCATCTCATTTTCTCCCCTCCCCACACTTGAGTTCAATTATAATCATAAATTGTACTTCTAGAGCAGGTAGGAAAGGGATAAATGGCATGTAATGTGGATTCCTAATAGGGTATTTCATGGCTTTTAGAAATTAATAAAGGTCATATGTAAAGGTAATCCAAAATTAGATTTAAATGAAAAATGGGATTTCAAATTGGGTCCTCAGTTATACTCACCAAATTCTTTGAAATATAAGATCTTTAAAAAAGAGTAAAACATAATGTTTAGGTTCATAGAACATGTCTCAAGAATATCAAGAGAGATATAAATAGTGGAATATGTAAAAAAGGATTAAAACCCTCTCAGGATGGGAACAATTATCAACTTATATAGTTCTAGTGCCCATAAGTTTCTAAACCAATAAAAATTCAACAAATGAAAACATATTAAATCAAGAAAAAAATTCCATTAGACAATAATTTAAATCCTAATACATCCAAATAAAGCTCTAATTAAAAGATATAAATATGGTTTTAATTTTTTCATGTATTCCAATCTACTAAAGAATTCTAGAAACATACCAAAAATAAAAAAATTGTAAAAAATTCAAAAACATGAAATGTTGAAAAATGAAATGGAAAAATACAAAATATTCCTAAAAAAGATTGACATCCACACACATTTATTCCATTTATTTCCTTCTTTTTATTTTAATTTAGATAAATATTTTCATGGAAAATTATAATGGGGTTGAAAATAAAATAAAAAAAAGGAATGACACAAATTGATTTATTTTTGATATAGAAACATTAAGTTGACCACCATGATATTACAAAATTAAAAATATAATAAATAAATGACAAAAAATTATAAAAATAAATAAAATCAAAAATAATGATGAAATAAAATGTAAAATTCTTGGTTTGTCCCCCATATGGGTGCTAGGTTTCTACTGCCACTAGTCTGGCAGTTGTAGTAGTTCAACCCCAAATCGAGGGTGGATGGGGCCTATTTCTTAGAAACTGCCCTAACTTCTTTATTCCATTATTATTTAACTTGTTAAGGTATTGGAGGAACCCATGTATAGAGTAAGTAAAATCTTCCCCCTTTTCTATGTGGTATATCTTAGAATATGGGGGAAGGAGAAAGAATGAGTCCTAATCTTCTTTAGATACAACATTGATGACTTCATCCAGGGTCTGTGTGGGTGAATCTTTTGCATACATAATTTTAGGAAAGGGAATGTAATTAATAGTTTCATTTTTAAGATAATTAATACAATTAGAATTAAGAAAGGAATATTCTCATTTATTTAAATCATATTGAATGTCAATTTCGTGATGAAAGACAGTTGGGGACTTGGTATCTATAGGGGAATCATTTTTATTTTCTTCCAAAGTTAGAGAGAGTAAGAGAGGAGCTAATGCTTCTTCATAAAATTTTGGAGTGTCATGTACCTTAAGTTAATCAAAAAAATATAACAAATTTTCATCAAAATCATGTTGTTCTCCCATAGTTATATTAGTTGGTAAGGCATATTAAGGAATCTATCCAAGCAATAGACAAGGATAAAATATTGGATCATCAAGTTTAAATTTCAAGTATTCCTTGGTTTCTTCTAAATAAAATATATATGGGAAAACATTAAACTCTTCTTACCCATCTTGGTTCTGATTTTTTTGTTGGTATAACCATATAACATTAACATCTTCAACTTGGTCCACCATTGATGCTATTGTATTACTTTCTTTTTCAATGATTTTAAAATTATTTAGAATTATCGTAGCATCATGTTCCATCTGACACATGAAGCAATCTTCCCTACTATAAAATTCATTACTAAGACATAAATATGAAAAATAAACAAAATAATACAAGACCTAAACAAAAATATTATTGTCAATGAGTCTCTTTTCTTAATGTTTTTAAAATATTTATTGTTATTGACTTTTTTTTATGAAAAAATGTTTCCATAAGTGGTTGGACTCCCTAAAAACAGCACCAATTGATGATAGGATATTAATTTATTTTACACTATTCAATATTTTATTTACCTATGTATGAAATATAATGGGCACGCCTAGGATCGATCTCTTGAAGAGGCCATTTTCACAAACATGTTTTCCTATTGTGACTATTATTTTATAAATAATATAATACTATTAAACTAATATTAATTGAGAGGATCTGAAATTCAAGAAATATAAATATAATGTAAATATATTAATATATGAAAATAAAAAACACCAAGAAAATGGGTAAAATACACAAATAAGTTAGGGAATGAAAATTGTTGTTCTTAGGGTTTTATTGTGGTGTTATCATTGTTATTCAAAGCATTTCCTCATTATTTTATTCAATGTAGAGATCCATACCATTCACTCTACACCATCCCATTTTTGTGGTATTACCCTACACCTAGACATATTCATGTTGGATTAATCTATTCCGGATAATCAATTAAAAAATACACCATTATAATGACTTAAATATAAATAATAATGAAAATGATTATGTGAGGAGGAAGAAAAAAATAGTTGATAAAGTGGGGAGACCGCTCACCATAATAAATTTTACCATTACTAAAATATTATAATAAAACATTTAAAAGAATTAAATCACAATAAACTGAAATACCAAATCTTCTCCCCTCAAACAACATTGAGGGTTAGATCTCCACAAACATGTAGTTAAAAAGAACCATGGTAGGAGAAACACATAAAATTTATTAAATATGAGAAAAAGATAAATCCACAAAATAAGAATAAAATCTACACTAATATATATTTAAAATTTTACAAAAATTTATACAAATTAAACCCCACCCAATCCACTTAAAATTTCTACATTTTAAAATGGGATAATATATAAATATTTATAAGGAGAATGGGTGATGAATTATCGCTCAAAATATTTTCTATGAATGTTTACACTTTTATGACCCATTAAATGGACGAATTTGAAACAACGTTCTTCCTTAATGGTATTAAATAATGTATATTTAATTCACCCTAAAACATTCATTATCATTGGACATCGTAATAAGGTTTTATGACTTTTTTAATCCAAGATATTTAATCTATATTGGTGACCCTTTGTATTCCCCACCTTCAACATTGAATACCAAAATGACCATTCAAATGGATGCATCAATCCATGAATCCTTATATAGAGTTGTTAGAAAATATATTTTCAGTCTACCCTCATAATTTCAGATGTTTCAGTCATATTTTCCAAACATTATTAATTAATTAATGAATGTAACTATTTCATACCAACTAGACCTTTCATATTTTACATGTTGGAACCATTTATAGAATGTATTATTGAGTGAATTTTTCATTTAAACTCCCCCAATTTACATGAGTCCTAGAATCCACATTCATTTATAGTTCAATTGAATTCATTTTGATATAATTAGCCATAGTTATGCCTCCATTACTGAGGTGGGGTCCACTCATTCGTCCAATACAACTTTCCACAAAGACTGATTTATTTGGGCCTAGATATGTATAAATCCCGACTTGGTATAATAAAAAATTATGTATCCCAAGAACTTATAAATACTAAAAAATAATCACATGATTTTGATAAATATTGAAAAATATTTACCCAAAATAAATATTTAAATAAAAATAGATACAATTCTAGAATTGACCATTTTTTGTATTTAAGCTCAAAATACCTCAAAACCCTAAAAATGTGACAATCTCCCATCACATAACACTATAGTGGGATTTATAGAATTTAATTATGGTTTAAAATTTATGAAAATATTATCTTCATCACATATTAAAAAACACTATTAATTCATGTGATTTTAACCTTGAGAAAAAATAAAATTATTCATTTAACTTGTTGATACATGTTCAATTATAGTGTAAATTTAGTAAAAAACACGTAATTTTTCATTATAAATTAACAATTAAATCAAATAATTATTAATATAAATTGAAAATATTTCAATTAATATATTAGTAAGATAAATATCTACTATTACAATAACAATGTGATTGAACTAAACTTTTCCAATCTCCATATCCATCCTAACCGAGACCTCAATTGACCTAGAGATGTCATGAATGATGCAAGTATTCCACATGACCCAATTGAGTATTTTAATTCTAACACATGACTAAGAAAATTTATGTTTAACATAAATGGAATTAATATTAATAACCTTTTATTATATTCAAATTGTATTGGGATAGAGGAACCCTAAACTAAACCTCTATGATTTTCCATTCAAAATGCCCAATGGGAAAATTATTTGGAAAAAAACCCCTTATAATTAAAACACAACTCCACTTAAAATATCCAAAGATAAATATATTTCTACTTGAAATATCATAAATCCTCCAATAAATTTACCCTTTCGAAAGTGAAATTAGATAAATGAGCAAATTATTATAAATCAAAAAACATTCCACTAAGGCCTCCTGATTTTCCCTAACATGGGCAATGGACCATTTTTAAGAAACCCTATAATCATATTAATATAAAGAAGAGAAAACTCAATCTACCACTGCTGTAGAAATAGGTTTCAATTTATGTTTGTCATTTCCCCATTCCAATGAATCATCTCCCTTTAAATAAGAATAATTCAAATAGAGAAATTGAGTGAGTAAATTAATGACCCTTAAGGCTAGATCCTGAGGAAGATCAATATCAAGATTGAAACCATAACGTATTGATTCTCCATTTCAATAGATATCACCAAGAACTCCCTTTATTCCCCAATTTTTCCATAATAATAGTATTAATAATAATATTATTATTATTATTATTATTATTATTATTATTATTATTATTATTATTATTATTATTCTTATTCTTATTCTATACTAGGTTAGTATATTATAATACAAAAAAACCCATACACACAAACACAATAGTGGGTAAAACCTCATCCCATCCCATAATAAATGAAAAAAATCCACATGACCAATTTCATTTCAAAATTATATCTGAATGTCCTGGATGAATGTGGCCTAAAGGCACATGAAGGTGAAGACCCGAAAGCATGAGTGATCAGTATATGTCATGTTGTGCTGTCAGTCTTACAGTCACTTGTTAGTATTTAACACACTATATTTCTAGTTTGAATACTTCATCCACAACCCCCCCCCCCCCACATACATACACCATGAATCATTACATCATGCTTCACTCCAATGCATTGTGGTAGATAACCCATTCACCCCACATTGGAAATCCATGTGGGAAGAGTGATGGATGTTGAGTGTCAACACACCAATCTCTCTTTTGAGACTACCACCTAGAGATTCATGTGTTTTACACATCGTATCACTTTGATGTCATGTCACAGCATCATATTAATCCCACAATGATGTTATTAACATGGAATTTCACCATTCCATTCCACATCATAAATCAATTAGTGCTAAAGATCGGCTGATGGGAACAAGTGTTTCTTATACCTCTTTTTAGGCCACCCATCCAGCAGTTCCTATTTGTTTCTATACAACACCACCAACATATTACACCAATTTATAATCATGGTCCCACTGCACAATCATTTTAGATATAACTAAAGATCTTTATTAACCACTATAAAAGGCATAACAATGAGGATAAACAGCGTATGGTATATAATATTAGAAGTATTAGTTTTAGTAATTTTAATAATATTAATAATTAAAAAAGAATGTTAATTATTTTATATTTTAAATAAATCAAAAATAATAAATTTAATTGTGTTTATAAAAATAATAATTCTGCTTAATGAAAAAAACAATAATTAATTTTAATATAATATTAACTATGAATTATAAAAATACTTAAAATTATATAATATATTTTTTAAAAAAAATTAAACTAGGAGTGGTTAAACTAAAAAAATTAAAAAATTTATATATATATATATATATCTATATATAAAGATAATCCAGGTTCATTGGTGATCCATCATATCCAGACAGAGAACATGACTATTAATCACAAATGAGGAGAAACATGTAAAGATAAAAAATAAAAGGGATGAAAAGGGTGTTATGGTATATATAGACGCAAAATAAATAGATTAAGGTGGAATATTGATTCATAATATTGGATGTACATCCTTATAAAATGAAACAAGAATCTTGTGATGAATATTAACTATTACATGGATGGTTTTATAAAGTTTAGTAATGATAACTATTTGAACATTATTTTCTCCGTGAAAACCAAAATTAATATAAAAATCATAGGAAAAAACATATTTAATGGTTATTTAATATCATAATAGTTTTATTATAAGTGTAAGTAAATTGTTTTACCCTTGTAAAGATATGAAAATTAAATAAAACACGTGAATTTTTAATGGAAAATGTGGTACAATTTGGAGGTATTTGAAAAGAATAAAGGGGAATATATAATTTTTTATTAAATAAGAATGAATGTTATTTCTCGTTGAGGATAAAAATAACTTCTATCATAATTGGTTCAGTAATATAAACCAAAAAAATCAAATATTTGGATAAATATAATGTTTTGTGTGGTCTATCTAGAATTACTTATGAACACAGTGGTGGAAAAAAGTACAAACATATTCCATATTTCTTTTCCATGAAATAAGGCCACTATAAGAAACAAAAATATTTTTAGTAATCAATTTATTGGTGTCTATATTGGCATCATAATTAGAATTTATAAATCTAATCATCAAAAGAGATGAATTCAAAAACTTTTTATGAAATAAAAATTTATCGTAGGATATAAAAATACATATGATTAACCATTTTAAATCATATTACTAAGGTTATATGAGATTATTCATGACCATTCTTATAATATAAACAACATATTCATTATCAAACCTTGATAAAATTGTTTCATACAATACAAAACTAGAGACATTACCATATGGTATTATTCTCATATATGAAATTTTGATTATTTAATTGGTGAATGTGTGATAATTTATTTGAAATTTCATTCCAAAGAAACACCAATAGGTTTAAAGATATCAAAAAAATTGGTCCTATATATTTTTCACATAATGACATGGACACATATATAATAGCCCATTATTTATTTGTCTACTTATTTCCATGTCTAGAACATTATTTATATTACTAAAAAAATATTCCAATATTCATTTGAGTTGGAGTAAGATATGATTTATCAATCATATATTTTTTTCAATTTTTTAGAATTTCATCAACATACAATATATGATAATTCATTTCTTGACTGAATGTTTTAAAACAAATAGAAGTATTGAATTTACTATAGGTAAAACCATTTTTTATCATAATTGAATCAAATTGTTTTATTGAATTTCTAGGAAGATTATTTTAAATCATATAGTTATTCATTGAAAAGATAAAGATGACTCAATTTAAATAAATTTCAATAAACAATTCATATAAATTTTATCTTCAAATTCATCAAGCTAGAATGTAGTCTTTACATATAATTTCTCTAAATAAATATCATAATATATAGAGAATGAAAAAAGTAAATGAATAGAATAATTATTTAAAATAGAAGAACATATATAAATATAGGTATCCCCTTCTACCTATGAGATACCCTTGGAAATTAGATTAAATAATAATATAGAAAACATTTATATATTTCATATTTTAATTTCATTTATTCAATTATTATGGCCCCATTTTAATATTTATACAATGTAATATATTTCATTTTTGTATACAATGTTAAAATATGTATCATAAATTAAAATATTCTAGTAATAATAATTTTATTTTGTTTTTTATTATTTGTTTTTTATTTATTGAAACAGATTGAACATCGATTGAAATTGTGAAGAATTTCTAAATTTGAAGTATTTGATCAATCAACGGAGAATCAAATAATTAATAAATATTTTGTACAATAATTTAGATGGAAATAGAGAACAAAAACCAAAAATATAATAGTGGTAGATAAGAAATAGAGACAAAGTATTCAGGGATAATTCTCTTATTCAATTAATAATGTTTGATATATATATATATATATATCATCAAATAATAATCAATGAATGAGATCAATCACAATATTTTATGTAAAATCCAATGGTTTGATTCCATGAGTATGAATGTGATGGGTTGGGAGTATGAATGGCTATATTGTGAATGGGGAGTTACTATAATAAATAAATTCCTATTTAATATTCCCTAATACTCCTTCTTGGATATCATAATTACATGGAATCTCATATAATATTCACTTTTAAAAACAACTTAAGGAAAAAATAAGGCCCATGTAATTGAATTCCATTCCATGTTTCCTCCTAAAAATTATAAATATTATCATTATATTTATAATTAGCTATCCATAACATTAAATCAGATATTTTGGGAAAGATTTACATGTTCATGAATATACCCTCAATAAAAAAGTTTATATATGTTATAGGAATTTGGAACCCATTAGGAATTCATTTATAGAAGTTGTAATAATTGTTACAAAATACATTTAAATGAAAATAAAAAATTTTCGAAATATAAATATATAAATATTCAAATTTATAAAGAAGAATATATTTATAATATTATTTTATATAATGAATAGTTTAAAAAATTTAGAAAAATAATCAAAAGCTGCATAAGTTGATCGTAGAATATATTTCTTGAATAATTACATTGTAAAATTTATTGGAAGTTGTAATCCCTTAAAATATATTCTCCTTGATGAGTTTTTAATGCATTTTAAAATTCAAATATATCACTAACATAATTTTATGTGATCTCATGAATTATCTTTTACTAGTTTCACTTTATGGACACTATCTAGAAATTCGTATTTTTTGACATATTTATTTTCATCTTCATGATAAAATGTATTTATTTTTTCCACTCAAGATGGAAAAGGATTCAATGAAATAAGTTAAACCAAAGTTTTGTTCTGTATAATCATACTATAGATTAACAACACTTTATTACTGAATTGTTCCCATATGTGTTCTGAACATATTATCAATGGTTATGAGGGACTATTTTGTAAATTTTATGGGATTCACAATAATAATATTATTCAACATGTATAATATTACATGTATATGCATCAGAAAATAGTAATACATGTGACTATTTAGTATATAAACCTTTCATATAATATTTAAATGATTTCACAAGGTAGGTTGGTTCACCCATAAATGTTCTATAGTTAATACTTCATATAAATATTTTAAATTTACATCTATTATTATTCTTGGTGATATAAATGATTTAACATAATGAAATATAACACATTAGATTTCCTAATAGTGGAGAAATTTATTATTAAATTATGATAATGAATAATTCTAATATAAGTGATAATTTAGTTGACAAACATCCATTAAGTAAATTAATTATTCTCCCCTGATCAATGTCTACTGTTTTATCAATAAATTAATGATCATGTCTAAGTATATAAATATGTATCATTAAAATTGACCCCACGTATCCTAAATAACAATGATTGCATTCAATGTGTTAGGATCAAAACACTTCTGTGTAACCATAATTGATTCCATTTTATGTAAAAAAATTAGAAGCAGTTTTTGAATACAATGGATGCTTGTTATATATAAAGTTATTTAACACCTCCTTAACCCAATTTCTAAATATGATATTTGGTTTCATGAATATCATTAATGAAAAATATATTTCATCAAGACTCAAATATAAAAAATCATTATTGATTAAAATTTTGTACCGTAGGATTTCAATATATTTTTTCTTTTGCATTATTTTGTTATTTTTCACTACTAATTAATGTTAATAAATGAGAATATTCTATATTTTAAATATTTTTGAATAAAAATATTTATATATGATTTATTTTGAGGCATATTATAAAAATAATAAGTGGAGAAAAATTATTTATGATTAATATATATATATACATATAAACTTGTTGATCTTCCATTTTCCATATTTAACATCATCATCATATGTGATGAAAATTTGATGTATTTATACTTATCAATTTAACTTCCACATTTGGTGGTAGATAATTAATTAATTAATTCATAATATAATCGTTACATTTTAGGCTCATCACATTGTTCATTATTGTATATTCTTGAACATTTGTCTTTAAATTTTTTGAAAAATTTCTTTTGAAGAGAGGAGAAACCATATAGTTATGGTAGATTCTATATAGAATAAAAATAAATGTTGCAGAGTAATATGTATTAACTACACACACATCATTGTAACTATAACTATAATTCAAAATAATAATTTATAAAACAAAATCCACTATAAAAAATGAATAACAAATCACCGGATCTAATTTTATCAACTCTAAAATATTCATGATTAAAATTCATTTGAAATTAGCACAAATCATATTAAATTTTTTATGATTTTGAAAATTACTTGTATTTAATGATATAAAAGAAAATAGGGTTTCATTCATAATGGGTAATGAATTCATTTCCTAGATATCATGATTCAATAATGGAAATTCATTTTTTACCAATAATGATCAAGTTGTATGAAAAAATAATTTTATTTGTCACATTGACAATTGTTTAACAACATTAAGAGGTAAAATGATTTTTATAAAATATATTGGATTTTAAATGTTATGTAACTCTATCATATCATAAATGAACAATAATAAGTATAATATCTACTTCAGGGGATAAAATCGGATTAATTACACGAGTGTATGTTATTAATCCCTAAACACATCAAAAATAATAATCCTTTCCCTCAATATTTTTTCTATAGGATAAATTATTTATGAATTAAAATATTCCTCATCATAATTTCAAATGAAACTATTCTCTTATCATCCTTTGTTTATTACCTATTTTATAAATATTAATTAAATTCATCGGGTACATTACATATTTTTTTCTATTAAAAAATTAAATTGTTTATAATAAATTAATTATTTCCTATCATAAACAAATGAGTTGCAATTATAATAAAAAAATCATATTTATTTGAACATGATTTAAAACACAATCATATATCATATCACACACTTCATGGAATAAAATATAATGGCTTCAATAGAAAAATTTATTCACATCATGGGACATAATAAAATTATTTAATCATGATTTATAGTTCCTTAAACCTGATAGTATGAATATTTAATTAGGTATTTTAATCCACTTTGGGAGAGGAATATCCTTTAAATATATATTTTTTTCATGAACACTTATTTTTTGTGATATTTTTTTATTGAATAAAATGTAACAGAAAAAAATAAAACAATAATATATTTTCTAAAAATATATATATATGTATAATCTATATCACGAACAATTATAAATTCTAATAAATCTCAACACCTTTATGGTGTATATAGAAGTAGTATATGTCAATTTTCCTTATTCATTTCATATTTTCTAAAGTTCACTTCGTCACATTATCATTCAATATGTACATGATGTTCATCTTCTGACCTCTTATGGTTGTGTCATTTCATTTTTAATTTAATCAATAATGTTATCATTGAAATAAAAAATCCCAATTATAAGAAATATTTCAAAAATAATCATTCAAATTCACATCCTATAATGCAGTGGAATTTGAAAATCATGTACCATTACTAATCTTTAGGATATCAATAGATTTCCAAAAAACAAAATATTAATAAAATAAATCATATTTAGTTTTCATTTTATTAAGAGACTGAAAATAAATAAAACAATATATGACCTAGAAAATATGACTCATAATTGTTTGGTAAAAATTATATTATTCCATTGAAAGTGATGTAGGAAGCATCTTTATAATGTGTAATGTGTAGAATGCGATCATGATGATAATGTGTTATGAATCATTTCAGTCATAAATTGAGACCACGATGAATTTTGGAACTACAAATGTATTATTTATAATGGATGAGGAGAATCATTGAAAAACATGCATCATATAATTTGGATGGTGATATAAAACAAAATGCATTAATGAAAAATAAGTAGAGTAAAATCATTTAAGGCCAAAGTTCTTATTTCATTGACATATTGACATAGACACACAAATATAAATAAGATATGTAATATTATAAATATTATTCTAACATGTTTTACAATATTAGATATGGGATGACTCATATTTTCAAGGATATAACAAGAGAAGGCAGTTCTTGAAGGCAGTGCCTAGGAAATACAATGCTCCAACACTCAATCAAAGGAACCACTTGCTCAAGATTATAATTCATGGCCCATGCTAAAGTAAATTATGATGTGGGAAATGGAAAAATATTCATAGCATTCAAAAATAAATTGGTCATCATCATCTCTACCTTTAGGGCCGAGTTTACCACCAACTCTACTCCTTATATACAAATTCACCCATAATCAACCAGTGAACTTCTAAATGGTAACGACTATAATAACCTAAGGTTATTTCTGAATTAAATCAATGTTAATCATAGTCTACAAGACCAAATCACATCATATACCAATTTTTAATGTGCTCACATGTCAAGGATGCCTATATTGGGTTTTGATTCATCATGAAAGTGATTTGACAATGACAATAAAAAGGTTCCATGTGATGAAAGTTTGTTCTATAATCAAATACCTTAATTATTCCATAAAAAATCAAATTATGAGGTATATTTATGTAGTGGTTTCTAATTCACTATATTTTTTTTTATTTTAGGACAAATCATGAATTCATTATTGATTATAGAAGAGAACCTTTTTTCTATCCAACAAACATCCATACATCCTCAACCCATCAATGAAAAAGATAATGAAAATGGGGATCAAGAATAAAAGATTATTGATATAGTCAATATATATAATCTTACTCATAAACAACCACCGTTCACAAAAAAAATTATATTCAGTAAAAACGGAATCATAGATATCTCAAATCCACCAATGTTTTAGCAAGGATACAATAATTTTCCATTATTTGATACTATAATCCATATATTGGTAAATGATATATTTTATATATGGATCATATTAAGAGAAAATATGTGGACCAAAATATAAAACTAAATAATAGGGGGTTTTGTATCACATACCTCAATTCAGACCATTAACTCACTTGGATTCTCCAAAATCTAGCATTTCAGGAGAGTAATTGTTTTGGAAAAGAAAGAGGATTCTCAAAAAATGGTAGATACTCATATAAAAAGAAGAATATGTAAAATTAGATTATAAATTTTTGTTAAAGGAGAATTCGGTTCATTAATTAAACTTATAAATGGTTTGGTCGAACGATTTGACAAATTGAGTGCCAACTATATACCCTTTTAGGATTCTAGGTAGGCTGTGTGGCTTCTCTATATGGTTGGTAAAACGATAGTCCAACCATTTTATATGACATTAGATTATAACACATGGTTTTCTAGGAAAGTCTCTATAGTATTCCATAATATGTGCCTTAACTGTGTGATATCCCTTGAGAAAATACCTCTAGTTTCAATGTTTATTGGAGAATTAGCACAGTTTATAAAAAATGTTCTCAAACCAATAACCCTTAAAATGACATAAATACTCTCTTAAGGAATTTTAAAACCATAATAAATGAGTCTAAATAATTTATCAGTAAAAAAAATATTGTTAATATAGTAAATTTAAAAAAAAATCACCTAAATAATATGAGGTCGCTACATTATCACCCTCTAAAAACTTACAATCCTCAAGAAGTGCCTCTAGGAATCCTGCTCAAACAACATAGTCCACTGTGACCAAACAACTACCTGTCAATCCCACATTTCCTTATGGATATATCTTTGGCAACATAGAAATTAATAAGGTTTTATGATACTTATGTTTATGATTTTCATGCTATGGTCTACAATACTCTTCAAGTATTCCACATACCATGCATCAGGATCCATATAAACATCCTCACAATCGATGATAAGAGTTTGATTGAGCTTGTACCACAGAAGCTAAGAAACGTGAAACACATCGTGTATATCTCTATAACATAAATGGTGATCTAGAAAATACACCACAATCTCAAAATGATCACTCATATCAAAGATTCCAACATAACATGAAGATTTCCTCCAATTCATCCTCAATCATCAGTTCCATAATTGAGGATTTATTCATTATAAAAATATAACACCTATATAGAAAATACAATGGTATCCTACTATGGTTGGTATGATCTCTTTGTATTCTTTTTGTTATTATCAACCACATGTAAATTAGCTACGCTCTCTTAGAGGTCTCCTATACCATAGTGGGCCCCGAAATTCTTTCCTCACCACCCTCATGCTAATAAAGTTGTAAAATAAATGACCTACCCTATGGATCCTTATATGGGGACATCTAAATCATATCTTGGTAAAAATTATTATATGTGAACTGGAAACAATGATAGGTGATGATTCCTCACTTTAACAAATTCTAGAACTGAATCCCAAAGTACTTCCTCTAATATTTAAATTTTATTCTTTTCTTATCCATCTATCTGGTGATGATATGTTAAGATCTGTATCAGTTGAGTAACATTCCTTAGCCTATTTATAATCACATGAACAGAATCATGTAAACATATGGTCCTATATAATCCTATAAAAAATTATATCTTGATGTCCTAACACTTCTACATGTTCCTAAAATGTGTCTAGAGGAAACCCCAAGGGTGTTGAAGATCTGACTTTATCCTTTTGTAGGTAAGGAATTATGAAATGAATCCAAAAAATTCTATCTTCATCCCTAGACACTAGAACTACCACCCTAATTCATGGTACACCATTATCTTTCTAGTATGTACCTCCCATGTAGAGGTATGGAAGACTCTCATATTTTCAACATTGATGGAAGAAAGGACCAAAAATATCCTAGGTATGAGAATCACATCATCTCCCTTTAACAACCACCTGGTTATTGGGTAACCACATGTTATTTGTTCTCTCATCATAGCACACTCAGGGTAAAATTCACAACCTACATTCACCATGTAAACTATAGAATATGTGATCACTAATAGGGATCATTCGTTGATCCTTTTTCCTATAAATAATACATCCTCCAATAATAAAACAAACTCATCATGTGTTACTCATCCTCCAATGGTCATTTTCAATGCTCCAAAAAACATTTGTATTATTTTAAAGTGAATCGAAAATGATGTTTCCTTTACCTACTCCATAAGGTATCTAAAATTTGAATGTTTATTGGTAATATACTCAGTGTATGTGCCTAATATTGATGTAATATATTACGAATATATAGTGGAGTCTTTATTCCCATTGTAGACAAGAAACCAATAACCAAAGAGGTGGTTTATCCTACACATAAAAGTATACACCATGGCTATCATCTCTACATCAAGGGTAAGATTGTTCCACTCAAGGGGTTGTAGATGACATGAACTATTAGATAATGCCTAATACCTCTTCATCAACACTTCACCTTTAAAAAATCCTCATGAATCATATTATATCTCATATCCAACCCCTAGATCACAATTAATCAACATTGGAGCTATATTCAACCTCCACTTCAGCTTATAAAATGACTCTTTACACCAATTCAACCACTTTAACTTCCCTTACATCTTCATCAGTGTGTTCATGGGTGGCGATAAATAGGAATAGTCTTAGATAAAGAATCATTATTATCCCTTTAAACTGAGAAAGATCCTAATGACAATCTTGGTTCCTAGAAATACAAATATTAGACACCACATTCCCTAATAGTTTGACCTCTTAAATATAAAAATTAAACATCAAAAACATTGTATAAATCTAATGTGCATTAAGTGTACTCCAAACTATATCAAGGTGTCTGAAATAATGCTCTAGTGTTGGAGAGAACATGAGTATTTGATCAATGAAACCCTTAAAATAGGATTAGATATGGGTGTGGGATCCTATTCATGAGAAAAATGAACATTGCCAAAGAATTCTTCAATACAAATGAAATCACCATGTACTTGTATAGATTATACTTACTGTGAAAAGTAGTATTTATAATGGAATTCTCTCTAACCTGTAACTTTTAAAAGCCTTATAGAAGTTGTAATCATTTTTAAAATATAAATTTCAATGAAAATATAAATTGGACACAGTATAAATATATAAATATCCAAATTTAAATGGAATAATATTTTTTAAAATAATTTTATATATATTGAATAGTCCAAATAATTGAGAAAACTAATCAAAAATCTTCATAAGTTAAATATAGAATAATTTCTTCAATAGTTCAATTGGAAAATTAATTTGAAGTTAGAATCCCTTAAAATATATTCTTCTTGATGAGTTTTTGATGCATTGAAAAATTCATATATATCAAAAACATAATTTAATGTGATCTCATGAATTATCTTTTATTAGTTTCACTTTAAGGACACTATCTCGAAAGTTGTATTTTTTGATAGTTTCATTTTCATATTCAAGAGAAAATATATTTATTTTTTCCACTCTAGATGAAGAAGGATTCTATGAAATAAGTTCAACCAATATTTTGTTCTGTATAATCAGTCTATAGTTTAACAACACTTTATAACTGAATTATTCCGATATGTGTTGTTAACATTTTATCAATGGTTCTGATGGACTATTTTAAAAAAAAAGTAGGATTCACAAAAATATTATTATTCAACATATATAATATTATATGTGTATGCATGATAATATAATAATACTTGTGACTATTTAGTATATAAAATTTTCATATAATACTTAAATGATTTCACAAGGTAGGTTGGTTCACCCATACATTTTCTATAGTTAATACTTCATATAAATATTGTATTTTTTCTTCAATTATTATTTTTGGTGATATAAATGATTTATCATTTTAAAATATAATATATGATATTTCATAATATCGAAGAAATTTATAATTAAATTATGAGAATGAATAATTATTATATAAGTGATAATTTAGGTAACATACTTCCACTAAGTAAATTCAGTATTCTCCCATGATGGATGTCTACTATTTTATTAATAAATCGATGTTCATGTCTGCATATATCAAAATATTTCATTAAAATTGACCCCATGAGACCTAAATAACCATGAATGTATTCGATGTGTTAGGATCAGTAAACTTCGGTGTAACCATAATTGATTCTATTTTATATAAAAAAATTATTTACAATCAATTTTTGTATAAAATGGATGCTTTTTATATATAAATTTATTCCACACCCCTTTCACCCAATTTCTCAATATGATATTTGGATTCATGAATATCTTTAATGTAAACTATATTTCATCAACACCCAAATATATAAAAATCATTATTAATTAAAATTTTGTACCATTGGATTTCAATATATTTTTTCTTTTGATTTATTTTTCTAATTTTCCTTGCTAATTAATGTACATACATGATAATATACTATATTTGCAATATTGTTTATTAAAAATATTTATGTATGATTTATTTTAAATTATATTATTAAAATAATTATTGGAAACAATTTTTCATGATTGATATATATAGAAACTTGTTGATCTTCCATTGTTTCATATTTAACATGATCATCATATGTGAAGAAATGTTTATGTACTTATATTTATCAATATAATTTCCACATTTGGTAATTGATCATTAATTAATGAATTCCTAATATAATAATTACATTTTAGGCTCATCATATTGGTGATTATTGTAAATTCTTGAACATCTGTCTTCAAATTTTCTGAAATATATCTTTTGAACAAAGGAACCACCATATATTTATGTTAGATGCATATATAATAGTATGAAATGTGGAATAATTATATTTAATAACAACACACACATTACTGTAACTATTAATATAATTAAAAATAATTTTTTTTTAAATCCTCTTTAGAAAATGAATAAGAAGTCATTTAATCTAATTTTACCAACTTTAAAATATTCATGATTAAAATTCAAGTCCAAGTAGCACAGATCATATCAAATAAATTTTTATTTTTAAAATTACTTTTATTGAATGATATATAAGAAAATATTATTACATTCACAATGGGTAATGAATTAATTTCTTAGATATCGTTATCTAATCATGATAATTCATTTTTTATCAATAATGATCATGGTGTAAGAAGAACTAATTTTATTTATCACATTGACCATTGTTTAACAACTTTAATAGGTAAAATTATCTTTATCAAATATATTGTATTATAAAAGTTACATAACTCTATATTCTCTTAAATGAACAATAATAAGAATAATATCTAATTTAGGGGAAAATCGGATTAATTACATGAGTGTATGTTCTTAATCCCTAAACACATCATAAATAATATTTATTTCCCGCAATATATTTCTTATAGGATAAATAATTTTGGAATGAATGTATTCTTAAACAAAATTTCAAAAGAAAATATTCTCTTATCATCCTTTGATGATTAACTATTTTATAAGTATTAATTAAATTCATTGGGTAAATTACATATTTGTTTCTATGAAAAATATAAATTTTATATATTACTTTTTTTATTTCTCATCATAAACAAACTAGTCACAATTATAATCAAAAAATTCATATTTATTCAAACATGATTTAAAATACAATCATCTATCATTTCATTCACCTCATGGAATGAAATATAATGGCTTCAATAAAAATATTTATTAACATCATTGAACATAATAAAATTATTTAATCATAATTAATAGTTCCTTAAATATGATAGAATGTATATTTAATTATGTAATTTAATCATCTTTGGGAGAAAAATATCCTTAAAATATATTTATATTGTTTTCATGAACACTTGTTTTTTATGATATTATTTTTGTGGACTAAAATTTAACGGAAAAAAAATAAAACAATACTATAATTATTAAAAATAAATATATAAGTATAATATATATCATGAAAATTTATAAATCATAATAATTTTCAACACCTTTATGGTGTATAAAGAAGTAATATATTTCAATTTTCATGGTTGATGTCATATTTTTTTAAGTTCACTTCGACAATTCATTATTCAATATGTACATGATGTTCATCATCTGACCTCTTCAGGTGGTTCCATTTCATTTTTAATTTAATAAATAATGTTTTCATTGAAATAAAACCTTCCAATTATAAGAAATATTTTTTAAATAATCATTCAAATACACTTCTTATAATGGGGTGGAATTTGAAAATCATGTACCATTACTACTCCACAATATCTCATTTGTTTTCTAAAAAAATATTATTAAAATAATTCATATTTATTTTCTATTTTATTTAAAGGGTGAAGATAACTATAAAAATATCTAACATACATAATATGACTCATAATTGTTTTATAAAAATTATATTATTTCAATGATAGTTATGAAGGAATCATCTTTATAATGTGTAATGTGTAGAATACGATCCTGATGAAAATGTGTTACGAATCATATAAATCATAAATTGAGACCATGATGAATTTTAAAACTAAACATGTATTATTTATCATAGATGAGGGGCATCATTGAATGACATACATCATATAATTTGGATGGTGATGGAAAAAAATGCATTGTAACGACCCAATCTTTTTGAGTAGTATATTAACTTACTCTTAATGATTTAATAATATGTTAATGGTTAATGCAGAAAGAGGAGTCGATGGCTTCATCCAGTAGACTCGACCCTTATGAAGCCCACTTATCAGAGCCTGGGAAGGAGGTAGAATCTGTGGGTTTCGCTTTGGACCAAGCCCAAGCTGAAATCCAGCATGTCAAGCTTGAACGGAAACGCTTGCGGGAGAAGTTCAAGTTAGTAGAGATTACTACTAGGGCAATGTTATCTGAGCCTCCCTCAGATTCTCTCACCATAGCAAACCATACACTTAGGTTTTATGCCGGTGTTATAAGGGGCTATGTGACGAGACCCTAGCTTCCTTGTGTAATCCTTTCGGGTGAATAAATTGAGATTTCTTCCTTTAGTGATGTTTGTGAAATTTCAATGTCTAGATAATTTTAGAATGTATTTTATTGATGAATTTTGAAAAAGGGATATTTTAAAATATTTATGTAAACCCTAAATAACAAATGATGTGTAATGATTTTCAAAAAATGGTCTTCTACAAAAGTGTTCAGTAAGGAATTTGGAGTCTAATAAGATCAACTTAATTTTTCATGAATAGTAAATTATGAATAGTGATTTTACGGTTAGGATTAGTAATGTGACCAAATGGATTAGTAATTTCACTCAAAGAAAGTTTTAATATAATTCAGACACCTAGATTAAGTAATGTGATTCAATAAAATGGGTAAATAACGGTTTCATAAATTATTAGTCAAGTATTAGTTTTTTCAGATGAATTGTGTTTTTTTAATTAAAAATAATTAGAAAATTATTTTTATAAAAATGAATTTATTTTTGAACTCAGAGCATCGATATTATGTTATGGTAATATTTGGGGATTTTTCTGAAAAAAACAATTTTTCGATTAATAGTGTTTTTATTTAAAAATTAAAATAAAATTATTTAGAAAATAATTTTTATAAAATGGAGTTCATAAATGTATTTAGAGCATCTATATTTGGTTAAGGTGAAATTTTGGGATTATTCTGAGAATGTTGAATTTTCAATGAATAGTGAAAATATAGTTTTTAAGTTATGGGTGTTTAATGACATCATTAAATGATGTATTAAGTATATATTCAATATGGTATAATTGTGAATAGTAAGATAAGGTGTGAGGTGTCCCAAGTGGTCAATACCATGGGCAAATACCATGGGAAAGCCCAATGTTTTTCCAAAACCACTAGTGAGGTGTCCCTTGGCCATTAATGCCTTGTCCCCTCACTTTCCATATAAATACACACCCTTTCCTCCTTTAGTTTCCACTCCCAACTCTCTCCCAACGATGTTCTGGTCTCCTTACCTCTCAAGGAGTCCTCCCAAGGTGCCCCCAAGCCCTCAACGTCCAAAACATTGAGTTTCAAGAGTCACGTTTTAACGTAAGGGATCTGACCCCTCTCTTTCTTTTCATGTAATCTCTTTTATGTCATTCCTTTTATGCTCTATGTTATTATGTGAGAGGATGTTATTTTATATTCCTCTTACTACACATTTCATGTTTATATGATGAGAGATCCCCTCTTACTCTCATCATTTCGTTTTATTAAAGGTTAAGTGACGTCGTTAGGCTGCCGAATGTTTAAGTGATTCTTTCACCCTTCTCATTTTTCATGTTCGATTTTCCTGCCAAATCTTTCAAGTTCCTTTTTATTATGTTGGGGTATGATCTCTATATCTATCATACTGATATCTTATGATCATATGATGAGAGACCTTATTTTATTTGTTCAATTCATTTTTGTAGAAGTTTAATTGACGTCGTTAGGCTGCTGAATTGTCATAAGAGAAATCAAATTTTTGTCTTCCTTCCATGTTTTTCATTTCAAATGGTATGTCCTTAAAATTGCATCACCATGTCTATATATCCTTCTTATTCTGTCCCTCTACTATTTTATGGGTCAATTATGATTGTTCGACCCATGATCCCTCTCTTTTCAATGTTTTCAAAAACCTTGTAACATAGCCGTTATGCTGCAGAATTTTCGTCTCAAAATGCCTCTCTTTTCTAAAAATTATTTTATGTTATGAAGTGAATACTCAAAGCTCCTATTTCAACAGGGGTATTCACATATATATGAAAATGTTCTATTGTAAATTCTGGTATTTACATACATGATACCCGCTTTCCCTTTCCGTGGGTTTAAAGTAATGTAAAGATCGTGTCTTTAAAGCAGTTTTTAAATTGTTATGATTATGAAATGAAACCCATTTATTTTATGCTATATGGGTTATTTATGAAATGTTTGATGATGATATATGTGGATCACATGATAATAAAGGCAAATTTAAGGGTTCGCCCTGATAGCGCTCCAATGCATTGGGTAAAGACTTATTCTCTAGAGATGACCATTTTAACGACACCTTGGTGAATAACCTTGGTAATTTTTAACGACACCTTGGGGATGGACCTTGGTGAAACGAAACGATTGCCAATATTAAATGTTGTAGCCACATCTTCAAGTTATGAAAATTGTTATTTTTATTATGATGTATCTCATGATTTCTTCCTCATGCCTTAATGTTCTTTTCATGTCCTTGTTGAAGTATCTCAAGTTCACATGAAAAATGTTTCTCTTATTTCCCTTACTGGGCATTTTTCTCACAATTTCTTTTGATGTATGTCCCCAGGTTATGAGATGCAGAAATGAACCTAGGATGAACTAAAGGAGAAGCCTTTCAAGTGTTTTAAGAAGAATGCTTTATGTTGTTTTTATGTATTATGTTCCTTGTTTCCAAGACACTAAACCTTAACGATCCTCAGTTCCGTGTAATGGAATTAAAGTTATGTTATAAAAAGACGGGATGCTATAGTTGGTATCAAAGGATGGTTTAGTTATTTGTGGAAATTAGGATATAAAAACATTAGGAAGAACCATATAGAAAAGTTTAAATATAGGAAAACTTCCTGGTATTTTGGTAAGTATTGAGTAAGTGGTTTATCAAAAAAATACATCCATGTCTGGATACGAGCAGGTAGAGGCGGCTCTGGCACAGATGTACATAGGGGTAAAACCCGAAAACACCTCTTTGAGCAATACTTGAACGGGAACTGGTGCACGATAACGAGCCTTGCTGCACTCTTGGTTACGACACTCCAGGGCGATATGTTTGGTTAATCACAAGCTTTTTATGAATCATTATGAAGGAATTATAGAAAAGTGTAATTGTCTAAGCATGAAGTCTTAGTTAAAAGATTCATAAATGAAATAAGTTTCTTACTAAGGTTTTATTCTTTTAGAAAATGGCGGGCAATAGGAGGAACCGTGCCGATGGTGACCGCAATGCACCATGTGCTGGCGGCCCTCCGATGGAAGCCGGAATGGAAACATTCATGAGAATGATGAACCAACTGACTCAAGTTATGAGTAATAACTTGAATCAAGCTGAGAGGCTGACCTCACCACGAAGGGAACAACACTCTGTTGAGTCCTTCATGCGTCAACGACCGCTAACATTCAGTGGATCTACTGACCCATTGGTTGTGGAACAATGGATAAGCTCCATTGAAAAGATCTTTTATGTACTTCATTGTTCGGAATAAGAAAAAGTCACCCTTTCTGTTTACTGCCTAGAGGGAGAAGCTGATCAGTGGTGGTCACTGATCAAAAACACGAAGCCACGAGGAGAGATAGAAGCTATGGAGTGGGAAGAATTTTGGGGAATTTTCCTTAACAAGTATTTCCCTCGTTCCATGAGAACGAGAATAGAGAAAGAGTTTCTCGAGCTGAAGCAGAAGGAGAAAGAATCTGTCGGAAGCTATGAGATGAACTTCACAAGGCTTTCCCGTTAAACCTCAAGCTTTGTCATGGACCCTAATGGTAAGGTTGATAGATTCTTTGGTGGACTACGACCTCGTCTGCGGAAGAATCTAGCCAACAGGGACTATGATAGCTATGAAGAAATAGTTCGAAGTGCTATGAAAGTCGAGCTGGAGTTTGGTGAGACACAGTGGTCTCATAAACCAAATGAAAAGAAAAGATCATTGGAGCCCAGTTTAGGGAAGTCTTTTGATCAGGGAAGAGGTGGAAAGCAAATGCAACTTACCACATGCAATAAATGTGGGAAGAATCATCTGGGTAACTGCTTGAACGGAAGTGGAAAGTGCTACAAGTATGGAAGAGGAGGCCATATTGCTCGGAATTGTCATAGTGAGGTGAAGCCTCAGCTTCCCAACACTAACGACAGAGGAAAGATAGTTCTGGCCCTACCCGAAGTCACATGCTTCAAGTGTGTAAAGCTTGGGCACTTTGCTAACCAATGTCCAAATCCAAGGGTGGTGGAGGGGAGTCACCATCAACCTCAACAGAGTCCAAGAGAGCAAAGTCATTCTTTCACTATCACAACAGCTGAAGTTGAAGTCCCGAACGATGTGGTAGCAGGTACTCTTGTCGTCCTCTCAAAACTAGCAAGTACTTTATTTGATTCTGGTTCTACGCATTCCTTTATTTCCTCCAAGATTGCAAGGAATATAGAATCAATCCCCGAACTTCTAGAGGTAGAGTTGTCTGTCAAGACTCCAAGTGGGATTATCCTTGCATCAACAGTATTTAGAGACTCTAGTGTTTACATTGGTGAGCAAAATCTTATCGCAAATCTAGTAGTCATTCCCATGATGGAATTCGACATTATACTAGGGATGGACTGGCTCTCAAATTATAATGCTAAGATCAAATGCAGAAGTAAGGAAATCTCAGTAGTCTTGAATGAACGACCTACAGTTATCTTCCAAGGAGAGATATCCCGAACTGATCCCTATCTAGAAGCACCTCCTATATCATTCTTTATGGAGTTAATCGGTGATGATGAAGAAGGAAAAGGGATCATACAAATAGAAGATGTTCCGATTGTTCAGGAATACATGGATGTATTTCCTGAGGAGTTACCTGGACCTCCCCCAGAAAGAGAGGTAGAGTTCTCCATTGAACTCGTACCTGGGTCTCAACCGATATCAAAGACTCCGTATAGAATGGCAAATGTGGAGCTAGAAGAGTTAAAGAAACAACTCCAAGACTTGTTGGAGAAGGGGTTTATCCGACCGAGTGTGTCTCCTTTGGGAGCACCAGTTCTCTTTGTGAAGAAGAAGGACGGATCAATGCGGCTATGCATCGATTATAGAGAACTGAATGGGATCACGGTGAAGAACAGATATCCTCTTCCAAGAATTGATGATTTATTTGACCAACTTCGTGGTGCTCAATTCTTCTCTAAGATTGACCTTCGATCTGGTTATCATCAACTGAGGGTGAAGAAGGAAGATATTCTAAATACTGCCTTCCGATCAAGATATGGGCATTATGAGTTTACTATTATGCCCTTCAGCTTGACTAATGCTCCTGCTATTTTCATGGATTTGATGAATAGAGTCTTTAAGGACTACCTTGATAACATTGTGGTAGATTTTATTGATGATATTTTGATATATTCAAAAAGTCGTGAGGAGCATGAAGATCATCTAAGGGTTATATTGAAAACTCTGCGGAAGGAGAGGCTCTTTTGGAAGTTCAGCAAGTGTGAGTTTTGGTTACAACAGGTGGCTTTCTTGGGGCGCATCGTAACCAATGAAGGAATCTCAGTTGACCCTGCAAAGACAATGGTTGTGGAGGAGTGGCCTCAACCCACAATAGTAACTGAGATTCATAGTTTTCTTGGTTTAGCAGGATATTATAGGAGGTTTGTGAAAAACTTTTCACGGATTTCTAATCCACTAACCAAGTTGACTCGAAAAGGGGATAAGTTCATCTGGACAAAGGAATGCGAGGAAAGTTTCCCAGAGCTGAAGAAGAGATTGGTTACCGCACTTGTGTTAACACTACCCTCTATCGGAGAAGGATTCGTTATTTTTAGCGATGAATCTCTGAAAGGGCATGGGTGCGTACTCATGAAAAATGACAAAGTAATTGCTTATGCATCTCGACAGTTGAAGATTCATGACCAGAATTATCCTACGCATGATCTAGAGCTGGCGGCAGTTGTTTTTGCTCTAAATATATGGAGGCACTATATTTATGGGGAGAAATGTGATATATACACTGACCACCAAAGTCTAAAGTATATTTTCACACAGAAAGAATTGAACATGAGACAAAGGAGATGGTTGGAGCTTATTAAAGACTATGATTGTTCAATTCATTATCACCCTGGAAGAGCAAACAAAGTCGCGGATGCGTTAAGCAGGAAAGATCCTGTTGTTCTAGCAACAATGAGGATAGTAGGAGATCCCTTGATTAAAGATCTAGTAAAACTGGACATGGGAATTATAAGGAAAGTGACATCATCAACCCTATTCTAAATGATTTCTCAACCTTCATTACTAGAGAGGATGAAGAAGGCTCAAAAAGAAGATCCTTTGCTGCAGGAGAAGTTTGAGGCTATAAAGGATGGGAAGTTCCCTGATTTCAATATTGATCAAGAAGGTGTATTGAAATTTCTTACAAGACTATGTGTTCCATCTATTCCGGAGATAAAGAAAGAACTGATGGATGAAGCTCATAGCTCTAAATTCTCTATACACCCGGGATGCACTAAGATGTATAGAGACCTTCGTGATCATTATTGGTGGGATAACATGAAGAGGGAGATTGCTGATTACACTACAAGGTGCCTGGTGTGTCAGAAAGTAAAGGCAGAATGACAACTTCCTAAGGGGGTATTACAACCGCTACCCATACCAGTATGGATGTGGGATAATATCACTATGGACTTTGTAACTGGTCTCCTAAAAACATCCAAAGGAAACAATGTGATATGGGTTATTGTGGACCGTCTCACCAAGACAGCCCATTTTATCTCTATTCGGGAAGATTTCTCTCGGGATCAGCTTGCCATGATATACGTGAAGGAAGTGGTAAGGCTGCATGGGGAACCACATTCCATCGTATCTGATCGTGACCCAAGATTCACATCAAAATTCTGGATAAGTCTTCAACATGCTCTGAATACTGAATTAAATTTTAGTATGGCCTATCATCCTCAAACTGATGGCCAATCTGAAAGGACTATTCAGACACTTGAATACATATTGAGATTATGCTCAACGGAATTTAAAGGTGGATGGGATCAACACCTCCCATTAGTTGAGTTCTCCTATAACAACAGCTTCCATTCGAGTATTCAGATGGCACCCTATGAAGCTCTATTTGGAAAGCGGTGTAGAACTCATACTTGTTGGGATGAAACTGGTGAGAGGAAGCTTCTTGGGCCTGATCTCATGCAAGAGATGACGGAACAGGTTCATGCCATCCAAAAACACATAAAGGCTTCTCAAAGTCGGCAGAAGAGCTATGCTGACAATCGTCGAAGGGACTTGGAGTTTGGTGTTGGTGACAAAGTCTTCCTTCGAATTTCTCCATGGAAGAGATTCATGCGGTTTGGGAAGAAACGGAAGCTCGGCCCTAGGTACATTGGCCCCTAGGAAATCCTTGATCGCATAGGAGCAGTGGCCTATCGTCTAGAACTTCCACCTAACCTAGCTCAAGTTCATGATGTCTTCCATGTATCTCTCTTGAGGAAGTACATACCTGAACCTTCGCATGTACTGAACCCAGAGGTGGTACAACTGGAACATGACCTCTCTTACGAGGAGCAACCAGTGGAGATCTTGGACCGTAGAGACAAGGTCCTACAAAACAAGACTATCCACCTTGTGAAAGTGTTGTGGAGGAATCATAAATATGAAGAGGTGACTTCGGAGACGGAGGAAACAATGAAGCAAAAGTACCCTCACCTTTTCGACTAGACCTCAAGTATAAATTTCGGGGATGAAATTTCTTAAGGGGGGAAGAATGTAACGACCCAATCTTTTTGAGTAGTATATTAACTTACTCTTAATGATTTAATAAGATGTTAATGGTTAATGAAGAAAGAGGAGTTGATGGCTTCATCCAGTAGACTCGACCCTTATGAGGCCCACTTATCAGAGCTTGGGAAGGAGGTAGCATCTGTGGGCTTCGCTTTGGACCAAGCCCCAGCCGAACTCCAGCGTGTCAAGCTTGAACGGAAACGCTTGCGGGAGAAGTTCAAGTTAGTAGAGATTACTACTAGGGAAATGTTATCTGAGCCTCCCTCAGATTCTCTCACCGTAGCACACCTTACACTTAGGTCTTATGCCGGTGTTATAAGGGGCTATGTGACAAGACCCTAGCTTCCTTGTGTAATCCTTTCGGGTGAATAAATTTAGATTTCTTCCTTTAGTGATGTTTGTGAAATTTCAACGTCTAGATAATTTTAGAATGTATTTTATTGATGAATTTTGAAAAAGTGATATTTTAATATATTTATGTAAACCCTAAATAACTAATGATGTGTAATGATTTTCAAAAAATAGTCTTCTACAAAAGTGTTCAGTAAGGAATTTGGAGTCTAATAAGATCAACTTAATTTTTGATGAATAGTAAATTATGAATAGTGATTTTACACTTAGGATTAGTAATGTGACCAAATGGATTAGTAATTTCACTCAAAGAAAGTTTTAATATAATTCAGACACCTAGATTAAGTAATGTGATTCAATAAAATGGGTAAATAACGGTTTCATAAATTATTAGTCAAGTATTAGTTTTTTCAGATGAATAGTGTTTTTTTAATTAAAAATTTAATTAAAAATAATTAGAAAATTATTTTTATAAAAATGTCTTTATTTTTGAACTCAGAGCATCGATATTATGTTATGGTAATTTTTGGGGATTTTTCTGAAAAAAAACGATTTTTCGATGAATAGTGTTTTTATTTAAAAATTAAATTAAAATTATTTAGAAAATTATTTTTATAAAATGGAGTTCATAAATGTATTTAGATCATCGATATTTGGTTAAGGTGAAATTTTGGGATTATTCTGAGAAAGTTGAATTTTCGATGAATAGTGAAAATATAGTTTTTAAGTTACGGGTGTTTAATGACATCATTAAATGATGTATTAAGTATATATTCAATATGGTCGAATTGTGAATATTAATATAAGGTGTGAGGTGTCCCAAGTGGCCAATACCGTGGGAAAATACCATGGGCAAGCCCATGGTTTTGCCAAAACCACTAGTGAGGTGTCCCTTGGCCATTAATGCCTTGTCCCCTCACTTTCCCTATAAATACCCACCCTTTCCTCCTTTAGTTTCCACTCCCAACTCTCCCCCAACGAAGTTCTGGTTACCTTACCTCCCAAGGAGTCCTCCTAAGGTTCCCCCAAGCCCTCATGGTCCAAAACATTGAGTTTCAAGAGTCACGTTTTAAGTTAAGGGATCCGACCCCTCTCTTTCTTTTCATGTAATATCTTTTATTTCATTCCTTTTATGCTCCATGTTATTGTGTGAGAGGATGTTACTTTATATTAATCTTACTGCCCCTTTCATGTTTATATGATGATAGATCCCCTCTTACTCTCATCATTTCGTTTTATGAAAGTTTAAGTGACGTCGTTAGGCTGCTGAATGTTTAAGTGATTCTTTCACCCTTCTCATTTTTGAAGTTCGATTTTCATGTCAAATCTTTCAAGTTCCTTTTTATTATGTTGGGGTATGATCTCTATATCTATCATACTGATCACTTATGATCATATGATGAGAGACCCTATTTGATTTGTTCAATTCATTTTTGTTGAATTTTAAGTGACGTCGTTAGGCTGCCGAATTGTCATAAGAGAAATCAAATTTTTGTATTCCTTCCATTTTTTTCATTTCTAATAGTATGTCCTTAAAATTGCATCACCATGTCCATATATCCTTCTTATTCTGTCCCTCTACTGTTTTATGGGTCAATTATGATTGTTCGGCCCATGTTCCCTCTCTTTTCAATGTTTTCTAAAACCTTGTAACATAGCCGTTATGCTGCAGAATTTTCGTCTCAAAATGCCTCTCTTTTCTCAAAATTATTTTATGTTATAAAGTGAATACTCAAAGCTCCTATTTCTAAAGGGGTATTCACATATATATGAAAATGTTCTATTTTAAATCTGGGATTTACATACATGATACCCACTTTCCCTTTCCGTGGGTTTAAAGTAATGTAAAGATCGTGTCTTTAAAGCAGTTTTTAAAACGTTATGATTATGAAATGAAACCCATTTATTTTATGCTATATGGATTATTTATGAAATGTTTGATGATGATATATGTGTCTCACATGATAATAAAGTCAAATTTAAGGGTGTGCCCTGATAGCACTCTAATGCATTGGGTAAAGACTTAATCTCTAGAGATGACCATTTTAACGACACCTTGGTGAATAACCTTGGTAATTTTTAACGACACCATGGGGATGGACCTTGGTGAAACGAAACGATTGTCAATATTAAATGTTGTAGCCACATCTTCAAGTTATGAAAAATGTTATTTTTATTATGATGTATCTCATGATTTCTTCCTCATGCCTTAAAGTTCTTTTCATATCCTTGTTGAAGTATCGCAAGTTCACATGAAAAATGTTTCTCTTGTTTCCCTTACTGGGACTTTTTCTCACCCTTTCTTTTGATGTATGTCCCCAGGTTATGAGATGTAGTAATGAAACTATGATGAACTAAAGAAGAAGCCTTTCTAGTGTTTTAAGAAGAATGCATTATGTTGTTTTTATGTATTATGTTCCTTGTTTCCAAGACACTAAACCTTAACGATCCTCAGTTCCGTGTAATGGAATGAAAGTTATGTTATAAAAAGATGGGATGCTATATGCATTAATGAAAAATAAGTAGATAATAAATATTTTGGACCAATGTTATTATTTCATTGACATATTTACATAGAAACACAAATATATATATGATTTTTTATGTTATAAATATAAGACTAAGATGTTGTCGAATAAGAGATATGGGATTAATCATATTTACAAGGATATAACAAGTGAAGGAGGTTCTAGAAGGTAGTGCCTAGGGAATACAATGCTCTAACACTCAATCAAAGGAACCACTTGCTCGAGATTATATTCCATGGCCCATCCTAAAAGAAATTATTAAAATAGAAATAGAGAAAAATCATAGCTTTCAAAAAATAAATTGGTCATCATCATCTCTACGTTCAGTGCTGAGTTTACCTCCAACTCAACTCCTTATATACAAATTCACCCATGATCAACCAGTGCACTGCTAAATGGTAAGGAATATTATACCAAAAGGATTTTGGGGAAGTGCATCAAGGTTAATCAAAGGCTACAAGACCAAATCACATAATATACCCATGGATAATGATCTCACATGTCAGGGATACTTATATTGGGTTTTGATCCATCATGAAAGAGATTTTAAAATGAGAATAAAAAAGGTTCCATGTCAAGAAGGTTTTTTCTATAATAAAATACCTTAAGGATTCCATAAACAAATCTAATTATGAAGTATATTTATGTAGAGGTTTCTAATTCCGTGGATGTTTTTTTTATTTGAGAACAAATAATGAATTCATTATTGATTATTGAAGATAACCCTGTTTCTTTCCAACAAACATCAATTCATCCTCAATCCATAAAAAACAGAATTAAAATTAGGATAAAAAATAAAATAGTATTGATATAATAACTCTATGGAATCTAACTCGTAAACATCCATTGTTCACAAAAAAATTATATCTATTAAAAAATGATATCCTAAATACATCAAATCCACCAATGTCTTAACAACGATCATATAATTTTCCATTAGTTGATACTAGAATCCACATACTGGTAAATTATAAATTCTATATATAGATCATATTAGGAGAAAATATGTGGATCGAAATTTCGTACTAAATAATAGTGGGTTCTGTATCACATACCTCATTTTAGACCATTAAATCACTTGGATTTTCCAAAATCAAGATTTCAAGGTGTTTAATTTTTTAGTAAAAGATAGAGGATTCTCAAAAAAATGGTATATAGTCATATAAAAAGAATAATTAGTGAAATTATAATATAAATTTTTGTTAAAGGGGAATTCAGGACATCAATTACACTTATAAGATGTTTGGTTGAATGATTTGACCAATTTAGTGCCAACTAAATACCCTTTCTAGGATTCTAGATAGGCTGTGTTGTTTCACTTTATGGTTGGTAAAATGATATTCCAACCATTTTATTGGACATTGGATTATAATGCACGGTTTTCATAGAAAGGCCCTATAGTTTTCCATTGTGTGTTCCTTAACTATGTGTTATCCCTTGAGATAATGCCTCTAGTTTCAAGGTTTCATGGAGAATTATCATGGTTAAGAAAAAAAATTATGGAACCATGAACCCTTAAAATGCCTTCAAAACTCTCTTATTCCATTTTAAAACCCTAATAAATTAGTCTAAATAATTTATCAGTCAAAAATGTTATTAATATCTTAAATTGACACAAAATCCATGTAATGGCCCGGACCCTCTTGGACCATTACATTGCCAAAAGTGAGGCTCCACCAAAACAGTGGAATAATGACGGTGGCACCGTGAGGGTGACACCAGTCACGGTGGAACCATGACAGTGGCACCGTGAGGGTGAGGCCGTGACGCTGACACCGTGACGGTGGAACCATGACGGTGGCACCGTGAGGGTGAGACCGTGATGGTGACACCGTGATGGTGGAACCGTGACAGTGGCACCATGAGGGTGGAACCGTGACGGTTGCACTGTGAGGGTGACATCGTGATGATGGAACCATGTCCCCTCGCTGAGTACATGACTTTTACGCTCCCGCAATGTATGTTTTGACGTAAATTAATTCCTTTGCTCCTTTTAAAACCACTTAAGGCCCGTAATTAATTCCTAAAACCTCCCCAATGGGGGATATTAAATAACACCTTAATATCATCATGTGTAACTTCCCAACCACGTGGTCAACCCACGACCCCCGCTACTTATGTAGTTTGGCATTCTCATCTCAACCATCTGTGGCTCTTAAGAACTAAGGGTTAGCTGTGGTTTCTTCTTTCCTCGATCGCGGAATTTCACAAACAGCTTCTGGTGCATCGGGCGAGCTGCATAGTTATGCATAAAGTTACGCGCCCGGCCTGGGCATTGATAGACGAGGCTATTTTTTCATTCAGGCGAGTCGCATCGCTATCCGTGTAGTTTCGCCCCCGGCCTATGCATCGATCGTCGATCAACAGGTAGGGAATTTCTCCTTCACCTCTCTCTTTTTTGTATCATGCAGGGTGGGCGTGATTTTGATTCTATAGAATTTGATAAACCAGACCTAATTAAAGATAATGAACAAATCCTATAATGAATGAAGGGGGGACTGTGATCGTTGATGTTGTTATATTATAGTCATCTTTCTGAGTTGTGTTGGCTTACGCATTCTGAAAATCGAGGTCGTTGGTGGTCGTTGTCTGTGCACTAATGAATCCCTCGTGATGTTTTAAATGGATTGTTTTGTAATTATAAACTCCTTCTATGAAAAGTAAATTTGTTAATCACGTATACCTGGCTGAATAAATTAAAAGCACTAAGATCAACCGTTCTGTGATAACTCCCAGTTAAAAGACACGGAATTTGAAATCATGGAGTGTGTTAAATCTTATAAATATGAAAATACAGGTGTGGCCCTGCCTTGTGTCAGTGGTAGTGGTTTGGCTGTTTCTTTTTTTTGGGCTGATTGTTGGAGATGTGGGAGGGGATGGAATCCCCTGTTTTTATACTCTCGGTGGTTTTGAAATTGGGGATGGGATCCCCTGTTGTTATGGATTCAGTTGTTGTGAGTTTTGAGACCGGGTGGTTACCTTGTTAATATCATGAATTGTGGTGGGATCCTCTGCTGATGAAAAACCTTTTTGGGGGAGGGGACACGGGGCAGTGTCTTGGGGTTGTCTGGTTCCAGGACTTCGAGGGTTCTCACTTTTCCTTTGTTTTTGTGACTTTACAAGAGAACCTGGTGTGGATACTTAAATTGAGATTTGTCTGGTTTCTTTTACTTGGTTATGCTTATGGTGTTAGTTGCCCAGTAGTGCATACACTTTTTTGAACATTATTACTGAACATGAAAACAAGAATGGGACAAATGGGTTTTATTGGCGGGAGTTGTGACTCGGACTTGAGCGTTGTTGTGATCTGTAGGTTGTCTGAAGAAAAACCTAACTTTGGGTGAGTGCTTGTTACCTATGTATATATTTTTAGTTTTGTGTTTCTTATTCACACCCCACCCATGTTGATCACTTAGTGTCGAACACCCCCATTTCATGGGGGAGGGTGTTTTGCCAACACTATTATTAGTGGCTGGTTATTATCTCATTTTCTGCTACCTTTCCCAGATAGCCCAAGTATCATTGGGTAGGCTATGACAGATTGAGGTCTGTTATTAGCCCAAGAACATCCGGGCGGGGTAGTGTGGTGGTTGTCCAGGTGTGTGCAGCAGGCGGTTTCCCAAGTATCTTTGGGATGAGGCCCAGGTGTCTTCGGGCGTGGCAGTGGATTTTCTAGCCCAGGTGTCTTCGGTTTTGGTGGTGGTTGTTCTGTACTAGGTGATTGCAGGCGTGGTTACGTTTGATAGTTGTGGACCAGCTGTTTGTGGGGGGGATTTGGAAGTGGGACTGCATGTGGTTCTGGCACAGGTGTGTGCGGGCGGGTGTGGCAGTGGGACTGCGGTGAGAATGGAGGGATTGGTTCGATGCATATGATGTCTGAATAACCAGTGGGAAAGTGGCACGGGGTACCCAAACATCGATGTTCTCTGATTATATATATTACTTGACTTGTGTTATTTGGGGAGTGTGCCTTGGTGAGTCTTGGGTGGATAATTTACCTTGATAGGTGTTTGGTTTACTCCTCTTTCTCATGGGACTTTAGTACGTTCCCCCACTTGTGCACAAGAGACTTTGGTTTTCCCTACTGAGTGTACTTGTATGCTCACCCTACGTATATAAAACTACTTTCAGGTTTCCAGGAGGAGTTTGGGGATCACGCAGGACCATACTAGCTCGGACCTTTGGGGTAGTTGCAGTTGCTACATTTCATCTTTGGTACTTACCTTTGTAGTCACCTTTTGTACTTTGTGTCTTTTACTTTTGGAACATGCATGTGGAAATGGTTTAATTTTGGCTTTACTTTTCTTTTACCTTGGTGTTGTTGAGTTCCATCGTCTTTTCTCCTGATCTTATAAAACAAAAAGGGGTAATGCCTTCCATTTGTGAGAAATTTGTATACCCTTGGTGCTAGTCACCACTCCGGGACCTATTGAAGGCGGGTCTCGGGGGTCACTATCTCTTCTTCAACATAAAGAAGGAAGGGCCGGGAAATCTGCTGACCCTTCCCTCCTTTTGGTGAAGGTGGGTCATCACCGAATGGTATCAGAGGGGTGGTTGATGATTGAGGGATTGGATGGAGCCTGGAGTTAGGCACAGTGAGGATTGCATGGGATGGTTGGGGAACAGTGTTGGGTAACCTTGGTGCGTGAATTTGGGCAGGGAAGACCGGCTAGGACATGGGAATTTAGGTCCCCCCGTGATCTGACGCAAGGACTCTGGACCTCCCTAATGACCAAGTGATGCCACGGTGATTATAGAGTAGAGACCCTAGGAATGTTACATGCTTCATAATGACATGTGTTCTCCTGTTTTTGGGGTTTTTTGGGAATTAATAATAAACAAAAAGTTTAAGATGTTTTAAAGACAATAATTTTCACTACTTGGGTTTAGGCATTCCTTGTTTAGCTTGCAGTTATGGAACATGGAAGGAAACCGCGTGTGGTACAGAAGATCGAGGCCCCGCAAACTACCTTGGCCAATTGGAAGAGATCTGACCAAGAAGAGGAGGACGACCGGTGGCAGAGGACTCTCCGGGCCTTCCAGCGACAGAACCTCGAGAAGTATGAGGGCAGCAACTCTGACATGAAGACGGAAGGCTGGCTAGAAGAGCTAGTGATAGCTTTCAGCCTGATTCGGGCCCCGAAAGAGTACTGGGTTCCTCTGGCCGTCAACCAGATGCGGGGAGCGGCACCTCAGTGGTGGATGCGTTACCTGGGGGAGAGGATAGAGTCTGAGGTGGTGTGGGCTGATTTCGAGAGGGAGTTCTGGGGATAATTCCTCTCCTTGACGATGAAGGCAGAAAAGAGACAGGAGATACTCTCCCTCTAACAGGGGAGTATGTCTGTGAGAGAGCTAGGGATCAAGTTCAAGGACCTCCTACGCTTTGCTCTGGACCTCTTTCCCAATGAGGATTCTCGTACAAGATGTTTGGATGAGGCGCTCAGCCCCACCCTCCAGTATGTTATTACCCCCTTTACCCATCCGACGTACATAGAGGTCCAGAAGAAGACCGAAGTGGTGGAGAGGATGCATGCTCTAGGAGGAGTGTCACGAGAGGGGATCCGGCTGGGGCCATTGCAGGGGTAGGCCATTAGCACTGGACCTCCAGCTTCAGGACCCTCCAGGTTCTGACCGGCAGGGAGTAGGCCGTAGTAGTTTCATTTTCGATCCCCTGGTCCTTGCCCTTTTCCTTCAGGCCTAGGACCACGGTGCTTCGTCTGTGGGAGCCCTGGACATCTCCGGAGTTAGTTCCTGGAACGGGTACAGTATAGTGGTGGTGGACATCCCCACCACCAACCCCAGCAGCAGCTTCTAGCCAGACCTTTCCAGCAGCAGCAGCAAGGACAGCGAGCTCCCGCTCCTCCGAGGGCAGATGTAAGAGGTGGAGGCCGACCTCAGGGCGCACCTTAGGGACCTCAACCGGTGCATGGAAGGGGAGGTGTCCAGCAGTCGACGGGCAGAGGATCTGGGTGTGGACAGTTGCACGCCGCAGAGGCAGCAGTTCCAGCAGGGTCGGAGGTTGTTCAAGGTACGATCAGTTTGTTTATAACTCTTGCTTATGGTTTGTTCGATATCGGAGCTTCCCACTCCTTGGTTGCACCTAGTCTAGCCCGTGATTTGGGTCTAGATACTGAGAGACTCCCAGTTCCCCTAGTGATGGGAACACCAGTCGGGGGTTAGACCGACTTGTTGTTTGTTTGTCAGGGATGCAGACTGATGATAGGGCCACATCAGTCGGTTAGGGATCTTCTTCTGCTAGAGATACAGCCATACGATGTCATCCTAGGAATCGACTGGCTATTCTCTGTGTGCGCCGTCATCGACTGTTTCTGAAGAAGGGTTGTGTTCTCGGTCTTGGGCGGCCGGCGTGTTACCTTCACCAGCAAGCGGAGCGGTCAGAAGGGCAGCAAGTGAGAGGAACCCCTCCTCTCTTCGTTAGCCGAGCTATCAGTAGAGTTAGTAGATGCCGAGATGGTTGGGGTGCTAGAGGTTTTCTGTGAGTTTATTGACATCTTTCCTGAGGAGGGGAAAACTCTACTTCCTCAACTTGATATCGAGTTCGGGATAGACCTACATCCCGGTTCTCTTCCTGCGGCCCGGCGCTCGTCCGATCTCGATGGCTCCTTACCGGATGGAACCTTCAGAGCTACAGGAGTTGCTAATTCAGATTGACAATCTGATGAAGAGGGGTTATGTTCGGGCGAGTGCGTCACCATGGGGTGCTCCAGTCTTGTTCTCAAAGAAGGAAGATGGTGGTCTCAGGCTGTGCATAGACTACAGGAGGATGAATCAGATGACGATCAAGAATCCCTACCCTCTTCCGAGAATAGATGATCTTTTCGACCAACCGAAAGGGGCAGGATGGTTCTCGAAGATCGACCTTCGGTCTAGGTATCACCAGCTAAGAATGAAGGAGAGAGGCATCCCAGAGATGGCCTTCAGGTGCAGATAAGGACACTTTGAGTTCGTAGTCATGCCCTTTGGTGTTACGAATGCCCCGGCTGTGTTCATGGGGCTTATGAACTCCATCATTCGGGAGTACCTGGATCAGTTTGTAGTTGTGTTCATCAACGACATCCTGATCTATTCGAGATCATTGGAGGACCATGCAGATCACCTGAGGACAGTTTTGAAGGTCCCCTGACATCATCAAATTTATGGGAAGTTGTCGAAATGCAAGTTCTGGACAGAAGAAGTGCACTTCCTCGGACACGCGGTGTCCGAGTGGGGGTAGCGGTGGACCCGTCAAAGGTTGAGGCAGTTGTTTCTTGGGAAGCACCCAAGAATGTGGTAGAGGTCCGTAGTTTCCTCAGGCTGGCATGTTACTATCAGAGTTTCGTACCCAACATCTCTCGAGTAGCAGCCCCTTTGACAGCCCTGGCCAAGAAAGACCAAATTTTCAGGTGGAGTGAGCAGTGCGAGTCAGCCTTCAGCTATCTGAAAGAGAAGTTGGTTAGTGCCCCAGTGTTGAGATTACCAGAAGAAGGGGCGGCTTATGAGGTGTTCTGTGATTCTTCAGGACAGGGCCTGGGATGTGTGTTGATGCAGAGACAAAGGGTTATCTCTTATGGGTCCAGGCAGCTACGCCCCCATGAGCGTAATTACGCCACCCAAGACCTGGAGCTTGCAGCAGTCGTTTTTGCACTAAAGTTATGGTGGTACTACCTCATCGGAGAATACTTTGTGGTATTCACAGATCACCGAAGGTTGAGGTATATCTTCTCCCATCGGTACTTAAACTTGCGATAGTAGAGATGGGTGGAGTTCCTCCAGGATTACGACTTCGAGATCTCTTATACTGAGGGAAAGGGCATTGTAGTGGTCGATGCCTCGAGCAGGTAGACGCAGAAGGATGCGGCCCAAGAGTTGTTGGATGCCTGGAAAGCGATGGAGGAGTTGGCTGACTTACACCTGGATGTGAGGATGGATGGTGGTAGAGGTTTCCTATATCAGATGACAGTGCAGTCATCTCTGTTTCAACAAGTGGAGGAGTCTTTGTGGGGAGACCCAGAGTGCGAAGTGATGTGTGACTGAGTTTACCAGGGAAATGCTTCAGAAGGATGGACAGAGGATGGTCAGAACCGGATTCTTTTCCAGAAAAGGTTGTTTTTCCAGGAGCGATGTGCGTCAAGGTTCTCAGTGAGTTCCACAACTCACACGTGGCGATACACCCCGGAGTTTCCAAGATGTAACAGGGACTGAAGAGACGGTTTTGGTGGCCCAGAGTGAAGCGAGCAGTGTAGAGTTTGTGGCCAAGTGCTTAGTGTTTCCGCAAGTGAAGGATGAACACCAAGTTCCAGGTGGCCTACTGCAGTCTCTAGATGTCCCCGAGTGGAAGTGGGACAACATCTCGATGGATTTCGTTACAGGACATCCCAAGGTCCAAGGGGCATACAATGCCATCTGGGTGGTAGTGGACCGGTTAAAGAAATCGTCCCACTTTCTGGTGATCAGGTAGTCGAGTACTGTGGATGCTTTGGCACGAAAGTATGTGGATGAGGTGGTGTGGTTGCATGGAGTTCCGAGGTCTATAGTCTCAGATAGGGATGCATGGTTTACCTCGTGAGTCTGGAGATGATTGCAGCATGCTTTTGGAACCCAGCTATGCCTTAGCACTACTTTGCACCCCCAGACAGATGGACAGACATAGCGCACCATCCAGACCTGGGAAGATATACAGTGGGCATGTGTTCTGGACTCAGTAGGATCATGGGTGCGATACTTGTATCTGGTAGAGTTTGCCTAAAATAATAGATACCACTCTACCATCGGTATGGCCTCATTTGAAGCCTTGTACGGGAGGCCATTCCGTTCACCTATGTGTTGGGCCAAAGTGGGAGAGGTAGGCATCCTTGGCCCGGAGGTGGTACAGAGCACGACAGAGAAGGTTCATCTCATACGAGAAAGGATGAAGGCGGCCCAGGACCGACAGAAGTTATATGTTGATACCAGGAGGAGGCCCTTGGACATTGAGGTCGGAGACCACGTGTTCATGAAGGTCTCCCCTCGGCGTGGGCAAGGGAGGTTCGGCAAGGGGAGTAAGATTTCTCCTAGGTTCATCGGACCCTTCGAAGTGTTGCGGAAGGTCGGCGAAGTGGCTTATCATCTAGGATTACCACCACCGCTACTGAGGATACATGATGTCTTCAATGTGTCCCAGCACTGTTGGTATCTGCATGACGATTCACACATCCTTGATTGGGGTGAGCTGGAAATCGAGGATGACGTGACTTTTGTGGAGAGACCAGTGATCATCGAGGATCACAAGGAGAAGGTGCTTCGTGGGCGAACCATTACCTAGGTTTGTGTGTTGTGGAGACATGGTGGGATTGAGGAGAGTACATGGGAGAGGGAAGAACAGATGCGTACCTAGTACCCTGAGTTGTTTTGATTTTTGTCCCTTGTTGTACCTGTTGTGGTAGAATTTTCTGTCTTTTGGCTGTGAAATGTACTGGTTTTCTTTCCTCTGAATCTGTGTGAAAATCCCTGGCTATGGGGGAGGAGAGAACCCACCCCCTATTCAAGACGCATTAAGGTGGATGCGATTAAACCTGTGCGGGTGAGTCAGTGCCGCCCAAAGTGGGTAATATATTGACATGGGGGAGGAGACTCCCCAACCCACATGACTGGGCAGTTTGGCATGGTATGTTTCTTGGTTCTTATCAGGGAAGTGTTTTTAGTTATTATGGGTTCACTTGTAAGAGGTATCTTTCGAGGTGGTTGTTCGGACCCTCTCTTTCCTTCTTGGTTTGTTTTGATTCTCGAGGATGATAATTGTTTATGAGGTATCTAATGTAATGGCTCGGACCCTCCTGGCCCGTTAATTTGCCAAAAGTGATGCTCCACCAAAACAGTGGCACCGTGACGGTGGCACCGTGACGGTGGCACCGTGACGGTGGCACCGTGAGGGTGAGACCGTGACGGTGACACCCTGACGGTGGAACCGTGACGGTGGCACCGTGAGGGTGAGACTGTGACGGTGACACCATGACGGTGGAACCGTGATGGTGGCACTATGAGGGTGACACTGTGATGGTGGCACCGTGTCCCCTCGTCGAGTACCTGACTTTTCCGCTCCCACAATGTATGTTTTGACGTAAATTAATTCCTTTACTCCTTTTAAAACAACTTAAGGCTCGTAACTAATTCCTGAAATATCCATGATGGGGGATATTAAATAACACCTTAATATCATCGTGTGTGACTACCCAACCGTGTGGTCAACCCATGACCCCCGCTCCTTATGCGGTTTGGCGTTCTCATCTCAACCATTCGTGGCTCTTATAAACTAATGGTTAGTCGTGGTTTCTTCTTTCCTTGATCTTCGATTTTCACGAACAGCTTCTGGTGCATTAGTCGAGCCGCATCTTTATGCGTAAAGTTCCGCACCCGGCCTGAGCATTAATAGATGAGGTTATTTTTTTCGTTCAGGTGAGCCGCATCGCTTTCCGTGAAGTTCTGCCCCTGGACTAAGCGTCGATCGTCGATCAAAAGGTAGGGAATTTCTCCTTCGCCTCTCTCTTTTGTGTATCATGCAGGGTGGGCATGCTTTTTATTCTGTATAATTGGATAATCCAGACCTAATTAAAGATAATGAACGAATACTGTAAAAAATGAAGGGGGGCTGTGATTTTTGATGTTGTTATATTAAAATCATCTTTCTGAGTTGTGCTGGCTTACGCATTCTGAAAGTCGAGGTCATTTTTGGTCATTGTCTGTGCACTAATGAACCCCTAGTGATGTTTTAAATGGCTTGTTTTGTAATTATAAACTCCTACTGTGAAAAGTAAATTGGTTCATCACGTATACCCGGCTGAATAAATTGAAAGCACCAGGATCAACCCTTCTGTGATAACTCCCGGTTAAAACATGCGGAATTTGAAATCATGGTGTGTGTTAAATCTTATAAATCTGAAAATAAAGGCGCGGCCCTGCCTTTTTTTGTTGGTAGTGGTTTGGTTGTTTCTTTTTTTTTTGGCTGATTGTTGGAGATGTGGGAGGGGATGTGATCCCCTATTTTTATACTCTTGGTGGTTTTGAAATTGGGGATGGGATCCCCTGTTGTTATGGATTCAAGGTTTGTGAGTTTTGAGACCGGGTGGTTACCTTGATTGTATCATGAATTGGGGTGGGATCTTCTATTGATGAAAACCTTTTTGGGGGAGGGGACACGGGGCAGTGTCTTGGGGTTGTCTGGTTCTAGGACATCGAGGGTTCTAACTTTTCCTTTGTTGTTGTGACTTTACAAGAGAACCGGGTGTGGATACTTAAATTGACATTTGGCTGGTTTCTTTTCCATGGTTATTCTTATGGTGTTAGTTTCCCAGTACTGCATAAACTTATTTGAAAATTATTACTAAACATGAAAACAAGAATGGGAAAAATGGTTTATATTGGCGATAGTTGTGACTCAGACTTCAGCGCTGTTTTGATCTGTAGGTTGTCTGAAGAAAAAAGTAACATTGGGTGAGTGCTTGTTACCTATGTGTATATTTTTAGTTTTGTGTTTCTTATTCGCACCCCCCCCAAGTTGAGCACTTAGTTCCGAACACCCCAATTTCATGGGGGAGGGTGTTTTTTCCAACACTATTATTAGTGGCTTGTTATTAGCTCCTTTTCTGCTCCCTTTCCCGGATAGCCCAAGTATCTTCGGGAAGGCTGTGACGGCCTGAGGTCCATTATTCGCCCAAGAACCTTCGAGCGGGGTAGTGGGGTGGTTGTCCAGGTGTGTGTGGAAGGCGGTTTCCCATGTGTCTTCGGGATGAGGACCAGGTGTCTTCGGGCGTGGCAGTGGATTTTCTAGACCAGGTGCCTTCGGGTGTGGTGGTGGTTGTTCTGGCCTAGGTGTTTGCAGGCCTGCTTAAGTGTGATAGTTGTGGCCCAGGTGTTTGCGGGCGGGATTCGGTAGTGGGACTGTGTGTGGTTTTGGCCCAGGTGTGTGCGGTCGGGTGTGATAGTGGGACTGCGGTGAGAATGGCGGGATTGGTCTGATTCATAGGATGTCTCAATAACCAGTGGGAAAGTGGTGTGGGGTACCGAAACATTGATGTGCTCTGATTATATATATTGCTTGACTTACGTTATTTGGGGAGTGTGCCTTGGTGAGTCTTAGGTGGATAATTTACCTTTATAGGAGTTTGGTTTACTCCTTTTTTATAACGACCCATACTTTACATACATTTTTAATACTTCAAAATTAAAGCATACTTATTTCAACATATAACAAAACCACGAAAGGACAATATAGGTATAGTGTCTTTAGAAACTGGGAAACATAAACAACTGGTTCATAAAGCGTCCACATTGTCTCCCATTCATTTCATCATATCTATAGTCCCGTTTGGCATATCTTACTTAATAACCTTCTCCCTGACCTGGGGAAAGAAAACATACAAAAGGGTGAGCTCAAATGCTCAGTAAGGGTAAACAAAATAAAAATCAATCACATCATATTCATAAGAACATAACATTTTGGAAATCATAACCTGCAAAAGAAATAATAATTTCATAACGTGGGATAAATCATGGCGGTGAAATGTAATCACGATAATCATAACATAAAACATGAAACAATGTTTCATACACACATAATCATAGATAATCATTTATTTTTAGTCAACACTCTTTTACAAGACTATCATAATGGAAAAAGTCCATTTTTGAACCGAGTTCACTCCTCGTTTCAGTCCTGTTTCACTAAACCGGTTTAACCTGTCGTTCCATCCATGCCTATCTCATGAGATATAAAATCTTTACCCAATGCATTGGAGGGAGATATAGGTCCCACCCATCTAATAATGATACCATTATTATGTGTGCCACAAAATCATAAACCATACATCATAGCATAACCCATGTAATAAAAATGGGAATCTTAAACATCGTGACATCATAAAACAATTCATATAAGATAAAGGAATTCATAAAAAAATTACATCACAATATAGTCAAATCAATGTAATAAAAGGGATAAAAACAGAACCCTTTATTATCTTATATGGAAAATAATTTTGATAAAACACTTGAACTCTATTCTTGAGGAAAATATCCTTTCTACTTCAAAAACACTTTTCCTTTCTTAACATAAACTAAAATAATTTGATTAAAAATAAACTTGTAATCTTGTAAAGGTATATTCTTGGAAATAATGTTTTAAAAATCCATTCAAGCTGTATAAGTTAAAAAAACATTCTTCTTACTTTTGTCGGAAAAGTCAAAAAGTACCTCGTACGAAAAATGACAAAAGATTCCTTTCATATATTTTACTAAAAAATCACCGAAGGGTAAAATTGGATTTAAAAAATTGTAGGTGGATGGAAATAATATTAAATATTGAGGAAACATGGATGTGGATAATAAAATACATCCCAGTAAATTCCAAAGTATAAACAATCTCGGATAAAAATGAGATTGTGATATTTCCCTTACCTTAGGTCTGATTTTCTTCGTAAGTGTCCGAACCTCCTGTATAATCATTTAAATAATGTTATTGACTTATTCCAGAATCATAAATATTGTTATGATATCATATATGGTCATATTCTTAGCTTCTTATTAGTAAAATTTCATTACTAATTCTTATTCAGGTGTTTATTACTTTTTGTCCTTATGCGTGTTTTGTTGAATAAATTCTTATTCTTATCTTTAGGTTATAGATACCTCATTTCCAGAATGGTATTAGTGTTATATATATCATATTCATTCATTCAATTCATTTATATAATCATTATGCAATGAAGATCATATAGAACGGGTCGCATCACATCGTGGAGACGGTATTCCGTATGTACGCACGAGCGATGATATCCTTCCCATGATCGTGGAATTGTATTGGAGTGTATGTATACTATTTCAGAAACAATATCACTTTAAAATAATCTTATGTAGTTATTAATTACACCATTATACCCATCCAAGTAAGGTGGTGGGGGAAAATAGATTACACCACGACGTGGAGACGGCATTCCGTACTTACGCACGCGCGGTGATTTCATTTTCCATAGGATGGATAGATGGTGAAATAGGGTTGTTTCATTCTTATAATAAAATATCAGTATATGAGTGATACTTATGTTATTACTACATAATGAAACAACTAAATAAGAATAAGTGGAAGAAAAAATAAAGATGAAAGAATCGGTAACGAACATTACCTCTTCTTTGAAGCGCTTCTTTGAGACTTCCTTTTAGGGCACTAAAATTGGTCTTTTAAGAATACCAGGACCTCTAGGATGTCTCTAGGGAAGAGGAGAGGAGAAATTGGTAGGGTTATTCCGAGTTTGAAGGATAAATGTGGTGTGAGGAAGAGAGGGAGGAGGTGCCCTTTTATAAGGGAGGAGAGGGGCACCTTTGGAATAACTAATACTATTATTTTATTATAAAGTCAAATTCGGTTTTTAATAGTTCCAAATTGATATATTTCGAAGCTAAGGTGGGGATTGGTCGAAATCCACTAATCCAATAGAATTTAGACAAGTTTAGGTCATTATATTAACCTTATCTTTTAGTTTTAACTCTTAGTTAATTAGATTGACATTTACCATGTCACTTTGTATTTTTATATTATATAGTTAATAAATGTACCATATACATCCAAGAGACCCCCAAGTGGTACATTAATAATACACCTATCATGATATAAGTATCTTTTCTGAACCTTATATTTTTAGGAATAAAATAACAATCAATAATATAAAATTTGTTTTAAAAACTATTTTATGTCAATTTTGACACTATTTAGTAATTGATTTTTTTGAAAATTATAACAGAATTATTAGTTCAAAAAAAAAGATAATTAAATCAATAATAACATGTCATATTAACCATGTAAATTAATGTAATTCTTAAAAAGTCTAAAATTACATTTATTTGGGTATTTATAACATCAATTATTTCAATATTTCATTAATAAGATAATTACTGCATCATCTTTGTGTCATAAATAAATTAAATTATTTAATGTCTAAAAATGACAAATAAAATACAATTATGTAGGAAATATTTTTATATTTCTAATTAATATTTATAGTCGAATTTATCTTATGTATAACCCTATATTAAAAATTATTTACTTATTAATCTTTGATTTTAACTATTTTAACCCTTCTTTAAATAAATTAATAATAAATGTCCTAATCTAATCGAAGTGGGCCTAAATGGTCATATTTTATTCCTAAGGTTGTTTTTGGTCTAATTACACTTATCCAATAGAATTAGGAAATGTGATAGAGTAATAATAATATCATTTTTACCCTTAATTACCCTATTTACTTTTAACCGTGGTAAATAAAAGTAAAAAATTACTATTCACCAAAAATTATTTTCATCTCATTGAACCACATTTTACTTACTGACATCAACCATATCTCTTGGATTTTTGAAATTCCACTCACAGAAGCGGTAAAATTATGTTTTATGTAAATTTTCAAATTCTCCTAGGAGGTAGGGAAAAGACGGTGAAAAGTTCAATAAAATTTTTATATATCTAAAATTATTATAAAATTACTCCAATGAATTACATTGAACTTATATATTTATTATGTATCAATTTTGACCTAAAATAAAATAAAATAAATAATTATCTAAATAAAAAGTTGGTTTTTAAATTGTAACCTAGTGTTTTCACTATTCATCAAAAAATTGAACGTTTCCAGAAAAATACCAAAATTTCACCCTAGGATAATTTCGATATTACGAAACCAAAAATGAAGTCGATTTTGAAAAATAAAATGTACAAAATTTCAAAAAGTGGATATTACTATTCATAATGGCTAGTTGTAATAATATTTTAATAGCATATCGTTGTTTAGTGAAACTTGGTATTTCATACGACGCAAGCAATCGAGGAAGGCCGCGGTTGCATGTAAAGAAATACAAGCTAGTGTTGTTTGTAGTGAAAGATTACTTTGATGATTTATATAACATAAAAACAAAATATTTCTTATAAAAGTCTCAGGTGTTACATTCTACCCCCCTTAAAATGAATTTCACCCTCGAAATTCGTCACTTTGTAACAAAAAGAGGAGAATACTTCTCCCTCATCATATCCTCAAGTTCCCATGTAGATTATTCTAATTGGTGGTTCCTCCATAAAACTTTCACCAATCGAGTGGTCTTGTTTCGTAGGACTTTTTCGCTACGATCCAGAATCTCTATCGGCTGTTCATCATAAGGAAGATCTTGCTCCAGCGGTACAACTTCTGAGCTGAGTACATGTGAAGGATCAGGTATGTACTTTCTCAGGAGAGATACATGGAACACATCATGAACTTGAGAGAGATTCGGTGGAAGTTCCAATCGGTAAGCTACCTTCCCAACACGATCCAGTATTTCGAAAGGACCGATATACCTAGGGCTCAACTTTCCCTTCTTTCCAAATCTCATGACCCTCTTCTAGGGAGATATTCTTAAGAACACTTCATCATCCACTTCAAACTCTAAGTATTTTCTTCGGTTGTCAGCATAACTTTTTTGTCGACTCTGAGTTGCTCTTATGTGTTGTTGAATAGATCTGACCTTTTCTTCCATCAAATCAACAAGATCTGGTCCTAATAGCTTTCTTTCCCCAACTTCATCCCAGAAAGTTGGAGTCCTGCATTTCTTTCCATAGAGAGCTTCATAAAGAGCCATCTGAATACTGGAGTGAAAGCTATTATTATAAGAAAATTTCACCAAAGATAGGTGTTGATCCCAACCACCTTTGAAATCCATTGAGAAAGCACTCAACATATCTTCTAGAGTTTGAATTGTTCTCTTAGACTGACCGTCTGTCTGAGGATGATAAGCAATACTGAAACTCAACTCTGTATCCAGAGTATGCCGAAGACTTCTCCAGAACTTTGAGGTAAACATCGGACCCCGATCAGATATAATAGAAAGTGGTACTCCATGCAATCTTACCACTTCCTTTACATATATCCTAGCAAGCTGATCTAGAGATAAATCCTCTCTAATAGCAATGAAGTGTGCAGACTTTGTAAGATGATCAACTATGACCTAGATAGCATTGTTGACTTTGGATGTTTTAGGATGTCCGGTGACAAAGTCCATAGTGATGTTATCCAATTTCCATTCAGGTATGGGTAATGGTTGTAACATCCCCTTAGACTTTTGTCTCTCAGCTTTAACTTTCTGACAAACCAAGCATCGAGAGACATATTCAACAACATATCATTTCATGCCATCCCACCAGATGTACTCTTTCAGATCCCTATACATCTTCGTGCTTCCCGGATGAATAGATAATGAAGAACTATGAGCCTCATCTAGCAGCTCCTTCTTTAATTTGGGGATGGGAGGAACACAAACCTGATTCCTGAACTTTATTATCCCATCATAATCAAGGTTGAATTCAGGAACATTTCTCACCTTCTTTTGTAACTCTACATCTTCTTTTTGTGCCTCTTTAATCATCACATGAATAGATGGTTGAACATTCATTTGATAAAGATACGATTTCCCCCTTCCATTATAATTCCAACATCCATCCTTTGTAAATCAATAAATATTGGATCTTTCTTGATCCTCATCATGGATAAACTGGCATGTTCTTGTCGACTTAATGCATCTTCCACCTTGTTTTCCTTCCCAGGGTGGTAATGAATTGAGCAGTCGTAATCCTTAATCAGCTCCAACCATCTTCTTTGGTGCATATTCATCTCCTTTTGTGTTAAAATATACTTTAAAATTTTATGATCAGTATAAATGTCACACCTTTCTCCATAAAGATAATTCCTCCAAATCTTTAATGCAAAGATTACCGCAGCTAACTCCAAATCATTAGTTGGGTATGTTTGCTCATGGATATTCAATTTTCGTGAGGCATAAGCTATCACCATATCATTTTGCATGAAAACACACCCCAATCCCTTCTTGGATGCATCACTGTAGATCACAAACCTTTCTCCACTACAAGTCAGTGTGATCACAGGTGCACGTGATAACCTTCTTTTCAACTCCTTGAAATTCTCTTCACATTCCTTCGTCCAAACAAACTTAACTCCTTTACGAGTCAACCTAGTTAGTGGATTAGATAATTGTGAAAAATCATTCACAAAACGTCGATAATATTCATCTAAACCAAGAAAACCTCAGATCTCAGTTACTGTTGTTGGTCTCGACCATCTTTCGAAAACCTCTGTTTTTGCTGGATCCATATATATCCCCTCTTGGGAGATTATGTGACCCAAAAATGAAACTTTTTGAATCCAAAATTCACACTTGGTAAATTTGGCATAAATCTTCTCCTTTCTCAGGGTCTTCAATATAATTCTCTAGTGATCTTCATATTCTTCCTTGATCTTTGAATATACAAGAATATCGTCTATAAAGACTACCAATAACTGATCAAGATAGTCTCTAAAGACTCTATTCATCAGATCCATGAAGATAGCAGGGGCATTAGTAAGACCAAACGGCATCACTATAAATTCATAGTGTCCATACCTTGTACGGAAAGCCATCTTTGGTATATCCTCCCTTTTGAACCTTAATTGGTGATACCCTGAACAAAGATCAATCTTGGAAAAGTATTGAGCTCCTCGTAGTTGGTCAAATAAGTCATCAATGCGCGGGATATGATATTTTTTCTTGATAGTGATCTTGTTAAGTTCTCGATAATCAATGCAGAGTCTCATTGACCCATCTTTCTTCTTAACAAACAGAATAGGTTCTCCCCAAGGTGTCGCACTAGGGCGTATGAACCCCTTATCAAGATTCTCTTGGAGTTGCTTCTTCAATTACTACAACACAATTAGGGCCATTCTATAAGGTGTCTTTGAAATAGGAAAATCACCCGGTACGAGTTCTATTGAAAACTCAACATCATGATTTGGTGGAAGACCTGAAAATTCCTCTGGAAAGACATCATCAGACTCCCGTACAACGGGAATATTTTTATATTGAGTTTCTCACCAACCATTTGAAATAAATAACCTTCATTTAGTGGAATCAAGACCCATAAGATGGAAGAAATTTCCACTGGAAGGTTATGTTCATCCTTGCATCGATAGACGATCATAGATTGATCTGGAATATGAAATGTGACTTCCCTTCTTTGGAAAATGATATGAGCTCCATATAGAGAAATCCAATCCATGCCAAGAATCACATCAAATTCCACTATAGAGAAGATCACGAGATTTGCAGGAATCACTTTCCCACAAACATCAATCGGAGAAGAATTATAAACGTTTGATGTGACTGTTGTGCCATTAGGGGTTGTCACGGCTAACTCAACATCCAATTTTTGAGGTAATACGGTGATACCCTTATAAAATTCTTCAAAAATAAAATTGTGGGTGGATCCATAATCAAATAAAACATTTGCTACTTTAGATTGTATGGTAAGTGTACCTTTCACCACATCGTTATCATACTCCACATCGCTGATAGAAATTGCATGTGACATTCCTTTATCGTTATCCTTAAGAGTTTTTTGACGTCGATCATCATCATCAACCCTTGGATTTGAGCATTGATTGGAATAATGACTTATCTCCTTACACATGAATCATTGAAGTGTAGTAGGTTCATTCTGTGTATCCCTTCCTTTGTTTGCATCCTTCGACATCTTCTTCCCATCATTTCAGCATTCAAATGCCCGATGACCTTCCTTTCCACATTTGAAACATTTACTTGTCCCTTTAAGACAACTCCCTCAATGTTTCTTTCACACTTTGAGCATAAGGGAAAGTTCATCATCTTTTCAGTGTGCTCTTTTGATTTTCCTTTGAATTCCATTTTCCTCTTCTTATCAAACCCATATGACTGATGGGTTACTCCAATCTCCATTTCAACTTTGAGAGCACATCGAACGATTTCCTCGTAGCTATTGAAGTCCCCTATGGCTAAGTCCCTTCGAAGACTTGGTTTTAAGCTACTAAAGAATCGATCGATCTTACTCTCTGGTTGGATAATAATACCAGAAGTGTACCTTGCAAGTCTTGTAAAATTTGATTCATAGGTACCAACAGATTCATCATCCTTTTGCTTCAGTTCAAGAAACTCTTTCTCCATCTTTGTACGGAGAATACGAGGGAAGTACATATTGAAAAATATGTTCTTGAACTCATCCCATTCCATGGACTCAATTTCATCTCTTTGCCTCGTATTCTTAATAAGATTCCACCATTGATCAGCATCTCCTTCCAAAAGATACACTGCTAGGATGACTTTATCATGTTCATAACATTAAAGAACTGAAAATATCTTTTTAGTAGTACTGATCCATTGTACAGCAAATATTGGATCAATAGACCCGCTGAATGAAGGTGGACGCTGCCTCATGAAGGATTCAACATAATGTTGCTCATTCCTTTTCTCGTTTGGAAGTCCAGCATGATTCATATCTTGTGAAATTTGTGTGAGTATGGATACAAGATTTTGAATTCTAGCTCCCATAACATTTGGTTGCTTAGGGGGACAATCATTGCATTGCCCGTCGCATTCCGCATTAACACGGTTCCTTCGGGTTTGAGCCATTGACTAAAACCAAGAAGAACAATGTGAGCAACACTAATTATAAAAGGAAAACCACATAATCAAGAATAAAATTTCACACTTAAGGTCTTATCCTAGGTTATTCATGGCCATTTCTAAAACACTAAGACTGTGTTCTATTCTTAGACTTATCCTTAGTGTTCTTACTAAGGCTTTCATATCCTAGTTTCCAAAGGTTGACTATACCTTTCCTCTGATACCAACTATAACGACCCATACTTTACATACATTTTTAATACTTCAAAATTGAAGCATACTTATTACAACATATAACAAAACCACGAATGGACCGTATAGGTATAGTGTCATTAGAAACTGGGAAACATAAACAACTGGTTCATAAAGCGTCTACACTATCTCCCATTTATTTCATCATATTTGTAGTCCCTTTTGGCATATCTTACTTAATAACCTTCTCCCTGACCTTGGGAATGAAAACATACAAAAGGGTGAGCTCAAATGCTCGGTAAGGGTAAAAAAAATAAAAATCAATCACATCATATTCATAAGAACATAACATTTTGGAAATCTTAACCTGCAAAAGAAATCATAATTTCATAACATGGGATAAATCGTGGTGGTGAAATGTAATCACAATAATCATAATGTAAAACATGAAACTTTTTGGCATATACACATAATCATATAAAATCATTTCTTATTAGTCATGACTCATTTCCAAGACTATCTTAGTGGACAAAGTCCATTTCTAAACCGAGTTCACTCCTCGTTTCAACCCTGTTTCATTGAACCGGTTTAAACTGCCGTTCCAGCCATGTCTATCTCATGAGATATAATATCTTTACCCAATGAATTTGAGGGAGATATAGGTCCCACCCATCTCATAATTATACCATTCTTATGTGTTCCACAAAATCATAAACCATACATCATAGCATAACCCATGTAATTAAAATGCGAATCCTAAACATTTTGACATCATAAAACAATTCATATAAGATAAAGGAATTCATAAAAATAATTCCATCACAACATAGTCAAATCAATGTAATAATAGGGATAGAAACAGAACCCTTTATTATCTTAGATGGAAAATAATTTTGAAAAAACACTTGAACTCCATTCTTGAGGAAATTATCCTTTCTACATCAAAAACACTTTTCCTTTCTTAACATAAACTAAAAATAGTTGATTAAAAATAAACGTGAAAACTTGTAAAGGAATATTCTTGGAAATAATGTTTTAAAAATCCATTCATGCCTTATAAGTTAAAAAAACATTCTTCGTACATTTGTCAGAAAAGTCAAAAAGTACCTCGTATGAAAAACGACAAAAGATTCCTTTCATATATTTTACTCAAAACTCAACGAAGGGTAAAATTGGATTTAAACAATTTTAGGTGGATGGAAATAATATTACATATTTAGGAAACATGGATGTGGATGATAAAATACATCCCAATAAATTCAAAAGTACAAACAATCTCAGATAAAAATGAGATAGTGATATTTCCCTTACCTTAGGTCAGATTTGCTTCATATGTGTCCGAACCTCCTGTATAATGATTTAAATAATGTTATTGACTTATTCCAGAATCATAATTATTGTTATGATATCATATATGGTCATATTCTTAGATTCTTATTAGTAATATTTCATTACTACTTCTTATTCAGGTGTTTATTTATTTTTGTTCTTATGCGTGTTTTGTCGAATAAATTCTTATTCTTCTCTTTAGGTTATAGATACCTCATTTACAGAATTTTATTAGTGTAATATATATCATATTCATTAATTCAATTCATTTATATAATCATTATGCAATGAATATCATGTAGAACGAGTCGCATCACATCGTGGAGACGGTATTCCGTACATACGCACGAGCGATGATATCGTTCCCATGATCATGGAATTGTATTGGAGTGTATGTATACTACTTCAGAAACAATATCACTTTACAATAATCATATGTAGTTATTATTTACACCATTATACCCATCCAAGTATGGTGGTGGGGGAAAATAGATTACACCACGGCGTGGAGATGGTATTCCGTACGTACACACGCGCGGTGATTTCATTTTCCGTAGGATGGATAGATGGTGAAATAGGGTTGTTTCATACTTATAATAACATATCATTATATGAGTGATACTAATGTTATTACTTCATATTGAAACAACTAAATAAGAATAAGTGGAAGAAGAAATAAAGATGAAAGAATCGGTAACAGACATTACCTCTTCTTTGAAGCGCTTCTTTGAGACTTCCTTTTAGGGCACTAAAATTGGTCTTTCAAGAAGACCAGGACCTCTAGGATGTCTCTAGGGAAGTGTATAGTAGAAATTTTCTGGGTTTGGCCGAGCTTTAAGGCTAACAGTGGTGTGAGGAAGAGAGGGAGGAGGTGCCCTTTTATAAGGGAGGAGAGGGGCACCTTTGGAATAACTAAAACTATTATTCTATTATAAAGTCAAATTCGGTTTTTAATAGCTCAAAATTAAAATATTTAGAAGATAAGGTGGGGATGGGTCGAAATACTCTCATACAATATAAATTAGACAATTTTAGGTCATTATATTAACCTTATCTTTTAGTTTTAACTCTTAGTTAATTAGATTGACATTTACCATGTCACTTTGTATTTTTATATTATATAGTTAATAAACTTACCATATACATACAAGAGACCCCCAAGCGGTCCATTAATGATACACCTATCATGATATAAGTATCTTGGCTGAACCATAGACTTTTATGAATAAAATAACAATCAATAATATAATATTTGTTTAAAAAACTATTTTATGTCAATTTTGAAACTATTTAGTAATTTATTTTTGTGAAAATCATAACAGAATGATTAGTTCTAAAAAAGTTAATTAAATCAATACTAAAATGTTATATTAACCTATAAAATTTTTGGAAGTCATAAAAATTCTCAAATTACATTTATTTGGGTATTTATAACATTAATTATGTCAATATTTCATTAGTAAGATAATTACTGCATCATCTTTGTGTCAAAAATAAATTAACTTATTTAATGTCTAAAAAATGACAAATAAAATACCATTGTGTAAGAAATATTTTTATCTTTATAATGAATATTTATAGTCAAATTTATCTTATGTATAACCCTATATTAAAAATTATTTACTTATTAAACTTTGATTTTAACTATTTTAACCCTTCTTTAAATAAATTAATAATAAATGTCCTAAGCTAATCCAAGTGGTCCTAAATGGTCATATTTTATTCCTAACGTTTTTTTTTCGAATTACACTTATCCAATAGAATTATGACATGTTTTAGGGTAATAATAATATCATTTTTACCCTTAATTACCCTATTTACTTTTAACCGTGGTAAATAAAAGTAAAAAAGTTACTATTCACCAAAAATTATTTTCATCTCATTGAACCACATTGTACATAATGACATCAACTGTGTCTCTCGGATTTTTGAAATTCCACTCACAGAAGCGGTAAAGTTATGTTTTATGTAAATTTGCATATTCTCCTAAGAGGTGGGTAAAAGACGGTGAAAAGTTCAATAAAATTTTTATATATGTAACTTATTATAAAATTACTCCAATGAATTACATTAACTTATATAGGTATTATGTATCAATTTTGACCTAAAATAAAATAAAATAAATAATTATTTAAATAAGAAGTCAGTTTTTAAATAGTAACCCAGTGTTTTCACTATTCATCAAAAATTGAATGTTTCCAGAAAAATACCAAAATTTTACCCTAGGATAATTTTGATATTCCGAAACCAAAAATGAAGTCCATTTTAAAAAATAAAATGTAAAAAATGTCAAAAAGTGGTTATTACTATTCATTATGGCTAGTTTTAATAATATTTTAATAGCATATCGTTGTTTAGTGAAACTCGGTATTGTGTACGACACAAGCTATCGAGGAACGCCGTAGTTGTGTGTAAAGCAATCCAAGCTAGTGTTGTGTGTAGTGAAATATTCCTTTGATGATTTATATAACATAAAAACAAAATATTTCTCATAAAAGTCTCGGGTGTTACATTTCTCTCACAGGACATTAGTACATTCCCCCACTTGTGCACGAGAGTCTTTGGTTTTTCCTACTGAGTGTACTTGTATTCCCACCCAACGTATATAAAACTGCTTTCAGGTTTCCAGGAGGACTTTGGGGATCAAGCAGGACCATACTAGCTCGGACCTTTGGGGTATATGCAGTTGCTACTTTTCATCTTTTGTACTTACCTTTGTAGTCACCTTTTGTACTTTGTGGCTTTCACTTTTGGAACATGCATGTAGGAATGGTTTACTTTTGGCTTTACTTTTCTTTTACCTTGGTGTTTTTGAGTTTCATCATCTTATCTCCCAATCTTATAAAACAAAAAGGGGTAATGCCTTCCATTTGTGAGAAATTTTTATACCCTTGGTGCTAGTCTCCACTCCGGGACCTATTGAAGGCGGGTCTCGGGGGTCATTATCTCTCCTTCAACTTAAAGAAGGGCCTGGAAATCTGCTGACCCTTCCCTCCATTTGGTGAAGGCAGGTCGTGACAATCCACATAAATAATCTGAGTTTGTTACATTGTCCCTCTCTAAAAACATATCATCCTATAGAAGTGCCTCTAGTCATCCTACTCAATCAACATTGTCCCCTAATACCAAACATCTACCTATCAGTACCACATCACCTCATCGATTTATCTATAGAAACATAGAAATTAATAATGTTTTACCATACTTATTTTTATGATTATCACACTCTGTTCTACAGTCCTATTTTGGTGTTCCACATACCAAGCATCAGGATCCATATAAACATCCTCACAATCGATGAAAAGTGTTTGATTGAGCATGTACCATAGAAGCTAAGACACATGAATCACATTTTGTATATCTCTATGACATAAATGATGATCTAGAAAATACATCACTATCTCAAAATGTTCATTGATATCAATGATTCCAACATAACATGAGGATTTCTTTAATTTCATCCTCAAACATCAGTTCCCTAATTGATGATTTACTCATAAGAAAAATATACCACCTATAGAAAAAATACAATGAAATCCTACTATGGTTGGTACGATCTCTTTGTATGTTTTTAATTATGATCAGCCTCCACTAAATCAACTACACTTTCTTAGAGGTCTCCTATACCATTGTGGGCCCCACAATGTTTCCCTCACCAACCACATGCAAATAAAGTAGTGAAATAAATGACCTACCATAAAAAGCCTTATAAGTTAACATCTGAATCAAATCTTGGTAATTATTATTATATGTGAACTAGAAAAAGGATTGGTGTTGATTCAACACTCTAATTATTTCAAGGATCCAATCCCAATGTATATCTTCCAATATTTAAATTTTCTTCTTTTCCTAACCATCTATCTGGTGATGATATGTTATGATATTTATCAGTTGAGTAACAATAATTATCCTATTTATAATCACACGAAACGAATCATGTAAACTTAAGGTCCTAGATAATCCCATAAAAGTTTACATCATGATGTCCTGACACTTCCACATGTTCCTAGGAAGTTTCTAGAGGAAACCCCAGGGGTCTTGAAGAACTGCCTTTATCCTTTTGTAGGTAAGGCATTATGAAATGAATCCAAAAAAGCACATCTTCATCCCTACACACAAGAACTACCACCATACTTTGTGGTACATAATTATTTATCTTGTATGTACCTCCCACATAGAGGTATGGAAGTCTCTTATCTTTTCATCCTTGATGGAAGTAAGGACTAAAACACTCCTAGTTATGAGAATCAAATTATCTCCCTCTAACAACCACTTGGGTATCAGGTAACCACCTGCTAGTTTTTCCCTCATCATGGCACACTCAAGGTAAAATTCACAACTAACGTTCACCCAGTAAACTTTAGAATATGTGATCACTAATAGGCAAATTTTCATGGATCCTTTTTACTCTAAAGAATACAACCTCCAGAAATCCAGCAAACTCATCTAGTGTCACTCTTCCTCCAAAGGTCATTTACAATGCTCTTAAAAACCTATGTATTATTTCTAAGTGAATATACAATGATGTTTCCTTTACCTACTCTACACGGTATGTAAAATTTGAATATTTATTAGAAATCTACTTACTGTATGTGACAAAAATTAATTTAATATAATGTGATGATATATTCCCAGTGTAGACAACAAACCACTCACCAAAGAGGTGGTTTCTCCAACACAACAAAGTAGACACCATGGCTATCGTCTCTACATCACGGGTTGGATAGTTCCACTCATGGTGTTGAAGCTGACATGACATATAAGCTAATGCCTAATCCCTCTTTATCAAAACTTCACATATACTGAATCCTCATGAATCTTAGTATATCTCATATCTAACCCCTAGATCAAAATGAATCAACACTAGAGAAATATTTAACCTTGACATAAGCTTATAAAATTAATCTTTATAACAATTAAACCATGGTTACTTTGCTTACTTCTTCTTCTGTGTGGTGATTGGTGAAGATAAATAGGAAAATTCCTAGGTAAAAAAATCATTATTATCCCTTTAAAACCAGAAGGATCCTAATCTCAATAAAGGTTCATTGAAATACCAATATCAGACACCAGATTCTCTAATAATTTTACCGCTTAAATAAAAAAATTAAACATAGAAAACATTGTATAAATATAATTTGCATTAAGTGTACTCAAAAATATCTCAAGGTGTCTAAAATGATGCTCTAGTGTCAGAAATAATATGAGTATTTCATCAATGAAACCCTTGACAAATGGGTTTAGATATGGTTGTGGGATCCAATTCACGAGCACCATGAACATTGCCAAAAAATTATCCAATCCAAATTAAATCACCATGTACTTGTATAGAATATACATACTATGAAATGTAATCATTATGATGTCATTCTCTATAACCTATAACTTGTTGTAGCCTTATAGAATATAAATCTCAGATGACCACCGAGCTCCCCAAAACATATAAAAAAGATTCTAGATCTTGGTAAAATGATATTTATTCTTCACAATTATGTCATTTATATTACAATAATTTATACATACTTAAATAATATCATATACCTTACAAGTGAACAAAATAAGAACATGCTATGGTGATGTATTCAACTGATAAATCCATTCTCTTACAGGGCCTCATGTTGTACATTGAGCTCCATAAAATCATCCAGAATAATGTGATAAGAGGGTTTTGAAATTGGTTATTCACATGGAATGTGATCTTTCTTGAATAAACTTCTCTATTATGGGGAATCTCTATGAATTCATCTAGGGAGAAATACTTATTTAAATCCACAACTAGTGTAAAATATTAGGGGGCTTCCACTAATCATGCTTAAACATCTATGCCTATAATCTACATCATGACATTCTCAAGATAAATCATATCTAGGTATACTCTAACGACTCCAAATTCACATTTTATAGTTATCACATACATATATGCCTTTAGAAAATAAAATAATACCCATCTTTGATATCAATCAATGTGAGCCTAAATGATGGTTAGATAGACCATACCAATATTCACATTAAATCTCATCACCTCCATAATCATGAATTCCCATTGATGTCTATTACTAAAAATAACTATAGAATACTCTTTCCATTATTGAATACAATCCAGATTCTTTCCCAATAGAGTATAGAGGGACTGAAACTCAAAAGATAACATGACTAGTAATCCTAGCCCAGTAATAACTTATATAATTATAAAGGAATGGAAAGAACCAATATCAAAAAAAATGATAGACAATGTAAAAGTGATCAAGATCATACCTCGAATAGTAGATGGTCCATCACCACCATATGTTATTGTATGATTCTATAAATAAAATTTACATGTATAAACATCATGACCTTATCATAGAGACACTTGATCATCCTTAGTCATCATCATCTATGATAGATTTTGAGGGCCCTAGGTAGATCTCCTATTCAAAGATCATGTGTATCCTTAACCCCTATGGATCCTTAAACATTAGGAGAATAACTACACGAGATGCCCCATACTACCACACCGTAAATTGTTTCACTCTTGTACTTGAAAAAATATATGATAATTTCCAATATTTCCAAATATTAAACACAAGAAACCTACCACTTATAGAGAAATTATTAACAATCCCCTTCTATTCTCTAGATTACAGTCGATACTCTTACGTGATACCTCTTATTTTGTTTTCCTATTATTGAAATCAATGTCCTAAAGTCTACTAATGGATGAGGGAAGAAACACTAGCTTTAATAAAAATTACATTGTTGTCCCTTCTAGGTGGAATATTTCCTTGATGAAGAAATCATATCATTATCAGTATGATGGCCTCTAGTTCCCTCAAATGTTTGAGGATATTAGCATTAAATATCATTAGCATATTCGGTCATAGTCTCAGAAGATCCACCACCATAAATAGTAACTAAGTAAATGTTCCATTTTTAATGTAACCCTTCATTCTAAATTACTATAATTGGAATGATAGAATAATCAACTACATTTCCCTACAAGAATGTTGGTAAGACCACGATTTCCTCCCATGCGGGGGAATTCTGTCCTACCCCACCAACCTATCTTGTCTATATTCTATGAGAAAAACATTTTATGAAATGTGAGGAAGAATTTTGAAAAAAAAAATGTATTGTAAAATTATAATTAGTATATTGGATCATTTTATGAATGAAATTAACTTTTTATTAAATTAAAAAGGATGGGTAGACCAAAAACCAAAAACCAGTCATTGTGGCCCAAAATGATGAACACCCAATGCATCACCCTTGGTATTTCCATCCTTTCACTAAACATGGTCATTACCATTACATTTAAATCATATAAATATATATATATATATAACACACACATAACATAACATCATACATAGGTTCAACTAATTAATGACAAGAGATATAATACAGCAGCATGGATGATTAATTTATCACCCAATCAAAAAAAATGTCTATCTCAAATAGATATCACTTGTAATGGGGTTTAATTAAGTAACAAATATGTATCACACAAGTGGTATATATATGAAATGTGATCCTATGTGCTGATTCATGTTACATGAATGCACCCAAATTCCTTAAAATTGTAACAATAATACCTTCAATGGTAACTCAATGGTACATTACACATGAACTAGAAAATAACTTAGAAACTACTATATCAGGTCTTCTATAGCCTATATCTTTTCTACCATATCCATATTTTGTCAAAAAGAAAAAAAAACTATGCTATAAAAATATGTTTAACAACATGACCCAAACTTCTGGTTTTGAGCTGAAAAGTAACATAATCTTATTCTCACCTCTCCATACACAAGAGGCTTTCTACTATTAGTGATGATATGAACAGAATAATTGGGGAGATTATACCCCATTATCATATACTCCCAAGAATAGTCTAAATAAAACATAACAACTCAAAGTAAATAAGCTGGAATAAAATATTATTATATGGTACACACGATATGAAATAAGTAAATCGACACCTACTGTGGTATGATAAACTAGAGTAATAATAAAAGAATATAATTAAATAAAACACTATAGAAATCCTAAATATTCTATCTCATTCCCTCCACCCACAACATGCTCTATGACTTAGTCATATTTCATGTTCCCCTTTCCTTTTATGGGATCCCTATGCATGATTTCTACTTTCACATTGATATTATCTTGTGGTTTGAGTAATAAAACCCAGTAGAACTGCACTAATGCATCCCTAAAAAAGGTTAATAGGTATAATAGGTGTCTTCCATGATAACAATAAATTTTCAAGAATTCATAAATAGTCACATATTGAGCCCCCATATGTTGTCCAAGACACCATGAGCTTCCTATGTAACTGATTCATCTCCATCAGGGATGGATAATCATAGGATAAAAAAAGTGATCTAAAACTATCTATAAGTCAAGTAATCATGTATCCTGGAAGTCTCAAGTCATAGGGTCAATTATACCTCTAGACCATTGTATTCGTGTTCAATCATAAGTTAGGCATCTAGGTCATCATACCCTTAGCTCCATAAAGGGTCATGCCTCTAGACAATTGTTCCCCTTTTTCTCTCGATTCAATCCTCTAGGGAGTCATTCCCAAAATTTGGCTACCTCATGTCTGGCCTCCAGACCTTCATGTCCATACCTAGTACACAAGTCCATCACCGCAATTGTCACAATTCATGCATAATCCCCCTATAAGGTATACTAATATCATGATCATACACTTGTTCTGAGTACCAAGAACTAGACTCTATGAAATGGTATCAAATTTTACAGGGTATATCATACAAGGAAAATTTTAACATGTACTCATGATAATTTATGATCAATATAAAATTATTTTGATCGACATCGATCATGGTAAAACAAGTTATAAGTATACATATATAATGAAGCCTCATAATAGGATCTCATGAGCTACACAAACCAACATGTGATCTATATCTGGAACAGTCAAAAAACTCTGCCAAGATAAGAAACACACCATGGAAATAGGTGTATAAAAAAGCCCAAATTGGAATGTAACGTCATACCTCAAGGTTTTTTATGAATTAATTCAATTTTTGTAGATGGATGAAAGGTAGAATCACATTTTACACAAATGGATAATGAGATCACAAATCAATGATTCCTAACACATGTTCTGGTTCATCAAAAAATTAGGTTTAGAATGTAGACTTGAGAAGCCTCTGTTTTTTTATGGGTGTTTCAAGAATCATGTTCCAAAATAATTCTATTTGTAACTTCTAAGACTGATATTCCATTGAATTGTACCTAACACCATGTTGGTCACATGGCCTCAAGCACAACTACCTAAATACATGAGGTTATTGGCTAGTAGTGAGGGCCTACAGTGTGATTGTGTAAATATACCCTATTACCCTAGGGTAACACAATAGAATAATAATAGTTTTCAAATAGTATAAAAAATAAAATAACTAAAAATTAGGTAACAATAAAAGATAAGAATATATAATAAATTCTAGAAGTAATCTCATATACTTAATGATGATCATGTCATATTTCTACAAATCATCCAAAATAAGTACTCATGGAATGTGTATAATACATTTATCAAAATGTAAAAAATGATTAAATGTAAAATCTTCATATAGCATCAAGAGCCTCTACTCAGTCATATCTTCCCTTACTCTTAACCATGAACAAGTCAAGAATCGAACTATGGGTGCTTTTCATGGTCCCTACCTGTATCAATATAGTCTATTTAGGTACTCAACGGCATCCCAAATAGGGTGTAAGATACAAACCTAGTAGTTTACCATCTGAGGTTTCTATAACAAATCCTAGATGTGAAATATAATATATAGTAGAGTTCATAATACAAAAGGTATTCCAAAACTAAAAGTAAAATTCCCAAGGAAAAAAAGTAAAGAGACAAGTGATATTGTATAGCCATACAAGGCTCCCTATAAAAAAACTGCCAAGATCCAATAAAAAAGATGCTATAGAGAAAATGAATTAATCTTCAAGGATATTTTTATACCCAATATAACACATTACCCATGTCCATGACATATAACATGAATATAAAATCAACCATGGAAAATCCATATCACATAAATTGTCACATTTATCATGGTCGAGCTGTATAATCAATTTTATCACATTTACATTGTCTTTTTTATATTACTAGAAATAGGAAACCCCTCGAGACCAGATCCATGGTGAATATTACCAAGGAATTATCCTCGTATCCCAAGAGCATCTCAATGAAAACTTGATTAGACATAAATTAGGTTCCAAGGATCTTGTCAATAGACCATGTCCACTATGATCCCAAACAAACCAGATCCATGGGGTAGAAAGTCCTAAGGAAATCCAATGAATCCAGACCCAATGAGAAATATCACTCAAGGCATCCAATACCACTATCAAGATCCAAGTGGTAACATCCAAGACATTTGATGGAGGTAGTATCCAAGGAATACCCACCAAGGCACCCACTACCATCTCAATTCATCTCAGTCATTCCATAAATTCATATTCTATAAAATTTTACAATCCATGAGATTACCAACTCATATAAAAATTCAATATAACCCATTTAATCAAAAGCATCAATGTGAAAAAAAGGTAAGATTCATCTCTTAACAATCAATTAATTAAATTCCATTTCATTGTAGGCTTCCTCTAACATGTAAAGTGAAAACACACACCCCATTGGTTGTATAACAATGGAAATTTCAAATTCACACCCCATGGGCGACCTTGGCGGGGAAAACAAGCTCCAAAAAGCCTCAAGGAACTAGTTGTAATACCTAATGGGTTACAATATATTCTGAATAATTATACAATTCAATTTTGGGACTACGTTGAAAATTAAAATGATCAACAGAATGGAAACTACCACTATAAATAATAAAACCAGTCAAGAAATGTATATACCATCACCCATAGTTCCATGGTTGAGTTATCATTCTGTATGAGCTCCTGATTCAAATTAGATTGAGAGAGAAAAAATAATAGAGGAAAACTTAAAAATATCTGATATTATCTGGAACCTAAAATACTTTATTGATACCCAGAAGAATGAATGATGGAACCAAAGTATTGGATTACTCACTAATGTGAGTCCAACGATATGATCAAAACTCAATTCTGAGTTTTGACAAAGAATTAGTGGAAAAACCTTCCCTTTAGTATTCAAATGATCTCCCATGCATCCATTGATATTCATGGGTGAAGAATGAAAGTATATTTTAGGTTTAAACACATTTTAAAGGAAAATTATTAATTTTCTCCAAAAATACTAGGCCACACTATTTAGTCCTATGATGGTCCAAACTATAAACAAACAGTGTGCCCTTTGTTGTGCAAAGGGGGAACTTGCATGGTCATTGTGCATGGTTTGAAAAACCGCCTGCAAACTATGTGATTTGGATATTTTACAAATAGTAGGTTCCTCATATGGTATTATGCTTCCATCCACAAATTTACTTAAAATCAGTTGGGATGCACTTTTCCTCTTAATAGGTCTTTCATGGTTTGCAGTAACCATGCATCATATACCGCACAGTTTCTACTAACTATGTGACTTGCCTTATTTTCCGAAAAATCTTGGTTCTGTGCTTTATAAAACCTCCAAGGCCCCCAACGCCGCTATAACATCATCTTTTATTATCATCAGGCCATAAAATCCATTTAAACAAAAATTAAAGGGATCTGTACCTCATAAGAAAACCTAGGATGTTTCAGTATACCCCCTTAATGCAATTCGTCACAGAATTGTATTTTCAATGGTGTTAAATAATCACCTGAGGATAACATCATCCACTGAAAATTTACATCAGCCTCACACACCTAAGTCATTCCATATAAATGGTCATGTTGCCATATCAACCATAATTGAGGAACTTACTGGCCTCAAAGAACCATTGTGCTCCTATCGACAATACAAATTGGAATCTCCTCGAAGGGAACATCCACATGTAACTCCACATCATCTATCTATAGAGTTTGATATAAGTCTATGTTGTAATATAATAGTTGAGATGCATGGAAGATATCATGCATGGTTGGTACCTCTAAGGTAACTACAGCCGATGGGAAATAATCCCAACTCTATCTAGAATCTTTAATGGACTGACATATCACAGTGAATTCTTAACATATCTTTAAATACATATGTGTTCCAGCCTTAATGATATATATAAAAATACCTAATCCCTAACCTCACACTCAAAAGTTAATCTTCTTTGATCAGTGTAAAATTTCGGTCGCAATTATTCATTATCCATATACTTTCTGATCAACTAGACCTACTCAAATGTCTCTTAAATGAGACTCATCCCTAGAAAAACTACCTCACCTTTCTCTATCAAGCATAGGGGAAATCAGTATGGACTACTATACAAATCCTCATAAGGTTCCATCTGTATATTCTACTAATAACTGTTATTGTAGGTGAACTCAATATGGGGTATATGTCTCTCTTAAGATCCCCTGAAATCTAATATGTGGCATGTCCTCAAGAAGATGTATCGTAGGCTCTAACTAGTCATCAGTCTCTGGGTGGTATGTCGTGCTCTGAAGCACAACTATACCCAATTCCCTCTACAAAATATTCCATATATGAGATTTAAACATGGCGTCTCTATCTGAAATGATAGTGTGAGGGGGCCCATGAATTCATACAATCTCATAGATATACAACCTCCCAATCTCATCTACATTGAAGGTCTCCTAAATTGATAGGAAATGATCTAGCTTCAGGATCATATCAATAAAAACACAAAAAAAACATCGCTACCTCGAGGTGAACATGGAAAATTGGTCACGAATTCTATCATGATATCATCCCATTTCCACATGAGAGTACATATATTTTGTAGAGGTTCTGTTTTTCACTAATGTTCCACCTTCACCCGATAATAGGTGGAACACTGCATATAAAAACTTGCTACAACATGTTTCATACTTGGCCACCATAACTGATAGTGTAAATCACAATACATCTTGGTAGTTTTGGGATGCACTACCCAAACATGGGCATTAAACTGCCACATGATCTCCTCAAATATTCCACCTAAAACCCAAATGTGAACATGGATACAAATGATCTCATCCACACCTATGGTCTAACTGGGGGAAAGTTCCTCATCAACCACACTCTCCCATAAGACTAGGCCCTTGGAATCTAATAAATTACTCATCCTTACTCTATCTAGAAGGGTTTATGTCATAGATAAGGATGAAAAAAATGATTTCATTTACTTTCCAACACCTCTATGTTTATCTTAGGGAAGAGGAATATAAACATCCACTGACTACTGTCCTCATGAACTTCTGGTATCTGAGTACACTAGCTCAGTGCATCAGTGACTCCATTTACCTTTCTAGGAATATAGTCTATATAGTATTCAAAATATTAAAGGTAATCAACCCAACTACTCTGTTTCATATTTATATCAAGCTTTTTAAATATGTAATTGAGGATTTTTTGGTCCCTATACACCACAAAACTCTCTCCTAGTAAATACTATCTCCAACATCATGAACCATGAACAACTATATGTAACATGAGATCATGTTTTGGGTAATTATTCTCATGTTTCATCCACTAATGAGACCCATACACCATGAATCTATACCCTTATATCAAAATTTATCATATACTAATAAATTATGTCTCACAATACATAGTTTAGCTTCATCCCTGATTAGTGAGAATCAAGATCAGTGCTGAATTCAATCTCCTTTTCATCTCCTAAATTGTTATCGCATGGGTATATAACCATAAAATCATCACACCCTTATTAGTCAAGAATTTATTTGGTGCTACTAGGAGTGGTAATTATTTCATTAAATTCATGTAATATCTAGTTATCCCCCAGAAAATTTATATATCAAAAAAGTTCTTAGGCTTCTACTGGGAAACTATAGCTCTCACCTTCTCTAGGTCTATTAATACTCTAATATCTAAAATAATATGACCCATAAAGTGAATATTATCTATCCATAAGTGGAAATTTTTGAGCTTAGTATATTACTAATTTTCTCAAAGTATATAAAATGATCTCAGGATTTTTAGAGTGGTCGTATCGATAGTAAGAGTTCACAAAAATATCATCCATGAAAATCACCCCAAATGAATCAACATAAAATTGGAATATTCGGTTCATCTATTCCAAGAAAACTATTGGCACATTCATGAGACTGAAAAACATATCTAGAAACTCATAAATACCATACCTTATATGAAAAGATATATGAGGTATATATGTTTGTAAAACATCTACAAGATGTTATCCAAACATCAAATAAATTTTTTAGACCTCCTGATCTCTTCAGATTTGATCAGAAAGTTCATTTATCCATGGAAAGGTATTTTAATTCAAAACGGTCATCTGGTTTAATTTCCAATAATCTATGTATATATTGAGGGTATTTTCCACCTTTTTTTTAAAAAGGATCGGTGAACCCCATGGAGAGGTATTGGGTCATATAAATTCCTTTTACATTAAATTCTCCATCTCATCTCACCGAGATATCCCATTCACCAAAGTAAATAAAAATTGTGACTTCTAGTGATGTGAAGGTAACCTATAAGTAATATAAATAAATGTAGGTTTGGTAAGATACTATCTAGTCCATCCCAAGTATGATTTCAAACTTTTTCATCTCAAGGAAAAAAAGATTCCATATGAACTAACACCAAACAACCTCAAGAGGTAACTCACTATACCAATTAACATACATTATTCTAATCCCCATATAGAGTTTATATCATTATCACTTCCTTGTAAAACATAATTATGATCCCAAGGCTCTCCACAGTAGTTACAGACATAAAACAATGTGGTGAACCTATGTCAAAAAGAGTAGATACAAGAGTAGAGACTACTAAAATTTTACCTCTTGTTATAGATGGTATGGCACCCTACTCCTCCGTAGTAGGATTTTTATAATATATCAGGAATGAACCATGACCTTGTGACACAAACTCACTACCTAGAGTATGGCCACTCTTCAATCCTAGTACAATTGGTGCCTAGCTACCTCAACCATGACCACCACCACATTAGATTGAATGATCAGTATTATTCCAGCTCACTGTATAATGTGGAGCAGTGAAGAACAATCCCAAACCTAGTGTTAGAGATGACCCCCTAACACTCACCATTAGATGGAAGGTTCTGAAAAAAAATTCATGTGGCCCACACTACTTCAAGCATAGAACATGACTGGGATTCCATTTCACTAATTTCTCCTTTGTCCCCATCTTCCACACTGATGATAGAAAACTGCACATCTACCACTAGTGGCCTAGCTGGTATACATCTCAAGGGAAGACTCAAAATGTTTCTTTCTTCCAATGAAAGTAAAACTACTTGGTTAAGAGACTATACTACTTTACTCTACAACCCCAGCTTCCCCTATGTTATACTCTGTAACTAGCATTTGATTTACTATCTAAACAATCTTCATCAGCCAGAACACATTAACATTAGATCAAACATAAAGTTATAGACATTATTTGAATCATATCACTCTCTATACCTCATCATAAAGGTATATCGATGATAAACACATTTTTTATATAAATCATTCCAAATAATCCATAATTTTCATAGACCCCTTCTCTAGATGCTTGAACTAACTATCCTTCTCTACTTCAGATTTTCAAGGTAAAAGTATTCATATAACCTGTTTCAGAAATCAACCTAAATAATATCTTATAGCCTGTTATCCTAGTTTAAAGAACCCCACCATTTATTTTCAACTCCTCGAAGCATATATTTATTCACCTACACTCTCATCTTAGGGGGTGTCTCTTGATACTAAAATATAAATAGACTAGTCTCAAGACATATATCATCATTCTTTGGACCTCTATCCCCAAAAAACATGGAATTTTTATCCTCCTATAACACATTAATGAACTCAGTTATAGATAAGGATGGATGTTGTGCTCCCTAATAAATATACATGAAGTGAAAAAACCCTTGCAGAACTATGCCTTAGCTCCTATTTCCTATAAAACAACTGGTGGTGAAACCAGCACTATAGAAGGATCCACTAGTAGCCCATGGCCCATAAACACTAAATCATGTTCATCACCACCCTCCCGGTGTACTACTATAGGTAATCCTGGTGTCATGTGTCTACAATTCCAAACACACGCCATAAAAATATGGGATATAATTTTTCACAACTAAAAGTTTAGGATATTTAAAAACATTCTGATAAAAATTTCATACCTAAAAGGGTACTCTTAAATATAGGACTAAGAAAAATGAAACAGAAAATAACGTCTCCAGAGACACTACCTAAAGACCACTCAAAAATATGTTCAAGGTCATGTATCTGTTTCAGTGTTTTCATTTTCATTTGATTTCATATTTATTTAACATTTTATTTTAAATGGTTTAATCAAGTGGTTCACCACTTCTGATCCATACGGGCCCATTCCCTTCATGAACCTAAATATGGATTCCACCTAGTACACATCATAACATGATCTAGACCATGCAACTCATTTTCCATGACTCAAAATTCCATAATAGGTTATATAGGGTGTCTATTTTATCCTAATCTGGAAAACACATCTTGGGTTACTATAGGAACTCTAATTATCAACCACATTTTTCAAAAAAAAAGTCTATAGATCATCTATCAAATCAGTAGATATATCTATAATGGAACCAATCACGACATCATTCTAACAATAAAATAAAAATATATGTCATGGAATAATTCATGGAATGGGATTCTTATAAAGTGCCTAAAATGTTGCATTAAATGCAATACCCTTATTTCATTATGTTTCAAAAAATAATAGAACCCAAAATAACACCAATGATAACATCCTAATCCAATTACATTATGCAATAGTGGAGTAAAATAAACTACAATAGTCAACATATAGAAATCATGAATTTATATTCAAGTAAATTTTCATTTTTCCCATTTGTGGTCTAGATACTCCCAATAATAGATCATTAAAAAATTACAATTCCTTCCTAATCATCATTATATTTTCTATAAAGAGTAATTGAAACAATATATGAAACACTCCAATACCACTTTTTAACATCCAGGACTCAGATACCATTGAATGGAGCCTTGAGCCCGATTGGACACATGGCCTCAAACACATCTCCTCATGTGCCAGAGGATGTCGAATAGCAGAGATGGAATAGGGTGTTTTGTGGGGAGACTATACCCTCCTACCAGAGTGTAACACAGTGGAATAATAATAACATCCAAATAGAGGAAACAATATAAAAACCAAATAGAAGGTAAATATCTAATAATAGAATATATAAACAATGCCAGAAGTAATTTCATATTCATAATGATGATCATTTCACATATCTACAAAGTATAAAAAATAAGTATACATGGTTTGGGTAAAACACACACACACATATATATATATATATATAATCCAAAAATAATATATCCATACAGTGTCCTGAGCCTTGGCTCAGTCCTGTTCACCCCTACTCCTAAACAGCAACAAGTCAAGCATCGAACTGTGGGTGTTTTCCTTTGTCTAAGCCTGCATCCATATATTTTTCTTAGGTACCCAACAAAGGACCCAAATGGTTATGAGATACAATCCCAGTAGGTGACCTCCCAAGGCCTATATAACAAATAATGGCTTTTCAATACAACCTAATGCATAGTGCATAATATAATCGGTATGTATGTACTAAAATTAAAGTGGCCATGGAAAAGGAAAAAAACTGATACTATACAACCATTAAAGGATCCCTATAAAACAAGTTTCAATATACTTTCACAAGGTATCTATATAAAAAAAGGAATTAAACACCACAACCATGTCATATACACAATATATCACATTAAATATAGCCATGTTGTATAACCTTTATATCAAATCAACCACGGTCGATCCATATAACTAGAAGTGTCACATTTACCAGAGATGTTATGTATAATCAATCATTTCATATTTACAATAGTTATTCTCTATAATCATATGTTTCAGACCCCTCGAGTTTAGATCCAATGTGTAGAGAACCATGAATCCTCATCGAGTCCCAGGATCGTCTCGAAGGACACTCATCTAGACTTGAATTGGGTCACAAAGAGCATGTTAACCTATTATGTCCACTATGAACATAAAAAATCTAGATCCAATGGGTATGAAGTCCCATGGTATCCCACGTAATCAATTCCAAGGGAGAAATCTTGTCTAAGGCATCCCCTACTGCTATAAAGTTCATAGAAGTGACATCTAAGGAATCTGATGGAATTAGGATCCAAGGTATACCCACTAAGGAATCCACTACCATCTCAATTCATCTCATTATTTCCTTTAATTATAATTTAACAACATCTCACAATCCACGTGTTTACTAAATCATATAAAAATTCCATATGAACCATTTAACCAAATCCATCAATGTGAAAAGGAAGAAATATTCATATTCTAACAATATATTCAATTCATTGTGGTTTTTATCTAACTAGTAAAGCATAAACACTAACCCATCGGGTTGTATAATAAGAAAAATCTCAAAGGCACACCCCATGGATGACTTTGTTTTGAGAAAAAACCTCATAAAAATATCAAGGAACTAGTGTGAATCCCTAATAGGTTCCAATATGGTCAAATTAAATATTCAATTAAATTTTGAGGTTGTGCTAGAAAGTTCATCAGGAGCCACAATGAATACTATCCCTATAAAGCACCAAACCACATAGGAAAATGATATAACACCTATCGTAATTCCTTATTATAGTGATCATATTGTATCAACTCCTAATTCAACTCAAATTAAGTCCAAAATGAACCAATTATAAATAATATGGAAATAGGGAATATTATCTTGCACCTATATAACTTTGTTGATTCGATGATGATGGAAGAATATCCCAAAAGGAATGGATTACTCATCATCATGAATCCAATGAGATGATTGATTCTCGATTCCAAGTTCATATAGAATATTTTTGGAAAATCCTACCCTTTATCCATCAATGGATCTCCTACACATCCATTGTTTTCCATGGGTGAGGTCTAAAATTAAAATTTAGGTCTGTTCACATTTTAATGGAAAATTTTTAAGTTTTACACAAAATACTGAGCCACATGGTTTTGATGAATAGTTTTCTAAATCATGTTCCTATTTTGAACCCTATGAAATGCTAATGGGGCACACGCATGGTCACTATCCATGGTTTGACTAACTATGCATTAATGGTTTGATTTGTCTCTCCTAAAAATGTAGGTGTATCACATGGGTGTGTGCCTCCATCCACATGGTTTCCTCAAACTATGTGGGTTCCTCTTTCCTTATACCCAGGACTTACATGGTTAGTAGTAATCATGAGGCATGTCCCGTATGGTTTCTACTAGCCAGGAAACCTTATTTATTTTTCCATGAAACAAGTTTTTGGGCTCCGAACAAGCCATATACACCCTCAATACCCTCCTAACGTCTGAGGGTATTCACATCAATCCAAAATAAATAATTTAAATTAAACTGATTCATACCTCATAGGAAAAATTGGGATCTTAAATAATAAATGGAACCAATCATGAGGTATATCAAAGGAGAGGTCATTAATTTATTGGACCCTTTTTTTATTAAATAATGGATTCTAAATTTATCTTAGATTCTCAAAGATAACCTAAGTTGTAGACAATAAACATTGATTCATCGTCAATCTATCAGTGGAAAACATATTCATGATGAGGATCAAGAAGAGGAGAGTCTTAATATGGAATGATTTTTGAATAATAACCAAAAACATCAACCTTTCTGGAGGAATTTAACTCCAGTCAAAAGGATTTAAATGACATATCCAATCTTCCACCATTCTAGAAATGAAAAAAAAACTTATATGTCATTGGAATCCATAGATAAGGAAATGGAATTAGATGTATGAACCAATTTCAACATAAAATAGGAGGATCATGAAGTATATTTGATGAATGAAGGTTTTTTTATCACATATCCTAATTCTAGATCTTCAGTTCACTTGGGTTCATTTCAATCTAGAATTAGAGAGAGTAATTTTTAGTAAAGGTTATTGGAGTCTCAATATCCTGATAGATTCTTTTGAAAATATTAATGGGTTAAAACTAATAAAAAATAGACATTTAATGGGAATTGATATCAACTATTTAATGTGTTCGTGTATTGGTTGAATGGTTTGAAAAAATTATGCTCTATTTCTAGGATTATGAAAAACCCATGTGATTTTGACACATGATTTTTTAAACTGTGCACAAATCATGTAATGGGATTCTAGATAATATCTTTTGGTTTTCAAGGTGATTATACATAGTTTTTCCAACCATACCCCTTAATCATGTGGTATACCATGGGATACTTCCTCTAGTTACATGATTTCTTAGAGAATTCACATGGTTTGGAAAAAAAATTCTCAACCTATGAAACCTTAAAAGGAAATTAAAACTGTCTAAAACTATCAAAGACCCCCTTGAAACTCATCACTATCAACTTACTTCATAAATATATTGGATTAAATTATAAAATATACTTGTAATGAACATAAAAAATCCAAGGTTGTTATAAATATCATTTTAGTGTCCACTAAGGGAATAAAGGATCATCCACATATACTATACTCAACTGAAATAGGGATAGAACTAAAGAACCATAACACATTTTTCATGGGAGTAAACTGTAATATAATGATCCTAAGTAATTATCCAAGCTGTTTTATAATGAGGTATGGATGAAAATGGAACTTTCCTAAGTTTCATGATGATATTTTAAAGAGTACAAATGGTGAGCCACATGTTGAGATCAATACCTCCATAATTCAATGAATTGTGATCCTAAGATTAATATTGACTTAGAGGAGGTTCTATGATACCTATAAATGGAATTAAATTACAATTAGGAATGAGTATTACCCCTACTGACAAGAGTAGTGAATTTTTTTTCCATTTATATTCTTCATTTTCATTTTTATTAATTCAATGTGTATCTTCTCTTCTATTTAACATGTGTTATGATGTGGATCATATTCCATGCATTTTTTACATCATTTTTAATGTTTTTATGTATATTTTCCAGTAAAATATGTATTTAATCTATTAATATATGTTTTGTTTATTAATTGTTTTAAATTAGTAAATTATTGTTTTTTTATTAATATGTTTTTTTTAGTTTGGGAATATTTTTTTCAGGCCTTTTTATTTTATTTTATTCTGAATCAAAATATTAAATTTAATTTTTTAAAATTTACATAATATGATTAATTAATTTTTTTAAATAATTTATTTTCTTATGTTAACAATTAAATTACTAATGTTTACTTTTTTGTTTAATTTTTTTTCAATATTAAATATTTTTAGTCCTTATATTGACCTCCTTAATTTGTTTTAAAAATTTTATTTTTTTTATTTTTTTTACATTATAGTTCAACATAAGTTAAATATTTTAAATCAATCTCCATCGGAAAATTTTCATACATCCCTTTGATTATGGGAACGAGGTCTGTGTGTGATAAAGATCCTATAGGATAATTTATCTGTCCCAATGTCCAAACCCAAAACCAGGAAACCAGGGTTGGCCAGTAAGAGGCATTCATTCCCTAATGAGATTCAATCTAGATATGGTATTTTGAGGAGGATACTAAGCCATCATCAAGGATATAGAATCTCGGTTATTTCTTTATTTTTCATCACTGGTCTAGGTTTACCATGAACTAGTAATTTCCCCCATAGATAAATCCCTTGATAACTATTTTTAGTAATAGGGATTAATTACACCATTTTTTCCTTCCGCAATCATTATTTTCCCTCATTTATGGATCAACACAGTTTGACCTCATTAAGGTTTTTTTGTGGTTTTAATTACATTTTAAATACCTCTTTCTATTATGTGTGTATATAAACAAATGGTAACCTATCCAGAAAAGCATCACACTAATTAGTGTGCGAATCAACTCTTGTGTTCTAGAATTTTTTCTTCATCCTTCTAAGACATTTACTTCTACATTTGGGTTTATCAATCGGTAATTTCAAACATTTGGTATCATAGGGAGGTTGACATGATCCATGACTCCACACTCGAATCCCTAATCACCCTGAGTCTCCTAGAAATTGTTAGCATGTTCTAGATCCCTCATTAATGGTGGTAGAATCCATATAGTGGTACATCGGTGGGTGAAGGAGATCCGGGGATTGGTGATGTATCTAATCCTCATGATGATGAACTATAGATAATGTTCTTTAGTGATAAAGGTCATACACTAAGAATGGAGACTACGAGATATCGTCGACACCAGCAGAATAAGAATCTATGCCTTCCCGGTCTATTTCATTGTCAGTTTGGTTGTTGGAAGTGTTTATTATAGGCTAGGATGGATTTTGGAGATGTTTGACTGTTAAAAGATGGTAGTAGGGAGGTTACACATCTTGTAACTTTAGTTCACAGCATATTGTTTGGTTTCACTCCTTTTCCTAAAACTCTTCATGATATGCATACTTTTATACATCATAAAAGAGGTATTCATGATGTGTATAATTTTGGGGTTTAGAAAATAAAATAAATCTAGAGGTAATTGGTTTTCCTACAGAAGTAGACCTTGATGGATTTCACATCATGAAAGGGGATTACATGTCTTTTAATCCCCTGATGCAATAATGATTTAAAACATTCCATTCAATAATTTTTTCACAAATCCTATAGTTGTAGTAATGTCTCCAATTCTAGACAATCCCTGGGCACCCCTGAGGAGTTCTTTTAACCCTTTTCCTCCTTCTTCAATCCATTGGTCTCGATTATCGTTCATTGGAGATCTATGGGGATCCTAGATACATTATCCTTACATTTTCTATCAGTTTCCCTCGGTTGGGTCTCATTCTCTTCCATATCTCCTATTTGTGCCATTGTATGTGCTTATCCATGATTCCTAATGGGGTCTATCTCGGTGTATTTGTGCCATGGTGTCATGGGGTCCTCATATGGATGAATATCTTGTCAGATAGTTGATCAGAATAATTTATATGTTATATTCACATGGAAAGTACATTGGCATTCCTTTGATGTAGGGATTGACTTGTCTCTCCTTATTTTTTGAATAATGTGGGAGTGGTTTTTCTTTCCTTACCCTTAGATTACAGTTTTTTCTTAAACAAAGATAAAGAACTAGATAACTAGATTGAATGGGTACTGGGGTTAAATTCAATGATTTTCACATCTTTGATTATTTTTTCTGATATTGTTATTATAGAGGCTGAATGTCCCACTGAAAATGGTTAACATTGGTGGCTTTGTTTTGGCCGGTTATATCTGTTATGTGTGCTGCATTTTTTTTGGTTGTTGTGGTATGAACCTAAATGGAAACTAGTAAATTATGTACACCCAGCGAATGAACATGTGCCTCAAAATTATATAGCTTCTATGATAACCTCTTAATTAACCATATACAATAAATAAGGGATGCCTTATTAAATCTATAATTTTTATTTTCATTGGTTTACGAGGTGATACGATTTTAATAATGGTTGTGTTTTGTTTGGGTTTATTGGTTTTTTACAATAGGGTGGTTTGGAAGGTGTGATGGAATCTCAAGTTGAGAGATAGATTGATTAAGGAATGGATGAGCAGTGTTGTGCAGTGGGGTTTCAATCGGGTTTTGGCTTAGTCATGTTGTTATATTTGGTTGACATTCGGAGACTTGTTTTGGTCGGTATGGGTATTTCTCTCTAGGATTCTCCATTGTTGGTCTTAGTTTTTTCCCTTGTTATGTGTTCTGTTTGGTAGTTTCCTAGATATTAATGGAATAGATTTAAAATAATTAATTTATAAAATTTTGGTATTTTCAAGGGTTGGTTTTGTTAACTAAATGAATAAATAAATTTTGAATAAATAATGGAAATGGTTTAAAAAAATTGTATATTGGAAAGTTGTTTTGGATTATTGTGTGGTGATTTCATTTATAGGTTGTTGTGAGGTAGTAATTGTTGAGAGCTAGTTGGTTTTTTGAGAACCCCTAAGATGGGCATGAGTGTCATGTGTCATATATGTATATACTTGTATTTTCCTTGTGATTTCTATACATACCCCACCCTAGTTGAGCACTACATACCGAACACCCCCATCTTCATAGGGGATGGTGTCTTTATCAAACATTCTTGTGGGAGGATGGATGGTCACCCACCCTTCCCAACTCCTTCCATGCATCAGTAGCCCATGATTCTTTGCATAGGTTGTGGTTTGTGGGTCTCAGGTGTGTTTGGGTGAGTTGTGTTTTTCAAGTGTCTTCGGGGTCAAATGTGATGTTGTATATGGACCATATGGCTATGGTGGGATGTGGTGTGCTATGTGTCCTATGTTTTTGTGGGTGGGATGTGATGTGTTATGTGGCCCAGGTGTCTGTGGGTGAGATGTGGTTCTGAGGCCCAGGTTTGTGTGAGCGGTATGTGATGTTGTGTGTTCGATAGAGGTGGGAGCACTATGATGTTTTCTATTAGTATGTAATGGACAATTAGTTGGAAAGTGGCGTGTAGTAACATATTATCAATGTGCATTATATTACATTACTTGACTTTCATTATATGGTGATTGTGCCTCAGTGAGGTTGGGGTGGTTAGTATACCTACTTAGGTGTTGTTTGGTTCTACTATTTTCTCATAGGGGCATTAGTGTGCTTATTTCACATGTGTATGAGAGAATTTGGTTTATTTTATTGAGTATACCTATATTCTCACAATATTCATATATAAAACTCTTTTTAGATTTCTAAGAGGACTTTGTGGACCATGCTGGACTTTACTAGCTTGGATCTTGCTAGTGGTTATGTCACTGCCTAGCTATACTCTTGGTGCATAATTTGGAGTCATTTGTTTTGTTTATATTCAATTTTAAACATTCATGTGGGATGGATTTGGATATCTTACATATATATATATATATATATCGTGGATTTTTCTCGGATAAAACATCTTATCTCCAAATCTTGTTCCTTTAAAAAGGGAAATGTCTCCCATTTTGTGGGACTTATATAAAATTCATGTTGGTCACCGCCCTAGGGCCTATTGGAGGTGGGACTCTAGGGTAATTATCTATATTTCTTCATTTCCATCAAAGTAGGGGCATCCTTGGATGGAGGGGCTATGAATGAATGGTATCCTAGGTAATGTTTGAGAGATATGATTTTGTTTTGAGTTAGGCCTAGTAAAAATTTCATGGGTTTGTAGGGAAACAGTGTCATTTGATTTTGGTGTGTGATAAAGGCTAGGGAAGACCAGGTAGGACATCGGATTTTACGGCCCCCCATGAACTTATTCTAGGAATCTGATCCTGCCAAATGACCTAGTGAAGATACACCATTTGTAGGGTATAAACCCTAAGAAGGGGGTATGAATTATAATGACTTATATTCTTATTTGATTTTTGTTGTTTTGGAAATTAAAAATGGATGAAGAAATGAGTTAAATAATTTAAAATAATCCTTAAATAAAATTCCATACTACTTGGTCTCAGGAATTCCTTGTTTAACTTTTAGCTAGGGCACTCAACCATCGTCTACATGTGGATCGGGCAACTGTCGTTTAGTAGGCTGATCCAGTTGTTTGGCAGAGTGTTGATTCAGTTGTAGATGATGAATAGTGGTATCAAAAGTTATGTGCCTTCCAGTGGAATTCCTTGGGAAATTATGAGGGTAGTGTTTTACAAATGGAAATAGAGATTTAGCTCAAGGAGCTTGAGATCACAATCAATTTGGACTGGGTTCCACCAAATTTATGGGTTCCTTTGGGAGTGTGTCAGATATGGGGAACATCCCTTTAGTTGTGGAATCTTTATCTAGTAGAGAGTAAGGACCTAGATGTGTTGTGGGAGGACATTCTTAAAGATCTGTGGTTGGAGTTCCTTTCATAGAATACGAATGGTGAGAAGAGGCAGTAGTTACTCTCCCTTCAGTAGGTTTGTCTGTTAGTGTGGGAACATGGGATCATGTTCAACCATATTCTTTACTTCACCCCAAATCCCTTTCTAGATGAGATGTCTTGTGCGATATGGGTTGATGAGTTCATCTACCCTTCTATCTAGTTTTATGTTACTCCTTTTACATTTTGATGTATCTAGATGTTTAGAAGAAGATGGAGGTGATTAAGAGGATGCACTTGCAAGGAGGTCTACCATGAGAGGGGAGACAGTAGAGTTATTCGAGAGGAAGGGTCGTCAGTGGTTTTTCATAGGCACTGGGTCTTATAAGGTTTCGACCAGCAAGGAGGAGACCTCAGAATTTTCATATTTTCCTTATAGTAATAGCAGTCTCTATGCATTTCCTATGAGCTTAGGGGCAATGTGTTTATTTTATGGAATTCATTTCCATATTCATAATAAGTTTCCAGTGGTTTTTTTTCTTTGTATGGTGGTGGTGGATAGGTTCAGTGCTAGGCTCAGCAGTACTAGCAAGCTAGGTCATTTTAGTAGCTTGGATAGAAGGATCATGCTCCACCAAGGGGAGATGGAGTAGTTAGGGGCTTACCTTAGGGTCTTCCTTGGGGACCTTGACCTAGGCATGGTCATGGAGGCAGTCGTTATTAGAGTGGAAGATGATCTTGGTGTAGTCAGTTTCATGAGGAAGATGTAGCATTTCTACCCTAGGAATAGTTCTTCAGAGGTAGGATTAGCTTGTTTATTACCCTTTCTTGTGATTTGTTTGATTTAGGAGCTTTGTACTCATTTTTTCACCCAGTCTAGGCCATAATCTTCGACTATATGTAGAGATCCTTCTCGTGCCCCTAGTGTTGATTACACCATTAGGAGGTCAGATTGACTTGTTTGATGTGTGTCAAGATGTAGACTGATGACGGGACCACAAAAATCATCTGGGGATCTTTTCATTCTATAGGTTTAGCCATACAATTTCAATCTTGGCATCGACTGGTTTTATTTTATGCATGTATTTGTCAACTAATTCTGAAAAAGAGATGTGTTTTTAAATTTGGATGGTCAGTGTGTGGATTTCATTGCTGAGAAAGGTTTTTAGGTGGGTATTCGGCATGTGGAGCCTCTTATTTCATTGTTTGTAGAGCAGTTATTGGAATCGGTGGACACTTAGATGGTGGGAGTCCCCATATTTGTTGGGGTGTTCTTATATGTTTTTTTATGAGGCTGTGACTCTACCCCATCGATGTGATTTTGAGTTTGTGATAGACTTTCATCCCAGTGCCTCACAGATTTGGATGGATCCTTATTAGATTGAACCTTCTGAGTTTCATGAGTTGAGGATTTAGATATATGATCTGATTAATAAGGGCTTTATCCAGCCTAGTGTGTCTCCATGTGGTACTCCAATATTGTTGGCATAGAAGGTGGATTATAGTCTGAGGTTTTTAATCGGGTACCAGAGGTTTAATCAGGTGACGGCCAAGAAGCGGTACCCTCTTCCAAGGATATACAATTTTTTTAACCAGCTAAGAGTGGTAATTTTGTTTTCAAAAATTGTTCTACAGTCTGGATATCACAAGTTGAGGTTAAAGCGGGGCGATTTCCTAAATATTTCTTTTAGATGAAGGTAAGGGCTCTTAGAGTTCATAATCATGACATTTGGTGTTACTAATGCACCATTAGTGTTCATGGAGCTCATGAACTCCTTTTTTTCAATTACTGAACCAGTTCATCATCATATTCATTGGTAATATCATGACCTACTTGAAAACAGAGGAGGATCATGCCGGGAAACTCAAAACAGACTTACAGTTTCCTAGACGCCACCATCCCAACAGAATGGTATCCAAATATAAGTTCTATATATGAAATGTGTGTTTCCATGGGCCTTTGTTGTCCTCACAGGGTGTTTAAATTGACCCTTCAAAGGTTGAAGTGGTTGTTTATTAGTTATCACCCATGAGTATGGCAGATGTTTTTAGTTTTCATGGTCTCACGAACTATTATAAAAGGTTTTTACCCAATTTCTCTAGATTTTTCGATATGTTGACAAATCTCTCTAGAAATAACCATGTTTTTTTTGTGGAGTGTGAAGTTCGGAATAGCGTTTGGTTATTTTATGGGTAATTTGGTTAGGAGTCCAATGCTCTAGTTTCGAGAGAAAGGGATGATGTTTGAGGTTTTTTTATGTTTCCTATCTTGTTTTATGATGTGTCTTGATTCATTAGAAAGAAGTGATCTATTAGTGGTCTAGGACGGTACACCCCCGCAAGTGTAACTACGCCACCCATGATCTAGAGTTAGCAGTAGTCTTGTTTTCACAGAATTTGTTGAGGGATTACCTCATTTGGGATCTTTTTATGGTCTTCATATATCACAAGAGTTTGAGGTATATGTTTTCCCAATGTGATATGAATCTTTAGTACAAGAGGTAGATTGAGTTTCTTTAGGAAAAAATTTTGAGATCTCCTAAACCATAGTAAATGGGAATTTTGTGGCCAATTCATTGGGTATAAAGTAACAAAATGAGGTTTTTCAGGAATTTATAGGTTCTAGGAAAGTGATGATGTTGTTGTAATCCTTATACTTAGATTCAAAAATGGATTGTTCTGGAGGCTATTTATTCTAGATGATAGTGTAATCTTATCTGATGTAGCAAGTGGTGGAGTATTTTTTGGGATAATTGGAGGAAAATGTGTTTCATGAACATTTTGTCCATGGTGGTGCTATGGGGGATTGTCATAATATGGTCAGAATTTGATGTTGTTCTCTAGTAGGTTTTTTTCAGTAGTAATGGGTGAGGGAATTCTTCACGAGTTTCACAACATAACTTTAGCAGTACACCCAAGAATTTCAAAAATGCATCATTCCTTAATGATGAATTTTCGGTGTCCCAGGATGAAATGGAATATAGTGTAGTTTGTACAATATTCTTGGTTTTCCAACAGGTAAAGGCCAAGAATCATGTTCCCTGTTTTTTGTCTCATCCCTTAGATGATTAAGAGTGGCTGTTGGAAGACATATTGATAGATTTAATCATAGGGTTACCCAGGGCTCAGGGAGGATATGATGCTTTCTGGGAGGTAGTGTATCATCTGACAAAATTGACTCACTTCTTATTGATCAAAGTGTTGTGTTCAATGGATGCCTTATACAAGGGGTGTGTGGATGAAGTTTTGTGGTTTCACGGAGTTATGAGGTCCATTGTATCTTACAAGGTAACAAGATTTATCTCATGAGTCTGGAGGGGATTACAACATATTTGACACTCAGTTATGCCCCAGCACAATTTTCCACCCTAAGATAGATATTTATAAAATGTAGACTATCCATATGTTGTAGGATGTGTTTCGGGAATGCATTTTGGACTTTTTCAGATCTTGGCCACAACACTTTCCTTTAGTAGAGTTTATTTATAATAATATCTATCACTCTTCCATTGGAATGGATCCATTTGAGGCGTTTTATTAGATACTATTTCTTTCTCCATTGAGCTAGACTAAGGTTAGGGAGATAGTTTTTCTTAGAATGGATGTGGTGCATAGAAAGATAGAGAACATTTATCTTGTTCGTGAGAGGATGAAAGTACTGAAAGACTGAAACATGTCATATTCTGATAACAGAAGGATACCCTTGGAGTTAGAGGTTTGGGACCAAGTTTTCTTGAGGTTTCCCTTTATCGTGTTCAGTTTAGTTTTTGTAGAGAAAGTAATAAATGTCCCAGATTTTTTATACCGTTTGAGTTATTGGAGCTAGTCAGCGAGGTGGAATATCGTTTGGCACTTCCACCATAGCTGGAGAGGGTCTATGATGTCTTTTACATGTATTAGATTTATTGGTATCTACATAATAACTCTCATGTTGTTAACTGGTGATTATTCGATATCAGGGATGATGTGATGTTTGTAGAGTGGAAAGTGGAGATCCTAGATCGTCAAGAGAATGTGTTGTGTTGACATACCCATCATTTGGTACAGGTGTTGTGGAGGCTTGGTGTCTTATAGGACAGTACTTGGGAGAAATAAATGTAGATGTGTGACCATTACCGGGAGTTGTTTAGAGTTTTCCAACATTTTTTTTAAAATGTAATGATGGAGATAGGTTTTATAAAACGAGTTGGATTTTTTTTATTTTACCTTAATGGTACTATGTGTGATAAATTTATGATGTGTATAAATGGGATGACCAGATTCCTTATTGAGACACATTAATTATGATGTGATTAAACCCATGTGGGAGAGTCGGTGCCACCCGAAGCAGATAGTGTCTTGACAAGGAGGATGGAATTCCCTAATTTTTTACATTGAGATAGTGTGGTTGTTGTGCTCATGTGGTGTGTTTTTTGGTTGTTTGGGTTAACAAATATCGGAGGATGTGTTCGTGGATATAGAGGTTTCCACTCCAACTTTCAAAAAACACATGGTGTTTTATCATTGAACATTTATGTGTTTGGTTGTTAGCGGTGTTTTAAGTGTTGAGAGATCCTCGAAAGGTATTTCTCAGGATGGTTATTCAGAACCCTTTTTCTCCTAGGCTTGGTTTTGGATTCTTGAGGAATAGATTCATTTTAGTGGTATCTAGTGAAACACTTTGTGCATTCTTGTTATGTTACATTTTGATTTTGGTCATAGTAAGTTCATGGAGTAGTCTCATAGGTATTTTGGAGAAATTTTTCTGTTAAAAGCTAGAAGTTGGGAGGTTACATGTCATGTAAATTGATTTCATGGCCTGAATTTTGGTTTCGCAACTTTTCCTGGAATGCTTCATGACATGCATACATTTACATGATGTGAAAGAGGGATTAATATCATGTAATATTTTAGGGTTTGAAAAATAAAATAAACCGACAGGCGATAGGTGTTTCGGGGGTAGTGGACCATAAGGTACTCCATAACATTAAAAGGGAAGACACTTCATGTAATCCCCCGATGCTATATTGTTTTAAAACATTCCATCAGTATGGATTTTTACAAATCCTACTACTGTCGCAGTCTCTCTCATTCTGAACAAACCCTAGGATCCTCGAGGATTTCGTCGAACCCTCTTCCTCCCTCTTCAATCTGTTTTTCTTTGTGATTGTTTGTTGGAGGTCCCTAATGATCCAAGGTACGTTCTCCCTTCATTTTCTAGAATTTTCACTAATTTTGGTCTCATTATTTTTTATATCTCTTTATTAATCTATTGTGTGTGCTGATCCAAGATTCCTAATGGGGTCTATCTCAGTTTTTGTTGGTACGGTGGTGTCGTTGCGCCCTCATATGGATGTAGATCTTGCGTGATAGGTGATCGGAGGACTATTACATGATTGGTTCTCATGAAAAAAAATGACACCACTTCTAGGTAGTAATTACCTTGTCATTATTTATTTTTGAATCATGTGTGAGGGATTTACCATTGATACCCTTTGATTATAGTTGTGTCAGCTTCATCAAAGATAAATAACTGGATAATTTAATTAAAAAGGTAGAGGGGTTTATTACATTCTTTGCTCATCTTTGATTTTTTTTTTGTGATATTGTGATTATACGGGCAGAATACACTTCTAAAAATGGTCGTCTTTGGTGTATTATTTTGTGTTGGTTATATCTGTTGTGTGTTCTTCTTTTGTTTTGGTTGTTGTGGTATCACCCTAAATGGAAACTAGTAAATCACATACACCCGACTATTGAAAAAATTCCCTAGGATTGTACAGCTTATATAATAACCCATGAATTAACTAGATAAACTAAATTAGTGATTCCTTGTTAAATCTTGTATTTATATTTTATTTGGTTGTTTTGGTGATATGGTTGTAATAGCAGTTGTGTGTTGTGTGTGGTTTTCTCGGTTTTGTATAGAGGGAAGGTTCAAAAGGTGTGTTGGAATCATAGGTTGAAAAATTGATAGATTATGGAATGTATGAGTTGTGTTGTGAAAATGAACAATAATTGGTTTGTTCTATGGTTATATTACTGGTTGTGGTTGAGAGTTGGGGACTTTTTTTGTTGGTATGGATATTTCCCCGGGATTTTATTTATAGTTGTCCTCAGCTTTGTTTCTTATTATGTGTTGTGCTTGGTAGTTTCCTGGATAGTAATGTAATTTGAGGATAATAATTAATTAAATATGTTTGGGACTATCTTGGGTTGGTTTGGTTAAAAAAATAAATGAATCGTTAATGAATAATGGTAATGGTTTAACATATTTTTTTGGAATTAGATATAAGTTGTTGCTTATTGTGTGGTGATTACATTTAGAGGTACCAGTAAGGTTGTGGGGTTGAAACCAGGTTGTTTTACTGAGAACCCATAAGATGGGAATGAGTTTTTTGTTTCATATATGTATATACAGGTGTTTTCTTTTAGATTTATATATTCACCCCACCCTAGTTGAGCACTATGTATCGAACACCCCCATCATCACGGGGGAGGGTGTCTTTCCCAAACATCCTTGTGGGATGATGGATGGTTGGCCACCCATTCTATCCTAATACTTATTTTAGGTAGAGATAGCCTAATATTCTTCATCTAGGATGTGGTTTTTGGGTTCTAGGTGTGTGGAGGTGGGTTGTGTTTTCCTATATGTCTTCAGGGTGATATTTGTTATGTTTACCAAGTGTCTTTGGGATGATATGTGTTTTGTTATCCTGGGTGTGATTAGTATGATATGTGATGTTGTATGTGGACTAGGTGTCTGCGGTCAGGATGTGACATGGTATGTGGAAAAAGTGTTTGCTAGTGGGATGTGATGTGGTATGTAGACCAGGTGTCTACAGGAAATATGTGGTTGTGAGGCCTAGATTTCATTAGGTGGCATGTGATGTGGTGTGATCTGTAGAGCTGGGAATGCCATGATATTTATTTTCAGGGTGTGATAGCATGTAATCTGTGGGAACGTGATGTGGGTACCCTATTATTTATGTGCCATATAATACATTACATAACTAGCGTGGTTTGTTGAACCTTCTTAGGGGTTGTTTGTTTCGATTGTTTTCTCACATGGGAATTAGTATGCTTCTTTCACATGTGCATTAGATACCTTGGTCTTCCTACTGAGTATACCTGTATAGTCATCCCACATATGTAAAATTATTTTTATGTTTCTAGGAGGACTTCACGGATCGTGATGGACATTAGTAGCTCAAATCTTTATAGTTTCTATTTTGCTACCTAGCTATACAATTGTTACTTTGGAGAATTCTTTTTGTATCAATTCTATTTTAATCATGAATGTGGGATGGATTTGAATTTCTTTTTTATATATTTCTTAGAGTTGTTTTAGGATGAAACATCTTATCTACTAATATTGTTTCTTTAAAAATGGAAATGCATCCCATTTGTTGAGTCTTGTATACCCTTGGTGATGGTCATCACCTCAGGGCTTACTAGAGGAGGGAATCAGGGGGTTCATTATCTCAATTTCTTCATTGCCAACCTTAGAGGGGCATCCTTGGAGGGAGGGGTTGAGATAAGAAGTAACAAACTCTAAGAAGATTAGATGGAGTTGGAGGACATCTGCTATGTTTTCCCCACAAAGATGATCTCTATACTTTCCATCAAGGAAACAACCAAGGAAGTGTGGGACACATTCAATACCATACACATCGGAATTGATCTCATATGAAAGTACAGTTATCAGAAACAGTCCAACGAGTATGAAGGACATTCTTATTGCAACATATAATTCATCTAGAACCCACCTCGAACACTAGAGGGGACTTTCTCCTGATTTAGTAAGAGTGGGTTGCATGGATGAAGGAGTGGCGGATGAGGGAGGAATCCATCAAAGAATCCATGTCTAAAAACCATCATCGCCAAGGAACATGACAAAAGATTGATGGTAGTAAAGGTAAAAATGGAATGTATTTCATGGGATATGGCATCAGTCATGAAGTCTTAATGGAATAATTCCACAACTATAGAAAAATGGGCCATTGGGGAAAATATTATCTTTGTTGGATTAGAAGGACCAAGGATATTTTAACCAAATGTGATGATGATAATCTCATTCTCTTTATGTCATCTTCATGTATCGCGGTTCCTAGTTCCCTGCTATCATAACATGTCTCCCCTAATATTCTACAACCACAATACAACCCTCTATTGATGGTCAAGGAGAATGTATTCACACAACCAGATCTGTAGGAGGTACATGAGGATGAAATTTGGTTCCATGACACTGGTTCCAAAAACCACATGAATGGGTCTCACACTGTCTTCTCTGAGTTTCACTCTATGATTTGAGACACCATTATGTTTAAAGATAGATTCTCCATTAACATCAAGATGTGTGGGACTACATTCCTCCCATGAAAAACTATCATGTACCACATGATCACGGGTGCTTACTTCATCCCAAGGCACATCACCAACATCATTAGCTTTGGAAAAAATAATGAGAACCGTTTCTTGATATAGCTCAAAGAGGGTATTCTAAGGATTTGTGATCTGCAATGGTGTATTCTTACCATGGTGAAGCACTTCCCTAGATGCATGTACAAGGTGAAACATGGCATTGAATATCCACTGTGATTGACTTCATGGGACACAGAAAAGGATTGGCATTTCTTTACGATGTATGGACACCTGAATTTTCAGGCCCTGTGTAAGCTCGCTCAATTTGATACGGTGTGAGCGATTCTGCATATTGATCGGGTGGATCAAGTCTGTAGCAGTTTCTTCATTGGGAAGTAGTGGAGTTTCTTTTACTAAATAAGAAAATAATCATGTAGAGAAAGTCCTTTACATTGTACATGGTGACCTCTATGGGTCAATAATGATGACAATGCCAAGTAGGAACTTCTAATTTCTACTACTTATGGATGACATGAGCTTATACATTTGGATTCATCTACAAGCAAGAAAGTACTAGGATCCAATGTAAATCAAATGATTTTATGACATGGTGGAGGTGGAGATAGGGTGGAAGATGAAGGTACTCTTCTCGGACCAAGTTGGAGAGTTCAATTTAGTTGAATTTGGTGATTACTATGTCAATCACATCATATAATGGAAACTCACTACCCCCAATTCACTACATCATAATTTGGTCACTAAAAAATGGATTCAAATAGTGGTTTCCATGGCTCTAAGCATGTTGTAAGAAAATTAACTTCCTGATATATTCTATGGTAATAATATCTCTATTTTTGTATTCATCCTCTACCAAGCATCGACAAAAATCCATAAAGGGATGATGTTGAACAAGGTCTCGCATTCCTAATGACCTACGGTGATATTTATCTGCACCTTTGGTTGCATTGCACATTTCATGATCGTGAAGTCTTACCTAACGAAACTAGATGATTGGTTTACGCCAATGATTTTCACTACATATGAGTTAATATCCAAGGCATACCATATGTATGATCCCATCAGAAAAATCATGCATGTAACACATGACATCGTCATCGATGAGACAGTGTAGTCAGACTAGAGTTCTCATAAAGAATAAGGTATGTAGAGTGGTGATGATCTATTCAATATCAAGTACACTATGACATGTATAATGGGGATAGTGAACACTGAAAACACTTTTGGAGACCCGAGATCATCCCCCACACCCACTAGTATAAAATAGTATGACACTGCAACACCAGATGGGGTCAAGTTGATTTTTATACCATTAGCCATAGGGGAGTTCACCTCACTACCGTCTAATATGGAGGAAGAATATGACATCAATCAAAATGAATCCCCACATCATTTATTCACCATCAACAATATCATCAAGGCCACAATGGAGCTTGTGTTTTTAATACACATTATCTAACTTGGTGAGCTACATTTCACTACGGTCAACGAGCCAAACGCCTTTTTAAATTAGAACACCAATGTTGGCCCAAGGCAATGATTGAGGAGATGAAGTTTATTGAGGACAATGACACATGGGAGGTCATTGATGTCCCCATTTTCCATCATCCAACTAGTCTCAACTATTTCATTAAGGTGAAATGTGATGATCATTTTGCGGTAGTAGAGAAAATGTTGTGGATCATAGAAAAAGGATACTTCAAGAAGAATGGGATTGACTTTGAGGATGTCTTTTCCCCTATTGGACACATGGAATTGGTGTGTGTCTACATCATGGTTGCAGCGCGATTGTGGGAGTACCATTACATGTATGTTGAATTGAAATTACTGAATAGAGGCCTCCAAGAGGAGCCATATGTTGAGAAACTACCTAGTTTATTATTGAAAACCACGAGCACATATTGCTCCAGCTCTAGAAACTACTCTATGTACACTTCCATGCATGAAGGTCATGGAATTATAAACATGATTCCAACCTTATGATATTAGGGTTTCATAAGAGTTTCTCTGAGCACACTGTGTATAATCATGGAAATAAAATATCTCATCTAATCATCGGGGTGTACATAAAAAAATTGATCATCATCAGAATTGAAATCCCCACCATCGACATGTTCAAGGTTGAGATGAATAAGCTCTTTCATATGAGTGACTTATCATTTCTCTCCTACTATCATTGAATTAAAGTGAAATAAGTAATTAGTAGAATTTACCCATTTTAATCCAACTACATTACTAAGCTGTTAGAGAATAGCGGCATGGTATAGTGAAACCCCTATCATGTGTCGATGGACGTCAACTTGAAGCCGAGAATGTCTAGAACCTACCCATTGGTTGATGATACTCAGTACCAGAGCTTCATCTACAGCCTTTGGTGACTAGTGCATACACAACCATACATTACCTATGAATTAGGTTATGTAATTAGGTTCATGAAAGAACCACACAATGATTAATTATCCATGTACAAGCACCAATTGTTCTACATTGTTGAGATATGAAACTACGGTGTAATATGCACAATGAAGGAAAACAGTCAGTCAGTCATATTGGAATTTAATGATAGTGACATGTCCAGTGATGTTAATGTCTATAATAGAACAAATGGGGTGTTCTTCTCCTTATATACATGTCCATCACTTGTAAATCATATAAACAAAATGTTATTTTGTTGTATTCATGTATAGAAGATTACATTATCACAAATACTATGGAATTACAAGGAATATGGTTGTCATGACTATAAGTAGAATTTATATACTTAGACCTTAGTCTACTAGTGATCAAGTTGGAAAAAAATTCTACCATTTCCTTAAGAAATAACCCCTTATTGCATGAATGGAGAAGGAAAATTCATTCTTGATTCCTTTTCATTATGTATTTTGTTAATGGTGGAAAGAATTATTCTCAAGCACCCTTGACCTGAGAAGTATCTTGAAGACATTCTCAGGATGTCACTGGGGCATGCCCAGTTACAGGATCTATGTATAATGATTGGAATCATTGATAACCTATGAATTCAATATAAATTTGGGGGTGATTGTTGACTAATTTAAATAAAGTGGATTAATTAAACTATTATTTTTTCCTCCCCCATATTATTTTCCATCATTTATAGAACAATGAAATTTGATCTCATTAAGGATTCATTGTGATTTTAATTACTTTTTAAATACATCATTATTTTATGTGTGTATATAAATAAATGGAAACCTCTTAAAAAATCATCCCACTTGGTGGTGTGAAAAAAATCTCTGGTGTTCGATCATTTTTCCTTCGTCCTTCAAAGGCTTTCATTTGTGTATTCTTGTTGATTGGTCCGAAATTTCCAACATTAACCATTTGAATTTGCCACATCATCATATTTTTGATGATAGGACGAGGTTTCACATCTGTGAAGCCTTTGATCTAAGTTTTACATGTGGATATCTTCCTATATAAGGTTGAAAATCATCACCTTAATTCGAGGATGATCTTCATCAATGTCATTTTGGATGGATCTGAGTTGGGTTTCTGTAATTTCTCATTCTATTGTTTTCTAGTATTCCTCCTAATGAAGGTTCCTAATGTATATAAAGAAAGATCCTGATACTGACTGATCCACACCTACGCATTGAAAAATGAACCACGTGTGTAGAAATCAAGACAATGATTTTTATGTTGAGGCATTCATAAATTGAGTTTTTGGATTTCTAAGAGACCATCAAAACCAAGGATGAAATAGAATATAATTGTGTATTTTCATTATATTTAAGGATTTTAGGGTCTGATCTCAGATAAAATGGTTTTTAATTACCTATTTTTTTACACGATAACTTTAAGAAGGGGAAGGTTGTCACCGAGTGAAGCATTTGAGTTTTTTTCTGGAATTATTCTTCTCTCAAGTGACCCATAAATTTATTATGTAAATTTTTATGAGGTAAAAGGGATCACTCATACTATTGTGTGAAGAAGAAGTCGGTCTAGAGGATCCTTTTGAATATTTTTACCCACTATTGAATAATTTTTAGTGAGGAATTTAATGATTGATATTTGAATATATTAATTTAGACAAGTGGTAGTGATGGAATCGTTTTATGAATGTAAATTTTGAAGTGATGGGGAAGTGATAGAAGTCCAAAGAAAATTTATATATATAGTGAGTTCTACCAAGTGAGCCTAGAAGAACAAGTCGGTGTAGATTTGAAGGAATAAAAGGGGAAGACACAACCAAATTAAGGGAATCTTCCATAATTTGGATGCTGATTTTCTGAAATTTGGAGATGGATGCTTTGAGGTGATAGCAGTGTAATTTATTTGGGAGCATAATCAGGTGCTTCATCATATGGTAGAGACAAAGCTAAAGCGAGAGATATTGACATCGGCTCGACCGATGAGATTTATTCTCTCATTATCTTTTCCTTTTTTTGTATCTTGTTTTCATGTTATTGTTCTTAAATATTTTAAAACATTCATTGTGCTTAATTGTGCATGGATTTTTTTATTTTAAATAATATTTTCAACATTCATTTGTGTGATCTTTTACAAATTGATTTTAACTTATTTATTTTAATAATCGAATGAGTTTTGTATGTGACGAACAGTGAAATATATTGGATATTGATCAATCTGATCAACCAATATTCGGACCACATTTTTTATTATTGATTTCAATTATCACTTTTCAAAAGAAGAAATACAATTAATTGTTAGTTAATTTTACCTATGGTTTGACCCTTCTTGCCACTATCTAGCAGTTCATAGGAGTATATAAATTTATAATTTGACCATTGTGCGAAGTATCATGTCTTGGTCAAATTTTTGTGACATTGTTGGGGAAGTCTTGCATTGAGTGTTTTAGGATAAAAAATTTATAGAGAGAAAATTCACAAAATAAAATAAAAAAATTTAAAAAATCTACTGAAGAATCCCCTACTTGAGTTGTATTTAAATTTCTATTGCCTTTTATGAGTTAGTTCAAATTTTGAATGAAACAATTTTTTTCAATTTTTTTAAGTGTTTTGTGTTGTTTGGTGAATTTTAGTACTTTTTCTATTGAAGGTGAAAAAACCTTGTTATTTTGTTTTGTGATATATGTGAAAAAAATGTAACATCAATGGGGTTTGGGTTAGAATAATGTTTTTACTGTATTTTTTGTCGATACATTGGGAACACTACATGGCAGTGTGTCTATAACGTGGCACAACAACCTGATAAAAATTAATAAAACTAAGGCTTTTATGAACCCAAAACCAATGGTCAGTCTATTTTGAAGGAAATATTGTAGAAAATTCCAGATCAATTTTTTTAATTTTATGAAGAACATAATGAAAGATTTCAAAGTTTACAAAATGATATATTATTGACACACACAAAAATGTAAAACAAAACACAAATTGAAATAAACCTTGAAGTTATCAATTTATAATATTTTAGGGAAAAACATGAGAAGAATAGTGGGGATGAAACTAATAAACCAACCTTTTATTAGGATGATTATGAATCTAAAAAAGAAAAAAGTGTCTAAATAACCAACTCTCTAAATGAAGAAAACAATTGCACTAAATATGCAAATAATTTAAGGGGGTTGAGTTATAATATTTTGATAATCAATTGAGTAATATTAAAGATGAATTCCCGGTTAAATAAATTATTACTAGCTTTGAAAAGGTTCATTGTAAAAGTTGTTTTGAAATTTTCCTTACTTGGGTTAAAAAAATTGAAAAATGGAAATTTAAATGTCAAAAAAATGTCACCCGGTCTTCCTGAAATTTTATGTACCTAACATGACTCTGTAATTGGGAATAATTTTGAATATAAAACAATATATAAATCAATGATTTAAAATAATTTAAACCTAATTTGGAGACATCCCTTCCCTATTTTGAAACTTCAAACTCAACTATATTTGAAATGGTGTTTGAGGAAAAGGATGTGGTGATGTTCTTTGAAGAAAAATTGATTAAAAAAATTTCATTACCATTTTCACTCACTTTTAAATCCTTTAAAAATTTGTTCAATGAAATAGAATTTTTTTTTGATCAACCAGGGGAAAATTTTCTAAATCTGAATGTACTTGAATATGATTTCCATCGAGATGAATTGAAAAATTATCCCCCTGATATTGAATCTAAACACTGAATAGACCTTACATTAGGGGATGAAATCAAGTAATTACATCTTCAATAAACTTTTGAGCACACTGGTGATATTCTAAGTAAAAATAATACTTTAAAAGTAATGGTTGGTAATTATCTTTTTTCAGATGTGGAACTTTTGGATGAAATTTATAATATGGTGAAACTTGTCTTCGTGGTTAAAAGAAATAATCTATTATTTTTCAATGAATTCATCATATTTTTTGGGAGATTAATGTTTTCGTGAAGTATAAATCAAAACAAAAGATAATGTTCTCTTATGTTATAATGTTTCTAAAAAAATTGGTAATTTTGCTGTTACCCCTTTTCTTGAACTTGTTTGTCTAAAATCATCCCCTTTCACTCGTATTTTTAAAAACACTGAGAAGAATTTAAAGAGAGAAATAATTGAGGGTAATTTCATACCTCTAGAAGAGGTGATTTCACTGTTGTCTAGTTAAAAAAACTATGAGTTTTTCATATTTAATTAATTATAAAAGGGGGAAACACTTCTTCCAAGAGTGACCCTGGTGGTTAATTTGTTTTTTTATGAGCATAAAATATTCTTGGAAAATCTTAAACAAATTATTTATTTTTCACCTGAACCTTAATGTTTTGATAATTCTAGGAATTTATGATTAGGTGATGGATTTATAGCTCTAATTGGTGACATATTGAAGCAGTCCCTATATAATAAATAGACCCTCTTGGGGTTTTTTTTAGCTCATGACAATTTAGTTTCTATTTTTTTAATTATAGTTACCAATATAATTAAGATTGTTTTTAAACATAATTAGTAAAATAACATGTGATTATTCCAATTATGAAATCCATATCCTCATAGTGATTATATTTTGTTTCTTGGATTTTTTTGAGAACCTTAAATATACCATTGTATGGGATGAAACCCAATGTTGTGTAAAATATTTTTTAAACTTGTTCATTTTTATTTATAATAAATAATTACTCATTAACATGGTTAGTGTACAATCATCTTTAGTGTCCTACTCTTTTGTTAGGTTTATTTTTATTGAACACTCTCACTATTTTCTTGGCCGCATCTTTTTTATTTATATTCTATGGATTTAATGTTTTTTTATTATATATTTGAAGTTGATTTGTTGGTAGAGGCAAACTATCATTTTAAATGTTTAACAATAGTAATTTTTTATCTGTTCTTCATATTAATAAAGAAAAAAATCAGGGAAGTACTTTCACTAAATTTTCAATTATTATTAATTGTTGAAAAAATTGTATACTGCATTGAAAATTGATTTTAAATACGAAAATTTTGTTTTTAATTCTTCCATGATTGGTGACTAACTATTAGGATAATGTTTACTGCTAAGAAATTATTTTTTGAGTCAGATTTAAAATTATGAGAATTTATCTTACTATAATATACGTTGTTTAAAATAAGTTCGATTAAAATTATTAAAATCATACTTTACACCCCTTCTAAAAACCTCTGGACTGAAAACATCAATTCAAGTTAAATCTCTATCATACATGCTACATATTTGATCTGATTTGTAAATTATTCTTACTATTCATAAATGTCAAATCATGTACATTATTAAAATCTGTTTTTGAAAAGTGTTGGATGTTTTGGAAATAATCATAAAAAATGGTATTGTGATCCTTAAAATATTTCAGTTTACTACTTAATTGAAATTATTTTATAAACCGAATTTTCTATTTTTTCCTTCACCTTGAGAATAATCAAAGAGGAAAAAATTTTAGTTTTTGGTGTTTGGGAGAGAGTCTTCTCAAATGAGCTAAAAAATCCTTTAATGCAAAGACCATAAAAATACAATTCTTTTTTTTCAAAATTATGAGTTTATCATGAGTTTATTTATATTTTAAATGAGTCAAAAAATTTCATAAGTTTGAATATTTTAATTCCACTTTAATGAAGTTAATTTTTTTTAATCCTGATATTTAATTGGGCGTGTCATTTTAATTTCAGTTTGAAAATATTATTTTTAGTAAAAATTTTGTGGAATGTTACACAACTATCATTGGATTTGACCTTTAAAATTATAATAAATCTTATAATTTATGCATCTAAATGGATTATGAAATAAAAATCCTATTTTAATTTGAGATACAAATTATTTATTCTTTCATCCCTTCTTTAATCATCTAGATGGGTTATTTATCTTCTTTGTAATTATTATAATTATCCATCCAAGGAGAGTTTCTATTTATAATTCCTTATAATTATGTGTGTCGAATCACCTGGAGGAAATGAGAAGTCAATACTTCCAATTTTACGAAAGTTGATGTTTTTTAATTTTTTTCAAACATTCCGAACTAAATTTTTTTGTAAAATAAAAATACAAATTTAAACAAGATATATTTTATTTTAAGAGGAAAATTAAAATTTTAACATGATAGGGTCCATGGAGAAAATTTAATTTGAAAACTAATTCTTTAAGGAATTTTATTTTATCAATTTTGATATTAATTTTTCTCCACTGAATTTGATAATGTATTTTTTTAGGACAAGTAATGATTATGTGTGGGGGAATTTGATGTGGTTTATATTCCATGCATTTTTTCCCCATATTTTTTCACTAATTTTAGGTATGTTTTATGCTAAAATAATTATTTAATCGGTTAATCTATTTTTCTTTAATAATTGTTATTAATTAATAAATTATTGTTTTCAATGTTAATATGTTTAATTTCGTTTTTGAATATTGTTTATTTATCATGCCTTGTTATTTTAATTTATTCTGAACAAAAAATATTAATTTAATGTTTTTAAAATTAATCTAACATGATTAATTATTTTTATTATTTCATTTATTTTCATAAGATAACAGTTAAATTATTAATATTTATTTTTTTAATTTAGTTTTTAGATTTCATTTTATTTTTTGAAATTTTTAATTTCTAGCATTAAATATTTTTTGATTTTATTTTATACTCATGTATTTAATTAAAAAAAATTATTCGCTTTATTTTTATTTACAGTATAGGTCAAATTAAATTATATATGTCAAATCAATCAACATAAGATAGTTTTTTGAAGTGGCTTGAGTGTAAGAGGATTTTATCACCCTATTGATATTGGACAAACCAGAGTAACATAAATTACTCATAAAGTAAGATAATTCTTATTAATAGTGTGTAATATGATTTTTTTACATGCATTTTATAATCGGAGTAGGGCATGTGTTTGATAAAATCCTATAGAATAATTTGTTTATCATGCCTTGTGAATCCTCCATTCCATGTTTTTCATGTGGGTATCTTCTGGTAGTATGAAGATGATCAAAATCATAGAGTGGGGATAAACATCAATGATTTCATTTCCAATGGATTTGAGTTGGGTTTTGTAATTTCTCATTGCAGGGTTTTCAAATATGTTTGTGGATAATGGTGACAGATGAATCCCAAGGACGAGTCTCATACCTATTGAGTCACACTAATACACTAAAGAATATAAAACTCATGTATAGAAATCATGTTGCTATTTTTTTCAAGTTTGAGTATTTCCTAAATCCTATTTTTTCAAGAGAAGGCACTTCATCGAGTGAGAGAGATGGAGATAAGGAAATAAATATTGACTTCAACTTTACCGATGAGATTTATTCTCTCTTTATCTTTTCCTTTTGTTGTATCTAAACTTCATGTGATTTTGCTTCCATCTATTAAAACAAGTATTGCATTTAATTCATTGAATATTTTTAATTGTTGAAATTAATATTTTTAATACTAATTTTTTGAAATTTTAAAATTGATTTCAACTTCTTGATTTTAATAGTCGAATGAGTTTTAAATGAAATGGACTACGAAATCATCTGTTTGTTTCTCAATCCAATCAATAGTGATTTTCACCACATGTTTTTTATTATTGATTTCAATTATCACATTTCAAATTAAGATATTAAATTACCAAACATTCAATTTTCTCTTGGTAATATTTATTCATGCCTCATCTCTTTAAAATTATCAGTTTTGCTGAAATTAAAACTAATGTCCTCATCACTATTTCCACACATGTTCAGCTATTCATTCATGAAATTCTATTCATGATTGTCTTTAATATTTTATGTAAAAAAAATACATTCTTATAATATATCTCCATCCTTTCCTTTAGTTTGACCCATTTTTAAATTTTCTAGTAGTTGGTAATAGTATATAAATATCAAATTTGACCAGCGCGCCCACGCCCACACCATGAAAATGCTTCTCTCTTACTCTTCTCAATGATTCTTTTCTAGATAAATATCGATAATGTTGATAACCTGATGATTTAATACTATGGTATCTATCATGGTTTTTCTAATTCCATACCATTACTATTTAAATTATTTATTTTCATTTTATGTGTCCAATGAGGGTGGAGAAATTTTGGGTTGATGGGGGTCACCATTTTTTAGGAATCCTTGGATTCATTTCATCCTATACATCACCCTTCATATATTAATTTTATCAGTTCAATCAATATATGAGATATTTAGGTTTACATATTAATGAATAATATACATTGAAATTGTGTAAATATTGGTTTCATACCTCGACGATCTTATATTCACCAATTTTCACATTGGAAGATGTGTTCTTGACATGCCTAAGAGGTTTTCAAGGTCTATTATTGTACACAAATTAAAGTGGAGGTAGGTGATTCTCCACTTTTATTCCTTGATCATCAAATTAAACTAAAATAGAACTAAAATATAATGAAGAATCCATATAGCTAAACCTAGGATCACCCACCATTCATTCTAAAAATAAATTTTTCTTCTTCTTCTTTTTGTCATTTTTAAAATCTAATTTTTCATATATCTATTAACTATAAATATCAATAAATTTTTAAATCATTCATAAGTGAAATGGGATGGTATGTGTTGGTTAGTATCGTCGATGGACAACCTATAGTCAATACCCTTGATGCAATCATTGGAAAATAATTTCTATTTTATTTTTGAAACATTCAATATGGTTCTATCATCAAATATTTTTGAGACTACTATATTTTTCCATTTTTTATTAAATATCCATTTTCAATCAATTACCATACCATTATAATGTTTTTAAAAAATAATTTTGGAGTTATTCATATACATAAAGCCCATTTCATAATTCATGGATGTGAGATATATTTTTTAATATTTTCCTTATTACAACATGATTATATGTTTATGGTTCATCATCTATGAGATCATGATCATTACGAAATTATTATGAATCCACATTAACAATGTTAAGATTTTATGATAATGGATGATAAGTATGACTTTATATTGAGTGTTCGATTAATTACTATCTTAAATAGAATTCTCTAATTTAGACTCAGATTCGCTATCAGAGTCAAACCAAACTATTGATTGAGTATCAAATTTTATAGACGGGAATTGATATCATATTAAGTCCTTAATTTAAAATTTTAACCTCTAAATTAGGGGGTACCAATTATTTTATTGATAATAGTTTTAATAATATCTATATTAGTCTCCTGGAAAGTATCATTATGACAAACAATTAGTTTTTAAATCATGTATTTTCTATAAGTCGTTTATAATCATTTAAACCCCTGGTCTAATCTCTGAATACATGATTAATGTAAAAAAATTATAATTTTTTTAATAAACATAAGAAGTATAATATAAAACTCTCACATGATCTTAAATATAAAGGAGGGGTTATTATATAATTCTTCTATACACTTAAAAATAATAAAAGTGGATAAGAATCTATATTAATATAAACTATCCTGGAGGAATGTTCATCCGATAAGAATTTGGTTAGGCTATAGTACAAAAAAAAATTCTTACTCATTCTATAATTATTCAAATCATGTTTTCAGCTAACCCATTATATTATTGAGTTTCCCTAATATTTAAATATGTAGTAGTAACCTGGTTTTTAAACAAAATACTAAAATTTGTTATAATGGAATTACAAACCATTATTAGTTCTTATGTTATTTAGTTTCTGGAAAGTATTTGATTTCACATTGGTTTTATAATTCTTAATGTACTAATATATATCAAATTTATTATTTAAAATATTGATCAACCCCATCCCAGAATAATTGTCAGTAAACATGAAAATTCAATATCCTTTACCATGAGATAAATCTTTGGAATGACACCAAACATCGTATTGAACATGTTGATATTGGTTTTTGGTTTTAAATTTGGTCCTATAAAAATTTACAAATTTTTATTTTTCAAAAATAAAAATTATTCAAAAACTGTCAGATTAATCAATGAAACATTCCTTTGTATCCTATAGTTATTATTTCTGTAAAGTTCCTCACAACTTAAATAGAAAATTATTTAATTCCATAACATAGATTCACCATTTTCGCTAACATATATGACTCTAAATTGTCCGTAATCAGTTTTAGAATTAAATATATAAAAATCATTCAAAATAAAATATTTCCTTGATATGGTTGATCCCTTTGTGGTTTTTTTGGAAATAAAATTTAATCTAAGGGAAAATCCATTTTCATCTAGGAATTTTAATGAAATGAGATTTCCTATTAACTCTAGAATAATCCTCACAAAAACCAGTATTTTAATATTGTTAGCACGAAATTAAAACAAATATTACCTTTTATATCACCATGACCAAATTATCCACTCGAAAAGTGCTTTCAGGTCGAGTTCCACTGGCCTTAGGTGCGCCTCTACGTACAAAAAAGGTTGTCAACTAGAAATAGGGAGTATACAAGTGAATGTGGGGAGACTATACCCTAAAGTGATGATAATATAATAAGTTTCTAGATAAATATATAATAAATAGAATAAAGGAAGGAATAACATACATTGGCCCAGTAACCCGCCCATAGAGAAATCACAACAACAACAACGAATAGAAAAGGAATAATTAATGATTAATGACGGAAATAAAAAAACAAAAAAAGACAATTCATTTAAAGAATCTAAAACAAAAAATGCATCCAATACAGGTCATACAAAACAATATGTATTAAGGTCACCAATGTATGACCACATCACATACATATGATATAAGTATTCTAGAAGAAAAGGAAACTATTAAGGGTTATGTTGTATCGAGTTCCACATTAGACTTTAGGTTTCATATCATCTTTATTATTCATTAAAAATAGACACTAGGACCTCACTTAGATATTCAGATTGGCTGTTGGGTTCAACTCTCTTTAATTCAGAAATTCTATCATAGGGAGCTTAATCCTAAACACACACTTTCCCTATCACCTTTTTCGATCGAAGCCCTACCTATGTTATTCCCCCATTGGGGGATAGAATCCCTCTAGCCAAAATCCTTCATCATAGTGACATTTCCCCTTACACCTCCCTCCTCCATGAATCCCTCACATGTTGTGAGACCTGTTTCATTGTAAACTCCTTCATCTTGGTTCCCCTCACTGTAACTTTTTTCTATTAACCACCCACCTAGTGTGATGGATCCCCTACTGTATAGCATCCTTCCTCACCTCTCTGTGTGAATTACCACCTCCAGTGAGACCACACTCCTAGTGAAATCCCCCTCTACATGATTCCTCATTGTGCTCATCGACTCTCTATGTGATGGTGCTCCACCAATGTGACCAAATCGAATCTAACACTCATTACATTTCTATGAGGCTTCTTCACCTGTAATCTCCTCATTGACTATAATGACCCATACTTTACATACATAGATATTACATAAAAATTTAATTATATTCATTGAAATATTATACCAAACCCATTAAAAGACTGTATAGGTTTAGTGTCTTTAGAAACTATGAATCAGAAACAATTGGTTCATAATACATCTACATTATCTCACACTTTTTTTGTCACAACTAGACCCTTTTTGATATATCTTACTTATTACCCTGCTTCATGACACAGGGAAAAGAAATATAAGAAAGGGTGAGCTCAATTTGTCAATAAAGGTAATCATGGAGATATCAATCATATCATAATCATAACACATAATAACATAAAATTTAAAAATCGTATCCTACATATGAAATATCATCTTATCATTCCACTGGATAAAACACAAAAAAATGTTAAGAATGAATGAACATAATTCTGATATTCATAATATAAGGAATTAAATTTTTTTGTATACACATTATAATATAAAATCATATCATATTATTCAAGGCCCAATCCCAATACCATCATATAATACAAGGTCCATTACTGAACTGAGCTCACTCCTCATTCCGGACTTCTGTTACGGAAGTGAGATCATTTCCCATTATATCCCTATCTATCACATGAGATATAAATCATTACCCAATTAATTTTAGGGAGATATAGGTCCCACCCATCTCATAATGAAATAATTATTATTTGTGCCACAAAAAAATTAGTCGTCATAGTATAACCCAAGGAATAAAATATAATTCTTAAATATCATTCTATCATAACATAATCCATATAAAACAAAGGGATTTCATAAATATAATTTTGTCATAAAAAAAATAAAACCATATGAATAATAGGGATATTATACTTGAAACCTAACCCTATTAAATAATTTCAACATAAATGGAAAATAATTTTCATAAAATAATTGCAATTACATCTTCAGAAAAATATCCATTATTCTTCAAAAACATTTTCCTTTCTCGAAATTACATGAAATTTTAAAATAAAATGATTTATTTGAATATAAACATGAAATATTGTAAAGTAATCCTCATGGATATAAGTAATTATGAAAGCATAAAAATATTCACATGTTGTATAACTTTAAAGAAAATATTATTCCCGTACTTTTTTCAGAAAGTCAAAAGTACCTCACATCTTAAACAAAAATTATTCCTTCCATACCATTTTGTAAAAATTAACCAATGGGAAAAATTGACATTAAAGAATATAATTCAAATATTAAGAATATTTTATAATAAAAATTTATAAAACATGGAAATAAATTATAAATATACCCCAGTAAATACATACATATAATCAATCTCGGATAAAAATGAGATCGCAAAATTATCCCACACCTTATGTATGATATCCTTTGTAAGTATCAAAACCTCATGTATAATGATTTAAATAATGTAATTTACTTATTAAAAAATAATATCCATTTTATTATATTATATATTATCATATTATCATCCATTTGAGAAAAATATTACATTATTACTCTTTATTTACGTATAAATGGCATCATTTTTTATGCATGTTGTGCCGAATATGTTCTTATTCTTCTTCATTGGTTATAGTTATATCACATAAAGAAATAAATTAATATAATATATGTCATTTTTTTCATTCTCTAAATTTATTATTTAATGAATATCATGTTGGATTAATCACATCATATAGTGGAGATTGTAGGCCATACGTATGCATGTGCGATGATATCATTGCTGTGATTATGAAATGGTATGGAAGTGGTTAGTATATATATTATTAAAAAATAAATATATTTTTATATTAATAAAATATTTTTATTATTTCCATCCATATACCCATCCAAGTTAATTATTGGGGGAAAATATATTACACCACGGTGTGGAGATGATTAGTTGTGTGTGCGCACACGCGGTGATTAAATTTTTCATTGGATAAAAAGAAGCTGGAAGAAGGTTGTTCCATAACCATAATAAATATTACTATATATTTGATACTTTTTTATTATGTAATATTGGGAATAATAAATGAATGTGAATTACAAGATGAAATTATCTTGAAAGAGTGGGTAAAATAGAACACCTCTTCTTCAGCGAGCTCCCCCGAGATCTCCTATTAAAGGCACTAAAGAAGGTATTTTAAAAAAAAACCTCTAAAATTTGAATATGTAAGTTTAAATTTTAAATGGGTAGGGTATTGATGATCTTAAAAGATCAATGAGTTATGAATAAATGAGGGCAGAGGTGCAATTTATAGTTGACGTTGGGTCACCTTTGGAATTTCTAAAAAATACAAATTAATAATAAATTGAAACCACATCCAAAAACATCAAAAACATCTTATTTTTGACGATGAAATGATATAAGGTTGTAATATAATCAACAATTAATGTTTATACATGTTTTTATTTCCATTTAAAACTTATCATTCTCATTTAACACTTTTTTTTCTATTTCATTTTAACTACGGTAACAGATATCTCATTATTAAAACGGTGAAATATTTACTTATTTTTTGTCAATTAGACCAAAAATGAATAATTTAGAACATTTTAAAAAATTTAATTATTCTATATTTTTTAAAAAAATCATATGATTTTTAATAATTTAATAATACATTATTTTGATAACAATCAATAGTGTGCTTTTGGATAATATACAATTAATAGATTATCAAAAATATAACAATAACAAGTTAACTTCTAAAAAATGTTTAATAATATTCATAAGAGGTCAATTTCATCTAAAAATTCATTGGATATATTAATTATCCCAACTTATACTTATTTTAATATTTTCAATAATATTTATTTATTATCTCCATTAATAAAAAATTACAACATCAGTTTTGTGTAATTATTTAACATACTTATTTTTTTAATAAAAATTAAAAATAAAATAATATAACAAATATAAATCCCTTATATTTCATAATAATTCTTAAAGTATAATATATCTTCTAAAAATCAATCATTTTAATGATATATTTATTCAAACGTGAATGTGGAATCTATTACATCATTTTAAAAAAAATATTATACGTGTTATAATCTTTTCCATATGGTTATAAATGATAAATAAATCAACCCTTAGATGAATATGGTCGAGATATACTCTAACAATAAGATTTGGTCAAGTTTTCTTTATTTTAATTGTTATTCTCATTTTAATAAATACATTATCTATTTCTTATCAATTAAATAATTTCTCCATCATTAATGTATATGCTATTAAGGTAATTGTTTCTTTCCTAAAAGTTACAAACAAACTTCCATGATAAATAAAATAATATGATATTTCATATGAGTATTTATAGTCTAATTTATCTTATGTGTTACCTTATATTAAAATTTCTATAATTATTAATATTTTTGTAAGACATTTTTAAATTTTCATAAAATAAAATAAATTAAACATCATAATCCCATCCATGTGACTTCGAAAGGAAACCATTTCGACCCAAGGATAATTTAGGTAGAAACAAAGTCATAAAATTGTATTCATAAATGTTTTAGGGTAATTTTATAACATTAATTTTACCTTTATTTACCCAATTTACCCTTTTACCAAATTAATAAAAATTACCAATGTTACTATTCATAATGACCAAAAATAAAATAAATCTATTTAAATCATTAATACCTTCTAATTTCAAATATGTAATACATATTTTAAAATTCAATACACATAGGTTTCATTAATTAATTTTAAATTCATCTTGTTGTCCGAATGAGAAAATGGGGTTTTAAAGTTAAAACATTTTAAAACATTGGTATGTTTTTACATCTAAATTCAATGTAAAATGAATGTTAAAGAACTAAATTATATTTATTGATAAAATTATAATATATTAAAATTTAAAACCATTGAATAATATAATTTATCCATAAAAAGTTTTTGGATGAAGAAAGTAGTTTTCAATTAAAATTATGTTTATTTTTACTATTCATCAAAACATGAAAGGTATCAGAAAAATATCAAAACTACATCCAAATTAAATTTTCATATACCTCTTCAAAATAATAATTTTATGTTGTCATATAAAAATTATTAATGTCTCCAATTTTTAATTTAAAAAGTGTTCTCCATTAAAAGGTGAAAAAATTACCCTTTTGAAAAATATAGGTTTTTATACATATAATAGGGTTTATTCATATCTGATGATTAACTATATTTTGGGTGAATATAAAATATATCTTATTTAATATTTTTCATATATATTTCATTAATTCAATTTAGTATTTGTAATTAATATAATTTATTAATCCCAAAATATAAATATTTCTTTTACATTTAATTGATTTATATTTTTTATAAATAATTGGTAGCCAATGAATTCTGCTTATATATTCCTAAGTTAGTTATTTATTCCTCATAACCTAGTATCTAGGTTATAATGGTCAATTTATATAAATTGTGTCTCATAGTTCATTTAAACTCGCGATTTCATGTAATGTAAGATATTAAAGAATTAAAATTATCTAAAGAAAATATTTCATAAAAACATTTGGGTGTTACAATCTACCCCCCTTAAATTGAATTTCACCCTCAAAATTCATCATGTGGATTCAAATAGGGGATTATACCTTTTCCTCATCACATCCTTAAGTTCCAACATGGCTTCCTTAAATAGTTTTCTCTGCCCTAAAACATTAACCAATTGAGTAGTCTTGTTTTAAAGAACTCTTTCACTATAATACACAATCTCTATCAGTTGTTCTTTATAATAAAGAGCTTTCTCCAATTGTTTGGATTCTTTGTTTATTACATGTGAAGGATCATGTATGTACTTTCTCAGAAGAGATATATGAATCACATCATGAACTTGAGACAGATTCGGTGGAAGCGCCAGTCGGTAAGATTCCTTCTCAACACAATCGAGAATTTCAAAATGACCGATATACCTAGGGCTTAGAATGCCATTATTTTAAAATATAATTACACTATTATGGGTATATATTCATATAAAATCTTTAACACCCAATTCAAACTCAATTTCTTTTCATTTTTTTTCATTAATAAAAAATTCGGACATTGAGGTTCTCTTATGTGTTGTTGAATAGATCTGACCTTCTCTATCATTTCATCAATAAGATCATGTCCTAATAGATTTATTTTCCAAAATTCATCCCAGAAAGTTGGAGATATACATTTACTTCTATAGATATCTTCATTGGGATCCATCTGAATACCGGAGTTAAGGATATTTTTGTAAAAAAAATCCACCAATGGTCGGTGTTGATCCCAACCACCTTTGAAATACATAGATTAAGCTCTAAACATATCTTATAGAGTTTGAATTGTCCTCTCAGAATGATTGTCTATCTAAGGTTGATAGAAAGTGATGAAACATAACTCTATATCAAGATCATGATGAATACTTATCTAGAACCTTGAGGTAAACTTCGATTCCTGGTCAGATATAAAGTAATGTGGTACTTCATGAAATATTACCTCTTACTTTATATATATCCTGAAAATAGGATCAAGTGGGAAATCCTCTCTAATAGAAATGATGTTTGGTGACTTCATAAGGTCATCAACAATAACCTATATAGAATTATGGAATTTAGATGTTTTGGGATGTCTGATGATAAAGTACATAGTTATTTTTTCCCATTTCCATTCTCGTATGGGTAATGGTTGTAACATCCCATTCGATTTAGGTTTCTCAGTCGTAACTTGCTGACAAACTAAGATCCAATATACATATTCAATATCATCTATTTTCATGTGATCCCAATGTAAGTACTCTTTCAGGTCCTCATACATCTGCGTGATTCCAGGATTAATAGAAAATGATGAACTATTTACCTCATCAAAAAACTCTTTCTTTAAAAATGGTATGGTAGGAATACAAACATGGTTTCAGAAACTTATTATTCCATCGTAATCAAGATTTAATTCAGGAACATTTCTCACCCTCTTCTTTAGCTCCACATCTTATTTCTATACATCCTAAATCTTCACTCCAATAGATGGTTGAACATTCATTTGAGAAAGATAGGATTTCTCCCCTTTGAAATTTAAAGATCCATCCTTCACAAATCCCTAAATAATTGATCTTTTGTGATACTCATCATGGATAGAATAGCATGGTCCATTTGGCTCAAATCATCTTCCACCTTGTTCGCTTTCCTATGTTGGTAATGTATTGAGCAGTCATAATATTTAATCAACTCCAACCATCTTCTTTGGTGCATATTCAACTCCTTTTGTGTGAAAACATACATTAAAATTTTATGGTCAGTATAAATATAACACCTTTCACCATAAATATAATACCACCATATATTTAATGAAAATATTACCATAGATAACTCCAAATCATGAGCTGATAATTTTTCTCCTGGATTTTCAATTATGTCAAGGAATAATCTATCACCATATCATTCGCATGAGAAAAAATCTTAGCCCCTTCTTGGATGCATCACTATAGATCGAAAACATTTATCACCTACAACGTATTTTGAGAAAAGGTGCATTGGCATACCTTTTTTAGGTCTTTGAAATTATCTTCACATTGTGTCATCCACACAAACATAACTCCTTTCTAAGTAAACTTGGTGATTTTATTAGATAGTCATGAAAAATCATTCATAAAACATCGATAATATCCAGACAAACTAAGAAGAATTTGGGTATCAATTACTGTTATCTGTTTATTCCAATTTTAAATAACTTCAGTTTTTTCTAAATCCACATATATCCCCTCTCCTTAGGTTATGTGACCCAAAAATGAAACTATCTAAAGCAAATATTGAAACTTAGTAAATTTTTCATAAACCTCTTCATTTATAAGGGTCTTCAGTACAGTTATCATGTGATATTCAAGTTTTTTGTTTCTCATCGAATAAACTAGAATATCATCAATAAATTCTACCATGAATGGATCAAGATAGCCTCTAAATAATTTATTCATTAAATCTATGAAGATATCATGGGCATTAGTAAGACCAAAAGGCATTGCTATAAATTCATTTTGACCATACCTTCTATGGAATGCCATCTTTTATATATCCTCTTTATTGACCTTTAATTGATGATATACAGAATGAAGATTAGTCTTGGGAGATGTATTGAGCCCCTCGTAGTTGGTCAAATAAGTCATCTAGGTGGGGAATGTGATATTTTTTGTTGATAGTGATCTTATTCGGTAATTGATAATCAATTTAGAGTCTCATATATCCATCTTTCTTCTTAAAAATAGAATAGGTGAACCCAAAGGTGATGCCCGAGGTCATAAGAATCCCTTTTTCAATATTAAATTGGAGTTTCATTGTCAATTAATGAAACTCAATTGGGTTCATTCTGTAAGGATTATTTGAAATAGGCATACCTCCTTATATGAGTTCTATTGAAAACTCAACTTCACGATTTGGGGGAAGACCTAGAAATTATTCTAGAAATGCATCATCCAACTCCCATACTATGGGTGTATTTTTAGTGGTGAGTCTATCTAAAAGATCCTGGATATTCGTTTCAGTTATGTTTTTCCTTTTCTGGTCGTTTATGAGGAAAAGAGGAAAATATAGAAATTTTCTAAGTACACGCCTTGTACTTTATAAGTACATGCTGTGTACATTGATCCCACGCAAGGTTGTGTGCTGGCCATGTCCGGGAAACACACACGGTGTGTATGGGTGATGTGGAGACCGCTTAATGTGGTGTACGGAAAAGAAGAGTACACACCATGTACTCAAGATGTACACATCATGTACTATTCTTTTTATTTCAATAAATGGACTGGGGTCACTTCTAATCCCTATTTCCGTCTTCTTCTTCTCCTAATTACATCCAGAGAATCTGAGGAGGCCGAATCTTCTCCGATCCGAAGACCCATCACCAATTATCTGAATCGAGCACTGTCGGTTGCAAAACAATTGCAATGGTGAGTTCTTAGTTCTTCCTTGGCCATGTTTCCTGATTCTTTATCTTATGAGAGTTATATAAGGATCAAGGTTTTAGATGTATTTGAAAATATTCTCCATTCTAGGCTGATTCATAGGCTGAGGTTCAAGTATATCGATATCTTAAGATCGAGGTAGTTGGTTTGTTGCCCTACATAGAATGTCTTTGATTTTTTGTGAAAAAAGCGTCAAATTCACTGTATCGGGTATCTCGGGACAGGGTTTTGAACCAATATTATTTTCTTCCTTAGATTGCTTGTATGCTTGAGGTTATTATATGATTAATGATTGCTTTTTAGCATGTTGGAGGATCACCCCATGGGTGTTTCCCTTATTTTGGTTGTTTAACGCCGCTTGGCTTAGGTTGCCTGTGAGGCATACCTTGTTGTATTGTTTTCCTACCTTGAGATTATTTATTGCATGTATTGCCTACTATTTATATGCTTTTGATGCATTGAATCTATTATCAAAGTAGTTGTTGAACTTACTTCGGGCTGCTGACAGTCGATTACGCATGACTAGACTGCTCAGGGCTGTGTGAACCTGGTGTGGTAGACTAAAGAGGGAATTGACGATTAAGGGCTTCCCTAGAGGTTCTGTTATAAATTAGTATCGTTAATAGGACCTATAGGAATTGGAATTTTTGCTTCCTTAGAGTTTCCTTAGTTACGTATAGAGACTATAGGGGGAGTTAGACGTAAGTACTTCCTCAGAGAGTCTATACCTATCGTTGAAAGACCACATGGGAATTGATGGTGTGCGCTTCCCAAAGTGTTTGTGCCTTTTTATGATTACCTGACTATAGGGGTCTGTCAGTATGAGCCAGTTATAGAGTAAGTGTCAATTTTGTTTGGTTGGTTGTGACGAGTCCACCAAGCCAAATAATAAGCTTGTGTTTTGTACTGCTTGTAGTTTAGGTAGTCTTCTAATATACATGTTGTGTTACTTGCTTTAATTTGGGAATATAGATTTGCTTCTAGATTCCTTGGGTGATAATTAAATGACTGAATTAAATTACTAAATAAATGTGAGTGGAGATTATAGGATTCCTTACTTAGTGTACTGCTGTTTATATACTGCATTTATTTCATTTACTTTTGTTACATTGCTCGCTGACAGTAGGACACATATGTTGTAGTGATTGCCTACTGGGATTAGTCTCACACCCTGTTTGGGTCATGATATTCGGCCAAAACAGATTATATGGTTACAGGTGTGGATAGGGATTGTTTCCCTTCTACTTCAGGTACATGATTGCTGGTTGGTGCTGGAGGGCATAGGACCAAGCCTAGGCTTTCAATGTTGATGGAGTTTCTATTTACTTTTAGTAATTTGTTATCAGTTGTATTTCATCACATTGTTGTGTTTGCTGATTTCCTTATATACTTGTACATACTGCATCATTTTCATCAATTTTATGTTTTACATTGTTTCCACTGTTTAGTTTGAGTTATAGTATGTTGTTTACTACTTCCGATATTGATGGTTATTTCCTATTTTTTTGTATACGTTACCAAATGAGGGCATAGTTTCCCCAATGACTCACCAAGTCCCTCACTACTAGTTGAGAGCCTCTGAAGTTTGGTGAAACATGCTTGAGGTTAGTTGTAAAACTGGGTATGGGGCACCAGTTGAGTGGCTCCGAATTCGGGTTGTCACAAAGTGGTGTTAGAGGAGTTTCTTTCCTTTTCTGTTGACTTACTGTTTAGCGACATTAGATAGAGATAGGATGGAATAGTTAAATGGTAAATAGTTTTACCCAGGAGTTCTAGAACCCATGTATAGGGAAAAAGCTAGATTACCTAAAATGTTTCAATTTTCGAGTTTTGCAAATGTTACAGTTTTCTTCATTTCACTGTTGGGTGGTGCACTTGTTTTTTGTTTTTGCTATTTATATAATTGTGGTTCTATTTTGATGCAACCCGATGAGATAAGGGTTTTCCATCTCATGCATCATATAGGCACTTGTTAGAAAATCACATGTCATGCATTTTTTAATGCCATCTAGGTTACATTAGAGTTTTCAGGTTGTTGTTATAAAATTTTTGATAGACGATGCATGCCGTTGTGATAGCTGCTGTGATACAATATCTACCATGTTGATAGGGTATCATTTGTTTAGAGATTCTTTATAATGGACACCAAACTTTGGTCTTAGAGATGTTATGAGCCCTCGAGGATTGGAATTTTGTGGTTCGTGAGTTTTTCATACTGTTTACTTGTTATATGCATTGTTATGATGCCAAGATTTGATTCGTGGGGAGTATGGGCCCCCATAGATCCTAATTTGGAACCTAAATGCTTTCTTTCTACGTTTTCTGGGCTTCGGGGAAGTTCTGAGGCTACTGTCTAGAAAAACCCAGAATACACGTCATGTACATCATGAATACTCGCCGTGTAGTTTTTAGTTGTGTCACTGACTATGTGGACAGGCACACGGGGTTGTGAATGTTCTTGTATGAACACGTCGTGTACTAGTTTACATGTTGTGTAGTATTAATTGGGTATCTTTCTGTGTCACGATCAACATAGGTCGGGGGTTTCCTTCAAGTACACGTTGTGTCCGTCTAGAACACACCGTGTAGGGTCGGTCATGTGTCAGGCCATGTTGCAAACAACACGGGCTAGGTAAGTCATGTATAGTACATGTCATGTCTCTTTTGAACACTCCATGTAGTTTTGTCTTAGGGGAGTCATGTGACCTCGCCATGTAGCTGAATACATGGGTTGGGAAAATCCATAGGGAAACATGTCGTCTACCATGTTGACACGTCGTGTAGTAGTGATCCGTGTACCAGTTCGTGTGACCAATGACACGAATAGAGGAAGAATCATTAGGACACATCGTGTAGTTGAAAAAGATGTTGTGTAGTTTCCTGTTGGGGAAGACCGTATTCCTAGCCGTGTAGGAGTGATCGAGCAGGGAGAAAAAGGGTTATTACACACCGTGTAGTTTGAGAACACGTCGTGTAGCCGGGTGGTGTACACATCCATGTATGTCCAAGGTACACGTCCAGGGTAATATTTCTGGAACACACACCGTGTAGTGGTACTAAAACGCTGTGTAGTCATGTTTTCCAGAATTTTAATGATTTTCCCTCCTGTTCCATTTTACAGGCTTATGTTGCAACTATGATCATCATTAAGGAATGTGTGCTTTTGTTTTTTCAATGAAATTGCACCAAGACGTCCTCCCATTGCACGTCAGGAACCAGAAAGTGATTGTATGCCTGATATAGGAGACCAGGGACTACCAGTAATTCTGCCTATCATTCAGGACATGGATCCTATAGTGATTCTATACATTGGTTCTGATGCTCAGTTTAGAGAGGGTTTCATGAGATTCATACAGACCTTCTAGGGAGCTCAGCATCCTACCCCATCTATGGCAGAGCTGATGCAGGTTTTTCAGTAGCAGCATCCTCCCACCTTTACAGGGGAGGGAGGACCACAGGTTGTAGAGCCATGTCTAGAATCTATTCTATCCATATTCTAGCACCTGGAGACTCCACCGGAGTGGAGAGTAATGATCGTGACTTATATGCTGCGAGACTCCGCCAAGGGATGGTGGGATGTGGTATCCCAGATAGGGTTCCAACAAGCAATGACTTAGGACGAGTTTCAGCATATGTTTTAAGACTACTTTTACCCGGTGATGCTGAGGTCTGACAGAGCCAGAGAGTTCATGAACCTGCAGCAGGGTAAACTCACAGTTATGGAGTATTCCACTTTTTTCACATAGTTACGGCATTTCACTCCTGTCCTGGGGAATGATGAGCTGTTTTTAGCGAGGAATTTTGAGGAAGGCCTCAGACCGGACATCAAATTGCAGGTGAACGTCTTCCAGTTGACTTCTATTACTCTGATAGTCAACTTGGTTCTTATCACGAGGAGAAACCTAAGGGATACTAAAGATGTGGACCAGGGAGGTTCAGCTTCTAGGTTGGAATCTTTTCAGGTAGACAGAAAGAACAGCCACAGAGAGTCTACATGAGGTGACTCGAGGAAGCGAGGCCTTCCTTCTAGTAGAAGATATATTCCTTCTGGACCCCAAGTCATGTGATGTCATTGTGGGAAAAATGGGCATAAGAAGCCTCAGTGCCAGAGAGACCCAGTGGAGTGTCGATCATGTGGCAAGATGGGTCATCTACAACGTTTCATCAAGGTTCTTCTTCCAGCAGCTAGTGAAGGAGGATCAGTTTCGATTCCGCGTACCGAAGCAGGATTACCGGTTCTGAAGCAGACTAGAGGATGGAGTTCTTCAGTTCTTTCAGGCCAGGGTAGAGGTCGTGGACGCAGTGTTCAGAGTCAGGGAGGGTCAGCTCAGGGATCTCAGGCTACAACACAGGTCCGCAGTGCAGGCCAGACTTTTGCGGTAGCGCAGATTTATTAGGAGCAGGATCTTGGTCCTTCCACAGTTTGAGGTACGATTTTTGTAGCTTCAGTTTTATCCTATGCACTTTTTGATATATGAGATTCTCATAGATTTATTTCTATGCATATTGTGGAAATCCTTAGACTTACTATTTATACTTCTGAGGACAGGATGGCGTTAGACACTCCCTTGGGAATTAGAACTGCTAGCATGTGTCAGTTCTTAGACTGCCCCCTTGAGGTTGTTGGGTGTCGTTTATCATGGAGTCTCTATGTTGTGGAAATGACAGGCTATGATGTCATTCTAGGGATGTACCATTTAGTTCCCTTCCAGGCCTTTGTTGATTTCTATTGTCATAGGGTGAGTTTTACATCAATAGAGGGTGGATCTTTTCTTCACAAGGGAGAATGGGATGTCCAGGTGAGCAGAGCTGGACCAGAGCATCATGGGTTGGGTGGTGTTACATCCCAGATTTCTAGCTGATATCTGGATGACCATGGGACTTCTCAGATATATTTTCCTATTGTGGTTAATTACTTTCCAGATGTCTTTCCAGAAGACTTTTCATGTTTGCCTCCAGAGTGAGATGTAGAATTTTCTATCGAGCTTGTTTAAGAAGTGGTACCAATGTCCATTCCTCCTTATAATATGGATACACCTGAATTACAGGAGATCAAGAGGCAATTGGAGGAGTTGCAGTAAAGTGGTTTCATCTGACCCAGTACTTCTCCTTAGGGTTCACCTATCATGTTTGCGAAGAAGGCAGACGACACGCTTAGGCATTATGTGGATTATCGGAAGCTGAACCAGTTGAAGGTTACGAACTGATATCCATTTCCATTGATAGATGATCTCTTTGATCATATTCTAGGAGCCAAAGTGTTCTCAAAGATCGACTTGAGATCCGACTACCATCAGTTGCCTTTCAGACCATCTGATATACCTCTTACAAACTTCTGGAGCAGGTATGGTATGTATGAGTATTTGGTTATGTCGTTCAGTCGCACAAATGCACCAGCAGCTTTCATAGAGCTGATGAACAGAGTTTTCCATCATTACTTGGATTAATTCATGGTGGTTTTCATGGACGACATCTTGGTGTACTCTCACACTCGACACGACCATGTTACCCATCTTGAGATCGTTCTGAGCACACTGAGGGAGCATCAGTTATATGTTAATCTCTCAAAGTCCCACTTTTGGATGGATGAGATTCACTTCCTAAGTCATGTCATCTCAGACACAAGAGTGTCAGTAAACCCAAAGAAGGTGAGAGTAGTAGTTACCTGGGAGCAGCCAAATAATGTCTTCGAGGTACAAAGTTTCTTTGGGATGGCTGGTTACTATAGGTGGTTTATACAGGACTTCTCAAGCTTAGCAGTGCTACTAAATATCTTGAATAATAATGGGGTGAAGTATGTTTGGTTAGAAGCCTACGAGTCAGCCTTTCAAGAACTGTAGGGGAGATTGACTTCAGTACCGATTCTTGTTTTACCGGATCCGGGCAAGAGTTATACAGTTTTTTCTGATGCATCTGGCATCGAGCTTGGAGCAGTGCTTATGCAGGAGGATCTTGTTGTTGCATATGGATCTCGGCAGTTAAGGCAACATGAGAGGAACTATCCTACGCACAACCTGGAGTTTCCAGCAGTTGGTCATGCTTTGCGTTGTTGGAGACATTATCTTCTAGGAGAGAATTTTGTGGTATATACCGACCACAAGAGCCTCAAGTATATCTTCGCACAGCGTGACATGAATCTGAGACAGCAGAGGTGGGTTTAGTACATACATTCTTTCGATTTTGTGCTTTCATATACTCTTTTTAAAGGCAACGCTGAGGCAGACGCACTAACCAGAAGTACACAGATACAGGCAGTTCCGGAGGCCAGCAATGAGTGGCAGCTTATGGCTTCATTCTCTGAAATGCATTTGGAGGTGCACAAAAAACAGGGTTAGACTTTTCTTTCTTCTATAGTTATTACCTATACCCTTCTTGATCAAGCTCGAATGAGACATATATCAGACCCCGAAGGCCTATTCCTATATGAATGATTGTCAGGAGAGGACCCTCCTCTTAGATGGACCGTAGGAGAGGGTGAGATCTTACGTTTCCAGGGATGTGTATGGGTGCCAGCAGATATACGCGAGGAGCTGATGTGAGACTTTCATTCCTTAGTTTGGGTAGTTCATCCTGGAGTCACCAAGATGTATCGTGATCTGCACCCCCAGTATTGGTGGCTAGGTATGAAGAGAGATGTTGTTGGTTTTTTCATGAGATGTTCCACCTATCAAAAGGTGAAGGTAGAGCACCAACGACCAGCAGGGATTTTACAGCAGCTACCCATTCCCGAGTGGAAGTGGAAATATGCCATGATGGACTACGTGACAGGGTTATCGAGGTTTCCCTGGGGGAATGACACGGTATGGGTTGTCTTTGAAAGGCTCACGAAGGCTGCTCACTTCTTGCCAATTAAAGAGACCATTGGTGTCAATGATCATGAACTGTTATACATCTGTGAGATTGTATGCTTTCATGGGGTTTCGAGTAATATCATTTTAGATAGGGACGCCCTCTTTATGTCACATTTATGGAAAGGTCTATAGAGGGATTTGGTTACACAGGTACTTCTGAGTACAGCTTACCATCCTCAGATAGAAGGCCAGTTAGAGTGCACGATACAGGTTCTAGAGGACATGCTACGAGCATGAGCCCTTGATTTTGGAGGTTATTTGGAGAAACATATACCTCTGGTGGAGTTTTCCTACAATAATAGTTTTGAAGAAACTATTCAGATGGAACCTTACGAGGCATTGTACGGTAGGATGTGTCGATCACCCTTGTGTTGGCTGGAGGCAGGAGATAAAACTATGCTAGGACCTCATCTTGTTCAAGAGACCACAAAACAGGTTGAGTTGATTTGGAAAAGGATGGCTACTGCACAGTCTCGGTAGAATTCTTATGCTGTTCAGCAGAGACGACCTTTGGTGTTCATGGTCGGAGATCATTTTTTCCTACGTGTTACCCTATGGTTGGGACATAAGAGGATAATGAGGTAGGGTAAGCTTTCACCGAGATACGTCAGTCCGTTTGAGATTTTGGAGAGATTCAGGCTGGTTTCTTATAGGTTGCATTTACCTCAAAGGTACCAGGCTATGCACGACGTCTTCCATGTTTCTCAGCTTTGATGTTATTCCTCATACCCATCTCATGTCTTGAAACCCAAGGAGGTTGAGCTAGAGCAGGATGCATCATTCGAGGAGCATCCTATTTGGTTTGTTGATCGTAGTGCAAAGGTACCATGTGGTCAATCTATTCCTTTGGTATGGGTGTTATGGAAGCACGGCAGTGTGGAGGACGAGACTTGGGAGAGGGAGGCCGATATGCGATCACAATGGCTAGATTTGTTCAAGGATTCTTCTTTACGACCTTGTTAGGGAAATTCGGTGACAAATTTCATTATGGAGGGAAGTTTGTAAGAACCCTGATCTTTGTTTCAGGTATGTTTTTCCTTTTTTGGTAGTTTTTGTGGAAAGGAGGAAAATCTAGAAATTTTCTAAGTACACACCGTGTACTTTATAAGTACACGCCGTGTACTTTGATCCCACATGAGGGCATGTGTTGGCCATGTCCAGGCCACACACATAGTGTGTAGGGGTGATGTGGAGACAGCTCAATGGGGTGTACAGAAAAGTCGATTACACGCCGTGTACTCAAGATGTACACGCCGTATACGTTTCTTTTTATTTCATTAAACAGACCGGGGTCATGTCTAATCCCTATAATTGTCTTCTTCTTTTCCTAATTACGTCCAGAGCGTCCGAGGAGGCCAAATCTTCTCCAATCCTCTGACCTGTCACCAGTTATCCAAAACGAACACTGTTGGTTGCAATAGAATCGCAGCGGTGAGTTCTTGGTTCTTCATCGGCCACGTTTCCTGATTATTTCTCTTATGAGAGTTATCTAAGGTTGAACGTTTTAGACGTTTTTCCAGATATTCTCTACTTTAGGCCGATTCAAAGGCCGAGGTTCGATTATAACGATCTCCTAGGATTGAGGTAGGTGGTTTGTTGCCCTACCTTGAATGTCTTTGAGTTTTTCTGAAAAAAAGTGTTGGATTCTCATGTATCGGGTATCTCGAGTTAGGGTTTTGAACCTGTATTATTGTATGCCTTAGATTTCCTGTATGCTTGTGGTTATTAGATGATTAATGATTACTTGATAGCATGTTTGAGAATCACTCCATGGGTGTTTCCCTTGTTTTGGTTGTTTACCACCATTTGGCTTAAGTTGCATGTGTGGCATACCTTGTTGCATTGTTTACCTACCTTGATAAAATTGATTGCATGTATTTCCTACTCTTTATATGCATTTGATGCATTGTATATATTATCCACGTAGTTTTTGAACTTACTTCGGGCTGCTGAAAGTCGATTAAGCACGAATAAATTGCTCAGGGCTGTGTGAACCTGATGTGGTAGACTAAAGAGGGAATTGACGATTAAGGGCTTCCCTAGACAGTCTGCAATAAATTAGTATCAATCACAGGACCTATTGGAATTGGAATTTGTGCTTCCTCAAAGTGTAATTAGTTACTTATCGAGACTATAGGGGGGATTAGACATAATTTCTTCCTCAGAGAGTCTATACCTATCGTTGCAAGACCACAGGGTAATTGACGGTGAGTGCTTCCCAGAGTGTTTGTGCCTTTGTATGATTACTTGTATGTAGGGGTCTTCCAGTATGATCCACCCAGAGAGTCAGTGTGAATATTTTTTGGTGGGTTTTGATGAGTCCACCAAGCCAAAGAACTAGCTTGTGTTTTGTACTGCTTGTATTTTAGGTAGTTTACTGAGTTAGCTATTGTGTTACTTGCTTTGCTTTGGGAATATAGAGTTCTTTCTAGATTCCTTGGGTGATAATTAAATGACTGAATTAAATTAGAAAATAAGTGTGAATGATGATTTTAGGATTTCTTACTTAGTGTACCCCTTTTTCTCTACTGCATTTAATTTATTTACTTTTGCTACATTGCTCACTGGCAGTAGGGCACAGATCTTATGGTAATTAACTACTAGGATTAGTCTCACACCCTGTTTGGGTCCTGCTTTCCGGCCCAAACATGTTATATTGTTGTAGGTGTGGATAGGGATTTTGGCCCTTCTACTTCAGGTACATGATTTCTGGTTGGATCTGGAGAGTGTAGGACCGACACTAGGCTTGTGATGCTACTGGAGTTGTTCTTTAATTTTAGTACCTTGTTCTCAGTTGTATTTCAGCATGTTGTTGTGTTTGCTTCTTTCCATAGATACTTGTACCTGCTACATCATTTTCATCATTTTTATATTATGCATTGTTTCCACTGTTTAGTTTTATTTTTTGAATGTTGCTTACTACTTCCGATATTGAATGTTATTTGCTGTTTTTTTGTACATTACCAAATGAGGTCATAGTTTCCTCAATGACTCACCAAGGCCCTTGTTGTTAGTCATCAGCCTCTGGCATTTGGGGAAACGCGCTTGAGGTCATTTGGAAAATTGGGTATGGGGCACCAGTTGATTGGATCCGGATTCGGGTTTTTACATTATCCCCAACAATTTTAGATATATAACCATTCATTATAAGAATCCTGACCTATAAGATGAATGAAATTTTCACTAGAAGATCATTCTCATCCTTGCACCAATAGATGATCAATGATTGTTCTGGAATACGAAATGTGACTACCCTTCCTTGGATATTGATATGATCTCAATATAGAGAAATAAAATACATTCCATGAATCACAGGAAATTACATGAAAGTAAGGATCGTAATATTATCATGAATAACTTTCCCACAAACATTAACTAGAAAAGAATTATAAACTTTTCATATGACTATAGTGACATTAGGATTTGTCACAGCTTACTCAACATCTAATTATTTAGGTAATATGCAGATAAAATTTGAAAATTATTCAAAAATAAAAGATTGGGTGGATCCAAAATCAAATAAAACATTTTATACTATTTAGTGGATGGTATGTGTACCTTTCACCATTTCATTATTTTATTCCTCATCGCTTATATTGATCGCATGTGAATTGCCTTTGTCTTTGGCCTTAAGATTTTATTGTCTTCGATAATCATCGATAACCCTTGGGTTAGATAATTGGTTTGCATAATTAACCATTTCCTTTCACTTGTAGCATTGAAGTGAAGGTGGATCATTTTGTGCAGCCATTTCTCTATTCGCATCATTAGACATATTTTTCCCATAACTTCGGTATTCAACTTCCTGATGGACTTCACTCCCACACTTAAAAACATTTTCTAGTCCCTTTAAGATAATTTTCTTCATGTTTCTTTCCACACATTGATCAAAAGGTAAAACTCATTTTCTTTTCATTGTGGTCTTTATATTTTCCCTTGAATTCGATTTTTCTCTTCTTAATAATCCCATTGGACTGATGGGTTACTCCAATACCCATCTCAGCCTTCAGAGAAAATGGAATTATTTCTTCATAACTATTGAATTACCTTGTGGATAATTCATTTATTTGATTGTATTTAAGAGACTAAATAATCAATCAATTTTACACACAATTTGGATAATAATTCCAGAATCATACCTTTCATGTGTTGTAAAATTTTATTCGTATGTACCAACAGATTCATCATGCTTTTTCTTAAGCCCAAGTAACTCTTCCATATTTTTTTAATGAATATGAGTAAACTTTTTATTGAAAATTTAGTTCTTGAACTCATCCCATTCCATATATTCAATTTTGTATCTTTTCCTTGAATTCTTGATAAGATTCCACCATTGATGAACTTCACCTTCCAAATGATATATTTCCAAGATGAATGTATCATGTTTTGAACGTTAGAGAAATTAAAATACCTTTTAAGTGGTATTAATCTATTATTCAGCCATTATTGGATTAAAAGAACTAATGAAAGAAGGTCGGCACTGCCACATAAAAGACTGAAAAGAATTTTTTTCCCTTTTTGTTCGTTTGGATTTCCAACATTATTCATATCATGATAACATTTATGAGCATATAAAAATGTTTTTTTTCATTCTATCTCTCATGACATTCGGTTCCTCAAGAGGACAATAATTTGATTTCCCATCACATTCAGCAATAATGTAGTTCTTTTGGGTTCCAACCTTTGACTAAAACAATGAGTAATAGTATGAGAAACTATAATAATAGTGGGAAAATGACAAATAAAGAATAAAATTTAAATTTAGGACATTTTACATTTTATCATAGGTTATTCATGATCATTTATTAAACACTAGGATTATAACCTATATATCGGCAAGTCCATAGGGTTCTTCCTATGGTTATTTCATCCTAGTTTCCAAAGGATAACTATACCTTTCCTCTGATACCAACTTTAACGGCCCATTCATTACATACAATGATATTTCATAAAAATTGAATAATATTCAATACAAAAATACAACAAACCTACGACAAGAACATATAGGTTTAGTGTCATTAGAAACCAGGAAACATAAACAACGGGTTCACAAGACATCTACATTGTCTCCCTCTTATTTCTTCATCACTAGAACACTTTTTGAAATATCTTACTTAATACCCTTCATCAACACATGGGGAAAAACATAATAAATGGTGAGCTCATATGCTTAGTAAGGGTTAACTGGGAGATATCAAGCATATCAAAATCATAACACATAAGAACCTGACATTTGAAAATCATATCTTTCATATGTAATATTGTGATATCATGCCATTGGATAAATCATAACGGTTCATAAGAATAAATGAACGTAATCCCAAAAGTCATAATATAAGACAATAACTTTTTGTAAAAATACCTAATCACATAAAATAATGTCATATGAGCCCAGGATCATTTCCAATACCATCATAATTGGTATATTACATTACTAAACTAAGCTCACTCCTCTTTCGAGGCCAATATTACTGAACTAAGATCATTTCTCATTTGATCCATATCTATCTCCTGAGATATAAATATTTACCCAATGCATTGAATGGATATGTAAGTCCAACCCAACCCATTATTAAATCATTCTTCTGTGTTCCATAAAAACATAAATCAGTCATCAAAGAATAACCTAAGGAATAAAATGAGTTTCTTAAATAGAATTCTATTATAAAATAATATATATAAAAAATGGATTTCATAAATAGAATTCCATCATAAAAACAATAAAAACATATGAATAATATTTATAGTATACTAGAAACCTAACCCTATTAAATAATTTCATCTTAGATGAAAAAAAATTTGATAAAACACATGAAATTAATTCTTCAGTAGAATATCATTTATTCTTCAAAAATGTTTTCCATTTTCAAATTGTCATGGTATTTTAAAAGAAATTAATTTCTTTTAAAATAAAATCTAAATCTTGTATTGGAAGATTCAGGGAAATAAGGGATTAAGAAATCACAAAAATATGTTCATGTCGTATAAGATAAGAGAAAACATTCTTCTCATACTTTTTTGTAAGGTCAAAAATAGCTCATATCGTAAACAAAAAAATATTCCTTTCATATAGTTTCATAAAAATTAAACAATGGGTAAAATTAACTTTAAATAATTGTTTAATAATATGAATAATTTATTACAATAAAAATGTATAAAATGTGGATATGGATGATAAATATACCCTAGTAAACAATTATGTATAAACCATCACTGATAAAAATGATAATGAAAAATTATTCCTTACCTTATGTTTGACATCCTTTGTATGTGTATGAAACTATTGTGTAATGATTTAAATAATATCTTTGACATATTCCAGAATCATGTTCATTTTCATGATATAATATATGATAATATTATCATATGTTTTTTAATAATATTTTATTATTACTCGTTATTTAAGTTTAAAAGGATTTATTTTCTTATGAATTTTTCGAAAAATAAGTTATGATTAGAATATAAAGGTTATAGTAATATCATTTCTAGAATTTTATTAATCTAATATATATCATATTTATTCAATCTATGTGTTTATGCTTTAATTTAAATCTTGTTGAATGAATCGCATCGTATCATGGAGATGGTAGGTCATACGTGCGCATGAGAAATGATATCATTCTTTTTATTGTGTAATGGTATGGTAGTTGAAGGTAGGTATATTTTTTCCTAATAAATATCTAGTTATAATAATAATATATAGATATTATTTCCATCATTATACCAATCCAATTAATGTAGGGGTGAAAAATGGATTACACCACAGTGTGGAATAAGTTTGTTACATAACCATAATAACATCTCAGTATATACGGGTTACTGGATTTTTTACTTAATATTAGAAACAATAAAGTAATTGTAAGTATAATAAGAAATAATATTGAGAGAGTCAAAAAAGATTACCTCTTCTTCTCTGATATCCGTCTAGATATCCTCTTAAAAGAAATAAAGTTGGTCTTTTGAGAAGCCCAGTACCTATAGAATGTGAATAAAAAATCTTATAAGGGAAATGGGTAAGGGATTTGAGAACTTAAAGGCTCAATTAGTTATTATGAAATGAGGGGGGGTGCAGTTTTATAGTTGATGTTGGGGGAAAATTTGAAATTTCCAAAAAAAATATTATTTTTAATAAATTCAAACCACATATAAAAACCACAAAAATTTATTAGTTTTAAAGATTAGATGATATGAGGTTATAATCTTAGAAACTAATAATTTTAAGACATGTTTTTATGTCCATTTAAACCTAATCATTTTCATTTAACACTTAGTTATTCTATTTAATTTTAGTTAGTGTAACAAATATTTGAATATTAAAATGGTGAAATGTTTACTTATTTGATGTTAATTAGACCATAAATGAACAATTTATAACATTTTAAATCATTTAATAATTATTATATATATTTTTTAAATTTATTATTATTTTAAAATAATTTAATGGTACTTTATTTTGGAAAAAAATCAATAGTCTTTATTTTGATACAACATAATTAATTGATTATGAAAACTATAAATATTACAAGTTAACTTAAAAAATGTTTTATTATATACATAAAAGTTCAAGGTATTCTAGAATTTTTTTTATATAAATTATCTAAAATTATATTTATTTTATTATTTTCAAAAACATTTATTTAATATCACCATTAATAAAATAATTACGACACCGGTTTTGTGTAATTATTTTAGATATTTATTTTTTGAATAATAGTTAATAATAAAAAACTATGATAAAGATAAATCATATATATTTCATAGTAATACTTATATTAGAATATATATTCTAAAAATCCCACATCAAAAATGTTATATTTATTAAAACATGAATGTGACAACTTCAACATCATTTTAAATAAAATAATATAAGTGTTATAATCTTTTCTATATGGATCCAAATGGTCAATAACTAGACCCTTGGCTGAATTTGGTCGATATATACTTTAAAAACTTTTTGACAAGTTTCATTATATTTATAGGGTTATTATCATTTTAATAAAAATTATTTTTGTAATTTCTCTTCAATCAAATATTTTCTGCATCATTAATGTATAAGATAATAAGTTAATTATTTATTTTATACAAATTACAATAAACTTACCTAATAAATAAAAATAAAACTTTAAAGGAGAATTTTTATTCGAAATTATCTTATGTACAACCTTATATTACAAATGATATCGATATTAAAGATTGAGTAAGACATAATTAACGTTTCTTTATATAAAATAAATTAAATCTTGTAATATCATCCATGTGGAATAAAAAGGATATCATTTCGACCAAAGGAGGTATAAACACACTCATCCAATTATATTAGGACAGGTGTTTGGGTAATTTTATAACATTAGTTCTACGCTTAATTACTTGATTTACCCTTTTATTGTATTAATAAAAATTAAAAACATTACTATTCATAATTCCCAATAATAAATATATATATATTTACAAATTTTGGACCTAATTATTAAAAAATTTTGATCCATTTTTCAAAATTTAAAACATTGATGTTTCAGTAATTAATTTAAATTTCATCGCTTTGTTAGAAAGAGAAAATGGGTATAAAAAGTTAAAACATTCCAAAATATTGAAATGTTTTTACATCTAATTTCAATGTAAAATTAATATAAATTACTTAAAGTATATTAATTGATAAAAATATAATCTATTTATAATTTAAACCCATTAAATAATATAATTTTAACTTAATAAATATTTTTATGACAAAATTTGTTTTCAATTAAATTTAGTATATTTTTACTATTCATCAAAACATTAATGTTATATTAAATATATCAAAATTCATCTAAAATAGATTTGTATATCTTACATTCAAATAATAAGTTTATGTTTTCATATAAAAATATTAATCTATCAAAATAAAATTTAAATAGTGTTCTCTATTAAAAGGTGGTAAAATTACTCTTTTAAAAATTATAGGATTTTATACATAAATTATGGTTTATTCATACCCTATGACTAAAATATCTATTTTGTAAATATCATAAATATTTTAATAAATTTATAACATATATATTTCATTAATTCTATTTACTAATTTTAATTCTCTTAATTTATTAATACAAAAATAAAAATATTTCATTTACATTTAATTGGTTAATATTTTTCATAAATAATTTGTAGAAAACAAATTCACAGTACATTTTCAGAACTTATTTAATTATTCCCAGTAACCTAATTTCTAGGTTATAATTTTCATTTTATACCAAGGGTGTCTAACTATATGTTTAAACTCATGATTTCGTGCAATGCAAGATATTGAAGAATTAAAATTATTTAACGAAACATTTTCCTAAAAACATTTTGGTGTTCATCGACTGTTCCAAATCGTCATTGTTTAAGGCCTTTATTGATTAATCCTAATTGTTTGATGAGCCCCCCAAAATAGGTTAGGTTTCATGGCGTACCATGGCACCACATGATTATTTATATCATCACAGATGTCGCTAACCCATTCATCCACTTTGATTTTGGAATTTAATCTTCACTCCTCCATATATAGTGGCCTCAAATACCATTATAGCATATCCCACAATAGAAACCACGGGTGATGTGTCATAGGAAGAGGGATACCATTGGTCTAGGAATTATACCGAATGCCTTCAATGATGTGGAGTGTGCAGTTGTTGGTCCAGGTAAACAAAACCAAAAAAAATGAAAATAAAAAAAGACACAAAAAAGAACAAAAAACAAAGAGGGTCTATACATGGGACTTATACCACTACTTAATTATTATTCATTAATTATAGGATCACCATTGAGCTATTTGGATCTCTTTTGGACTTCTTCGTCACTTCTTGGGTTACCATCAGACTATCTGGATCAACTTTGGGCTTCTTCATTGCTTCCTGGAAAACTGTGAAGTATGTTTATCGTTTTTGTTACTTTGTTTTTTTTTGTTTTTTTTCAAGCTAGTAATATCCATCTTGAGGGGGAGTGTCATAGATGTTTATTTTTTTCTTAAGTATCCATACTAGGTACACTTATCATAGGATGGGTGTTAGAGGTTATGTTTGGTTGAGTCCCACATCAGACATTAGGTATTGTGTCATCATTATTATTGACTATAAATAAACAAAAGGCATCCCTCATAGAATAATATTGGGTATTGGTTTCACCTATCTTCCATTATAAAGGATATATAACAAAAATCTAGCTGAGTCAAGAACCCATGGTCCTTGGCCTTCTATCGACTGCCAAACAGCCACTATGATCCGTCTCTTAATCCCATAAATTTACTTAAATAGAAAATCATAAATTCTATATGCATCTTGAAGGGTTATGGTAGGGTGTGTGAATCAGTATTAGTTGTCCACCACCAATTTGAAACAAACATGCATTTTTTATTAATTTAGTTCATAATAAAATTAAATTGTGTTGAAAGAAATTAATGAAGTAAACATAATTTCTCCTAGTGCTCAAAATCCACCAAGAAGGTATTACCTTCTGGGATTGTGTCATAATAACTATAGAGGATGATAAGATATTGTGATCATTGAATAAGGTATCCCCTGATTTCAAATAGACCCATCTAAACCCTCAAGATCCTCCTTAAAATTTAAATCATTGCTGCATGACATTAACCAAGTAATCGACATCCTGAAGGAATGCCCAATCAAGGAATCTAGTCCCTCAGGCCCTTTTTCGAAATCACCTTTCAACTCTATACCGAACACCCTGAGGTACAACTATATCTATCATCAAATAGTAACTTCCATCAGATCTATAACCTATATCCTGAGGAACAATGATACCCATCCTCTTAAATGATCATGACCCAACAACCTTAAGTATAACAAACCTCTTCCACAAACTCATAGCCTCGGCATTATCATTTATTGGAGCTTTTCTAACTCAGTGGATTTCTATGGTAATAAATACAAACCTTTTACCTGATCCAAAAACTATTGGGGACCTCAACCAACATGAGTGGTCAAAACTACCTCATCATTGAGTCAGCCTATGTTTAAATGAATCCCAACATAAATTTTTCCAATAAGGGTTAGAATAAATCACGAAATTGAACCTAAGTCACACCAATTTTGGAACCTCATTCCCCTATGACCAGGTTTCTCAAACCGATGGCCATGACATCCAATATCACATGACCCTCACCAATAACCTAGTGGCCTTTCCACCTTAATCTGTTGATCGAGTCAACCAACCTGTGATTATCATAACTTATAGAGAATGGGCCTCATCCAACCCGATGATCGCATCATATCATCTCAGGTGGTCATCATTACCTCTATCCTTAGGCCTTTCACATCACAAAATCATTACCTCAATTCATATATCTATATATATCATGATTAAAATTCAACATAACATTTCAAATTAAAATAGAGATTTCTACCAATATAAGAACACCCCCAACCTAACCCCTAAAGGTCCAAAACCTCTCACACAGATCAAACCACAAGTAGTATCATGAAAGAATTCCCAAAGGCATCATAAAAGGATCAATTAATTATAGGTATCCATTTAAATTATAGGGCCTCACTTGTTTAACACAACAGCCCACTAAAACCCCACCCACAAAACACTCATGAAATCCCAAAGAAAAGTATCAACCTCTTACCTCATAGTCATAGACACAAGCACATCTGATCTTAACCTCTAACTCAAGATGAATCCAAAGAAATCATCATTTCTAAAAAACATATTGAAATTAGGGAACAAAAATAAAATGGATTTAGTGGTCTGTGAGGCAATGAAAAAGAGAAATAGAATCTTGAGGATGGATGCCCTTACCATGACAGATCCAACACCATAAATTTATTGAAGAACATAGGTCATTTAAAGGACAGGGATCAATCCCTAGTAGAGGATAAAAAATGGAGAACCATCACAGATGTGTGTGGCCAAGGGATGAGAAAACAAGGAGAAAAAAATAAATAGAATAGAAGGATAAAACGGTTATTTCACACCCTTAATGAACCATGTAGTTAGCTCACACGGATTGCTAAACCTTTTGGAAACCATGTCACTCTTACTACTTAGGATCAAAACCCCACATGGTTATCCACTCTGGTTAGGCCTAACCATGTGAAAATTGTACATGTTATAGTGTGAGGGTACTGCCCATTTGGAACTAAGCATGCGGCTTGGGCACGGTTTACCCTAGTCATCCACAAACCGTGTGGGGTACCTATGCTAGAAACTATAGAGGTCCCATATGGTCGAAAACCACATCCTGTAGGGTTTCGCAAATCGTGCTCAATGAAAATTTGGGTTGCACAGTTTTCCCTAAAATACCTCACAATTAGATCTAACCATGGGCCTCTTCTTTCACTTTCCCAAAATAAGACCTTCAGGACTCCAATGCAACTGAAACATATGTAAACACCTAATGAATTTTCGAAAACTCTAAACCCATATAAAAAAGGTTTTGGGTAAATGGAAAGATCATAATTATGTTCTAAATATCGAGAAAGAAGTTGATCTTCCTATAAAACTACAAGAATTAATAATGGTTAAGGAATTAGACCAACTCCAAATACCTGAGATGTTACAATCTACCAACCATAACATAGATCATTCCATATCTATAAACCAAAACCTAGAGATAGTACCGAACATACCCATATCCTTATAATTAACCTTGAGTGCCCAAATCTCATGGCCATAGGTATCTAACTCAATGGGGTATCCCACCTAAGGAGTTTCCTACCCTGGTTGAATCTGGACCCAATGATCAAATGAAATTGATGGTCCACCAACCATCCCCTATCTCTAAGTCCTCCCATGACGCATCTTCACTATTTCACCTCATCGTGTTTTCTCATGTCATACCAGAAACTGATAAGAATGTCACACCATATCTTTTTATGCCTCATGTCCATGATTCACATGACACCTATGAGGTCATGTATCTCATTCGATGCTCAAATTAGTCATAGTGCCTCACACCTCAATCAAGTACAACACTGTAATTATTCCTTGATGCCAATTCACTTCACATAACCCACATCTCATCAATACCCCAATTCCATAACACCTTATAAGTCATGCATCCAATGATTCTCAAATATAAATACTAGTGACACACACCTCATGCCTTTATATATAACTCACCAGAGCCAGCAACACCCTACCAACTAGATTCTTTTTAGTTCATAAACATATCTCTTGTACCTCATGCACCCAAAATGAACATTCCTCATAAGGATATTCCAAAATAAAAAAAACATAGCTACACCCATGGCCCACCTCTGGCCATTGTTAGATCACCAGCCTTATCTAATACTAGATGTTATAGAGCATGCAACTATACTGAATCCAGACCTTCCTATAGTGATACACCGGCCACCAGTCACTGAACACACTATTGGGAATCATTATCTCTTCCATGGCCTCCATGTGCTGCTAAAACTCAGCTACCATTTGCTGGTACCTCTCCTAGTACGATTTCAGAACCCTAAGTCTGCCTCAGTTCCTAACATCCCATTGTTTGAGAAGTATTCCTATAGAATCTCTCGAGATTCCTAGCCTATCCACATGCCTGGAACTTTTTTTGAGTCCACTCGCACTGATTTCAGACATGTCACGGCTTCCCATATTGTAATCACACTATCTTCAATCCACTACAAAGTGCTCTGACAAAATACTTGGCCAGACAACCCTATTGGAACTCCTCTCAACATCACATTCTATTATCTAAAGCATCACCACTAATGTTTCCTAACATTTTCAATTGGCATGAGAATGAATGATCCATCAAATTTCCCTCAGCAATGAGTGTCTAATTAACCACCTTTGAGAATGAGGACATATTAAACATGATAACCTACACCATAATGGAATGCCATTAACCATCCTAAAAATGGATCACCATCGAGGTTTAGTTGATCACTATGTCTGCTGTGGAGTGAGACAGCTTAGTGAAAGTCATTGCAAAGTCCATGATAAACATGTTACCCTTTTGTAGTCTTAAGTGCAATTGAGATCTCTTAACCCTCAACATAATTGGAAAAACTCCTCTAAGAACCTAAACTCAAAGTCCTTACATGATTGTCCCTCTTGTATTCCCATCTAAACCCACACGTCCCAATAGTGATTTTTCAGTCCAATGAGTATATAGGTTTTAAACTTCTCCCTACACCATGGAGAAATTTATAGCTATTCAAATATCATCTACATTGCCTCGATATAGTTCTCATCCTATTGTGGACCACCGTCACCCTAAAAAATGGTGGGTGCTTCTACTAGAACTCTCAAATCAGATAACAATATAAGGTTATCCTCCCAAATAACCCCTATAAATTATTTGGATTACATGTACTAGGATCTATCTGATCATTTTGTCATGAAACAACCCAAAATCTATGAAACCTAGCATCTAGACCACCTAATCGTGAGCTTGTTCTTGTGCATGTACCTGCAGATCATGCTCTGCCTGACCCTCAAAGGTCTTAATGTGTGCATGCTCCTAAGGCACCCCATCACCACCCTCCTGAAACTCTATAAGAGGCCATCTAGGTGGAAATCCACTGAATACCATTACCTAGTCTGATACCCAGATAACATATATATATATAACACAGATAGGGGGAAAAATAGTTAGTATGATCTCGTTACCCTTACCCTTCTTTATCGCAACCATGTCATATGACATCTTGACCTCATGGCCTCCTTACCCGCCCATATTAGAGACACGTATCAAAATTTTCCTCACTCCAAACCATTCAAAATGAACCATGTCGCCTCAAATAGATTACCACATCACCCAATCTAGTGATCAACATCACCCCATGTAATTGTACTTTCCTACTAATATAAGATCTGGGCCCATATATATATATATATATCAAATAAAAATAATTTAATCATGGAACATGGATATCCATATCACAATCCTACTATGTTTCTATCAAAACATAAGCATTCATAATAAACACCCCCTTTCCAAATCGGGCCAAGGGTCGAATATCTCATTTCTTACCATATCAGGAAAAGGGTCTCATAGCATAATAGATAGCACTTTAATTCCAAGTTCCCCAATCAAGGTAGAAATCAATGAAACTATAAAATGAGAAATATTAAACATCAATTCTCACCCCTACGAACTTGGTCCATACACCATGACTGGGGCTACAAGAACCCAAACACGAGATATAAACCCAGTTATAACAATTTCCTAAGCATTGATCTACAATATCCCAAATAGTAAGACCAGCATAGAAGAGAGGTAAAATTGGTTGATATCATTTTTATCCATATGAACACTGCTAATAATTCCCAGTTAGTGTCTTATCTGATGCCATAGGTATTTCCCCGAATCTACTGGCCACTGAAACAGTGCTTTCAGGTTGATTTCCACTAGCCTTAGGTGTGCCTCACCATATTCCAAAGGTTTATGACTAGTTTTGAGGGTGTACAGGAATGAAAGTGGGGGTATTATACCCTCAAGTGATGATAATACAATAAGGGTCTAGATATATATATATATATATAATAGATTAATGGAAAAAATGATATGCTCTAGACCTGTAACCAGCCCATGGTGAAAATACAACAACAAAAAAGAAATAGAGAAATAATAATTAAATAATAGTAGTGGAAATAAAAAAAATATATATTCCATTTATAGAATATAAATACAACATGCATCCAATATAGGTCACAGATAACAATATGTGGAAAGTTTTTCAATGGATGACCACAATACATACATATGATATAAGCATGATAGAACAAAAGGAAATGAAATAGAAACTCCAACTAGGGAAAGAAACCATGGTACCTTTCCTTTTTTTCCATAAAAAACAACCACTAATATCCTACTCTCGAACCTAGAACATTACCTGAACTCAAAATCGTGAAGTCTACACATATCCCGAAGAGCCCATGTAGAGTGTGAGAATGAGTCCCTATAGGCCACCACCAACTTGTTCATACCTTAAATTTTTTATTCAGAAGGTATGTAATAATAATAAATTAAGAAGAATAACAAGCCTGAAATAAACATAAGCTCCCTTGGTGATCATCAGCCACCAAGAAGATATTACCTGCCTTGGCTGACACCGGAATAACTGTAGAGGAGGAGAGGATCCTTAAAACATATAACATATCATCCCCTGTTGTAAAATAGCCCTATGTGAACCCTCAGGATTCACCATTAATTTTCATCCAATGCCTCATTCCATCAACCAAGAAACTGACATCTCAAAGGCATGCCCAGTCAAAGAATATAGTCCCTCGAACCCCTTCTCAAAAGCACCCCTAAGATCGATGCCCAATTCCCAGAGGAAAATATATATTTTTCCTCAAATAGTAACAATGATTATCTCAACAACAAGACTCTCAAGGAAGGGAAACACCCATCCTCTAGCATGATCTTGTCCCAATGGACTAAACCATGGCAAGCCTCATCCGCCAACTGAAAACCTCAACACTGTTATCTGATGAATCCTCTCTAACCCAATGGTTTTCTATGGAAAGAACCCCAAAAATTTTATCTAAGAAGAAACCACTGGGGTCCTCTATTCTAATTATTGATCAAAAACACCTCATCACTAAGCCGACCTATTTGTACACAACTCTCAATGGCGTTTTATCTAATACAGGTGAGCGAATATCACCAAATAGAACCAAATCCACATCAATTTTGGCACCTCTTACCCCTGAGTCCATGTCACTCAAGATGATGGTCATTCCATCCAATATCATATAAGCCTCGCTTGTAACCTGAAATCCTTGGAACCTCAATCCAATAATAGAGTCTCCCAACCTATGATTATCATCACTCATAGCGACTGGGCCTCGCCCAACCTAATGATTACGTCATCTAATCTCAAGTGGTCAACACCAACTCTATCTTTGGGACTTCCCCATTAAAAATCATCATAAAATTTTATATATCTATATATATCACCATTAAAATTAAACTAAACAATTCAAATTAAAACCACTATTTATATCAATTTAAGAACACACCCTAGCCTAACCACCCAAGGTCCAAAGCCAATCACATGGGTTAACCCCCTGGTAGTTTAATATAAGCATCTCCATATGCATATCACAAGGTTTAATTAATTAATTATTTGAAACCATTTAAATTACAAGGAATTTCTCAGTCAATAAAATGGTGTGCTAATATATTTTCCCCCAAAACACTCACAAAATCACAAATAAATGAACACATCACTTACCTCGTAGTCGTAGATGTTGGCACATCTGATCTCAGCCTATTACTTGAGCTGAATTAGAAGAAACTGGGATTTCCAATGAATGTCTTGAAAATAATGGAAAATGACTCACATGTATTTAGTAGTCAATGAGGTAAAGAAAAATAGAAATAGAATCTATAGGGTGGATAGGCTTACCTAGAAAAATAAAATGTCGCAAATAGCTTAAAGAATGTAGGTCAGATCAAGGAAATTTATCAATCCCTAGTGGAGGATAAAAAATAGAGAACCAACACTGTTTTTCATGACCATGGGAGGAGAAAATATAGAGAAATAAATAAATATAAGGGGTGGTCAAAATTGTTATTTCACACCTTTATTGAGCCACACGGTTAGATCGCATGGTTTTATAAACTGTGTGGCTCCTCTTGCTTGGGGTCCAAATCTTGAATGGTTACCCACATGGTTAGGCTTATCCATATGAAAACATTGAATGCTATAGTGTGAGGGTACAAACCATTTGCAACTAAGCATGTGACTCATGCATGGTTTTCCCAAACCTTGTGGATTACCTCTCCTATGAATTCAATGGTCCAATAGGGTCTTTCTCCTCATCCAGTATGGTTTCCCAAACTATGCTAAGTGAATATTTGGGTCGTACATTTTTCACTAATAGGCCACACTATTATACTAATCATGCACCTCATCCTGAACTTCTCCAAAACATGACATTTGGGCCTCCAATGTACCAATGACCCATTTGAACACCCAATGAATTTTATAAACCTCTAAAAAAATATAAAAAAAATGTTTTCGGTTAACAGAAAACATGGAATTAAGTTTGAAATATCTAGGAAGAAGTTGTTCTACTTACCAAACTCCAAAAATTTAAAACAGGTGAGGAATTCAACCTACTCTAAATACCTGAAATGTTACACATTTACCCATGAATCTACTACCATTGTTATCTCTAATATTTGCATCACCAAATTAAAATTCAATTAATTAAAAAACCAATTCTTTTATAACATATGAATTGAACAAACATCATCCAAAATTCATTCTACACTATAGTCTTTTTGGACATATTAAGTACCTTATCTATATCAGATCAAATTTTAATAAAAAAATGAGATATAATCTTCCATTATTATGTTTCTTATAGTCCCATATAATATGTTCACTTTTTTATAATGATATAAATTTATATCTATATTATTTGATTTATACTGACTCTTCTAATTTTAACAACCATCCATTCATTATCCACTCTATTATGGATTACCACCCATATTAACACTATTTTACTCAACTATAACATTTTTTTAGATTTGTATGCTATTGAAAATCTACATTATATAATTAATCTAAATTTAATAACTCTTTACCATGTATCATAACATCATGCAACTAATTATAGTATTTATCTATAAGAATTTAATAAATGGTTGTTCTATTCTTTATCACCTTCAATAACTTATATAGTGGATAAATCAAGAATTTTTTTATTGAATTCATTAATTTAATCATACATAATAAATTTGTTTCAAATATTTTAAGATCTATACTTTTTATAAGGTATATAAACTATTTATATGTTCATAAAATTGTGTTCATGTTTTATCCAAAGTGAAATTATGTTGGATTAATATGAAAATTAAGGAAAAGATATCACTCTAGAGTTACAATAGTATGATATATTCCTTCTCTAAAACATCAATTTAGGATGTAGTTTTTTATTAATTAGTTGATAAGGAAGTGAAATATTCATAGGTCCATAGTGACAATCATCTATTTTTTTGATATAATGTTTTTATTAAATTTTTTAATTAAATTTTTATATTTATCATTTAGTGCATGTCATCAAAATATTTAGAATGTCTTGAAGAAAAATTATTATGGGTGTTACTATGGGTTACAATAGTTCATCCACATGTAATTGTCTAAGAGACTTATAAATATTTTAATATTTCCTAAACCAAAAATAATATTCTCTAATGAAAATAATCAATAATAAAAATTCCTTTTTTAGATATGAAATGATAAAAGTTATAGAATATTATATGGGAACAGTTAAAGAAAAAAAGAAAGAATAAAGTGGTGAAGTATTCAAGTATTTACATTCTTCAGCCTCATTGAGTCACACATGCATTAAAAGAAAATCATGATTAATATTCATTGTTATGATTGAAATATAATTAAAAATATATAATAATAATTATAAGTAATGATTCATGGAAAATACATATCCATATACCTTATCTGTAAAGAAGTTGTTAATGCACTAGGAAACATTGATCAACTCTAGTATAAAGATGCAATATATATTTCCAATACATATTATCACACATAACATACAGAAGCTATAAATATAATCATAACGGATGATATAATAGAATTATAAATAATTGAATGTTTGTAGAGTAGAGAAAATATATCCCCCTTTTCAAAAAAATCAATAATGCCTCCCCAAAACTGTGTCAAATAAACTTCTTTAAATATAAAACATGTATCTTAATAACATTTATAGTTTTAGTTTGAAATAAGTTATCTATAATTTATCCATGATAAATTTTTTCTAAATAAATCTACTTGAAAAAATATATAAAATCTGAGGAAGAATATTATATTAGCACATATAACCAAGACATATTACTTTGTGTGCTTTTTGGTAAAGTGGTCATCAAGAGGGGTTTTGAAAAAGGTGAAGAGGATTTAGTGAGAAAATTTGTTGTGAAGAAGATTACATTGTATAGGATCTATTTTTCCATAGGGTATATTAGTTATTGGCGATTCGATATTCAAGTAAGGGTTGGTTGGCTTAACTTTTTTGTTTAAAGGTATATTTATTGTGTGGAGACTTCAGTTGAATCATATGGGGATCATGAATAAAGGTAACCCCAATATTATCTATTGAAGGGTATAGTGTATAATTTTTATCCCTATCTATTGTAATGTTGGATCATGATTTTTTTACCATAGTGGATGTCCTACAGTGTGGTCAAGGGTAGAAGGAGTTTTGAGTGTGGCATGGTGGTTGGATGTGATGTAGAGTTCTGGAGATTTAGGTTCTTGTGGTTTTATTATTCTTACGAGGGCTACAACTTATAGGTGAGATCCATTGTATATTTTTGGATTATATGATATAGTTTTGTATCATAGACTAGTGTTGTTTTACAGATTGTATAGAGGTGGGATTTTTAGGGAGTAGCATAAGTCCTTATAGCATAAAGTATAAGAGTGATAGATTTTGACTACTTTATCAATTTTAATATTTCAACAGTGCTGTTCATGGGTTCCATCACTAGTTTACATAGGTAAATAGAATTTTTTATCGACAATAATGTGAATTTTATAGGGGATATGGACTAGGGACCATTAAAGTGAATCACATTGTCTTGAATCATAGTTTCTTATAAACCTCTATTTATGACAATGTAGTTAGGGTAATTATGATATGGTCCCTTTAAAATTCTCTATGTGTGATTTACATAACCCCTAGGAAAATCATCCATATTATAACATTTATCTTGACTCTCAAGAAACCTAGTATTATCCTTAAGTGGTCTTTGATCCTCTTTTTAGTGGATTTAAATATTAGCTTCAAGAGAATGATTCTTGATAATATATGATGAATTTTATTCCCATTCCTCATTATATTCCTTAAATTTATTATTTTGGAGAAGGTATTTATTGTGAGTATTACAGATTAGGGATATGTTTGTGGAAAATGATTAATGGGGAATGTTTTTATTTTTGTTTATGGATATTTTTTAGTATGATTTCAGGATTGGTATCATCGTATTATTTCATGGAACAAGTGTAAAAATATCATAAATCCCTGATAGAGTTAGAGTATAAAATCTATCAAATTATTTTTATACATTAGTGATATTAGAATTCTTTTGTCTATGTTTGGGTAGATGTAAAGAACTAAAAAAAGATAATGAACTGGATTTGATTAAATTTATGGGAGCAGGTGTGTTCGCAGGTGTTTAGAAATTTATATTTTTCCATTATTATTCATTAGATTAAATTTGAGGAACTATTGTTTTTAATGAGTTGTGTATACTCTGAATTTCTAACCCCTATTGTTACTGATTATTTTAAATCGCTATTAATAAAAGTTTGAGTATATAAATATACATACGAACTGGTTGTGAATAAATCTTTTATATTCTATGAAAAAAATTATGAAAGAGATGATGAAATGTTATGAAATCAAAATTTAAATAGAATTTATTAAAATAAATAAGTTTTATCTCTATTATTATGTTCTTTTTGGGTTATTTATATTATTTTTTCACTTATATGGTTTCTATGGGGATTGTTCAGTGATGTTGGTGACAAGTTAGAAGGTGGAATGTTTTGAGGAAGTGGGGAAACAATTGGTTTTCTATGGGAAATGTTGAATTATTGGGGAATTTTTTCCACCACCACCATCCTAATGGTATTCAAATCATAATATACATGAATAAATGATGTTGAAACAATCAATTCAATCACATCACTCTATATTGGGTGCATTTTTACCTCCTTATCTAACTCCTCTAAGAAAGTCGATATTTTTAGACTGGGAGGTGACCTCTAAAAACTATTATCCCCAAATTTCCTTTGCCAATATGATACACCACTTTCAATTGGGTCAAACTTAGAAATAATGGTAGGGGATTCCCCAAAATACACTACCCACATGTCTCTTCAAGTAGAATGCTGAGTATAAAGGAAATAAATCCTATAAGGTCTCCATCCAAAGTGTCCTAGTAATTGAGGGTATATAAAGGGGGATTTCTATTTCCCTCTTCAGGATATATTAGGGATTAAAGACCCTATATATTATGTGATGGTGAAGAATTTTTTTCCACTACATATTATAAATCAATGAATGTATTCGTTGCTAATCTAGAAGAGGACTCGGTCCCAGACATAGATATGGAGGGATATTACAAAGAATCATTTTCCTAAAACTCATTTTGATAAAAAGAAACATATAAACTTGTATTCAAACCTATCATTAGAGGAATTATCAAAAACTAATAGCCCAGAGTGATACCTTTTGACATAATTAGTGTGATTCTGCTAAGTATAAAGGGAAAGGAATTCTTATGTCCCACTCACCATATAAGCAAGATTAAATTAAATTTGTAAAAGAGAAACTAGAGTAATATGATGCTAACATAGAGGATATGAGATGAAAAAATATTTAATTACTCGAGTAAGATATCCCCAATTAGTAAAACCTTTAGTAAAAGGTTAATGCTTCTCCTACCATAACCACCCTCCATCCAAAGGAGGGTATTAACCCAATAAGAGTAGATTTTTTCATATAGTTGTATTTGGGTAGAAAAAACTGGTTTATCTAAACCCAATGAATGAGGATTAATAATAGTTTCATTCATTGTGACTGTAACTTCTCTCATTAATGAAACTCACCCTAGTTGAGCTCAAACTAGGTTTTAAAAGTTTGTACATAAAAAGAGAACACATTAGGCTTTTCCTAATACCCACATTCGAACCATATCTTAGAAGATATTACCTATAAATCTCATTTACTCCATATAATATCTTTCTACTCGAATAGAATCCATATAGGGGTGGAGTGACCCTGTATAGCCTGAGAGGATATCATATCTCAAATGGTTGGATACCACTCATCCTCTGCCCAAATTCAGGAATCCCCCTTCCAATCCTTCCAACTGATGGGTGATTTTGAGAAAAAAATATCAAATTTAATGTCCTGGTTGTTTCAGAAATACCAGAAGTGAAAAGTAATAAGTATTCCTAAAATGATAATAAAAGAAAAAAAGAATAAGAAGACTATCACATGAAACATTGATTTATGTGGTTCAATAATGATCCTTATGCTGTTGGATAGGTGAAATAACATTACAATTAATGGATAATAATTAAAGGTATAATTCATACCATCACACACATAGAAACTATATCTCAAATTATCTCATAAATAAGAGAGTGTAAATACTCCAACAATATAATTGTAAGTCCAATATGCCACTAACATCATAATAAGTCTAATATGGTATAATAACTAGTGTCTTGAATCTCATTGAGTTGCAGTGCCATTACCTATAAATTATGGGATATTCTAATAATAATTTCAAAGTCTTCACTTCTACATCCATGGATAGTGTCACCAATCATCCCTTATATAGTCCAAACAAAGTTTCTGTTGTGAGGCTTGGTGGGATGTATATGAAACCAACAATAATACTATCTTTATCCAATGATCTGGCTACCCCAGTCTGATTTCGATGTGGCCCCATGTTGGGAAAACATTATCATCATGAGGTATCTAAAATCACATTATTTTTCTAAACCCTGGAGGATCTAGTATTCATCTGGTATAATATTTTTTTAGTAAGATCGATTGTGTTATGGGATGACCTTTATTAGTTCCTTTACCAATTCATCTCTACATTGAATAGGAGAATGGTCCTTGATCTATCAAATTCAAAGTATTTTGAAAATGATAGAGTCTTATATTTCGTCTTTAGATAAAATGGTTTTACATACTCTCTCAGTTTGTATATACCAAAGGATAAATTTCTATATATTTTTATAATGAATATACAGGATGATTTGTAGACTCTATTAATCCCAATAACGTGTCTAAGGGACGATGGAACCGAAACTTTATGATTTTATTTAGTAAACTAAATTTAAATCTCATTCTTTGAATTTTTCTCTAGGAAACAGTTTTGGTAATGTTAAATCAATCATTTTTATAATTAAACTAACACCAAAAGTAGTTATGGCAACCATATAAGTATAATATCACCTATTACCGCCCATTGAGTGATAAAAATAGCAATACAACCCCCATCTAGAGGCATGTAAATGGAAATATATTCTTAAATATGAGGGCCAAAGAAACAAAATCGAATTTTTTTTAAAGAGAGGGTTCTCAGTTACTTCATCACATCAATGGAGAATAATCTACTGAATCTGACTGGGGATTAAAAAGTATATGAAATTAGACTCCATAAATAACCCAAATATTACACTAACAACCAGATTTTAGTACACAAAAATCAATATTACTTTATTTTTAAGGAAACAATTATGAAAATAGTAAATTATTGACTTGTGATGCGGGTAAAAACACTAGTAAAGGTTTTATACATTTCCATTATACAACCAGCAAAAGTAAAAGATGGGTAGAATATCCCAACCAAGTTTGAATGAAATTTTGATGACTAAATGGCATGAAAGACGATTGATCAAGATCATTCTATTCTTGAGGATTAACTTAATCAACCAATTATGATACCAATTATCACCACATCAAAAACCTATAAGATAATCTTAATCATTTAATGAGATAAATAATTGACATAAGAAAAAAATGGTGCAAGAGGATGAATTTAAACCAACTCTTAAATTGGTCTAGACACTCACTGATGTTTTCTCCCTACTAACCCATGTATAAGGGGTGGTATATTTAAACCAACAAGGATGGTTAAATGTGTGAAAACCAACTGAAATATTAAAAAAATGAAATTGTAAAGGCAAAAAATGAGGATGTAGTGAAGTTATGAAGGGATTTTTATTTATTGCCAATTTTAATAAGTATAAAATGGGAAATTAAGGTAGTGAATAAATAAAAACGACAATTTGTTTTATAAAAAACCAAAACACATGAAAAAGTGACTTGGATAAATTATTATTATTTAATCTAAAAATTATTTCCATTTTTTAGTGGAAAAATTTTAGTCAAACTTCCCAATGAGTGGTGGTAACATCATATTTAAATGTGGTTAGTATGAAACATAACAGTTTCTCTATTTATTCAAATTACAGGAATAAAATTATGTTTATAAAATATATTGGAATGGAATTAACCAATAAATATATTGGTTAAAATTATTGTGAAAATATTTAATGATTTGAAAACCTATTTGTCATGTAACGTAAAAAAGTAAATGTTTTCAGTATTTTTATTTATTAAGAAAATTCAAACTATAATTTAATATTAATTATATTAAAATAATAATTTCTTCTAAAAATTAAATAGATCAGAATCTTAGAAGAAAACAGATGTAAACAAAGTAAAAAAAATTGAATCAGAACAATATAATTTAAAACATATTATTTTTACAAACAATATTTTTTTTTATTATAGTGAAATAAATTCATTTAAATCATATTAAAACATAAAAAAAAAGATAAAATGAATGGAATATTATTCTTTATTGAGTAATTTTATTCATCTATGATCCTTCTTACTATAATTCATCACCCTTGATCAGGATTCTCATGTGTTGTTGTGTCCACCCAGTTCTTCCTCTCATAGTTTCTATCAAATCCTTAATGAATCCGTTTCAAATAATTTCCTATTTGAGTAAAAAAAATAGTTCCTATCAACATGGCTCAAAAAAATTATCCTCATTCAATCTCCATTCACCAATCACAGGTCTCCATAAGCCTTGGGGATCTATTCATCTTCTTCCTCCGTGTTACTCAAGTAGAGTTAACTTGTAAATGTAGTAAGACCCACATGATCTGAATTGTTCTTCAAGATTAAATTTTATTCTATAATGATGATATATTTTCATTCATATTCACATTTATGCGCTAGATACAATTCTCTTTTTTATTTAGGATTATGAAATGAAGGGAAGATATTGAAATCTAAAACCCAAAATAGCCTAACTCAAAATTCCCCAAAAGGGTGGGAACCCTATGAAGTAGATCAAGAATGTTATAAATCCATTTTCTGATGTCTTACATCACAAATATATATATATACATAGAAATCATCTTTCATGGATTAAATTTCATGGGACCATATATTTATGTGGATATTCATTGACTCATATGAATATAGAATACAAGCGTATATAGATAAAAAAACACACATACATTGTAGCAACATTAACTCATATGTCATAGCTACAATGAATCATATGAAATTGTTAAATTCCACCCATAATGACTCTTACAAAACCTCTACTCACTCAGATCCTATCTGGGAAACACTCACACCATGCCTTAATGTGGTCAAATTTTAGTATTTTTTATGGATGACCCTTAAAAAGAAAATCCCTTATTATAATTGGCTCCTATAAGATAGAGTTCACAAATTAAAAAAAAACAAATGAAATTGTAAAATTAAACTTCAAAAGTAATTGATCAATGAAATTAAAGATTTAAAATTTTAAACATATTCCATAAAAACCCTTATTTCAAGATTTCTCAAAAATAGTATTTCACTTGAATTCACTAAAAACCATTATACAGATTTTCTTTATAATTGTAGGAAGATAAAATCAATGGAATTTAGGTAATTTCATACATAAAATTCACAGTTTCAAAGAAATATAAAATGAATTAATTTTTCATTACAAGTGAATACATTTAGTAATTATCCATTAAAAACATTTAGATACCAAAAACAAAATTATTTTTCGAAATAGATGTGGAATACATGTATTATAATAAAGAAACATCAAATTCACCCATACATAATTCATTTCATATCCTTAACAAATAAATTATAAATACTTAATGAATGTAAAACCATCTCAAATATAAATAATTGTAAAGTCATCAAAGAGGTCATTTATCCACATATATTTCCTCATGTACTCTATAAGGGAAACATAAATGATTTCTATCTTAAAAAGAAAATGCTTGGAGGAATTATTGGATTATTTTTTTACAAATATGATTGGATTTTTAAAAAATTTAGGTATTTAAGAAAAAATTATTTTTCATTCAATTATTTTTGCAAACATCTCCTTTTCACCTTGGTAAAAAAACATATTTTAGCACATAGAATAATTAGAAACAAGTGAATGGGTGATTGGGTTAAATAATTTTCAATAAGCATGTTGGCCCAAATGTGATTGCTGGCCACCCTATCTAGTTTTAATAATCAAAAATCATTTAAAATATTATTAATCATGTATAATCATTTCAATAATGTTTTTTAAGTTTCAATATGTGTAATTATGATTATTTATGATCATATATATGTTTAACGCATTTTGATAAAATTTATGTTGTAAGATAATCAAAATAAAAGTATTTAAAAAGTATGAGAAGATGAAACTGGCAGACAATTGAGTCACTAAAGCCAACAGAATATGTCTGACTCACTGATTTCAACAGCACAATGGACTCACAGATACTGACATACAAAATGTCTCACCGATGGTTCAAACGATTCACTAATAATACAATTGTATCACCGATAGAAGAACAGACCTACCAAATCATAATGCAACCGATGCATGGTGAGACTGATGCAAGGACTCACCATTGCATGGACATACCGATATAAGGAGACACTAGTAGAATGATACATTGATACTGATAAAAGGACTCACCGATGGAATGATTCATTAATGAATTATTCATGGACAAAGTATTCCCTGATAGACTATTTAAATTTACTTTTATTCAATACTATTTCTAACAGCCACATTTTGAGTGTTTTAATGCAACAGATTAATTTAATTCTTTTTGTAGACATCTTTAATGAGGATGTCAGAAGTATGAGGTACAACATCTACATCAAACATGAACATTCTTGGGTTTCATAATATAAAATAGTAATTCTCTCTATTTGAAAATATATAAATAGATACATGTTGACATGGAACATACCCACATGAGCAATATACAGAAAGGAAGAACACATGATGAACTATTCATTACTACTTTCTATGAACCAAAGAACTACTATCCACAAAAGTTCCAAAATTTCTGCAGCATTCAACTAAATCTAAGGAGAAGAACATCTCCTCTTCCTAGAAGACATAACATAGTGCTCCACAACTCTCTGTTTCAGTGTATGCTTCCCGAAGAGGACACTAACTTCAACTCTGATACATCAAAGAGTCCAGAGAAGAACTACATAACAAAAAGAGCCTTATAAACACTATATAATATTTACTTCTCTATTGTGTGACTTTTTATTACATTTTTGAGTAGTGTGTGAATCTGTTTTTAAAACACACACTGAATCGTGCACTGAAAGGGTGGATACTAGATATCCTCACACAACTATCTTTTTAAACTTGTTTATCACTAATTGAACTACGGTATAGGTCATGTGTGACTTGGTTGTATTTTTTTCCCACATAGAATTATGGTAGATTTCATGTGACCGATAAAGTGGTAAATTGTTGTGTAAACCCTGATCTAGGGTATGTATCAAAAACATTATCTATATAGATTTCATGGTGGTGAGTGATCACCAAGTGAAGAGGACTAATTCTCCGCTTGAGACAGAACCTCTTGTTTTATATCCTCAATGTTTTCAATTTTAGTTTTCTCTATTTTTACAAGTATTTTATAAAACTAAATTCCACATTAATAGTTTTTATTATCATGTGTTTATAAATATTTATGCTTATTAGATTAGTTTTAGAAAATTTATCAATATCTTATATTTTTACAAATGAGAAATAATTAGTATTCTAAAAAATTAGTTGAACAGTTAGACTATTATAAGCCCACTACTTTGGTCAACTGGCTTGTTTGGTTTTAAATTGGGGATATATTTTGAATAAAATTTTTAACATAAATTCTTATAGGAATTCAATTCACCCCCCTCCCCCCCCCCCATCGTGAGTGTCTTACTCTAACTAATAATTGGTATCCAAGGAAAGTTCGTTAAAATATTTTTCAAATATTTTCAACGGTAGTTTAGTTGTGTTTCAAAGATCTCAAAATTTTATTACTTAAAAATGTTTTAGCTCTTTAAAAATATTTTATTTAGTATGGATACTAGATTGGAAGGTGATTATACAAGTATTCCTCTATACATTAGTGGAAAAAACTATGACTAGTGGAAGATTATTATGAAAATGAATTCAGAATATATGGGATTCAATATTTGGACAAATATAGAATATAAATACGAAATACCAAAGACTTCTAGGAATTCATTGAGTGATGCCACAAATATTTTATATAATAACAATTACAAAGCTATGGATGATCTATTTTGTGAATGAAGAGACAAAGGATTTAATATAATATCTACTTATACATCTTCCTATGAAATTTGGGACACTTTAGATATTTAACATGAAAGAGATTCTAATTTTAAAGAAATGTAACTTATTACAAATACTATTAAATATGATAACATCAATATAATTCCTGATGAATCCATTTCTGATATATATCTCAGGTTTAATGAAATAGTCCATAAAATGAGATCCCTTGGAAATCCAGTAGATACCAAAGAACAAATCATGCGGCTTCTCAGATGTCTACAAGAAAGACAGAGAGAAACATTAGTATCAATTATATAATCCTATGATATTAATAAGTTTTCAGTTAAGGAACTGATAGGTAAACTAATGATGTTTTAAGAAGAGTTAATGGTGATCATAGAATAATAGGATAAACCAAAAGTAAAATTAGTGGCTTTCAAAACCACTACTTCCAAACACAAGGAACTGGAGAAGGTACAAACTCAAAATGAATGATCAATTGATGCTAAATATTCAATAGACAGTGATAAAGAGTTGGTTCAAATAGCCAGAAGGTTTAATGAATTATATATAAAGAAGAAAATTTTCAGAAACCCAACTACAAAGGAGAGTATGATCATAAGGGCCATTGGAAAAAGGATTGGAAAAGAAGTGACATTTCAAATGAAATCTTTCTATATGAATTAAAAATAACATGACAAGTAAAGGCTGACTATCCCAAGCTAATGTAAAATAATAATTATGTTGATAAGGATGGAATGTAATAAAATTTCATGATGGAAACTTTGAGTGCTTCTGGGGATAATTCAAGTGAATAATTATAATCTCATGTTGAGAAGGCCAATAATGAAAAAATATGTTTTATGACATACACATTAGAGGTAACACTATACTATCTTGAATATAAAGCTCACTATTTTGGATATGAAAGTGATTATGAAAAATATGAAAAATGAAGAAATGTTTGAATATGTAAAATTGATATCGGACACTTGTATAGAACTAAAAGATAAATACAAATCATTAAAGAAACATTGTGCTTTTACTACCACTATTAAATATGAACTTGATATAGGGAAAGAGGAAAATGCTCAGGTGATTAAGAAAAACAATGAGTTTAAATTTTCCAATGATCAATTGAAAAAAGTATTTAGAAAATCTTACTGATGGTAATGATATCATGGTTCAAATTCATGGTAAACAAGTTGCACCCATATACACTAGTGGTATTATTTACCAACCTGGGAAAATAAATTTTTTCAAAACCAATTTTGGATTAGAATCTAGAAAATCCAGTTTATGCCCAGTTCTAGAAACATTCCTATAGATTATATCCATGAAACAAATTCTTTTATTTCATGTTTTTCTGGCCCAAATAAAGTTTATTTTTCAAATACTTTACATACTATTTATAGGAAACCCATGAAGAAATTATGGGATCAAAAATCACTTATTACTACTCTTATTGGACCCCATCAAATTTGGGTACCAAAATCTTCTTTTTTTGACTCATCTGTTTTTGTAGGAAAGAAGTTTGAAGAGATCATGTAAAATAATATTGTACTTATAAATTGGATGTTTAAGAAACATGATAGAATAATACTCGTGATTCAAGAATCTGAGAAATATGTATTATGGGAATGTCACCTTTGGTGACAATGCTAATTGAAAAATCATTCGCCTTGGCCATATTAGTAACTCAAACATAGTTTTATTTTCTAAAGTACTTTTTATTGATGGATTAAAATAAAACCTACTTAGTATCTCTCAGATATGTGATGATGGTATTAATGTTAATCTTTAGGATGATGCATGTAATGTTTTTAATTCTAAAAATGAGTTATTATTTTTACTTTTATAAGAGAAATTGTTTATGTGGTTGATTTAGATTCTTTAATTTCTCAAAATGTGTCTTGTATGAGTGATTTTCATAAATAGTATTGGATTGGGAATAGGATATTAGGCACTAAAATATACACTAACTAAGAAATATTTCTAGAAAATTATTTATCAAGGATCTACAAGAACATGAGTTTCCAAATGACAAAGTCAATAATCCTTGTCAAAAGGGTAAATAGCACAAAATCTCTTTCAGACCAAAGAAAAAACTTTCAATTTCTCAACCTATCAAGTTGGTTGACATGGATATATTTGTATATTAAAGATATTCAAGTCTAAGTGGGAATCATTGTTTCTATGTTCTTGTAGATGACTACTCTAGATATACTTGGACCTTCTTCATGGCTCACAAAAGTGATGTTTTCGTCCATTTCACCAACTATTCTATGAATGTAGAAAATCTTAGTGTTCGTTGAACTAAACCCCTAAAAAGTTACCATGGATGTGAATTTTAAAACCATGAGTTTGAATCCTTTTTCCCAAAAAATTACTATTATCATAACTTCCTCACTCCAAGGAAACCCTACCAAATAGAGTTGTAGAAAGAGGAAATAGAACACTCAAGAAATTTCTATAACCATGATTATTGAGTATCACCTACCTATTTACTTTTGGGAAGAATTTCTCAATACAACATGTTATATAATCAATAGAGTCTTGTTATACCTATTTTTAATAGAACTATGTATCTGTTTTGGAACAAAAGAAAAACCAAGGGTAACTAATTCAATGATTTTGGTTGCAAAGTCTATATTATTAATACTAAGGAAAATCTAGATAAATTTTCCTCCCAGATTTATGATGGAATTTTCCTAGGTTATTCAATTTCTAGTAAATACTATATAGTATTAAATAAGAGAACCAGATGTGTGGATGAATCTGTACATGTCATGTTTGATGAGACATATCTACATGAGTCAAATACCTCTCTAGAAAATATTGAGGATGATATGTCAAATATGGACATAAATACTAAATCTTTTAACCATCCTATTAAGGAACCTCTTAAAACATCCAGTTTTGGAAGTCCTCTAGACTATAGTCATGATGAACCTAAACCTATATAAGAACCTGAAGTGACTAGACCTTCTTTTTCAAGACCTTTTAGAACTCTCAAGAACCATCCTTTAGATGCAATAGTTTGAGAAATATACATTGTAACTCAGACTAGAGCTTCTCTCAGAAATTAGGTTAAACATCAAGATTTTTTCACATCTTGAACCTCCGAACATCATTGATTCTATCAATTATGAATTCTGGGTTTTGGATATGCAAGAATAGTTAAATTAGTTTGAAAGAAACAAAGTCTAGATACTTGTAGATAGACCCAAAGACACATTTACTAGAGGAACTTAATGGGTGTTTAGGAATAAAGTAGATAAATTTGGAAATATAGTTATAAATAAAGAAATATTGTTTACACAAAGTTATAGTCAAGAAGAAGGGATTGACTATGAGGAATCCTTTACACCAGTAGCTGGACTAGAGGCCATTAGAATCCTTCTTTCCTATAAAACACATATAGATTTCAAACATTATCAAATGGATGTCAAGGGTTCATTCTTAAATGGTTATATAATTGAAAATATTTTTGTTGAACAACCCCATAGTTTTACTAATCCCCTCTTTCCAAATCTTTTTTTTAAATTAACTAAAGCTTTATATGTTGTAATGAAAGCTCTAAGAGCTTGTTATGATAGGATCAGCACTTTTATAATTTCTAAAGGTTTTAAAAATTAATTGTATTTATGATCCTACCATTTTTATTTATTAATTTCCATAGATGTATTACTAGTTCAGATATATGTATATGATATTATTTTTTAATCCTATAAAAATTCAATATGTGTTGATTTTTCAAAAGATAATTCAAAGATACTTTGAGAAAATTTTTATAGGGGAACTCAAATTCTTTCTTGTATTTAAAATATTTCAAAATAAAGAAGGTATTGTTTTGAATAAAATTAAATATACTAAGGATATTTTAAATACATTTTTCTTGAAAACACTAAGAGTAGAGACACTCTAATTAGTACCACTGTAAGTTAGAACTTTAAGAAGATTGTAAATCTATTGATAAAACCACTTATAGAGAAATTATTGGGAGTATGATCTACTTAACTTCTAGTAGGTATAATATTATCTTCAGTGTGTTACTGTGTGCACGTTTTCATGTAAACCCAAAATAATCCCATTTAAATGCTATAAAAAATATTTTTAATTACCTCAAATTTACAACCAATTTAGGACTATTCTATTATATATGATATCCTTCTGATATGGTGAGTTATTCAAGTTCTAAATTTTCTTTCTCTAAGTTATACAGAAAGAGAATGTCTGGCACATGTCACCTTTTAAAAAAGTCTCTAGTTTCATAGTGTAGTAAGAAATAAAATTCTTATGCATTATCTAATACTAAAGATGAATACATAGCTATTGGTAGTTATTGTGCACAAATTTTATGGATGAATCACACATTAATATATTATGGATATCAATTCCGACATGTCCCTAAAAATTTTGATAACACAAGTTCTATTAATATTTCTAAGAATCCTATTTCTCATTCAAGGAAAAATCACATTGATGTAAGACATCACATTTTGAGAGACCATTATCAAAAAGTTGACATAACTTTAGATTTCATTTTCACTGAATATCACCTTTTTGAAATTTTCACTAATCCATTGAACATTGAAATAATGAACTACATCATACTTGATTTAGGAATGATCAATATATAGGACCATATTTTTTTATTCCATATCTAGTTTTTAGTGAAGTTATTATAAAGACACTGGAGAAGTCAAATAGATAGTGTCATGCTAACATGGATAGTATGAAGCTTACAAGGACAAGATGACACTGGTAACTTTTTCATATCAATGCTAGGTCATGCCGACATTAATGCATTGTAAGGTCAACATTATTGGTGTCCGGAAAAATCTGTCATGCTAGCAATGATGACTCACTATTTTTATTTGTTTTCTGTTTTTACCAAAATGACATTGTTTTGTTTTTTTGTTGAACTCAGTTCATGATTTGGAAATCTCAGGTTCCCCAAATGATATAAACCAAGTTGATCCACTCTACTACATTCCCTCTCACTTTTACCCTTATAATTTCCATTTCTTTCTCTCTTCTTACATTTGACATTTCACCTCTCAACATTCAACTGAATAGTAATAATGGTGCATGTGAATCATGTTCAAAAATGTGGTTTAGGAAATGAGTCTCATGTTACTAAGATATAGAAAGGGGGTCTTCAGGGCCTGTGAATCCTATTATTACGACCTGAGTGGTTACACCATAAAAGGAAGTGTTCACTGAGTGGTTGTTGGAAGGATAATCATTGATGTTAAAGGTGCTTCCGGATCAAGTCTGGCTTGAGTGGTTTTCAAACAATGGAAGACCATTCTACCCAAATTCATTTCATGAGTTTAACATGAATTTTTAATTTTTTCTTCTAGGATGTTATGTTTATTGGATCAAATCATTTGATAAAAGGAAAGAGGATCTCTTTTTCTTCTAAACAGTGGGATGAATGTATTAAGGTACCCAATGATGGTTTGTTTGATGACTATCAAGGTAGTTCTACACCTGAGAAGGTCTTTTTCTATTCTAATATATATCTCAAGGATATTAATAACAATTATGAGCACAAGATACCTACAGCTATAGTGTTGTATATGGAGTGCAGGATAATGTGAAAACAAATTAGCATTAGATATGTCCCAAAAAAGGGACTTTTCATCCCTAAAGTGTAATGCTGTTTATTTGATCTATCATCAGAGGAAATAGATTAAAGTATATCTATGTAGATATCTTATTGTACACATAATATAAATGATCATGCCTTCTTGAAATAACAACTATTTGTTTTACCCTAAGATGATCTCATTCATGTGGAAAAATAAGGGATGTGTTTGCGATGTTGATGAGATTGTTTCTGAGTGTAGTGGGACCTGCCTAAGCTAAGAAATCTGTAAAAGGATGAAAATAAATTTGAACCCATGGAAGAAATAATGGGTTGGGGATGAGTAGAAATTATATGATAAGTTCAACCCAATGGAAAACCCTATTTGGCCAAGGAATATGGTGGATCCATTCCTTGGACAAGATGCTCAAGTTTTTTACTCATCAGATGAGGAAGAGTAGAATATGACACCAGTTAGAGATCAAGGGCCACCTATCGATGATAGGAGTGATCCTGACACCATATGATAACTAAAAGGTTTTTCATTTGGTCCTCAAATTACACCACTTCATTTACCCTCATTTGAACCCACTCTTGAAACTAATGGAGATGAGGAGACAGAAGTCTCAAGAAGAGTAGAGTATGTTAGCATGTTTGGTATCTCTGAAGATGAATCGGAAGTAGAAGAATGAGATAAAAGATAAGTATAAAAAGGCTAGTATTTATTAAATTAATAGTGTATGTGAAAGTGGTTCTAGTTAATATAGTGAAAGATAGATGATAAGATTGATAATGTAAGTGGTAGTGAATATCGTGGAGAAGATGATAATGATGAAGGTATTGGTGAAGGCGATGAATGAAATAGTGACCATCATGAGGATGATCAAGGTGGAGATATAGAGGTAGTTGATGATCTATTCAAGAAATTTGTTGTAGAACCTTATGTAGTTGATGTTCAATATAGAAGAGTAGTTTAAACTCTAACAGAAGTGAAATCTCAGGTGATCCTTGCACCTCAGTTAGTGTATGAAAGAAGGATACCTCATGTTAATGGTAATCCACCAGTGAAGAGATAAAAAATTGATGGGGATTTTCAAGATTGAAGGGATCAAGTTTAAGAGGATACTCAAGATAGAATAGTGAAAGTTAACACACTCACACTTTTGGAACCCACTACGCTATCTAAATAAAAAAGGCATCATGGGTATGTTTTCCATGACAAATGTTATTTTGAATCTCATGCTGAGGAAACTGTAGTTATCCCACAATGACCACCAGTTGAAGAGAATGATCTTTATAAGACACCTCAGGTAGTGGCCTCTGCTTTAGTCCCTAATCCTTCTGTTATTTTAGTTCACGGTGACTATGTCACTAGATCATATTTTGAGAAGTTAAAGGGTGAAATCTATTTAAATGTGAGATTATTAGTTCAATATCAGATTGTCCATGAGATTCAAAACTATAGAATGTAAATCACTTATTTGATTAATGAATTACACTCTCCCAAATATTAAATAGAATATATGAAGAAATTTGTGTAAGCCGGTCTCATTCCAGATCATTAAGTTAGTGTGAATGAGGCCGATGCTGTTAAAGTTTCAGAGAAGGATGCATCCGAGATTCAACAAAACCTAATCACAATGGATAAAAAATTATTTCAAACACCACCAAGCTACGAAAAGAAATGAGGGGCATGTCTCTAAAACAAATCACCTAGCCTAAGAGTATATAGGTTGTTTAGAGATGGTTATTAAACCTCTTAAAGACTACACCTCATCTCCTATTGTTCCTTCTATGTCTGGTTAGACATCCCATGCCTGGGTCATTGAGGTTTTCATAAATTATTTGAAGTAAGAGCTTCAAGCTCTGTTTAGGGCTTCTAGATTTTATATCCTTGCAAAAATTGAGATTAGTAGTGAAAATATTCATGATATGGTCAGGCTCTATTCCAAGAGTTATGAAATTTTCAATGCTTAGACTACAGAGAAGGTGGATTATTATTTCTATAATATTATTACCAAGAATTAGTTGACAAGCCTTTATAAATATTTTACAGATAATGTGATATTTCCTCCAGTGATAAAATCATTTAAGGATCATGTATGAAAATTCAAGTACTTCACAGCTCTTCTTGACCAGTTCTTGGAGAAGAAAGATGATTTTAAGAAATATATGATGTGTGGTGATGAAATCATTGATGATTTCATCAAGATGTTGAATACATACCTTCATATGAAGAGTGAAGAAATTTTGGTGTCTTCTGTTGCACATATTGGAATTGCTGAATCAATGGATCCCCCTCATAAGATAGTTGTTCAGGCCTTGACTCAGATCCGACTAGTGATCCAAGAGCATATCCAACCTTGGGTGTTGTCATAGAACAATCCTAGCCTTACCCCTAATATTCCAGAAGGAGTGATCCTACCTCTTTTGAGGATCCATTCAGACCCTCATACATATCATCCTTCACCTTATACTGGACATTCGATTGATCCCTCATAGAAACGGAAAGCCCCTCTTGACCCTAAAAAGTATGGTGGATGATTTTTTATAGGGATGATGTATTGTATTTTTTTCTTGTCTTTCACTGACTATTGTAACGACTTTACATTCTCTTTTTAATTTAATTCAGTGCTCTTTCATTTCATATATGTGTGTCGTATTATTATTATTTGATACATCTTATTGCTTTGATACTTGTTTCATTATTGACTATTCCTTTGATTCCATTTCATTATTGATTTTATCCTTTGATACCCATGCACTTTTTGATAATCCCAAAATGTGGACATCAGTTTGTCATTATCCTTATTTATTTTACCATTGATACCACTCTAATGTATTTTATTTTCCTTAATTTTGATTACATATGGGAAGAAAAGTAATTAGTATTTGATACCATTATTTTTTCTTCTTTGATACCATTATTATTCATTTTTTCGATGCCTTATCTGTTTGTTGAGAAAATTAATTAGTAATGAGAGATGATAAGTATAATGATTATATTACACATAAAATTATTATTCTATATAATTCCATGATTTTTTATCATAAAAATTGGGTAGATTGTTGGCCCATAGGATATTGTTGGCCACCCTCTCTAGTTTTAATAATAACAAATCATGTCAAATATTATTAATCATGTATAATCATTTAAATCATTTTTATATTTATTTTTAATATGTGTAATTATGATTATCTATAATAAAATATATGTTTAAAACATTATGATAATAATTATGTTCTAAGACCATCAAAACAGAAATATTTTCTATGTATGAGAAGCTAACACCAACAGACAATTTAGTCACTAATGTCGACAGAATATGTCTAACTCACAGATACCAACAGCATAAAGGACTCACGGAAACCAATAGAAAAAATGTCTCACTAATACTTCAAATGAGTCATAGATAGTTCAATTGTATCGCTAATAGAAGGTATGACCTACTGATGCATAGTTCTACCGATACATGGTTCTACCGATGCATGGCGCTACTAATGCATGGTATTACGGACTTAAGGAAACATCAATGCATGGATTGATCGACACAATGAAACACTGATAGAATGAGACATTGATACTGATAGAAGCACTCACTAATAGAATGGGTCCCTAATGCATTATTCACCAACAATGGATTCACTAATTGACTGTTTAAATTACCTTTTTATTAATACAATTTCTTACAGTCAGATTTATATTGTTATAATGAGACTGATTAATTTAATGATTTTTGAAGCCATATTTAATGAGGATGTTAGAAGTACGAGGTACAACACCTACCTAAAACATTCAAATTATCATGATAAAAATTATAAAAGAGTAAATCTCTCAAGATGAAAATATATATAGAGATATGCATAGACAGAGTTGTAATCCAACTTGAGAAACACAAAAAAAAAAGGAAGAACACACAAAGAACACCTCATTACTTCTTTCTATGAACCAGAGAACCGTTTTCCACCAAATTTCCAACATTTTTATAGCATTCAACTGAACTTAAGTATAAGAACATCACATCTTCTTATAAGATAGAACACTACGCTCCATGAGACTCTATTTTAGTGTCTCTTCCCGGAGAAGACTTCATGTTCAACTCTGATACAAAAATGAGTCTAGAGTTGAACTACATAACACAAAGATCCTTATAATCACTATCTAATATTTATTTCTTTGTTTTTTTACTTTTTATTACATTTTAGACTATTGTGTGCTTTGTTTTTATAAAACACACATTATCTCATGAACTGAATTGGGGGATACTAGATATCCTCACACAATGATCTTTTTACGCTTTTTTATCCCATGTAGAACTATGGTAGAGGTCCTATGTGACCTGGTTTTATTTCTTCCCCCATAGTGGTAGAGTTCAGTTGACCTGGACAGTTGTTAACTATTGTGTAATCCCAGATCCAGGGTGCAGATAAAAACCATTATCCATATAGACTTCATTGTGGAAGGTGATCACCAAGTGGAGAGGATTAAGTCTCGGACAGAGATTGAACCTCTTTTTTTATATCCACTGTGTTTTCAAATATTGTTTTCTCTGTTTTTACCTCTATTTTAGAAAACTGAATTTCACTGTGATAGTTAGTATAGTATTTTGTTTATAACTGTTTTGGCATATTTGATTAGTTTCAAAAGTTGTATCAATCTCTCATATTATTAAAATTGAGAAATAATAAATCTTTTGATAAATTATTTGAACAGTCAAACTATTATAAATTCACAACATTGATTAACTAACATGTTGAGTTTTAAATTGGGGAAATTTTTTAAATAAACTTTTTATCATAAATTTTAATTAGAACTCAACTAACCCCCTCTTGAGTGTCCTAATTAGACCAAAAAAGCACAAATAACACATCTAATGGTGTTATTATTAATATAAAAAATCCCAATCCATATTAGTAATTCATTATCAGAGCATTTGAATAAAAATATTGTTATTTTAACTTAAAATAAGAAGTTTAACTTTAGTAAAAAATTGAAAAACATACCCCCATAATTTCAAAAAAATAAAACAAATTTAATATGTCAATGAAATAATGTCACTTGATTGAATTCAGGGTTAAATGGAATTGATCAACCATTAAATGTAGAAAAATAATATTAAATTTTAAGAAAGAATAACAACACCAAAAAATGAAAATTTATCCTTAATGATAGTTAGTTTGATAATAATTTGGGGTATTTTGAATTGTGCTTCATGAAATATTGTTTAGAACAGAAGGGATACCCTCTACCCCACACATAAAACTAAAAATTATCCCCACTGTTTAGATTTTTATAGGGAGAAAACATTTTAGAAAAATAGTTTAGAACTGATTTGAAATTAACTGGTTACAAAATCATGTGAAATTGTCAAAATGAAGATCAAAAACATATTATTCAATAAAAAAATACAATAAGAAAACGTTATAAGGGGTGTTCCAAAAATATTTTTCAAAAAAATATCAATTCATATTCATGATATTCATAAAAAATGAACATGCTTAATTTTTTTCAAATGATTCTCATATAAGCCCAAAAACCCAACATGTAAGTATACTATTTCATTAAAAATAATTAGTAATCTCAATGATTCTCTAAATGAATTCATCATGAATTACTACATGAAAATAAATTTATAACACTTAACTCATTAAACATAGTAGACCAATATTTATATAGTTGAGCAAAAAATGGTGATGACTTATAAAAATAACTACCCGAAGAAATAAGCTTCATTAAATTAGTTAAGTCAATAATCCTCTCCCATATGAATTAAAAAATTCCTCTAGTTTCAAAATTTGGCCATCTATAAGTTAAAATGATAAATATACAAAAATAATTGATTAAGAATAAAATTAAGTGAAACTTGGGATGGAGTTTATAGGGTTGAATAATCTATGAAACTCCAAAATGATCATCCGATAATCCCTTAGAAAATTATTTATTATCTGTGTAACAACCCAAAATTTTAATAATTAAAATTATCATATCATATTTATTTTATATAGTATAAATCACATTAAATCACTTATATAAAAAATTCAGAATTTATTAATGAATAATTAATGCAATAAGAAGCATTTATCGAAATTATGGAACCTAAACCAATGGAATGGTAACATGACATATGGAATAGTAATGTGACCCTTAAGAATAGTAACCTAGAAAATAGAATATTAACCTATCCTATGAAAGTATAAATAATATTTATCCATCTTATAAAAAAATATGATATAATTATATCATAATATAAGTAAATAAATGTTCTGAAAATGATAAATTAAGTTTTGGTATTTTCATGAAACATAAATGTGTCTTTATAATTTTATAATTAATATAATCATTTAAAAGAAAAAAAATCATAAAATAGATTCATGAATTTATATTTTGTTTTATTATGACTATAAGATAATTTTATGAGACCCTAAATAATTTTTCAATGTGTTATAAAATCAGTTATAATTTAAAAATATGAATTTTTTTAGTACATAATAATTTTAATTATAATGTAAATTTATTGTATTTAAAAAATAATTTTCATAAAATGTATTCCATTTTTTTATTCTACGTGTCAAAAAAAATTAGAGTGAATTTTTTTATTTTCTAAAATAATTAATTTTTGTGGAATAGTGAAATATGGTAAGTTATGGTATAGGGTAAATAAATGCATTTTTCGGATAATGATTGAGTAATGGATGATATAAGATTCCATTTTGTAGAACTAACATACATTATAAATTTTTATTTGTTCATAAGAATCCATAGTATTCCTAGGTTTAATCCAAAATAATAAACTAATGAATAAAATAACTAAAAAAATCCCCTCAACACCTCTTTTCCCGACACGTATAAATCCTTGAAGCTTATAAAAATTCAAACGAATACTCTCACCAAATTTCTCCTTCCCATAAAAAAATCATTTGGTCTTAATAAAATACCAAACTCATTCACCTCAATGAGGTTCTCTAGGAGAAGAATTCAATATGTAAAAACCACCGTCCTTTTCTTTTAATTTATATCCAATTTCTTTTCTTTTCATATTATCTCATCACCACCACATATCCAAGTAGCATGTTAACTCCAACATATCATATATATTATAATTGTATTATCTTAATGGAATAATACATCATCATTTCTCTCCCACCCCTTTTTTTCTAAAAATGACAACATCATCTGTGATTTGTTAATTTATCATATTCAATGATGACAAGTTTTATATTTCCTTTAAAACATTCAAATATGGTCAAAAAACATTATTTATGTTTAAAATATATTATAATATATGATTTATATCTTATTTAATGTTTTTCAAAAAATCAATATACATATTATTAAATAATAGAAGAAGACTAATTCTTGATGATCGAGAAACTACCAAATTAATATAAATAATTATCATTAGCGTTTTATCTAATGATTCATCATAAAATCATCTAAAAATGAAATATAAGACTAACTAAAATTAAGAAATTTCATTAATAATATATAATTTCCATTATTTATAGTTATTATCATTCTACATGATCATTCATACACATATACAAATGAATCGATTATGAAAACCAAGGATACAAACACTCCCGAATATTGAAATTATATCTTTTAACTCATCATAAAAGGACATAAATTAACTTAATAATATTATAATAAAGAAAATAAATATATAAAAGGTTCTTAATTAATTTGTAATTGATTTAATCAGCTTATCTAGGACATTAATTTCAAGATAATAACACAATTAAACATAAGGAAGGGATTCTCTCTGAACCTTCGGGTTATGTTTTCTCTCTCTTTACCCCAACGTAATTGTTATATAATTTTATATAAATATTATGAACTCTATGTATATTTTCCAAAATCATGTATCCAAATAATTTTTTTAATGGGAAATACATGTTCTCAAAGCATTCCCTTCTCAATTCTTCCTGATAAGAAAGCTCAATTAAAGGGAAATTTCTGATTTCTTAATAATTTTTATGTGCACTCCATAATCTATTTTAAGCCATATTTTGTTTTCTAAAATAACTCATTTTAACTTGAAAATAAATATTGGTTAATTTCTAGTTTTTTACAAACAATCATTCATTTTTTAAATATAATCTTAAAACTTTTCCATTAAACCGCACTAAAATGTTTTACTTCTAATGTTTCTTAAACACTACTTTTACACATTTTAACTTCAATTTTACATCACTTTTCAGGATCTGTTCCTATTTTCCCTTATTAATTTCTATGTTTTATTTAAATCCAATCTTTCATGGAAACTATTATGATATTCTCTTTTGGTATACCTTTTGATTTGATTATGATACATTATTCTTTCCATGGAAAACCATTGTGTTTTTGTTTCATTACCTAGGTATGATTATTTACGTGGAACAAATATTCATGAACATGTTATAATTTGTGTTCCAAGATAGTATACTAATTAATTGGGTAATTTTTAATCGTATTAGGCACCATGTGAAATGGTCATGGTGGTTATCATTGACTCGTGCTCTATGTGAAAAGGTCTAGGTGGTTAGCCTTAACTCAAGCTCCTCCATATGAAATGAGATTTGACTCATGAGTATATCATGTTTTATGTTGTTTACAAATTTCTATGATTCCATGATTAGATGATCCCGTGTTCTATATAACACCCCATGCTTCCACGGTACGCTTGTCTTTGAATAATACAATAGTGTGTGTTGTGCGCAACTTCGAGTTCTAACACACCACAACCAATCAAACTAGCCGTTATGAATAGTAATACCCACTTTATGAAATTTTATAAATTTTATCTTTCAAAATGGACTTCATTTTTTGATTCGTAATTTCGAAATTAGCTTAGGGTGAATTTTTGTATTTTTCTGAAAACATTCAATTATTGGTGAATAGTGAAAAACACTGAGTTATAGTTTATAACCAAATTTTTATTCAAATGATTATTATTTTTATTTAAATTTATTTTATGTCAAAATTGATACATAATACCTATATAAGTTCAATGTGATTCATTAGAGTCAGTTTATAGGAATTATAGACATATAAAAATTTTATTGAACTTTTTACTGTCTTTTACCCACTTCCTAGGAGAATTTGAAAATTTATCTAAAACATAATTTTACAGATTATGTGTGTTGAATTTAAAAAATCTGAGAGACACGGTTGATATCAGTAAGTAAAATGTGGTTCAATAAGATGAAAATAATTTTTGGTGAATAGTAACTTTTTTCGTTTATTTACTAATGTTAAAAGTTAATAGGGTAATTAAGGGTAAAAATGATATTATTATTACCCTAACACATTTCCTAATTCTATTGGATAAGTATAATTTGAGAAAAAACAACCTGAGGAATAAAATATGAACCTATTTGGTCCAGAAGGTTTAGATTAGGACATTTATTATTATTTAATTCAATGAAGAGTTAAAAGAGTTAAAATCGATGTTTAATAACTAAACCATTTTTAATATAGAGTTACACATATGATAAATTCTACTATAAATATTCATTAGAACGAAAAAAATATTTTCTACATATTGGTATTTTATTTATATTTTTTAGACATTAAATAATTTAATTTATTTATGACACAATAATGATGCAGTAATTACCTAATTAATGAAAGATTAAAATAATTGGCATTATAAATATCAAAATAAATGTAATTTGTGACTTTTTATGAATTAAACTAATTTTATATGTTAATATGACATATTAGGTTTGGTTAGATGAATATTCTTTGATTTAATAATGCTGTTATGAATTTGGAAAAAACAAAATAACAAATAGTATCAAAGTTGAGATAAAAGAGTTTTTAAAACAGATATTTTATTATTAATTGATATTCTATTCCTAAAAATCTAAGGATAGGCAAAAAGACTTATATAATGATATATGTATCATTAATGAACCACTTGGGGTTATATTGAAAGTATATAGTTGGTTTATTAAACATATAATATAAAAATACAAAGAGACATGGTAAATGTCAAACTATTTAACTAAGAGTTAAATCTAAAAGATATGTTTAATATTGTGATCCAAACCTGTATAAAACATATTGGTTGAGTGGTTTTGGACCCATCCCTATATTATCCTTTATATAATCCACTTTTCAGCCATTAGAAACCGAATATTATTTTATTATAAAATAATATTTCTAGCTCTTCCTATGATTCCCCTCACCCCTCTTATAAAAGGGCACTCCCCATTATCTTTAATTCACACCTTAAGAGCCATTTGGATCACCCAAAACCTACCCAAATACCCTCTCAACTGTCCTCCCTATATCCTAGATGCCCTACATTAGTCAGAAAGACAACCTAAGGATCCCTTTTGATCAAATCAAAAGGAATACCCTGATGAAGAGGTAAATATTTCCTCACATCTTTCGAGTTCATTTCTTCTTCCACGTCCTCATTCATTATTGTTTCCATTCTAAAATAATAACTACATTATCTTATATATAATTTGATTTTATTATAACTATATTATAACCATATTCATTATTCTATCCATCCTTTGAATGACATGTCACCATACGTGCGTACGTACGGCTTACCGTCTCAACGTCGTGGTGTAATTGTTATTCAATACATTATTATGTGTATTGGTATAATAATGATGTTTAATTGATGTAAATAATAAATATAACATGATAATGATTATTTATATATGATCTACCATCCAAAAATATATTTTTTTAATATCAAAATAATGATATTGTCGCTCGTGCGTACGTACGGATTACCGTCTCCACGAACGCGATGAGATTCATTCCCCATCATATCCATTCAAGACTAATTTTCATTATATGATTAAAAAAACGTTTAAAGACTTAATATCTTCTGAATATGAATAAGATACATCCTATCCATAACAAACATTACGTACTTAACAAATCATATAAAGGAAAACAAATCATGTAACACCCGAAATGACGATAATACTAAGATATTATTAACAAAGCAATGTTAAAAGATCATATATGAGATCATATTAATGTATATGATTATTTAATAATTTAATAAAAATTATTTCACCATTAGACAAGAGGTTAACCTACCCTCAGCCAAGGAAAAGTACGTGGTAATGGTTAATTTCACAATCCCTTTATTATCCGAGGTTGTTTATTCATAATAATCTACTGGGACCTCTTTATCACCCATATCCATGTTTCTTAAAAATGTATTTCAAAACATTTTTACTATTTTCTAGAAAATGGGGTAAATTCATTTAAACCCTTATTTTACCTTATATGTTTTTAAATTAATCTTCTTGTCACTTTCCAAATAAGGTACTTTATGACTATTTTGAAAAAATTAAGGTAATAATGTTTTTTTCTAACTTATACGGCGGGTGCAGCTATTTTCCACCATTATAACATCGTTGAAGCTTCCCTTATAAGATTATAAGAAATTTTTTAAAATAAATGTTTTCATCATCATTATTTGACTATTAAATGATTTCAGAATAGAAAGAGATATTTCACTAAAAAAGGATTTGATTTCATCTATGTCAACATCTTTTGATGGATTTTATGTTTATTTGAAGTTGATTTATTATGTTAAAAACATCCATATTGTATTGAAGGTTTTTTGTTATGTTTGACTATGGATGTTATATTTTATACCATTCATGGTTTATGGTTAATGTATTGACATTTCGTATGCTAGTTTTAATACGAATATTTATGTTATATTTCAACCTTTTCATATGAGGAATGTACTGGACAGAGTAAGTGACGGGTGGAGCCCACTATAGCTCCTCGATGCATCGATAGGCCTCATGAGACAACCATATATGTAATTGGCTGAGGCCTTTCCAAATTTGATATATTTTTTTGGCAGATTCCTTAATCATTTTTAAACGTATTGGCCGAGGCCTTGACAAAAACATTTCATAATATCCGGTATTATACATTCCCTCATTATGAAAACAATATTGATGGTTCATGTGGTAAATTGACTAGTAGAATACCCATTATTATTTTTTATTATGGAATTATTTACTAATCTTATATTCCTTCCATATAAGTATACATATTTATTATTGGTAAAGGCATGTGGTTTCAATTATTCCCCATGCTTAATATTTTTGTTATCTTTCGCTGAATTTCTTGCCCTTACTGAGGGTTTGAGCCCACCCTTTTCTTATGTTTCATTTTCCTAGGATATTAAGAAGTTAGTTATGAGGGACTTGAAGGCATAATATAGGAGGCATGGATGTTTCTAATGGAATAAATTCATGTTGTATTTCTTTTCAAGTTGTAATGTTGAACATATGTATGAATCTTGTTTCCAATAATACTAAACCGATCGTTCTTTTGAGACATGATTTCTTTATCGTCAAGACAATGTTATGTAATAATTCACCAACTCTAGCTAACTAGGGTTCGGGTGCTATAGTTGGTATTATAGGATGTTTAGTAAAAACCTCAGAAACTAGATTTAGATAAACTATGATTAGAGCACATTACCCTAAGATAAACATTAGAGATTAGTATAGAAGAACTTCCTAGCATTTTGGTAATGTAGAGATTTTGTGAGTTTTATAATAAATATATCATTGTCTGGATATGAGCAGGTAGAGGCGGCTCTGGCATAGATGTACCAAGGCGTGAAAGCTAAAAACACTACTTTGAGCTAGACTCAAACGGGAACTGGCGAATGAAAATGGGCCTTATTGCACTTTTGGTTATGAAACTCTCGGGGATATGCTTAGGATAATTATCATTTTCTTTACAAACCATTATGAAGGGTTTATGAGTATATACTTCCTCAGAGAATTTTTTTTTAGGATTATGGATAATATCTATAAACAGTTCAATTTATGTTATGTGTTTTACAAGTTTGGATTTATTTATTGTGATTCATAAACTAATCTAGTGTATGGTGTTTTTTAGAAATGGTGCCTAGTGGAAGGAATGGAAACCGTATCAATGCACGCACTCCATGTAGGTATTTTCCTCCTACTTAAGATAATTATTGTGGAGATGGTGATACAACTGGGGCTGATCAGCTTATCACCATTCTGGGACTACTCACATAGGTTATGCATGATAACCTTACCCGTATGGAGCACCCTAATCCAAAATGCAGAGGATAAATTTTAGACTGCTTCATGAGGCTACAACCACCAACATTAAATTGGGGTACAAATACTTTAGTTGTTGGGAAATGGATAAATTTCATAGAGAAAATATTCCACACCTTGGAGAGTAGCGAAGGGGAAAAAGTTGGCATGGCAGTTTACCGCCTCCCTGGAGATGTTGATCAATGGTGGTCATTGATTCAAAACACAATGGAAGATGATGAATTATAAAATATGGAATGGGGGATTTTAAAGAATTTTTCATTGAAAAATACTTTCCCCATGACCATCTAGGGGATATGGAAATACAATTTCTGAGTCTGAGGCAAAAAAAGGATGAGAATGTTCCAAAGTATGAAGATAACATTACAAGGTTAGCGAGGTATGTTGCAGATTATATTCGTAACCCATGAAGTAAGATTGACCGTTTCATTGATGGGTTAAAACCATTCCTCCTTCGAGCATTAGTATCACAATCTTTCTCATCATACGAAATATTGTCTCATGTGCTATCAAGATAGAAAATTAATTCCTTAAGTCTTATGAATTTAAATCAAAGAAATAGAAGAAGAGATATGCTGAACACTTTGGGAAAGGAAATAAGGAAACAGGGAAGAAGGTGATAATTGAATTTCCACCCTGTGATAATTGTGGAAGGAAGCACCCTGGTGCCTGTCTAAAAGGAAAGGGAGTATGCTACAAATGTGGACCGAATGGCCATCTTGCTGGTGATTGTTAGGGAAAGAAAGACACTACCAATGTTCAAATATATGATGCACCTATTGTGCAAGAGTATGTTGATGTATTTCCAGATAATTTACCTAGAAATCCACCAGAACGAGAAATTGAGTTTTCCAATGATTTAATTCCTGGTTCGAGGCCCATATCAAAGACCCCTTATAGAATGGCCACTGTGGAATCAGTGTAACTAAAGAAATAAGTTGTGTAATTGAGTAATAATGGATGTATTCACCCTAGTGTTTATCCATGGGGATCCCCTATACTTTTTGTTAAGAAGAAAGATGGATCTATGAGGTTGTGCATTGACTACAGGGAGATCAATGCTATAAAAATAAAGAAAAAGTATCCCCTACCTTGTATTGGTGATTTATCCGTCCAACTTCATGGAGTTAAACACTTTTCAATGATTGACCCTCGATATTGATATCATCAGTTGTGTGTAAAGAAGTAAGACATTCTGAAAACAATATTTTGAACTAGGTACGGGCATTACGAGTTTATAGTAATGCCTTTTGGAATTCCTAATGCACCATCTTTCTTCATGGATCCAACGAATAGGGTTTTCAAGGAATATCTTGATGAATTTGTAGTGGTATTTATTGATGATATCTTGGTATACTACAAAAGCTATGAAGATCATGAAAATCACTTGCGCATTATCCTGAAGACTCATAGAAGACATAAATTATATGGGATGTTTAACAAGTGTGAATTCTGGATTCATGAGTTTTCTTTTTTTTGCAATATTGTCTCCAAGGATGGAATCTATGTTGATCCTTCTAAGAAAAGTGAAATTAAAGAATGGCCGACACCAATGAGCATAACTCAGTTACGCAGTTTTATTGGTTTAGCAGGTTTATATCGAAATTTCTTCCATAATTATGCCTGGTTGGCTAACCCGTTAACCAAGATCACACGTAAAGGGGTGAAATTTGTTTGGAAAAAATAATGTGAATAATTTTTTGAAGAATTGAAGATAAGATTATTCAATGTTATTATATTTAATCTACCTTCGGGGAATGATGGGTTTGTTATTTATAGTGATGCATTGAAGAAAGGACTTGGTTGTGTCCTTATGCAGAATGATAGAGTTATTGACTATGCATCACGACAGCTAAAAATTCATGAGCAAAACTATCCTACTCATGACATTGGGTTAGCAGCAGTAATCGTGTCTTTGAATATTTGGAGACACTATCTCTATTGTGAAAAATTTGAGATTTATACTGATCACAAGAGTTTGAAGTATATTTTCTCATAGAAAGAAATCAACATTAGGAAAAGGAGATGTCTTGAACTACTCAAGGATTTTTATTGCATGATATACTACCACCCAAGTAAGGAAAATAAGGTGGAAGATGCTTTGAGAAGAAAGGATCATGGATTTTTGAACAATATGAGAGTTGAAAAAGATTCTATATACATGGATCTAGTAAAGATGGATATGGGAATCACCATGCAAGGTGAAACATCAATGCTTTTTCAAATGGTTTCCAAACCGTCTTTACTAGAAAGGATAAAGAGTTCTTAGACCAGTGATGAAGAGTTTCAAAAGAGGATTAATGTTGTGAACGATGGGATATTGAGTAACTTTTTGTATGAAGATGGAATTTTGAATTTTGGGAAGAGGCTTTTTGTTCTCGATATACCTGAACTAAAAAGTGAATTGTTGGATGATGCTCATAGCTCCAATTTCACAATACACCCTAGGAGCACCAAAATTTATAGAGATTAAAAGAAACATTTTTGGTGGGACAACATGAAGAGGGAGATTGATGATTTTGTGTCAAGATGTATGGTTTGTCAACAAGTGAAAGCTGGAAGGCAATAGCCTCGAAGAGTTATGTAACCTCTACCCATACCTGAGTGGAAATGGGATAACATTACAATGGACGTTTTCATGGGACAACAAAAGAATCCTAGAAGGAACGATGCGATATGGGTCATACTCGATCGTATTACCAAGTCGTCACATTTTCTTTCTATAATAGAAGATTTACCACTTGAACATCTAGAAAGACTATATATTAATGATGTTTTGATACTTCATGGAGTACCACTGTCGATTGTTTCTGATCTTGATCCATGTTTCACATCAAGATTCTAGAAAAGTCTTTAGAAATCCCTAGATACTGAACTTCATTTGATCACTGCCTACCACCCCAAACTGATGGACAGTCAGAAAGGACTATTCAAACCTTAAAAGACATGTTGACACCATATTCACTTGACTTTCAAGGTATGTGGGGTCAATATTTACCTCCAGTAGAATATTTCTTTAACAATAGCTTCCATTCAAGTATTCAGATGCCACCATATGATGCATGATACAGAAAGAGATGTCGCACACCAACCTGTTGGGATGATGCTGGCGAAAGAAAACTCATAGGCCCAGAACTTGTGAAAAAAATGATGGAAAAGGTGAAGGTAATCCATACCCATATCAAATAATCTCAAAGTAGGCAAAAGATCTATGCCGATAACCGAAGGAAGGATTTGTAATTTCGTGTAGGAGATCAGGTTTTCATGAAGGTATGTCCATGGAAGGTTGTTATACATTTCTGTAAGAAGGGAACTTTAAGTCCCAGGTACATTTGACCTTTCGAAATTCTGGAACAAATTTGGGTTGTAGCTTACCGTTTGGCAATGCTGCCAAGTCTCTCCAAATTTTACGATGTATTCCACGTATTACTGTTGAGAAAATACATTCCTGACCCAACGCATGTACTCACCTATGAGGAATTAGAGATGGAACCCAATATGTCTTATTGCAAAGAGCCTATCTAGGTTCTTGATAAAAGAGAACAAGTTCTGAGAAACCAGACGACTCGTCTGGTAAATGTTCTATAGTGAAACCATAAGATGGAAAAGGAAACGTGGGAACACGAGGAACATATGATGGAGAACCACCTGAGTCTTTTTATGCAGTAATACTCTAGAAATTTCAAGGATGAAATTATTTGAAGGAGGGTATATTGTAACACCCCATGCTTCCACGGTACGCTTCTCTTTGAATAATACAGCAGTGTGTGTTGTACGCAACTTTAAGTTTTAACACACCACAACCAATCAAACTAGTCGTTATGAATAGTAATACCCACTTTTTGAAATTTTATAAATTTTATCTTTCAAAATGAAATTCATTTTTGGATTCGGAATGTCGAAATTAGCTTAGGGCGAATTGTTTGTATTTTTTTGAAAACATTAAATTCTTGATGAATAGTAAAGACAATGAGTTATAGTTTAAAACCAATTTTTTTAAAATAATTATTTTTTTATTTAAATTTATTTTAGGAAATAATATATACATAATACCTATATAAGTTCAATGTGATTCATTGGAGTTAGTTTATATTAATTTTGGATATATAAAAATTTTATTGAAGTTTTTACCGTCTTTTGCACACCTCCTAGGAAAATTTGCAAATTTACATAAAACATAATTTTACTGCTTCTATGAGTTGAATTTAAAAAATTATAGAGACATGGTTGAAATCAATACGTAAATTGTGGTTCAATAAGATGAAAATAATTTTTGGTGAATAGTAACTTTTTTATTTTTATTTACCACAGTTAAAAGTAAATAGGGTAATTAACGGTAAAAATGATATTATTATTACCCTAACACATGTCTTAATTCTATTGGATAAGTAAAATTCGACCAAAAACAACCTTCGGAATAAAATATGAACCTCTTCGGTCTCCTCAGTTTAGATTATGACATTTATTATTATTTAATTCAAAGAAGAGTTAAAAGAGTTAAAATCAAAGTTTAATAACTAAAACATTTTTAATATAGGGTTACACATAATATTAATTCGAATATAAATATTCATTTCAAATCTAGAAAGATTTAATAAATAATGGTATTTTTTATATTTTTTAGACATTAAATAATTTAATTTGTTTATGACACAATGATGTTGCAGTAATTACCTAATTAAAAAAGTTTAAAATAATTGACATTATAAATATCCAAATAATTGTAATTTCAGACTTTTAATGAATTACACTAATTTTCTAGGTTAATATGACATATTAGGGTTGGTTAGATGAATAATTTTCTATTTAATAATGCTGTTATGAATTTAGAAAAATCTAAATACCAAATATTGTCAAAATTGACATAAAAGAGTTTTTAAAACAAATATTATATTATTAATTGATATTATATTCCTAAAAATATAAGGTTCGGCCAAAGGACATTTATAATGATATGTGTATAATTAATGAACCACTTGAGTTTATATTGGATGTATATACTAATTTTATTAACCATATAATATAAAAATACAAAGATATATGGTAAATGTCAAACTATTTAACTAAGAGATAAATCTAAAAGATAAGGATAATATAGTGACCCAAACTTATCTAAAACCTATTTTTAGATTGTTTTTAGACCCATACCCACCATATCCTTTAAATAATACATTTATTAGAGATTAGAAACCGAAAATTATTTTATTATAAAATAGTATTTCTAGCTTTTTCTAAGGTGCTCCTCACCCCTCTTATAAAAGGGCACTCCCCCTTCTCTATAATTCACACCTTCAAAGCCATTTTTCTCGACCAAACCCTACCCAAATACAATATCAACGATCCTACCTACATAATAGAGGCCTTACATTAGTTATAAAGCGATTCTATAGATCCATTTTGATCAAATCAAAAGGAATAACCTGAAGAAGAGGTTAATATTTCATCACCTCTTTCATGTTCCTTTCTTCTTCCACTTTCTCTTTATTTTTTGTTTCCATTCTAAAATAATAACTCTAGTATCTCCTATACAATGTTGTGTTATTATGAATATGTTACAACCATATTCATTATTCTATCCATCCTTTTAATGACATGTCACCATACGTGCATAAGCACGGCTTACCGTCTCCCTGTCGTGGTGTAATTGTTATTCAAAACATTATTATTTGGATGGGTATAATATTGATGGATAATTGTTTTAAATAATATATATAAAATAATAATGATTATTTATATATGATATACCATCCAATTATATATTATTTTAATATCAGAAGAATGATATTGTCGCTTGTGTGTACTTACGGATTACTGTCTCCACGAACGCCATGAGATTCATTCCCCATCACATCCATTCAAAATTAATTTTCATTAGATGATTAAAAATAATTTTTAAAGACTTAATATCATTATGAATATGAATAAGATAAATCCTATCCATAACAAACATTACTTACGTAATAAATCATATAAATTAAAATGAATTAGTTAACACCCGAAATGACAGTAATACAAAGATATTACTAACAAAGAAATGTTAAAAGATCATATATGATATCATATTAATGTATATGATTATTTTATAATTTAATAACAATTATTTCACCATTATACAAGGGTTAACCTACCCTCAAAAAAGTAAAAGTACAAGGTAAGTGTTAATTTCACATTCTCTTTATTATTCGAGGTTGTTTATACGTAATTATCTACTCGGACCTCTTTATCATCCACATCCATGTTTCTTAAAATGTATTTCAAAATATTTTAACTATTTAATAAAAAATGGGGTAAAGTCCTTTATACCCTTATTTTAAATTATATTTTTTGAAAGTAATCTTTTTTCCTTTTCCAAACAAGTACTTTATGTCCTTTTCAAAAAAAATAAGGTAAGAATTTTTTTCTAACTTATACGGAAAGTGCGGCTATTTTCCGCCATTATAAAATCATCGAAGCTTCCCTTACAATCTTATAATAATATTTTCAAAATAAATTTTTTCTTCATAATTATGTGACTCTTAAATTATTTCAAAATAGAAAGAGATATTTTTCTAAAAAATATTTTGATTTCAACCTTGTCAACATCCTTTGATGGATTTTAAGTTTATTTGAAGTTGATTTATTATGATAAGAAACTTTCATTTTTTATTGAAGGTTTGGTGATATTTTTGACTATGTATGTGATATTTCTATACCATTCATGGTTTATAGTTAATGTATTTACATTTCATATGCGAGTTTTAATACAAATTTTTATGTTATATTTTAACCTTTTCAAATGTGGAATGTATTTGTCTTAGTAAGTGACGGGTGGATCCTGCTATTGCTCCTTGATGCATCAGTAGGTATCATGTGACAACTAGATGTGTAATTGGCCAAGGCATTTCCCAATTTGGTATATGGTTTTGGCCGAGGCCTTAATCATTTTTAGACATCTTTGCTGAGGCCTTGACAAGATGTTTTAGAATGTCCGGCATTATACATTCACTCATTATGAAAATAATATTGATGGTTCATGTGTTTATTCGACTAGTAGAATACCCATGATTATGTTTTTTTAAGGCATTATTTAATCAACTCATATTACTACCATAAAATTATTCATGTTTGTTATTAGTAAGGATTGTGGTTTCAATTATTAACCATGCTTAATATTTATGTTATCTTCCGCTATATTTCTTACCCTTATTATGCATTTGAGCTCACCCTTTTCTTATATTTCATTTTCCCAGGATACGAAGAAGTTAGTTATGAGTGACTTGCATGCATAATCTTGGAGGCTTGGATGTTTATAATGGAATAAATTCGTGTTGTATTTCTTTTCAAGTTGTAAAGTTGAACTTATGTATAAATATAGTTTCCAATAATTCTAAACTAATCGGTCTTTCGAGACATGATTTATGTGTGATCATGCCAATGTTATGTAATAATACACTCACTCTGGGTTACTAGGTTCAGGGCATTACATTCTATATGTTATGATTACATGGGTGTAATCATGTTCTTTACCTTTTCATGTCATCATGTTATGCCTTATAAACCGTGTGTTTTGATTTATTCTTATGTTTATTCACATACTATGTTTTTTATCTCATCCCTTTTTTAGTTATTCACCAGTTTATCCTTTGTAGATGTAAGGGTTCAAAAGTTGTCAGGTGATCATTGTGAATATTAAATAAAATATGTTTTTATTTTGGTTTTGGTTTTATTCTTACTAATTATGTATCTAATCTTCCAAAGACACTAGACTTTACGATAATTGGTTTTTATTTGAAGGATGATTACACATAAAATCAGTTAATAATATATGTAAAAGGATAGTCCATTATATTTTATATCATATAATGGTTTAGTTATTTTTTTTAAAATAATACTAGACAACTTTAGTAAGAACCCTAGGGATAATTATATCACCGTGGATAGCCTATATTTAAAAATATAAAATCAGAAGTTAGGATATACTTTTTATTTAAAATTTTATCTTTTTATGATCAAATTTTTCTTTTTATATGATTATTGGCCAATTATTAAAGTCCCCATAATTGTTCTTTCATTTTCATAGTTTGTGGATTGAAATAGGAGAACCAATTCCAATTATCCATGTGATAGGAAATGTGGATATTTCTCTAATGATATACAAAATATTATGGTAATGGGTGGTAAAAACTTTATGATATTATTGCATATATTGATAAAGAAATTAATAATAACTTGAATCGTGTGGACCACACTCCTTCTCTAAAGAAATAAAAAGTTTCATTAAAATCCTTTATGTGACAAAGGCCACCTATATTTAGTGGATCTTCTGATCCCCTCATCATTGAATAGTGAATTAACTCCATTGAAAATATATTTTTTGTCCTACAGTGCTCAGAAGAAGAAAAATTTGTGTTGGTGGTCTATCATTTTGATGGGTAAGATGATCAGTTTTGGGAACTGATAAAGAACACAAATTACAAAGAGGAAATTGATTCCATGGAATGGAAAGATTTTATGAAAATATTTTTCAATTAATATTTCCCCAAAAATCTCAATGTTAATATGGATAGGGAGTTCCACATTCTAGAGAAAAGGGAAAATGATTCTATCGGGGCATATGAAGAAAACGTCACAAGACTTTAATTATTTACCCTCAGCTTTGTCCTAAACACTGAATGAAAGGAAGATTGCTTATTTATAGGACTAAAGTTGAGTCTATAAAAATCATTGGTCATTCGAGGTTGTAACAACTATGAAGATATTATCTGTTGTTCCCTCAAGGATAAAATAATGATAAGAGACTCTTAGTGGTCTCATGGTACTAGAGATAAAAAGGGGAAAATTGAGATTAATATGGGTAGACCAATAGATAAATCCCATGATAGAAATAACACCGAATATGCCACATGTCAAAATTATTGAAAGAATAATCCTATAAATTTTCTAAAGGTAATTAGAAAATTCATAAAATGTGGAAGAATGTGGCATCTAGATAGTAACTTCCAAAGGGATATGAGGATCACCAAAAATGTGAAAGAATGAGGGATAGTTTATATCAACACTTTTCTGGTAGTGCAGTATTTCAACTGCAATGAAGATGAAAATTATGTAAACTATTTCCCTAAGACAAGGGTTTTTTAGGAAATCGACAACAAAAACCACCAAGGAAGCAAAGAAGGGAATATTATATCACTATTGTATAGGTAGAGCCCAATAATTATGCATTTATAGGTATTATAATTATTCATTCAAGAAAATAGAATGTACTATTTGGTTTTGGTTCTAACAATTTTTTCTTATCACGCAATTCTTGTAGTTATATTTGAACACCGCCACAAATAGGGATGTTGAGTTATTTGTGAGGATATATAATGTGAAAATTATTATATCCAAAGTATATAACTCCTCCCGGGTTAATTTTTATAGACTCAACCTTTGAGAAAATTATATTTTACTTCATTTTATGGAGTTTGATTCTATTTTTGGGCATGGATTGGATGTCTTTAAACAAAGAAAAAATCGACTATCAGAAAAGGGAGATCAATCTTCACATACTGAGGAATCCCCCAATTCTATACAAGTTTAAGGAGGAGGTGGAATATCCATAAAAATAATCAGCTCAATTGAGGATATTATTTCCTTATGAGAAAGAATATCTAGCTCAAATGATTAAGAAAAATTAAATAATCAAGCTTGAAGACATTACCATTTTGAAGGACTACACTAATTTGTACCTCGAAGAGTTTCATGGTCTTCTTATAGATTGAGAGGTTGACTTATCAACTGAACATATTCTTGGATCTATGGTTATATCAAATATTCTTTATATAATGTCCATTGTTAAGATAAAGGAACTAAATAACCAGTTACAGGAGAATCTGGACAATGGTTTTATATTCTTGAATGCTTCACCATGGGGTGAACTAGTCCTTTTCATCAAAAATAAGGTTGGATAAATGAAACTTTATATTTATTATCGTGAGCTCAATAAAATCTTGATAAAGAATAGGTATCCCATTCTATGGATAGATGAATTCTTCAATCAACTATATGGGGCCCAGTACATCCCTTTCATGGACCTTGGGTGGGGATATAACCAACTAAAGGTGAATAATAATATTATTCCCAATGATTCCTTTCGAATGAGGTATGGATACAATGAGTTCATAGTGATTCACTTCATACTCACTAATGCTCCAGAAATTTTCATGGATTTAATGAATATATGGTTTATATATTACCTCAAAAAAATTATGGTAGTCTTTATTGATGATATAATGATATACTCCAAGATTATGGAGGAATATGAGAAGGATTTGAAAACTATGCTAAAGACTTTTCGAAGGGAAAAACTATATGAAAAGTATTAAAAGTCTAGGTTCTGGAAAGAGGAAGTGTCATTCTTGGTGTAACAACCCAAAAATTCAATAATGAAAATCCATCTTGATCTGATTAAATGTATTATTTTATAAAATGGTTAGATAAAATATAAACTTATTTGGATTTATGTTTTTGGATTTTTAAAATACCCTTAATAATTGTGATAGTTGCTAATATAGTCATTGAACTATGATCACATGATTTATATAAATATAGGGATTTAACAAATCAATTTTACTCAGAAAAAGGAAGCGTTGGCCTCATCCCATAGACTTGACCCATATTAAGCCCATTTTATAGAGCTCATAAAGGAGGTGGAGACATTGGGCTTCTCTCATGACTAATCCAATGCCGAGCTTCAACATGTTAAGCTCAAACAAAACCACCTATGGGTGAAGTGGAAGTTGATAGTGATTACAACCAGAGCAATGTTATCGTATCCACCCCAAGAGTCTATCACAATGACACATCATACCCTTCGGTCTTATGTAGGTGTTATAAAGAGTTATGTAACAAGACCCTAGCACTATGATTATGTGCAGTTTTTTGTATATAATAATGAATATACATTCATTTTATTATTGTAACTCTGTAAATAGTTTTTAATGCACTAGTAGTATTTTTAGTTAATTTCCAACTAAGGAATCTATTTTGATAAATTAATGGAAATTTTAATTAAATATTATTTTAACAAAATATTATTATTATTAAATTAAATTTATTAAGTATAAATGATCATATAATTTTTATGAATGAAATTATAATTTTTATTAAGGTTTTAAAGTTGTCTTTATCAAAACCCATCAATTTTTGATAAATGTCAGTTTTTATTTTAAAAGTGAAAAATAACATATTTGGAAATTTTTTTAGATAAAATGAATACTATTTTTGGAATTAGGATGTCGAAATTATCCAATGGGGAATTTTCAAAATTTGCTGAGACAGTCGAATTTTTGGTTAAAAATTAAATACCGTTTAAATATATAATGTGTTTTATGAGCTCATAATGACCCAATAGTGATATAATAAATATCTCTGAACATTATATTCAGCCAATATACGTTTTAACATTAAAATAATGTAATTTTAGTTTTGTTTTATTTATTTTAAAATGCTTTAGTGGACCCTTTAAGACATATAAAACATTTTATAATTTTAAATTAATTTTATTGAGAGTGTGACTCAACTCCACATAAGAAACCCAATTATTTTAAGAAGTTAGGCCATTGGCCTTATAAAATATTGATTTCCACTCCCCTTTGGAAAAAACCATGGGCCAAAACCGTGGTCTGGTTTGTGGTTTTGATTAGTTTAATGTGTGGTGTCCCACACCTAAATAATAAACAATTTCCTCTCATTTCCTACATAAACCCACCCAAGCTCCCATTTCCTCTTCACTAAAAGCCTTTGGATTTCATCCAAACTCTGAACTCCTCTATCTAGAATCATCCCAATGTGCCCCAATCTCCCAAGAAGTATCTCTCAAGCCCCTCCCAATCCTCTGGGATCACACTTCCAAGTAAGGGATTCCTTCCATTCTAATTTTATCCATGTTTCTTAATATTTTTATGCCATTTTATTTTCAATTATAATTGTTGGATTATTGTTTAGCACCTCCCACATACTTCCCTCTTTATATTTTAATTATGGGATACCCATTTCTCTCTCATTAATTCTTTCCATGTACACCCATTACTATGCCGAAATTTCATAAGGAATTTCTTGCTCCTCGTTTACATTCAAGAAATTATTTTGAATTATGAATATAAATTCCATTACAAAAGTTATGTCATGTATCTATATGAAACCCTTACTATAAAATTCATGTAGATATGATGACACGCTCATTTATATATCATCAACCATTTTTATGAAATATCATGTCATGCTATTATGCTGCTGAATTTTCACCGATTTTCCAAGCCAATGTCATTGTGTAGTGAATAACATGACCATTTCTCTATCAAGGGTATTCACCTTTGTTCACATTTAATTATTTATTATACTGTTTCATGTATTTATTCAAAATCCATTTATCATGGAATAAATGATGATGATTGATTCCATATTGTATGATCCATGTGGCACAGTTATGCATGAAATGAAATGTTTAAGAAAGGTGAGCCCTAATAGCACTCCTATGCATTGGGTAAAGTATTGTGTCACGATACGTCATGTGAAATGAGTGTTGACTTGTTATAATTCAAGTGAAATAATTGTTTACCCATGATTCAGGTGCAATGAGGGTTTACTCATGCTCTATGTGCAATGAGCCTTGAATCATGATAATATCACGTTAAATGTTGATTCCACATCTCTATGTTATGATTATCATACTTTCTCATCAATTTATGTTCATGTTTATATTATAATCCATTGATATTACTATTTTCTAACATGTATTATATTCCTTATTTTATTCTAGATTTATTCCCTTCTTGGGCTTTATAGCTCACCCTTTTCTTTCTGCATGTCCTCAGTTTTTCCAAATGAATGTTTAGTAAGAGGGAATGTAGTGGTCATAAAAAAGTAGTTTTCAATAATATGTTGTGTTTTTTGTTTTAAGTTGTTATGTAATGTTCCTAATACCCAAAAACATTAGACCTCCCAATAATCTATGTTGTATCAAGTGATGTTTTGAAGTTATAAATTATGCTTTAAGTGTGAAAAATGGTGGGTTGTTATAGTTGGAATTAGAGGATAGGTTTAGTTATTTTTGGGATTAGGATTACAAAACCATAGTGAAGACCTATAGACTAGACTAATTATAATAAAAACATATATATGTTTTGGTGAGTATTGATTGAGTTGTTTATCAATAAAATACATTCTTGTCTGGATACGAGTAGGTAGAGGTGGTTCTGGCATAGATGTACCTAAGAGTGAAAACACCGACAAGGAGTTCCGGGCTTCATCCGAGGTATCCTGGTACACGACAACAGGCCTTGATTCACTCTTGGTTATGAAAATCTTTGGGTATATGATTTGGTAAATTAAAAAGCATAGTGTGAACCATTATTAATGGGAATTTAAACAAATTCATCTAAAAATACATGTCATAAAGTAGATCATAAATAATATAGATTGAATCTTATAGATTCATAAGTTTAGGAAATAAAAGTAATTTATAAGTCATCCATTTTTTTCTTTGGATTACCTTTTATGTGTTACCCCTTAATTCCCTTTTTCCATCCAATGGTCAGAAATGGAAGGACTCGGGCTAACAACCAATGTGAAGATCAATGTGATGGCTATTCTAATGAGATCACCAATCCGATGGGAGCAGGAATCACGAACTTTATCATTACACTCTCTCAGTTACCTCATGATTTGAATATAAATATTGTTCAAGAGGAATTTTCAACCCCCCCCCCCCAAATAATGAACTAGTCACTATCGAGAACTTCATGGGACAAAGGCCTCCTACTTTTAACGGATCATTTGATCCCTCAATTATCGAACAATAGATCAACTCCATTGAAAAGATCTTCTCCATACTTCAATGTTCTGAACAAGAGATGGTTCTCCTTGCTGCTTATCCTATGGAGGGTGAAGCTGATCAAGGGTAGACATTGGTCAAAAATACGAATCTTGAGGAGGAGATCAAGTTGTTGGAATGAAAGGATTTTTGGAAAAAAAATTCATAAATATTTTCCACGCACCCTCTGGCTTAAGTTAGAAAAGGAATTCCATTCCCTAAAGAAAAAATACGAATAATATGTCAAAGCGTATGATGAAAAATTCACAAGACCTGCACGATATGCCTCCGGCTGTATCGTTACCCTTGAATTCAAGGTTAACCGCTTCATTGGTGGGATGCAACCTATCCTATGGAAAGCCCCAGTGATCCGTGACATTGACAGCTATGAGGAAATTATCTCATGTTCCCTCAAGGTTGAAATATATATCAGAGAATCTTAGGGTTATCATGGGGATAAGAAGTGTAATGTCGACTTCAATTCTGGTTTTCCTATGCATAAATACAATGGTGCTAAGAAAATACAACACCCCACTTTCCAAAGGTGTGGAAAGAAGCACCCTAGAAATTGCCAGAAGGGGATGAGGAATTGCTTTAGGTGTGGAAGAGAATGGAACCAGGCCATTAACTACTGAAAAGAAAAACCCACTGTTGCGACATGTGATAGGAATAATCCTTTCAACTCTTAATGCGTTTTTCTTTTCTTAAACTATAATGAACAAACGCATCTTGAAAATCAGTTCCCTAAGCCAAGGGTTTTTGGAAGCAACCAACAACCTCCAAGGTAGCAAGGGAACGATTTTTCCATCACTATCGACGAAGTGAACCTTGAAAACTAAGTGGTGATTAGTACTCTAGTTATTCATTCAATAATAGTGAATGTACTTTTTGAATCTTTTTTTAAAAATTCTTTTATATCGTAAAATTTAGTAGAACAATCCCAACACCACCACAAATAATGGAAGTAAAGATGTTGGTGAGTATGGAAAATTGGAAAATCATTGCATCACATGAATATAACTCCTCCCCTATCATAATTTGTGGATTTAACATCCAAAAAAACCTCATCATACTCACTCTGGTGGAATTTGATGCAATTCTCAGCATGGATTATCTTTCCTTATATAGATCCAACATAAATTTCCATGATAGAAAAATCAATCTCCATGTGGAGAATCGACCCTTGATTCTATAAAAGAGTAAGGAGAAAGATGAATCTTCTTTAGCTCCATCATCTTAAGCGTGGATAATATTGACCTATGAGCACATGTATCTGGCTTATATGATTAAGTATAAGGAGGAAACCATCCTTGAAGATGTGCCTATTGTGAGGGAATTCATTGAAGTGTTTCTAAAGGAATTGCATGGTATTCCTCCTAGAAGATATGTTGAATTCTCAATTGACCATATACCTAGGGAATTTCCAATATCCAAGACTCTATATAGAATGGGTATTGTAGATCTTGAGGAGTTGGAGAAACAACTACAGGAGAATCTGGATAAAGGTTTTATACACCCAAGTGCTTCACCATGAGGTTCACCAGACCTATTATTCAAGAAGAAGGATGGGTGAATGCTCCTTTTCATCAATTATCATGAGCTTAACAAAATCACGATAAAGAACAAGTATCTTATTCCATGAATTGATGACTTGTTCAATCAGCTACATGGAGCACAATACTTCTCCAAGGAAGATTTGCGGTCATGATATTATCATGTAAGGGTGAAGAAGGAAGATATCCCCAAGGCTGATTTTCGTACAAGATGTGGGTGCTATGAATTCATAGTAATGCCTTTCGGACTCACTAATGCTCTAGAAAACATCATGGACTTGATGAATAGAGTCATTCAAGATTACCTTGACAAATTTGTGGTAGTATTTATAGATGATATTTTAATGTACTCCAAATCCAAAGAAGTTCATGAAGATCATCTAATAACCATACTAGAGACCTTGCGAAAGGAGAAGCTCTATGAAATGTATAGAAAGTGTGAGTTCTAGTTGAAGGGGATTGCATTATTGGGTTGTATCATCACAATCAATGGGATATTAGCGGATCCCTCCATGATAGCTATAATTGAGAGACGTATGAGGCTAACATTGGTAATAGATATTAATAGCTTCGTGGGGTTTTCTGAATATTATCACTGATTTGTGAGTAATTTATCATGATTGTCCAACCCTCTAACCATGCTAACTCGGAAGTGAATAAAGTTTTCATGGAGTGATGATTGTGAAGAGATATTAATGGAGTAGAAAATGAGGCTTATCATTGCAACTGTACTCACCTTACCAATGAGTGGATAAATTTATATGGTATTTAGTGATTCTTAGAATATGGGCCTAGGTTGTGTGTTGACGTAAAATGATAAAGTGATATCCTACACCTTAAGGTAGCTAAAAATACATGAGAAAAACTATCCCATGCATGATCTATAGTTTTTGGTTGTGATATTTTCATTGAAAATATGGTAGTACTATCTCTATGGGGATAAGTGTGAGATATATACTAATCACAAGAGCCTCAAATATATATTCACAAAAAAAGAGATTAATATGGACCAATAAAGAAGGATATAACTCATCAAGTATTTGGATAGATCAATCCATTACCACCCTGGGAAAGAGAAAAAGGTGGAATATTCCCTATGTAGAAAGGATCCAGTGATTTTTTCATTTATGAGAATTGAGAAGGATCCAATCTTCTTAGATTTGAAGAGGATGGACATGGGAATCGTTAAGGGTGTTACATCATTAATCCTTTCTCAAATGATTGCTCAACCATCCCTCTTAGTGAAAGTAATGGATGCTCAAAGAAAGGATATAGAAATTATAAAAATGTTGGAATCTATCAAAAATAGTAAATCCTATGAGTTCATGGTTAACAAGGATGGAATTTTGAGATTTGGGTCACGATTATGTATACCATATGATCCTGAGATAAAGAAGGAGCTTCTGAATGACACACATAGATCAACCTTGTCTATTCACTCGGGGAGCAAAAAGATGTATCGAGATCTATGAGAAAACATTTGGTGAAAATATTAAAAGGGATATTACTGAATATACATCAAAGTGCCTGATATGTCAACAAGTGAAGGCTGAGAGGAAAAAGTCTAAGGGGATGACGCAACCACTACCCGTACCAACATGGAAGTGGGAGAACATTACCATGGACTTTATCACTGGAAATCTAAGGACATATAGAGGAAACAGTGATATATAGATTTTTGTGGATCATCTTATGAAGACAGCTCAATTTATCACGATTCGAGAGGACTTCTCATTGGATAAACTTGCACGGATTTACATCAAAAAAGTGGTAAGGTTGCATGGACTACCACTATCTATTGTATCTGATCGTGATCCAAGATACACCTAGATGTTTTGGATAAGTATCCAACATGCTCTAAGCACTGAACTGAAATTCAGTATGGCCTGTCATCCTCAAAATGGTGTCCAATATTAGAAAATTATTCATACACTAGAAGATATGTTAGGATCATGTTCTATGGACTTCAATGGAGGGCGGTAAAAAAATCTTCCACTGTTTGAATTCTCATACAATAACAGTTTCCACTCGAGAATCTGAATGGAACTATATGAATACCTTAATGGTAAAAGGTGTAGAACATCAGCTTGCTGGGATAAAGTCAGTGAGTGTAAGCTTCTAGGACCTGAAATGGTCAAAGAAATGGTGGATAAGGGGAAAACCATTCAACAGCATATCAAGACAGCCCAATGTTTACATAAGTGTTATGAAGATAACCATCGATGAGACCTTGAGTTCAAAGCTAGAGACATGGTATTCTTACACATATATCCCTGGAAGAAGGTCATTAGTTTTGGAAATAATGGGATGTTAAGCCCTGGGTACATCGGCCCCTTCGAGAATCTTGATCGTGTCGGGGTTGGGGCCTATCAACTAGAACTTCTACCTACCTTGACCAATGTACATGAAGTCCTTCATGTGTCCCTCTTATGGAAGAACATACCATAACATTCACATGTAATCTCTTTAGAGGTAGTACAGTTAGAGGATGGTCTTTCTTACAAGATCAACAAGTGAAGATTTTATATCAAAGAGAAAAAGTTCTACGGAATAAGATAATGCCCCTCATAAAGGTGTTATGGAGAAAGCACATATTCAAAGAAGCAATGTGTGAATCGGAGGAAGTGATGAAGTAGAGTTACCCGCATCTGTTTTGGTGTTGGAAAAGGAAATTTGAAGGGTGAAATTTCTTAAAGGGGAAATTTGTAACAACACAAAAAATCGTTAATGAAAATCTCTCTTGATCTAATTAAATGTATTATAATATAAAATGGTTATATAAAATATGAACTTCTATGGTTTTATGTTCTTGGATTTTTAAAATACCGTTAAAATTCTGACCATTTCTAATATAGTCGTTGAATAGTGGTCACATGGTTATTATAAATATAGGGCTTTAACAAATCTATTTTACTCATTAAATGGAAGTGATGGCCTCATCCAGTAGACTTGATTCGTATGAAGCCCATTTTTTCGGAGCTTGAAATGGAGGTGGCATCATTGGGCATCTCTCTTGACCGAGCCCAAGCTGAGCTTCAACATATTAAGCTCAAACAGAACCACTTACTGGTGAAGTGGATGTTGATATAGATTACCACCCAGGGAATGTTATCCGAGCCACCCCAAGAGTCTTTCACCATCACACACCTTACCCTTTAGTCTTATTTGGGTGTTATAAGGGGTTATGTAACAGGACACTGGAACTATGATTATGTGCATTATTTTTGTATATAATAATGAATATACATTCATTTTATTATTGTAACTCTGTAAATAGTTTTTAATGCACAAATTGTATTTTTAGTTAATTTTCAACTAAGGAATATATTATGATAAATTAATGGATATTTGAATTAAATAATATTTTAATAAAATATTAATATTATTAAATTACATTTATTTTTTAAAAATGATCATAAAATTTTTATGAATGCAATTGTAATTTGTATTAAAGTTTGAAATCTGTCTTTGTCAAAACCCATGAATTTTTGATAAATGACAGTTTTTATTTTAAATGTTTAAACTCACATATTTAAAAAACTATTCAGATAAAATGAATACTATTTTTGGAATTAGGACCTCGAAATTATCCAATGGAGAATTTTTCAAAATTTTCTAAGACAATTGAATTTTTGGGTAAAAATTAAATATCGTTTAAATATATAATGTGTTTTAGGACATCATAATGACCCAATAGTGATGTAATAAAATTATATAAACATTAAATCCGGACAATATATGTTTTACCATTAAAATAATGTGATTTTAGTTTGGTTTGATTTATTTTAAAATGCTTTAGTGGACCCTTCAAGACTTATAAAACATTTTAATTTTTTAAATTGATTTCCTTGAGAGTGTGACTCATCTCAACATAATCAATCCTATTACATTAAAAATTTCGACCATTGTCCATATAATATATTTTTTCCACTCCCCTTTGGATAAAACATGGGCAAAAATCATTGGCGGGTTTGTGGTTTGGGTTAGTTTAATGTGTGGTGTCCCAAACCTAAATAATAAATAATTTCATCTCCTTTCATATATAAACCCACCCAAGATCCCACTTCCTCATCACTCAAACCCTTTGGAGTTCATCCAACCTCTGACCTCATATCTCTAGAATCCACCCAAGGTTCCCCAAGCTACCAAAAATTCTCTCTCAATCCCCTCTCAGGCCTTTGGGATAACACTTCCAAGTAAGGGATTCCTTCCATTCTCATTTTATCCATGTTTCGTAATATTATTATGCCATTTTATTTTCAATTATAAATGTTGGGGTATGGTTTATCACATTACAAATACTACCCTATTTATGTTTTAATGATTGGAGACCCCTTTCTCTCTCATTAATTCCTTCCATGTACACCCATTACTATGCTGATATTTCGTAAGAAATTTCTCTCTCCTCATTTGCATTCAAACAATTGTTTCTTTTAGGAATATAAATTCCATTACATATGTTGGTACATGTATCTATATAACCCCCTTACCATCCATTTCATGTACATATGATGATATACCCCTTTATCACTCATCAACAATTTTTATGAAATCTTACGTCACGTCATTACGCTACCGAAATTGCACCGATTCTCCAAACCAGTGTCATTGTATAGTGAATACCATGACCATTTCTATATCAAGGGTATTCAACTTTATGAACATTTACATATTGATTATAAAGTTTAATTTATTTATTTTACATCCATTTATCATGGAATAAATTATGATGACTGATTACATGCTATATGATCAATGTGGCACTCTTATGCATGAAATGAAATGATTAGGAAGGGTGCACCCAGATGGCACTTCAATGCATTGGGTAAAGTAAAATATCATGAAACTTCATGTGAAATGAGTGTTGACTCGTGATAATTCAAGTGCAACAATTTTTTACTCATGATTCATGTGCAATAAAGGTTTACACATGCTCCATGTGTAATGAGCTTTGGCTCATGCTAATATCATATTAAATGTTGTTTTCACATCTCCATTTATGATTATCATACTTTATCATGCCTTTATGTTCATGTTTATCTTGTGATATATTGATATGCCTATTTTCTAACATGTATTGTTTTCCTCATGTTGTCCCATGTTTATTCCCTTCCTGGGCTTTTTAGCTCACCTTTTTCTTATGCATGTCCTCAGGTTAACCCATGCAATGCTAAGTACAAGGGAATGTAGTGTTAATGTAAAGGAGGTTTTCAATAAGATATAGAATTTTATGTTTTATGTTGTTAAGTAATGTTCCCAAGCCCCAATGACAGTAGACCTCTCAATCTTCTTTGTTGTATCAAGTGAAGGTTTTATTTAATAAATAATATTTTAGTGTGTAATAATTGTAGGGTTGTAATACTTGGGGTATGTAATCACTAACAAAGTGATATTTTTGGACCCTTAAAAGAAAATGGAATCTGAAATGTTTCCAAGGAAAACATTTGTAATGTAACTAAAGATTTTCCTAGGTAAATATAGGTATTATTGACACTTTTTTAAGACCTTATCGTGATTTTCACACACACAACCATGCTGACTCGGAAGGGAGTAATGTTTTTCGGGACTAATAATTTTGAAGACATCTTTAAAGAGTTGAAAAATAGGCTTATCAATACATAGTGATCGTACTACCAACAGGTGGGGAACTTTTTGAGGTGTAAATAAATGCTTCAAAAAAGGGATTATGTTATTTACTGATGCAAAATAATAAATTTGTATCATATGCCTCAAGGATGTTGAAAATTATTGAGCAAAACTATCCCTTGCATGATTTCAAAATGGTGGTTTTAAAGTTTATGCTGAAAATATAGTAGAGTTATCTCTATGGAGAGAAGTGTGAGATATATACAGATCATAAGATCCTCCAATATATATTCACATAGATAGAGCTTAATATGACCTAGTAAATATTTTTAGATCTCATCAAGGATTAGGACTTCTTAATCCACTATCATCCTGTTAAAGAAAATAAGGTAGTGGATTCTCTAAGTATAAAAGATCATATTCTTTTTAAATAGTGATAATTGAGAAGTATCCAATCTTTTTAGAGATTCAAATGATAGACATTGTAATTTTTAAGTAAGAAACATCATAAATCATTTCTCAAATGATTCACTAACCATCCATCACAGAGAAAATAAATGATTCTCAAAGAAATGATATGGATACTTAGAAAAAAGGTGAATCTATTAAAATGGAAAACCCTTATAGTTCCAAATGGATGAGGAAGGAGTCATGATATTTAGCTCAGGATTAAGTTTACCATTCAATACAAAGGTAATGAAATATCTTCTAAATGACTCATATTGATCAACCATCTCTATTCACCCTGGTATAACCAAGATAAATGGATATATATGAAAAAATATTGGTGGGACAATATAAATAAGGATACCATTAATTATACCTCAAAGTACCTAGTATATTATCAAGTGAAGGGTGAAAGTAAAAATTCTAAAATGATTATGAAACCATTTCCCATACCAAAATGGAAATGGGAAAACATCACCACGGACATTTTCAATGAACATCTAAAGAAATCTAAAGGAAACAGTGCTATATTGGTTGTTCTGGATCGTCTTATAAATATAGCTCAATTTATCAAAATTTGAGAGGAATTTTCCATTGATCAAATAGAATGGATATAAATCATAGAAGTATTAAGTATATATAGAGTACCATTGTCGATTGTATCTGATCAAGATATGAGATTCAACTCCAAGTTATAGAAAAATATCCCAAATAATCTAGATATTGAGCTAACCTTTAGTATGGCCTATCATCCTCAAACTGATTTCTAATGGGAGAGGATAATTCAGATAGTGTAAGAAATGTTTAGAGTGTATTTTATGGAATTCAAGGGTGGATGGGACCAACATCAACCTCTGGTCAAGTTCTATTATAATAACAGTTTCCTCTCGAGCATCCAAATAGATCCATATCGATTCCTTTATGGGAAAATATGTATAACACTAGCATTCTAGGATAAATTTATTGAACATAAGATGCTAGGACCTTAAATTGTCAAAAAATTGTTGAAAATGTTAAAACCATTCGTTATCATATCTTTGAATCCCAAGGTTAATATAAGAGTAATTCAAACAATTGTTGATGAGACTTGAAGTTTATAGTTAGGTACATGGTATTCCATTTCTTATCTCTAAGGAACATGATCATGAGATTTGGGGAGAAGATAAAGTTAAGTCTTAGGCACATCATCCCCTTCACGAGTCTTGATATTGTTAATGTTTTGGCCTATTGTATATCACGTCCACTAACCATGTATCAAGTAGATGATGTATTCCACATATCTCTATTGATAAATTACATACAAGATCCATAACATGTACTGGATTCAGAGGTGTTATAGATGGAGAATGATCTTTCAAACCTGGTCCAGCCAGTGAAGATCTTGGGTTATAGAGATAAATTTATAACCAATAAGACCACTCACCTGGTCAAATAACTATAATGAAATGATAAGTATAATGATTCAACCTAGGAACTAGAGGATGTAATGAAGGATAAGTACCCTCACATTTTTCCCCCATAGTTTGTAAATTAAAATTTTGAGGGTGAAATTTCATGTGGGGGGAATAAGGCAATGACCCAATATTTTATCAAAAAAAATAAATTTTTTTAATTTTTTTATATTGTATAAATAACATAAAATTACATATAGAACACAATACAATCATTAAATAAGAATATTGATTTAAATATTATTTATTTATAGAAATTAAGGAACATAAACCAATGGAATTGTAACATAATTGATGGGATAGTAATGTGATCCTTAAGAATAGTAACCCGACCAATAGAAATGTAACCTATCCTATGAAAATATAAATAAAATTTAACCATCATATAAATTAAAATATGATATAATAATATCATATTATAAGTAAATAAATTTTTTGAAAATGATAAATTAAGTGTTTGTATTTATATAGAAAATTAATATGTATTTAACATTTTATAATTAATATAATGATTTAAAAGAAATTTTATTTTCAAAAAATAGATTCATGAATTTTTATTTTGTTTTTGTGGGATTATAACATAATTATATGAGACCATAATTATTTTTTCAATGTGTTATATAATTACTTATAATTTTAAAATATGTATTTTTCAAGTAAAAAATGATTTTAATTTAAAAGTAAATTTATCATATTTGAAAAATGATTTTAATAAAATGTATTCCACTTTTTAATTCTACACATCGAAAAATGGTTAGGTTGTGTTTTTGGAATTTTTTTAAAATGGTTAAAATTTTGTGAATCGTGAAATACAGAAATTTAGAGTTTAAGGTAAACAAATGAATTTTTGGCTCATTCTTGAGTCATATATGATGTAATTTTCCATTAGTTAGAATTAAAATTAATTATTCACTGTATTTAGTTTAAATAATCAACATTATTCATAGTCTTCATCCAAAAAAACTAATGAATAAAATAATCAAAAAAACACCCCTCACCCCTACTACAAATATCACCCCTCAGCAGCTCTTTTCCTCACACCTTTAAATCCTTTAATCTAGTATCGATTCTTCCCAATAATCTTCCCAATTATCTACCCCGTGTCCATGATTTATTGGTTTCAATAAATGATAAAACTCACATTCCTCAAGGAGGTTCTTAAGGAGAATAATTCAAGAGGTAAAAACATCTATCCTTTTCTATTAATTTGTTTCCAATTTAATTTCTTTTCTTATTATATCATATCCTTACATTATATAAGTGTTATGGTAACACCAATATATCCAATATAATATTATTTTATTATCTTAATGGAATAATAGATCATGATTTCTTTCCCCTCCCTACTTTTTTCTAAAAATGAAAACATTTTTTCTCATGTGTTATGATATCGCATTCAAGGATGATGTGTTTTCAATTTTCTTCAGCACCATGAAGGACGGTCATAAAACCATTTTTATAGATAAACTATATTATAATATATTAATTTTATATTATTTAATTTTCTAGATAAATTATAAATAAATAATATTAAACAACAGAACAACACGAGTTTGTGGAGATTGAGAAACCTCCATATTAATCTAAATGATTGTCATTATCATTTTATCTATTGATTTATCCTCATATAGTATAAAAATGATATATAATACAAAAAAATTATTTAAGTTCATTAATAAGATGTAATTTTAGTATTGGACAACCATTCCCATTCTATATGATCTTTCATACATGTATACAAATGAACCAATCATGAAAAAAAAGGAAACAAATGCTCTAGAACAATAAAATCATATCTTATAACTAATAAAAAATTGTAAATGAATTAATAATATTATAATAAATCAATTAAATGAATAAAATTGTTATTAATTGATTTATTTATTTATTTATTTTTATTTTATAGTATATTAAGTTCAATTTCATAACACTTTCAAACATAAGGTAAGGGATTCTCTTAAAACTTTCATCTTTCATTCAGGTTACACACTCTCTCTCTTTACACCAATATAATTATTATTCATTTATATATAATTCCTATAAATATTTTTTATATGTTCCAAACTCATGTACTAGACTATTTCATCCTTTTTTTATGGTAAATACATTTTTTTAAAAGGTTCTATTTTCAATTCTTCTTGATAAGCAAGCCCGATTAAAGAGAACTTCTCAATTTATTATCCATTTTAAAGTGAACTCCATGACATATTTTAATCAAAAAATTTATAAAATACATCCTTTTAATATGAAATACAATCTTGGCTCATTTTTGGTTTATAAAAACAATTATGAATTTTTCATTTTAAGGAATCTCGAAAATTTTCCCTTAAACCGCACAAAAAAAATTTTTTCTAAAGTTTCTTAAATATTATTTTTACAAGTTATAAGTTCAGTTTGGAATATATTATCCTGAAGTTTGTATATATTCCCTTATTAATTAAAATTTATAATTTAAATCTATTCTTTCATGGAAACCATTATGATATTCCCTTTTTGTATGCCTCTTAATATGATTATGATACCTTATTCTATCCATGGGTAACCCTTATGTTTATGTTAGATTCATTATGTATAATTATTTATGTTGAATGAAAATTCATGAACATGTTATGATGGCTGTTTCCAGATAGAACTATAATTAATTGGGTAATTTATAGTCTCATGAGACGTCATGTGCAACAGTCTTGGTTTTTAGTCTTGACTCATGCTCTATGTGCAATGATCTTGGTGGTTATCCTTAACTCATGATCCACCATATAAAATGTGCCTTCACTCATGCTTGTATCATGTTTTATTTTTTCACATTTCTATGATTCCATGATTTAATGATCCCATCTTCTGTATTTTATGCTTACCTTTTTTTCGTGTTCCATGCCTTCTAACCCTTGTGTTATGATTAATTCCTATGTTAATTACCTTACTAAAATTTTAGCTCACCCCTTTGTTCATTAATTCATCAGGTTATCCTATGAAGATGTAAGGGATCAAATGGTTTTATTATCTCATTATTAATATTAAATATAATATGCTTTTATTTGGGCTTAATTCTTTCTAATTTTGTTTTTAATCTTCTAAAGACACGAGACTTTATGATCCTTAGTGTTTATTTGAATTATTATTATGCATAAAATCATGAAATAATATATGTAAAAGGATAGGGACTTTATATTATACTCTCTTATTTGAATAATTCTACACTTATAGGGAAAACAACAATTTTACTTCTCAAAAAATACTATGGTAACACCATAATTGTAGTTCCCCTCAATACCAAGCATTGAAAAATATTCCAAATAAAAGAGAGTTGTTTAGAAAAAACTTTTCCATTTTTATAATTAATGATAAATCATAAATTTAAAAATAATTTTGTTTTTTCATACAAAACAAAATCAAAAACCAAAATACACAAACCTTGGGTTTACTCTCATAAAGAACTAAATAAAAATTATTCAATTAGACTTTGTAAAGGATCATTTTTCTATCCAAGAAAAGTCATTGAGATCTTTGGTTTCCCCTAAATATAAGGTTTGATCCTTTGACCATTAAGAAAAAATGGATAATTCTCCACTCCCAATAATTCCAAAACTTTATTTAATAAAACTAAATGGATGTTTAATAGTATATATTATTTAGATTTGAGTTTTGAAGAACCTTTGTGATTAATTATTTTAAAAAATATTTTTGTATTTTTTCAAAAATAACATTTTTGTATAATAATGTTTTTTTATTTTGTAATCGGACCCATTCCATATTAATGAGTTTTCTAAGAATGTATAAAGTTTCAGAATGTTTGATCCCAATGATAGAGGGGGATAAATGTTTTTTTAAACAAGGTTTTTTAAAAAACTCAGAGAATCAAACATAGGTTCATCAAAAAAACATTGAATATTATTGTATTCAAAATAATAAAAGGTAGAAATTGTTGATAAATGAATGTTTTTTATTTTCCATAATCAGATAAAGAAATAATTTACTTTTTCATAAAATCAGAAGTTGTTGTATGAAGAAGTCATAATGATGCTAAATATTTTTGTTGAAGAAAGTGATGTCGAGAGTTAGAATGTTTTTTAACTTTCTAAAAAAAATTTGGTGACACTTTGTTGATCATGATGTTCTTATAAATAATGAAACATAGTCAAGATAAAATCTTGTGAATAAATGTATCAATTGTAATGATTGAATCAGTTTTGGTGATCAAGACAAATTCTTCATCGAATTCAAAAAATATGGACATGAAATATCAGATCCAGAAGTCAGAATGTGTGAAGTTGATAATGTTTGAAGAATTTAGAATTTTCTAGGTGGATTTATCATTGAATCCATTCTATATTTATTAAAAAATCATCATAATTAGATTTCCATCATTATGAAAAAACCCATCATAATGGGAATTCCATCATAATGATAATTCTATTATTATGAATATTCCATAAGGCTAAATCTGAGGAAGTTATATATAATGAGTTTCTGAAGAATTAAAATATAATGAGATGAGAAATAAATAGAAATCTTAATGACCTGAGAAAGAAACAGAAATTGTAATGATCTATGAAGGAAACATATTTGTTATGAGTTGAGAAGGAAACTATATCATAATGATCTGAGAAGGAAACATAGTCGTAATGAGATCATTACGGAGAAGACTCAAAAATAATATTGTAGAATTTTTATAAAGAAATTAAATTATGCATAAATCATAGATAAATATTTGTAGGATTGAAGAATTTAAATTTTTAGTTTAAAAGTGACTATTAATATGAGTTTTTGAAATTTGGTGAAGAGGGGAACGTTTTAAACTTTCCCACTTTTTTTATGAGTCTACTATAAATAGTTTCTCAAATATTTCATTCATCACAAATTTTCACATAAGTGGAAAAGGAGGAGTATGAAATAAATGAAGTGAATGTTATTTCTTGATATTTATCTCGTGAGGAGGATCTGATAGATGAAAATTTGTTTAATGGATTGAGAATGATTGTATTGAGTTGATTAGACTGAGAAAGATCATACTGAGTTTATGATCATATTTTGAGAAGTAGAGTTTGATAAAACAAGATTCTTATAGATTTGATCAGATTGAGTTCATCGAATCCAGCCTTATCGGATTGAGAAAATATGATCCATCCAAATTGAATTGAGGATTCAGAATGAGAAATTATGGAAAAATTTCAAAAATTTTCTTATTATTTTGTTTCTATCAACTCTTTTTATAATAAACCATTTTAAACTAAATAATGTTGATATAGTATTTCATATCAGGAGATATAAGGTGTCTAACAAGAGTTGGTACAAGTTTTATTAACTTATTCATAATATTGAATTTCTATAAACCCGTGGGAGTGGCTATGGAAAGGAAGTAGGTACTCACACTGAGGGTGAAGCTTGTAAATCATGTTTACATTAATTTATTTCCTACTTTTTTAGGCATGAGTATTTAAAAAATATAATATGAAAATAAATCTTAATAGTTTTCAGGGGTAATGTTTTAAAAATTATTAAAACATATAAATGTAAACAACTGATTCAAGCCCCCCCCCCCCTTCTCAGTTGTTATTTGATCCATTAAAACTTCAATTGGTATTAAGAACCAGGATTCCATTGTTAAATCATTATCATGAATAATATAAATTCTATCAATAGTATAAAAATTCCTATATTTTATGGAAAATTTTATTATAGATGGAAAAATAGGATGATTCATTATCTCTTATCTCTTGTCCTAGAAGTATTTGATGCTACTAAAATTGGTTTTCATTCTATTGACAATTACGATCCTATGAATTTTGCAGATAATAGAAATAAAAATTTGATGGAAAGGATAGAAATTCACTCCTTATATATTTATCAGATAATTTTTATCAGATCTTTATGGGTATCAATACTTCAAAAAGTATGTGGGACAAGTTTGAAAGTATTTTTTTAATGGAATACTAAAGTGATGGAATCAAAGACCCAAATTTGGAATAATATGTTTAAATACATCACAAAGAGAGATGAATAATCTATTGATGAATACTTAACCATATTAAATGAAATTTTTTTAACATCATAATATTCAAATATTTACTAAAAGATTCTATAATTGTGAAGAAATTTATGTAAAACAACCTAGAATATTTTTGTTAAAAAATTTCCTCTTTAGAATATAAGGATGAAATATCTCTTAATGAATTATATAACATTATTATTTATTAATAAATGATAAAATCTCCAATGTTTCAAAAGAATATTAAATATGAAATGGATTTTAAATCTATGAGAAAGTTGAAAATTAAATATGTTGAAGATGTTGATCATTGTGACTCTAAATTTTAGGAAGATGATGAGTTGAATGATAAAATAATGTATCTTATATCCAGGAACTATCAAATAGGAAGATTAAATTATGTAGGTAAACTTAGTCTCAAATATTTTGATCGTGGTGCAATTAGACACTTTTTTATGAATTTACCCAAGAAATATTTTTTAGAATATCTAGATGAGTCTGAGGAAAACCCTCGATTGAAAAAGAGAAAAATAATTTCTAAACAATAAAAGTCGTCCAAAAAATATAAAAAACATTATTGGGAACAATAGAAGTATATTAAGTTATAAAAATGAATAAGACTCAACTAATAACAATTGTTTATAGGATTAAATTTCAAAAAAATCATAACCATTATTTAAAATGTTTACAAAGTTGAAGACTCTTCAAAAAGTGAAGAATAAGGAGGCGAAGAATCTTATAGAGAGTGTCAACTTAGAACAAATCTTCTTTCATGTCCGGATAAAAATAAATATCTCAAAGAAGAAATTATAATGATAAATATGGATTTTGAAAAAGTTACTATAGAAATAAAATATGTAATCCAGAAGCACGATGAAAACTTTCAGGTCATTTTGAGATACAAGCATTTAATTTCTTAATAGGGAAAGTTGGTTGAAGATCATAGAAAAAAGATGGAAGTTGAGAAATAAAAAGTTAAAACCATAAAATAAAATCTTCTTGAGTATAAAATTAAATTGGTTAATTTGAATTAAAACTTAAAAAAAAATTCATAAGTAAAGTATTATACATCTAATGTTGCGAATAAGTCTCAATACGAGAATTATGATAAATATTCAATCACCAAAAAATAATGTTGTATCTGATTATTTTAATTTTTCAGGTTCTCGATAACGTTTTGAGAAATTTTGGGTGGAAATTAGGTGTGATAAACCTTCAAATATAAAAAAGTAAAAAACACACCAAAAAGAAAAGATAGTCCATGTCTTAAGTATGTTAGAGCTGAAAGAAGTTATCAACCACAAAACAAATTTCTACAAAGAAAGATCATTATTAAATAAAAAATGATGATTTGATCTCTATTTCCATTATTATGTAATCTATTGGAATAGATCTTATAATATTTGGAACAGCTTATCTCTACCTGGATGAATATTTGAGCAAAGTGGAATAAATAGTGGAAGGAGAATGAGTGACTTTCTTAAATTATAGAATGTTAAAAAGGTTAATTCTCAAGATGTCATAAACATGAAAACAATAAATCTTTTTGAATGTAAAGAAGAATATATTGTAATATGTGATAAGTCTATTCGTAATACAGAAAAATGTATGACACTTCTTAGAAAATAAGTTTATTATAATATTAAAGAAAAGGAAGTAGTAAAGAAGAAAGTAAAAGAATTATATTCTTTTATTGATATAGCATTAAAATAAAGTAGAAGGAATATAACATGGATACTTGATAGTGTTTTTTCTTCATATAAGATATGTGATATAAAAATATTGAATCATTTTGAAATTCCTGATGGATGAGTAGTTACATTTGATAATGATTGTTCCTTAAAAATTAGAGTAATTGGAATGGCTAAGATAGAAGCAGAAAAATTTAAATCTAAGAATGTTTTACTTATTGATGGGATGAAACATAACTTAAATAGTGTAAGTCAACATTGTGATGATGGAAAAGAAAAAATATTCAAAAAATATTATTGTGTGATCAAAAGTGTGAAATACTGAAAATTAATTAAAAAAGGAGCAAGAACCAGTGGGGATGTTTTCCAAAATAGTATAATTTAACAACACCTGTTATACAAGTGTTGAAGATGAAAATAGTTTATCGCACTAAATACATAGACATATTTGATACAAAAAATGAAAAAACATTCAATCATTGTTGATATTATAAACATTATCAAATTAAAAGTAAGAGAATAAGATTTTTTTATTACTTGTAAGAAATGGAAGATAGCTAAAAATATTCATAAGAGAGTTGAGATTCATTCTACCAAACCTCTTGAACATACCCATTAAAATTTATGTGGGATTATGAGACATCAATCAGCCAAAGTATATTTTTAATTTATCACGTATATTGATTATTTCACTTGTATTAAAAAAATTCGGTATATGAAACACTTATCATAGGATATGTATATTTTCATGTTTTTGGAAAAGATGTTGACATATAAAAAAGGGTTGATATAAATATGTTCTGATAAAATAATAGGAATGTATTCAGCAATAAAGCTTTTGAAGAAAATATAAGAAAAAACGTTATCAAATGTTAGTATAGTTATCTCTATATTCCACAAAAAAAATTGAGTGGCATAAGGAAATAAGATAAGTTTGGTGAAATTGGGAAGAAGGATAATAGAAGAATACAAAAATTCAAAGTTCTAGTGGACAGAATCTATTAGTAATATCATAAAAGTTCAAAATAGATTATTTCTTATACTAGAACCCCAAAATACTCTTTATGAAATGTGTTATAACAAAAAACCTTCATTGAAGTAATTCAATGTTTTTGGAATTCCATGTTTACTTAAAACAATCTGTATTTGGGAAATTTTGATAACAAAAATAAGGAAGGAACCTTTATGGGTTATTCACCAAATGAAAGAAGATACAAATTTTGGAAAAAATGGTTACAAAGGTTAGTGGACTCATATGATATGAAATTAATTAAAAATAAAAATTCCTTTACAAAATTTGTTGAGAATGTTGAGGATAAATTATAGATTTCCAACAATAGGGAATGTAAGTCAAAACACCTCTATCAAGATTTAGAGAATTCATGAGATGAGAAAATTTTAGTTCGGAAGGAAATTTTAAAATTTCCTGCTATACAAAACCATACTAAGTCTAAAAAATTATTAGAAATCAGAAGGCTCTACTTTAGAAAAGAATGAAGTTGATATTATAAAATCATACTTCACATATCTCAAAAGTTAAACCAGATTCAATTTCAAAATCTATTCAACTTAAGAATGGGTTGGTGCTATGTATGAAGAGTTTGATCTGATTAAGAAGAAAAAAACATTGGAATTTGTTTTATGGAAAGAAAATAAAAAATTTATCATAACCAAGTGTGTTTATGTGATCAATTTAAAGGAACATGGAGATGTTTCAAGAAACAAATATTGGATTGTTTGTAAATTCTATGCACAGGTGGAAGGTGAGGATTTTGAAGAAACTTTTTCTCCAGTTTCAAGATTATAAACTATTATGATGTTCTTATTAGATTCCAAATATTAGAATAAAACATTTTATTAGGTGGATGTAAATTCAACTTTCTTAAATGGTGATATTAAAGAATACATTTATATTGAACAACCTTGAGGGTTTCTACTTGATAAGAATGAAAACAGAGATTATAAACCGAAGAAATATTCATATGGGCTTAAAAAATACAACATTCATGGTATTATAAGCTTGATGATTGTTTGATAATGTTTAATTTTTAGAAGGGAAAAGTTGATAGGAACTTTTATGTGAAATCTATTGACTATAAAACTCTAATTATAATTGTTTTTTTAGATGATATAATTTTTTCTATGGATGAATAAATATTCTATAATGAGTTTCCTGAGGAAATAAAGAATAATTTTTAAATGTCAATGTTAGGAGAATTATCTTTCTTCCCTGGATTAAAATTTCAACAAAAATAAAATTAAAATTTCTTATCTCAATAAAAGTATAGTAGGAAATTTTTAATGAAGTTTGGGATTGCATAATTCAAAGAAGTATCAACTCCTATACCTTTGATCACAAAGTTAAGTAAAGATGAATCTGAAAAAAGTTTTAATTAGAAAGGCTTTCTAAAGATGATAGGACGCCTACTTTATTTAATATCGTCAAATATTGATATTTTTTATGCTAGGAATTTGTGTTCTAGGTATCAAATTAATCCAAAAGAATCACATATATTGGTAGAAAAAAATTAAGATATTTAATTGGATCAAATTCACCTGGGTTTTTATACAAAAAAATAATAAGATTAAGTTTAATGGGTTTACTATTACCTATTGGGCAGGAGATTGTAATGATAAAAAATAATCCTTCAGAGGAACATTCTTTCTGGGTGAATGTTGTGTGAGTTAGAATAGTAATAAACAAATTTTAGTAACTTTGGGCACAACTAAATGTTGATTATGTTGTAGCTACACAAGCTTGTACCCAAATATTTTGGTTGAAAGTTCAGTTGAAAGATTTTAAAGTAAAATTTTATAAACCATTGAAGATACTTTGTGATAATTAGAGTGAAATCGGTCTCTATAAAAATCATGTTTAACATTATATAGAAAAAACATTGATATAAAGTTTCACTTTATATAAATATGAGGTTTCTACTAGAGATTCGTTTTGTGAGTATATTTCAACAATGTATCAGATTGCTGATATCATTAAAAAATAAATTCCTAAAGAAAGGATTGTGTAATTAAGGCTTCAAATTCTTGTTCATCCACCTTCCATGAATTCCTAAACATTGTAAGGAAGTTCCCCCACTATACTTTGGATTATGTTGACAAAGGGGGGAGAAAGAAACAACTCTTTACATTGTAATAAGTTTTTACTTATCATTATTTAATGAATATGAATTTTTTTAACATTAAAATGGTGGGGGAGAAAAAGAAAAGTTATAAGAAAACATAAAACTAAAGGGTAGTTTATCTATACATGGATGAAAAATTTTCTTTCCACCAAGGTATGTAATTCCTTTTAAATCATTACTTTATCCTGTAGTGTGGTTCTATGAAAATATTTTTTTAGAAACTCTATGTTTTGATAAAAGTTAAAAAAGTATGAGTTGTTTACAAAAGTTGAGTTGTAAAAAAAACTTTATCAGATTTGAAAAAAATATTATCAATGGTTGTCAAAAAACCAATGGGGATATTGAAGAACTTTTGTGATAAATTTCATTAACATCATTTTTTTTAAAACAATCATTTTTATATAATATTGTTTTTTACTTAGTAATTGGACAAATTCGATCATAATGGGTTTTGTAAGAAAGTTGAAAATTTCAGAAATTTTTACCCCAAATATAAAGGGGGACCAAAGTTTTTTTTAAAGAAAGTTGTTTTTTCAAACTAAGAGAATCGAACATATGTCCATCAACATGATGTGGAAGATCATCATATCTAAAATAATTAGATGCAGAAATTGTTGATTGATAGAAGTTTTCCTTTTCCATAATCAGATTCATAAATAAGTTACTGAGTTAGAAATTAATATGTTTCTATATGAATAAGTCATAATGATGATAATGAGGTTTATTGATGAAAGTTATGTTTGGAGTAAGAAGGTTCACAAATTTTCTAAACAAAGATAGATGATTATTTTCTGATCATCATCTTCTTATAAATCATGAAACATACCCATGATAAATGAATATGAAAAAATGGAGGAATCATAATTATTGAATCAATTATAGTGATCAATACAATGTCTTTATAAGATTCTAGAAATCTGGACAAGTAAGGGAAAATCTAAAGATAAAATGTGTGAATCTGATGAAGTTTGAAGAAGTTAAAAGTTTTTAAGTGGATTCATTATTCAATAATTTCCATCATTATGGTAATATAATCATAATAGGATTTCCATCATAATTAAAAAATCCATCATAATGAAAATTCTATCGTAACGAGGATTCCATATTTATGAGGATTCCATCGGGCCAATGTTGGGGAAGTTCATCATAACAAGCTGGTGAAGAATTCCATAATAATGAGATGATAAAGTAACAAAAATAGGAATGAGCTAAGAAATAAATAGAAATTATAATGACTAAGAAAGTAATAGATTCATAATGAGAAGATAAGGAACCATATTTGTAATGAGATAAGAAGGAAAGAGATTTATAATCAGTTGAGAAGGAAACATATTCATAATGAGATGAGAAGGAAAAAAATTCATAATGAGATAAATTTAAATAATACTAAAAATAAAGATTCCAAAAGTTTTATGAAGAAATTCAATTCTATATGAATATTAGAGAAATATATGGAGGATTGAAATAGTCAATGTTTTAGTTAAAATGAGACTATTTTTCAGAGTTTCTAAAATTTTAGTATAAATTTGAGTGTTTTTCAGTGTGAGTGTTCCCCAAGTCACCTATAAATAGTTTCTCATATCTTTCATTCTTTGAAACTTTTCAAAAAAGTGGAAATGGTGGAGCACTAAATAAATTAAGTGAAAGTAATTTCTAGATAGATATATCACAAAGAGGATCAGAGAACCTATTGTTTGTTTACCACATTGATCATGATCATATTGAGAGCCACTTACGAAGTCAATTGCATTGAGAAATATCGTACAGAGTTTATAAGCATAGTTTAAGAATTAATGTTTTATATAGGTAGAATCATATTGATTTGATCAAACGGATTTCATTGGATCCATCATCATCGAATTGAGAAAATATGATCTATCCAAATCAAACTGAGGATTTAGACTGACCGATTGTGGAGAAGTTTCAAAAAATTATTTATTATTTTTTTGAATCAATTATTTTATAAGACAACATTAAAAATTGATAGGGGTCGGTATAATATTTCTTATTGTGAGATAAAAGGTTTCTAACAGGATTTGAAACACGTTGTATTCACTTATTCATAATAGTTAGTTTACATAGACCAACAAGAGTGGCTATGGAAAGGTTGTAGGTTCTGACATTGAGGTTGAACCTTGTAAATCGTGTTTTATTTACTTACATTCCTACTTTTTCATGCATGAGTATTTAAAAAAATATGATAAGAAAATAAATATTAACAGTTTTTTTGAGTTAAGTTTGAAAAAGTATTGAAAATTATAAAAGTGAACAACTAATTCAACCCCCCTCCCCCCCACTCTCAGTTGTTATTTGATCTTTCAAAATGTCAAGTTTCCTAAGGAAAATTTTATGTCTATAATTGAAAATATCCACATTTTGAAAAATCTTAAATTATCTATTTTTAAGGATAGAATCATGAAATTATTTGGTTTAATCTTTTTATATTCTATAATTATCAATGGATTCTATTCTAATCTAATGAAATTATCATCTCTCGTAGTCTTATTTTGCATTATTTTTAAAATGAATGTTTAAAGCCTTCTCTCCCAAATGGACATATGCTAAATTTCCACTGGAAAATGAAATGATTTTCCAAAATGTAGTCTATATGGTTACATTCAAATTAAGTTCTTAAAGGTATTCCTATATCCCCACCAAGCCTCGTCTAATTTTAAAGGCCAATCATTACTACTGATACAAATGTTTATTCTAAAAAAATGTATTCCTACTATTTTATATTTTAACGTGTCCACAAGAGTTAGGGTGATAGGTGGATCCATTTTTAAACACTTAACAATAATTTTACATTATTTTTTTAATCTATTGTTTTTGTAGTGGGTCCTATTATCGATAATGAATGTTTTGGGAACTCCAAATCTAGAGAAAATTTTATTCTTAATAAATTAGAAAATATTATTAACAAGATTACTGGGAATATCCATTACCTATTCCCATTTAAAAACATAGTCAGTAGACACAAATATATATTCATTCCCATAAGAAGAAGTAAAAGGGCCCACAACATCTAAACTATAAGCATAAAAATTTCATCCTCAAAAAATAATTTCTACGGTATCTCTTTCCTTCTTAGAATATTGCACATTCTTTGTCATTTTTCATAGCTTTCCCCTAGACTTTTAGAATCTATTAAACTAGTTATAAAATCAAAATGGTTTTTTAATTTTTTTGTGATATCCTCTCTGCCCCCTGGTTTCCACCCTATAGTAAAGAGTGTTAAATATCTAAAATTAAAATCATCCCCCTTAGTCACACACCTCCTCAAGATACCATCATCACACCTTCTGAACAATAAAGAATCATACAAAAAATATAAATTATGGCTTAAAATAAATTTTTTATTGGATTATATGAAATACCAATGGTAAATAATCTTATAGGTATAATAATTATAAAATATTTATACCATGGAATATCTTTTTTTAATATTAAGAAGTTTTTCATTAAGGAAAAAATAATTAATCTCTATTTGTTCAGTATCCCGGGTGATGGATAGCCCTAAAAACTGATCAGATGTTAAATTTTCATCCCCATGATTGTCCCTAATTTCTAAATAAAATTATTTTATAAGAATTATCTACCTTATTATTCTTATTTTGAACTCTTTTTAGGTTTCAGGTAATATAGGTTTGTACGTTCAATGAATACTATGACTTTTGAACAAATCATGTTTTGTTTAAACTCATAAAGATTAAAAAAACTACAAAAAACACATTCTCAATTGTGGTGTAATATCTTTATGACTCATCTAGAAACCTACTATCATAATAAAACACTTTTTAACTATTCTAATTTTTTTCTTACACAAGACCTATAGTTGGATTATTAGAATCATGTGGTATTTCAAAGGGAAACTTCCAATAATGGGTAGTGATGATTTGTGAGGAATTTTACATTTCCTAGATATTATTATAGAATTATATGAATTTATCATAAAAAAATGTGTTTACTTTACTAATAGAGAAAATAATGTCCTTATGATCTTATAAAAAACCCATAATTAACCATTAGTAAAAACTAATAATCCCGAAAAATATTCTATCACCCTATAAATTTTTAAGAGGGGTACTTATTTAATTTCCACAATAAAAGAATTATTAGTCTATATTACCCACTTTGAAACTTTTTTATATGTATAATATCTTAAGTGACCATAAATTGGAATTTTTTCTATTTAAAAAAAATGTTGGTCACTTGGACTCTTTTTAAAACTGATTTCAAATTCAATAAATAGAACTCAACGTATTTTAGTATATGGAAACATTATCCATGAACAAATTAATTATTCTCCCAAAAATGTCATAAATGATAACCATAATATATCTTTGAAAATTGGTTAGATAACCACCCAATAAAAAAGGGAGTTATCTAGTATAAAAATTATCCAAAATGGAATGTGAGTGTTGTATTTTCTTGATCTTCAGGGGTTATGGGAATTTTTTTCAAACCAGATTAACCATTTGGAAAGTAAAATAATTCATTATTGGACAACCTATGAATAATTCGATCAAAAATGGCATGGTATATTGATCCTTAAAATAATAATAATTAATATATATATATATTCAATATATACTCTATATTTGATAACCTTCCTTATATACTTTTTTTATTCTTTTCTTTACTGGCCATTATGACTCCTCCTTACATCGGTACTATTTGAAAAGGTTCATCCTAATGACTCTCATATATGGGATAGATGATTCAAGAATATATAAGTTTTATAACCTCTTCCCTAACAACCACTTTCATTTTGGGATTAATTATAATTTATCCCTCAACTCATATATTATGATTAGGCTTCATCAGTACCCTACACATGAAAAATAATGAAGTTATTCATTTAATTTCAGTTACAATCCATATAATGGTTTTTTGTACTCTATTAGGACAAGTAATTGATTTTCCTCCAGAATTTCCCCAAATTCTGAATATATTGTGCCATGAAAATAGGAATTATCACTAAAATTTGAATATTTCAAGTGACTTGGAAGAGGTTTTAGCCTCATATGAGGGGTTTAATGACTAGAAGATATACTTGGGTAGTGGTATCCCATTGTATTTAATGAATCACTTATAATGTGTGTGAAAACTATATAGCTCCACCTCTACACTAATTTTTAAAGTGAAAAAGTACTTGTACAATGATTCTAATTTTATCCAAAGAAGGTTCTCTTTAGAAAAATTATCTATGTAAAATAAATACTCTCCCTAAAACTCAAAAAAATTTCATAATCATCACAGGCATCAATCTACAAGAAATATTCTTTAATTTAGGGGTTTTTATTATGGTTTTCCATTCCTATAAATTCATCATCCAGTTCATCAATAGGTTCTTCATGTTATACAACTTCAATTATTAACCAATTTTCTTCATGGGTGGGTTCCTAAAAAATTTTAAACATAGTTAATTCTTCTCTTTGATCCTTAAAAGAAAAAATTATCTTCCCCTTGGGCACTTCAATGATTCTCCACATGGGGGTAAGAAATTCCTACTCAATATGGTATATAATTAATTTGCACACTTATTAAAACCCCAAGTCTTTATGAATTTTATTTTTCATATAAATTAAATTTCATTGGTAATTGTGTTATACACAACTCTAGGTTAAGCATATGTTACATGCAACATTAGGTCAAACTTGCATTACATATACCATGATACATTATTAATATTATTCAAATTAAACCATTATAACCAAGATATTAACCTTAAAGAAATAAAAATTAATAAATATTATTAAAATATTAAGTGTAAAGTTTTATGTAATGAAATCTTATTGATAAAAATGTACGTAATTTTATAATAAAGCCTTTATATACTATTTTCTCAAAAATTGTTTTTTGTTCTATTTGTAAATAATAATAATATTAATTTTTCACTTTTAGAAAATTTATTTAATGGAATAAACTTCATTTTTAAAATCAACATATCAAAGTTATCTTAGAGTGTATTTTGGAGAATTTTCTAAAAAGATAAATTTAAGGGGAATAATGAAAAATACTATATTTTAATTCAAAACTGTATTTTCATTTAAATTATTTATAAAGTTTAACTATATTATGATTTTTTTAAATAAAGTTTATTTAAAATATATATCTATTAATACAACATATATAATTGGAATCATTTTCAAATTAAATTTGATATAAACACCTTGTAAGCATTCGAACTTTTTCTCTTTGAAACCCATCTTTCTCATTGCATCAGCTAGATAAATTTTAAATTAAAATTTTCTTATTATGTGAATTTAATTCACAAAATGGATAACATGTTTTTAATAATCATAATATTATCTAATTATTTCATCTTAATTTTTCACCATAATGAATAGTGAAAACAATTAAAAATAATTACAATGTTTAAGGAAAAAAATGGGTTTTCTTGGGAATAAACTAAAAGGGTGAGGATTAAAATGAAATAAAAACTTTTCTAAAACACGTTATATGGAAAGATTTAGACCTTAAAATGTATAAATAACTATAATAATCAGTTTTTTGGCCTTTTTTTAATGAAAAAAATATGATTAAACCTTTTTATTTTCAAAATATTACAAGTATGTCACTCACCTAACTTATAAAAGGCCACTCCCTCTCTACTCTTATTAAAACCATTAATTCCTTTTGGTTTAGAAAATAAGTACCCAAATAACTTAAAACATTCCCTCCTATCATACTCTATTCCTTATTTTGGTAATATATTAAACGTTTTATGTATTTTTTTCAAACCTAAAGAGGTTACACAAGGAGGAGGTAATGTCTTCATCAAGCATTTTTATTTTATTTCTTCATAAACCTCCTTAAATTATTAATAAAACTTACTAATATAAATAATTCATGATATTACATATATTTAGATGTTTTTATGTTATGTTTATGACAAAAAACTATATACAATTCCATCAAATGGTTTAAAAAATCATCATTCATATGTACAGAGAACTACCACCTCATGAACTGATGTCACTCATTTTCCATTACCACCTATCAAAAATGGTTAAAATTATATATTAAATGTTTATATATGATATTTATAATTTTATTATACTTATTTAATTATTATATTACACATACCTTCATACGTTTCAATCAGTGGGAATATGATAATGTTGCTCACGTGTACGGAAGACTAGTGCCTCGCAATGCATCGTGATTCATTAACACATTACATGGAAGGAAATAAGGATGGGTTTAACAAAAAAATTGATATAAATGAGAAAAATGATTCTATAATTTTAATATATTATTTTCCATTATTTCTATAAATCTTTCGGGAAAATTAAAAAAAATTCAAGTGTTTGTACTGCCTAACTTCTCCATGAATGGTGAATTTCATTTTATATCTCTAACTTTTATCGATCAATATATATATATATATAATTAATAAATATTATATTTATATCATGGTTATCATTTTTGGATATTATTTAACCATGATAAATGTGATAATATTGAAAATAAAATATCTAAACATACATTAAAAATAAAGAGTTTATTTTCTAAAACATGACTTTTACAAGGAATTGTTAATAAATGGGTATTAGAAGGTCCTAAGAAAGTCATATATGGTATGATATATATGATAATGTTTCAATAATATATGTATAATAAAATTATATTTATTAAATGGTATGTTTGAATGTGTACAAAAAAATTTGATACTTAAGGTAAGGGATTTTCATCTCACTTTTTACTTCAATGAGATGCATGGAATATTCACCACCTATTTATTTTATGTGGAGTTATACCACAATAAATGTATTTTATTATTCTTATATTGAAAATTATTGTGATTCAAATATCGATATCAGGATCTCAATTTAATTGGGTTTATGATTAAAAGTTACCAACATGCTAAAGATTTTATGTTACAATCTTATTGAATATTGTGATTGTTTGTGATAATATTTCCAATGATAAATTCTTATGATCAGTATCTCAAGAAATTATGAATTTTATTCTCATCTAGTAGTTTCATGATAATTCATGGTTTCTCATCATTTTATTTTCTTTATGTACTCAATAGTTCAAAATAATCTTTTTAAGAAAAATCATCTTTGATTCTCCCTTATGTTGAAAAAACCATTTTATTCTGAAACCATGTTTTCTTAAAAATCAGAATTATTTTTAAAAATTATTTAAATGGTTTATTTTTATCCATTTTGGACTTTTTACAAAATGTTTTTAATGAAATCTTCATTTCATTTTCCTTACAATACCTATTTGGATTTTACTAAAAATGTGACGGAATATTTGTTTTAACATTTAAATAATGAATGAAATTTCTTATCATCGCGACCATTAACTTATTTGAAGATTCATTTATAAGGTTTTTTTCAAATAATAGGATTTCCAAAATAGTTTATGAGTTTTTAATTTCAAAAATGATTTTCAAATAAAATTTATCTTCCTCTATAAATGTTTCAAGTGATTTATCATTATTAATAATTCTCCATATAAAATGGAATCCATTCATATAAAATATGATTTTATAGGTATTTAATCCTATTATATAATTATTATTCTTTATCAAAATATTTTGTGATGAAAATATGTTTATGAAACCCATTTTTCTTCTATAGGTTAGACCATTATAAAATTCATATATACCCATATTTTTCTTCCACGGGTTATTCTATAATGAAGTGAAGAAATTATTATAAAACCTATCTATTTTCCATATGTTATGATATGAGTAATTGTCTATGAAACACAATTCATTTCATGGGTTACTATAAGATTAATGGTTTATGATCTTGTGGCACACATATGTATGATTTTCATTATGTTATGGTTGTTAAGTTATAACTAAGTATGGTGGTTACGTTATAACAAAATATGGGTGGGCCCTATATCTTCGTTCAGAAAATTGTATAAAGATTTATGTCTCATGAGATAGATAAGAATGAAATGGGGAGTGAAGGTTGTTCAATAAGTTACTTTTTCCACTGTGATGGTATTGGGAGTGAACTCTTAATAATATGATGGTTTTGGGAGTCAACCCATTCTACTATGGTAGCCTTGGTAGTGATCCATGACTACTATGGAAATGATTTTATATGATTATCTTTTTTCCAAAAATCTATGTCTTCTACCAATTTTATGTTTTCATGGATCATGTTATTCAATTCTCTTATGATTCATTTCTTATAAACTTCCAATAATTATTCCATGACTCAATATTATGATCCATGATATGAAGAGTGTGGTTTAAAACATTATTCCCATGTTCTCATTCAATTATTTTCATGTTATTCTTATGTATCTCTCTTGTTTATCCTTACTGGGAATTTGAGATCACCCTTTCTTATTCTTACTTTCCCTAAGATATGATGAAATGTATTTCTTATTATATATCTAATAAGGGTTATAGTTATAAATAACAACGTTGGAGATAATCTATTTTTCCTATGAATAGTTGTTTTTGTTTCCAAGTTTCCAAAGGCAGTATACCTTTATTATCCTTAGAAATTTGTTTTTTTTAATCTAGTAAATGTTAATAAAATTTATGTAATATCTATGTATGATAATATTAGGTCTCTATAGTGGGTATCATATTATAGGTAAGATTAAACATTGGAAAATAGGATGAAACAATTTTAGTGATTGAAATGCACAGTTAATTGTTGTCTATCGACTGGTCAATGATCTGGTGCTCTGCTAAAGTGTATAGCAGCACTCAGATCGAATCCCTAACTATGATACTTTTTAATAGTCGTTTTTTTTTTGTTGATTATATTTATATTGGGGGGTTGTTTGCAGAGATTAATTTAAATGATTTTTTGATTAAGATTTATTTAATTATTTGATAAATATTTGGGTGAGTTCATGATTAGGTAGTTAAGCTTGTGATATCCTTGAGCTTTGCTTTATATTGCACTGAATTAACACCCATGTCACAAGTTGACGTTGATTGAAATTCCTAAGTGTTAAGGCTTTAATCCAAGCCTTAACTTAACTAGGATTCTAATCTCAATAAGTAATTTATTGTGGTAGTTTATTTATGGTTCCAATACTCCATGGAATCCATATGTTAAACAAAACAAGTCACTAATCCATGACATGTTAAGTCCAACATACACAATGTTAATTTAAAGAATATTCATCGAGAAAAAGCTCTCAATCACTTAACATACCTAAATTATAACTCACCAAGATTAAATATTTACTTAGCCATTAAAAGTATTACTAATCTGGTTATAATTATTATGATGACAAATTAAGAAGATAAGATAAATAAAGGGATAAAAAAATATTTGTGCGCCGAACACACACACACAAAAGATGACGAGAATTAAAAACGAACTTTCAATTGAATAAGAAAAATAAGGGAAGGTGATTCAACTGTATTTAAACTATTTTAAGAACATAAATTTTAAACTATATATGGAGGATGATAATAAGACATTTTGATGAGGAAACATGCATTAAAATAGAATTACAAAGAAAAGGACTTGCAAAATTTCAACAAGGAAGAACATAAAATTAAATAAAAAAAGAGAGGAGGAAAGGTTTCTAAAGTGAAAACATGAGTATGGAAGGTCCTCTAAATCCTTTGTAAAGGCTTTGGTCGTTCCAATATGACCTCTTATCTTCTGAAATTCCAACCCCTCTCAAGGAGAGAAGGGGAGAGTATTTATAGCCCAAGGAGTGGACTGTTTGCATAACCAATCTGTCCCTCCACTTGCATCGCCATGTTGGCTATTCAGACAGAAGAATATCGAGAAATATCCTTCTTCAAAGTTGTATATAATAATGTTTTTAGACTACGCCCAAACTTTGGAGGAATTTGGACCTATGTGGCAAAAGTTATGGCCGACTAATTAAACAATTGTAATCTGTCCATTTCAATCTAGTCTTTTTGATATCCAAAATTTGAAAGGGTTTTGAATAGTAAGATTCCTTCAAAGCCGAATTATTTCATCAACAAAGTTGGCCAAGTATATCTCCTCTTTCACAATGCAAAAAATCATCTCGATTTGATTCTTACATCATGAGATATGTCATGAATAGTGCCCGGATTTTAATTCTCGTCCAGAATGGTGGGCTGGATTTCAAAGCTTCATTTGGGACCCTTGTTCTTATATTTGGGACCGGAAATTTTTACCCATGATTTTTTTGGATATTCAAGAACAAATGGTAGTGTTTCAAAAAATATAGGCTTCAGGAGTGAGACCAGTAACTCAAACATCATGGATGGTTCAGTTTCTTCACAAATTCTTTGGGTCATCTTGTGTTGACCATATGAGCATTCAAATGGAAGAATTGGCCCATGATTCCTTCTAATGATATGTGAGAAATTGAATAAAGAATACCAAAAAACAATATCCGCACAAATTTAATAAGTATTCTGATAGTTATAAATAAAATAGTAAACTGACTAAATTGAACTACTTTTAAAATGCTCAAAACAATAATTAGTATTAAAACATTAATATTTCACAAAAATTATGCACTTTTCATATAAAATCAGAAAAGTGGACATATAGTAAGTCATGAAAATATTAACAACATTAGTTATATCCCTAATGACATGTCTAAGGATAATTCTATGAATATGTAAATGTATAGGAAAATGTTTTGGAATTTTGGCAAAGGTTAGAGTGAGTGGTTTTCAAGTAATTACTTTATTGTCTGGATACTACAAGTACATGTGGCTTTGGAACTGATGTACATGGGGGTAATAAATCTGAAAATGGAACATAGATCTAGAATCGATCATCACTCATTGCACAACAAAAGGCTTTATTGCACACCTGGTTTGACATTCTCAAGACCTATGTTTTGGAAATTCTCAAACTCATTACAAACCATTATGATGGATATTAATAATGACCATGAGTGACTCAGGATGAACCTAAGGTTTCATAGATTATAAATAATTTTTTCTAATTTTAACATCCTATATGTAAATTTTCAAGATTATATGGTTCCCCATTATGATTATTGTTTCCTACACTATGATTTTTAGTTTTATTCAATGCTTAAAACCCTGAGGAACTATGTTAATACTGAGTAAAAATAAAAATAGATTATTTTCTTCTTGGGAAATCAAACGTTATGGGATATCGAATGAAAAATATCATTTCTATGTTCCCAAAACTTTCTTAAGTTATGAATCATATTATACATGAAAAATAAATAAAGGAGGGAATAAAATTCTATTAAGTTCTTTTTGAGGTAAAATACACCTTCTTTTAGTGGGTCTTCAGATCCACTAGTTTCTAAAAAATGGATCAGTACAGCTAAAAATATATTCTCCATTATTCATTGTTTTAAGCATGATAAAATCATTTTGGCTATATTCTATTTGGATTGTGAAGTGGATAAATGGGGCACTTTTATCAAGAATATGAGGAAACATGGTGAAATTGATTCCATGAATTGGTAAAAGTTCAAGAATATATGTTTCAATAAGTGCTTTCTTCATATTATTCATATGAAAATGGGGAAGGAGTTACATGAACTCAAGAAAAATGATAATGAATCTATTGGTATCCATGAGGAAATTTTTATAAGACTTGTAAGGTATAATTATGGTATTATCATCTAACCTAATATTAATGTTGATTAATTCTTTGGTGGCTTAAAACAATGTCTATGAAGGTGTTATCGATAAGATTATTTGGTATCTATGAGTATATATTTTGGTGTTATATCATAGTGGAAATAAAGGTTAAAGATATATATCAATCTATTGTTTTTTATAAGAATAGAAAAATGCAATTCAAAGGTAAATCAAAAAACCATGGAGTGAAGAATATGATATTTCATTTATTCTCAATGTGTGGGAAGAAACATGGAGGAAATTTTCTTAAGTGTACTAGTGAATATATTATGTGTGGAAAGATATATTATCAAGAAACTAATTGTTGAAGTTAAACAAATAAGTTGGTCAGTGATTAGAATAGAGATAATGATGTATAGAATATACCACCCCACTACAATGTTTCAAATGAAATTAGTATCATAAATATTCATAAATGTTCCCAAAATTGATGGTTAATGATGATGATTGATGTTAGTAGCCTCCAAAGCTGACAGAAAAATGGAAATATCATGTGATCAATATTTCTGATGAGGGTTGTGATAATGACATGGAGAAAGGTATACTTATCATCTACTCTATAATTGATAATGTCTAATTTTACACTATATCTACCCACTCTTTCGTTTATGGAGTATTTATGATGGGAATCAAGATTCCACACAAATGATTGCATGTATGATTAGTAGTGGAAATCCATAATGGTATGATGATTACATCTCAAGTATATTTTTTTAAAAAGTTTAGGGCTGAAACCTAATTTTTTTTGTTACAACAATGAAAAGACCTCTTTTAACTGGGTAGAGGTACACCCTTTACATAGCTCAAAGGAAAAACGGACATGTAGCCCATTACATAGCCTCACAGGCCCAAATGTTTGGCGCAATTCCCTTTATGTGGATAGTTACCCACCTGCTATTGTACCCACACAGTACCACCACTACTACAATGCTTTATGAAAATATTTTCCTTCATTCTATATTAAAATTTGATGTTATCTTAGGCATATATTGGATTTATCTAAATAAATACCACATCAATTATTGGGGAAGTTAAGTCATTTTTGATATTCCAAACCATCCTATAAGCATCTATCAATGTAACGATAAGTTCGAACTTCCAGTAGATATCACATATATTGTATCGGTATTAATTAACATTTATAATGGGTGTTTATCTCAAATTGTTAGGAAGAAACTTGAAATTGATGTTATTCCTATTCTGTGGGAGTTTGTTTATGTCTTTCCAAAATAGTTTCATATTCAATAATGAAAATGTGAAGTTGATTTTTTAATAGAACTCAAACTTGGTTCCACACAAATTTCAAAGACTCTCTATAAAATGGCCTTGATTGAGTTGTAGGAATTGAAAATGAAACTGTTGGAGAAACATTACATGGGATTAATTCAACCAAGTGTGTCAACATGGGGTGAAACTACTATTTTTATTAAAACTAAATATGGAAGGATGCGACTTTACATTGATTAGCTGGATTTAAACAAGTTCTCAATCAATAACTAGTATCCTCAACCCCATATTGATGACTTGTTTGATCAACTATGTGGAGTTAAATAATTTTCCAAGATTGAACATCATTCTTGATATCATAAATTGAGGTTCAACATGGAGTATTTACCCAATACATAATTTCAAACATTGTATAGACACTATAACTATAAAATGATGACATTTAGTATTACTAATTCCCTTTATATCATCAAAGATTTAATGAATAGTGTCTTTAGATATTACCTTGATCTTTATTTGGTAGTCTTTATATATGATATTATTATCTATCCATATAGCATGTAAGAGAATAAGATCAGTTGAGAATTGTACTAAATGCCCTAAGGAAGGATAAAACTACATGAAAAATTAACAAAATGTGATTTTTTCAATAAATGGTTTCATTTTTGGGTTATGTAATCTTAATAGAGGGTATATAGTTAGATCCATCAATGATTAAGGTAATTGAATGTTCGCTAAGACTAACAATGGTGACTTAAATCTATAGTTTTCTTGGATTAGTGAGATATTATTGATATTTTGTAAAGAATTTCTCATGAATATCTAATCCACTCACCATGTTAAATCAAAAGGGATTCAAGTTTTTCTAAATAGATGAATGTGAGGAAAGTTTAAAGAAACTAAAGAGAAGATTAGTCAACACACATATGTTTAAATTACCCTATAGTGGAGAAGGTTTTGTAATATATTTTTCTTAATCCGAGAACAGATTGGGATGTGTATTCATGTAGGATTACATGTTTATAGCTTATACCTCAGGAAAATTGAATGTTCAGGTGAAAAGTGACCCCACACATGATTTGGATTTAATTACAGTAATTTTTGAATTAAATATATGGAGTAAATATCTTTAGGGTGAAAATTGTGATATATATACCAATCCCAAAAATTTAAAGTATATATTCACATAGAAGAAGTTGAATATGTGCTAGAGAAGATTGTTAGATGTGATTATAGATTATGATTTCTAAATACATTAACACCCTAGGAAAGATAACAAGGTGGATGATGCATTGATATGAATGTATCATGATATATTACCTGTGGTGAGGGTCATAAACGATTCAATCTTTATATACTTTCAAAGGATGAATCTAGAAATCTGGAATGAAGGGTAGAAATATTATCATTCTCAATTGAATGTTCAACCATATATCCAATTGAAAATTGAATTGCAATAGAAGGAAGATATTTATAAGAAAAATAAGTTTAGAAAAATTCATGTGATTAACCTTGTTCATGATAGAATGATAAGGATCCGGAATCATGTATGTGTTCCTTCCATACCAAATTTGAAGAATGGGTTTTTAAAGGAAGCTTATTGTTCTAAATTCTATATTAATCATGTATGTATGATGATGTATAGAGATTTGAAATAATAATTCTAGTGAGATGGAATGAAGATATATATCATAGATTTAGTATCTTTATGTTTGGTATGTCATCAAGTTAAGGCTGAAAGATAAAAGGATAAGGGTATGTTACATCAATTACCCATACTAGAATGGAAATGGGAAAATATCACCATGGATTTTTACATTAGACTTCCCAATACTTCTAAATAGAATATTGATATATGAGTTCATTTTAGGATCCTAGGCTTTTTAGTTATGATAAAAAACTTAAAGTGGCTCTTGTTTTATTCATTCATGCAGTTGAATTCCTATGATGGTTTTTAGGTGTTTTTTTCTAATGTTTTGTTCTGATTTTTTGTGGTTATCTCAACTTGGTTTTTTCTTCAATAGTGTATATTCTCTGCAAATGGGTGGTTTGAGGGTATTTTGGTATGATGGTGAGTTTAAGTTCTATAAATGATGGAGTCGGTGATGGAATATGGTGGTAAATGGATCAATGTTGTGTGGGATGACATGGTGAATTGTGTTTATAATTTTTTTTTTGTCAAACAGTGATGAGAAGTTAGCATAGAGAAACAAAAACATCGACGTGGCCAGTATCTATGATTTTTCCCCTCAGTCATCATGAAAAGAGATCATGATTTTTATATTTTTATATTTTATTTTGAATTTGAAAATTAAAATTGTAGTGTATGAAATTTGTAGTTGGAAAATTGGTTGTAATATGGAGATTATGTGAAGGTTCACTCTCAACCTCAAATATTTTTTTATAAAATACCAAAAACGTTGAATTGAGTGGTGGTGTATGGATTTTAGTTTTTCACCTTAAAAAATGCAGCATACTTCATCACTATTAAATAATATTTCTCTATAGATTAAGTTTACAAGATATACATTAATTAGATGGTAAGTTTGCATGGAGTACAACATTCTATTATGTCTAATTGGGATTTGAGGTTTACCAAAACGTTTTGGAAACTTCTTCTGCACTCTCTTGATATGAAGTTGAGTTTTAACATTGCATATCAACCTTGGGTAGATGTTTTGATTTAGAGAACAATTAAAACCATAAATAATATATTTAGATATTTTTATTTAGACTTAAATTTTGGATGGGTTCAACACCTTCCTCTAGTCGAGTTTTCTTACAACAATTTTTTTCAATCACAAATTTATATGGAACACTAAGAATCCCTCTATGGGAATAAATATGGATCTCTAACATGATTAAATTATGTTCTATAAATAAATCTACTGTAAATTGAGATAGATATACAGATGGAAGAAAATTTTAGATTCATTAAATAAGAAATCAAGACAACTTATAGTTGAAAGAAAATTTTTGCTGACATTCTCCAGTGTGATCCAGAATTTGAGGTTGGTGAGAAAATATTTTAAAAATTGTCCCTATGAAAGAAGGTTATCAAAATTTTTAATAAATGTAAACTAATCCATTGGTATATTGGTACTTTTGAAATTCATGGTCATATCATAATGGTAGACTATCAGTGGGTGCTTCCACCAAACTTCTCTCAAGTCAATGTTGGGTTACATGTATCACTCCAAAGGAAATACATATCTGACCCGTCACATGTACTGAACTCAGTGTTCATACCACAAGACCATTATAATATTGCTACTAATCTTATATATATTAATAGTAATAAATAATTTTAAAATAACAGTTAAAATTTTTTATATAAGGAAAACATATTGATAAAAAAGTACTTAATTTTTCAATAAAATCATTATATATTATTTTCTAAAAACTATTTTCTTATTAATTTATGCGAAAGATAATAAAATGAATTTTTTAAACCTTTATAAAGTATATTTAATAAAATAAAATTCATTTTTTAAATCATCACATAAAATTTATCTAAGGTTGAATTTATGATAATTTTCGAAAAGATTAATTTTTTATTGAATAATGAGAAATACTAAATTTTAAATGATAACTACTTTTCATTTAAATTATTTATACATTAAAATTTTATTTTAATTTTGTTTTAAAATGAAATTAGTTCAAATATATATCTATTAATAATATTTATATCATTTTAATGAAATTCGTTTTGAATTTTCATATTCAAACCTTGTGATCTTTTTTAATTTTTCTCTATGAAAACACGCTTTATCATCATGACTGTGTAATTAATTTTAAAATAAAAATTCTCCATATTTTTTAATTGAAATTTGAAAATTAGATAATATATTTTTAATCATAATTATTTATAATATATAATAATTTCAACTTAATTATTGACCAAAATTAATAGTCAAAATAGTAAAAGTTAATTACTAGGATTAAGGTAAATATTCATTTATTAGGGGTTAAACTAAAAATATGTGTATTAAAATGACAAAATGGAATTTATAAAAACCATTATATTTATATATTTATACCTTATATTATCTATTTATTTATAATAATAAATTTTGGGTTATTTTGGAATGATAAAAACTAAGGTACACCATTTTCTTTTCAAAAAGTTACAAGTGCACCACTCACTTCATATATAAAATACCACACCCTCTCATATCTTATTCACGCCATATATCAAGTTTTTTAGCCCAATAACTACCCAAATAACTTCCAAAATTAACTAATATCATCCTACAACCCTTACTTTGTTCATAAATCCAGCCTTCTGATGTCGTTTTTCAAACCTAATGAGGTTACCTGAGGAAGTGGTAACACTCTTTATTGAGTGTTTTTATCTTATTTCTTCCTCCACCTCCTTAAATTAATATTAAAATATGATGATATAATAATAATATTATATTAAATATATTTATATGTTGTTATATTAGTATAATTACCTATAACTATCTCCACTTCCATCAAATACATTATGAAATCATCATTTGTGTGTATGGTGGACTACCACCTCACAAACCAATGTCACTTGTTTTCCATTACCAACTATCACAGATGGTTATAAGGATAGATTATATATTTATATATTATACTTAATATATTATTATACTTATGTAATTATTATATCATACATACATTCATAATTTATATTCGTTGGGAATATGATAATGTCGCTCATCTATACAGCAGACCACCACCTCGTGAAGCGATGTGATTCATTCACAAATTACATGGAAGGTAATTGTTGGAACTAAGTCTTTTCATATAAGGAATCAGATTTTATTTTTTCATTTCCAATCCACACAGGTTTGTTCAGGGATTTTTCAAGTAATGTTATATTACAATACAACTTAGTTACAGTGTTGAAGGTGGCATCATTTCCTACTGTTTGAAAACTTTTTGGGCTCAAAAATAAAAGGAGAAATATTTGATAAAGGTGGGTATCTGGGATTGAATCTTCTTAAATATGCTATATGAATGAGTTTCATGATGACAAGGTTTATCAAAATAGGCTTTTTCAAATGGTTGAGCTTCATGAAGGTATGGAGCTTCGTAAACACGCAATGGAATGACAATGGTATTTGAAACTATGACAAGCATTGCAAATAGGTGATGGGTTTTTAGAGAATATTCATGACTATGAGAAGATTCCTGAATATATTAAAATCCAATGGGTCTTAAAATATATAGGACTTTCAATATAATTATTTTTTAGGTTTTCGAAAAGGACACTAGGGGAAAGAGATCTTCGCAAAGGGTTGTGCCTATAAATAGTTAGCTACCCCAACATCATTTTACATGAAGAGAAATGGAGAAAAGGATAAATAAATTTGATTTAATGAAGGCTATGAGATTCATGAATCTGTATTAATATATCATGTTTATCATTTCTAAAAGACTAGTTATGTCTTAATCAATTCTGATTCTTTTTGAGTTTTTTGAGTTTCATGAAGACTGGGAGCTTCATTAAGAATTATTATTCCATGAAGGTGTTGAGATTCAAGAATGTATTTTGTTATGAAAAGGTTTTGATATTCAAAACGATTGGGATATTTAAAAAAGTTAGTGGGTTCATAAAGGATGGTATTTATTTAAAACATAAAGAGGTATTTTTTATGTTTAGGAGCTTCGTGAACAATTGTCTTGAACATCAGGATACAGTGAATTGTGTTTTGATGTGAATCAACTCTATACAATGATGTAAGAAGAGTCTTGTGGTAATTAAGGAAAAATAATTAAATGAACAAACTACTGATGTGACCTTAAAGATGTTAAAATGAGTAAGTCTTCACCCAAGCTAGTGGGGTAGGGGGAGTCGATGGAAGTGTTCTGAGGGAGGTAGTGTGTTGTCCCTAATATCATGAAAATGAAGCATTCATGACAAAGAGTGACAATGTATGAACTTATATATTCAAAAAATAACTAGTGGAGCTTATTGGATTTAGTTACAACTAATACACTCTCGGTGTATAATCCTTGGATTATCCCTTAGTGGTGAAACAGGTAAAATTATTATGTTGTATCTATGCATGTGAATGTTAAATTACTGCATGATTAAATCACACATGTTTAGAAAGTTCCTTACAATGTTGGAACAATATATATCTTTTTAATATAAAACGTTTATGTAATAACAAGAACAATTATAAGTAAAATTTACCTTGAAATTTAATTAAATGTATTATTATGAAGTACGGATATAGAAAACACATGCACTTATTTTGTTTCATTATATCTAATCAAATTTAAATGGTCATTCAGTATATTTACCATTGATAATATATAATATTTATAATGATCACATGATTATTATGAATATAGTGTTTTAACAAATACAATTGACATAGATAAAGGAAATGGTGGCCTCAACCAGTTGGATCATACCCTATGAATCCCATTTATCACATATTCTAAGGGAGATAGCATCATTAGGATTTTCACATGACCAATAACAAGACTATATCCAATAAATTAATCATGAGAGAAATCATTTACCGGAGAATTTCAAGCTCATCAAGATCATAGACCAACCCATGTATGCCAGACAACCCAATGAAAGTCTCATTATCATGCACATTACACTTAGGTATTTTGTTGGTGTACTAAAGGGATATGTATCTATAGCCTAGAGATAATAGTATGTACATTATTGTTTATATAATAATGGATATAGTTTAATCACATTATTATTACTTTATAAATAATTTCAATTTTGATATAATAAAAGACAAATTGTATTTTTTGGTAGTATTAAAATTTAATTAAGGGACAAATTTTGACGAATTAATGGATTTTTCAAATAAATATTTTTTTAATAAACTATTATTATATAATATTTTAATTAAATATAATTGATCATAAAATTTTGATTAAGTCAAATATAATTTTTATAAGGGTATGAAAACTGTTATTGTTAACAAACCATCATTTATTAATAAATGAGAATTTTATTTATAAAGTAAAAAATTAAATATTTATTAAATCCTTTAGGTAAAATTAATATTATTTTTTTGAATAAAAATATTGAAATTATCCAATGGTGAATTTTTTATAGTTTTCTGAGACAATTGAATTTTTGTGAAAAAATTAAATACCATATTAATACACTTTGTGTAATATGACTTCATAATGACCCAAAAGTGATGTAATAAATATTATAAAATGCATCCACTACCAGACATATGTTTTATAATTAAAATAATGATATTTTAAGATTATTTTATTAATTTTAATAATCTATTATGAATCCTCCAAAACCATTAATATATTTTATTGTTTCAAAATCGTTTATTTAAGAGTATAACACACTTACACTCACGAAAGGGTATTATTTATTCAAGTTTATACCTTTACCTTATAAAATAATTAATACCACTACCATTTTTTAGAAAAAAAGGTTAAAACCCATGGAAGGTTTTTTGGTTTTCGTTATTTTATTATATAGATTCCGAAAGCTATGTTTGAAAAATAATAAATAAATCACCACTCATTGCTTATATAAACCCAACCATGCTCCCATTACTCTTCACTAAAACTCAATAGAGCACTTAATTACTATTTCATTCCCTCTATAAATTCCTCTCAAGGTTCCCTCAAGATCTCAAGAAGCTCCTCCCAAGAATTTAGAGTAACACACTCAATTAAGGGATCCTCATCTTGACTTCTTTATTCATGTTTCTCTATTATATTATTGCTTAAATTTCAAATTACTAATGTTGGTAAATTTATTTACATTTCATTATTAATACCCATTTCATTTTTAAATTATGATATACCCCATTCTCTCTCATCAACCCATTTTATGAATTTTTGTGTGATTTCTTTATACTGTCGATGTTTCACCGTGATTTTTCTCTAGAAAAACAGTTATGTAGTGAATACCATACCCATTTCTTATCAATGGTGTTCACATTTATACACATATACCTATTTAAATTGGGACTTACATGTATTTATTTTATGCTTTATGTTATTTGAATAAAATGTGATGATAAATGATTCCATGTATTATGATCTATGTGGCATACTTAAGCATGAGAATGAAATGAATGTGAAGAGTACCCCTGAAATTATATAGCACTCTAATGAATTGGGTAAGGTTAGTATCATGAGACATCATGTTGGGAAAGGGAGTGAACCTTATTCCATTATGGGACTTTTTTGTCATGATTTCTTGGTATTTATCTTGAACTTATGTCTTTTATGTAGTGTTTTAATTTTTTTCCGCATTTCCCATGTTATGATTATCATGCTATATCATGCCTTATTATTCACAATCCATTTATGACCAATTAATATTCATATTTCCAACATGTATTAATTTCTTCAGTTTATTCCGTGTTTATTTTCATATAATTCTTTATATCACACCCATTTCCTATGTATTTACCGATGTTATATCATGCCTTATTAAGTGCGAGCATGTTCATGAACTTTTCAATAAAGATGATGTTTTTAATATTTTAAATTGTTTTGTAATGTACCTAATTCCCACATCAAATATAATTATTTTGTAATATATTTTGTATAAATTGTAATATTATGTAATGAATCACGTATTAATGTGCAATAAAGATAAAGGTTGTTATAGTTGGTACTAGAGGAAAAGTTTTTTTATTTTTGGGATTAGGAATAGAAAACTCTAGTAAAATATTTTGGGATAATACTATGTATAATAAAATATACATAAATTTTTTTAGTTATATAGTAATGTTTTAACAATAAAATACATCAATTTATGGATACTACAAGTAATCATGGTTCTGGGGTAGATGTTCTTAGGGGTAACAACTCTAACAAGGTGTGTCGGGCTTGACTCGAAGTAATCAACTACATGAAAGTGGGCATTACTAAACACATGGTTTTACATGATTTGATAAATTCATAAGCTCATTATAAACCATTTTAAGGTAATAAAAAATACACATAATAATATATGTAAGGAAATAGATAATGGATAACATAGATTGAAGCCTATAAATTCATATGTTATGAAATAAATGTAATTTATAAGTTATCTCTTTACTGTTAATGGATTTCATTTTATGTGTTTAATAGTTTAAAAATAATCATCCCTAATTTTTCCTTTATTCTTAAAAATTCACAAAATTAGGAGGAATCGAGTAAACTATCAATGAGAGAGGAAATGTGATGACTTCCCCGATGAGATGTTCAACCTAATAGGAGTAGAAATTGAAAAATTTGTGATGACACTCTATAAGATGACTCAGGTAATAAATATCAATCTTGATCAAGAGGAGATTTAAAATCCGCCTATGAAAGAACAATCTACAATTGGGAGATTTATGAGAAAAAGGCCTCTATCATTCAATGGATCATCTGATCTCTTAATTAGGGAACAATGGATCAACTCTATTAAAAAGATATTCCTCATCCTTCTATGTTATAAGAAAGATAATGGCATCCTATACATTTATCATATAGATGGTGAAACTGATCAATGGTGTATGTTGATCAAGAATACGATGCTTGAGGAAGATATAAAAGCTATGAGGTGGAAGTAATTATAGTAAAAAAAATTATAAATATTTTCCTCACACTACCCTATTAAAATGGATAGGTATTTCCTAGACCTCAAGAAAAAAGATGATGAATCAATTAGGGAATACAAGGAAATCTTCACAATACTTTCATAATATGTCTCTGGATTTGTATTTACCCCTGAATTCAAGGTTAATAGCATCTATAGTGGGATAAAAACCTGTATATAAAAATCCATAGTAATCCATGACTTTGATAGTTGTAATGCCCTCAACCGAGAAGCCACTAAATCGGTGCTCCAAGTGGGGTGGTTACATAACATTAAGTGTGCCACCCCATACACCAATGTTTATCGACTAGGAGTGGCGGTATGAATAGTCAATTGGGGAGATATACCCCCTTTTATCATAGTAATCCACAATAGAAGATAAATAAAATAGTGTAATAACAATCAATAATACAAGAGAATGCACAAACTATCATTCCCCAAATGGGGTACAACCATGTTAAATAGTAAATATGTCATGCCATGCTACAAGTGAAAAAGTGAAGAAAACCCAAAAATGAATACAACTGCCAAATTCCCAAAAGGGTCCCGACACCAAGTTTGGGTCCTCCTCCACACACACTCATGCCAACACCATTGCCTAGCAAGGACCGTTTCCCTTCTCTTGACCTACAACCATGAAGTCTACTCAGGTACCCAATGGTAGCCCGGGCAAGGTGTGAGTACAACTCAGTAGGCTACCACCAACGGTGTCTACAAAATATCTGGTATAAACAGATGTGCATCGAAAGAGGGAAATGAATAATAAAAGACAAAGTAAATATTAAGTGTCATTATCCAGTTTAGGTCCAATAAAAACATTTATTACCATCCATAACTTAGAATTTCATCCCACTTCTCCTTACTTATCATTTAAAACACATTTGACATGGTTTCATCAAACAAAAAAAATACATGGGCTCAAGTACACATTCCCATACCCAATGGAAAATACACAGTGGATTTTGGAGCTTCAATCCAACATTCCATCAACCATATCCTCACCTCGAAGTGTCAGTTTGGGTGGATGCCACAATTAGGGGAATACAACATATGTCCTCAACCATAACCTGTGAATTGGAGTTGAGTTTAGAGCATCAGTCCAACTTAGCCCATGGGTGTATAACCTCAGTCAATAACCCACGCTACAAAGCAATCTGCACATGCTATAAACATATGTATCCATTAACCATTCACACCACATCACAGCGATTTCCCAAGGAAAACATAAATCATAAAAACACATATGAGTTAATACCATGTTTTAACCAATTAACACCTTTACCAGATTTCACATCATTTATCCATTTATCCAAATTACATTTGATTATGCTTATCTTACTAAGCTTTCATTCAATGTGTCTATCTCACTAGGATTTTTCATTATGCCTAACTCACTAGGCTTAGTTACCATGCTCATAACCCATTAATTTATGGTCTTTAATTAGTTCCACATATTCACCCAACATAACTTAGTTTATTATTATTAAGCCTAGGTGGATCACCAAGCTTCTACCCCAACATTTTCAATCTCATCAATATGTTTATCAATGGATCATCATAAATACACAACAATCCTACATGTTCTTCGCAATCTTTAGGTTTGGAAAAGACACCTCACCACATAGGTGGCCCTAGTTTAGTCACATCACCCTCGACGCATCCCATGGAGATCGTGAGGGATCCCATTTATCCTTTTAATAACCATTTTAACAAAACATTTCATGGGTAATCAAAACATACCAAGAGACACCCAAGAACAAAACCACACATGCACAAATCCTCAAGTAAACCTTGGGATATAATTTGACCACCACCTACCACGATTATGTGGGTGAACGCACTCTTAATCAAGTCCTTAGATTCCCCTTAAATTAACTTTTGAAGCATCAGACTAATAATCTTATAAAAAGTACGGTTTTAGAGTTTTGTAAAGAGAGGAGAAGAAGATACAAACCCTAAACACAAAAGAGAATCAAGGATGGGATTATCCTTACCCGAAGCATCGATCTGCAAAAAACGACACCAACAATTCCTAAGAAACAAGGGAGATAGATATCTTGGAGCTCTTGGGAGATTTAGTTCATCCCTAGGTTGAAGAGGGGTGAAATGGGAGGAAAACCCAAGTTTGGGATAAAAATCACAGGGTGGAAAAATTGTAATTTTTAAAATATTTCTAGGCTATACGGTTTACCCCCACAGTTTTCCGAACCATGTGCAAACCTTGTGGAGGCTTCTGTACCAAAAGATCCCCCTCGTATAGTTTCCCCACATGATTTTCCAAACTATGTGAAAACCGTACAGAGGATACTGTCTGAAAAACTTCAAATTTTGTGGTTTACCTAGAATGTCTGCACGATTAGAACTAACCATGCGCAGACCATGTGGCCTACCCAAAAAACCCCTTTATCTCATCCTTTTATGTCCCAAACACTCGGAATACCACTGATCCTCCTCTAGGACTTGGATACTCAATTAACTAGAAAAATGGATTCAAACCAAACTTAAATGAGGACATACATTTACAAGATCTAGGATCTTACAACCTCCCCACCTTATAACGGATCATCCTCAAGCCTGGCTCACAAGATTCACTACACTTCCAAGGAAGAATGTTCGGGACACTGAGCCCATAAATCTGATTCCCACTCCCAAGTTTCTTCCCAAACATTTCCATGATTCCATAGTACTTGCAAGAATTACAAAACCTTTCCCCGCAAGACATTCTCACTATGATCCACGACACGAAATGGATGCTCCTCAACGGATGCATCAGCCTCATGATCAACATTCTCAACATCCACCACAATTGTTGGGTCAGGCTGATACCATCGATGCTGCAACACATAAATGACATCATGCATCCAGTTATACCATTGTAGAATAGCCAATCAGTACACTCTCAGCCTGATCCTCTCCACAATCTCGAACGGCCCCAAATACCTGGGTTCCAGCTTTCCATATTTCTAAATCCATTGGTGACCCAACCTTTGTGACACCCAAAGAAACACACTATCACCCAACCTGAACTCAATAGTTCTACACCTCCGATCTGTATATGACTTATTCCAACTCTGAGCCATTTCCATCGACTTATGAATCAACTCAACTTTTCATCAAGTCTCCTTTACAAGACTCGATCCCAAAAAATCAGCTTCACCGGCCACCAACCAACACAATAGAGATCTACACGGCCTCCCATAGAGGTCCTCAAACGGTTCCATCTGAACCATATCCTAAAAACTATTGTTTTAAGAAAATTCAACAAGCAAAAGGTACTTATCCTAGGAACCATCGAAATCCAAGACACTATCCCTATGCATGTCTTCCAAAACATGGATTGTACGCTCCGTCTACTCATCTGTCTATGAGTGGAAAGTCATACTCACAATCACCTCTGTACCCAGTGCCTTCTGTAACCCTTTATAGAAATGAAATGTGAAACAAGGATCCTGATCTAAAACTATAGTTCATGTTACACCACAAAACCATATAATTTCCCAAACATACAACTCACCCAACTGATCAACTTTATACGTCTCCTGAATCGGTAAGAAATGACAACTTTTGTTAGCCAATCCACAACCTCCCAGATTTTAGCATTCTTTTGAGGCATCCTAGGAAGACCCACCACAATATCCATCATCACTTCATCCCACTTCCACTTTAGAATGGGCAATGGGTGTAATAATCTACTTGGGCGTTAATGCTCAGCCTTCACCTGCTGACATGTAAGGAACTGTTCCACAAAGATCGTATATTCTATTTTCATTCCTGGACACCAAAATTGTCTATGAAGATCACGATATATCTTGGTCAAACTAGGATGCACTGCCCATTTTGATGCATGGAACTCATGCATCAACACTCTCTGCAAGCGTACTGGCACAACCACACAACCTTGAGCACAAAAAATCTTCTCCACACCAATGGTCCAACCATAAGGTGGCCTAAATTTTTCCATCCTGCACATCTAGGTGCATCTCTACGAACACATCCATCACCTTCCACTCAATGCTAGATTCCAAAACCATTTAGTTCTGAGCCTTCCTTCTCAAATCCTCAGAAACATTTTTCCCTTTACCTAGTGTATATACCATCTCAAAGTCAAAAGACTAAAGATACTCAACCCATCTTTACTACCGAATATTTAAATTCCACTACAAAAATGTATACTTTAAAAACTTATGATCGGTATACACCGTGAACAATTCCCCCAAAAAGTAGTGCCTCCAGCACATTAAGGCACACACAACTGTAGCCAACTCAAGATCGTGAGTGGTATAATTCCTTTCATGGGGTCTCAATTGCCTTGACCCATAAGCCACAACCTTCTCATCTTGCATCAACACATCCCCAAACCCAATATCGGACACATCACAAAAGAGGACATACATCCTACCTGGCTTAGGTAAGATCAAGAATGGTGTAGTCATCAACCAATTTTTAAACTCTTGAAAGTCATTCTCATAATCCTCATACTAATCAAACATAATTACCTTCTTGGTCAAGCCTGAAAATGGTGCTTCTAAGTGAGAGAAATCTAGGATGAACCTCCAGTAATATCTGGCCAAACCCAGAAAACTATGAACATCTGAAACACTCTTAGGCTACTTCAAAGACACAACATGTTGCACTATCACTAGTTCCACCAAAACACTTACCTCAGAGATTATGTGACCAAGAAAATGCACTTCTTAGATCCAGAATTGACACTTTTAATGTTTGGTGTAGAGTCGATGCTTACTTTTTGTATTTAGAATGATTTCAATATGTTGGGCATGATCGTCATGAGTTTTTTAGTACAATAAGATGTAATCAACAAAGACAACCACAAACTGATATAGATAAGGATGAAATATTCCATTCATCAAATCCATAAACATCGCTGGTGCATTGGTCAAGCCAAAAGGCATAACCACAAACTCAAAAAACTCATACCGACTCCTAAATTCTGTCAGTGGTACGTCAAAAGGCCTCACCCTCAACATGTGATAACCTAATATCTAATCACTTTTAGTGAACACTAATGCACCCCTCAACTGGTCAAATAGGTCATCAATTATAAGAAGAGGGTACTGATTCTTCACTATCATCTGATATAACTTCTTATAATCAACACACATCCTTAATGACTCGTCTTCCTTATTTGAAAAAAGCACAAGAGATCCCCAAGGAAATGTACTAGGATGTATAAAAACCTTATGTTACAACTCCTCAAGCTGGATCTTTAACTCCTATAGTTCTACTGGTGCCATTCGATATGGCAGAATAGAAACTAGCGCTGCTCCCAAGATGAACTCAATTGTGAACTCCACATCCCTCTTAGGTGGAAACCCTAAGAAGTCCTCAAGAAATACTTCTTGAAACTAATATACTAATGAAGGACGGACAAAATGTTCCCCTATTTAATCATAAAGTAAAAGGAAAGATACTGGAGTTGTGATCTTGTCGAAATGCCGATAGAAGGGTCCTACACGACCTGATCAAAAATCACACTCTCTGCGATGGACATAAGTGTCACCCTCAAGTGACCTGAACGATACCCTACAATGGTAACATTCTATGTGCACCTAATAAAACACCAACCAGTCCATACCCAAAATTAGTTCAAACCCTGACATCTCATGAATGAACAAGACCCACAGGAAATGATACCCACTGACCAATAGAGCACATCCTTTACACTACCTGATATCTTAATTTATAACCCCCAACGGAGGGTCAATCGACATGACCCCGCACACACTCTCCATATGAAAACCCAATTCTACCACAAAATGAGCAGAAATAAAAGTTTTTGTGACACGAGTGTCAAAAAATTCACTAGAAAACATATAAGCTACAAGGATCGTACCTTGAATAGTTGATGGCCCAGCCTCGCCATCACCAGGTGTAGACTGAACTGCATGAAGCTGACCTACCCCTCTACCCTCGGCTCAAACCAATGTGTCATGCACTGCACTGCCCTACTAACATGGGAGATCCTGCCTCAGAGTTATGCACCCACTGCCCCTTCCAGTATGGTCCATGGGAATCTAACTTCCTACCTGATATGAAGCAACTAGACCCTTGCCTCTACATGGCATCTTCTTGTCACCAACATTCATGATCACCTACTGAGGGTTCCAGCAGAACCTCTGTACATTTCCCAATCTGCCACACGATCAACACTCAACTACAGGTCAAAGACACTGGCCACGCATGTTCCCCCACCATCCATATAGATAGAAGAACACCAGATCACCATCCTGAGAGTTTGACCCTCTCTTCTGATTGCCTTTCACCCTTCCACCATGATAAAAACTTTCAAAACGATGCTTTTGACCCTCGAAAGTTGCACCACTTTTCCGGCCATCTGGAACGACAATCCCACTACTTGAAACCCCCTTCAGTTTCCCTTATGATATCAATACCTGATCTACTACCTCTGTAAACCTCCTCAAGCAAAAGATATTCACCTGATACCTGATCTCGTGCCTCATCCCTTCTAGAAACGCCTCTCAATTTCTACCTCATCACCCACCAATGCTAAAACAAAGTGTCGCAGGTCATTAAGGAGGCCAGAATACTCCATCACCGACAACGACCCCTGAGTCAGGCTCATGAACTTTGTATCCCGCTCTTGCCTCAAGGTATCTAGGTAAATGTTCTCTAGAAACTTTTACATGAAATCCTTCCACAACATAGCCCCATCCTGCTCAGTCTGAGCCATGTTGTCCCACCAACGCTTTTTCAGTCCCCAAAACATTTAAACTACCAACTTTACATGATTCCCATCGAGATTATCTAAATGATTAAGTATCGTCTGGATAGACTCTACCCAGCACTCTACTCCCTCTGGCCCACCCTCTACGATAAAGGACATAGGGTGCTTCAGTTGAAACACTCTAGTCATCTCAAACATACTCAGTGAAACCCACCCTCATTCCAGATCCATAATCTATATAAAAAAATCCATGTTATCTTAGAACTTATCCTCCCTACCTTCTTGGATCACCATATTGCTTACTCCTCTACAAGAGGATTGTTCTCAGAAACATCCTCATGTTGCCCAACTATTTCTCGATGTTGTGGTGTCATTTCTCTAAATTGACAAACATGAGACTTAGAACATAAACCATAGAAATTTTACAATTCACAACATAACATCTCTTCACCAACCACATAAACCCATTATACATGCACCATCCCAACAAACCTTAGCATTCCAGAAATAATACCCTGACCATCCCAACCACGGGCCATGGTCCACAAGGGGTAAATTATAGCGACCCGGCCTTTTCATACATTACTATTACATCATTTCAAAGATAAAAAACATAATAGTATTACACATGGAGGATCCAGAGGTTTAGTGTCTTGGGAAAACTAGGACTATACATAACAAGTACAACATCAAGCATAAATATTCATTTAATTTCTTCTTCTATAGCTTCATAGTAGCACTTGTCCTCTCCTTAGTACATGTTGCCACCTGAGGATATACATCAAAAGGGGTGAGCTAAAATCCCAGTAAGAGGATAGATAAGAACAATACATCATGGGGTGAGCATAATCATAACATAGGCAAAAGATCATGAACATGAGAGGAGCATAAATAAAAGACTTGAAATGTGGAAATCCATAAAAAATGAAACATCATGTCTTAGTGGATAACTACCACACATGATTGTGAACAGAGCTAGCATCTTGTTCACACATCATTTCACATTTACTCATGAGATTCATCACTTTACCCAATGCATTGGAGCGCTATATAATTCTGGGCGCACCCGTCACATTTAAACATTCATATTGCGGTATATAATTCTAGGTCCACCCGTCACATCATAACATTATCATTATCATGCTTGCCACATAGAACACATATAAAACATGTACATAAATAACCCATGGAATGGAATGGGTTTCATATCATAATAACACATTCATCATCTTTGGGTTCCCAAAAGAAAGAGGGAACAACATACATGATACAAGAACCATCAACCTTTAATGAGAGGTAAAAGGTGAGATCTTGAAATAAGAGTTCTTTTGGAAAACCTTTTGATGGAAATAAAAACCAGTGAAAAACATGTATATCCCAGAAAAGTAATGGAAATGATGAACAAATTATCTTTGAGGAGTAACCATATCAAAAATGGAGTGAAAGAGGAAGAACCCGAAGGAAGAAAAATGGGTTCGAGATTTCCCCTCACCTTGTACCCGAATGCTTCCTTCTCTTTAATGTCCTGTATAATGACATTATATTCATTAATTAGAAATCCAGAACCATGTGTACATTAATAGGGTTCATTCTGGTTTCATTATGTTATATTATGTTCCTTTGGATGACTAATATAGTTTACAAACATTGTTTGGGGATGTTCGTTTTTATGGTTTTCTTGAGTGGTTCACTTGTATTCTTAAATTGATGTTTGGGTAGATCATGGGTAAAGATACAGAACTGATATTACATTTTATTTATGATATTACAGAATCTTGAATGATTTTATAATGAGTTATATTAGATCCATGTGGATGAATCATTAGATAAGAATTAAATGAAGATTATTTGGGTTAATTTGAGCCGTTTTTGAATCACAACGAACTCATTTTAACATTTAACTTAGTAATATGGCCATAAGATATTTCCAGAACTTAAAATAGAACATAATACATATAAAATATTCTGGTTCAACCATAAAAATCGTTTCATGACCAGATCTGAAGGTAGAAATGGAAGAAGATAACATGTCGTTTTTGATGGTGATAAATTTAACACCTCATGAACAACGTTCTCTTTAATAAAAGAAAAGGAAGAGGGAAAGGGTGTGGGGTTATATAATATACCATTAGAATCATAAGATTACAGTATATGTATAATACGGGAGTTAGAAAACAATTTGGATGAATATAGGTAGTGAGAGATCAAGAAAGGAACTTGAACTTGAAGGGAAATTAAAGGAGAAGAGGGAGAGAAATTACCTTTAGAATCCTCCTCTTGAGAACCTCCTTAAGGGCATAAGATTGGTCTTTTGATGAGACCAGGAGCTCATGGACTTGGGAGAGAGGCTGGGGATGGTGTTTGGGCAGAGTTTAGAGAAGTCTTGGAGCTTCATAGGTGTGAGGAAAAGAGGGAGTGAAAGGTGGCTTTTATAGTGGAGGGGAGAGGGGTTTCCTTAATATAAAATTGATTAGTTTGTTAATTTCACCTATGAAAAGGAATAGTGATTTTTTGATGACCAATAATAGTAATTTTATAATGTAATCCCGAACCAAGTGGGCTTACATCAGCAGAACATCATCGATGACTCAATTAATACATTATTTAGCTTTTATTGTGAATTATCGGATTCCACTATTCGTCAAAAATTCAAGTATCTCAGAAAAATCCCAAAACTTTACCCCAACCATTTTTCGATGTGTTGAATCCAAAAATGAATTCCATTTTTCAAAATTAATTTTCCAAATATTATTAATTTAATATTTAATTAAAATCATAATTTACATAAAAAACAGTTTTTAAAATTAAAACTAATTTTGCAATTCTTCCAAAAATTATGTAGGGTCTTATAAAATTATCTAAAAACTATTAGGAATTGATTAAATAATTTATTAATACATTTCAGGTAAATAAATATTCTTTTAAATTAATTAATTAATTATACTTAATTATTTATGACTTATAAAATACCAAAAACGTTTACTAATGTCAAATTACCACTTTCTATGATGTCAAAATTTTATTTTATTATTCATATGTAATGTTACTATTATTTACTATTCATAAGAGTCATATTACTATTCATAAGGTTAGGTTACTCTTCACCAAAAATTATTTTTGTTTCATTAGACTCCAAAAGCTATCTTGAACACAACTGTGTATGTCGGATTTTTAAAATTGCAAACATAGGGGTGACAAAATTATGTTTTAAAGGTCACTTATCACTTATTAGTTCATTATTTTGTGCATTTATGACATAAATATAAGATGGAAATCTTCCATTGAAATACATTGGGTTGTTACATTCTTCCCCCCTTAATAAATTTCACCTTCGAAATTTCACTTTACACAAACAGGTGAGGGTACTTATCTTTCATTGCCTCTTCTGGTTCCCAAGTTGCTTCCTCAAACTTATGGTTCCTCCACAACACTTTGACAAGGCGGGTTGTCTTGTTGTGTAGAACCTTATCACTTTGGTCCAAAATTTATACCGGCTTCTCCTCATAGGAGAGATCATCTTCCAGCTGTACCACCTCTGAGTTTAGTACATGTGAGGGGTCTGGTATGTACTTCCTCAGTAGTGATACATGAAAAACATCATGAACTTGAGCCATATTCGGTGGAAGTGTGAGACAATAGGCCACGGCTCCTATACGGTCATGGATCTCAAAGGGGACAATGTACCTTCGGCTTAACCTCCCTTTCTTCCCAAATATCATGATTCTCTTCCATGGAGATATTCGAAGGAAGACTTTATCTCCAACGTCGAACTCCAAGTCCCTTCGACGATTGTCAACATAGCTCTTTTGCCGACTTTGAGCAGATTTGATGTGTTTCTGGTTGACTTGAACCTTCTCTGTCATCTCCTGAACAAGATCGGGACCGTGTAGCTTTTGTTCTCCAACTTCAACCCAACAGGTTGGAGTTCTACATCGCTTCCCATAAATATCTTCATAAAGAGCCATCTAAATACTCGAGTGGAAGCTATTTTTGTATGAGAACTCAACCAATGGGAGATGCTGATCCCAACCACCATTGAATTCAAGAGAGAGGGCTCTTAACATATCTTCAAGCGTTTGAATAGTCCTTTCAGACTGGCCATCAGTTTGAGGGTGATAGGTCGTGATGAAATTTAATTCAGTACTCAAAGCATGTTGAAGGCTCCTCCAGAACCTAGATGTGAACCTTGGATCACGGTCAGAGACAATCAAGAGTGGAACACCGTGAAATCTCACTACTTCCTTCACATATATCCTTGCAAGTTGTTCAATTGAGAGGTATTCCCGAATAGCGATAAAATGGGCAGTCTTGGTGAGTCGATCAACCACAACCCATATCACATTATTTCCATTTGATGTCTTCGGGAGACCTGTGACAAAGTCCATAGTAACATATTCCCATTTCCACATGGGTATAGGCAATGGCTACATCATTCCTTTGGACTTTTGTCTCTCAGCTTTAACTTTCTGACATACCAAGCACCTTGATATATATTCCGCAATCTCCTTTTTCATGTTATCCCACCAGAAGTTCTCTAGGAGATCACGATACATCTTGGTACTTCTAGGATAGATAGAGAAAGTTGAGCAATGTGCATTATCCAATAGCTCCTTCTTTATCCTGGGTGATGAAGGCACACAAAGCCGCGTTCCAAACCGAATCACACCATCATCGTCGATATGGAAATTCTGCAGCTTCCCTTCCTTTACTGCATTCACCCTCTTTTGTATCTCCACATCATCCCTTTTTGCTTCCTTAATCTTCTCTTGGATGGATGGTTGCACAATCATTTGGTAAAGGTAGGATGTATCCCCTGCCCTTATGATTTCCAAATCCATCCTTTGAAAATCCAAGAAGATAGGGTCTTTCTCAATCCTCAACATGGATAGTGTAGCAGGTTCTTTTCTACTTAGAGCATCAGCTACCTTTTTTGCCTTTCCAGGATGATAGTGAATAGAGCAATCGTAATCCTTGATTATATCTAACCATCTCCTTTGATGCATGTTTAGCTCCATTTGTGTGAATATATAATTTAGGCTCTTTTGGTCGGTGTATATGTCACACTTCTCTCCATAAAGGTAGTGCCGCCAGATTTTCAAGGCAAAAATCATGGCTGCCAGCTCAAGATCATGCGTCGGGTAGTTCTGCTCATGGATCTTCAACTGTCGTGAGGTGTAGGCTATCACATTATCATTTTTCATGAGTACACAACCCAAGCCTTTCTTTGAAGCATCACTGTATATCACAAAACATTCTCCACTTTTCTGTAGTGTGAGTACAGGTGTAGTGATCAGCCTTCTCTTTATCTCCTTGAATCTTCCCTCGCATTCTTCCATCCATACATACTTTACCCCTTTCCTTGTTAACTTAGTTAGCAAGCTTGACAATCGTGAGAAGTTTCTCACAAAACGTCGATAGTACCCAGCTAATCCAAGAAAACTATGGATTTCGGTGACACTAGTGGGCCTGGGCCATCCTCAATCGCCTTTGTCTTTGAAGGGTCCATAGAAATTCCCTTGCTTGTGATCGCATGTCCCAAGAACGTGACTTGATTCATCCAAAAGTCACACTTGCTGAACATGGCGTACAACTTCTCCTTTATCAATGTCGCCAAAACAAGTCTTAGATGTTCTTTATTTTCCTCCTTGATCTTGGAGTAGATGAGAATATCATCGATAAACACTACCACAAATTTTTCGAGGTAATGTCTAAAGACTCTATTCATCAAATCCAGAAGATTGCAGGGGCATTAGTAAGTCCGAAGGGAATCACCAAAAACTCATAGTGCCCATACCTTGTACAGAAGGTAGTCTTCTGAATATCTTCCTTCTTCACCTTACTTGATGATATCCAGAACGAAGATCCACCTTTGAGAAGTATTGAGCTCCTCTTAACTGGTCGAACAAGTCATCAATCCTTGGGAGAGGATACTTGTTCTTCATGGTGATCTTGTTGAGTTCCCGATAATCGATACACAGCCGCATGGTTCCATCCTTCTTCTTTACAAAGAGCACTGGCGCACCCCAAGGTGATGCACTAGGGTGTATGAACCCCTTGTCCAGATGATCTTGTAGCTGCTTCTTTAACTCCTCCAGTTCAATGGGAGCCGTCCTATAGGGGCACTTCGAGATAGGAGTAGCTCTGGGTATGAGTTCAATTGAGAACTCTACCTCACGATCTGGGGGAATTCCGGGTAACTCTTTGGGAAATAGATCACTGTATTCCCTCACGATGGGAATTTCCTCAAGGTTGGAACTTTCCTTTGACTCAACCATTTGGGCGAGGTATGCTTCTTCATAGGGAATCAACATCCACACCATTGATGATTTTTCAAAGGATATTCATGATCTTCCTTGCATTTGTAGAGGAGCATGGGTTGGTTTGGAATATGAAAATATATTTCCTTTTCCCAACAGCTGATATGTTCTCTATATAATGAGATCCAAACCATTCCCATTATAGCGTCGAATTCCGCCAAGGGAAGTATTACGAGATTTTCTAGAAGAATCTTCCCACATACGTCAACAGGAGAAGAGTCAAACACTTGGGCTGCAATGATTGCACCACTTGGTGTTTTTACAGATATCTCTACTTCAAGGTTTCGGGGCTTCGATTCTATAGTTCTAGAAAACTTGGAAGATATAAAGGAATGCGTAGAATTAGAATCAAATAAGAATTTTTCCATTGTTGAGTGAATAGGAAGTGTACCTTGTACAACTTCATTATCATGTTCCACCTTCGTAGTAGTGATGGTATAAGCCTTCCCTTGTTCCATTGGCTTTGGTGGTTGTTGGATCTGATTACTCTCGAGAGCTCGAGGTTTAGTGCACTGGTTTGAATAGTGCCCTAGCTCCCTACAGTTTTAGCATTGAACCACGAGTGGTTCTCTCCTTTCATCAGCTACATTATCCTTCCTTTCAATGTCTTTTCGACACTCTTGATCTTGGTGTCCTTCTTTCCCAAACTTAAAGCATTTCCCCATACCTTTTAGGTAGTTCCCATGATGCAACTTCCCACATTTTTGGCATGTGGGTCGTTGATTTTACCTCCCACCTTTGTCACTAGATCCAACAGCTTGAAACTCCATCTTAATTTTCTTATCACCATAGCCATGGGACCATTATACAAACTCCATATCCACTTTGAGAGCACACCGAAAAACTTCTTCATAACTCCCAAAGCCTCGAATTGCAATAGCCTTTCGAAGATGTGGTTTTAATCCACTAAAGAATCTATCAGTTTTGCTATCATTGTTGATAACAAAACCCGAAGAATACCTTCTGAGCCTTGTGAAATTTTATTTATAGGTTGTGATAGATTCTCCTTCTTTTTTCTTGAGCTCTATGAATTCTCTCTCCATCTTCGTGCAAAGATTTTGTGGGAATTAATTATTAAGAAACATTATCTTAATGTCTTCCCATTACATCTCTTCAATTTCCTCCCTTGGCTTGGTGTTCTTAATCAAAGCCCACAATTGATCTGCTTCTCCATCTAGATGATAAATGGCTAGAGTCAACTTCTCCATCTCGGAATAGTGAAGAACAAAAAATATCTTTTCCATGTAGTTGACCCACTTTTCCGCAACTAGTGGATCAGAAGATCCACAAAACGTCGGTGGTCATTGCCGCATAAAACATTCGATAGCTAGTTGCTCCCTCTTTGGAGAAGGAGGGAGTTCCCCATTATTATGGTTATTATTCATAACCCGAGATAATTGGGTAAGAATCACCATAAAGTTTTGAACTCCACCACCAAAATCATTGGGGATGTCGTTCGGGCGATCATTGCATTGGCCCTCGCAAGAGTTGTTGGCCTGATTCCTCCTGGTTCCCACCATTTTCTAAAATAGAAATGGTTAGAACAAAACATAAGTAAACAAGTCATGAATAACTTATTCATTTAAACAATTATAACAAAAACATAAAATATGGGATCCCTAGGTAAATATTCTTGTGTACATATTTGTACTTATTCCCATTCTAGAGGTTTTCTCTAGGGTTTACTAATCCTAATTCCCAAATTAACTAAACCTTTCCTCTGATACCAACTATAGCGACCTGGCATTTTCTTACATTACTATTACATCATTTCAATGATAAACAACATAATAGTATTACACTTGTAGGATCCAGAGGTTTAGTGTCTTGTGAAAACTAGGACTACACATAACAAGTACAACATCAAGTATAAACATTCATTTAATTTCTTCTTCTATAGCTTCTTAGTAGCACTTGTCCTCTCCTTAGTACATGTAGCCACATTAAGATATACATCAAAAGGGGTGAGCTAAAAGCCCAGTAAGAGGATAGATAAGAACAATACATCATGGGGTGAGCATAATCATAACATAGGAAAAAGATCATGAACATGAGAGGAGCATAAATAAAAGACTTGAAATGTGGCAATGTATAAAAAATGAAACATCATGTCTTAGTGGTTAACTACCACATATGCTTGTGAACAAAGATATAATCTTGTTCACACATCATTTCACATTTACTCATGAGATTTATCACTTTACCCAATGCATTGGAACGCTATATAATTTTGGGCGCACCCGTCACATTTAAACATTCATATTGCGCTATATAATTCCGAGCGCACCCGTCACATCATAACATTATCATTATCATGCTTGCCACATAGAACACATATCAAACATGTAAATAAATAACCCCGGTAAAGGAATGGGTTTCAACTCATAATAACACATTCATAAGCTTTGGGTTCCCAAAAGAAAGAGGGAACAACATACATGATACAAGAACCATCAACCTTGAATGAGAGGTAAAAGGTGAGATCTTGAAAGAAGATATCTTTTGGAAAACATTTTGATGGACATAAAAACCAGTCAAAAACATTTATATCCCATAAAAGTAAAGGAAATGATGAAAAAATGATCTTTTAGGAGTAACCATATCAAAAATGGAGTGAAAGAGGGAGAACCCGAAGGAAGAAAATTGGGTTCGAGATTTCCCCTTACCTTATACCTGAATGCTTCCTTCTCTTTAATGTCCTGTATAATGACATTATATTCATTAATTAGAAATCCAGAACATGTTTACATTAATAGGGTTCATTCTGGTTTCATTATGTTATATTATGTTCCTTTGGATGACTAATAGAGTTTAAAAACATTGTTTGGGGACGTTAGTTTTAATGGTTTTCTTGAGTGGTTCACTTGTATTCTTAAATTGATGTTTGGGTAGATCATGGGTAAACATACAGAACTGATATTAAATGTTATTTATGATATTACAGAATCTTGAATTATTTTATAATGATTTATATTAGATCCATGTGGACGAATCATTAGATAAGAATTAAATGAAGATTATTGGGGTTAATTTGAGCTGTTTTTGGATCACAACGAACTCGTTTTAACATTTAACATAGTAATATGGACATAGGTTATTTCCAGAACTTAAAATAGAACTTAATACATATAAAATATTCTGTTTCAAACATAAAAATGGTTTCATGACCAGATCTGACGGTAGAAATGGAAGAAGAGAACATGTCGTTTTTGAAGGTGATAAATTTAACACCTCATGAACAATGTTCTATTTAATAAAATAAAAGGAAGAGGGAAATGGTGTGGGTGATATAATATACCATTATAATCATAATATTACAGTATATTTATAATAATGGAGTCACAAAACAATTTGGATGAAGATAGTTAGGGAGAGATCAAGAAAGGGACTTGAACTTGAAAGGAAATTAAAGGAGAAGAGGGAGAGAAATTACCTTTAGAATCATCCTCTTGAGAACCTCTTTAAGGGCCTATGCTTGGTCATTTCATGAGACCAGTAGATCCTGAACGTGGGTGAGAGGCTAGGGAAGGTGTTTGGGTAGAGTTTAGAGAAGTCTTGGAGCTTGAGAGGTGTGAGGAAAAGAGGGAGTGAAGGGTGGCTTTTATAGTGGAGGGGAGAGGGGTTTCCTTAATATAAAATTGATTAGTTTATTAATTTAACCTAAGACAAGGAATAGTGAGTCTTGGATGACCAATAATAGTAATTTTACAATGTAATCCCGAACCAAGTGGGCTTACATCAGCAGAACATCATCGATGACTCAATTAATACATTATATAGCTTTTATTGTGAATTATCGGATTCCACTATTCGTCAAAACTTCATGTATCTCAGAAAAATACCAAAACATTACCCCAACCATTTTTCGATGTGTTGAATCCAAAAATTAAGTCCATTTTTCAAAAATAATTTTCTAAATATTATTAATTTAATATTTAATTAAAATCATAATTTACATAAAAAAATTTTTTAAATTAAAACTGATTTTGCATTTCTTTAAAAAATTACGTAGGGCCTTATAAATTTATCTAAAAACTATTAGGCATTGATTCAATAATTTATGAATACATTTCAGGGAAATAACTATTATTTTAAATTAATTAATTAATTATAATTATTTATTTATAACTTATAAAGTACCAAAAACGTTTATTAAGCTCAAATTACCACTTTCTATGATGTCTAAATTTTATTTTATTATTCATAGGTAATGTTACACTTATTTACTATTCATAAGGGTCATATTACTATTCATAATGGTAGGTTACTATTCATAAGGGTAGGTTACTATTCACCAAAAATTATTTTTGTTTCATTAGACTCCAAAAACTATCTTGAACACAACCGTGTATGTCGGATTTTTAAAATTCCAAACATATGGGTGACAAAATTATGTTTTAAAGGTCACTTATCACTTAGTAGTTCATTATATTGTGTTTTTATGACATAAATATAAGAAGGGGATTTTCCAATGAAATACATTAGGTCGTTACATAAATAACCATGCATCACTAAAAATCTCACACACCATGGTACTACAACATTTTCAATTCATTATAACCCTTAACTACACATATTGAATTTTTCATCCCTTAGCATTCTTTAATCTTCACCCATTTACATTGTTTTTGTTTACCATGTTTTCCCTTTTTTAATATCATGTGTAAGGTGCATTCTATCTTTCATTCCTGGAACACCCAACCCATGTGTGCCTACCATAATAATTGCCACCTACCTCCCTAGGTTCCTACAATGATGCATGAATGTAAAACCCCATGACATTGACGCCACAATCCAAATATCATTAAACCATCTCATCACAGAACATGTGCACCACCCAATGGTGAAGTATCATCAACTGTAACATCGCACATTTGAGAACAACAATCCCCGCCCTAGGTGACTTGGGTTTTCCTTCATAAATAGGTTTGCTACTCCCATGAAAAAGCTTATTACCAATGCCTGACACATACTAACTCTCATATACCATCCCAAATAACAATATTTCAGAGATGGAGGATAAATTCCTCTTCTAATACCACTTTTTAACATCCACAACCCAGATGCCACTAAACCGGTGCTCCGATCTGCGTGGTTACATGACCTTAAGCACACCTCCCCATATCCTAAAGGTTGCTGACTAGCAGCGGGGGACAGAATAGTCAATTGGGGAGACAATACCCCCTTTTATAAGAGTAATCCACACCAGAAGATAAACAAAATCACAAAATAATAATCATTAATACTCGAGAATTCATAAACAACCATTCCCTAAATGGGGTACAACCATGCCCAACAAAAAATATGTTATGCCATGCTATAAGTGAAAAAGTGAAAAATACCCAAAAATGAAGACAACTGTAAAATCCCTAAAAGGGTCCCGACACCAAGTCCAGATCCTTCTCCACGCACACTCGTGCCAACCCAACTACCTAACAAGCACCTTTTCCCTTCTCATGACATTCAAACATGAAGTCTACTCGGGTACCCAACGACGGCTCGAGCAGGGTGTGAGTACAACTCTGTAGGCCACCACCAATGGTGTCTAAAAAATATCTGGTATAAATAGATTTTCATGGAAAGAGGGAAATTAATAATAAATGACAAGGTAAATATTATTTTCCATTATCCCATTTAGGTCTATTACCAACAATTATTACAATTTCCATAACTTACCATTGCATCCCATTTCCCATTACTTACCATTTCCAACACATTTAACATGTGTTCATCAAACACACAAAATTACATGGTCTCAAGTACAAATTCCCATACCCAAGGGAAAACACACAGTGGAGTTTGGAGAATTAGTCCAACTTGCCATCAACCATATCCTCACCTCGAAGCATCAGTCCGGGTGGATGCAACCATTAGGGGAATATAGCATCAGTCTTCATCCCTAACCCATGCATTGGGGTGGAGTTTATAGAATTAGTCCAACTTGACACATGGGTGTAAAACCTCAGTCAATACCACACACTACCAAGAAATGTGCACATGCTACATACATATGTATCCATTAACCATTCACACCAAATCATAAAAATTGGCCAAGGAAAACATAAATCATAACAACACATATGAGTTAATACCATGGTATAACCCATTAACACCTTTACCTCATTTCCCATCATTTACCCATTTTGTCTAATTCCATTTGATTATGTTTATCTCACTAAGCACTCATTCACCATGCCTATCTCACTAGGATTGTTCATTATGCCTAACTCCCTAGGCTTCATTACCATGCTCATAACCCTTTCATTTATGGTCTATAATCACTTCCACATATTCACCCAAAGTCCCTTAGGATATTATTATTAATCCTAGGTTCATCACCTAGCTTCTACCCCGACAACTTCAATCACATCAATATGTTTATCAAGGGATCATCATAAACATACAACAATCCTACTTGTTCTTCACATTCCCTGGGTCTAGAAAAGTTGGCTCACCCCATATGTGGCCCTAGATTAGAATCAACACCCTCAACGCATCCCATGGAGATAGTGAGGGTTCCCATTTTCCCTTTTAATTATTATTTTACAAAAACATTCCATTGGTAATGAAAACATACCAAGAGATACCCAGGAAAAAAACCACACATGCACAAATCCTCAAGTAAACCATGGGATATAACTTATACACCACCTACCTTGATTCTATGGGTGAATTCACTCTTAATCAAGCCCTTACATTCCAGTTTAACCAACCATTGATGCTTCTACCTAAAAACCATCCAATGAGTAGGGTTTTAGAGTTTTGGAAAGAGAGGAGAAGAAGATACAAACCCTAAACTCTAAAGAGATGAAAGGCTGGGATTAGCCTTACCCAGAGCTTCGATCTAAAACTAACGACACAAAAAACACCTAAGAAATAATATAGATTGATCTCTTGGATCTCTTGGGAGATTTGGTTCATCCCTAGGGTGAAAATGGTGAAATAGGAGGAAAACCTTAGTTGGGGATAAAAAATCCCAGGGTGGAAAAATTGTAATTTTTAAAGGATTTCTGGGTCGCACAGTTTACCCACACAGTTTTCCAAACCGTGCGCAAACTGTGTGGATGTTTCTATCCCAAAAGATCCCTCTTGTATGGTTTACCCAGAAGGTTTTCCAAACCGTGCGCAAAACATACGTTGCCTACTGTCTGAAAAAAACATCCCCTTGCACGGTTTACCTATGTTGTCCCCACGGTTAGCACTAACCGTGCGTAGACCATGTCGCCTACCCATAAAACCCCTTTCTTCTCCACTTTTTATGTCCCAAAACCTCATAACGCCCCCAATCCTCTTCTAGGACATGGGTATGCACTAAATTAACCAGAAAAATGGATTCAAACCAAACATAAATGAGAACGTACCTTTACACGATTTGGGAACTTACAATTGCTATGAGGAAATCGTATGATATTCCCTTAATGTTGAAATGGATATCAGCGAATATCAAGGATATCATAGGGATAAAAAGAAGAAAGTTGAGTTTAATTCAAGTAGTCTATTGGAGAAATTTAATGGTGGCATGAAATTTCAACATCCCACTTGTCAAAGGTGCATAAATAATCACCTTGTAAATTTCCTATGGGGAACGAGGAAATTATTTAGGTATGAGAAGGAAGGGAACCTAGATAGAGATTACCTGTAGAAGAAACCCACTAATATGATGGAGTAAAGGAATGGTCTAGTCAAACCTCTACTTATTGTTCATTGCTTCAACTATAAGGAACCATGTTACTTTTTATACCAATTCCCTAAGATAGGGGTTTTATGAGATGACCAATAACCTCCAATGTAGTAAGGGAGAGATTTTTCCATCACAACTGCTGAAGCAGATCTCGATAATGAAGTGGTGAAAGTTACACTATCATTCAAAAATAGCACATGTTATTTTTTATCCTTATTATATTCATTATTTATTATCATGAAATTTTAGAAAAAAATATTCAAACACCACCACAAATCATTGAAGTATAAATGTTGGTGAAAATGGAAAATGGAGAAATTATTGCATCTCAACTATATAAATCTTCCACGATCAAAATTTTTTGGTTGGATATCCCATAAAACCTTGTAATACTTCATTTTGTGGAATTTGATTCAATTTGGGGTTTGAATTAGATTTCCCTATATAGATCCAACATAAATTTCTATGAGAAGGAAATCACTTTCTGTATTTCAAACTGATCCTCGATTCTATACAAGTTCAAGGAGGATGATGAATCTTATTTAGAACCCACACCTCAAGAATAGATATTATTCCCCAATAATAAAGCGTATATAGATCAAATTATTGAGTCTAAGGAAAGAACCATCCTCTAAGACATGTTTATTGTGATGGAATACACTAATCTATTTCCTAAGGAATTGTTTTTTCTTCATCCTAGGGGATGGGTTGAACATTCAATCGAGATTATGCCTAGAGTGTTTCTATTATCCAAGATTACATATATAATTATGTTTGTGGAAATTGAGGATCTGAATAAACAACTATAGGAGATTCTAGTTAAAGGTTTCATATTCCCAAGTGCTTCACCATGGGGTGAACCAGTCCTCTTCTATATGAATAATTATGGGTCAATGGGCCTTTTCATTGATTATCATGAGATAATAAAGTTTATAATAAATAACAAGTGTTCTTTTACAAAACTTTATGACCATTTTAATCATTTATGTGGATCAAAATACTTCTCCTAGGTGCATCTGCGGTCTAGATATTTTCAAGTTATTATGATGAATAAAGATACCCCTAAGACTATTTTTGGTACAATGTATAGTCATTATGAGTTCATAGTAATTCCATTACGATTCACTAATTCTCTATAAATATTCAAGGACATGATGAATATAGTATTAAGATATTACCTAAAAAATTGTTTTAGCTTTATAGATGATATTCAAATATTCTACAAAATCACGAAGGGGCATGACGAGTAGGCGGTGAAGATATTAGATAATAGAGACAAAGTTATACAGAATAATATAATACAACTTTTCAAAGTGTTGTAGAGAAACCAAGAGTTTGAAGAAGAAATGTGGGAACTAGAGGAGGTGATAGAACATAGTTAGTCTCCCCTATTTTAATGTGGGATAATAAAATTTTGTGGGTGAAATTTCTTAAGGGGGGAATATTGTAAGGACCAAAAATTTTATTAAAAAATCACCCTTGTGGTTTAATTAAATGTATTTTTATGAAATATGGATATATAAAACACATTCACTTATTTGGTTTTTTTATATACTATCATATTTAATTGACTATTAAGCATCTTTACTATTGATTATATAGTCATTGAATAGTGACAACTTGATTAGTATAAATATAATGTTTTAGAAAATTAAATTGATAGAGACAAAGGAATTGATGGTATCAACCGGCAGTATCATACCCAATAAAGACCAATTATTGGTGATTCTGAGGAATATAGACCCACTAGAATTTTTCCTTGACCAACCCCAGGTAGAGATCTAAAAAATTAAGTAGGAACTAAATAATTTATGAGTGAAGTTCAATCTTATCAATATCATGACCCAAACCATGTATGTTGAACCACCCTATGAAAGTCTCAGCATCATGTACCTTAATATTAGGAATTTTGATAGTTTATTAAAGGTATATGTATCAAAACTCTATTAATATTATTATATACATTATTGTTTATATAGTAATTTATATCTCTTCCTCATATTATTGTTTATTTATAAATTATTTTTATTTCGATACAATAAAACACAAATTGTATTTTTCTGTAATATTTTAATTCAATTAAGAAACTTATTTTCAGGAATTAATGGATATATTAAATAAATAGTATTTTAAAAAAATATTATTATTAAATAATTTTTATTAAATATAAATTATCATAGAATTTTTATGAATTCTAATGTAATTTTTATAAGGGTTCAAAAACTATTATTTCCAAAAAAAGCCCAGCATTTCTTAATAAATGTATATTTTGTTTTAAATGTGAAAACTAATATATATATATATATATATATAATTATTTAGGTAATATTTATATAATTATTTGAATAATAATTTTAAAATTATCCAATGGTGAAGTTTTCATATTTTTCTAAGACATTCAAATTTTAGCGTAAAAATTAAATATTGTAAAATATACTTAGTGTATTATGAAATCATAATAACCCAAAATAGATGTAATAAATACTATAAAATTTATCCACAACAAAATATATGTAATTTCTTTAATATAATGAGATTTTATACGTACTTGACTAATTTTATAAACCCATTATGAATCCTACAAAACCATTATTTTAATGTTTTTTATGCGGGGAAGGGGACTTTCTTTTCATATTTTAATTGGATTGTTTTTGTCCATGGGACATTGGAATGTGAGGCTTCATTATCCTTTTATGTCTTTGAAGTATTTTGGGTTCCCCCTTACCCATTAAAAGGGGTTTATCTTAATAAAAAAAATTAATTCTATGTTAGTCCACATAATAAAGGGTATTATTTTTTCAATTTATCCCATTTAACTTATATATTAATTAAAACAAATCCCATTTTTCAGAAACAATGGAAAAACCTTGGGAAGTTTTGTTTTTTTTTATTTTATTATACATAGTCCAAAACCTAAGTTTGTGAAATAATAAAGCAAATCCCCATTCATTTTCTATATAAATCAACCCAAGATCCCACTCCTCTTCACTAAAACTTCTTATAAAATGTCCTTACTCATCCCTTACCTCTCTAGAGTCCTCCCATGATTCCCACAAGATTCTAAGAAGCCACTTATAATCATTTGTATTTGGACAATCAAGAAAGGGATCATCACCTTCTATTATTTATTCTTGTTTCTTTATTATCTTATGCCTTTTATTTATAATTAATAATGTTGTTAAATGTATTTCCGTGTCACTATTACTTCCCATTTAATTTTAAAATTATGAGATACCCGTTTCTCTCTCATAAACCCATTTTATTAATTTTTAAGTGACATAGTTATGCTGATGAAATTTGTCTACAATTGTTTCATGCCAAAATAATTGTGTAGTGAATACCATAACCATTTCGTGTCAAGGGTACTGACATTTATAAAAATATACCTCTTTTCATGGGAATTACATGTATTTATTCAACAATTTTTATCCATTTAATAAAATGTGATGATAAATGATTCCATTTTTTATGATCAATGTGGAACATTTAAGCATGAGAATGAAATGAATGTGGTGAGTGCGCTCAAAAATATATAGCGCTCCAATGAATTGGGAAATGTGTATTCTCATGAGATATAATTTTGGGATAGGGAGTGAACCTAATTCCTTTATGGTACTTTTTCCATCATGATGTCTGGGTTGTTATCCATGACTTATGTTTATGATGTAGTGTTTTAAGTTGTTTCCCCATTTACTATGTTATGATTATCATGATATATCATGACATATTATTCATGTCCCTTTTATGAACCATAGATATTACTATTTTCAAACATGTATTACATTATTCGTATTTTTTCATATTTATTCCCTTAATGGGATTTATATCTCACCCATTTATTATTTATGTCCCTAGGTTATCCCATGTAGTTTTAAGTTCAAGCATGTTAAGGAAGTTTTCAATAAAAATTATGTTTTTCCTATTTTTAATTTTATTTAATGTACCTCATTCCCAAATACACTATAATTATCATTCATCTATATTTTATTAAGTGTAATCTAATATAATAAATCATTTATTAATGTATAATAAATATAAAGGTTGTTATAGTGGCCACCCAAATTCACTCCTCCCATCTTTGGGTGTTACGGTGTCCTATATGTGGTATCAGAGCATACAGGTTACTAAAGATAAATATATCCTCTAATGTTTTCATAGAGAATTCAGCATATTTTAGTGCAGTCCCCATCTTTCATGGAAGAAATTCCCAGATTTGGAAAAAAAGGATGAGATATCATCTGATATTTTTTGGGATGGATGTTCTTTTTTCCACCACACAGGGGATTCAGGTCACTGATTCAACTTGTCTTTGTATGACTAAAATATATAGAAAATTGATTGATTTAGATTCCAAAGCACAAAATTCCCTTACCGCAACTCTATCTAATCAAATCTATTTGAAGGTTATGAGTTTAACATCAGCCAATTCTATGTGAGAGAAACTGAAAATATTTATATGAAGGTGATAATAAAGTAATGGACGTCATACTCCATGTTCTTAATAATAAGTTTGATGATCTAAAAATGAATCTAGATTAAAATGAATTTGTATTTTTAATCAAATTACTGAATTTTTTGGAGAAATTTGATTGCATGGGAAAAATTAAAGATATTTATATTGTGATAAACATCTTTAGAATTATTCTACCTCTAAAAAATCCAAAAGTTTCAACAAATGAGGAAATAGATTTGTCTAATATTAATCTTGATGATCTGCTAAGTAGTTTGGTGGATTATGAAATGAGAGTCAAAATATAAGATTCTCCACTCAACTAAGAATGGAAATGAAATTCAAAGAAAATGAAAAACATGATATTTCCATAGAAAGTGATGATAAGGAAGAATAATGTCTTACTATTTTTTCAAATAAATTCAAAAATGAAAAGGTATATTTGAAGGCATGATTTCATTGGCTTGTTTTCAGTGTGGTAGAGTAGGGACTATTTCCTCTTAATGGCCAAGGAAATTTGATGATGTTGAAAGTGAATAAAAAATTAATAAGCCTTAGGAGATGTTCCCTAAAAAGGAGACTTTAAATCATGAAATAAGTATCATAGAAATATCTTGGTATGAAAAGAAGAACAATATGATATTGAATTTTTGGAGGATGCAAAACTAGAGTTCAAATATGGACCCAAATCATCCATGTTGGCTATAATTGAAAAGAAAGAACCTTCAAAATAAGAAGAAAATCAGTTTCCTCGCGTTTTTTATCTCAAGGTATAACTTTAGGGATAACTTGATGATATTTACAATAAAATAAATACTAATATATAGATGAGAGATTTTCTAATAGATTCATTAGAGTATGTAGATCGTCTTGAACTAGAACATGATCAACTTGAATGTAACGCCCCGACCCCAGCTACCCGGAGTCGGTGCATTACTTCGTAACATTGGCATGATCACAAAAGATAAAGTCTCGAATGACCGATTAGTTTAGTAGCCTTGGAAACACTAGATACATTCGTAAATGTTATATTACATCATAAAGTGAAAAACTACAATAACAAAGTCTCCATAGTCCACACTCATATCGTCTTCTGTCTATCCCTGCAGGTCATTCATAAAATACTTCTTCACATCCTGGAAAATATTAAAACATTGAATGGGGTGAGCTCAGATGCTCAGTAAGGATAACAATATAGCGGAAGCTTTCATCAATAGACATAAACATTTAAGGCAATGTATAACCAAAACAAAATCCTTTTAAACATGAACTTCAACATAATATGGCAAAAGTAAAATGAGATAATGTCATTCACTTCTTCACATGGATATTCTACTGGTCAAATAATCACATGAAAAATCAATAACCACTTTCATAATGATGGAATGCAAAATGCCAGACTATCATAACCACGTAGCCAAGGCCTCGTGCCAAGACCACAAATATGATATTGTCAAGGCCTCGTGCCAAGACACTAGTTTGTCTCATGAGACCTACCGATGCATCGAGGAGCTATAGCGGGCTCCACCCATCACTTATTAAGTCCAATGAATTCCTAATATGAATAGGTTTAAGCATATCATAAACCATAACATAAACGTATCACATAAAGCATGCATAATGGAAACATAAAATTTCCACATTTCAATCACAAGATATCAATACAACACATTGATATAATAAAAATGCTTTCAAAACAACATTCAATTCCAAAATAAAAGAAAGTTAAAACTTTGTATTTATTTTTCATTAAAAAAATGATGGCTTGTAGAGGAATCTGAAACTCAAATAGTGGTCACGGCGGTGGAGAAGTCGTTGTCGCCGCATACGTACGACAAAAACATTCCCTTTTGTCGTTTAGTAAACGCTTCGTATAAAAAAGATTCCTTTTGAATATACGTAAAAGTCAAAGGGGTTTATTCACCGAATAAAAGAAATTTGTGTATAAAACCAAATATGCCTCAATGAAAGGAGATTGAGATGAAGTCCTTAAAAATATCATTTTTAAAATAAAATAGATCTATTATTTGTATTCACTATAGGTACACATATAGAAAGTAAATACACAAAATAGGATATAATAACATCATGACATAATTTGAAAGTAGGAGATTAACCCAAAGAATAGAAATTGGGTTAAGAAGTTCCCTTAAAAAGATCATTTTTTAAATAAAATAGATCTATTATGTGTATTCACTATAAGTACACATAAAGAAAGTACAAATACAAGATAGGACATAATAATATCACGACATAATTTGAAAGTAGGAGATTAACCCAAAGAATGGAAATTGGGTTAAGAAATTCCCTTACAAAGATCATTTTTTAAATAAAATAGATCTATTATGTGTATTCACTATAAGTACACATAAAGAAAGTACAAATACAAGATAGGACATAATAATATCACGACATAATTTGAAAGTAGGAGATTAACCCAAAGAATGGAAATTGGGTTAAGAAATTCCCTTACCTCGTGTCTGACTTGACTCAACCGTTCTTTAACCTCCTGAATAATAAACTAGAGTTAATATATACCTTATTAAGAACAATTTTTATTTTCATTATCCTTTTTATATCACTTATTACAATGTTATGAACATTATGTAATTATTTAAGTTAATAACGGTCGTTTTGTCGATCTTTGGTACTTGAGTCAACAATAAACTTCTTATAATTACAAGTTGTTTATGTGGTAGAATATCCATTATCTCCAGAATTATATTCCTAATTTAGATGTCATATAGATCATATATATCCAGTATATACATTCATTTATAATATTACGTAACATTTAGAGGTAAGAAATGAAATGCACCGTTCATGGAGACGGTAAGCCGTACGTACGCATGAACGCTACTTTCATTTCTATTTCGTATTTAATGGAATGAAATCATAATGATATAAATGTATAATATAATTCCAGTATAATATAGTGTATAATACCATTTACTCCATCCTTTATACATCCCACATATGGCATTAACGATTCAAATCGCTTTGAGGGGGCGGTGGTCCGCACTTCCTAAAATGAAATTATCGCGTTTTACCCATAATGGAAATCATAAAGTATGCCATAAACAAGAAATAAAGAAGCATAAGTAAAACATAAACATATTATATATCATATATAAATATATTGACATCTTAATAGCCACCTTTGAAGGTGTTATATGAGTGTTGAACAATCATCGTTTCGTGAGGCAGAAATTCGCCATCCACAGAAACCGTATGTTCTTTAACCATTAGATGTAGGTGTGTGTAAGTGTAGCTCGAATACTTCTTATAACAACATCCTAGTATATTGAGGATACTGGTGTTGTTACAAAAGAAATGAATAAAAAGAGTTTAGGGGTTTGGAGAAGAAAAATAAAACAAAACAACATTAGAGAAGACATTACCTCAAAATCGGGTAACTCTTTTTGATTTGTGCCAAAGGCTTCCTTGAGAAGAGTTCTTCCCAAAGTGAGGCTTCTAGGAGTAAGAGGGAGAAGTTGGGAGAGTATTTGGGCAGAGTTTGGCCAAGCCAAATGGCTTGATGGTGTGAGTAAGGTGGGAGAGTTGGGGGCCTTTTATAAGTGGAGAGGAGGGGCTCTTTTGGAAAGATTGAAATGTTACATTATTACACAATGCTTTTCGGATTCTAAAGGTCCCACACTTATATAATTCGTGGATAAGGTGATAAGGGTTCGAAAAATCCTCATCCAATAGGCTTTGGACAAGTTTACGCCTTGGATTTTACATTATCTTCTCATTTTATTTAAATCGTTAAATAATGAGGTCATCGCTACATCATCATGATGTCATAAATAATTTAATTTATTTAATTTCTAAAAATTAAAAAAAAAAACTATGATGTAGGAAATCGTTTTAGCTTTCTAATGAATAATTATAGTCAAAATTCGGACTTGTGTAACCCCACTTAAAAACTGTTTTAGTAAAACAACTCATGTTTGTGTCAATTTAATTTTAACATTAAATAAATATATATTAATGTCATTTTCCAACTAAAGTGGATCCATGGGGTCCCCAAGTTGACCCATGGGTTGTCTTAGTCGGCCATGACTCATCCAATAGGAGTAGGACAAGTGTCAAGCTCATCTCATATTATTAAAACATCATTTTTACCTTAAACTACACTAATTACCTCTAATCGCGATTAAGAACATAAAAGTTACTATTCACCAAAAAATTATTTTAATCTCATTGAACCACATTTTACTTCTTAATGACAACCATGTATGTCGGATTTTTGAAAATCAAATCACAGAAGTGGTAATATTTCATTTAAACAAAAAATCAGTTATTTAACTACCACTTAGTGGTTCCACTATTCATCAAAAATTTATGTTTTTCAGAACAATGCCAAAATTTCACCCTAAGCTATAATTGATATTCCAAATTCAAAAATGATGTCTATTTTACAAAATTCCAAACATATAAGTTTCATTAGTTAATTTTATAATTAATTCCCGCTGTCACAACAAATAGCGTGTTTTTAAGAAACAATTTATATCAAAAGATTGCCAATTGTTTATGTCCAATTTCAATGTTAAATTAATTCTAATGACCACCATTGGATAAAATGGTAAAAATATATTCTAATTATACTTTAAAACCACTAAATAGTATAATTTATCATAATAAATTATTTTGATTAAAAAAGTTGTTTTAAGTATTTTTCACTATTCATAAAAAAATTGGAAGTTCTCAGAAAGTTACAAAAAATTCAACTTAGGATAATTTCGATATTACGAATACAAAAATGAAGTCCATTCTGAAATATAAAATTTCTATAATTTTAGAAATTGGTTATTACTATTCATAACGGCTACTTTGATTAGTCGCGGTGTTTTAGAACTCGAAGTTGCGTACAATGCAAGTTATTGCATTATTGAATGAGAAGCGTATCGTGGAAGCTCGGGGTGTTACATTCTCCCCTCCTTCAATAAATTGCATCCTCGCAATTTGAAATTTTTCTTTTAAAGTAGATGGTTGAAAAGAGAAAATACCTTTGAGGAAAACCCACATCGGAAATAAGATTAATAAAATTTAGCCTTAATAAGAGGGAAAGGGAAATGAAAAAGTCACCACCCAATTATGATCTCGATTAGGAGAACATTGGTGGAAATTAGAGACATATAATTGGAGGAAAAACGTAAATATTTATAGGGAGTGATTGAGGTCATCAATCACAATCAACTGTCAAATTGAGGGCCTCAAAGCCTTCAATCTATATTGATTTAAAATATCATCAGTTCAACAAGACATAAGGTATTAGGATAACACATTTTTTTTTTGTTTTAATATCCCTTTACTAAAGTTTAAGAATTAATTTATTCTTTGAATAAGAGATAGGTATATATATATTTATGCTTGACAATTAGAGTTTCAACCTTCAACTCATCTTTCACTCAAAAAGATAATAGAACTCAAAAATATTATACTTATCCTAATTGTATAAGGTTCCAAATGTTAACACATACCATTTAGATTAGTAAAATTATTTTGTAATAACTGGGGACTTCCTGTAGGCTAGTGGTAGGAAATAAAGGTCTGTCGCACTATGATTGTGGGTTCGATTCCTGCAGCTTTGTCCGACGCGACGGGTTATGCCCCACCCTGCAGATTGTCCTTTTCCTAAAACTATAGTATCATAATATTCCAAAAATACTCTTCATAAATGCTTTAACCTTAAACAATACTATCCATGGTTCAACTTAATCCATTCCAACCTTAATAGTTATCCAAAATACCTCCGTCCAGACTTTCTCTAAAAGGTCTCTAAATTCCAAAATCAATTGTAACATCAGATTCCCCAAACAAAGAAAAGTTTCTCTTATTGTCACATACTAAAAATATGATTACCTTAATCAAAAAGTACTGCAGTACAATCTTTATATATATCACATTATTCTTATAACCAGAATATAATCCTTGAGTCCAAAAGCACCAATACATTAATTATTCCACTTCAACTGTAGTCACAGCATAAGATTGGCCTTGATCCCTTGGCCTTTTCTGAGGTAAGTTTCCTTGACGCTTAGGACATTCATTTGCAAAATGCCCCATTTCCCTACAATTGTAGCATTCAACTTTGAGAGCCTCTTTCTTTCCCTTGCAATCACGAGCCTGGTGACCCTTTTCTCCACATTTATAAAAAACTCCAATTCCTTTTAGGCACGTACTAGGGTGATTCTTCCCACAATTATCACATAATGGAAAATCCTTCTTTCCCTTTTTCCCTTTATCTGTCTCTTGTTCCCCCGTTCTCTTCTTCTCTTGATTTACTTTGTTTTCATAAGACTTAGAGAATTCCTTTTCTATCTTGATAGCACACGAGACAATATCTTCGTATGATGAGAAGGATTGTGATAATAAATCTCGACGGAGAAATGGTTTTAACCCATCAAAGAAACGATCAATCTTACTCCTTGGGTTACGTATATAATCGGCAGCATGCCTCGCTAACCTTGTAAAGTTAGCCTCATACTTTGCGATATTCTCATCCTCCTTCTGCCTCAAACTCAGAAATTGGATTTCTATATCTGCTCGATGGTCACGAGGAAAGTATTTTTCTAAGAAAAGCTCTTTGAACTCCCTCCATTCCATATTTGATACATCATCATCTTCCTTTGTGTTTTGAATCAGCGACCACCACTGATCGGCATCTCCAGTGAGGCGGTAAACTGCCATGACAACCTTCTCCCTTTCGCTACTCCCAAAGGAATGGAATATTTTCTCTAAGGAGTTTATCCATTGCTCAGCTACAATCAGATTTGTACCCCCATTGAAGGTTTGTGGTTGTTGCCTCATGAAATGGTCTAGCATTGATCCTCCACGTTGCGAATCAGGGTGCTCCATACGAGTAAGGTTATTATTCATAACCTGAGTAAGTTGTCCCAGTATGGTGATTAGCTGATCGGCACCAGTTGCATCACCAGCCCCACTATAATTATCTTGAGCAGGAGGGAAATACCTACATGGAGTGCGTGCATTGATACGGTTTCCATTTATTCCACTAGGCGCCATTTCTAAACAATGGCATAAACAAGATCAGTTTATGAATCAAAATACATAATCCCATACTTATAAAATACTTAACATAAATTGAACTATTTATGGATATAATCCATAATCATAAAAATGTTTTCTTTGAGGAAGTATATACTCATAAACCCTTCATAATTATTTGTAAAGAAAATGAGAGTTATCCTATGCATATCCCCCGGGAGTGTCGTAACCAAGAGTGCAGCAAGGCCCATTGTCGTGCACCAGTTCCCGTTTGAGTCTAGCTCAAAGCGGTGTTTTCGGGTTTTACCCCTAGGAACATCTGTGCTAGAGCCGCCTCTACCTGCTCGTATCCAGACAGGGATGTATTGCTCGAAAAACTCACAAAATCTCTACAATAACAAAACTCTAGGAAGTTCTTCTATACTAATCATCAAAGTCTATCTTTGGGCTATGTGCTCTAATCAGAGTTTATCTAAATCTTGCTTCCATGGTTAGTACTAAACTGCCTCTGATACCAACTGTAACGCCCCGACCCCAGCTACCCGGATTCGGTGCATTACTTCGTAACATTGGCATGATCACAAAAGATCAAGTCTCGAAAGACCGATTAGTTTAGTATCCTTGGAAACACTAGATACATTCGTAAACGTTACATTACATCATAAAGTGAAAGACTACAATAACAAAGTCTCCATAGTCCACACTCATATCCTCTTCTGTCTATCCCTGCAGGTCATTCATAAAATACGTCTTCACATCCTGGAAAATATTAAAACATTGAAAGGGGTGAGCTCAGATGCTCAGTAAGGATAACAATATAGAGGAGTCTTTCATCAATAGACATAAACATTTAAGGAAATGTATAACCAAAAAAAGCCTTTTAAACATGAACTTAAACATAATATGGAAAAAGTAAAATGAGATAATGTCTTTCACTTCTTCACATGGATATTCTACTGGTCGAATAATCACATGCAAAATCAATAACCACTTTCATAATGATGGAATGCATAATGCCATACTATCATAACCACGTAGCCAAGGCCTCGTGCCAAAACCACAAATAAGATTTTGTCAAGGCCTCGTGCCAAGACACTAGTTTGTCTCATGAGACCTGCCGATGCATCGAGGAGCTATAGCGGGCTCCACCCATCACTTATTAAGTCAAATACATTCCTCATATGAATAGGTTTAAGCATATCATAAACCATAACATAAACGTATCACATAAAACATGCATAAAGGAAACATAAAATTTCCACATTTCAATCACAAGATATCAATACAACACATTGATATAATAAAAATGCTTTCAAAATCATTTTCAATTCCAAAATAAAAGAAAGTTAAAACTTTGTATTTATTTTTCATTAAAAAAATGATGGCTTGTAGAGGAAGCCAAAACTCAAATAGTGGTCACGGCGGTGGAGAAGTCGTTGTCGCCACATACGTACGACAAAAACATTCCCTTTTTGCGTTTAGTAAACGCTTCGTATAAAAAAGATTCCTTTTGAATATACGTAAAAGTCAAAGGGGTTTATACACCGAATAAAAGAAATTTGTGTATAAAACCAAATATGCCTCAATGAGAGGATATTGAGACGAAGTCCTTAAAAATATCATTTTTAAAATAAAATAGATCTATTATGTGTATTCACTATAGGTACACATATAGAAAGTAAATACACAAAATAGGACATAATAACATCATGACATAATTTGAAAGTAGGAGATTAACCCAAAGAATAGAAATTGGGTTAAGAAGTTCCCTTAAAAAGATCATTTTTTAAATAAAATAGATCTATTATGTGTATTCACTATAAGTACACATACAGAAAGTACAAATACAAGATAGGACATAATAATATCACGATATAATTTGAAAGTAGGAGATTAACCCAAAGAATGGAAATTGGGTTAAGAAATTCCCTTACAAAGATCATTTTTTAAATAAAATAGATCTATTATGTGTATTCAATATAAGTAGGCATAAATAAAGTACAAATACAAGATAGGACATAATAATATCACGACATAATTTGAAAGTAGGAGATTAACCCAAAGAATGGAAATTGGGTTAAGAAATTCCCTTACCTCGTGTCTGACTTGACTCAACCATTCTTTAACCTCCTTAATAATAAACTAGAGTTAATATATACCTTATTAAGAACCATTTTTAATTTCATTATCCTTTTTATATCACTTATTACAATGTTATGAACATTATGTAATTATTTAAGTTAATAACGGTCGTTTTGTCAATCTTTGGTACTTGAGTCAACAATAAACTTCTTATAATTACAAGTTGTTTATGTGGTAGAAGATCCATTATCTCCAGAATTATATTCATGATTTATATGTCATATATATCATATATATCCAGTATATACATTCATTTATAATATTACGTAACATTTAGAGGTAAGAAATGAAATGCACCGTTCATGGAGACGGTAAGCCGTACGTACGCATGAACGCTACTTTCATTTCTATTTTGTATTTAATGGAATGAAATCATAATGATATAAATGTATAATATAATTAGAGTATAATATAGTGTATAATACCATTTACTCCATCCTTTATACATCCCACATATGGCATTAACGATTCAAATCACTTTGAGGGGGCGGTAGTCCGCACTTCCTAAAATGAAATTATCGCATTTTACCCATAATGGAAATCATAAAGTATGCCATAAATGAGAAACACAGAAGCATAAGTAAAACATAAACATATTATATATCATATATAAATATAGTTACATCTTAATGGCCACCTTTGAAGATGTTATATGAGTGTTGAACAATCATCGTTTCGTGAGGCAGAAATTCACCATCCACAGAAACCGTATGTTCTTTAACCATTAGATGTAGGTGTGTGTAAGTGTAGCTAGAATCCTTATTATGAAAACATCATAGTATATTTAGGATAATTTTGTTGTTACAAAAGAAATGAATAAAAAGAGTTTAGGTGGTTGGAGAAGAAAAATAAAACAAAACAACATTAGAGAAGACATTACCTCAAAATCGGGTAACTCTTTTTGATTTGAGCCAAAGGCTTCCTTCAGAAGAGTTATGCCCAAAGTGAGGCTTCTAAGAGTAAGAAGGGGAAGTTGGGAGATTATTTGGGCAGAGGTTGTCCGAGCCAAATGGCTTGAAGGTGTGAATAAGGTGGGAGAGGTGGGGGCCTTTTATAAGTGGAGAGGAGGGGCTCTTTTGGAAAGATTGAAATGTTACATTATTACACAATGCTTTTCGGAGTCTAAAGGTCCCATACTTATATAATTCGTGGCTAAGGTGATAAGGGTTAGAAATATCCTCATCCAATAGGCTTTGGACAAGTGTATGCCTTGGAATTTACATTATCTTCTCATTTTATTTAAATCGTTAAATAATGAGGTCATCACTGCATCATCATGATGTCATAAATAATTTAATTTATTTAATGTCTAAAAATTATAAAAAAATACTATGATGTAGGAAATATTTTTATATTTCTAATGAATATTTATAGTCAAAATTTGTACTTGTGTAACCCCACTTAAAAACTGTTTTAGTAAAACAACTCATGTTTGTGTCAATTTAATTTTAACATTAAATAAATATATATTAATGTCATTTTCCAACTAAGGTGGCTCCATAGGGTCCCCAAGTTGACCCATGGGTTGTCTTGGTCTGCCATGACTCATCCAATAGGATTAGGACAAGTTTCAAGCTCATCTCATATTATTAAAACATCATTTTTACCTCAAACTACACTAATTACCTCTAATCGCGATTAAGAACTTAAAAGTTACTATTCACCAAAAAATTATTTCAATCTTATTGAACCACATTTTACTTCTTAATGACAACCATGTATGTCGGATTTTTGAAAATCAAATCACAGAAGTGGTAATATTTCATTTAAACGAAAAATCAGTTATTTAACTACCACCTAGTGGTTTCACTATTCATCAAAAATTGAAGTTTTTCAGAACAATGCCAAAATTTCACCCCAAGCTATAATTGATATTCCAAATTAAAAAATGATATCTATTTTAAAAAATTCCAAACATATAAGTTGCATTAGTTAATTTTATAATTAATTCTCTCTGTCACAACAAATAGCGTGTTTTTAAGAAACAATTTATATCAAAAGATTGGCAATTGTTTATGTCCAATTTCAATGTTAAATTAATTCTAATGACCACCATTGGATAAAATGGTAAAAATATATTATAATTATACTTTAAAACCACTAAATATTATAATTTATCACAATAAATTATTTTGATTTAAAAAGTTGTTTTAAGTATTTTTCACTATTCATAAAAAAATTGGAAGTTCTCAGAAAGTTACAAAAAATTCAACTTAGGATAATTTAGATATTACGAATAAAAAAATGAAGTCCATTTTGAAATATAAAATTTATATATTTTTAAAAAGTGGTTATTACTATTCATAACGGCTACTTTGATTAGTCGCGGTGTTTTAGAACTCGAAGTTGCGTACAATGCAAGCTATTGCATTATTGAATGAGAAGCGTATCGTGGAAGCTCGGGGTGTTACATTGAAGGAGAGGAAAAATAGAATGTTACAACTCTTTAAATATCATAATAGGTTTTGGTATTTAAACTCATGATTGAAGAGAATGAAAAACTCATCGATGAGTATACATCAAGATTTGAGGAAAATTATAATATAGTTTAAGGGATTTAAGAAGAAGTTGTTATGCTATAGAATAAATTAGAAATTGAATCAACATTATGGGAAATAAAGAATAAAATAGAATTTGGAAAATTATTAGATGTAGAGCTGCTATAAAGAGATAAACATGGTTCTTAAGGATTATAGAAGACCTTAATAATCATAGATCCATAATTATCGGAAAAATTGGAATTGGATTTGATGATGAAGCATCTAAGGCTGGAAATGTGATGATCAAAAAAAAGTGAAGTATAAGGTAGGACATATAACAAATGCACCTAAAGTTCTAACAAAGAAAGATTCAAATCAAACAAAAAAGATAGATGAAAATTAACCTCACACTTTTAGAGAGGATCATTATTTAAATTCCTTTAAAAAAATAAGGGTACATGATGAGTTAATGATGTTAGAAGATCGTTCATCTTATGAAATGTCAATTCAGTGGCTTTTTGGACCATACCAAGTATTACTGTGAATATTCCAGGAGCTATCTGAATGGGGAAGTTCTTGGAATCCAATAAAGGATAATGAGACCTTATATTTTATCATATAGAATAAATATTTTATATGGATTTTTTTTTCATTTTTTTAAATACAGCCATAAATTTATTCAATACATGTAAAGAAAATATGGGAACAATACCTATAGTTCTCATAGAAATGTCAATACCCACCAACCAAGAGGGGTTACTATCGAAAATATGTATTCTTATCCAGATGAAGAATATGATTTTGATGAACCCGTCTATAATAAAAAGAGATTTGAAATTTCAAATTTATCCTCACCAAATAAAATATCTCATTGAAGTAAAAGAAAAAAATCAAGAAATCCAACCTTGTAGAAATAGCTCTCAAAGCTATAAAGAATAGTAGCACCTAGATTCATGACAACGAATGCTCACCCTACATTAAAAGAAATTTAGATCAGTTGAATAATGTCAAAAAAAGTGTTGATATAATAATGATATTCATCAACCATGTTACATTATAGATAAAATTTAGTGGAAATACATAATTTTAAAATGATGACCTAAGAAAAACAGAAGCTCTCTACATTGAAGTTTTGAGTCACAATCTTCTGGCTGTGATTCAACTCCATGACTCGAGACTGATAGTGACATTTAATTATAATGGGTTCACTATCAAATGAAAGTTAGTCAATTATCTCATGAAATTATTCATAATAGATAGAAATTTATACTAATTTGATAGAAACAGAACACTTGTTACTTAATAGTTTGAGAATATAATAACTTGTGGCATTGAAGGTTGGGTCACATTAACCAACAAAGCATTGAAAAAATATATAAGCTTAACATAGTTGTAAAAATTCCAAATCTGAATCATGATTGATAAAAGAAATATGATGCATTCATGCAAGGAAATATGTTCGGGAGTTCATATCGATAATAGAATAGAATGGAATTAAATCTTCTTGATCTTATCAAAATAAACTTATGTGGTATAATGAATGTGTATGTCACAAATAGAGAGAGGTACTTAATTATTTTTATTAATGATTATTGTATAATGTCTTATTTAATAACTATGCATAGGAAATGGAAATTTCTTGATTTGATTAAGAGTTGTAGAATAATAGATGATAATAAAAATAGACACACAATCAACATTCTGCCATCAAAAAATAGAGGAGAATACACATTTATTGAATTTGAAAATTAACTATAAAATCTTGGGATAAGGAATGTGGTGTCTATAGTGAGAAACCCTCAACAAACTAGGGGATTTAAATACAGAAATCAATAGCTGAACAATATGACTACAAGTGTGTTGATTGAGAGTTGTGTTTCTCCTCATTACATAAAAGAGGTTTTTCAAGTAGCACTATACAATCAAAATGAAATAAGAATTTTTATGGGTGAAACCAAGAAACCATACGATATATGGTATGGAAATATTCCATATTTGAAATATTTTCACATTTTTGGAAGTAAATGTTTCATATAAAACAAGGAAAGAAATCCTGGAAAGTATGGTGATACATCAGATGAGGGAATATTCCATAAATATTCAATGAAGAGTAAATCCTACAAATATTATAGTAATTATCTCAGAAAGATTTTAGAAAGTGGTAACGTATATATCATTGAGGATAAAACCTTAAATACTTTTAGGAGATCATATTTTTATATGATTGAAAATGAAAAAGAAAGTGTGAAAGGGAAAAATTCAAATAAAAAAATAATTCAAGGCTTGAAAAACATTTAGGTCTCACAAAAAGATGACGATTCATATGAATAATCATAACAAGAAAACACTTCTAAAGAAACTTCATCAGAAACTCATAAGAGAAATCATTGAATAAAAACTAATCATTCCAAAATCATTGGGGATTGGACAACAACCGCATAAAAAAGGATAATGTGGAATAAATAACATTCTTCCTTCCTATAAATTGTCGAAAAAACTCATTTGAAGAATAAGTGAAGCATAAATAATGGTTTAAGGCCATGAATGAATAATTATATCAGATTTAAAAGCATTGGAGATGGTATCTTTTTAAGAGACCTAAAAATCGCAATGTGATTAGAAAAAAGTGGATAATTAAAAACAAATTCAATGAGAATGGAAATATTATCATAAACAAGTCTCTCTTAGTGTGTAAAGGATATTCATAGACCGAAGGCATTAATGTTAAAAAAATTCTCCAGTAGCTAGACTTGAGGCTATCAAGATTTTCCTTGCCATGAAAATTTAAAGAGAGTGAAATGTTTATCATATGGATGTCAAAATGGAGTTCTTGATGAATAAGTTTACATTTAACAACTATTGGGATTTATGATTGAAAATGATGAGACTAAGGATTGCATATTAAAGAAATCTATTTATGGTTTGAAGTGAGCACCAAGAGCGTGGTATTCATGACTAGATGATTATCTCAAGAAGATTGAGTTTAAAAGAGTATGTGTTGACTATAATCTCTATGTGAATAATTCTTTGAAAGATAAATATATGGTGCTTATGTATGGGGATTATATTATTTTTTGTGGAAGGAGATAGTGATCAGTGGAAGAATTTTCTAATCACATGAAATCTGAATTTAAATTGTCCATGATTGGTGAACTCATATACTTATTTTGCTATAGGTGATTTCAAAAAAGGATTACACAATTATTTCTCATGGAAAATATAAGAGTTATTCTAAATAAATTCATCATGCATGACTCTAAACCGATGTTGACTATAATTATGGTTGGGACAAAACTTGGGAATCATGAGGATGGGATATCTTTAAATCCAACACTATATACGAGAATCATTAGAATCTTACTATACATGACTGAAATAAGTCCATATATCATATTTGCAACACGTTTAGTGTCCCTAAATGAAATTAATACAAAGGAAGAGAATTTATATGTAGTTAAATGAATCATGAGGTGTATTTAAGGTACACTCAATTTTGGATTAAACATTGTAGTAAGTAGAGATAATGAATTATCATTATTTTGTGGTTCTGATTGAGTTAGACATGTGGTGGATTAAAAGTCCAAAATTTATAGATCATTGTTAATTTTCCATAAATATGTAGGCATATTGAAAAAGAAAAAAAATATATTCTCTTAACATTAAAAAATAAAATTATATCTCTACTAAAAGGGAAGGTAATCATCTATTTTGTATGAATCATAAACTGAATAATATTGGTGATGAGGTTAAACAACCAATAGTGATTCACTATGATGATTAGAGTGTGGTTGATCTTATGAAGAATCCATTTTAGCACTCTTGTACTAAACATATTGATTTCATATATCACTTCATCAAAAAAATATTTGAATAGGCTATGATTATAATGGAGCATGCTAGAACTAATGAAAAAGTGATTAATATTTTGACTAAGTCTTTGGAAACAAAAATTTTCGAGGAACACTGGTTGAACCTTGGTGTTCAGCCACCTCCCAATGCATGAGGTGGTTACGGTTCATCCCATCTATTTATTTTTTTAATAAATTTTAATCTATTTGTGTATGTAATGTAATTTTATGGGGGATATATGATCCAAGGGAAGTCAATTTGGAGCTTTATAAGTACAAGTATAGTTTCTTTGGGTTTATTTACAAATGGGGATAATTGATGAATTCAGTGTTATAAAGGTTTGATGGTTCCATGTTTTTGAAAACCCATGAAATTCATATATGCAATGATGATAAAAGGGGTTATGAGGAAAAAATGCATATTTCTTAGATCTTTGTTTGGACATATTTAAGGGTTTCAAAACATAAGAACCCAATTCATTTTCCCCTTTTCTTTTCTACACTGAGCCTTTCTCACATACCCTTAGAGTGTTGGATGAGTTGTTTCTCACTTTTCTTGTTTTTTTTTTGAGGTTGGTGCTTTATTGAATTTATCTAATAGATTTAAAAAACCCTATAGAGGATATTATTGAAAACAATCCCTTTCACAACCAGAAATAGAGTCTAGTATTTGTTTGTTTTCAATCCACACTGGGTTGATTTGGTAGTTTGCAAGGAATGTTTTTTTATAGTATAAGATGACTACAATTTTAAAGGTAGCATCATTTCCTAATGTTTTCCAAATTTTTAGGCTCAAAATGAAGAGGAAGGACCAAGAATCATGAAATGTGGTTTTATGGTATTTACTCTTCTCAAATAGGGTAAATTTATGAGTTTCACATTGACTTTTTTTTGAGAACACTGATTTTCTTAGAAGGTTGAGCATCATGAAGGTATGTAGCTTCAAAAATGTGTGCTGGAAAGATGGTGTTTTATACGACTACAAAACTCATTGAGAGTACATGATGGGTTAATGGTGAATCATCATGACTATGAGATGCTTCTAAAATGGACTAAATTTAACTATAGATTTTCAAATAAAGGAGCTTTGGGAAAATAAATATGGAGCTTCTCAAAAAGGTCGTTGGGGCATGGAATCATCGTGAAGGGTTATTCCTATAAATAGGAGGCTACCCCCACTTCATTTATCATGAAGGTAACGAGAGAAAGAATTAATCACTTTTATTTTTATAAGAATGGTAGATTTAAAAATATCGATTTCTATGTGAGAATGAGCATCATGATAAGACTGGTTAATCCTTAATCGATGCCAAATCTTTTGATTTTTTTGAGTTTTGTGAAGATATGGATCTTTATGATGACTTGGTTTTCCATTATGAAAATGAGCTTCATGAAGGCTGTTTGTTCGACATAGGTTATAAGCTTCCTAATGTTTGGTAGATTCATGAAAGTGTGTGGGTTCATGAAGGTTGATATTTTTTTAAAACATAATGGGGTATTCATAAAGGCTAGGAGATTCACGAATCATTGTGTTGAAAATTAGGTTTCAGTGAACAATTATTTCAATTACATTAACTTCGAAGTAAGATTCTAGAATAGTCTCATGTTAATCAATGAAATAGACTTATGTCATTACCCATACTAGTGGGGATCATTCCACGACTCCCTAATCCTGACTCCAATAGTACAAGGGCTAATGACCAGCACCGAGTAGGCATACCATGAACATGGGAAGTATTGTCTATGTAACTGTATGCACGTACACATCTCAAATTCGAAGAAATGTTTAAATGTAAAAACAACTATGAAAATAATTCATGAATACAACTATATCCCTGCCAATAGAGTAAGAAAAAAAAGTAAAGTAAATTGAAACTTGTCCAAATACAATCCCACCAAAAGAATTTTGTAACCACAAGTCCAACCTATAAGAAAATGTTCTAAGACTACTGCCTGTATCTATAGGAATACACCTCATATTTCATGATTTGAGAAATCTCTATTCAGCCCTAATTTTCCTATGAATATATCAAAAAGTCTCTCTTATACAAAATACCCGACACGTGTGGGAAAATTCCATGCAGGGGTGAGTATAACAATACTCGATTGGAAACCCTGAAACCACAAAGCAATGCACAAAAAAAATTATACAGTCATCTCTATACAAGTATATATCTATAGCACATATAACAATATCCATATATACTAAATCCAAGACATGTAGTCTAGAGGTAAGTCACAACTACCATATACCAACACCAGGGATTTAGCTCAAACATTCTGCAAAGCACTCATCTGAGAGAACACAATCTTGAGTCGGATAACATTGATGATGTTCTTCCAAGAATTATTGTTCATCAAGATCCATTATGAGAATGATACATTGATAGATCTGAAGAGATAAACATGATACCATATATGAGGATCGCAGTTAGGTCCCTGGGGTGATACTAACAACTCCATCTATATTAACTTGCTAAGTAGAGGATCGACGCCAGCAGAAATTAGTTAAACCAATACCGAACACTCATCCTAGGGTGTGAATAATGAATAGAGGATCTTTCTATAATCTTATTAGGGGATTCCAAAAACTCTATCCAAGAATTATTGTGGAAGGGATCATAGTACTATGAGTATGAAATGATTGGTACCTACCTTCCAGGAAACAAAAAGGGAAATAACCCTTAAGTAAACATATCCATGATACGCTGCAAAAGTGAATAAGTCCATGTAGAAATGTATATATGATGTTTAGTAGGGTCCCACGTTGTGTCCCTTGACCGATGGTACTACCCATATAAAACGGCCAATGCAATTCCAAATGATTCATGTAGAAGATGGCAGCATGGCATATAGAAGAATTCACACAGCATGGCCATTCATCTGAGGTCCACCAATGTACTCTGGTCATGTGCTAGTACATGGTGCCAACCGTTTTATCTCTTCCAACGTACTAGTACATAGGGTAGCCTATGTCCTTGGGCTCGTCCATCTTGTGTGGGGGAGTGCACGTCGTGTAGGAAACCTGTGTACTCCTCCTCATGTCCATGTATCTACCAAGATACGCACTGAATCTTTTGTAAGGGACTACATGTCGTGTGATAGTTTCCCATGTTGTGTGATATTTAACTACCTCGTGATATCCAATCCACTACTCAGTGGGGGCCACATGTCATGTAACCCCAGGATGCATGCGGTGTTCATGAGGATATTCCAAAATCTTTCATTCTTCCTCTGTGCACCTCATACAGTGACGCAGATCTTGTTATGGTGATCTATTCAACTCAAAATTCTAGATCTTAAGTTTTTTCATCACCCTAACACCGAATCGAGGTGTTTTAGGCCTTCAATCATCTTCGAAAATGGCATTAAATCCTCCTGATGAAAACAGCCCGAAGAATGACATCTCTTGAATCGCATTGATTCATCCATTGTCATCACACCTCTATTAGGTCATCCCAATGTTGAATATTCAGTTTCAGCTTATTGATCCATAAAATGAATGTTAAATGTTCAATCATTCATAACCCCACATTGATTGAAGAACATTCATAGAAAACAAGGGAGATAATTTCACTTGGAAAAAATATGAGGAACGAACTTTGACCATTGTTTTTTCTAGACTTGATATGTTCTTTTCACACAAGAAAGATTAACAATAAAATAAATATAATAATAAACCTTGTTAATCCTATAATTAAAATCCATCCGGCTAGAATGATCGAACCATGGATCAACCTAATCGTTGGTTGGTTTATGGTCATCATTGAATTTAAGAATGAGGAAAAGAATATCAAAACAAAATTCCATTCCTGGGAATTGGATCATTCTCTGTTGAATATTGATTTCTTCTAGCTAGATCCCACTAGAATGTCCCTCTTCGATCTTCGATCCGTAATTCTATTGTCACTCGTCGAGATAAATCTCTAGGGTTTCTCTACATAGACTCTAGGGAATTTCCATTATTATGAGACTAACCCTATATCCCTGTCTAAATGCATACTTAAAATTAGAATCATTATTGCGTCATAGTGTTGATGAAATGATAAAATAAATTAAATTAAAAATTTATTTTGTTCATTATATCCTCCTGAAAATAATTTTCACATAAGACCCATGTCAACCAATGTTACGCCTCTCCTAGGGTAAATACACTACTTCAAACTCAGTGGTTCCCTTGGATTTCTAATCTCAACATCTATTTTAATAGTTATTTTATTTTTTCAGGAAAATAATGCACACATGCTATTAAAATTTTTAATATTATTTAAACATTTATTTCAAGAATACCAGGCATCGGAATTTCACAACGTCTCACCACCTTGTATTGAAATTAATCCATATAATATTTAAAAATAATAAACATAAAATCCATGGGATTATATTATACCCACCATGGGGGTTTACATTACCAAAAAACCAAAACAATGATTTCTCAAAAAAGATGATGGTACTGAGCACGTATCTGAGAATTCCTCTCCCAAGTGATATCCTAAAGATTCTCATGAAGCCACTTGACACACACTAAAGGAATTTATTTCCCTTGAAGGATCCCCTCAAGCTGATCCTCGACCTCCACAGGGTACTCAGAAAATTTCACTCCATCATTGATTTCCATCTCTCCCCAATTGATATCGTGCAATGGGTCATGCACGTACCTTCTCTACTATGACATGTGGAAGATGTCATGTACCCTTCCCAACTGTGGGGATAGAGATAAGTGGTATGTCACCCCGAAAACTCTACGTAGTATCTAAAAAGGGTCAAAAAACAATATAGGTAACTTGCATCCCTGACAAGATCTTTGTAATCCACATTTAGGTGAGACCAGTAGGAATATATGGCCTCCTTCCTCGAACTCCAAAGGCCTCCGCCACCAGGAAGCATAAGATTTATAATGGATATGTGCAGTCTTCATCCACTCCTGAATGATATATACCTTCTCTGTAGTAACTCACAAAATTTTTGTGCCCATAAGTGATGAATCTCTTAAGTCATTCTAGAAAATTGGGGACCTTCAGGGTCACCTATAAAAATACTCAAATGGTTCCATACAAATTCTGAAATGGTAGTTATTTTTGTATGAAAACTCCACCAGTGGTAGGTGATCCTACCTACTATGGTCGAATTCCTACATGCAAGATCATAGCATGTCCTTAATAACATGAATTGTTTACCATTTCTTTCCATCCGTATGTGCGTGAAATGCTAGGCTCAAGTTTAATTGGGTCTCAAACACCTCGTACAATACCTTCCACAAACGATTTGTAAAATGAAACTCAAAATGTGAAACTATCATCAATGTAACTCCATGCAATCAAATTATCTCTTGAATGTAGAGTCGTCTCAATATCTCTACATAACTCTTCTCACATATAGCTAGGAAGTGGGATGACTTTTTGAGTCGGTCAATGATCACACAGATGGCATCATGTCCCCAATACATGTGTGGTAAACCCATCACGAAGCCCAATGATATTCCATATCGCTTCCATTCTAGCACCTCAAGGGGTTTAAATGAACCTTCTAGAACCTGGTTCTTAGCCTTCACTTGCTAACAAATAAGGCATTTGGAGACATAATCTGCAACTCCCTTTTTCATCCTTGTCCACCAAAACGGATGTCATAGGTCCTAGTATATTGTTTCCATATTGGGATGTACCTCCAAATGGGATAAATGAAGATCCCTTAGAATGTCCTCTTATAATGTCACTGGCACTACTATATGTCCTATAAAAAGTAAGACATGCTCCCATCCTTTCGAATATCCATCTTGAGCGTGTCCTCGGGATATCTTAGCACATAAAGTTTCGCATTCAGTACACCAAGTTGTTCCTCCCTAACTCACTAAAATACTTGAGGGGTAGCAACCAATGACTTCAGGTAAGTTTATCAATCTCCGTCGATGAAGGGTAGATGTAATGGGACCAACTACTCCAATGCCTCATTCAACAACTACAAACTAGATCTCTTGTAGAGAGCATCATCCACCGTGTTCCCCTTCCCATGATTATAGACAATCTCAAAGTCATTTTACTAGAGGAAATATAGCCATATCCTTTGTATAAAGTTTATATCCTTCTAAGAGAAGATATATTTGGGACTCTTGTGATCATAGTAGATGATAAACCACTCATCCATCAGTTAGTGTTTCCAGGTCTTCAATGTGAATACTACCACTGGTAACTCCAGATTGTTGGTCATATAATCCTTCTCATGTGGTCTCAATTGGAGTGAACCATAGGAAATAATCACTTTCCTTGATATCATGACACTATCAATACTGGTGCCTAATGAATTGTAGAACACTACATACTTGACACCCTCTTCCAATAATCTCATGATCATATCACTTTTCAAGCTCAACCTCACCTACTAAAAACATATTGGCACATATCATTCCACTCGAAAGGTTTCCCCTTTCGAGTCAAAGATGTCATTGGTGCTAATATATTGGAGAATTATTATATGAATATTCAATAATATCCTAATATCCTAAGGAAGCTCGACACCTCTGTCATGGTCCTCGGTGGCTATCATGTTAATACTACCTCAACCCTAGCCGAGTCCACTGCAACTCCATCAGATGAGATATCATATCCCGTAAAGAGCACTTTCAGCTGCTAAAACTGGCACTTAGTGAGTTTCACATAAATCTAGCACTCTTTTAGAACGTCTAGAATCATCCTTAACAGTATTGTTTACTCCTCCTTGGACATTGGGTACATAAGGATATCATCGATGAAGACTACCATGAATCGTTCTAAGTATGGTTGGAAGATCAAGTTCATGAGTCCCATAAACACTTCTGGGGAGTTCATCATGCCAAAAGGCATAACCAAGTACTCATAGTGACTATAACGACATCTGAAATCCATCTTCGATATATCCTCATCATGTACTCACAAATGGTGATAGCCTAATCTGAGTTCAACCATAGGGAACCATTGTTCCCCTATAAATTGATTGAATATGTCATCAATCCTCAGTAGTGGATACTTTTTCTTCATGGTAACTTGGTTTAAGTGCTGCTAATCAACACACAACCACATGTTGTTGTCTTCCTTTTTGGAAAACAACTTTGGGGAGGCCAGGGGTCAAACATCAGGTCTAATGAATCCATTCATCTATAAGTCCTCCAATTGTACCCTTTCCTTGAGAATCTCTACATGATCCATCCAATATGTTGTTGAAGATACAGATATCTTCCTAGGGTATAAATCAATGTATAATTCTTTCTCTTAGTGGGGAGTTAATCCTAGATCATCTTTAGGGAATATTTCCTCGTACTCTATGACTACTATCAGAAACCGATAACTCATAACATTAGCTACACCTATGGTCAGGATATCCAACTAATGATTAACCACCTGAACCCTCCTATGTATGAGTCCATCCTATGCTACATGGGTTTCATTTTCATAGAAAAACAAAAACCTTCTCCCATCATTGGTAACACACCACACCCTTCGCCTAAAACAGAAAATTTGGGCATGGACTATCGATAACCAATCCATACTTAGAATGACATCGTAAGGACTCAATGCTACCACCAAGAGGTTACAATATAAAATCTCACCTCCAAATTTCATGTGACACTGTAGACATAGATGTGTGATAACTGAGTGTTCTCTAGTAGGTGTCTATAAGCGTAAGAGAGTAAACAATTCAACTAGAATCTATAGTTCTTGAATATGATATGTGGTGAGAGTGAAATGACAAGCACCTATGTTTATCAGTACTACAGCTAAAGTGGAAAAGACATAAATTATACCTTGAATCATTCCCAAAGCCCCTGGGTCATAAGCCTCGACACCATGTAGTTTTCTCCTCCCATGTCCTCCAGCTCCGTGAGCCTGGCGTGGACCACCTGGGGGTGGTAGTGGTAACATGTTGAATTGTTGACGACCACCTACTACTCTCACAGTTCCCCCACAGTGTCTTCCACCATATATATTTTCCTTCTCCTGTCATTGATTTTTCCTCAGTGGTCCATCCACTATCACCCTATCAGTATAATAGAGGGTGAAAAACTATTGAGTTAGATTTCCCCTACCGTCACATGTATAGCACCGCCTCTCTCTAGGCATACTGGACCCACCCTATGAGCCCTAAGCTATAGATCCTATGTCATGGGACATCGTCCTAAAATTTCTCCCCCATCAAAGTCCATGGTACTAACATAGACTCCCTACTACAAAGTTCTCTGCTCCTGCTCGTTGACTGCTGACTATCTCTAGTTGTATCTTCTCATATAAGAATATTTCAACCACCAAAGCACACTCAAGCACCCTAGTATAAGTTATCATTCATGGACGGGTGATGCTGGATAAAATATCTCAACATAAACCTCACTCAAAGGTCAGATAAGTAAATTAATTATCTCTAACCATTTTCATTGAGTCTCTGAAACGGTTGGTGAACCTAGATGAATAACCAGTCACGGTCATGTAGCCCTGTTGGAGAGGAAGTAGCTCATGAATACACATAACTCCTAGTGTACCTAGTATGAACTCATCTCTAAAGAGATGCATGATCTCTATCCATGAAAGAGTCACCTCATTGTATGTTTTGATATTCATACTTCACCATCGCCCTGTTGGCCCATATAGAAGGATCACCACCAAAACCACCATCTGAACTACTGGTGTCCAGACTAGGTGCAAAACATGGGTCGCCACCTCAGGAAAATCCTCAGCTGCCTGAGGGTCAAGATCAATTAATAACCTATGGGATCTTTCTATCTGAAACTAATGGAGCACACTCATCCTATGATCCTAATCTTATAGAATTGCAGGTACCATGTACTACTCCACAGGTGGTGGTATAGCTAGTGCACCACCTAAAGGTAACATCTAGGGAATTGGTCCATGTAAGGGTTGGTGTCCTGAGAACCAACTATTTTGTACTTTGATTACATGAATGTACTATTAATATATATTGTCCATTGTTCTACATGACTATAATATAATAATGTCATGGAATATTTGTTGCATTAATAAAGTCATGGAACATCCCCTCTATGATGAGAACCTTGAAATGATAAAACAATATTCTTAAATAATGTTCTACGGTTGGATGAGATTCTATGATAGGAAATATATCATACATAACATCATGTGAGAGTACTCGTAAGAAGATGAGAGTCTCTCTCATGGTGTTCACACTTGGTAATCTCCAAGATGGGAGATTATTAGAAAAAACTCACCAGTAGTAATTCTGCATGTTTTCGTGTCATCAGATATTAATATTTGTGAGCATATGTAATGGTCCCTATACTAGAATGTTATCATTAACTCATGTCATGATTCGCACACTTAGATTTTCTAATGAAAATCGTCATGAAGATAGTTGGTGGGAAGTAGGCTGCGTTGGGTGCGTCACAAATGACATGTTGTTAATGGATAAGTTGAGGAAGGATTTTTCCCTTACATATTTATGGGAGTAGATATCTCAGGCCCATTGATTGAAATAGAACTTTCGATCAAATTCCATGGACATGGTGACATGACGAGTTTATTTCTGGAATTCAAAAATGAAAGATCAGTCTTATGGGTTTATGACACTGCCATGGAACCTGCTTGATGAGATATTGAGACAAAGGGATTAAATTACATATTATGAATTCATATGAGGTGACACGTCAATGGGTTGTCAACTTATTTCTCTTGGGTTCCTTGACCCATTTCTAGACAGTAATCTTGGACATTAGGCAAGCCACCTAATGCCAACAAGAAAAAGGCCTAGAGGGTCAAACACTTAGTGTATCAAAGTATCTCAAGTAGAATAAAGATTGTTGTCGTACATGGTTTAATAATTGTTCAAGGAATCCTAAATAGTTTTAATGATGAAGGAAGATGGAAATGAAAAACAAGATATACACGCAGTGTATTAATAATTACACGCCGTGTAGTTTTTCATGGAAAACAAGTGCACATCGTGTATTAATGATTACATGCCGTGTAGTTTTCATTTTGGAAAGGAAATGAAAAAAAAGTACACACTGTGTATTAATGATTACACGCTGTGTAGTTTTATGGAAAAAAAGTACATGCCATGTTTTAATTATTACACACCATGTAGTTTTCCAGTTGGGATTTTGAGGATATAATATTGTTTTATTAAATGATATTTATTATACTTAGCATGGGCGCATGTCAAGAAATTAATTATTCAACATGGGGGGTTTTCAATAAGAGTCAATGAAATAAATAAAATGCATAACACATTTATTTATTTTCATAACTCTACAACCTCAAACCCGATTATAAATATCATTACAACCCCAACTCTTTTCCTATACAAGAGAATCGTTGTGCACAACAATTCTGCAGAATTCTTGCAAGGCCGAAAGAACCTATTCCTCTAAGAACTCTATCAATGTCGAGATAGATCCTCTTCCATCGGATCAAGATGATCTAAGGTAGACAACGCAACCCAAGGTTTCTCCACGCTAGTACCCGGAGACTCCTTTGGCGACATCCAGAGATATGAGGTGCATGTGTGGATCACCGCTAAAGGAAGCCTACACTTGGATTCTGTGACGCAACGACGAATCACATTGGAACATGATCAGGAATATCAAAGAAGAAAGAACTCCCAAAAGGTACTTCTTGTCAATTAATTAGATTAATTATAATCAACCTGTGACGATCCACTTTTGTGGTTTCGGGACTTTTCTTCTTTTTTGTCTATTTCTGTGAATCAATCCATGGAGATTGGAATTTATCATCATATTGATCCCGGATTGATCATTGCTAATGAAAAAAATCCAAGTGGGAACATCCACCCATGCGCATCCGCTGCACCCGGAAACTTCAATTGGTATCAGAGGCAAGTTATAACGTTGATTATAGTTTTTTAATTTTCATTGATAATTTACGTATTTATATTCGATTCAATTCAAGATAAATCATTCTATAAAACTGGATGAATGAGATCTATTCTTCCACCTTCATTTCTCAATTCACATCACAGAAATGAACTTTTAATTTTAATTTTGATTAAATTAAAAATGATGATCTCATCTGGAGGAGCCTCTCTTTCTATCCATACAATACAAGAATACACGGTGTATAGTGAAAACTACACAATGTGTACTTAGGTTCAATGAACAGGTACTGGTCCTCCAAATTGTGTCGTGTGAATTGATTATACCTAAGTATTTATTACCCCGTGTTGACCATAAATGAACAGTGTGTGGGAACATGAATACACAGTATGTATGTTGAATCAACACACCATGTAGTCTGATCCGGTCTAGGTGAAACCATGTACAAGGAGAATTTGTGTTTCGGGTACACAGGATTTCCAGGCTGGCAACTGCGTAACAAGTACACGCCATTTTATATTAATCTACACATCGTGCACTCCAAAATTTCCAATGTAGAAAAAGCATTATAAAGCCCCGGTGTGTACTTTGGATAAAGGGTGAAAAGAAATAAACATCGTGTAAATATAAACTACACACCATGTACTTTCCAGAAATGGAATTTCCCAAGGTTTCCTCCAAAATTACAAAGACTTGTACAAGGAATATAGATGAGAAGAATCGCAAGGAAATTCAGAAAGGAATTTAAGATAATGAATTGATTAATTATAAAATAATAATTAATTGAATTCAAGTGCGACTTATCTTAAATAATAGAATGATTAGAAGAATTTTAATTCTAAATATGTGTAAATGCCGTTACATGCTATGGATGATCATGAGCTTGACCAAAGACCCTTTGTATGTGTTTATGGTTTCATTTAAATTTTTTTAATTTAATTTCATTGGCCTATGAGCCTTATTCCAATAAAATGTAGGGCATGCGTGCCCATGGTTTCTTTAATGTAGACCCCATGTAATGGAGGATCTCCCAAGCTAGAGGAGACGGTTCAAAATCCAAAGCTGAGGCAAAACCAACCAAAGAAGAAGCAAATGTGGATAGGTGGGAGCTGCAAAACATGAACCATCGGTTCAAGGTGTTTTTCCTTGGTCAGGGTTAGCTTATCAAAACCGCAAGATAAGATAACCAATAGAATATCATGATCATTCCATCTTATTTTATTTCTATCTGATTTCATGGTTTATTTATTATGTATGTGTTGTCACGATCACATAGTTAATAAAATGAACAAGCATGAAAAGATACAATAAAATAAAACTGGACTATGCAGAAACATTATCGGAACAAGGTTAATCATATAAGCAAGCATCACTTAATATTAAAAAGTATGTGATAATGTGAAACTACGCCTAAAGGATTAAAATCCCTCAATGCCATATTAAGTCAGACCAATCCTTCTGTTACCTGATTAAGGGAAAGACTCAATAAAACTATGTATATGACCAACCCTTGTGGGGACACTTACTTCTATAAAGGAAGCCCATATGAAAGGATTTGGTTTGACTTAACCATATTACATCAAGAGGAGTAGCCCTTTCTAGACATGATGTAATATTGGAGGCAAGAGTTGAGGAAATCCAAGTCATGATTTCAGGATTGGGGAGTCCACTCAACAGATCAAAGAACTGTAAGCTCACAATTAGCAAAGACCTACCTACCTAAATACCTTCAAATAGCTTTACCAACCCTTGTTGGGGTTATGCGAAGGGAAATATGGATCATTTCCACTAGAATTTCAAAGAAACTAGACATTTTGGGTTCAATGGTGAGGGCCATTGGGACATGATAAAATAGTGGGAGACTTAATAATATTTATTATTTCTCATAAAATGTAATCAAGAAAGTACTGATAAATCTTCTCTTCTAATTTGTAGAATCAATCTGAAAAACTCGTCAACCACCTTTTCTCTGTGATCATTTCTAGATAAAGATAATATCCTCACCGACAGTAACATTCATGAATAGTTTAGGCACCTTTGGTTTATCCTACGCCATGAACAAAAGTATTACATGCTGGAGTCCTCGCTTCTTGATTCTCCTTCCCAAGGGGCAAGTGATGAAGATTTCCTGGTCTATGATCAACATTTGAGTGATGAACTCGACGTTCTATGTTTGATGCTATCATCAATGTCAAGTGAGCTCATGAAGTCTCATGAGGACATGGATTCCTATAGCATGCTCGATCACCTATGTGGTCTATACCAGGAGAGAGCAAGATAGGAAAGGTTTGAGATCTCCGAGGCTCTATTTCAGAGCAAGCTTGGAGAGGGTTCCCCAGCTGGGCCTCATGTAGTCAAGCTCATTGGCTACATTGAGCACTTGGAGGTTTTAGGGTTTAAACTCCCCGAAGAACTGGGTACCGTTTTCATTCTTGCTTCACTCCCCCAACGATTCTCAAAATTTGTTGTGAACTTCAACATGAACAACATTGAGAAGTCTCTGTCTGAACTTCTTATCCTAATTCTCCAAGTGTACAATGACATGAAGCATGAAAAGCCTTTTGTCCTCATGGTGAATAAAAGGAATGGTAATACAAAGATCTTTAAGCCCAAATCTTCTTCAAGTCCTTTCAAGAAAAGGAAGATCAAATGGGAGCCAGGAGAACAGGAGGCTGTTTGTTTTGCATGTGGTAAGAAGGGCCACTGGAAGAAAAACTGCACCCAGCTAAGGAAGAAAAGGGAAGCTATAGGTGCGTTTATTATCAAATAAAATCTATCTATTTATACCAATTGGGTGTTAGATACTGCTTTTGGTGGTCACATATATATCCAAAAACATGAACCAAGTAGATTCAAAAAGATTGACCGAGGTGAGGTGGATCTGCGAGCAGCCAATGGAGCCAGACTCGCTATTGTAGCTATCGGAGACTACCACCTCACATTGCCTATGGGGATTGTATTGGTTTTTAAAGGATGTTATTACATACCCTATATAACCAAAACATTATTTTAGTATCCAGATCAGATATTGATGGATTCATCTTCAAGTTTGGAAGGGGATGTTGCTACTTTAATAAAGATAGCATTTTCTTTGGTAGCGCACATTTATATAACAGTCTTTATGTGTTAGGCTACACAAACCAAGTAATGGAAATCGATGAAAAAGTTAATTCACATGACTCATACCACACCCAACTTTGGCATCACCGGCTAGGTCATGTCAATCAGAAACGTTTGGCAAAATTACATCAAGATGGGTATTTAGATTCTTTCAAACTAAAACAACTTGGTGTATATCATGTGTGTCTACAAGGGAAAATGACCAATGTCCCATTTAGTGGGAAAGGTGGAATGGCTAAAGTGCTTCTAGAATTAGTTCACACATATGTGTGTAGACTATTTCTAATTGAATCAAGGGGTGGGTTCTCATACTTCATAACTTTTACTGATGATTTTAGTAGATATGTATATATTTACTTAATGAGGTATAAGTCTGATTCTTTTGATCGGTTAAAAGAAAACAAGAATTAAGTTGAGAACCAGCTTGCTAAGAAGATTAAGAAACTCCGCTTAGACAGAGGAGGAGAATATCTTAATCAGGACTTCATTGATTTCTTACGGGAGTTTGGGATTCTATCCCAACTCACTCCTCCTTACACACCTCAGTGGAATGGTGTAATTAAAAGGAGGAACCTCACCCTGTTGGACATGGTGAGACCAATGATGAGTCATGTGAGTCTTCCATTATCCTTTTGGGGATATGCATTGCAAATAGAAGCATACATATTAAACCAAGTACCAACTAAATCGATAAATGGTATTCCATATGAGTTATGGAGTGGACGCAAATCCATGTTATCGAATTTACATGTGTGGGGTAGAGAAGCATTTGTTAATGCCTCTTAAGGTAACAAACTTGCACCCCGAGGCACAAAGTGTATCTTTATAGGATATCCCAAAGAAATAAGGGGATATTACCTATACAATCCCATAGATAAAAAGGTAATAGTGGAAAGACACGCCACATTCCTTGAGATGGAGCAAATCTCCAAAAGAGATGGTGGGAGCGAGATAGACTTCGATGAAGTTAAGGCTCAAGATACACAAGATTTGGTACAAGAATAGATTCCACAAAGCCCCGTGGGAAAAAATATATTCCAGAGACACAAGAATAGTGCAGGAGCATGATAGAGGTGATAGAACCAGTACGATATAGTTTTCTTTTCATCGATGATGGTGACTCATTATTGGTTGAAAATGATGATCCTCTTACCTAAAAGGAAGCAGTTGAAGGCACAGACGCTGCTAAGTGGAAGGAATCCATTAATTCTGAAATGGATTCCATGTACCAAAACCAAGTCTGGATTTTGGTAGATCCTCCGGTTGATGTAAACCATATTGTTCATAAATTGGTATTCAAGAAGAAACTGGACATGGAGGGGCAAGTCAGCACCTATAAGGCACGACTGGTTGTAAAAGGTTTTAGACAGCATCAAGGAATTGACTACAATGAAACATTTTCACTGGTTATGATGCTGAAATCCATTAGAAACCTATTTTCCATTTCCACTTACCATGACTATGAAATTTGGAAAATTGATGTACAAATAGAATTCCTTAACAGTAACATCCTGGAAGATGTCTACATGACAAAACCTGAAGGGTTTGTGACTAAAAAGGATGCCAACTAGGTATGCAAGTTGCAGGAATCCATTTCTGGATTAAAGAAAGCATCAAGATCACGGAACATTCATTTTGATGAAGCTGTAATGGAAATTGGCTTTGATAAGAACGAATGTGGGCCTTGTGTCTAAAAAAGGTTTAGTGGAAATGCAGTTGTTTTCCTAATAGTATATATTCATGACATATTACTAATTGGAAACGAAGTACCTGTCTTACAGTCAGTTAAGGCATGGTTGAATAAATGCTTCTCTATGAAAGACATGGGTGAGGCTGCATATATTCTTGTGATCAAGATCCATCGTGATAGATCCAAGAGAATGATGGGCCTATGTTAAAGTGCATACATTGACAAGATACTGAAGAGATTCAGTATGGAACAATCCAAGAGGGGATTGTTTCCAATGTCACATGGAATTCATATTTCCAAGAAAATGTGTCCTCAGAAACATGAAGAAAGAGAGAAAATGCCAAGGATCCCTTACGCATCTATGATTGGGTCAGTCATGTATGATATGCTATGTACAAGGCTAGATGTTCCTTATGCATTAAGTGTGGTAGGAAGATATCAAGCTGATCTAGGATACCACCATTGGATGGCATTCAAGAATATCCTTAAGTATCTGAGGCATACTAAGGATATGTTCTTGGTTTATAGAGGAGACGAGGAACTAGTCATCAGAGGACATGTTTATTCTAGTTTCCAGACTGATCAAGATGACATGAAGTAGTAGACTGGATACATCTTCAGTTTGAATGGAGGTGCAGTGAGCTAGAAGAGCTCAAAGAAAGGTCTGGTTGCATATTCTATAGTAGAGTCCGAGTATATCGCAGCTTCTGAGGCAACTAAAGAATCAGTATGGATGTGAAGCTTAGTCCAAGAGCGGGATGTTTTACCTAGAAGTAAAGATCCTATCACACTCTGTTGTGATAACACTACAGCGGTGGAAGTTGAAAAAGATCCAGGGTCACATCAACGGAAAAAGCACATACATTGGAAGTATCATCTCTTGAGGGATTTTTCTCAGAGAGGTGAAGTTGCAGTGAGCAGTATTTTCATGGAAGACAACTTGGAGGACCCCATGACTAAAGCCTTGACTCAGCAAAAACATGATCATCAAGTGAGGTCTAGCGGACTAAAATTTCTAGGATGTTGGTTCTAGTCCAAGTGGGAGTTTGTAAGGGTTGGTGTCCTAAGAACCATCTATTTTGTACTTTGATTACATGAATGTACTATTATTATATACTGTTCATTGTTCTGTATGACTATAATATAATAATGTCCTGGAATCTTTTTTGCATTAATATGGTCATGGCAGATCCCTACTATGATGAGAACCTCGAAATTCTATAATAATATTCTTAAATAATGTTCTACGGTTGGATTACATACTATGATAGGACACATAGTATACAGACTGTCATGTGTGATTACTTGTTGGAAGAAGAGAGTCTCTCTCATGGAGTTCGCACTTGGTAATCTCGAAGATGGGAGATTATTAGAACAGAACTGCCATTAGTAACTCTACATGTTTTGGTGTCATCGGATATTGTTATCTGTGAGTGTGTCTAATGGTCCCTATATTGGAAGATTATCATTAACTCATGTCCTGACTCGCGCACATAGATTTTCTGACGAAAACCGTCATGAAGAAAGTTGGTGGGAAGTAGGGTACGTTGGGTGTGTCACGAATGACATGTTGTTAATGGATAATTCGAGGAAGGATTTGTCCCTTCCATATTTATGGAAGTATATATCTCAGGCCCTTTGATTGAAATAGAACTATCGAACAAATTCCATGTCCATGGTGACATGATGAGTTTATTTCTGGAAGTCAAAGAATGACAGATCATGCATATAGGTTTATGACAATGCCATGAACCCGGCTTGATCAGATATTGAGAAAAAGGGATTAAATTACACATTAATCATTTGTATGAGGTGACACATCAATGCGGTGTCAACTTCTTTCTCTTGGGTTCCTTGACTCATTTCCAGACAGTAATCTTGGACTTTAGGCAAACCCGCCTAATGCCAACGCAAAAGAGGCATAGAGGGTCACACACTAAGTGTATCCAAGTATCTCAAGTAGAATAAAAATTATTTTTGTACATGGTTTAATAATTATTCAACGAAGCCTAAACCATTTTAATGATGAAGGAAGAAGGAAATGAAAAACAAGATATACACGCCATGTATTAATGATTACACGCCATATAGGTTTTCATGGAAAACAAGTACACGCTGTGTATTAATGATTACACACTATGTAGTTTTCATTTTGGAAAGGAAATGAAAAAAAATTATACACTGTGTATTAATGATTACACGCCATGTTGTTTTATGGAAAACAAGTACACATCGTGTATTAATGATTACACACAGGGTAGTTTTCTAGTTAGGATTTCTAGGATATAATATTGTTTTATTAAATGATATTGGTTATAATCAGTGTGGGCGCATGTCAAGGAATTAATTATTTGATGTGGGGGTTTTCAATAAGAGTCAAAAAAATAAATAAAATTTGTAATGCATTTATTTATTGTCATAACTCTACAACCTCAAACATGATTATAAATATCCTCACAACCCCAAATCTCTCCCTAAACAAGAGAATCGTTGTGCACAACAATTCTAGAGAAATATTTCAAGGCTGAAAGAACCTCTTCCTCTATGAATGCTCTCAAGACTCAGAGAGATCCTCTTACATCTGCTCAAGACGATCTAAGGAAGAAAATGCAATCAAAGGTTTCTCCACGCAAGCACCCGGAGACTCCTTTGGTGACTTCCAGAGATACGAGGTGCACATGTGGATCACTGCTTGTGGAAGTCTACACATGGCTTCTGCAATGCAATGACGAATCACAAAGGAACGTAATCACGAATATCAACAAAGAAAGAACAAAAAATGGTACTTCTTTTAAATTAATTAGATTAATTATAATCAACCTGTGATGATTCACTTTAGTGGTTCCGAGACTTTTCTTCTTCTTTGTCTATTTCTGTGAATCAATCCATGGAGACTGGCATTTATCATTGTATTGATCCCGGATTGATCATTTCTAATGAAAAAAATCCAAGTGGGCACATCCTCCCATGGGAATTTGTTGTGCCTGGAGCATTCAGTCCATCTATTGATGCCTTGTCTCTTAGGGGTAATCATCATGATTAAGCTACTAAATTCTAACTGGTATACATCTTAGAGGCATCTTGTATGAAAACAATACATGCCACATTAAGTGAGTATATCTGGAGATATGAATCAAGAAAAACATGGAAACAAAATCCAATTCCTATATGATGCATGTACCATTATTTTCCAGACAACCTGTGTTTTCATATACCAATTCTAAAAGTAGGTTATCAGTGTTGTGGTATATGGATACATTGACCACCCGCACCAATACTAGATTCTCTAGCCTCAAATCCAAATCCAAAACACTTAACATTGTTTCACCAAAACAATCTCACAGAATCCTTGTCATGTAGTAGAACCGACTAGCCTTGGATACCATTATGTCATGACCCATACCAGCGGGGCTCATACTGTGAATCCCCAATCCTACCTTCAATAGGCCAGGGGCTGGTGACTAGAACCAATTAGGTATATCACTAACATGGGAGGCATTTCCAATATACGTGTATTCACACACACATCTCCAATCCCATAAAATGATGAAATGTAAAAACCACCAAGAAAATAATGTATGCAGTCAACTATATTCCAAACAATAGTGTATGACAAGACACTAAAGTAAATTAAAACATGTCCAACTAAAATTCCACCAAAAGAATTCTATAACCACAAGTCCAACCTATAAGAAAAGGTATTGGGACTACTGTTTGTAGCCATAAGAACACATATCATCCTTTCGGATCTCACAAAGATCTGTCCAGTCATGGTTTGGATAGGACTCTATCAAAAGGCTGCTCTTCTACATAAGACATGACATGTGTGGAAAAAGCCCATGCAGGGGTAAGTATAAAAATACTCAATTGGACACCCTAAAAACACAAATAAATACACATAGGAATGGTATAATCATATATACAGAATTATATTTATATATAATATATAATAATATCCGGATTTGCTAAAACCAAGACACTTAGTCTAGACTTAAGTAACAACTACTGCATACCAACACTAGGGATTCAGCATGAAGATTCCATGAAGCACTCATCTAAGAGAACACAGTCCTAAGTATAGTAGCACTAATGACATCTGTCCAAGAAGTATTGTTCATTGGGAACCATCATGAGAGAGATATATTGATAGATCTGAAGAGGGAGATATGATACCACATATGAGGATCATAGCCAAAGCCATGGTGTGATACAAACAACTCCATCTGGATTAACCCACAATGTAGAGGATTTACACCCGGTGAAGTTGGTCACGTCAACACTGAAGACTCTACGTTGGGAATGAAGAATGAATATAGGATCTTACTCTAGGCCTCTCATGGGATTCCAAGAACTCTATCTAGGATGTCTTTCTAAAGTGATCATAGTCATATGAGTATGAAATGATTCATAACTACCTTCATAGAAATGATAAGGGAACAAAACCTTAAGGAAACCTATCCAAGATAAAGTGGATAAGTGAATAAATCCATGTAAAAAATGATGAACAATGTTTAGTAGGGTCACACATCATATCCCTTAACCCCAGGTACTACTCATGTACAATATCTTGTGTCATTCCAATTGAGTCATGTAGATTATGGGTACACTACATGTAGAATAAGTCACTTGTTGTGTCCTTCCATCAAGGGTCCACCCGTGTACTTTGTTAGTGTTCCAATACACAGTGTCAACCCATATATATCTTCCCATGTACTAGTACATGGGGTAGTCTATGTACTTGGTCTTGGAAAAGTCATGTGGGGGAGTACACACCGTGTAGGCAACCCGTGTACTCCTCCCCAGGTCCATGTATCTCCCGAGATACATGCCAAGTCTTGGGGAAGTGACTACACTCCATGTGATAGTGTCATACGCTATGTTAAATTTAACTATCTCCGGAAACCCAAGTAATTTCCTAGTGGGGGCCACACTCTGTGTAACCTTAGGTTACATGCTGTGTTTATGAGAATTTTCTAGAATCATGCATTCTTTCTTCATGCTCTTCAACCGATGATCTAGATCTCATTATGATGATTTTATCACCTCAAAAATCCATTTCCTAGTTCATTTCATCATCCTAACACTGAATCGAGGTTTTTTGGGCCTTTAATTAGCTGAGAAAACAACTTTGTATCCACGCAATGAAAACTGAACTAATAATGATATCTCTTGAATCACTATGATTCCTCTATGTCTATTGTTGTCACACCTCCATTAGGTCATCTCGGTGTTGGATGTAAGGTTTTATATCATTAAACCATGAAACTAAGGAGAAAAAATCAATCTTTTATAACCCCCTGAATAATGGATAACACGTGTAGAAAACAGGGGAGAAACTTTCACATGGAACAAGCTCGAGGAACAAACCTCGACCATTGTTTGTTTCAGCCTCGATCCATTCCTATAAGAATAATAAATAATCAAATCAATGTAATAATCAACACCATAAATCCCACAATTAAAACCCATCCCACAAGAATGATCGAACCACGGATCAACCTATTCCTTGGTTGGTCTATGTTCAACATTGAGTCTAAGAACAATAAAAAGAAAATCAAAAAAACATTCCTTACCGAGGAATTTGATTTTTTGTTGTTGAAGAATGATTTTCACTAGAAAGATCCATCAAGAAAGGTTCTATTTTATCTTTGATGTATAATTTCACCACCACCAACCAATATAAATCACTAGGGTTTCTCTCCAAATCCTCCAGAGAATTTCCAGGGTTATGATCCTAACCCTGGATCCCAACCTAAATGCTTATATTAAATAAAAATCATATCTGTGTTGAAGACATGGTAAAATAAAATAAATTCACAATTTATTTTATTCATTAAAAATGCTTGAAACTAATTTTCACAGTTGACCCATGAAAGATGATATTAGTCCTCACCTAGGTTAAAGCCACTAATCCAAACTCAATGGATCCCTCGTATTTCTAATTTGGGAATCCCTTTAATAGTTATTCCACTATTTCAGGAAAATTGCATGTGCGTGGTATTAAAAGTTTTAATATTATTCAAACATTTATTTTGAGCACATCATGCATTGCAATTTCACGTTGTCTTAGTTACTGGTCTAAAAATTAATCCATATAATGTTTTAAAATAATACATGGAAAATTCTAGACATTACAACTTAAATTCCCAACTATTGATGGGACATTCAAGTCGTTAAACTAAGTTAGACTCCACCCAAGGCAGTGGGCCAGATGGAGTCGAAAGAAGTGTTCTAAGGGTGGTAGTGTGTTGTATTTAAAATCTTATAAAGGTAGTGTGGCTGACACATAGTGACTATATTTTAACATCTATATTCCATAATAACTAGTGAATTTTAGTAGATTTATGTATGACTGAAACACTATCAGTGTATGATCCTTAGACTATCCCATTATAGTGAACCAAGTAAAACTATTGTGTTGTCTCTCTGGATTTAATTGTTTAATTAATTCATGATTTCAACAGAATGTTTTAGAAACTTCCTACCAATTTGGTAACAAGATCCATCACTTTAAAAGAAAATTTTGATACCCTGATTCACCTCTCACCTCTCAAGGTGTTTTGGGGACCTATAGTAATATGGGTATTTTTAATGCACATGTGTGATATACCTGACATGACAATGATTTCTTAATATTAATATATTGTTTAACTTTTTTTCCTTCAATCATTCAATAAAATGGAAACAGTGTTCATGTGTATGTACGGCCTACTATCTCTTTGAACGACATATTTAATTTTCTATTTCTAGATTTTATGGATTACTATAAATATAGATATACTAAATATATATGATATTTATATCATTGTTATCATTCTTTATATTATAGAACCATGATCAATGTAATATTACCAAAAATAATATATCAAAACAAACACAAAAAACAAAGTAATTATTTCTTCAAACATGACTTTAACATGGAATTACTAACAAAGAGGTAATAAATGGTCATATGTAAGTCATATAGGGTACAATATATATTATTATGGTTCTGTAATATTTTTATAATAAACTTATATTATTTATTCAAGAGTTATCAATGTGTATGATGGATGTTGAGACTTAACGTAATGGATTTCCGTCTAACTTTTTCTTTTTATGAGACACATGAAAAATTATCCACCTATTTCTTTTATGCGGTGTATATACTACCCAAGAATGTATTTAATGATGCTTCTCTGGAAAATTATTACTAATTAAATATTAATTATAGTACAACTCTTTCATGGGGATTACTATTCTATATTACCAAAGTGGTAATGAGTTTATCTTACAATCTCATCGTTTATCGGGATTATTTATGAATATATTTTTTAGGATAAAATTTTATGATCCATCTCTCAATAAACATATAAATTTTATTCTTAACTAGTTATGTCATGAGAATACATGTTTTCTCTTTATTTTCATCTCTTTATGTACTCAAGAGTTCAAAATATTTTTTTAATAAAAAACATCTTTATTTATCACTTCAGTGAAAAAACCCTTTTTCTTCCCAAAAAATGTTTTCTAAAAAAATTAATTATCTTCAAATTATTTATTTTTTCCCATATTTTACTTTTTACACAATATTTTTTAATGAATATTCATTCCATTTTCTAAATAATACCCATTTGGATTGTACCAAAACTGTGAAAGGAATATTTTTTTAATGTGTATGGAAAGAATGGAATTTACCATAACCATAAACATTATTTTATTTGAATATTACATTATAAGTATTAAATTTAAGTTTTTAAAGGAAATATCTTCCAAAATATTTTATGAATTTTTGTTTTTTAAAATATACTTTCATTGAAAATTTATCTTTCATAAGAAATTTTCCATGTTATTTATCTTTCAAAATCATTCTCCATCCAAGATGGAATCTATTTATGAAATTTATGCTTTTTTGGGATATAAACTAAAGATATAATTATTATTCTTTATTTTAATGGTTTATGATGATAATATATTGATGAAACCCATTTCTCTTCCATAGATTATACCAAGATAAAAAATTTATGAAACCTGCTTATCATTTCATGAGTTATGTCATGATGAAATAATAAAATGTTTATGAAACATATCTCTTTTCCATAGGTTATGATGTGATCAAATGTTTATGAAACATATTTCATTTAATGGGTTATGATATGATGAATTTTTATGATATTTAGGAACACATATGTTATATTTTCATCATGTGTTGGTGGTTATGTTATAAACAAGGACGGTGGTTACATTATAACCAAATATGGGTGGGACCTATATCTCCCATAAATTAATTAGGTAAAGATTTATACCTCATGAGATAGATATAACTAAAATGGGGATTAAAACCTATTCAATAAGGTACATTTTCCACAATTACGGTCTTGAGAGTGAACTCATTCCACTATAATAGCCTTGGCAGTGAGCCTTGACTTTTATGGAAATGATTTTCTATTCTTTTGTTTATACCAAAAATATATGTATTATTCCAATATTATTCTCTCATATATCATGTTATTCGATTGTATAATGATTCCTATATTATGAACAACCAATATTTATGTCGTGACTTAAAATTATGATATTTGATATGCATGGTATGGTTTTCAAATGTTATACTCATGTTCTTATACCCTTCTGTTCATGTTATGGTTACATATATCACTTGTTTACCCTAAATGAGAATTTGATCTCACCCTTTCTTATGTTTTCCTTTAGGGGGTTAGGAAGAAATTTATTTCATATGATATTTCTAGTAAGGGTTCTAGTTATTCAGAACATAGTGGGAGATTATGTAGTTTACCTTTGAACCAGTTTTTTGTGTTTCCAAGTTTCCAAAGGCATTATACCTTTATGATCTACAGACATGTGTTTGTGTAATGTAAAAAATGTTCATAACAAATAATATAATATATATTTATGATAATATAGTGAATATATTTATTCCATATCCAAAATAATAAAATCAATTGGTTTGAATAGTTTCCAACTCCACGAAAATACATCCACTCTCCTAGTGGGGTATGTAATGGAGGGATGAGCCATATATAATAAAAAAATAGTGGATTGTAAATCTCCTATAATCAGCTGATGAAACATTAATGTATTTATGAAGTTGATTCTCAAAAAAATCACCTTGATATTTGATTTAGATATTATTTTCCACTGTGTAATGGAAGTTAAAATTTCTTATGTCTTTTATTTTAGAATAATTTAGTTTGGGAGGATAAAATTTTACTATTTAGTGAGTCTGTATGTAGTAAACTACTCTAAGGTTTTATCATTATAAATAAATTTTTCAATGTATTAAACTATTAAATGATTTGTATTATGTTTTGAATGAAAGGGAGTTTCTTTATAGTTTTTTAAAAGGCCCAAAAACACTTGACCACTTCATGTTCTTGGATGCTTTTCATCACTAGTTGATAGAAAGTGGTGGCTGGGAGATTATTTCTCAATAAATTAGGTATCCCATCAAATTATCCATTATTTTTTATTCCCTTGGTCTTTATTCATTTGTAATTCATTTTCATCTAATGTTTTAGGGGTGATAAGAGGAGTTATTTCAGTTTCATCATAGTTTTCCAAATTTACAAATTTAGTGTTACCTAGGTTTAGGATTCTAGATTCATCCACAATTTTACTTTTAATAGACCTATTATTATATCTAGGTTCATCATTAGTTTTTAAGAAAATACTTATGGTCAAAACCATGGAATATTCCCTAGGGTTTATTTCAATGGTTCCTGGGAGATTTTTTTTCTCACACCCATCAAAATCGTTAATCATTTCACTAAGATTCAATCCATCATTGTTCATTTCAGATTTAGAGACATACCTATGAGACTTCATTGGATCCTTATACATAAAACCTGGAGACTTTATTATAGAGATAATCTTATGCACTACCCCTTCAATATTCCCTTTGGAATTAGAGGTTTATTCCATATATTGATTCTATAAAGGTGGTCTAGACTATTGTGGGAATCATAGGTCTACAATTGTTCTAAACACACCTTATTCCTTCCAATATAGGTTTTGGAGGTTCTTATATCATTGATTTTATCTATTTTAGAATAGTTCTTGACTATATTTCATTATAGGGTTTCACCAAGTAAAATTGACATTTTATAATGGTTATATTGGTAAGTCAATGTCTGAAAATAAAGTGTTATAATGTCTAATAATTCCATGGTGGTGGATTTAATATCAAAGTGAATTATCAATGAAAATTAAAATAGCCTTATCATGTTTATCTTAGAAGTAATTTGAAACTTTCTTATTGATGTTTCTTCTTTTAAAGCATTTGTGTTTGAATTTTTGAGAAAGTGTATTAAAATTTTATTTTAATTATTTAATAATTTTTTCATAGAAGTAACCACTAGAGGAATGATTTAAAATTATTTTATTATATGTGTGTCCATTTTAAAATGTTTTATTAAAATGTGTGGTGAATACAAATGTTTATAATGTTATCTAAGAAGTCAGAAAAATATATCCCAAGTTTCATGGAACTACTCGCCATTATCTTGGACAAAATTGATGATTTTGTACATCACATTAGTTTTCATTATCCTAGAGTAAAACTTAATCATAAATTAATTGAACTCCTAGTCACATATTTCTAATATTTACTCATCCAATTATTGTAACCTATTATATATTTAACTTTTAGGTAGAATAAGAAAACTCTAAATCTCATCTCTTCCTCAAAACACCCAAGAAGAGAAATAAACTACATGCCACTTTAAATGTATTTAATAATGTTAAGAGATTATTTATTAGATAACCCATTTTGTGAAGGTGCAATGGAAAAATATGACTGCTTAATTTAAAAAAAATCCTTGGAGTTATCCTAGTGCATGATAGATTGGTTGACACTATAGAAAACTAGAACTCTGTATGTCTAAACCTCTCAACGACTCACTACTATAATGAATCATGTGAAATTTCTTAATTCAACTCATAATTACTCTTAAAAATATGTTACTCACTTCTATATGGGCGGGAAAACATTCATACACATCTTGGACATTACTGAATTTCTGTATTTTCCTATATAATATGATCCAAACTTTGAAAATTCACTATGGAAATTATTTATTTCAAAATATAAATCACTAATATCGAAAATATATTAATTAAATTTGTAAAAATAAACATCAAAATTCATTTAAAATTTAATTTTTAAATTTTGAAAGAAAAATATATTCTAAAAATCATTTAAAACTCCTCAAAAATAATATTTCACTTGAATTCACACAAAAAAAATATCAGAAAACTTTTTCTGGGAATATAGAAATATTAAAGTATGAACATTTGATCAATTTCACAACTAAAATCACATTTTTCAAATAAATACACATTTTTAAATTCTCATTACAATATGATAAACATATAAAAAATATCCATTAATAACATATTTATACATAAAACATAATTATTTGTCAAACTAGATGTCTAAATCAAGTATTAGAATAAGTCCTCAATAACATACCTAATTATGTTGGGGTGTTGGAAGGAGACTTGGATATGGAGAGATTCTAGGATGAGAGTAAAAATGGTGACATGAGTGGGTGATGGTCATCTGAGAAAACATTCATCAGTCATAGCTAACTGATGACAGGCTTCAACATCATGACATAGGAAGAAAACATATGAGTAGTCTATGACTGATGGATTAATAATGAAATGATCATATCATGTATCTATCCAACCATGAGACGACCATTGATATTCATAGAGAGCACATGTCCAATTATATAGTGACTTTATAGACCTTTGTATATAGGAGAGAGGTTAAATTATTGTCAACCCACCATATCAAACACTACAATGTGATCAAGGACTTCTCTAAGGTGGTTGGGTGGTCCTTGGAAAGATGTTTCAACAAAATAGCATATGGTACAATAGGTTAAGGATATGGAATGGGAAGATTTTCTAAAATTCTTCCACCAACACAACCTGATAGGTATTCAATTCTAGGATTTGATGGCTGGTGGTCCAGGTCGTGGTAAGATACTAGTGATGGAGTGTTATGTCCTGGATGTTCCTAGAATGATCTAATACATAAGTTATGGTTATTTTTACTTTGAAATTAGTACACATATACATTATTTAAGGTCATTATTTCATTTATTCTTCCCTTATTCATGAGATAATATTCTTATAGAGCCCCTAGCTAGACCCTTGTGACTAGATACTCTTATTCAATGTAATTACAGGATTACTCATATATTCCAACAGTGTGGGCATACAATTAGTAGAAATATGTTTTCATGTGATATCACTGTGTTTGCAAAGAAATTGTATGATTTCATTCTATATGTGTACAATTTATCTTTATTGTATTACCATATAGACTATTAATATTGGATAGTGAGGTTCATGTAAGCTAATAGATTGCGAATCTCAATAATGGTTGAGAGTGGATTTTAAATGAGATGAGTGGGGCCTTTTCATTTGAAGTTATATTTTATCACTCATTATTTGAAAAATAAATCTATTTGTGTAGTAGAAACCTTGATTGACCGGTTTATAGCTACTATAGAGGGTTATGTAATAGTTTTTTCTAAGGATGTGCAAGTATTTCCCTATCATAATGAGGTTAATTTCTATGATGATCTACCTAGAGACTGAACTAGTGTATTTGAAAACCTATCATATTGATTATCCTAATTTCAAAGTGTTATTAGTGTAGTTATAGGAGATCATGAAGAAATATTTTATCTATTTCTGTGAATCTTCTTAGGTTGATATAACATTGTCCATAATGAAATTAAAATGAGATATTGAGGATGTATATTATCTAATTTCACCTACAATAGTTTATAATCAAGAAAAAATACCCATTTATAAGGAATGATGATCTCTTTGACCTACTAATGGGAGAAATTTTGTTTTCAAAGATTGACCTCTGGTCTAATTATCACCATCATTGAGTTCACAAAGAGGATATCCAAAATATTTCATTTCAATGTTCCTATGAAAATTATATGTTTCTAATGGTTAACTATATTATGATGAATTATCCAATTATATTCATGGGTTTCATGAATCATATTTTCCTTCCCATTCTTGACTGTCTCATGTTCATCTTCTTTGATGACATTCTCATTTATTCAACATTGGACTTCAAGCATGTAGGGAAAAAAAGGTTGTCCTATACATATTTTGGGAGTTCTAGATATATGAAAAAACATTCAAAGTGTAATTTATAGATTATATAGGTATACTTCATCATTCATTCTGTCTTAGAGGTTGGAGTTATTGTATACTTGGTAATGATCAGGGTGGAAATATCTTGGGAGTTACCCCTGAGCATGATTGAGGTGCAATGTTATCTTGGACTAGCAGGGTATTGCTACATATTTTTTGTGGACTCATTAAATATTATGGGACCCATTATATCCATTAATTAAAATGGGAAATGATTTGTTTTTTTCTATTTAGTTCCAAATATCATTTTAAGAGATAAAGGAGAGGTTGGATAGTTCTCCCCTCCTACAATTATGGAGGAGGTATTTGATTATGTGTTGTCTATAATTCCTCTGGAATAGAAATAGACTATTTATTAATGTTAATGTAGGGTATGAACACTTATGGTTCAAGGTAATTGATACCACATGAGAAAAATTACATAACCCATGAATTGGATCCATAAGTAGTATTATTCTACCTCGAGACTAAGAGTCACTATATTATTCAATATCGATTTCTAGTTTACCATAACAATCAGAGTATTAAGTAAATATTTTCCTAAATGAATGTAAACCAAAAAAAATAACTATTTTGAGTTCATGTAAGATTATAAATTTGATATATTATATAATTAGGTATATGGGAATGTGGTGGATGATTCCCGTATCATAAATTCTTATTCCAAGTTTTTGTAGGATTATTTAGAGAAATTAACATGTTTATTGTTTTCCCTACTTGATGAGGGAGTTGTGAATCATCTTTGATTAATGGTTATGACACCCACCATATCATAAGGAAATGAAGTGCTCCTAGATATGGGACATCAATTATGATATTTTTCATGAATATATATTCACTGGTGATGTACCTAATTGATATTGATAAGGGGAGGATCACAACATTCACTTTTGAGGACAGACAATGGTACTAACCAAGCTGTGTGTGGATGTGTTGAGGGAGTTCCACACTTCACCCTTAGAAGAATATCCAGGATAATTAAAGAAGTACTATGAAATTTGATACTAGTTTTTGTGGACAATGATGGTCCAGAATATTTCCATGTTTATTACCCAATGTCTGGCCTATCAATACGTTAATTAATTACACCATGTATCAACAAGTTTAGTCCATCCTCTTGAGGATACTAAGTGAATTTGGGATGGGATATTGATTTATATCATGATATAAATCCTTCCATGCCTAATATATCATGTTATTATATGTGATATTATTGATTAACAGACTTGGTCAACCGACTTCCTTGTTATCCATGAGCATAGTTAAATGGAGAGATTATAATGTAAGTATGTAGAGAATGTTATCTTAAAATATATGATACCCTCAAAAATACTTTCCAAATTTTAAAATCAATAGAATTACAGGTTTTGGATAGTCTTATGGGAGAAATTTTGGACTCATTTATAGATTATTACAGAATTACAACTAAATATGGATGGAGAAAGAGAGAAAAACATTATGGTTCTAGGGGATATGATAATGTTGTTTATATTGGATTTTAGTCAAAACAAGGAGTATCATTTTCTTTTTCTATAGTTCACTTAAAAAAATATTTATCACTGCATTATTGGAATGAAACCCTTCTAAGACATGTATGTGAGACCATACAGGTCACCAATGTGTTGTATGGAGAATTAAGGGTCATAATTGTTGGGTCAAAGCTTGTACAAGTGAGGATAAATAAGGTGATGGTAAACTAAGAGAATATGATGACTAATTAGATACATAAGAATTACTATAAATTCTATTGATAGAGTACAGGGGATTTTTGGGGGGGGGATCTACTATTTCTTATGGTTTCTCCTAGATATGGTTTTCAAAGGATCAGTTAGGGTAATGAATTATCCCTGAGATTCATCAATCCAATCCAATTCCTGCATAAGGTGGTGAATTTTTTGAATACCTGTAATTTTTTCCATAGCTGGATCAAGTGAATAACACCTAACACATGTCATGGATTTGGAGATACATGCATGATCCATTTCATGTTATTAATTGGTGTTAGTTGGACATCAGGGATGAATCCACCTTCTCATATTACCCAATGACGATCAAGGATCGAATGGTTTATATCCTTTATGGGTGATATAATCCATTATCATGAATCCTTCGAAAGTGTGGGAACCTTCATAAGTAGTCATGGTATTTGGTGGGTTATATTAAGGACCAATATATCTCTTTATTATATATTGATATTTTTGGGATCAAAATGCTTAACGGAGTGGAAAATGTAAAGCCTCTGATTTTTTATGTTGAATCCCATGGTAAATTTTAAATATATATATACACACACTTATTAGAGAATGGAAAATTTATCCTATTGTATGAAATATTAAAAATTATTTGATGGTCTTGTTAACTCAAAGTTGTAGCATTTACCCCAAGGCAAAGCCGAATCTGAATTTTTAATACAATTCGGTTATAATAAAAATTCTTATAAGTATAAAAATATTATTTTTATCTTATCAAAATGAAATCAAGAGAAATAATTTTTTTCTATTAAAAAGAAAATTATACTGAAATTATGTCATCATGGTTTCATTTGGAACATGGGTATTACCCTCTGGCTGGTATAGATTTTATTCATAATCGAGACATGTGAGTTAGTTGTAGTGGAAAAGTTGAGTCATTATTTTTTAAAAGGAAATTATATCAATTTTTATTATTGATTTTATTGATATTAAGTCATTTTCCATAGATATAAATCCTACCAAACATTGTTTAACATAATTTCTAGGGTTTAGATTAATAGACCCTAGGGATTGTTGTCACCGATGGAGAATAACTTCTTGAGAGGAATCGAAGAATTATTCCATGGTTTCGATATCAATGGGTGCTAAACATTTTTGAATGAAGAATAATATTGTAAGGTAAGGTGGTTTCACTGTGAATGTTTGGGTTTAATTGGAAATCAAATAATTATTATGTTATCATATATTTTGTATATCTAACCTCTTCTCCTTATATTATTTTGATATTGTTGGATGTCATCCACCATAAGGTTTGGATGATAGTGGTAGTGTTGTAGGACACACTCAGAAGTGAAGGATGGGTGAAGAATGATATGATGGTGGTGGTACTCAAATCGTGATAAATGAAAATGGTAATGATCGGTCACATGATAGTGTTGGGATATCATAGTCACATAACAAAATAATAACATGGAGTCCTAGGTAGAGTGGTGGATGGTGTACAGTGAATTCCAATGAGCACCAGGGTTTATCTATCCATCTTGGATAGTGATGGATCATACAATAGGGAAAACAACATCATGGATAGAAGTAATTTCTAAAGAGGTTGGTAACTTTTCATACAAAATTTCATGTGGGTGTCACGCCTGTTGTCCCACCATAGTCGGTTGGGATGCAGTATTCTAACATGATCTATTTTGGATAGAAAGGGATGTAGTGTACTAACATGAGTTATTGTTTCCAAATTGAGACACAACATATTTATGGTGATACAACCCAACATTGGGTCTTGGTCCGAATGTCCTAACCTATGGGTAGGATACTTCCCCTTTGTTAGTCACCTAACCTAGTCCAGTGGGCCGGATTATTTATTCCAACTATATGTGCCCAATCCATAGATATGCCGATGGGACTTGGTGACCCATCCTAGAATAAGATTGGTAATGGTGATGGGTGGGATTTTACCATACCAAACCATAGAGTGGTGCATTTGGAACAAGTTCCTCATCATATCCCACCACATGGCAATCCATAAGGCCCAATACAAGGCCTAGGGATTGTTCCTTCATGGAATCTTGTTTAATTTTATATCAACTACCTATTTCATGTAGGTAAACATATTATCTAGTGTATTTTCACATATAAATTGAAATGGTATGGTCTCTTTATACAACCAAGTCCATTTGAATATTAATATAGGTAGACTTTGGATTTAAATCATGAGGATGGATGATAGGATTCACACATGATAATCATAGTGTTTAGGGGATCGGTACATCTCTATAACATCCCGAGTTTTAAAAAATAATTATTTCTATTATTATTCCCTTTAGTATCTTGATTTAAACATTAATTCAACATTATAAAAAATAATATTAAAAAAACATAATTATAATGAATATTAAATTGTCAATTAAGAATGTAAATAAAAAATTATAATGACACTCTTAAATATAAAATATATTAAAGAATATTTTTATTAGCAAACATTATTAAATAATTATTTCAAATTACTAAAATTTTAAACATGGTTAAAATATGTTTTTGTATAATTAATCGATTTCCATTAATCCATGTTGGTTATAAGTTATCATATAAATTTATAAATAATATTTTTGTTATATAGTATTTTTCTTTAATAAAAATAAATAATTTAACACTTTAAAAATGATGATTTATAATTATATAAGTAATTTTAGTAAATATTATATTTAAAATTTTATATATGAATTTAAAGGTAATATACTTATAAAATATATGAAACAATAATTATGATAATTATGAATTATTAGATATATATATCCAATATGAATATTCATATTTTAAAATGTTAAATTTCAAAAATGCTATAACCAAAATTTATTATGGAATTTTGATTTTAATTTTAAAATTAATATTTCTCATTATAAAAATTATGATAATTATGAAAATATATATTATTATTATTTTTATGACAATCCTAAATATGAATATTATTTTATAAAAAATATATAATAACGAAATAAATAAAAAGATGTGAAAATGAGGATATAAGGGAGATCTAGGGGAGATGAATTCAGATTTGTTGATTGAGCTCAGTACATCTTCACTTCAAGGGGCCAAACGTAGTTGAATACTCGAGTTCAGATAGAATCTGAACCCAAAAGAGTTCTCAACCATGAATAAGAGATCGATCATTTAAATGGGGATCAATTTCTTAAGGTCTTTGATTTGTAGGGGGGAATGTTTTAATTGGTTAAAACTGAAGGAGATAATTTTTGGATACAAGCTCGAATGCATATCAAAGTAAGATCAAATGTTGAAAGGGTTTTAAACATGAAAGGGGATTGACATATAATTTGTAGAAAATCAAAGGTTCGTATTTTATTTTTAGGTTTTTGAATCTTGTTTCTAGGATTGTATTTGGTCTATTAAATGCATGTTCATTATTTTCCTAATTTTTATTATTCACTAAACATTAGAAGTTCCCTAATATTTATCTTTCTAGATTTTATTCCATGATCATCATCCATTTTCCCATGGTAGTTATTTTACTATTTGTTTTTTTACTCATTCATTATAGATACCTAATTTATATGGTTCAGTAACATTTATTATATTGATGTTTTATTTTTATATAGACAAATATCATTTTTTTGATATGAAATTATCTCTTCACCTATACTATTTTTCATTTGGTTTCATATTGAAGCTTCGTGAATAAGATTCATTCAGTCTAGATCAAAAATAAAATAAATGAAACCATAATAATTAAATAAAGAGTTTATATTATTTTTTTCTATGTAGTAAAAATTTCAAAAAAATATATAAAATATATATTTCTATCCTTTATTTTTTCATTCTCCATAAGCTAGGAATTTTACTGATTTAGTTATTTATAAACATTATTTTATTTCAATCTAGAGTCATCTATTATAAATGTATACAAATATAAAATATGCAAATAATGGATATATTTATATTCCATCCATTGAATTTATATTGATTTTTACCACCTAGAATCTGTAAAGATAGCTAGAAGAGAGAAAGGAAAATATGATCATCTAACTTGGTTTATCTTTTTTTGTTCCGGTACTAGGAAAAGGCTACATAGGTAGAAGGAAACTCAAGAAAATTTTTCCTTAGTCCTTATTATTTTTAGGTAAGGGTATTATTTTTCAAAAATTATATTTTCAAGAATCATTTAAATTTTTAGAAAACCCATTTTAAAAGAAATTTTATAATTTTCAAAACCCTTTTATTTCAAATTGTGATTTTTTAATACTGGTATACTATTTTTTAAAAGTTTTATTTTTAAATTATTAAGAAGAATAATTTTTGTCAAAATGTTTATATCTTTAAATGTATACTTTTGATTGAAATGCAATTTTTATTATCAAAACATGAAAACATTTTGTATCTCCATGATTTTCATACATCCTAGTAAATATAGACATATTCTATATTTTCTTAATACTGGTATAATATTTTTTAAAAGTTTTAACACTATTGACTTGACCCTCACTTTCAATATTTCTACTGGAGGAGACCCAGTGACCTCACACTGATGCCGACAGTGTGACTCGACCCTTGGAGGCGAGAGTGATAGTTGGATCTCTAGGTAGTTACGTCGAGGCCTTACGACGTCATCCATGGCATGAATTCATCATTCATGTCGGGATTGACTGTATTAGGCAACGGGCGTGGTTCATCCAGGGGATGAGACCGAATTTCTCTTTTTGGTAGAGGAGAAATTTTAGCATCTCTTCCAGATCATAGGAAAAGAAGGTGCAGATCATCCAGGAGCGGATGAAGACTGCATAGTGCATTAAGAAACAGGAAACTGGCACCAGTCTTGGAGACTCAGGCATGTTAAAAATTTCCATAAGAGGAAGCTTTAAGGAGAGATGAGTCTGCGAAGCAGCAGACGTAGAGGCTGAGCTAGGAGAGCAGCATGAGGTGGTGTACATCTTAACATGCTACAACCACCCTCCTTAGTTATCCCCGCCAGGATCAGGGAGCTGGAGGGCGGAGGAAGAGTGCGGCTGCATGCGGTCAAGGAGTGCTACCCAATGGCTCTAAAAATGATTCAAGGGACATTCTGTGTCCACTACTAGCTACTGTAGTAACAGATGTGGATATGAATCATTCCTTGCATTCAAAAATCTTGTTCCAGACCTAGAGTTTCCGGTAATCCGTGGACTTGACCCTCACGTCTGGAGTTACCTTGGGAGGAGACTCGATTATCACAATTATGCTGATGGTGTGGTCAGACCCGCGAGGCAAGAGTTTTGGATGGAATCTCTTGGTGGTAGCGTCAAGGCCTTACGACATTGGTTTGAGTATGGATTGGGCAATCACAGTTCATACAAAAATTGACGGTATTAGGAAAAAAGGATGTGGTTTAACTACGACGTCGGGATGGGTTTTCCTTGGTCGGTGAAAAAGGAAACCCCAGGCAGCACAGGATAAACTCATGTACAGGGGGGGTGCGACCAAACACTCTTGAGTTGGTCAACCTTACCCTCGTGGCAGCAGTCGTTTTGAGTTCCAATTCTAGCAGGAGTTGGAGACCTCAGGAGTTTGAGGATGACAATCACGTCCTTATATGGGTCTCACCTCGATGAGGTTTATGGAGATGTGGGCAAGGCGGCAAGTTATCTCTAAGGTTCAGCGGACCTTCTTAGGTCCTCATCTGGGTAGGCGGGGTGGTTTACCGCTTGACCCATCCACCTCAGTTGCACCAGGTGCACGACGACTCCCACGTATCTGAACTGAGAAGATACGTGCTCGACCCTTCACATATCCTTGACCATGAGGATATGGACAATGGCGATGAGGTGACTTCCACGGCAGTTCCCGTGGGGATCGAGGATCGATATAAGTGGATCCTAGGAAAACGGTATATTCCTCGGGTGCGCTTTCTTTGGTGCACGGAAACATCCAGGTGATCACATGGGAGCGGAAGACTCAGATGCGTGCTCAGTACCGCTTTTGTAACCCTAGTTTGTGTTAAAGATTTACGAGGACGTAAAGCTCTGAGGTGGGAGTGATGTAAAAACCCGTAAATTTCAAGGAAATGTTTTTCTTAATTTTCTTTGGGATTTTACAAGAACGCAGTTTCTGAAGGCACCTGATTCTGAGGCCCGGTGTGCTCGGAATCATTTTCCGAAGTTTGGATCGGGTACGTTCAGTGAACGAAAGAGCGAGTTTTTCTAACTTTTGTACTGGTGCTCGGAATCGAATTCTGAGGGCACCGATGGAATCGCAGCGTCGGTACTTTCTTAGAAATGCCTCTTCCGGAGTTGCATTTGCTAGGGTGTGGCTTTTAATTTTTGGGCTTTAAGTTAAGAAATAAAATAAACTGGTGCGACAACTTTATTTTTATTTCACTTAAGCCACTTAAAAGCCACTTAAAGCTGCTTAAGCTATGTTAAAGGGGATAGGGTACAATTCAAAATATCATACCCTCTTGGTAGGATATTTGTGAGGTGGGGCTCGCATGAGCCCCACCATTTCTTTTCCGCTAAGTATCGCACTCGTGAAAACCCTTTTTAATTAGGGTCAACTGGAGAATTTTCTTAAACAATTAAACGCTCCTATTAATTGGGCGGTTTATTCATTGAAATTAATTCTATGAATTAATGGGTCGTTACTTAGGTCGTTTTTTATTTATTGGCATGTCAATAAAATAAGACAAATGATTTTCTTCTTAAGTGTTGTTCGTTGAGAGGATTTGACAGAAACCTCAAGTTCTTCCTCCTTCTTCACGAAGAACGCGAAGAACGTGAAGAACGCGAAGAACGTCGTCCTTCGACGAATGGCGACGAAGAATGCCGAACCTGCGGAGATCGACGACGCGAGGTCGTGTACCGCGACGCCGACAAATCTCCCTTCACGATGCTTCTTCCGCGACGATCCAACCCCGCGACAACCTTCGATCGACAAGGTAGGGGGTTGTGCTCCTTTTAAATTCTTTGTGGATTATAACAAAAACATGAATTTGATTATTATTAATTAAAACTGTATGCTTTTTATCCTTGGAGTTCGTCGACGTGACGCCATGTACCGCGCGACAGTGACGCTCTTCCGCGACGCGACGATTCTTTTCTTCTGCGACGATCAATTCCGCAAAGAACGCACGCTCGACGACTATGGTGAGGTAGGTGTTTGTTGTGAAATAATTTATATTTACATGTATATTTCCTTCTAAAACAAAGAACCTGGATCAAGTTCAATTTTAATTTATTAAATTGTATCTTGTTACGTTTTCATATGATAAATTATTTCCTCCCGATTATTATCACCTAACGCGGAGGGTGCGGGCCAAACAAACACGGCCCGACAACCCTCCGCAGTTCTTCGTTGATGTGCGGATTGGCGGGCGATGACAAAACATACCGCATAGGTGATTCGTTGTTTACACAGTGAAGTACGGGACCCGGGAGGAGCTACGGTGTAGACAGAAACGAAATCGGACCACCGGAGCAACTCCGGTGGCCCGCAGAACCCACCGGAGGCGGCGGCGGCCCGGCGCGCCGCCAGACAGGGCCGCGGCGGCTGAAGCCGCGGACCCGTGGCCGCGCAGGTTCGGCGCACACGGGACGCGGCAATGCCGCATCCGCTGACCAAGGGTGGCCCCCGCAGTTGGGGGGGGGGGGTGTTGACACGCGGGGGCAGCGCGCCCCCGCCCCGGACTCCGCCCGCTCGGCCGAGCCGAGCCGGGCCGAGCCGGCCTGCCGGACGGGTCGCGCCCAGGCCAGTTCGGGCCGCCCTGGCCGGGTCGCGCCAAACCGGGTCGGACCCGGACCCAGGTCGGTCGACCCGGTTCGGGCCAACCCAGGAGGGGTTGGGACGGGTCGGTCCGGGCCCAGACCCCCCCCCCCCCCCCGTTCTCAGACCTTTTCGTTATTTTGCTTGTAACTAGAGCTACGGGCCTCCGAACGACACGCCGTCAGTGGTGATGCAATCCTTGGATCGAGACGGTCGTTTCGGTATATCGCACTCAAGGTTTCGGAATACTTTGTGTTTGGCCGGGTTGGTTCGTACACGAAACCAACCGGGCCCTCGGAGCGGAAACGCTTATATCTTGAGCTCCGGACGTCCGATTGAAGTGCCATAGACATTTTTGGATTCCTCTAAGTGAGACGGATATTTTGGCTTACTCCGCATGAGGTTTGGATGCCGTCGGAGTGCGATCGGGTTGGTTTGCTCACGAAACCAACCGGGCCCCTGGAACGAAAAGGCCAATATCTCACAAATCGGGCGTCCGATTGACGCGCCGTCTGTCTCGATTAATTCCTTTTGATGAGACGGAACTTTTGGCATACTTAGACCGCGTTTTGGTTGCTGTTGGATAGTAGCCGGGTCGGATTGTACCCGAAATCCAACAGGGCCCTTCGAACAGAAAAGCTGATATCTTCCATACCAGACGTCCGTTTGACGAACCGTCAGCGGCGTTGGTGATCACGTTGAGAAACGGTCCCTTTGATTATACCCTATGGGAGTTCGGGGTACAGTTGAGATACGGCCAGGTTGGTTCGCACATGAAACCAACCGGGCCCCTGGGACGAAAAGGCTAGTAACTCACAGACTGGGCGTCTGATTGACGCGCCGTCTGTTGTGTTGAGACCCCTATGGTGGGGCGGTCCCTTGAGATACTTCTTCGTGGGACCTTGTGACACTTTTAGTATCGACTAGAATCTCGTGGAGCAGACCCTCCCAAAGACGAGCATGCAGAATACGGAGACCGTGTAGCCGGATGAGACCTGACGACTGCTTGACTAATCGACTCGGTGTGTTTCGGATAGCCCAGTGGGGAGCGCTTGGTTGTAGCGGCAGACCCACGGTGGAGGAGCGCTTGTTTGTATCGGCAGACCCGCGGTACTCAACAGAAGGAGTACCTCTGAAGGCTATGAGGGGGAGCTCTTGGTTGTAGCGGCAGACCCACGGCGGAGGAGCGCTTGGTTGTAGCGGCAGACCCGCGGTACTCAACAGAAGGAGTAAATCTGGAGGCTATGAGGGGGAGCGCATGGTTGTATTGGCAGACCCAAGGTGGGAAGCGCTTGGTTGTAGCAGAAGTCCCACAGTACTCGACAGGAGGAGTACCTCAGCAGTCTTAGGTCAGTGAGCAGTACCTCGGAGTCGTCATAGGACCACTGTACACTCTAGAGACGGGGCTCTTCAGCAGTTACGGTTTCGATAATGAAAATACTGGTTTGAGATGAGTCTATGACCATTGTGTTTCCTCATGATTGAGATAGGTTACTTGATAACTTAGGTATATGTATGGGTATATACCTGGGTAGTGGTTATCCGTTGATTTCATGACCTTTGTGTTTCCTCGTGATTGAGATGGGTTACTTGATAACATAGGTATATGTATGGGCATATACCTGGGTAGTGGTTATCCATTGATTTCATGACCTTTGTGTTTCCTCATGATTGAGATGGGTTACTTGATAACTTAGGTATATGTATGGGCATATACCTAAGTAGATGTTATCTGTTGAGATCTTATTTGTGGTTATCCATGTTGGCTTTAGTGAGACCTTGATGGTCTTGGGGTCCCTACTGAGTATCGTTATACTCACCCCTGCACGGGCTATGCCCGCACCTTGTTGTGTTGGTTGCAGACAACAGACAGTGTTGACGGAGGCCGAGTGTTCGAAGACAGGACGGTACCCAGAGGTGGACTACACGACGAGTCAGAATCTGGAGGTGGACTTCACGGCGAGACGACACTCGGAGGACGTTGACGGGCGAGAGCGTTGTGGAGGCTATCTATACCTACCCTTCAGGTAGGATCCGTGGTGGACAATCCAGGACCTACACCATCTGTACCTACCCTCAGGTAGGATCCGAGGAGGATGACCCAGGAGCCTCTTCCGTTCGTCCAGCTGTTGTCTCTTTCTGTTGTACTCGTTCACTTGTTGTTGTACTTTCATTTGGGTTTGTATTCTGGCCCATTTACTTTTCATCACTTCCTTTGTACTTAGTGTTTTGCTTCTGTTTGTACTCTGTGGTGTTTTGTTTACTTTTATAAAGGCAATGCCTTCCCAGTTATCAGGATTTACGCCTTTTGTGCTAGTCGCCAGCCCCTGTCCTTTGGAAGGCGGGCTTGGGTTAGTCACGGCACGAGCCCCGAGGAGGGGTCGTGACAAATTGGTATCAAAGGAGTTCGGTTCTACCGCAGAACTTGGGACTTTGATCTTTTTATGTGAAGCAATAGTGTTTAGCGTATTGGGTGTGGTTATCAATCCAGGGAGTCCAGTGTTGGTGCGGCGGCCAACGTATCCATACACCAGGACCCTGACAACTGATTTCTGACCTTGTGCACGAAAACACTGATTGCGTGTGTGTTTCCAGAAGTTTTTAAATGTCAGCTCAAACTAGGTCAGCTCACCAGGTATAATCGTTTGACTGTGTCACATTATTTCTTTCAGGATTACTTTTCATGGAAGACCAGCTGGAGCCTAGAGGGATGTGCGTACTGACAGCCTGCCGAGCGACGAGGCTTCGGTATAGAGCCCTCTTGAAATTGAGGCACCAGCGGAGGCACCAGCGGTACTACCATACATTGGTCCATCGATGCCACCATCCCAAGCAGTTGGTGATGCACGCCACTTGAGCGCGCTGCACGAGTTCCAGCGCCAGAGACCACCCAGGTTCCAGGGAGATACGGACCCGCAGGCGGCTAAGTATTGGTTGGAGGCTGTGGTGTGAGTCTTTAGGCTAGTGGGGACGCCGGCAGACTTCATGGTGATCTTTGCTGTCAGCCTTCTTCAGGCAGCAGTAGGCCGGTGGTGGAGCCACTTGTTCCAGTTTTGCAACGGGATGGCCTTCACATGGGAAGACTTTGAGACCTTCTTCAGGGTGGAGTTTGTGCCAGTATCTCTATACCCCGAGCGTGTATTGGAGCTTCTGCCTTTGCCGCAGGGTTTTCGATCAGTAGTTGAATCATCTGTGGGCAGTAGGCAGATGATGCAGAGGTCCAAGAGGACTAGAGCCAGCCGTACGAGGAGTAGGAAGTGTTATGAATGCAGCGGAAAGGGTCACCTGGCACATGACTGTCCTACTCCTCGTACAGTTGATCCGCGGGCTTTGGAGGAGCCACCGAGGCAAAAGAAGCGGCGGGTGCTTGAGCAACAACTGAGCAGTGGACAAGGTAGTAGAGCTCCAGGAGCAGGTGGACAGGAGCGGAACTAGTGGATACATCCCTTGTACTTCTAGTTCCATGTTGCTGTTGTATTCGTGTCTTTGTACTATGAGCTGCAATAATAAAAAGACACTTAACTTGTGATTTTTTCTTTCCTGTCCTTTTTGTTTGGTTGATACTGAGTGGTCCTGGTAAACACTGTTGACTTGACCCTCACTTTTGAGATTTCTGCTGGAGGAGACCCAGTGACCTCACACTGATGCCGACAGTGTGACTCGACCCTTGGAGGCGAGAGTGACAGTTGGATCTCTTGGTAGTTACGTCAAGGCCTTACGACGTCATCCATGGCATGAATGCATCATTGATGTCGGGATTGACTGTATTAGGCAATGGGTGTGGTTCATCCAGGGGATGAGACCGAGTTTCTCTTTTCGGCAGAGGAGAAATTTTAGCAGCTCTTCCAGATCATAGGCAAAGAAGGTGCAGATCATCCAGGAGCGGATGAAGACTGCACAGTGCGGTAAGAAACAGGAAACTGGCACCAGTCTTGGAGACTCGGGCATGTTAAACGTTTCCATAAGAGGAAGCTTTAAGGAGAGATGAGTCAGCGAAGCAGCAGACGTGGAGGCAGAGCTAGGAGAGCAGCACGAGGTTGTGTACATCTTAGAATGCTACAACCGCCCACCTTAGTTATCCCCGCCAGGCTCAGGGAGCTGCAGGGTGGAGGAAGAGTGCGGCTGCATGCAGTCAAGGAGTGCTACCCAATGGCTCTAAAAATGATTCAACGGACATTCTGTGTCCACTACTAGTTGCGGTAGTACCAGATGTTGATATGAATCATTCCTTGCTTTCACAAATCTTGTTCCAGACCTAGAGTTTCCGGTAATCTGTGGACTTGACCCTCACGTCTGGAGATACCTTGGGAGGAGACTTGATAATCACACTTACGCTGACGGTGTGGTCAGACCCTCGAGGCGAGAGATTTGGTTGGAATCTCTTGGTGGCAGCGTCGAGGCCTTACGACATTGGTTTGAGTATGGATTGGGCAATCATAGTTCATACAACAATTGATGGTATTAGGAAAAAAGGTTATGGTTTAACTACGACGTCGGGATGGGTTTTCCTTGGTCGGTGAAAAAGGAAACCCCAGGCAGCACAAGATAAACTCATGCACAGGGGGGGTGCGACCGAACACTCTTGAGTTGGTCAACCTTACCCTCGTGGCAGCAGTCGTTTTGAGATCTAGTTCTAGCAAGAGTTGGAGACCTCGGGAGTTCGAGGATGATAATCACGTCCTTATACGGGTCTCACCTCGACTAGCTTTATAGAGATGTGGCCAAGGTGGAAAGTTATCTCCGAGGTTCAGCGAACCTTCTTAGGTCCTCAGCTGGGTAGGCGGGGTGGTTTACTGCTTGACCCATCCACCTCAGTTGCACCAGGTGCACGACTACTCCCACGTATCTCAACTAAGGAGATACGTGCTCGACCCTTCGCATATCCTCGACCATGAGGAGTTGGACAATGGCGATGAGGTGACTTCCACGGAGGTTCCTGTGGGGATCGAGGATTGATAGGAGCGGATCCTAGAAGAACGGTCTATTCCTTGGGTGCTCTTTCTTTGGCAGCATGAGAACCTCCAGGTGAGCACATGGGAGCGGAAGTCTCAGATGCGTGCTCAGTACTGCTTTTGTAACCCTAGTTTGTGTTAAATCTTTATGAGGACGTAAAGCTCTGAGGTGGGAGTGATGTAAAGACCCGTTAATTTCAAAGAAATTTTTTTCTTAATTTTCTTTGGAATTTTACAAGAACGCAGTTTCTGACGGCACCTGATTCCGAGGCCCGGTGTGCCCGGAATCATTTTCCGAAGTTTGGCTCGGGTACGTTCAGTGAACGAACAAGCGGGTTTTTCTAACTTTTGAACCGGTGCTCAGAATCGAATTTCGAGGGCACCGATGGAATCGAAGTGCCTGTACATTCATAGAAACGCCTCTTTCGGAGTTGCGTTTTCTCGGGTGTGGCTTTTAATTTTTGGGCTTTATGTTAAGAAATAAAATAAAGTGGTGCGACAACTGTATTTTTATTTCACTTAAGCCACTTAAAGCTGCTTAAGCTAAGTTAAAGAGGATAGGGTACAATTCAAAATATCCTACCCTCTTGGTAGGATATTTGTGAGGTGGGGCCCGCATGAGCCCCACCATTTCTTTTCCGCTATGTAACGCACCTGTGAAAACCCTTTTTAATTAGGGTCAACTGGAGCGTTTTTTTAAACAATTAAACGCACCTATTAATTGGGTGGTTAATTCGTTGAAATTAATTCTATGAATTAATGGGTCATTACTTAGGTCGTTTTTCATTTATTGGCATGTTAATAAAATAAGACCAATGCTTTTCTTCTTAAGTGTTGTTCGTTGAGAGGATTTGACAGAAACCTCAAGTTCTTCCTCCTTCTTCGCGAAGAATGCGAAGAACACGAAGAACACGAAGAACGCAAAGAACGTCGACCTTCGACGAAAGGCGACGAAGAACGCTAAACCCGCGGAGATCGATGACGCGAGGTCGTCTACCGCAACGCCGACGAATCTCCCTTCGCGACGCTTCTTCCGCGACGATCCAACCCAGCGACAACCTTAGATCTACAAGGTAGGGGGTTGCGCTCCTTTTAAATTCTTTGAGGATTATAACAATAACATCAATTTTATTATTATTAATTAAATCTGTATGTTTTTTATCCTTGGAGTTCGTCGACACAACTCCAAGTACCGCGCGATAGCGACGCTCTTCCGCGACGCGACGATTCTTTTCTTCCGCGACGATCAATTCCGTGAAGAACGCACGCTCGACGACTACGGCGAGGTAGGGGTTTGTTGTGAAATAATTTATATTTCCGTGGATGTTTCCTCCTAAAACAAAGAACCTGGATCAAGTGTAATTTTAATTTATTAAATTGTATCTTGTTACGTTTTCATATGATAAATTATTTCCTCCCGATTATTATCACTTAACGCGGAGGGTGTGGGCCAAACAAACATGACCCGACAACCCTCCGCAATTCTTCGTTGATGTGCGGATTGGCGGGTGATGACAAAACATGCCGCAGAGGTGATTCGTTGTTTCTGCCGTGAAGTACGGGACCCAGGAGGAGCTACGGCGCAGACGGAAACGAAATCGGACAACCAGAGCAACTCCGGTGGCCTGTGGAACCCACCGGAGGCGGCGGTGCCCCGGCGCGCCTCCAGACAGGGCTGCCGCGGCTTCAGCCACGGTGGCGGTGGCCAGCGGACCCGCGGCCGCGCGGGTCCGGCGCACACGGGACGTGGCAATGTCGCGTCTGCTGACCAAGGGCAGCCCCCGCAGTGGGGGGGGGGGGGGGCAGTGTTGACACGTGGGGGCAGCGCGCCCCCACCCCGGACTCCGCCCGCTCGGCCGAGCCGAGCCGTGCAGAGCCGACCCGCCATCCGGGTCGCGCCCAGGCCGGACCGGGCCGCCCTGGCCGGGTCGCGCCAAACCGGGTCAGACCCAAACCCGGGTCGGTCGACCCGATTCGGGCCGACCCAGGGGGGTCGGTCCGGGCCTAGACCCCCCCTTCCCGGACCTTTTCGGTCTTTTGCTCGTAACTGGAGCTACGGGCCTCCGAACGACGCGCCGTCAGTGGAGATGTGATCCTTGGATCGAGATGGTCGTTTCGGTAAAGAGCACTCAAGGTTTCGGAATACTTTGGGTTCGGCCGGGTTGGTTCGTACACGAAACCAACCAGGCCCTCGGAGCGGAAACACTTATATCTTGAGCTTCGTACGTCTGATTGACGTGACGTCGACTTTGTTGGATTCCTCTAAGTGAGGCAGATCTTTTGGCTTACTCTGCTCGAGGTTTGGATGTCGATGGAGTGCGGTCGGGTTGGTTCGCTCACGAAACCAACCGGGCCCCTGGAACGAAAAGGCCAATAACTCACAGACCAGGCGTCCGATTGACGCGTCGTCTGTCTCGTTGAATTCCTCTTGATGAGACGGAACTTTTGGAATACTTTGCCCGATTTTTGGTTGCTGTTGGATATTGGCCGTGTTGGATTGTACCCGAAATCCAACTGGGCCCCTGGAACAGAAAAGCTGGTATTTTTCAGACCAGACGTCCGTTTGACGAACCGTCCGCGGTGTTGGTGATCACGTTGAGAAACGGTCCCTTTGAGTATACCCTATGTGAGTTCGGGGTACAGTTGATATACGGACGGGTTGGTTCGCACATGAAACCAACCGGGCCCCTAGGAAGAAAAGGCTAGTAACTCACAGACCGGGCGTCCGATTGACGCGCTGTCTGTTGTGTTGAGACCCCTGTGGCGAGGCAGTCCCTTGAGATATTTCTTCGTGGGACCTTGTAATACATGTAGTATCGACCAGCAGCTCGTGGAGCGGACCCTCCTGGAGACGAGCATGCGGAATACGGAGACAGTGTAGCCGGTTGAGATCTGACGACTACTTGACTGATCGACTCGGTGTGTTTCGGATAGCCTAGTGGGGAGCGCTTGGTTGTAGCGGTAGACCCACGGCGGAGGAGCGCTTGGTTGTAGCGGCAGACCCGCGGTACTCAACAGAATGAGTACCTCTGAAGGCTATGAGGGGGAGCGCTTGGTTGTAGCGGCAGACCCATGGCAGAGGAGCGCTTGGTTGAAGCGGCAGACCCACGGTACTCAACAGAAGGAGTACCTCTAGAGGCTATGAGGGGGAGCGCTTGGTTGTAGCGGCAGACCCAAGGTGGGAAGTGCTTGGTTGTAGCAGCAGGCCCACAGTACTCGACAGGAGGAGTACCTCAGCAGTCTTAGGTTAGTGAGCAGTACCTCGGAGTCATGGCAGGACCACTGTACACTCCAGAGACGGGGCTCTTCAGCAGTTGCGGTTTTGATAATGAAAATCTTTGTTTGATCTGAGTCTATGACCTTTGTGTTTCCTCATGATTGAGATGGGTTACTTGATAACTTAGGTATATGTATGGGCATATACCTGGGTAGTGGTTATCCGTTGATTTCATGACCTTTGTGTTTCCTCATGATTGAGATGGGTTACTTGATAACTTAGGTATATGTATGGGCATATACCTGGGTAGTGGTTATCCGTTGATTTCATAACCTTTGTGTTTCCTCGTGATTGAGATGGGTTACTTGATAACTTAGGTATATGTATGGGAATATACCTATGTAGAGGTTATCTATTGAGATCTTCTTTCTGGTTATCCATGTTGGCTTTAGTGAGACCTCGATGGTCTTGGGGTCCCTACTGAGTATCGTTATACTCACCCATGCACGGGCTATGCCCGCACCTTGTTGTGTTGGTTGTAGACAGCGGATAGTATTGACGAAGGCCGAGTGTTCGAAGACTGGACGGTACCCGGAGGTGGACTACACGACAAGTCAGTATCTGGAGGTGGACTTCATGGCGAGATGACACTCGGAGGAGGTTGACGGGCGAGAGCGTTGTGGAGGCTATCTGTACCTACCCTTCAGGTAGGATCCGTGGTGGACGATCCAGGAGTTGTGCCATCTGTACCTACCCTTCAGGTAGGATCTGAGGAGGACGACCTAGGAGCCTCTTCCGTTCTTCCATCTGTTGTCTTTTTCTGTTGTACTTGTTCAGTTGTTGTTCTACTTTCATTTGGGTTTGTATTCTGGCCCATTTACTTTTCAGAACTTCCTTTGTACTTAGTGTTTTGCTTCCGCTTGTACTTTGTGGTGTTTTGTTTACTTTTATAAAGGCAATTTCTTCCAAGTTATTGGGATTTACGCCTTTGGTGCTAGTCGCCAGCCCCTGGCCTATAGAAGGTGGGCTTGGGGTTGTCACGGCATGGGCCCTGAGGACGGGTCGTGACATGGATGGGTATAAATTGAATGTGGAGATCATCTATGAATGACGGGACCAAGCGTAGACCAAAGCAAGATCGAATGCCGAAAGGGCTTCAAAGGAAAAACCAGGTCATTGTCTAATTTATTGATAATAAAAGGCATGCATTTTTTTTAGGTGACAAAATTTTTTTCTAGGATACTTTTCAATGTCTTAAATATAGTTTCATTGTTTTTATAATTATTTTTCCTTACTAGATGTTTGTAGTTCACTTTTCATCATGTTTTTTGATTTTTCTTCAATGATCGTCATCAGATGTCTCTTGATAGTCATTTTTATATTTATTGTGTGGCTCATTTAATATAGATACACAATTTATGTGGGTCAACAGCATTTATTATATCGATATTATATTTTTATATTGAATAATATCATTTTCTTTTATGAATTATCTATTCACCTATATTTTTTCATCATGTTGTGTACTAAAGCATAATGAAGAAGCTTCATTCAATCTAAACCAGAAATAAAATAAATTAAACCATTATATTTAAAAATATATTTTATATTATTTTTTTCATTTAGTATCTATGTAAATGATAAAAATATATATTTTATTTTATTTTAATATGTATTTTCACTTTCACTGTAAGCCAACAATTCGACTAATTTAGATATAGATATCCATGATTTGATTTCCATCTGGATTATTCTATTATAAAGTCTTATATATATAATATATTGAAATAATGGAAATATATATATGATCCAACCTTCAAAGATCTCTTTAGTATTACAACGTAGAATCTGCAAAGAGAGAAAGAAGGGATAAATGAAAATAGGAACTTTTTTATAGGTTCTTTTTCTTTTTCTTTTTTTGTTCCTACTCTGGTAGAAGGCTGCCTTAGATATTGTTATTTTAAGGTAAGAGTATTATTTTAATAAAAAAATTAAGAATCATTTCTCTTTTTAGAAAAAATTTTTAAAATGAAAAATTATTATTTTCAAAAATTCCTTATTTCAAATTGGTTTTTTTCATATACATGTACTATGTTTTAAAATTTTTTATTTTCAAATTAGTAAGAAAAATAATTCTTCTAAAATGTTTATATTTTGAAAAGTAAATTTTTTAAATAAAGATTATTATAATTATCAAAGCTTTAATTGATTTTCTATATGCATGAATATAATACATATTTGTATATATGCCAATATTATTTTTTTCTTATAACATATCATGAATTTTAATAAAATAAATTGTTATAATTTTATGATTAAATATTCATGTCTTCTAAATATAAGTAACTCTTTTATGGAAAATGTATTTCCCCTAAATTGATATTTTTGCAAATCTTAGAAGTTATTTAATTTTTCTCCTCTATGAAAATAAAATGTGTAATATTTCAAAAAGTTTTTAAATGTAATATTTATGAGAACATTGTATCATCTAAAAACGTTTTCTTAAATTTTGGCACATGGTATCGAATGAGATAATGAGGAATATGGAGTGAACCCACAATCTCACGGACATGTTTTCCCATAAGAAATATTACTAATGGTCATTTTGTTTTATAAGATCTCATTACAATTATTTTAATCCATAAAATAAATAATAATTTCAAATGATTTTTGAAAACAAACACCACGTATGTTTAAAAGCATATTTTTGAATGGATTTTATAATTATTAGTATTTTAAAAATGTTTTGAAAATTATTTTATATATAAAATATATATATATATTATATAAAATGTTTTAAAAGAGGCTTTAAATAAGTATTTATAAAATAATTTTTCACTGATTTTAAAACCCCTTAATGGGAAATTTGATGCTCATCCGATGATTTTAAAATATTTTTCACAGGTATTTTAGAAGTCATAAGATGAAAGACTTTTTTTAAGGAGTTAGAACATGTGAACCCAAGTAGTTATTTTATAATTATATTTGTAAAATATAATTTTATGAAATGTATTTTACTAATCCTCTAGAACATAGATTGAAAAACATTCTCATATGTATAATGAACTGTGTATTTTTTTAGTTAATTGTTAATAAAAATAAACTGAACTTTTCTATACCATATCTAGAAGTGTGGGTTTAGGATTTCACAATCTATCATATATGTTATGTGTTATTCAAATATAGTTTTTTATTAATCATATTTTTTTTATGCCTTATTTCATTATGCTTCCATTATTTTTTCATGTTGTATAACAATGTATGAGTATTTTATACCACTCTATTGACATGATTTGGCTTCTAGTTGTTTTATTCAATTTTTGAGGCTATATGTATACTATATAATGGATGGGTTGTGTAGATCTGATATTCATTCAATGTATTCGGTTCACTCTCATTAAATAATATCTTGGTTAAAGAGGAATATTATTACATTCTTATCTTTATGGTTTGAAATGCCTTTACTTTCACCATGCCTTTGTGTTTTTGGGATATCCTACTAGGTATGAGTATACTCAACCCTACATAGTTTTCTTCACTTGTATGTATCATGTCATATTAATAAAATGTGAAATTAAAAAATGGACTTTGTTGATGTGGAGTTAGAAGATCACAGTTGTGCCTGGAAGTTTTTGTAGCAGGCAATGTTTCTATTAGGATCTCAGTATTGTAGGGACATCTCTACTTCTATATGGTTGGTGTATTCTCTTTATTCGTTTTGGTCGTAATCTATTTTCCACTAGTACTTTTTATTATTATTATTATTTAATCCTGAGACATAGTAATTATCTCATAAACACTTTATATTTATTACTATTAGTTATTTTTATTCTTTTACTTTATTAATTATTATTTGTAGGTGTGTATTTCATACAAGTAAGTTAGCCTAAGGCCTCTCATTTTGAGATATATTCTTACATGGTGCTAGTTACCATATATTTGTTGAATGGAAGTGGTATTGGGTGGAACTTTTGAATCACAACCACCTAAGAGGGGTCTAGGTGGGTATGATCTTGTCTTTAACTAATTCCCTATTCATGAAACTCTCAAAATAAAATTTCCTAAAAATTTATATAAAAAAACACTAAGATGAGATGGTAATAATGTTATCCCATAAAAAGTATAATGGTGGTTCTAAGAGTTATTGTTTGGTATATAATGATTGGAAGACTATATTTAGTGTATAAAAACTAAATCTTATCCAATATATAAAATATAGAAAAATACCTCTAAGAAATTAGAAACCATGGATATCACTCTCAGACTAGAATTAGTGTTAGCTTGAGCCCCTAATTCTAGAAAATATAATGTCAAACCTCTTTTTTGGAAACAATAAAAAACCTATCTTAACGAAAACACACATAACACAAATAAGAATCATATTCTCTAAAATATTAAAAATGGGAAGAATATATTATACTCCTTGTAAAATAAATTTTCCAAGGTTATTTTATTAATTCATTGTAAATAATATTTTCACACTCTAATAGATTAGAAAACCTAATGAGGTGGGGAAGATTTATAACCCCAATCACTACACATTCCATTGAGTACTAGGATGTGATATTTATGAATGATCTACCTTAAAATACATTCCCAAAATGATAATATATGAGAAGTGGATAGCCATGGATAGTCCCATGATACATGTGACACATGTGTCCTCTATTCCACTTAATGAAATAGAGTAATTTATTGAATTATTAAATAATAAATTAAAGAAAAATTATGACTAAATGAATCTAAAGATTACTAACATAGATAATAAAATCTTTAGGGAATGATTAAGTCAATGGGTCATGGCTCTAATTCGGTCTGTAACCCCTTATTCAATATATATTACCCCACAATGTCAAAAATTCATATGCAATGATCAGAAAAAAAACATAAGAAGAAGAACCACAATATTTCCCAACACCTATAAATTTCTTATTCTTACCTCTGGTTCGATGGACACCATCCCAACAATTATAATTTCCCACTGGGGAAGAATCTTATTACGGTTTTTAAAACATTTTCTACTTGGAAAACCCATTTAATGATTAAGAGGTATCTTATGAATTTGGGTTCCCCGCAAATAATTTTGAAGGTGTCTATAGAGGTATAGGGTAACATAGTCTTCAAGTTTCATTCCTTCTAAAATTATAAATATAGAAAAAAAATAGGTGAAATAAACATTAACATGAACAACTAAACGAACAATCCAACCTCAAATCCTTTAAATAATTTTCCAATCTCATTAAACAGGTGTATCGATTGATATGTCGAGAGTAATTTAAAAAATCAAAAAAAAAGTGGGGAGATTAATTCAACCTAACCCATAAAAAATATCCTTCAAATCTAAATTTTTGAAATGATAATCATCATAGTTGGCATGGACTTTCAGAGCTATGGTCTGGCTATATCCACATGAATAGATTCCTAGGGTATTGGATCAAATGTATTATGGGTTTAATAATCTCTTAGTCATCTTGATTGTTTTTTATATTATCTTCATCTTTAAAATTAACTCATAGAGACCCACACTAATTCATTTTCAACCCTTGAGTGTTTGAAACTGAAGTGGATGACAGCAAAATATACAAGGCCAAAATTGATCCTAGTAATTTTTATATAGTCATTTCTATCCAAGAAAAAGATTAAACAGTTTCCATATAGGATAACATAAGACACTAATATGTGTCTTTAAAACTAAATGACATCAATGATTATAGTGCTATGGTGTAAAATGTTTTAATATTCAATCTCATTCCAACCTAGAAACATCATTGTTTAGGATATAAGGGGTATGTTATAATACCTTTTATTTATTGATCCTTGGGTATGGAAACATTTAAAATAATGAATACATAAATCTAGGATATTATATCAAATTTTATATTCATGATAGTTCACCATGACTAAATCTCGAGTACCTTTTTAAGAATACCATGAAGTCATTAGAATGTGTTGATGCCTTCATCTTATCATAAATTCTTGAAATAATATATTGAAGGAAAATTAAGTGTAATATATAGTGAAAAATCCCCATTTTTGTCATTATAATATCAATAAAACAATTTAGAGTACTATAAAAGTGGTGGATAATAATAAATTGTGAATGATAAAATGCAGGTTTCTTCCCATAATGGTATTGAAACTGCTTTGATGAATCCATGGAATGGTAAAGATGGATGTTTTGTACTACCCATAAATTCAATAAAAAAACTATAGAGTTTTTTATTCATATATCATACTACTAGAGGAATTTACTACAAATTACCTTCTTCTCTTATTATGTACAGGAAAATGACACTATTAAAAAATATCCATTAATAGAAAAAGTGGTTCCTTTGAAATATATGCATATTAATCTCACATTAAATTTTCATTACCTAAACATGATCTTAAAAGATATTTTTTCAATAAAACCCAAAATTTTGACCATCTAGGATACACCATTAAAAAGTAACATAGTTATTTGGAAGAGTTTATTGTATTAGTATGATCTCTTACTGTCTTGATGAATCCTCGCACTCTTTATAAAAATTTGACCTTAGACAAGATGATGAATACTCTATATAGTCTTCAAGAACACAGAGAGTGAGTTCATCTTAAAATTATAATTATAATGGGGAAGAATAAGAGAAAAAATACTCTCCAACAACATTCAAATATAGATCATTAAAAAAAATCAATGAGTCAAAGTAAATGAATCTAAGTACTGAAGAAGACATGTGTCCTACACTTATTAGTGTTCCCATAAGTCCTGAGTAGTAGGATAATGATGTTACATTCTACAAATTTCATTGGGATTTATTTTAATGAAACTATATAAATATTTAATGATTGATTCCTCAAGTCACCAGTCACCACTTAGGTTTATTGTCTTTCCAACAATGTTATAAATAAGTTGTAATAAGAATGCATTTGACTCATTAAATTATGGTGGAATCCAATATTGATAATTTGATCAAGGATAATTTTATTTATGAGGTATAGTACCCTAAATATATTAATTTTATTATCCCATTACTAATAATAATAATATTAGGGACTTTAATGATTTTAGTTATTTGAATTTTAATATTTCAAAGGTAGACTTCCCAATCTTGATCATGGAATAGCTAATTGAGGTAACAACTTATTTTACAACCCTCTCTTTTATGGAAATTTTTTTGTCTATAATAATATTAAGATTTCTCTAAAATGTAAATAATCCAATGAATTTATAGAATCCTAAAGAAATTATTTCTATAATGTAATTCTTTTTGGTCCCAAGAATGATGAAGCTACATATTAGAGAGATATGAACAACATTCTCAAACACTTTCTTAGAAAAACTATGGAATATTACATGGGTGATTTCATTATCAAATTGAACTAGTTCCAAGATAATTTAATCCACAAAAAATGTTTTATTATTTTATGATTTATCATAAAAGCTTATTATTAATCCATTAATGTTCTCCTATATGTTGAAATTAGTAATAATTATTAGTTTCACCGATCATCATCATTATATTAATGTTGATCCAAATAAAGATAGGGTAATACTTGATATGTCCCCTCATTGAACCATTAAAATTCATATAAAACATCAAGATAACCTATATAATATCAATTTCATTAACGCAACCTTTCTATGAAAATGTTTTACATTCTTATAATTTATAGAGAATGGAGTAACAAATTAGTTAGATAATGATTTTTTTATCCAATGAAATATATTTAATGCTTCTCAGTTTTGAAATTTCCTATGTAAGAGAAACTTATTATTATATATATGGAAAAAATATATAGATCATTTGATTACCTCCTTATTAATAAAAATTATTGAACCATGGATAATAACCTATACTATCATAACATAATGATGTTGGTAGTTGAGATCCAATATAGTGATATTGAAATAAATTATCTTTTGTCGATCTATACAGTGAAGATGATTTACCATTATCTATAACATCATGATATCTTCTTTATCTTTTTCATGGACCCTCCAAATGATATCATTTATTGTCCCATTTTTTAGACTCTTAGAATGATTTTTTTCACCTTACAGTAATTTCATATACATTTTTTCTAAAAGGTGATTAGAGGACTAGTGAAATATTACATTCTTAGAGAACAACCTACCTTGAATGAATCACCATTGGATATTGAAATGATTGATAAGTAGGTTATATATATCCATGAAGCTTCTCAAACCTGGGAATTATACATCAATTATTTGTTCTAATGATAGATTGGGGAGAGGATGTTGAAAGAAAAACTCAACTGAGTCAGTTTAGCGATTTGTTGAATCTCTCTAATGATGTCACTTATACCTTACTCTTCCATCCTCTCAATGGGGTGTTCCAATAGTAAGGTCGAATACCAATCCAATAGTATAGGTATAGAACTGTCCTTATATACTCTAGTTGTATTTCAGAACATAATTGACTTTTATATCTTGTAATCAAACAAATTATGGGTTAATACACCATCATGAAGGAATATTTGATACCCTTTTTCAATTATACTCTAAAACTAATGTTGTAATTTCCTTTTGAACTAGGGTTGTGTCACATTCCACACAATCAAAGTTATAAAGAATATCTATTGGATAATTTTGATAGTTCTCATGTAGTTCTAAATCAGGATGAGATAATTATTTATATGTCACATTGAAGAGTGGACAATTTATTTATTATCAACAAAATAGAAGATATCAATGAGGTTAATACCACTTTAGATTATGTTTGAACCTATTCAAAATCCAATGGAGTAAAAACTAGTTGGACATCTCTTATAGTGGAATATCTTTAAAAGATGGATATTCTGAGAGATTTATCTAGAAAAGAGTAAATTTATTGAAGGAATGTAAATTTTTTTCATTTATATTGGCCGGAATTTCCAAAATGTTCTCCAAAAATGAGGTTATATGGAATTATGGATAGATACATTATGGAATGAGATATCCTCACCATCAGGTTTAAAGTTCAGGCCCGCATCTATGATGCACATCATATATGGACCAATATCTTTAACCAAATTAGGATACTTAGTTATTATTATAAATTAAGTATGCATAATTGTATGGAATTCAAAATAAAATTCCATGCATTCCAAATCCAATATTTCTTCATTCATCTACCCCTATTATTCTTGAACATTACTTGATACATATATTTGTTTTCTATTTAGGGTATAGATGCCATGGAACCACACCCACTATACACTTTACAAAAAATATTTTCAAAATTATATGAATTTAGACTCTTATATTTGGTTAAAAAATAATTTTTATTAGTTTTAGTATATTTGACATCATTCCTAGATTTTGGGTTATTCACAATATTTTGATAGATAATCACACCAATTTATATGAATCTGAGATAATGAAACTGTATTTGGAATAAATCATCATATCCAATCTTGAATACCCCTATCATGTAGCGGTGTATAGATAGATGAATTTTATATGACATTATCTAATATCTTTGAGATAATGTTGGAAAATGATAAAAAAATCCTAAAAACTAATTGATGCATTTTTGAATTATTATATTCAAACTATATATTTATATATAAAACCCTATAATAACTTTTGTTTGGGATTAAATTAACCTCACCCATTATTGTTCATTTCATTCACTCCACATATATATTTTCAATTAATTTTCCAAATATGAACAATACAAAATATATCTTGATGAATTGAAATGACTTGATGAGAAAATTTTATATACATTGTATGAAATTAAGGTATATGGGATCTATATTCCATGAGATTTTAAAAAGAGTGAATTCCTTCACTCATTTATTCCATAGTAATTGGTATTGGCCTTGATAATTCCAATGATACTCTATATGAAACTTATAAATCTAGAATAGAAATTCAAATGACTTGACATCATAAACAATTTCTACTTCAATAGATTGTACTCCCTCATTTAAAAATGAGTTATAGTGTATCATGTTTCCAACCAATGTGAGGTTTCTTAATAAATACTTGGTATAACGTCACATGGGGTTTATGAAGTATTTTATACTTGATTCTTAACTAAACAATATATGATAATAGTTTTAATACTATAATATACATGATGCAAAGTCCTTATCAAAAATGCTAAAATGCATGACATAATGTCCTTATCACATGACCTCAAAACTGAAAGTTATGTTTTCCATCCTATATGACCATTAAATTTATTATAGTTTTTTATTTCGTATGATCATATTTTATTACATGAGATTATTATCTATGTAATATATCTTAGTATCTATCATGTATTATAAGGATTCTTTTAATAACCCTATACTAGGATATAAAATGACCCCTTCTTGAAGAACTATCTGTGACTTTATTTTTATTTTCACTATCTATGTAAGGAAATATATTCCACATTAATTATGTATGTAACATCCCAGGTAAATAAAGAATAAATAATTTTCATATTTATTAATATTTTTTTAATTAAATATTAATTTTACTTTAAAAGGGTTGCTATTTTCGATAGCGTACCCGATACGCAACGATGAGTTCCATTGAAAACTTACGTTGCACACTAGTAATATAATAATACTATTTTAAATGGTAGTTAACATGTAGTTGTTGTATTGGCGGGAATGGATATAAATAACTAAAATATGATTATATATGTTTTTAAATGCTTTTACATTTATCCAATAAAGGATAAAGGCTTAAAATACGAAAAGAATTCAATTTTAGGCATTTATACCCTAATTTTCACTAAGGGTTCACTTATCACCTTTTGACGGCGAACCGTCATTAAATATAGTTTTGATAAATCTTATAAATTCTATTGGACCAAATATAACTCTTATTTAGAATTGGGACATCAAAATTTACTTTGTGTAAATTTTTGGTATCTTTCTGATAAAGTTCATTTTTTTAATGAATATTGTAAAATGTTGTATTTTAATTCAAAACCTCTTTTTAATCTAATTCATTTATATGATTAGGTTATCATTTGAATTGGTTTTAAAGTGAAATTAGAAAATATGTTTACCATTAAATCCAATAGTGGTCTTCGGAATTAATTTCACTTTGAAATCGGACTTAAACTAGTGTCAATCTTTTGATACTTATTGTTTCACAAAAACACGCTATTTGTCATGACAACGGGAATTAATTATTAAATTAATTAATTTGACTTATATGTTTTTAATTTTTTAAAATAGAATTCATTTTTGAATTCAGAATATCAAATATAGCTTAGGGTGAATTTTTGGTAATTTTCTGAAAAACATCAATTTTTGATGAATAGTGAAATCACTAAGTGGTACTTATAAAAACTGATTTTTTAGTTAAATGAAAGTTTACCACTAATTTGTATTGAATTTTGAAAATCCGACATACATGGTTGTCATTATTATGTAAAATGTGGTTCAATGGGATGAAAATAATTTTTTGGTGAATAGTAACTTTTTTTCATTAATCACAATTAGAGGTAATTAGTGTAATTTAAGGTAAAAATGATATTATAAAAATGTTAAAACACAATGAAACTTGTCCTACAACTATTGGGTGAGTGATGGCCGACCAAGACAACCCATGAGTCGATTTAGGGGACCCCATGGAGCCACTTGGGTGAGATAATGACTTTAATGCCTTTTTTTAAATAAAGGTGAAAATGACACTAACATAAATTATTTTACTAAAACAATTTTTGAATTGGGTAATACAAGTCCAAATTTTGATTATAAATATTAATTGGAAATAGAGAAAGATTTCCTACATCATAGTATTTTTTTATAATTTTTAGACAATAAATAAATTAATTTATTTATGACATAATAATGATGCAGCGATGACACCATTATTTGACGATTTAAATAAAATGGAAAGATAAAGTAAACTCTATGAACTACACATTTCCAAAACTTATTGGATGGGTGGATTTCAAACCCTTATCACCTTATCCACGAATTATTTCAATGTGGGACCTTTTAAAGGCGAAACACATTTTCAAATAAAGTAATATTTCTTTACTTTCCAAAAGTTCCCCTCCTCTCCTCTTATAAAAGGCCCCCACCTCTACCTCATTTCACACACTCCTAAATCCTTTGGCTCGACCAAACCCTGCCCATTTACTCCCTCCACATCCCTCTCCTCATCCTAGAGGATTCCCTTTGGGCAGAATCCTTTCAAAGGAAGCCTTTAGGCTCAAATCAAAAGGAGTTACACTTTTAATGGTAATTCATTCTCTCATGTTCATTTGTTTTATTTTTCTTCTCAAACCCCCTAAACTCTTTTTATTTACTTATTTTGTAACAACACCAGTATATTCAATATACTAGGATGTTGTTATAAGATTTATTCGAGCTACACTCTCACACAACTACATCAAATGGTTAAAGAACATACGGTTTCCGTGGATGGCGAAATTCTGCCTCCTGAAACGATGATTGTTCAATACTCATTTAAAACCTTCAAAGGTGGCCATTATGATGTCACTATTTTTATATATGATATATAATATGTTTATGTTTTCCTTAAGCTTATGTTTTTTTTCATTTTGGGCATACATTTATGGTTTCCATTATGGGTAAACGTGATATCTTCATTTAAGGAAGTGCGGACTACCGCCCCCTCAAAGTGATTTGATTCGTTAAATACCATATGTGGGATGTATAAAGGATGGAACTATGATATTATATATGATATTATACTGGAATTATAATATACCTTTATATCATTATGATTCCATTCCCTTAAATACGAAATAGAAATGAAAGTAGCGTTCATGCGTACGTACGGCTTACCGTCTCCATGAATGGTGCATTTCATTTCTTACCTCTAAATGATTATGTAATATTATAAATGCATGTATATACTGGATATATATGATATATATGATATATACATCATGATTATAATTCTGGATATAATGGATACATGAGCAACTTGTAATTATAAATTGTTTCTTTTGACTCAAGTACCAATGATCGTTAAAACCACCATTATTAACTTAAATAATTACATAGTGTTCATGACATGGAAATAAGTGATATAAAAGGAATAATGAACTTGAAAAAGGTTCTTAAACAAGTAGAAATTAACTCAAGTTTATTATTCAGGAGATTAAAGAACGGTCGGGTCAAGTCGGATACGAGGTAAGGGACTTCGTCTCAATCTCCTTTCATTGAGGCATATTTTGTTTTATACACAAATTTCTTTTATACGGTGTATAAACCCCTTTGACTTTTACTTTTATACAAAAGGAATCTTTTTCTACAAAGAGTTTTACTAAACGACAAAAAGGAATGTTTTTTTTAACGTACGCGGTGACAACGACCTTTTCCGCCGCCGCGAGTGTTATTTGGTCTTTGGCTTCCTCAACAAGTCGTAATGTTTTTCTTAAAATAAAATAAATACCATATACTCTTTTATGTATTTTGGTATTGAAAATGGTTTTGATAAATGATTATATTATGATATATTGTGATTGAAATGTGGAAATGTTATCATTCCTTTATATTGGTTTTATGTTTTATGATTTTATATTGGTACTTGGACATTTGACAAGTGGTTACGTGATAAACCATATGACGGGAGGTGCCGTGAATACCAGGACGGGTGGTTACATTATAACCTCCAATGCATTGGGTATGGAAGTCGGCCGCATGGCTATTCTATTAAGTATGTATGCAAATTGGCCATATGGCTATTCTATTAAGTGATATGTGTGGAAGTTGACCTTATGGTTATTCCACTTAAATATGTTTATGTCCCAAGTTACCTTTATATATGCTATGTGTTCTTTATATGGGTTTTATGGTAATCCTTTGGTTACAAAAAGGTAAGTAATGATACTTTATTCAGTGAAGAGTTTTTACTACTTCATGATGGTGAAGGTATTACTCTGATAGAGTATACATGGTTTACTTGATGTTTGAAAAAGTAACAGTTTTCATTCTTTGTGTATCCCTTACTGAGATTTTTATGCTCACCCCAAGTTTTTCGAAATGTTTTTCACAGGACATAAAGTTGAATAAGGTCATGGATGGGATCAAGGGAATTCCACGCTATATAAAACATGGAACTAGACATGTTTCTTTTTAAGAGTTTTTTTATTATGGAATCTTAGTAGAAGTGTCTACTTTGTAATCTTTTGAGATGTAATAGTTATGTCCTAATTCTCTAAAACCCTAAACCTAAAAAGATCCTCAATGTGAATTATTCATTTAATTCTATATTAAGTAAGGTTTAAGGTAGGGGCCTTATAGTTGGTATCAAAGGTCGGTTTAGACAACTTTAGGAGTTAGAAAATTGTTAAGTTATAAGTTAAGTTATGATATGATTGAAATGATATAGCATTTACAGATTACCATGTTGCTTCGCCTAAGATATTTCTGTGTTTAGAATGGTTTTCCACAGAGGAAAAAAAGAAGCTATGTTGGGACGACATCAGGAGGAATACAACCGTCCAAATCAGCAACCTGAGATGGTCGGAATCGGAACTGAACAGTTTGTTGCAGTGATGGCACAGTTGACTCAAGCTATAAATGGTGGTGGTATCCATGCACGAGATTAGCCAGATCAACCATAGAGGAACATGTCAGTGGTGGAACACTTCATGAGGCAACATCCCTCATCATTCATAGGTTCATCTAACCCTGTGCAAGCTGAAGGGTGGATTAAAGCACTGGAGAAGATTTTTGATGTCATGGGGTGTTCAGAACATCAAAATGTTAGTCTTGCTGTTTACCGTTTTGAAGGTGAAGCTGATCAGTGGTGGTCGATGGTGAAAAATATCAGGGATAGTGATGAGATTTCGGATCTTCACTGGGACGAATTCAAAGGTATGTTTCTTGAGAAATATTTTCCTAAGGTGGTTCGTCTTAGGTTGGAAAAACAGTTCCTAGAATTGAGGCAGGAGGATGATTCAGTGGCTGCTTATGAAGCAAAGTTCACTCGATTGGCAAGGTATGCTCCGAACTTCATACGAGATCTTGATAGTAAAATAAACCGTTTTTACTCAGGGTTAGAGCCAAAGTATCGAAGGGCTTTAGCTTCTTGTGAGTTCAAAAGTTATGAAAAACTTGTTTGATGTGCGGAGAAGGTGGAAATAGAGTTTGCCGATGATCAGGTGTTCTATGACAAACAACAGAATAAGAGGTCTAGTTGGCAGGCAAAGGGGAAGAATTCATCAAAGAAGTAAGGAGGTAAGAAAACCAAATATCCATCCTATGAGAAGTGTGGTAAAATGCATCCTGTAGAATGTTTATCCAAGTCTGGTAAGTGCTTTCGGTGTGGTAAGTCTGGTCATATTGCTCGTAAATGTAAGGAAGATGATAAAGGAGGCAATGAAAAGCCAACGGTAAGATGTTTTAAGTGTAATGAAATGGGTCATTATGCAAACGAGTGTCCAACGAAGAACTCAATTGGGGGAATGCAGCCAAACTACAAGCAGAAAGGGGTGGTGAAATCCTTTGCAACAACTTCAGCAGATGTTGGGCCATCGAATGAAGTGGTATCAGGTACACTGTTTGTTTGTTCAGATTATGCCAATTTGTTGTTTGATTCAGGGTCTACACACTCTTTCATTTCTGATAAGTTTTCTAGTAAATTGGGAATTCCATCTCAAGATATGAACCCTGAACTTATGGTAAAAATACCCGGAGGGAACATTGAGACAAAAAGGATTATAAGAACCTTCCTATCCTTGTGTGTGGAAAGAATCTACCAGCAAACCTTATTGTTTTTCCCCTAGTAGAGTTTGATGTTATTTTGGGCATGGATTGGCTTTTTGTTTATCATGCTAAGATTTACTGCAGAGATAAAATGGTTTCTTTTCAGAAATATTTTCAGTTTGTGTACAAGAATGAACCCTTGATTTTGATAACATATTAGGAAGTTGAGAAACTAGTAAAAGATGGAAATGAATGTTACCTTGCACATATTGTTGAAAATAAAGGAACTCTTCAGATTAATGATGTGCCAGTGGTAAATGAGTATCTTGATGTTTTTCCTGATGAGTTGCCTGGTATTATTCATGATCGGGAAGTTGAATTTACTGTTGACTTAGTTCCTGATTCTAAGCCAATTTCAAAACCCCCTTATCGAATGGCTCAAGTTGAACTTTTAGAGTTAAAGAAACAATTGCAGGAGGTATTAGATAAAGGTTTCATTCGACCTAGCACATCACCATGGGGTGCTCCTGTCTTGTTTGTTAAAAAGAAAGATGGATCAATGAGACTTTGCATTGATTATAGAGCCATGAATAATATTACTGTTAAGAACAAGTATCCTTTGCCTCATATCGATGATTTGTTTGATCGGCTCCAGGGAGCTCAGTATTTTTCGAAGATTGACTTGAGGTCGGGGTACCATGAGTTGAAAGTAAAAGAAGCAGATGTTCCAAAGACTGCGTTCCGTACTAGATATAGCCATTATAAATTTTTAGTTATGCCTTTTGGGTTAACCAATGCACCTTCTATATTCATGGACCTTATGAATATAATTTTCCATGAGTTCTTGGATAAGTTTGTGGTTGTTTTCATTGATGATATTTTGTTGTTTTCTAAAAGTAAAGAGGACCATGAAAGTCCTTTAAGGGTTATCATGAAAACCATAAAAGAAAAGAAACTATATGGAAAATTCAGAAAGTGTGAGTTTTGGTTACAACAAATTTCTTTCCTGGGTCAAATTATTTCAAAAGATGGCATAACTGTTGATCCTACCAAAACAAAAGTTGTTGAAGAATGGCCGAGACCCACAAATGTAACCGAGATCCGTAGTTTTCTTGGTTTGGCAGGTTACTACCGAAGGTTTGTTGAAAATGTTTCACGGTTATCTGGTCCAATGACTAAGCTAACTCGTAAGGGTGTTAAGTTCATCTGGACAAAAGAATGTGATGATTGTTTTCAGGAGTTGAAAAGAAGATTGGTGAATGCTCCAGTTTTGGCACTTCCTTCCAAGAATGGTGAGTTTGTTATATACAGTGATGCTTCGTTGAAGGGACTTGTCTATATCCTAATGCAGAATGATCAGGTAATTTCTTATGCTTCACGTCAGTTGAAAACAAATGAGGTAAATTACCCTACACATGATTTGGAATTAGCTGCTGTTGTCTTTGCTTTAAAAATTTGGAGGCATCATTTGTATGGAGTAATGTGTGAAATATATACTGATCACAAGAGTTTAAAGTATATATTCACTCAAAAAGAGTTAAACATGAGACAGAGGAGATGGCTAGAATTAATCAAGGATTATGATTGTACAATTCATTACCATCCGGGAAAAGAAAATAAAGTGGCTGATGCTTTGAGTCGAAAAAGTAATGCTTCATTAGCAATGTTATGTTTGGAACGTGATGCTTTGGTTAAGGATTTGATGAAATTTGGAATAGAAGTTGTTGGTGTAGGAAGTCCTTCTGTTTTGTTTCAGGTATCAGTGAAATCTTCTCTATCAGACAGAATCAAGCAAGCACAAGAGAAAGACAGCGAGTTGCAGAAAAATGTAGAGCTGGTTCAGAAAGGTAAGTTGCCTGAATTCAACATTGATAATGATTGTGTTTTGAAGTTTGGGAAGAGATTATGTGTGCCTTGGGATTCACAGTTGAAGAATGAGTTGTTATGTGAGACTCATAGTTCTCCATTTTCAGTTCATCCTGGCAGTACTAAGATGTACGGAGATCTGCGGGAGTATTACTGGTGGGATGGAATGAAAAGAGATATTTCTGATTTTACTGTGAAGTGTTTGACTTGTCAGTAGGTTAAAGTAGAGCAGAAGTTACCTAAAGGGATGCTTCAGCCTTTACCAGTGCCAGAGTGGAAATGGGAAAACATATCCATGGACTTTGTTGTGGGATTACTGAGGACATCTCGAGGTAATAATGCAATCTGGGTTATTGTTGATCGCTTGACCAAATCTGCTCATTTCCTTGCTATACGAGATACTTTCTCTCTAGATCAACTTTCCCGTTTGTATCTTAAAGAGATAGTCAGGTTACATGGAGTTCCTCTCTCCATTGTATCTGACCATGATCCCAGGTTCACTTCTAACTTTTGGAAAGGCCTTCAGAAGTCGTTGGGTACTGAATTAAATTTTAGTACAGCTTTTCATCCTCAATCAGATGGGCAGTCAGAACGAACAATTCAGACATTGGAGGATATTCTATGAGCTTGTTCGATGGATTATCAGGGAAGTTGGGACCAACATCTTTCTTTGGTTGAGTTTACTTATAATAACAGTTTTCATTCCACTATACAGATGGCACCATTTGAGGAATTATATGGTAAGCGGTGTCGAACTCCAGCATTTTGGGATGAAGTGGGTGAAAGGAAGCTGATGGGACCAGAATTGGTAGAAGAGATGGCAGAAAAGGTTCAGTTGATTCTGAAACACATGAGAACAGCTCAGAGCAGGCAGAAGAGTTATGCAGATAACCAGAGGAAGGATCTATCTTTCGAGGTAGGTGATCATGTTTTTCTCAAGGTTTCTCCATGGAAAAGTGTGATGATATTTGGTTAGAAAAGAAAGCTGAGTCCAAGGTTCATTGGACCATATGAAATTCTGGAGAAAGTTGGATCAGTTGCTTACCGAGTGGCTTTACCTCCGAGTTTATCTCAGGTACACAATGTTTTTCATGTTTCAATGTTAAGGAAGTACATGCCAGATCCATCTCATGTTTTGAGTCGAGAGGTAGTTCAGCTGGAAGAGAATCTATCTTACGAGGAACAACCGGTCCAGATTCTTGACCACAGGGAGAAGGTGTTACGGAATAAGGTGATTCATCAGGTAAAGGTTTTGTAGAAAAACCATGTGATTGAAGAGGCAACGTGGGAATTTGAAAATGCTATGAGGGATAAATACCCCCACTTATTTTGATAAGTGAATAAAATTGCGAGGACGCAATTCCCAAAAGGGGGGAAGGATGTAACATCCCAGGTAAATAAAGAATAAATAATTTTCATATTTATTAATATTTTTTTAATTAAATATTAATTTTACTTTAAAGGGGTTGTTATGTTCGATAGCGTACCCGATACGCAACGATGAGTTCCATTGAAAACATACGTTGCACACTAGTAATATAATAATACTATTTTAAATGGTAGTTAACATGTAGCCTTTGTATTGGCAGGAATGGATATAAATAACTAAAATATGATTATATATGTTTTTAAATGATTTTACATTTATCCAATAAAGGATAAAGGCTTAAAATACGAAAAGAATTCAATTTTAGGCATTTATACCATAATTTTTACTAAGGGTTCACTTATCACCTTTTGACGGCGAACCGTCATTAAATATAGTTTTGATCAATCTTATTAATTATATTAGACCAAATATAACTCTTCTTTAGAATTGGGACATCAAAATTTACTTTGTGTAAATTTTTGGTATCTTTCCGATAAAGTTCATTTTTTTAATGAATATTGTAAAATGTTGTATTTTAATTCAAAACCTCTTTTTAATCTAATTCATTTATATAATTAAATTATCATTTGAATTTGTTTTAAAGTGAAATTAGAAAATATTTTTACCATTAAATCCAATAGTGGTCGTTGGAATTAATTTCACTTTGAAATCGGACTTAAACTAGTGTCAATCTTTTGATACTTATTGTTTCACAAAAACACGCTATTTGTCAAGACAGCGGGAATTAATTATTTTGACTTATATGATTTGAATTTTGTAAAATAGACTTCATTTTTGAATTCGGAATATCAAATATAGCTTAGGGTGAATTTTTGGTAATTTTCTGAAAAACTTCAATTTTTGATGAATAGTGAAATCACTAAGTGGTACTTATAAAAACTGATTTTTCAGTTAAATGAAAGATTACCACTAATGTGTATTGAATTTTGAAAATCCGACATACATGGTTGTCATTAGTATGTAAAATGTGGTTAAATGGGATGAAAATAATTTTTTGTTGAATAGTAACTTTTTTTCATTAATCGCGATTAGAGGTAATTAGTGTAATTTAAGGTAAAAATGATATTATAAAAATGTGAAAACACCATGAAACTTGTCCTACACCTATTGGGTGAGTCATGTCTGACCAAGACAACCCATGGGTCGATTTAGGGGACCCCATGGAGCCACTTGGGTGAGATAATGACTTTAATTCCTTTTTTTAAATAAAGGTGAAAATGACACTAACATAAATTGTTTTACTAAAACAATTTTTTAATGGTGTTATACAAGTCCAAATTTTGATTATAAATAGTCATTGGAAAGATAGAAAGATTTCCTACATCATAGTATTTTTTTATAATTTTTAGACATTAAATAAATTAAATTATTTATGACATAATAATGATGGAGTGATGACATCATTATTTGATGATTTAAATAAAATGGAAAGATAATGTAAACTCTATGAACTACACATGTCCAAAACTTATTGTATGGGTGGATTTCGAACCCTTATCACCTTATCCATGAATTATATTAATGTGGGACCTTTTAAAACCGAAACACATTTTCAAATAAAGTAATATTTCTTTACTTTCCAAAAGTGCCCCTCCTCTCCTCTTATAAAAGGCCCCCACCTCTACCTCATTTCACACACTCCTCAAGACTTTGGCTCGGCCAACCCCTGCCCACTTACTCTCTCGACATCCATCTCCTCATCCTAGAGGATTCCCTTTGGGAAGAATCCTTTTAAAGGTAATTCATTCTGTCATGTTCATTTGTTTTATTTTGCTTCTCCAACCCCCTAAACTCTTTTTATTTACTTCTTTTGTAACAACACCAGTATCTTCAATATACTAGGATGTTGTTATAAGATTTATTTGAGCTACACTCTCACACAACTACATCAAATGGTTAAAGAACATACGGTTTCCGTGGATGGCGAAATTCTGCCTCCCGAAACGATGATTGTTCAATACTCATTTAACACCTTCAAAGGTGGCCATTATGATGTCACTATTTTTATATATGATATATAATATGTTTATGTTTTCCTTAAGCTTCTATTTTTTTTCATTTTGGTCATACCTTTATGGTTTCCGTTATGGGTAAACGCGATATCTTCATTTAAGGAAGTGCGGACTACCGCCCTCTCAAAGTGATTTGATTCGTTAAATACCATATGTGGGACGTATAAAGGATGGGACTATGATATTATATATGATATTATACTGGAATTATAATATACCTTTATATCATTATGATTCCATTCTATAAAATACGAAATAGAAATGAAAGTAGTGTTCATGCGTACGTACGGCTTACCGTCTCCACGAACGGTGCATTTCATTTCTTACCTCTAAATGATTATGTAATATTATAAATGCATGTATATACTGTATATATATGATATATATGATATATAAATCATGATTATAATTCTTGATATAATGGATACATGAACAACTTGTAATTATAAAGGGTTTATTTTGACTCAAGTACCAATGATCGTTAAAACGACCATTATTAACTTAAATAATTACATAGTGTTCATGACATGGAAATAAGTGATATAAAAGGAATAATGAACTTGAAAAAGGTTCTTAAACAAGTAGAAATTAACTCAAGTTTATTATTCTGGAGATTAAAGAATGGTCGGGTTAAGTCGGATATGAGGTAAGGGACTTCGTCTCAATCTCCTTTCATTGAGGCATATTTCGTTTTATACACAACTTTCTTTTATACGGTGTATAAACCCCTTTGACTTCCAATTTTATACAAAAGGAATCTTTTTCTAAGAAGCGTTTTACTAAACGACAAAAAGGAATGATTTTTTTTACGTACGCGGTGACAACGACCTTTTCCGCCGCCACGAGTATTATTTGGTCTTTGGCTTCCTCAACAAGTCGTAATGTTTTTTTTAAAAGAAAATAAATACCATATACTCTTTTATGTATTTTGGTATTGAAAATGGTTTTGATAAACGATTCTATTATGATATATTGTGATTGAAATGTGGAAATTTTATCATTCCTTTATATTGGTTTTATGTTTTATGATTTTATATTGGTACTTGGACATTTGATGGGTGGTTACGTGATAAACCATATGACGGGTGGTGCCGTGAATACCAGGATGGGTGGTTATGTTATAACCTCCAATGCATTGGGTATGGAACTCGGCTGTATGGATATTCCATTAAGTATGTATGGAAATTGGCCGTATGGCTATTCCATTAAGTGATATGTGTGGAAGTCGACTGTATGGTTATTCCAATTAAGTATGTTTATGTCCCAAGTTACCTTTATATATGCTATGTGTTCTTTATATGGGTTTTATGGTAATCCTTTGGTTACAAAAAGGTAAGTAATGATACTTTATTCAGTGAAGAGTTTTTACTACTTCATGAAGGTGAAGGTATTACTTTGATAGAGTATACATGGTTTACTTGATGTTTGAAAAAGTAACAGTTTTCATTCTCTGTGTATCCCTTACTGAGCTTTTTATGCTCACCCCAAGTTTTTTGAAATGTTTTTCACAGGACTTAAAGTGGAATAATGTCAAGGATGGGATCAAGGGAATGCCACGCTATATAAAACATGGAACTAGACATGTTTTTTTTAAGGAGTTTTTTTTATTATGGAAACTTAGTAGAAGTTTTTACTTTGTAATCTTTTGAGATGTAATAGTTATGTCTTAATTATCTAAAACTCTAAACCTGAAAAGATCCTCAATGTGAATTATTCATTTAATTCTATATTAAGTAAGGTTTAAGTCCAGGGCCTTATAATGTATATAAATAATCCTTCTCCTACAACATATACCCCATTTTACCCTAGTATTTAGAACCTTACTAATTCATGTCAGGGTACATTCTTACTTCCATCACCAAGGAATCCAACTGGTGCATCTTGTACAATATGATAATTTTCAGTGTACATATAGGGTATTTTACTTCATCTATTACATTAAAAAAATCTTATAAGAAACACTTAATTTTTATACACAATATTATATACACTCTTCATGGACCAAATTCCAAGTAATGCTCCTTCCATCTATTCTTTTTTGGGTAAACTAAATTTCCCAGACACCTTCTTCTTGTAAAATTTATAAACAACTTTACCAATTTTTCTAATTATTATTATTATGAAATATAACTACAAAACACTCTTCCCGTATCCTCTATTAATATTCTACTTCTTCTTATGAAAATCGATCTGCAAAAATATTTCTTCTTCTCCCCTCTTTTTTCCATTTTCTTCTCTACCTTGTCTTCAGTTTATATGATCTACACTGGTTTTATTCTTCTTGGATTTGATTCACAAAATCTCTATGAATATTATTATCATAGATTCATGTATCCTTATTCAAGGAATTGTAATATTATCTCTTGAATCCTAATGTTAAACATTACCTTATTTTTTTCAATATATATTATTTATTGACTTGCAATGTATATATATAATAAAACATGTAGTTTCATTCCCATTACTCTTATTCTCTTACTTTGACATTCATAATACATTGTGAAGGAATGATTCTAATTACCATGTTTTATGTAATCCAAATCCACTTGGATCTTTGGTAACCATGTCCATCATGATCCATATTATTTGTATTTTTTGTATTTTATCATTATTTGATATAATTAAAACATCTCCTAAAAACATGGATAAAGACTCAGTTCATAGTTTATCTTTTCTTTCTATTGTATATGGAAACACCGTGAAATCATTACTACAAAAAACAAAATATTTAAATTATATTAGTGTCTATATTTTAAAGTTGAATTGGTTGTGTTCATTAATCACTTACTTCTTAGTTTATAACTTGTGGTTCTTCATTATATTTCCTTTATTTACTTGTAATAATTGACTCTCCTTTATTTGTGGAGAGATTTCTATACTAATATATCATTTAGTAGTTTTCATCAAACAACCTATATCATGATGAGAATTATCATGATATACATTTTCATTTAATTCCTTTTTTCTTGGAATCTTCTAAATCTATCGATTTTCACTACAATAATTAAGGGTTGTGATATTTTTTATCATGATGTTAATATCAAAGAAACTCAGTTCATAGTTCACTTCCTGAAATCAACTCTTTTATCCCTACTACATAAATAACTTCTTTTCCTAAGTGATACGATTCATATATTCAATAAAATCACATATGCCAAAATTTGTCTGTGCATTACCTGTTGTGGATAATTCTCACCAATATCTAGCTTTCATATGTGAAAATTTATCCTATATGTTCCATAACTTATTCAAATTCTCCTATATGAACATTTACCTTCATGAATATCTATGTATTTAGTATAAAATCTTGGTATATAGATTCACCAATCACATATCCAAATTACATGAGTGGTGATCTACTTCTGTGGATATTTTTATACACAATAGTGCATTCAGCTATATTGATTTTCCTATATAGCTAAACCCATATGTGGATTTGAAAATTTGAATATGTGGTTCTACACTTCTTCCACTTGCAACCGAACAACATCTTCCTTTCATTTATTCCTTATTACTTCATCCAAAAAATCCATAAAAATAATCATGACAACCATTTTCATGAAACATAAACCTTATAATATCACCATACTTTACATCATCAAATTTAAATCCACATATTCTTCTCATATGGTCAATGTCATGAGGTAGCTTTATCATCACATGTAGTTGATCTTCTTACTGCCACTCATCAACTTACCATTCCATCAATCAAGAAAACTATTGTCCTATTATGAATCTCCAATGGTCTCTATAACTATAATGCTTATAATGAATTCCTTCTAATTCCCACTGTCATCAAATGTCTAAAAAAACCTATGGATAGAACTTTGACTACTTCAACACACATGGATTCCTTATCATCTGTAATAAATACATCATTATCAGCATCATCATTCAATGTCCAAGTTACTTTTTCTTCATAAACATATTAATATGAATTGAAAATCATTCCTTGATAAAAAATACAACCCACAAAAAAATGGTCTAAAAAATATCCCCCTTTTTATTTATGGGAAATTAATTCTAAATGATGTGTCAATTTGTTATTTCTTCTTCCATACTCTTGAAACTACTCATAAATTTTTCATTTCACTTTTTCTCCCACTTATTCAAAACAAATAAAAATTTTATGTGAAAAGTGTATCAATTTATTCTTGTGAGTTTTTCCATAAATCATCCCACTCGATGTCTATGTGATCCATGATCATTATAGAAAACAAGAGAGATTGATCTAAACAATAGGATATTCCATTATAAACTTAACATAATTTCAAGTGAAATGAGGAGTAATTAACTTTCTTAAAAAATATCCAACAATTTTTTAGACTGATACCAATTGTAATAGAAATATTTTATAGAATAAATCAACTTGAAACTCCAAAATAAATTTAATAAAATGGTTTAAAACTTTCAAGTACAAATCATGAATGAATATCTTGAAGATATCTTTTAATATTCTTTAAAAAATATTTCAATTCTAATGATTTTGAATCAAATTCAATCACTTTATGTTAGTTTTTTTTATTTAATCAACTGGGTATCTGAGATATGGAAATCAAACGTTATCAATGAAACTTATTTAATCAAATTTCATATTAATCAGAATTACATGAAATGGTAATTATATAAAATTATTTATCTTTATTGACATATCTTCCCCTCATGGAGACACTCCGCATGATCTCCAAAATAAGGAATCTCTTCAATAGATGTGCTTCTGTATTTTCGTATGAAGAGTACTAAAAAAATTAATCCTTTATATAGATGTCAAGATTTTAAAACATTCACATCATATTCAATGATGATCCTCTTCAATGCATGTTGTACAAAATACCAATTTGAAGATCAAACCTGAATGTTATGTTCTTCAATTTTCTATCAAATGAAATCGAAATCACTTTCTTAACATCATAAATGTTGACCTTATAATAAAATTTTCTACAATTCCATTTTAAAGATCAATATTAGATTATGATTTCTTCATCAAGGCTATCTGAAATTGATATCCACTACTCCTACTCAGGTTCTCCCTTTGAGAACTTCCATAAAAATAAATTATCTTTTTTAATCACTAATACAACACACAAATTTTAAGGGAATATGGTGGAAATTAATGTTCCTTGACATGAACAACAAAGTTGAGAGGATTTTTTAAAACAAGATTCTCCAATCACTACACTTCCATATCTCATTATCAGATCTGAATTTAGTATTAGTAGAATAGATCTTAACACTTTAATTTCTTGTGGTAAACATTTATTATCAACAATCATCATGGATAATTAATTCTTAATTATTTTATGGGATGATTCTTGCACTATAATAACAGTTATACATTCTTGAAAAGTGTGATCATATTCTTTATATCTCTCACATATAAATTCATTAACACATGGGTATTATTCTCTTAAAATGTGGTAATAGTGGGTTCCCTAGACCCAACTAAATTATAAATTTCAATTACCATACCATGTATGAGTTGAGATATGCATGATGTACACTAACCATTATAGTGTATACATTTCTGTGTCCCCTATTCAAATGGTAGTGTTCATAGATTAATTATTATATCAAAAGGTTATAGTAGATCCTAGGTTATAATGAGGACCATGAGATATTAAGAAATTAATCTTAAATATATGTCTTATGGTCTTGATAAATCATACTAACTGGATATAGTAGATGTTGGACTATCTAGTGTTGGGGGATTATAAGAATTGAGACCTCTTATCCTGATGTTCGCACTTAGTGATCTCTAATATTTGAGACCATGATGATAGACCTACCAGTAGGAACACAACGTGTGTTAAGTGTCATTGGTTGTTACTATTAATGGACATGTTCATTGGTCTCCTCCCATGATAACATTATCAATGTGTGTCATTTGATCATATACTTTGATTCGAATAAAAACCAATGGTAATTAAATAATGACAATTTTTCTTATGTTGGGTGTGTCATTGGTGGTATGACATTGGTTGAATGATCAAGATAGTGATTATCACATTCTAGTTGAGGAAGTAATATATCTTGGGCTTGGTTGATCAATATGGTAGTGCCTTCATAAGTCCTTGTCCAAGATAGTCGAGGGTAAATTCGTGTATTTAGATCAATAAATCATAAAGAAAGAAGGTATGATGACACAAGTGTTTCCTTTATGAGATATATAAAGAGAAAGAGATTATATTACACAATCTGTGTTCATAGGATGATTATAGTTTCTATGACTATTCCTTGTCTCTATAAGGGCCTTGATGGATTTATTGACTCTCCACTTGGTCTGTGGGTACTTTTCACTACTATCAAGATAAGGGGATAGAGGGTCACACACAATAGTGTATTCAAGAATATTCCCTATTTAGTTGAATAGGTATATCGAACATGGTAGGAATCACCATGGGGATTGAGAGTTATCCTATTTTATCGATCACTGATAAATAAATTAATTAATTATTACTAAAATAATGAATAATTGGGTTGAATATGTTTATTAATAGTATTCATGAGGTATTTAGTGAATATAAGAAGTAATATTATTTGAATGAATATTATTTCAATATTATAGATTCATCTAATATTAGTAGAAATTATGAGTTGAGTTAAATGACTCAGTTTTATCATATAATATATTAAATATATATTACCGTTATGTGATAAAATATAAATAATATTTATGTTGCATTTTAGTTCGTCATATTTTTTATTTATTAACTATTTAGTGGATGTTAAATAAATGGGGGTTGGGGAACCCTTTTTGGGTATTTGAAAAACCAATATAAATAGGAGAGTGGATCTCACACAATTACTTCATACAATGAATTCATCAGAGCCTCTCTCTCTCCTATCCTACTTTCTAGATAGAGATACACTCGATCCAAGGGATCAGATCGTGCTAATCTCCATGCACCAAAGGAACATCCAGGTAGTGATGTCTGTGACATCAAAGGTATAATAAGATCTCTGTAATAGCATCCAGAATTAAATAATTGATGCTCTAAGATATTTCTAAAGCATTTGTGTTTGATCTATAGGGATGTCACTTTGGTTTTTTCTGGTGGCGATCAGTGGTGAAAAGCTGATTTCGAGCACAGATTCTAATTTAGAATGAGGTACAAGTTTAGAATTATTTTCATTCTCTATTTAATTCACGTGGTATATTACAACTATATGGGGGATTGGATTACTATAGAAGACAAGTAATGTCATCCCCATGATATCAATTTAAAAAACATGGACCATAAACTTCTACTAAACACCCTGGTACCATCAATTGGTATCAAATTGATCGTGTGAATTTCCAAAACCATGAAAATTAACTAACATTAAATTTAAGTAGAGGGTTGGAAATTGTTTACAATGTGTCAGGCCACATTTCAATCTGAGTTTAGATAGCCAATTTGTGGCTATCCAAAAAAAATTATGGATTGAAATAAATTTTTCAATGGGTATTAAAATTTTAAAATAATCATTTTTTTAAATGAACCCATGCATTAAATTCAGTGAAGTATAAAATAGATATTCTAGTAAGAAAAAAATGTTATTTTATTTTTTATTATTATAAAAAATCAAGTTTATGGAATTTTAAAATTGGGGAAACATTATTATTTTATTTTGAGTGTGGAAAAAATTTCACAACATTACAAAAAATAATGGACAGTTCGAAATGGGGCTTGACCCGCTACTCTTCAGAGAAAAGGAAACAAAAAAAATAGGGTGATTTTTTGTGGGTAAAAAAAAATGAGGGTCCCTCCTCTAAATTTTCCCATATCTCCCTCATGGAATCTCCCTTATCACCATAGAACTGCCACAGCACCATGCACATTGTCCTCTGCTGGCCACCCCACTGGCTTCCACCTCAACTAGATGACTCTCCTACTATCCACCCAAGTGGTAGCCCAACTTCCCTCGATACTTATCAAATGGTTCCCCCATTCTTCCCATGTTCAATCATTGCTCACCATCGTGGCTCCACCCAGCCATCGTCTGAGCATCGGGTTCCACCGAAACACTAACCACCATAGACAACGGCCACCTTGTCCTTTCATGCTCCTTGACTGAGCCCTAGTTGTGGCTACCACCGCAAGACCTATATGAGTTTGTTTCATCCTTCTTAGTGAGATTTGGTTGTGGAATCCATGAGACCCTCCTCACTGAATAGAATCAACCCCACCATAGGTCTCCGCTACCGTGAGGGTGTCAGACCACTACGCAAAACCATATCAAAAAAGCACACCACCCCCCTGTGGTTAGACAAGTGGCCTCTGACCAACACCAACTCAATAACCCCACTATGGGCTCCTCATATCACCCAGATCCAGCCGATGCATGCCCTGGCTACTGGAATATGACTTCCATATCCTTGACACTTATTTGTACCACAAAGATTCTCACTTGGTCGAATTATTATAGTCAAGACCACCCTATATATTACTCTCACTGTCAGTTCCAATATTTCAATGTTCTCCCATTTGAAAGGTAACCCCTGGTAAGGGTTTTTCCAGACTCAAATCAACCTATAGTGGGTCTGAGTGAGTCTGCCTGACCCAGAACAGGTCAGGGAAGATTCTCTCAGACTAGAATTACTCTACATGGTATTTTCATTGCCTAAAACGGGCATGCTCAGGTTCAACAAAATCTTCATAATCCCAATGTAGCGTTTTAGGTCCTGTGAATAATATTATTTAATCAAAATTAAATAAAATATTAATTTTGGTTTAAAATATAATTTTAGTTCCCATGAAAATTAATTTAATTTTGGTATTAAATTAAATTAATTAATTAATTTAATTTTGGTAATTAAAACTAAATTAATTATTGGAAAAATATAATTAAATTATTTGAATTAAATTAATTAATTTAATTTTATTAAATACCCTCATACAATAATTTATTTTTATTTAATTTTTTTCTCACTTTTTCACTACCCATTAACTAATCTTGAGCACTGAACAAATATTTGTATGTTTGTCTTATTTATTTATTTATTTATTTATCAGTATGTTGTGATTATAAATAATTAATTATATTTATTGAAGGTCTACGCATTGTCTTATTTTTGCATCAACATGTATAAGGGAATGTGCGTCCAAATTTAGCTTTTGAATATTGCACCCCTAGTTCCTCTCACCTATGAATGAGTACTTTTGTACTTTGACAAAGATGATTTATGATGTGAACCCTTCCAATACAAGGACATACTCCAAATGATATGTAGACCCCACCAAGATGAAGTGAAATTCATATGAGTAGTGGACACCATGGATAGGGGACATGCTACATCATGAGTCAATCCATGACTTAGGTATGATTTGACAATGTTATGGTTGATCTATTAAGTTGAAATGGATCAACCAGTTTTAGATGCTCAAGATGATTTGGGTAGTTTATTTCCTTTATGAATTTGTGTATTATATTATATTTTTTTGTGAAAATAGTAAAATAAATAAAATAATTAACAAAGAAAATGTATAAAGAAGTGAGTAATGTTTTTCTATTAATGTACATATGTCAATGTGACAACATTTTCTGAGAAAGATTAAAATAAATGGATTACATTCTTCAAGAAAATAGAAAAACCATAAGAGAAATATTTTTTCATAAACACATTCTTTCATTTGAATTTAAACACAACCAGGTGTTTTGGATGCTTGTTCATCCATAGTTGAGTGTTACTCCAACTACTAGAATGTTCTTATGATAATGAGAGGTTGAATTAACTAATTTTTTTTGTTAAAGATTTTCTATTGCTAACTTTCTATCATTTTAGAGTCAAAGCATTGATGGAATCAAGGTAATGATTCAAAGAATCTTGGACATCACTCAACAGATCATGGAGTCACGAGTTAATGAGATGGGTCAGTAAAAAAACCAACCTTGAACTATCTGATTAGTGGCATAGCCATAAATTGTAGACTATAGGGTGAAGTTCAAGGATCATTTCCACTAGAATACTCAAGTAATAAATATTCAAATTTTATTATAGAGGGTTCGTAGAATTAAATAAAATAGTGGGAAGCTTTTAATAATTTAATTAATCAATCAATAATGTCTAAATGGTTAATCAATATAAAGGTGCAATCTACTACATTTTATTTTTCTCAAAAATGTAAAGTAATACCATAAATGCACTGCTATAAATATTGGAAAAAGTAAATTTCCATACTAGAATTAATTTCCAAGTGCATTATAGGCATATGAGCACAATACTATGATATCATAAATTTAAGGTGTTGGATTCTACATTACCTATTAAGTCTTCTCAAGAAGTGAGGGTTTAAAAATTATTATATGAGACTCATGTATGATGAATTATATGGTTATTTTGTATTTTTTTATCGATGTATAATGATTATTGTGGTTACAACATTATGACAATAATGATTTTACATGATTTCTTATCTCTGAGAATCTCACATGGAGAAAGAGAATCAAGATGTGAATTCATGATAATTACATTGGGTATATGTAATAGAAATATGAATCATGAGTCATTAAACCATATACTCAAAAAAATTTAAGATTGAAAAACAAAACATTTATAGAAAAATTCATTGTTAAATTTAGGGTAAGGTTTTCCAAGTATATAAAAATATTACAGAGAGATTAATATTTAGTTCTTATGATGAAAGACAGTGCAATAAGACTAGCATCCAATGTTATTTCAAATGAATCTTCACAGCATCCTTTAAAGAGAGGAATATTAAATAAGAATTTATTTTCTTCTCATATCATGAAATAAATATATGGAAGTTTAAATGCAATAAACCGAATTTAAGAATAAATTAGTCACTTCTGATTTGTGTATATTCATCCAATACAAGTAATGTGTTAGTTATACTTCTTGGGTATTAAATACAATATTTTTTTCACATATGTGTATTCAATTACAGTAACCATGTAAGTAATAAAAATGTTGCAAGAACGTGTATTCTCCATGAAGCTATGAAATGGTGGTTCCTAAGTCAGTGGTGATAAGTACATGAATTCTAATTTTTAATTGATTAATTCTACTAGAAATTTTATTTAGTATAACTAAAACATTTATCTTAGGTGTACTTTGGACACAAGGATACATTATTGTCATTTTTGGAATCAATGTTTTTTGTGGTGTTTCATACTCAACTAATAGTTCATTAATACATGAATCATAGGAAAGACATGATGAATATAAAATGTAATACTTATATATCTAGTGGTTGAAATATAATTCTTTTTAAAGTAAAAAATAAATATGGATGTCAAGGATATACTTGGTATGGTATTTAGACTTTTCGGGGCTGAACACCTTTTGTGTTATTGACCTATTTAGTTTGGGAAAAATAAACATTTAGAAATAAGTTATGCCACAAATATTTTGGAAATATTTCAACTAGAAAGTATGAAATACTCCAAGGGTATGTTTGAATTAAATTTACTTTATTAGATTTCAATAAGTGTCTATTATGAAATATGAAAATTAAGTATGTTATATGCATGACCAGAATATATGATATTTTTTGGGATGGTATGCCAAAGAATATCTTGATGCAGAATTCATCGATCATTATAATGTAGTGTGATTAAATTTATAAATGTATATTTTTTAATATACTTCATAGTTATGATGTATGTATAAGGAGAAACAATGTCACGATATATGTGCATTGCATAAACTGCCATTATGTTTGAATACATGCTTCGAAAATAATGTTGTAATCCCATAACCATATTCCAACTATCATGAAAAATGGGTATCATATAAGTCATAGTATGATGGTAATATATAATTTCATAAGAACATGTGTTTAGATGAAAATATATTGCTCAGATATAAAAAACTTGCATTAAGAAAAACAGTGTATCTAAAGTAATTATCCTAAAAGTTTCAAAGTATAATAATGAAATCCCAATAATAGAAAAAGTTATATTTAGGTGATATAATGCATTTCTGCAAAAGGGTTATCATCTAAATTTAAGATAGTGGGAGATATATTAACTTCGGTTTATTTAATTTCAAATATGCACAAGTAGTTGGCATAGGAAGTATTTCCACAATTGCACGTGGAATAAGAGTGTTCCTGAAGACATAATGTGTAAGAAGGTTAAAAGCATGGAGAAGGATTTAATAATCACCACGAATGATGATACATTATTCATTGAGAATAATAAATCCTTTAACCAGTATATTGAAATTAGTTAAGATTGAGGAGATCAATTAAAATTTACTATTTTATTCCATGTATTTAAGTAAAATGGTTCATTATTTTGAATATTGTGGTGGGTATTCAAGTTACACTATACATGGGTGGTATAAGTGTGGTACCAATAAGGCTTTATTGGTAATACAATTTCGTTATTCCTAAATCCATTAGAATTTTACTTGTCATAGCTGATATTCTATGATAATTTTATTATGTTTTAGATGTCAAAAACACCATGCTTGGAAGGTGTCTATATGACGCAACCAGAATGGGATGCTGACACCCAAGAATTCCAATATGGGATGTGAGTTACTGAAATCTATATTAGTATTAATGTAAGAAACAAGATCATATAATATTTATTTGGAATGAATTTTTCCCATGTGTCTACCAAAGGTTAGTGGGAGCACCATAGTTTTCCATGTATAATAATTTGGGTAACATATGGAAAACATCTATTGGTCTTAAAGTTAGTTAAGACCATAATAAATGTATATCTCTAGATATTTACTTAAAGTAGAAACCTAATTTTTTTGGAACAATTTCTACATAAGTAGATATTGTGGTTTTTTGACATTTTAAATCATACATATACAAATATTAAATTGAAAAACACAAGTTTGAACAATTAAAGAGAGAATTGTTAAAAATGTTTCATGGCATAAATATCTCCAAGTATACATAGGATGAGATTAAAGTGGTTATTTGAATACCATATGCTTCAACGATGGATCAATCACATATTTTATCATATGTACAAGAATTAATATTTCCAATGCATATTTTGAAGTATGAAAATATCGATTGTATCAGAGAGAACTGTAAGGGAAGTTTTCCTATCTATACAATTGTACTTGATTACAAAAGGGATATGTACTTAGAATGTGCAGAGGAAGGGATACTTGTGTTGAGGTGACATAAACTAGTATTCATTGTATCAATGTGATTAAATATTGTATTTAGGATAACATGATGAGTGAGACAATATCATACAAGATAGTGATAGTCTTACCTATAAATACTATGTACTTTTAAGCTTCTAGAGAAGATAAGATGAAGTTATTAAATACAAAAATTGAATCTAGTTCTTGTAATTTCATCTAGTATGTAAATTTTCATCATTATGATCATTCTTAATAGGTACTAGCCAAGACATCAAGTTTATACAATGGATAAAAGGGGATATACTAGGGTATTATATTTCTTGAGATGTTTTTTCCATAGAGGTGAGGTCACACATACTATAATTACCATGAATTATAAATGTGAAAGACCCAGCAACTAAAGTCATAAATCAGCAGAAACGTGATCTTAATCATGCGAGATATAAAAAGAATATTTATAATGTTTTCTCTAGTGCACGTGGTAGTTTTTTAATAGTGGGTTCCCCAATACCCAACTAAACAGTACTTTTTTATTACCATATCATGTATGTATTTAGATATTCATTATGTATACTTACTATTATAGTGTATACATTTCTAAATAAACTATTTAAATGGTGATTTCTATATATTAATTATCATATATAAATGTTATGGTAGATTTGAGGATATATTGAGAACCTCGAGAAACTATGACACTAATCTTAAATATATTTCTTATGTTCTAGATGTATCATAATAATTGGATACATTAAATGCTTGACTATCAGGTGTTAGGGGATAATAAGCATTGGGATATCTTCTCATGAAGTTCCCACATGGTGATCTATAGTACTTGAAATTGTGAGGACAACCTTTCAATAAGAACACCACATGTTTTGGGTTTCATTGGTTATTTCCTATCTATTGACATGTTTATTGTTCTCTTGACTTAAGATCATTATCAATGTGTGACATTTTATCATGTACATTAATGAAAAGAAACCCCAATTATAATGAAATCGTGGAGAGGTAGATTGTTTTGGGTGCACCATTGGTGGTATGGCATTGGTTGAGTGATAAAGATAATATTTATTGCTTCCGAGTTAAGAATGTAATATATCTCATGCCTGGTCGATTGAGATCATAGTACCTTCATATACCCTTGGCCAAGGCATTTGAAGGTAAATACATCTAGTTAGAAAAACAAATAATAAAGAAATAATGGATTGTGACACAAGTTTGCATCATACTTTATGAGATATCTAAATATAAAGAGATTATGTTATGTAGTGTGTGTTCATAGTTTGGTAGTCATTGTTATGACTATTACTTATCTCTTTAGGGGATTGATGTGTTGTTAGAATCCACGGTTAGTTTGAAGATACTATTCACTAATATTGAGATAAGATCCTAGAGGGTCACACGCAATGGAATATTCAAGGATTTGACCTGTTCAGTTGAATCGGTTTATCGGACATGGTGGGTCCCCCATGGGGACCAAGAGTTTTCTAGTTTTTTCGATCATCGATAAATAAATAAATTCATTGTTAATGAAGTAAATAATAATTTGGTTGAATTTATTTATTAATAGTTTTCATTACAAATTTATTCAATACAAGAAATAATATTATTCAAATGAATATTATTTTAATATTATAGGTTCATTTAATATTAGCGAGATTTACGAGTTGAGTTAAATGAATCGATTTTATCATGTAATATATTTAATATATATTAAAGGTATGTGATAAGTTATAAATAATATTTATTTCGTATTTGATTCAATCATAATTATTATTTATTACTTATTTAGTGTATGTTTATTAAATGGGGGACATGGAACCCTTTTCGGGCATTTGAGCATCCACTATAAATATGAGGAGAGAGGCTCTCACACGATGACTATTCAATACAAATTCATTATAGCCTCCCTCTCTTCTCCCACTTTCTAGAGAGATATGAACTTAATCTAAGTGATCACATTGTGTTGATCCCCTTGCATCAAAGGAATGTCGATGTGGTGATCTTTCGGATGTCGAAGGTATCTTCAGATAACCATGCTAGCACTTGGAATTCGACATTCGATGTTCAATTAGATTTTTAAATCACGTGTGGATATTCTAGAGGTTTATTTCTTCGTATTCTTTAGGTAGGGAACACTGGAGGCAATAAAATTTCAAGCATGACTTTTCATTTGGAATGAGGTACACATTTTGATTAATTTTCGTTCTCTATTTAATTCATATAAGATTCTCAGACCATATCAGAGCTCAGGTCACTAGAGATGAAAAGTTATTAAATCCATATGATAGAAAATTTAAAATCCCTATTCCACCAGATTCCGATACACACCTTGGTACATTCAATTCCCCTCACAAAATTAATCTTCTTTAACTAAATAATATGCTTCTCATTTGGAACTAGATTTTGATTACACCTCTTCCAATAATATTTCATTCCTTAAATCTACACCCTAAATTATTATTATATTATTTCATTGTTAGTATTTTTAAGATCTTCATGTGACTACATATGAGTGAATTTGTAGAGTCTCAACATGGAATCTTATTACTATTTTTCTTCCTATAAATACTTTTAGATATTTCACACCTCATCAACTTATTATACATGCTTTAATCTGACTTGAAATATACTTTTTGTCAAAGGATGTCTCACCTATCATATTTTAATCCTTATTAAGGATAATTATTATTTCCTCACTAAATTATATGGTCTTTTCATTCCATATTATTTTGATACATGATATTAAAGTAATGCACCACACCTATGGCCATTGTAATAAAAAATATCATATATATAATGATGTTCTTTAAATCTATTTTAGTTAGAGATATTCATCATTTTTTATTTATGTTTATTCTTGGTCTATTGATTCATCCCCGTTGAAATAAGATATCTATAAACTTCATTATTCAAAGGACTATACCAATAACCCAATTTATTATTCCTAACCTTGTTACATCTCCAAGAAAGACCTAAAAATCATGTTCTTCTCAATTTATTTTCATATTATATATATTTGTGACTAATATATTTTTAGGCATATTTTATCACTATTTGAGATTATTTTGGAGATAAAACTTCCACAATACATTAATCCACAATGGAAACTATGTATAGATTATCCTCAAGATTATTTATCTATACATGTAAATGTTTTTTATTTATTCATAAAATGTTAATAAAAACTGATTTATAATAATATTTTTAACTTAAAATGAATGGAACCTTCTTATTTGAAGCTTATTTATAATGATAAGTTAATTATTTACTTATATTCATAGAAATTAATAGAGTTCTGTAGACATTTTAATCCTCTTAAGATAAATATATGGAAGTTGAACTACTTCTATAAACTTGTTATAAAGACATCGCTTGACTTTTCATTAAATCTAGTAATTTAATCTAAATCTCAATGAATATCATGTTTATAATATATTTTTCATTTTTAGTATCACTCAAATTTTATTTACATACCATATCATTATATTAACTTCATCATCAGGAATTTTGACCTTCTCTTATAATTGTGTGTCAGGATCCCTTATATTATTGGATTAAAATCTAGTTATAAGTTCATTCCATCAATAGTCTTTTTTATTATATTCTAATGCATGGATCTCACCATTAATATTCTTCTTTTCATCGTCTATTTCTTGAAATTCAATTTTACCTTTACTCCCAAAAATGGACAATATCTATTTAAGTGGCAAATATTTTCCTTCAATGACTCCAAAAATAAAGGAGATGTTTTCATAAGTTTTGTAATTATTTTTCAAAACAAACATCATTACTCCATATAATTCTTCATTAATGTTGATTTCATATTACGTGAATCCAAAAATCCCACATATATTAGAAACTAATTCTTTAGGAACACAATATAGAAAATCCTTTAATGAATCAATAGAAAAATATATTTTCATGTGATCTCTACCATTGATACTTGGTTTTTCTTCAGGATAATGTTAATAGGAATTGATATGTGCCTCCTGATCACTTGTGTTTCTTGATCTAATTAAGGTAGATGGACTTTCCAAATATTTTTTTGGTAGATTGAACCACCAATTCTTATCATTAAATACTAGATTTGTCTTCATTGATTTCATTACATAGATAAGATAATTATTCATTACTAAAGAGATACATATTCTTTATATTAAAATTTTAATTATTTCTCATTATCATCATGTTATTGGTAGATATTGGGATCTAATCTATGGTAAGATAATATTCACCAAATCTGATCTTCATTATAAATTAAGAGAGAAACACAAATATTACAGAGATAAAAAAAATTAATGTAGATAACCTAATATAGGTGAACTAACTCTAATATAAATTTTTAGGACTGTATTGGATATATTCATCACTAGTTGTGTGTTTAATTAGTGTTGGTACTGTTTTGTTCCAATTTTAATCATTTTAACTTTTTACCTCTTTGAGCAGCTAAAATATTGACTCTCTCATTATCTTACCTCTAATTAGTGTTTAGGCCACACATAAAGTGTAAATGAGATTTAATAGGCTCACATTTTAATAAAAAATCCTAGTCCTTAGTGAAATTTGAAATCCACCACCACATTACCTGCTATAAACAATTAGTGAGATATAAAAAAGGAAAGGTATATCCTTGAAACTTGTGATGCACTATATTCTCTTCAATAGTGACTTAGCTCCTTATTAAATACATGTGATTCCTACACCTTATGATGATTATTGGTGTGTTTCATGGTTCTTATTCTTCTTCTATTACTTGCAAAATAGAATTTAAGGAACACTTATTATCTTATATAAACAATATTATACACACTCTTCCTAACATAAATTTTATGTGCTTCTTATTACTTAAATTATTTCCATGAAAATTTAATTGCATGACCTCATTCTTCTTGTAAAATTAATTACCCGCTAAAAAATATATTTTTATTCATCCCAAAAAACACAACTACACAACACCCTTCTCTTATCATCTCTTCTTATTTTTATTCTTATTCATGTGTAAACATGTATGCACAACACCCTATTCATATCATATATTCTTCCTTATTTCATTCTATTATTTTTCTTATTAGGTTCCTATAATATGAACTAGTTTAATTCTTTTTTTATTTTACTAACATCATGTGTTTGAGGATGTTTATCACAGATTCAAGTCTCCTTCTTCTTGACACCAAAAGACACTTAAATCATAGTTTCAAAATTATCTCTATCATTCAATATATATTATTTATTATATTATATTGTGTATATATATAAATGTATTGTTGGTTACCTTCATATTCTTGTATTTATTTGATATTCACAATATTTCTTGAATACATGATATGAAGTGCCATGTTTTACGGTAATTCAGATTCTCTTTGTTCATCGATTATAGAATTCAGTTAGAGGAACATTATTTGGTATTTATAGTTTTTTTATAATAATTAATATTACTGAAAAAATCCAAGAATACTTAGATAAATTGTTGGTTCTCCATTTTACTTTTATTTTTATGATATATTAATATATTACCCATTCATCACTCTAAAAAATCATAATATTTAAACTATATTTATATGTGTTTTTAAATATTCATTGTTTCTGGTTATAGACTCCTTGATTCATGGTGCAATGATCATATTTCTTCATTCCCATTCCATTATTGGATATCCAAAATTGAATATCCTTCATTATCGATGATATTTCCTCACTAATATCTCTTTGAGTATCTTTTATCAAACATCTTGTATCATAATGAGAATTATCATGATATAAATTTTTCATTTAATACCTTTCCACATTATATCTTTAGAATCTCCCAAGTCTTACGTCAGTAATTAAGGAGCGTGATAATGTGTATCATGATGTTAATAAAACTGTAATTCAGCTAAAAATGCACCCCATGAAATCATTTCCTTTATTTTCACTACAAAGAGATCATCTTTGCATACATGATCCAATTCACTTATTTGGTCCATTTTCATACATGATTCTTTATATACATGTTCCTTTATGTAGATAATTCTCATCCATATCTTGTTCATATGCATAAAACTTTTTCAGACATGTCCCGTCACATATTCAAATTCTCCAATGTGAATATTCACCATTATGAATATCTACATACATAGTATAACATTTCAGTCAGTAGATTCACTAGTCATGAATCCAAAGTTTTGTAAGTGGATATATTATTTAATGGATATTCTGACATGCAGTAGTGAATTTTTCTATATAAATATTCCTACATATCAAAACCTGTATGTGAATATTCAGATTTTTTTGTTTAGTTTTACAATTCTTCCACCATCAAACACACTTAATTGTATTCTATTTTCTTACTTCATTCTTAATCAAATAGCTTCCTTTAAAGAATCATGATATTCAATATCATTATATTTAAACCTTATAAGATCACAATAATTTTCATTATTAGATTTTAATTAACCTCTTATACCCATTCAGTCTATGGCATGTGGTGGATTTACCTACACTTGCAGTCTATCTACTAATTATCACTCCTCATCCTACCATTTCATCAATCATGAGGTCAATTTTCCAATTGTGCATCTCCCATAGGCACTCCATATGTAATTTATCTCATATTCACTTCCATATTATTTCAATTTTCATCAAATTTCATTCGCAACATATGTAAGGAACATCAACTACTTCAACACACTTAGATTCATTATCAACCATAATCAATGCATCATCCTCATATTCTTCATTAAAAATATAAGATACTTATTCTTTATAAATATATTTACATTCCTTGACAATCATTCATTGAAAACAAATAAAACTCACACAAATTGGACCCAATAGTTAGAATCACCTATTCGGGACCCAACCAAAAATTCCACTTCCATCCTTCCCATAATCCATTAATACTCACCTACTGGTTCTTGTGAGTTATTTTCATAGATGACCAACATTTTGATTATTTTTTCTCTATTTACAAGAAATATTCTTGACTAGATTCATATTATTAAAGGATATATAACATCATTTAGACCACCTATCATTGTACAATCAATGAATCCTCATCCACTTTCATCCCCTATTAATATATAATTTCAATTAAGTTTAATTAGTTTTAAATAGAAGTGCTCTTAATACCTTTTAGTATTCTCTTTCCATATATTATACTCAATGAATTGGGTATTTTAATAACCAAAAACAATTCCTAGATACATTAAATGAGAAAATATAATCCCATAAGACCTCATTGTCTTTATAATAGAATATGTGTTGCATATATGGTTTTCTTATAACCAACTGAAGGAACATATTTCTATTAGGAATGATTTTATATATCCCCATATTACATTGAAAAATTATAGTGGATCTTGATATTCAAATGTGGATAATAGATATCCTCAGTATTCTAGTTTAAAAGTATGGAAATTGGCCCATATTTGAGACATGTTTGGTGATTATCCTAACATGTATGTTATAAATTCTTTATTTACTAATTCAAAAATATAAATATAAAATTTACATCACTTTTCATATCATATTTATATATTTTAAAAATCTTCAGGTTCCTTAAACACTGTTTAGATTGTGATATTTCATTCACTTTTTATCTTTTATACTTATATTAACAAAATTCATGTCAGATCATGTATATTGATTTGAGGGATAACCTCATCCCTATTTCTATCATTATAAACCATTTAAAATGAGCATAAAATATCAAACACAATGGTCTAGGAACTATGACCATAAACTATGTGTACACTACACTTTCTATGGTTTCTTATATGATTAGTGTGATTTTTCATTCACATGAACTTAATAATGTAGTAGTCACTATAAAGGAAACCAATTTCTTATTAATATTGTATGACCTTAAACATCATCTCTCTTTGGTATGGAATACAAGGTATTTAACTACTAAGATAAAATATGCATTTCACTCATCCAAGTTAAAAACCCATAAAGTTTGACCTTGGAAAATGTGGAGTCTTTACATGTTGGGAATTTTTTTCATTGAAAACTTGAGAAAAAATTAGTAAAATAAAGAAAGAGGCACAAATACACTCAAGTTGAAAACATATAAATGGAGACCTGAGAAAAATCCAAGTTTCTACTCACTAATATTCTCGCAAAATAGGTTACAAAAAAGTTACATTTCAAAAAAGAAAAGGATACATAACCTATAAGAATTAAAACATTTTTCTATAAAAAATCAATCTATTATTTATAAGGAAAAATTAAAGATAACGTTTCAATTCCTCAAAAATATTGGTTCATATGAGTTTTCCAAAATTCACAATTATGTGTTGTTAAGGCACTTGAACCCTTCCTAAGAATTAACTCACCCATATGAATTATTGTTCATTATTTTTATTATATATAGTCATTCACTCTCTCATATAAAAATACAATATCCTTTTCTTATGGTGATGGAACACATATTGTCTATCCATCCCACCTATAAAAATCAGATAAAATCTATCTAGGAGGAAATCAAAGCACATTTGTCTTTAATGAAACAAGTAAACCTCAACCTATGGTGATAGTAAAAACATTGTATATCCAGATAGACAATACCTATCTGAGAGAACATTCCCTAAAATATAATATATTTGTTTAATATTTTCAAAAATTACATAGGTATGATGAATTATGATTTATATGAAACCATCAGTGTTTAATGTTTTGATAGATATTACTACTCTGTAATTTATGATAGTCTGCTTTTAAAAGTTATCATGAGTCTATTTCTAGAGTGACAAAATATTTTATTATTATAGAAAATTAGACCAAATGAAATACTCATTTAGTCATTATCTTTTTTAATTTATTCACACATGAATTTAAATAAAATTCCTATAAAAAAAAGAATCATGAAACTAATTAATTAATGGAGGAACATCCAACTCTTGTATTGTCTTATTGACTATCAAAAAAAAGGATGAAAAATGAATGTAGTAAAATTATAAGGCATGATAGTTCAAATTCAGGAGTTGAATCACCGATCAAATTGAGAGGTCGATAACTTTACGATTTTTTTTGAGTTTTTGTTTATATTTATTTATCAAAATAAAGGTATTTTCATTGTAGCAATATCATTCTCTTCCTCTATTAAATATTCAATGAGATTCTACTACTTCATCATTCTCTCCTCTATTGTATCTAACTATTAGTGAATGTTACCTATTAATTATATTCCCTCGTTAATAAGATGATTGTATTACTCTAATATTGTTTCAAGATGAAATATTTATTATATAATCACATCTCTCAACTTTTCATAATAGGCTAAAAACTTTTCTTATGATAGGGCTAATTATAGATTGTTTTCTTACTAAAAATTATCAACTATTTTATTTATAGTATCATAGATCATGAAAAAATAAAATACATTATATCCCAAGGAATTAAACATGTGATAAAGGTTGTAAAATTTATATCTAAGATCTACTATAGGAGTTTCCTGATTTAGCTTCAAAATATCCAAATATACCAGTTGACTTATATTCGATTAATGTAAAGGGGACTAAGGATCTAAATCAAATTAAGAAACTATTATATAATTTTGAACCTGATAACCCATATGAAAAATAATTAATGTTCTATGAAACATTGGATTATTGGGAGATCATATCATATATTTCCTCTAATGAAATAGATATAAAAATAGAAATATCCTTTGATCACTTCTCTATTAATATTAATGAAACAATTATAGTTGGTTATCATAACATCCATTAATCAAAATAATTAGAATATAAAAAATAAAAACATTCACATTTGTCTATATCTTCTAGGTTGAAAAATATTTCATCTATTACTATTTAATTAATGGGAATTAATATAGTATCTTTATTATTTTCATATCTAAATCATCCACTACATTGGTAGATATTTCATGGATGTCCTCCCATATAGTAGTTGTTTTGTTATTTGTGAAGATATTGAAGCCTCTCAATATAGGGACATCTAAATATATATTGATTTTATTTTTAGTAAACTTGAACGAATCAACCATACCATTTCATGAGATGCTAAGGATTTTATCTAAAGTGAAGAAAAATAAAAAACTTTTTTATAAAGGATTATATAATGCATATTTTATATATATAATTATGGATAAGATTATGATCTAAAACAATATTCCAAGTGAAAAGATAAAAATGAAAACATTAATGAATAAGTATTATTTCTAATTGAATCACAATTAGACTTATTAACCTCAGTAAAAAAGGACGGATATTATTTTTTAAATCATATTCATAATATCTTCTACTAGGAGTTTAGTTACCATAATTGTTATCATGTCATCCCCTTTGACCATTGGGACCTCCTTCGTTGTATATTTTATACCAAACCAGGTTATTAACTCCTCAATAGTTTCAATATCTGGTTTTCAAGTTTCCATTATAATAATTTATTCCCATACATTAACACTATACAAGGTAACAGTGTCACCCTAATCCTCCTCTACATCATCTTCCCTATTGTTTTTATAAGGCATTGAGATTGAAAAAAAATATAGTGTAAAAACCATAATAAAGTTATATATAAAGGGTTTGTCTTGGTATTGGGATCAAATTTACTAGATAAGAGTCCATTCCCCAATGGAATTCATTTTTTTCCTCCCCATTATATGATCATGGATCATATATAACCTTCTTGGAGAAGTTGAAAAATATAACTTAAAATATGCATGATATTATTGTTTAAACAAGAATACATACAGTAAAATTAAAGACCTCCCTTATTATCTAATAAGGATATACATATCCATTCCAATGTAATGGTTTCATTTTATATAAAATAATGGAATAATATCAGGTTCTGTATCTAATTCAGATGGACACAAAATAGTATTAATACCAAGTATGTCCAACCCTTTTTATCTGGCAATACCTTGTGTCAAGTTGAAATTTCTTCCTCCGTCAATCTTGGTAACATCCCATCACTACCAATTAGTATACCACAAACATTATATTTGGGAGACATTATAGGTTCCCTCATGGCCTCTACTATCATCAAAAAGAAGAAATCCAAAAGATGTCAAATGATGTTAGAAATGTTAAAACTAACATTCCAAATGGTTTCATTGTATTCCATTTTGATCAAGGATTCCATCCAACTTCTCATTGGTTGATTTTTTAATTAATACATTCACATTTTAATAGTCCAATATTTCTTGAACTCTTTTAATGATAGGAATTATGTTTTTATCCACAAACACCAACATCTCCTACTCCTTGAGGAACTTTCCATCCTTGAGGTGCATGTTTGTAGGTTCTGTAACATTTTTTATTTAAAGGATGAAAATAACCGCTATATTTGAAGAACTTGGATCTTCTATCCAATCAAAAATTGGCCAATTTCCCCAAAAATAGTGTATATTGACATATATATAATCTAAATAGGTTCATAGGTGATCTTCTTGAATCCTTGAATAAGTTGTTGGATTCATCATTTTAAACTGATTTTTAGGTCTTTAAACTTCAACTAATTAATCGCCTCATTGTAATTGTTTGTACCATTTTCACTTCTTCCCATGTTGTGTTGGATCATTAATCCTAAGATACTGAGAGACATGTGGGAATTGCTGATCTGGGTGATAATACATTTTAGTCATCATGCCAATATCTTGATACATTTTGTTTCCATGCATTACCTTCTCAAGAGATAAATATTTTATAATATTTGGAACCTTCTCTTCCACTATATCATGAGGATAAGAAGAAAACTATGAACATGTGTATTCAGATATTAATCTAATTTCATCATCTTTGGAGGGAAATATAATTTTATCATGAGTATCCTATTGGATCCTCATACTCCATATATTATAGGAAAACATAGGATGTTTCTCTATTACGACATTCAAAAATATTATCCAAATCGTACCATTGTATGAATGATAATTAGTGTTAAAACCTCTATAATAACACCCTGATATTTTTGTGAATTTTTTTCAAATTAATTTAGTCTTTTTGATTTTTTCATTTCATGAAACACTAAAAATAGTTTTTTTAATTTAAAAGAACAATGTTTTGATTGAAAAACACCAAGTTAATCAGGAAATACACACAACATAATGTTTAGATTTCTCTACTTAGAACACTGAGGTTAGCTTATGTTATATGAAATACTGAATTTCCTTGATGGATTGTGTAACAAGCCTGGCCAAGTTTTAATGAAAAATAACATATTATTAAAAAAAATTATTTAATATAATAATATAAAACCTAGCCATTAAGTTGGTGGTTACTAATAGGATTTAATAAATTATAAAAATACATGGTTTAATTCATTTGTTTCAAATTAATTAGAAATGAATATAAGAACCAATTGAATATAAAGGGAATGTTTTTATAAAAATTACTTTTTTCTCAAAAAGTAATTTTATCCTAAAAAATTAAATTAACTACTATTAGTGAATTATATTAATGAAATATATATTTTATATATTCAATAAAATATTTTTTACATACATAAAATGTATTTTATTGGCATAATATTGGAACAAACCCAATATTAAACGTAAAAACCTATATTTTTATAAAAGTAGTATTACCGACTTTTAATGGAGAACCTATTTTAAATATAAATTTTGGATGTTTTATAAATTTTATATTTCAAAATAATTTTTTTTAAATAAAAACATAAAAATTAGGTTAGGTTTAACTGTTGATATTTTTCTGTGAAGAGTTATTTTTTGATAAATAGTGAAAACAATTGAATTTAAATTCAAAAAAAATCAGGTAATGTATTTATAAGGTTAAATTATATTTATTATTATTTTTAATGTCCAATTATAGAAATTAATCGAATTTAGGTAATTGGGATCAATTTCAATTTGAAATTAGATATAAAAACTAGCAAATTTTTGGATATTTTTACTTTATAAACGTGTATTGTCATCCCACCTACGAGATTAATTTTATATTAATTTCTACCACTAATGTGATTTGAATTTGAAAAAATCATGTTTTTAATAATAATAATTATTAATTTCTAATAATTTTAACTTATTTTGTTAAAAAAAAAATATAAGTGAATGTAATTAAAATTAATTACTACAATTAAGAGGAAAATTAGCTTAACAAGAGACTAGACCTTGAGATTAAGTGAAAAATGACATAGAAACATGTCAAAAATCCATTTCAAATTAATATTTTTACCCTATACACCCTTTTATATAATATTTCAATTATTATATCCACTTTAACTGGAAAAAACATGGGTGGAATCCCCTTTTATAAAATTTAAAAGAATGTCACTCCTCCACTATAAAAAAGTCACTCACCCCTACAACTTATTCACACATATAAATCCCTTTATCTTGAAAATTATCTTCTAAAATAAGCTTACAAAATCCCTCCATTCCTTTTTGAATCATCCCTTTGGGAATAAATTCAACCAATTAATCCTTTTCATGCAAATAAAAATGAGTTACTCAAATAAAAGATAATATCATTCCTCGATCTTCTTTCTTTTATTTTCATTCTACACCACCTAAATTATTATCATTAACTAATTATATAATAAAACAATTATCATAAATATACTTAGTTGTTTTTATCATAATTATTCTACCTTCACTTACAGACACATCCATCTAATGTGTAACGAACTTACCGTTCTTATATAGGGATAACTATCGCCTTATGAAATGATATTGTTCATTTTTCATTTACCACATCACGTGGTGGGGAATTATGATGGAAACTATATTTTTTATATATTAAATATGATATTTATGATGTATTTATTCTTATTTAATTATTATATAATACATTCCAACATTGTTTCCATTTTTTATGTATAATAATTTTGTTTCGGGATGTGTGGACTACCATCTCCTCAAAGCGTTGTGATTCATTCACACCTTACAAAGAATGTATTAAATATTAGTTTAGTGAAATTAAATGATATATATGAAATAATAATTATAATGTAATTATAATATATATATATATATATATCATTCAATTTCATTCATTCAATACGATAATAAAATGGAAACATTGTTCATGCGTAAGTTCGGCCAGCCGTCTCTATGAATGGTGTACCTCATTTAATACTTCAATATTATATATTTTATAATAAATAAATGTATACTGAATATATATGATATTTATAACATGTTTTAAATTATTTTCATACGTAAATAATTATATAATTAAGGGTATTGAGGATAACAAGTCAAAACATATATGAAAAATAAAAGCTGATATTACCCAAAACGTAACATTAACATGATTTTGTTAATAAAATGGAAATATAAATTCATAAAAAAAATATATGGTATTATATATAGTAATATGTTCTTTTTTTGGATTTATAATAAACTTATATTTATTATATTGGAGTTTTTAATGTGTACAAAGAAATTCTAGACTTAAGGTAAGAGAATTTCATCTCACTTTTTATTTTCATGAAATAAATGTTTTATTCACCACTCATTTATATTGTGTAGTGTATATAATGTACATTTATTTGTTCTATGATTATTATAATTAAATTTATGGGTATTTAAATATCCATTTTCTTATATGTATTTCATTGGATTTATGTTTTAAATGTTACCAAATTGGTAAAGTAATTTTGTCTCAATTTTCCGTAATTGAGACACATTCCTTGTTATGAAACTATATTTTTATATGAGGTTTATATACCGAAGTTGACGTGTTATATCATAAATATAAATATTTTCATGATATTTTAATCATTATTCAATTTTATTATTTCCATCATATTTTGATTCAAAGTTACTGTAGTCATAACATTTTTGGCTACAATCACATCATTTATTGAGATTGTTTATGATTATACTTCCATTGATGAAACTGTATGATCCTTATATCAAAAACAATCATTAATTTTATTATACTATGGTTATTAATGATATATTATAGTATTATTACCATTTTTTTACTCTTTTTCACTTAATATGAATAAGAAATTGATTTTCTGAAAATCTAATTTTATCGCCCTCTCTAGTTGGAAATCTATGTTCTTTCAAAATAATTTTTTCTAAAAAAAATTTCAATTTTTTTTAATATTATAAAATGATTTTTAAAGACATTTTGACCCATGTTTTAATTTTTTTTATAAAAGTTTTAAAATAAATCTTCTTTTCATTTTCTAATCATGTCACTTTTCTAAATTTTTATGGTGCAAAAGGAATTTTCAGAATATATGGACTTACACACCATCATGATTGTCATTTCCCTAAAGCATCCATTTTAAGTTTTAAATTTTATTTTTTATCAAATTTTTCTTAATAATCTTGAAATTTGACGGTTTATAAGTTTTTTTCTAAGAAATTTTTTTTCATAAATGTTTTATGTTTTAAAAGGTTTTTAAAATGATTTTAAAAATTCCTTTTATAAGATCTCAAAAGGTTGTTTTCAAATAAAAGCATTTCAATTATTTGATTTTTTATTTATAAGGTTTAAAAAATAATTTTCTAGAAAAGGGTTTTTAAAATGATTTCAAGCCTTTTTTTATGTTTTCAAGGTGTTTTAAAATAAAAATGTTTTCAAAATGATTTATGGTTTCAAAAGAGTTTTATAAAGAGGAAAAGATATTTTTTTTCAAGAAATGTATTAAATGAAATTTGAAACACTTATTTATAAGAAATGGATTATTGAAATGTTTTGATGAAAATAATTTTAAAATAAAATCTATTTTATTTAATAAATGTTTCATGTGATCTTTCAAAATAGTTCTCTATCTAAGATAACATATTTTGTTATAGTTTATGAATACCATTAATATACTTAATTGAATGGTTTATGTTTTAATGGTATGATTTTTTGATACATGTTTCTCTTCATTGGGTTATATGTTTTTGAAACATGCTTTTTTCACAGGCTAGGCATGGTTGAAATGATTATAAAACCTATCCATTTTCCATAGGTTATGATGTGATGAAAAATTGATGATACCCATTTAATTTCTTGTGTCATGATATGATTAATGTTCTAATATATTGTGGAACATGCATTTATTATTTCATTTGTGATGGGTGGGACCTATATCTCCCTCCAATTAATTGGGTAATGAAAAAAAAATTGTGATATCAAGAGGGTATATAAGATGGCATCACAAGATTGAAACAAAAAAAGGAATATTAAGCACAAATAGGAGGGTATATGTGATGGAATCCCAAGACCAAAATAAGATGGTACGCAGTTGTGAATCTAAGACCAAAACAAGAGGGTACATGGGAGGTCATCACAATTCTAAAATAATAGGGTACACAAGAGGGTATCCCAATCCCAAAACAAGAGGTTACATGAGAGGGAATCCTAATCTCAAAACAATATGGTATATGGGAGGGAATCCTGAGCCCGAATTAGGTACATGGGTTATTATCCCAAACCTAATAAGTTGTGAATGTCTTGGTAGGTAGACTTGACATGGAATTTTATATTCCCATGTGTATGTAAAAAATTCCATGTCTTATTCATATGTTATGTCTTAATGGATTATTCTCATGTTTCAATAATGATCCATGTCTTATAGACTTCCAATATTCATTCCATGGGTCATGTATATGATATTTGATATGTAGGGTATAATCTTTGAATTTTATTCTCATACCATTATGCTCTTGTTATACATATGTATCTCCTTTGTTTACCCTTACTGAGAATATATGCTCACCCTTATCTTATAATTCCTTCCCTCGAGTTATGAATAAAATTTTTAAGTAAAAGTACTAGAGGATAATATATTTTTGGGAAATGTTTATGATCATTCACAAATTTAGAATATTTTTTCCAAGTTCCCAAATACACAAAACTATTACGGTCCTCACGAATGTATTTCTTTAGTGTGATTAATATTATTCTAAAATGATGTAATATCAATGTCTGTTAAGCCTGGGTCTCTCTAGTTGGAATAAAAGGAAAGGTTTAGTCAACATTTTGAAACTAAGATGATAAATATTTATAAATATCCCTAGGTATATTTATAAGGATATATCTAAGTATGAATCTAAGTATAAGTATAAGGATGAGTTGATGTCTAGGAAAATATCCTGGAATTTTGGTAAAGGATTGAGGGAGTGGTTTCCTAAAAATATATCCCTATCTGGATAATAAAATTAGACATGGTTCAGGAATAGATGTTCTTATACGTAACACCTCTAACAAGGTGCATTATCCCTGACTCGAGTGTAACCTTATATATATAATGGGCCTTATAGGACACCTGATGAATATGAATAACCTAGAATATACCTAACTTTTCGTATATTAAAGAAGTAGGTGTCATGATTTAGACATTCTGTTATTGATTTTTCATGATTATGAGGTTTTTTCTATGATGAATGTTTCTCACACTATGATTTCTAGTGTTATTCAATAATATAAACTAGAATGAACTGGGTTAACATTGAATATTTAGGATTTGGAAAGTATGGGAATTATAAAAATAGATGTCCTAAGTGGATATCCCATGAAGAGAATCAAGAAGGTGGTACGAGTATTGGTTATACTTCTAAAGATAAAGAGACCACAAATAATATGTGAAAGGTATGGGATGTTCTAACAGTTTTGATTTCATTAAAAGTAAGAAGCATGATTGGATTTCTTTTGAGTAACCTTAATACATGATTCATATGTTATATTCTAGTAAAGGGTTATTAAGGGATATAATAATGAATCATGGGTAATGGTTTAAGAATAAAGTTATATAATTGAAGGGTATATGTTTTGTAATTAAAAGATTATGTTATATAAATCATGAAATATATTCGTATTTTGAGTATATGTTTTTCGTTAAGGATTTGAAAGGATGTTTTTAAAGGTGATGATGAGGTATAAAATTGATTTCATGGAAAGGTAATATTTTGATAGAGGGGAGATAATGTATAAAATGTTCCTAATGTTGAGATAATTTTATTTTGATAATGATTTTTTGGATATGAATTAGTAAATTGGATGATATTTTTTACCACAAAACTGATAATATTTTGTTGACAAAGTGGTATATGTCAACATGGGTGAAGTTTACAACTTCTAGGATTTACAAAATATATCCAGTAATCTTAAAAATAAAAAAGCATGCATTTTTTCCAAAAGTATTTTTTATAATTCAGTTTATTGCAATGTTTCAATAGAATCTACGATGATGGTATCTACATATTTGGAATGTGAAAATCAAGAGATACATTGTGATATATGGAGGATCAATTTTAAGCTAATATCATGACCTTATTTCAAATTTTTTTTTACTTTAGGAATTTATATAAGTTTAACCATTTTGGAAAAGTTTAAGTTAAATATTAGATGGATTTTGTGACATTAAATTATTATCACACCATATGATGATTTATACCTGTTGGATAAAATATTCTAACCATTTTTCTATGATGCTAAAAAAATACAAATGGAGTGACTTATCATTATTTTTATGGATCTCAATATCTGTTAATGCTTCAAGAATGAAAAATTCACCATCATTTTATAGAATAGCAGATTAAGTGGAAATTAAGAAAGGAAAAAAACAAAGGGTTCGGTTGTACTTAAATCATTCAATTATACCTTTTCATGAAAAATCATAATATTTAGGAAAATGATCTAGAAATAATATATTGTCCTCCTACAATAATTTTTTTCGGAACGATGGTCTTCTAAATCATTGTTGATTTATGACTTTCAGGTCCTCAAAATTCTATTTATCATTCACTTGTTCATGACTGATCACCACAATAACTCCCTATAAATATATACACTTTTCATCCAAGTCTATATTTTCACTTTCCACTAATGTTCTCCTCTGTGTAAGTCTAGTTATGTGTTACTCTGGGTAGTCTTTATGTTTCCAAATTTTCATTTTAAAAATAAGTCTTAGTATTCATTTTTATGATGTGGGTTTCTATAATTGAATCTTTTAAGTACTCAACCTTTGAAAAGACAAAAACATTTCGAGGGTGAAATTATTTTTTAGTGGATATAATATAACTCCCTGAGATTTTGTGAATTTTTTTTCAAATTAAATTAATATTTTTTATATTTTCATTTCATGGAACACTGAAACTATATTTTTAATATTGAAGAACTAATTTTTTCTTTCGCAGCACCAATTTAATCATGCACTACACATAACATAAATTTTATCATTCTTTACATGGAACACATAGGTTATCTTACATTAAAAGTAGGACTAACTTTCCTCTATGTCTTGTGTAACACACAAGACCAAGTTTTATCAAACAATAATATATTATTAAAAATATAATTATTTAATATAATAAGATATAACCTAGTTGTTAAGTTGGAAGTTATGAATAGGATTAACAAACTTATTAAAATACATGGTTGAATTCATTGGTTAGAAATAAATTAGAAATTAATATAAGAACTAATTGAATATAAAGGGAATGTTTTTATAAAAACTAATTTTATGCTCACAATGGAATTTTATCCTAATAAAATATATTTATTAATAGTGGTGAATGATATTAATTAAATATATATTTTATATATTAAATAAAATATTTTTTAAATTCATAGAACATATTTGATAGGAATAAGATAGTAATGAACCCAATATTACACATAAAACCCTATATTTTAATAAAAGTAGAATTATCACCTTTTAAGGGAGAAACCATATTCAATATAAATTTTTGAAGTTTTTTAAATTTTATATGTAGAAATAAACTAAATTTTTGAAATAGAAAAACAAAAATTAGGTTATGGTGAATTGTTTTTATTTTTCTGTAAAGTTTCATCTTTTTGATGAATAGTGAAAAATACTAAATTTAAATTTAAAACTACTTTTTATCTAATTTATTTATAAGGTTAAATTATATTTATAATTTATTTTAAATTATTATTAAATAAATTATACAAAATTTAATCTAATTCATTTCATTGGGGTCAATTTAACTTTGAAATTAGTTATAAAAACTTAGAAATCTTTTGAACATTTTTACTTTAAAAACATGAATTGTCATCCCAACTGTGAGATTAATTTTAAATAATTTCTTCCACATGATTGACTAGAATTTAGAAAAATGGATTCAATATTTGGAATCCTAATAATTTCTAATTTCTAATACGTTAAAATTAGCTTAATATGGGACTAAACTTTAAACTTAAGAGCCAAAAGTACCTAGAAAATTTTCAAAAATACATTGGACATTAATATTTAGACCCCATATTTCATTTTATAATACATTTTCCATTACTGGATCTACTTTACATGGGAAAAACATGGGTGGAATTCCCTTTTTAAAAATTTACAAGAATGCCACTCCTCCGTTATAAAAAGGAACTCAACCCTCCCCCTAATTCAAAACTATAAAGACCATATAATCAGGAAAACTACTCTCAAACAATCTCACAAAATTCCGACATTACTCCTTGAGTACTCTCTTTTGGAAGAAATCCAACCATGTAATCCATTTTTTGTAAAGTAAAAGGAGTTACTCCAAGAAGAGGGGACATCCTTCCTCAAGCTCCATTATTTTATTTTATTTCTTCACCATCTTAAGTATTGTTATTACATGAATATATAATAACAAAATTATCGTAAATATACTAATTATTTTAAATTCTAATGGTTCTACCAACACTTACACACACTTTTATCTCATGGGTAATGAACATACCCTTGTAGTGTACGGTGAGCTACCACCAAACAAACTGATGTTGTTCATTTTACCTTTACCACATCTCATGGTTCATAATTATGATATAAATTTATTTTTTATATACTATATATGATATATATTCTCTTTTAATTATTATATATCAAAAAACTTTAGGTTTTCTATTTTTATTATGATAATTGTGTTTGGGGAAGTGTGGAATACCACCTCCTCAAAGCGATGTGATTTGTTCAAACCTTACATGGTATGTATTAAGGATGAGTTTAGTGAAATAATATTTTATATATTAAATATTAATTATTCTGTAATTATATATATATATATATATCTTTGTGTGTGTGTGTTTCATTTACTTTTTTCTTTCAATACAACAATAAAATGGAAACTGTGTTCATGTGTATGTACAACCTACCATCTCCATGAACGGTTTATTCCATTTATTGTTTATATCTTATATATATTGTTATAAATACATGTATACTGAATATATATATTATTTATAACACATTTTAAATTATTTAAATACTTAAATTAAGATCTAATTAAGAGGATCAAGAATAAAAATTCAAAAAATATACAAAAAATAAAGCAGATATTACCCGAAACGTAACATTAACATGGAGTTGTTAACAAACTATTAATATATTCCTAAAAAATAATATATGGTATTAGATATAATAATATTTTTACTCAATAGATTTATAATAAAGTTATATTTATTATATAGGTGGTTTTAATGTGTATGAATAAATTTAATACATAATGTAATGGAATTTCATCTCACTTTTTATTTCCATGAGACACATGTCTTATTAACCACTCATTTCTTTTGTGTGTTGTGTATACTACTCATTGATTTATTACATGATTATTATACTTAAATTTATGGGTATTTACATATACATTTAATTATATTTCTTTCATGGGATTAATTTTTAAAAAGTTTACAAATAGGTTCTGTAATTCTGTCTCAATTTTCTTTCTTTGAGACACATGCCATGTTATGCACCTATATTTTTCTATGAGGTGTATATACTTACTTGGACATGTTATATCATGAAAATAATTATTTTTATGATATTTTAAGATCTATTTAATGTTATTATTTCCATAATATTATTATTTAATGTTACCAAAATGGTAATGGTTTATTGCTACAATCTCATCGCTTACCGAGATTGTTTATGAGGATGATTCAATTTATGAAACCCTATGATCCATATTTCAAGAACACTCATGAATTTTATTATAATCATTTGATTCATGATATCTTCATGTATTAGTACTCTTTTTTCACTATTTGGTACTTAATATTATTAATAATGTTATTTTAAGAAACTGATTTTAAGAAAATCCAACATTATCCCCCTCTTCAATTGAAAATCTGTGTCCTTTAAAAACCATGTTTTCTAAAAAAAATTTAAAAAACGTTTTAATATTATAATATTATATTTAAAGGAAATTATTACCCAGGTTTTCATTTTTTTACAAAATTTATTTAAAAGTAATCTTCTTTTCATTTTTGAATCACAGCACTTCTCTAAATTTTTAAGGAGAAAACGGAATTATCAAAAAGTACGGACATACCCATCTTCATGATTGTAATTTCCCTGAAGCTTCATTTATAATTCCACAAGTTTATTTTAAAATAAAATGTTTTCTAAATATTAGAGATTTTTTTTATTTTAAAGTGGTTTTCAAAGAAAAAGGTTTTCAAAAAAAATATGTTTCAAGTAGTTTTTGGAATTATTTTTAAATATCCCTTTATATGTTTCAAAAGTTTATTTTCAACGAAAAGTATTTCAATGATTTCATGTTTTTTTATAAGTTTTAAAACCCCATTTTCTAGAAAATGGTTTCCAAAATGATTTCAAAACGTCTTTTAAGTTATCATGGTGTTTTCAAAGAAATTTTTTCTAATATTATTTATGTTTTAAAAATAATTTTACAAAGAAGAAAATATATTTTCCTAAAGAAATGTTTCAAATGAAATTATAAATCCTTATTTAGAAAAAATGGTTTTTTAAAATTGTTTTATGAAATGTATTTTCAAATAAAGATTATTATTCTTAAAAAATGTATCATTTTCCATTTCAAAATCATTATCTATCTAATATTACATATTTTGTTATATTTTATGAATACCATTCATATTATTTCTTGAATTTTTTATGTTTTTATGTAATGATGTTTATGATACCCATTTATCTTAAACTGGTTATATGATTTTTAAACTCTCTTATTTTTAGAGGATAGGATTTGATGAAATTACTATGAAACCTATCCATTTTCTATTGATTATGATGAGATGAAACATTAATGATACCCATTTTAATTCATGGTTCATGCTATGATGAATGTTTTTTAATATTCTATCACATGAATGTATGATTTCATATGTTCCATGTGGGACCTATATCACCCTCTAATGCATTGGGTAATAATAAATATTTTATGAGCTCAAGAGGTTACACATGAGGGAAACCCAAGCCAAAAACGAGAGGACATATTAAGCCTAAAACTAGAGGGTATAGGGTAGGGAATCCGTAGCCCGAAACAAGAGGGTACACGGGAGGGAATCCCAGTCCTGAAACAAGAGGGTACACGGGTGGTCATCCCAAGACCAAAATAAGAGGGTACATGGGAGGGAATCCCAATCCTAAAACAAGAAGGTACATGGGAGGGAATCCAAATACCAAAGCAGGTACATAGGTTACTAGCCCAATAGTAACACATTATAAAGGTCTAGGTAGGTATCCTTGATATGGAATTTTCTATGGCTATGTGTATATCAAACATTCCATATCTTATTGTTATGTTATGTTTTCATGGATCATTCTCTTGTTTACCTAACTATTCATTTCTTATTAATTTCTTATATTTATTCCATGACTCATGTATTTGACTATTGATATGTACGGTATGATTTTAAAATGTTATTATCATACCCTTATGATCATGATTTTAACAGTGTCTCCTTTTTTACCCTTACTGAGCATATGATCTCAACACTTTATTATGTTTCCTTTACAAGGTTATGAAGAAAGTTTTTGGGTATAATTATTAGAGGGGAAGATCTTTTTTGGGAAACATTGAATATATTTCATCGAGTTAGAATATTTTGTTCCAATTTTCCAAAGACACTAAACTATTATGTTCTTCGGGCATGTATTTTTATAATTTGCTGAATATTTAACAAAATGATGTAATATCCATGTATGTTAATCCTAGTTCACTATATCTATGACATATAATCTTTATAAATGTTATAATTTTATACCCATTATAATAAAATATAATCTCTCAAAAATATTTTTTATAATATTTCTCATGACCTCTATAACTGTTTTCTTTATTTATCGTAATAGGAACCTCATCATAGGGAAAACATTTTAACTCTGAGAATTTTTGTAGAGTTTTGATAAAAATATCATTCTTCATATAATTTTTTCAAATTCTAGATACATCATGGATATATATATATATATATATATATATCCTAAACCTACACCATGGGGTTTTAAATGATTTATATAGAATATATGTCTTGAAATGTTCCGCTACCCACCCCCCATAACAATTAAAATAGTCCAAAAATATAAAATAAGGATTTCCTATGATAGATATGAGATAAGAATTTATATATCTTTGTCAGCGTCAATATCTCCAAGCATATAATATTTCATTCCACTAACATATTCACTATTATGAAAGTTATAAATCTTAAAACAACATTTGAATCTTAGACCAACAAAATGTATCTTCTAATCCAAATATCCTGGAATTTAGTGAGGCGAACCTAGGGTTTTATTTTTGGGATAACTTTATTTCACCATCTCTCATATTAATATCACTCTCGTAATGAATAAAAACTTTTATCAATTTAAAATTCTTTGATTATATATATGTCACATACTATAAACAACATAAAATCACTTTGAGAACACACAAAAAAATTATAAATGAATAATGATTGAAAAAATAATTATTTCTAGAATTTAAGGATCCTATACTAGTGAAATAGTAACTTCACCTTTGGAATAATGTTATGAAACTTATGAATAGTAAACTGGAAAAATAGTAACCTCAACCATGAAAGTATAAATAAAATTTATCCATTTTATAGGTGAAAATATGATAAAATTATATCATAGTATAAGTAAATAATTGTTTTAGAAATTGTTAATTAAGTACTGATATTTTTATCATACATAAGTATTTATTTTCAATTTTATAATTAATATAATGTATTAAAAGAAAAATTATTTCCAAAAAATATAATCATAAATTAATATTCTGATATCTTATGATTATAGGATAATTTTATGAGACCTAAGTAAATTTTTTAATGTGTTATAAAATCAGTTATAATTTTAAAATCATTAATATTTAAGTAGATGATGAGTTTAATTAAAAATTAAATTTCTCATATTTAGAAAATTATTTTCATAAAATTCAGTTTTTTTAATTATACATGTCCAAAAATGGTTGGAGTGATTTTTTCTGGGGATTTTTCTGAATTAGTTGAATTTTTTATGAATAGAAAAATATAGTGATTTACAGTATATATACATTATAAGTTTAATACACTATTCCTTGAGTCGTGGATAATGTAAGCAACATTAGTTATAATTCACATGACCTAGTTACTGTATTTAGTCTCAAAAAACATCACTATTTCTTTTCATGGTCAAAAATAATAAAATTTTAAGTAAAATAATGAGAAAATATCCCTCTCCTCCACTATAAATACCACCCTTCACCGCTTATTCTCCTCACAAATCTCAATACTTGAGACTTGTCAAAATTTGGCTAAAATATTTTCCCAATCCCCTTCCCCACATCTAAAAGATTTTGGTCTTAACAAAATACCAAAACCAAACCCTCTAAGGAGGTTCCCAAGAAGAAGAAATCAAGAGGTAAAACCCTCTTCTATTTTATTTAAATTTCATTTCAAGTTTTTTTCTTTTCTTATCTTATCCTAACATAACCTTGTCCAAGTGGCATGAAAACTCATTAATATTATATATACTAGAATTTTTTTCATTCTTATGGATTAATTCTTCATCAAGTATCTTCTTCTCTCCCTTTTATTTTAAGAATGAAAACATCATATGTGAGTTGTCGATTTACCACCTTCGTAGAAGATGTGCTTCCATATTTCAATTTAAACCATCAATGCTTGTCATGAAACAAATTTTATGGTCAAACTAGATTATAATATATGTATCAAATACTATTTAAATTTATGTAATCATTATATAATCATGATTTTAAATAATAAAACAAAACAAGTTCATTGTGAGTGAAAATAGCCCAAAATAATCCAAACGGTTATCACTAACATATTATCTAATGATTCATCCTCATGACATATAGTAAAATGATTTATAAGATAATTTAACCTTGTTTATGTTCATTAATAACTTATGACTTAAATTTTGGATTTCTATTTCCATTTTATATGAAATTTCATAATAATATATAAGTAAACCAATCATGAAAACCAAGGAAACTAATGCTCCTAAATGAGGAAATTGAATCTCATAACCCATAAAAAATAAATCAATGACCTTAATAAAATTATAATAAATCAAATAAATGTATAATAGGTTATTAATTAATTAATTAATGTATTTAATTTTATTTTTTAGGACATTAAGATCAAGTGTAGAATCATTTCATACATAAGGTAAGGGATTCTATATGAACCTCAATTTTCCCTTCGGGTTACTCTTTCACTCTATTTAATCCAATTTAATGCTTCTTTATTTTTATATAATTCCTCTAAATCATGTTTATATGATATAAAATCTTGTATAATATCATATAATCCCTCTTTTATGGGTTAATACATGTTTTAGAGAGGTTCCCTTTTCAATTTTTCCCGATAAGCAAGCCTGAATCAAGGGAAATTCCCGATTTTTACCCGCTTCCAACTGCATGCCATTATCTATTTTAAGAAACCATTATTTTTATAAAATCACCCATTTTATCATTAAAAACTTTCTTATTTCATTTATCTTTTTATGAAAGTAAATATTTCCTTTCTTCTTTAAATTTCCTTTAATATTTTCCTTAAACCACACTAAAATGATTCATTTCTAATGTTTTATAAACACTCTATCTACATGTTTCCACATCAATTGGACATCAGTTATCATGGTTTATGTATATTTTCCTTTATTAATGTCCATTTATTTTATAAATCCATTATTTCATATACACATTTTTTATATTCCCATTTTTAATGCCTTATGATATAAATATGATACCCATTTCATTCCATGGGTAACCATTATGTTATGTTTACTTCCTTATGTATGATTTATTATGTATGATTCCTTTTGTGGAACACAAATTCATGAAAATTTTATGATGGTTTTTTTTTAGATTGCATTCCAATGCATTGGGTACTATTTATTCTCATGATATGTCATGTTTGGATAGGGAGTGACCCTGATTCCTTTGTGGGACATTGTCCACCATGTTATATTGTCTTATCAATTAGACTTGACTCATTTTTATGTCATGTTATATGTTATTTCCAAATTCTTAGGATTTCATTATTATATTTTAAACTTTTATACATGCTATACGTCCTTGTTTTTATTCATATTTTGTGCCTTATATATTATCATGTTTTATCTTCAAACCAATGTGTTATGTTTATTCCTCTGTTTATTCCTTTACTGGTATTTTTATCTCATCCCTTTTTTCATGTATATCTTAGGTTATCCTATTAGATATAAGGTATTAAAGGTATTTATAAGCTAATTATAAAGACTAAATAAAATATGTTCTTATATAATGATGCTTAATTGTGTATTTAATCTCCAAGACACAAGGATTTATGATCCTTCGAGTGTAATTACTGGTTAATTATGAATTAATATTTTTAAAATGGTAGGGTAGCTATAGTTGGTATTAGGGGAAAGGTCTAATTATTTTTAGAGATTATGAATATAGAACTTTAGTAAGAACCCCAAATATAATACTAAGTTTAAGAAAACATCCATAAATTTTAGTTAGTATAGAGTAAGTGGTTAATAAATAAAATACATCCATATTTTGGTACTACAATTGGACATGGTTCTGGCATAGATGTACCTTGGAGTGACAACTATAACAAGGTGTTCCAGGTCTGACTCGAGGTAACTTGGTACTTGACAACATGCCTTACTATTCACCTATTTTAACACTCTTAGGGGATATGATTTGGTAAATTCATACACTCATTTCAAACCATTATTAAGGGAACAAGAAAATTCCCATAAGAATATATGTTAGGAAATAGATCATGGGTAACCCAGATTGAATCCTAGGGAATCACAAGTTTGGATATACTTTTCCTTTACAAGTTTATCCTATTATGTTTAAAGTTATTTTTAATACTTATTAGTTAATTATTCAAGCCCCCTAATTGTAATTTCTTTTTCTATGTTAATGGATGGAAATATAAGAACATGTTCCAACAATCAATGTGATAGGAAATGTGGTGGTTTCCCTAATGATATTACAAGTATTATGGGAATGGGAGATCAAAACATTATGATAGTACTTACTCAACTATCTCAAGTTATGAATAATAACATGAATCATGTGGTATGCCCTACTTCTCTTAATAAAGAAAAAGTTGTCATCTAATCCTTCAAGCAGAAAAGGTCTCCCATGTTTAGTTGATCTTCTAATCCCCTCTTCACAAAACAATGGATTAACTCCATTGATAAGATATTATATTTACTCTAGTGATTAAAAGAAGAGAAATTTTTTATGGCATTTTATAGTTTTGATGGGGAACCTAATCAGTGTTGGACACTGATCAAGAACACAAAGTCCAGGGAGTAAACTGATTCTATAAAATAGGAATATTTCAAGAAAATATTTTTCAATAAATATTTTCCCCGAACCCTTCATATAAATATGGAAAGGGAATTTCTTGGACTAAAGAAAAGGGAGGATGAGTCTATCAGGATGTATGAACATCACAAGGATTTCATGATATGTCTCTCGCTTTTTCATGAACATCAAAAGCAAGGTGGATCGCTTATTTAGCATACTAAATCTGATTATATGAAAATTATTGGTGATTCGAGACTTTGATAGCTACCAGGATATTGAATATTGTGGCCTTAAGGTTTAAATGGAGTTATGAAACTCTTAGTGGTCTTGTGGGCTTGGTGAAAAAAGTGTAAATGGAGTTTAATATGGGTGATAAATCCCATGATTGAAAGAAGTCCCAACATCCCATTTGTCAAAAGTATGGGAAGAAGCATCCTAAAAACTGTTCAATGGGAACCAAGAGATACTTAAAATGTAGAATAGAAGGGCATATGGCTAATATATACTGAAGGGACATGAATAATCCCACTAATTTTTAAGAATAGATGAAGGTTCATATCAAAACATAGCTAGTAGTATGATGTTTCAACTACAAGGAACATGGGAATTTTGAAAACCAATACCCTAATCCTAGGGTTTTCGGAGGAAATTAACAACATCCAAGGTAGGAAGAAAGGGCATATGTTATCACTACTATTTTGATGGAGCCTAAAAATTATGTGGTGATAGTTACCCTGGTTATTCATTCAATAATAGTGAATGTACTTTTTGATTCTATTTATATGAGTTCTTTTATATGAATTCTTTTATATATCTCAAGTATAGTTGAACAATTCAAATAGCACCTCAAAATATGGAGGTTGAGTTATCTGTGAGAATAGTGAATGGGTAAATTACTACATATAATGTTTATAACTCTTCTTCAGTTGATTTTTGTGGACTAAACCTCCAAAAAATCATTTTGTTCTCCCTTTAGTTGAGTTTGATGCTATATTAGAAATGGATTGGCTATCTTTATATAAATCCATCATCAATTGTTGGGAAATATAAATCACCCTTCACATCTCCAAGCATCCTCAAATTCTGTATAAGTGTAAGGAAGAAGATGAATCTCCTTCAGAATAATCATCTCAATTGTGGATGTTGTTACCATATGATCAAGCATGTCTAGCTAAAATTATTAATACAAAGGACAAAATCATGCTTGAAGACATACCCATCGTGACTGATTACACTGATGTATTCCAAGAAATGTTTCCTGGTATTACTCCTGATCGAGAGGTTGAGTTCTCCATTAAACTTTTTTATAGATCTATGAATATATCCAAGACACATTATAGAATAGACACCATTGATCTATTAGAACTAAAGAAGTAGTTAAAAGAGAATCTTGATGAGGGTTTTATATACCTGAGTGCTCCATCATTGGGTGTGCCAATCATATTTGTCAAGAAGAAAGATAGATCGATGCACCTCTGCATTTATTATCATGATCTCAATAAAATCAGGATAAATAACAAGTATACCCTTCCATAGATAGATGACTTGTTTGATCAGAGTTGTGGGTCTAGTTATTTCTCTATCGTGGACCATCAATTTTGATATCATCAATTAAAGGTGAAGAAGGAAGATATTCCCAAGATTGAGTAAGGGATGAGATCGAAAACATGTTGATGGCCATCCTCGAGCAACCGAACATGGAACTTGACCCCCAGGACTTGAGTCACCCTGTTTATTTGTGCGATGGACAGCAGGAAGAAACTTCTATTCAAGTGGAAGCAGCTGTGGATGCAGGTAAGCAGACACTGGCGGTTGCAGGTAACTACTCATCTCCCACTTGCTGTGAGAATAAAAATATTCCTACTGCTGTGAGTCTACAACTCATTGCCTTGGATGTTGTATGCTCACATGGGCAACATGGCCGACCTGATCAGCCTGAGTCTCTCTTAAAGGATACCCATTTGATTCAGAACTTGGAGACTAACTCTACCAAAAATACTAAAGACTCCCTAGAGCAGGAGTTGTCTTCCAATGAAATGCATACCACCTCCAAGGTGTCATGCTTAAATGGTCATACAGTGGCAGTGGGCCCTATGGGCACTGTGACTGTCTCCACCAGCACCTCTGATATTCTCATACGTGAATCACCTCCAAAAGATTGCCCAATGACCCTGCATGGGTCCACAATCTCTTTGGAGAAAAATCAGGATGATGCTATTAAAAATGAATCTAGTATCTCTGCTGCTTCTTCCAAGAATAAACAGGGAAAAAAATCCAGCCCAATATCCTCTCATGGAACCAGAAGGTCAACAAGGAAAAAGGGCTTAGATGGATCAAAAAAAGGGAGTTCTAACTCCAAACGCAGGTTCAAATGAATTGTTTATTTTGGAATTGTCAGGGTATAGCAAACTCTGACACTTTTGTTGTGCTTAATAGAATTATCTTGACCCATAAACCAAAATTAATTGATATTGTTGAGCCAAAAACTAATTTTTCTTCGAAATGTTTACACTTGTGCTCTTTTGGTTACAACTTCCTTGGCGCGTGCAAGGAAGGATCATCCACTGAAACTCTCTGGATTTTCTATCACTCTTCTTTACAGTCTGTTAATATTGTTAAAATTTCTGACCAACTGTTTACTTGTGATTTTTCCTCTGATGGTATTCAAACTTTCTGCACAATGATATATGCTAAGAATAGATATCAAGAGCGAATATCCCTTTGGAATGACCTTTTTACCCTATCTAGATCTATCCAGGATTCCTGGCTTGTGCTTGGTGATTTCAATGCCATTCTTCTTCTGATTGAAAAGACTGGACCGACACACTCTCCTATCTCAACTAGAGAATTTAAGGCCTCCATCAAGGATTGTGATCTTATTGAAATCAATCTTACTGGTGCTAAGTATACTTGGTATAGAAAATTCCTCAATAGGGTAGTAGCTAGTAAACTCATCAGAGCTTTTACTAATGTTGCTACCCTTGATAAATGGAACTCCATTTATAGTATCACCTTACCCAGGATCAACTCTGACCATCACCCCATTCTTTTCAACCTCGTCACCACTGGAATAAAATCTCCTCTCCCTTTTAAATTTAACAATGCTTAGACTGCAAACGCAGATTGTTCTACCACAATAAAGAATTTTTGGGATGGCATGCATCAGAAAAATGATTCTTTTGCGTGTATTGCTAAATTAAAACTTCTGAAACAGCATCTCAAGGGTTTGTGCTTTTCTAAAACAAAACAACTTGATGCAGACATCTCCTCTTTGGAGAATGACCTCATTCGCATTCAAAGCTCCAATACTTTCTCGGATTTCTCTCTTGATCCTCAACCTGAAATCACTACTTCTTTGAAGCTTAACTCTCTTTTGAATCTCAAAGAAAACATGTGAAAACAAATCTTTAAAACCAAATGGCTCTCGGACGGTGATCGAAACACTAAATTTTACAACTCCCTCCAAGGAATCAGAAAAATCAGTAGGCCTCTTACTTTTCTTCAAGCTGGTGATATTATCCTTGACACTGAGGAAGACATTTCTAGCCATGTGGTGGATTTCGTTTATAAATATTTCAACGGTCTGGTGGCTGGAAAGAATCTTCTCTCTGACATCATCTCTAATATGGTCACTGCTGAGGACAATGATCACATTTTAAGCATACCTATGGATCATGAAATTAAGGACACTGTGTTTAGTCTCAAACCTGATAGTGCCCCAGGACCTGATGGTTTCAACAACGGCTTCTACCAACATTATTGGGATCTCATTTAGGTGGATGTTTGTAAACTGGTTAAATCTTTCATCTCCAATGGTGTTCTCCCTCATGGGATAAATGCTCAATTTCTGACTCTTATTCCCAAAGTGGACAATACCGCTGAAATCCACCTTTTCGGCCTATTTCTCTCATCAACACCCTCTATAAAATTATCACTAAACTCCTTGCTAACAGACTCACCTCTATTGCTAATAAAATTGTTTCTTGGAACCAGTTTGGATTTATCAAAGGAAGAACAATTCAAGATTGTATTTGCCTTGCCTCGGAATGCACAAATCAGCTGAATAAGGTTACTAGAGGAGGCGGTGTGGCAATCAAACTAGACATTAGGAAAGCTTTTGACACCATGGATTGGATTTTTATTTTAAAAGTGCTCGAAGGCTTTGGGTTCAATGATACTTTTATTTCCATGATCTGCACCTTACTTAATTCGGATTCAATTTCTGTTCTTGTCAATGGGACCTCGAAAGGCTTCTTTAAATGCACCAAGGGAGTTAGGCAAGGTGATCCTCTTTCTGCCATCCTTTTTTCTATTGCTGAAGGCTATCTAAGTAGACTTCTTACGAGCCTTGCGAATCAAAACAAGATTAATCCCATTCAGGCTTCTAGAAATTTAAATGTTCCTACACATCTTTTATATGCTGATGATATTATTTTATTTTTAAAGGGTGATAAAAGGAACATCCAAAACCTCAAAAGTGCTCGGGCTCATTATGAAGACATTTCGGGTCAAGCTATAAGTTGGAACAAATCCTTTATTTTCTTTGGCAAGAACTTTTCACCCACTAGAAAAAGTCATATCATTAATTATCTAGGAATTAAAGAAGGCTTTTTTCCTTTCACATACCTGGGTGTTCCCATCTTTTGGGGAAGACCAAAATCCAACTATTTTAACAACATTTTTGATCACATTACCAATCAACATTCAGCTTGGAAGGGTAAATCTCTTTCTATGGCTGGCAGAATTTGTCTTGTTAAATCTACGGTGGTCTCCAAGATGGTTTACTCAATGATGGTGTACAATTGGCCTACTAGCCTTCTCAAGAAAGTCAATGCCTATGTTAAACATTTTGTTTGGTCTGGTAGTACGATTGAAAGAAAACTTTTCACCATTCCTTGGGTCTCTTGTTGCAAACCTTTGGACAAGGGTGGTCTTGGTATCAAGAACCTTAAGCTTTTCAATGATTCTCTTCAAGCGAAGATGACTTGGAATCTGATTCATAACAACACTAATTCTCTGAACTTCCTCAAGAAAACATTTGTTACCAAGCTTAGAAATGGAAAATTTGGTCACATCAACTCTTCCATATGGCCCTCCATCAGAAATTATTTTCTTAATATCATGGATAACTCAAGATGGATGGTAAGTGCAAATTCCTCTTTGAATTTCTGGATGGACAACTGGACTGGTGTCCCCTTAATCTCAATGTTGACGTCCACCACTTCTCCTAGCAACACCGACTACACTATCAGGGATGTTATTAACTCTCAAAACATCTCCCTTCCAAATCACATCAGTCACATCGTTGACAACTATACTTTCTCTAACACTGATGGTTTCCTCATTTGGGAACCTTCTTTTAATGGAGTCCTTGACTCCAAAAGTTTCTACAAAAATAATTTCAACAATTCTATTTCTAATTTTGTTTGGTTGACATCCATTAATAAACCTTGGATCAAGCCCTCTAGACTTACTCTTATTTGGCGTGTTTCCCATAATAGGGTCCCCACCGATGTGTGCCTTCAATACTTTGGGATTCCTCTTTGCTCTAGATGTCATATATGCAATCAACATCGTGAGGATGATAACCATATTTTTTTTTCTTGTGCTACAACTGCAGCACTTTGGGATTTCACTTTTGACATTTTTGGTTGCAGATGGTGTATTCCCGGTACTATCAACTCCCATTTGCAGCTCTGTGTTAATTGGGACTCTTCGAATCAAATCAAGAACCTTTTTCTGACTGCAGTGGCAGAACTTTTGCATGTGATCTGGTATGACAAAAATAACTTCATTCATAATAATTGCACTTTCAGTTTCAATGCAGGTAAAACGCGTATTCTCATTGCCATCAAGGATGCTACTTCTCTTCAAAAATATCATTGTGACAACTCTGTTGGCAATTTTGAGATTCTTCGCCACCTTCGGATTGCGGGATCTTATAGACAACCTCGACGCACCTTTGAGGCCTTCTAGCAAGCTCCACTTCTAGGATGGATCAAAGTGAATGTCGACAGCGCCTCTAGAGGAAACCCGGGTCCGGTAGGTTGTGGTGCCATTTTTAGAGACTCCCTTGGCAGATGCCTTGGATTCTTCTTCGGTGGATGTGGCACGACCTCAGCTTTGGAAGCGGAAATGATGGATGTTATTCATGCGGTGGACTTTTCCAAACAAAAGGGTTGGCACAAACTATGGATTTAATGTGACTCAACCACTGTTTTTAAAGCTATTTGTAAAGGGGTGGTGCACCTCGCATGGTCGCTTACCCCTCAATGGATGAAATGCCTTGCTTCGCTCATGGACCTCGATTGCATTTCCACACATGTGTTCCATGAAGCGAACATGGTTGCTGATAGTCTTTCCAACAAAGGGGTCAATCAGGATGTTACTTGGCTTGATGAGTTGCCTGATGTTTCGCTCCCCTTTTATGATAAGGATTGTAATAAGATTCCGTCTTTCAGAGTTTTGTAAATCCTTTCTTTGAGAAATAAATATTGCCTTGGTCTTTGACCGAGGCTCCACCTCTAAAAAAATATTCCTAAGACTGAGTTTTGAACAAGGTATGGACACTATGAGTTCATAGTGATTCCATTAAGACTCACAAATTCTCCATAAATATTCATGGAATTGTTGAATAATGTCTTTAGATATTACCTTGACCAATTTCTATTAGTCTTTATTAGCGATATTCTAATATACTCTGAGAGAAAGGGGGAGTACGAGAGGAATTAGAATACTATTTTGAAGAATTTGTGAAGGTAGAAGCTATATAAAATGTGTATTAAATTTCAGTTATGGATGAAGGAAGTATCACTCATGGGGATTGTTTTCACTAGAAAAGGGATATCTGTGGACCCTTCCAAGACAAAGGCAATTGAATAGTGGCTCAGGCCAACATCTATAATAGAGATTCATAGTTTCCTTGGTCTAGGTGAGTATTTCCATATATTTGTGAAGAGTTTCTCCCAATTGTTGAACCCACTAAATTAGATAACTTGGTTCAGAGAAATTTTTGTCTGGACTATTGACTGTGAATAATACTTCAAGGAGTTGAAAAAGAGGCTTATCACTGAACCAGTGCTCACACTACCAAAAAGTGGGGAACTCTTTGTGGTGTATACTGATTCATAAAAGAATGTATTAGGATGTTTAATGGTGAAAATGATAAATTGATAGCTTGTACCTCAAGTTATTTTAAAATCCATGATAAAAAAAATCCTATGCATGATCTGGAGTAGGAAGCTATAGTCTTTGCGTTGAAAATATAGAATCATTATATCTATGGGGAAAAGTGTAAGATGTATACAAATCACAAGAGTCTCAAATATATATTCACATAGAAGGAGATTAATATGTGCCAATAAAGATAGTTAGAACTCATTAAGGATTACTAATACTCAATCTACTACCATCTTGGTAAAGAAAACAAGGTAGTGAATTCTCTATGTAGAAAGGATCATGCAACTTTAATAATGATGAGAATTAAGAAGGATAAAATATTTTTAGATTTTAAAAGGATGGACATAGAAATCATTAAGATAGTAACATCATCAATCCTTTATCAAATGTTTTCTCAGCCATCCCTTATAGGTAAAATAAATTATTCTCATGAAAATGTTGTAGAAATTTAGAAGAATGTAGAATCCAAGAGAAAATTCAAATCGATAGAGTTCAAAATGGATGAGGAAGGAGTTGTGAGATTTAGGTAATAAATATGTATACCATAAAATCAAAAGATAAATAAGGATATTTTAAATGATTCAAAAATCTAAAACCTTCTCTATTCACCAATGGATCATAAAGATGTATCTTGATCTCCAAGAGAACTATTGGTGGGATAATATAAAAAAGGTGATTACTGAATATAAATCAATGTGTCAGGTATTTAATAAAGTGAAGGCGAAAAGAAAAAAAATTAAGGGGATGATGAAACCACTACCCATACCAACATGGAAGTGGGATAACATTACCATGTACATTGTCACTATACTTCCAAGGACATCTAGAGAAAACAATTCTATAGGGGTCATTATGGATCTTCTTACAAAGACAACTCACTTTATCACAATTCAAGAGGACTTTTCACTAAATAAACCAGTACATGTAAATATATATCAGATAAGTGTTAAGGATACGTGGATTACCACTATTTATTGTATCTGATCAATATCCAATACTCACCTATAAGTTCTTGAAAAGTCTCCAACACGATCTGAACATTGAGTTGAACTTTAGTATGACCTATCATCCTCAAACTGATGACCAATCTAAGAAAACTATTCAATAACCGGAAAATATTTTGAGAGTGTGTTATATGGACATAAAATGGGGGACTAACATCCTCCACTGGTCAAATTCTCATACAATAATATTTTCCACTCGAGCATCCAAATGGATCCATACAAATCCCTTTATGGAAAGAAATGTAGAAAATTGTCATGTTGGGATGAAGTCGGTGAATATAAGATGCTAGAACCTAAAATGGTCGATGAAATGGTGTAGAAGGTTAAAAATATTCCGGATAATATAAAGGCAACCCAATTTATACAAAATAATTATGCAGAAAATCTTCAACGAGACTTCGAGTTTAATAATAGAGACATGGTATTCTTCTACATATCTTTATGGAAGAGGATAGTGAGATTTGGGAAGAAAGGTAAGATAAGTCCAAAGTATATCATCCCTTTAGAGATCCTTGATCATGTTGGAGCCATGGGCTATCAACTATAACATCCACCAATAATGTCTCAATTACATGATATATTCTAAATATCCCTCTTGAATAAGAACATACCTGATCCTTTAAATGTACTTAATTCTAAGGTGGTACAATTGTAGAATGACCTCTCCTATGAGAAACATCATATAAAGACCTTGAATTGTAGAGAGAATGTTCTATGAAAAAAGGCTACTCACCAGGTTAAAGTATTGTGGAAGAACCATAAGTATGAATTGAAAACATGGGAACCTAAGAAATAAATAAACTAGAATTACACAAACTTTTATTCAACTTAGAATCTAAAATGAAATTTCAAGGGTGAAATTTCATTAGGGGGGAGAATGTAATAACCCAAAATTTTATAAATTGAAAACTAGCATATTATATAAATTTAACATACTATAAACCACATAAAATCACTTTGAGAACATAATATAAACTTTATAAATGAATAATGAATTAAATAAGAATTATTTCAAGAAGTTAAGGAACCTATACCATTGAATTGGTAACTTATCCTTTAGAATAGTATTGTAACCCTTATAAATAGTAAACCGGACAATAGAATATTAACCTCACCCATGAAATTATAAATAAAATTTCTCCATATTATAAGTGAAAATATGATATAATTATATCATTGTATAAGTAAATAAATGTTATAGATTTTATTAATTAAGTGGGGATCTTCATTTATTTTAAATTTTATCATAAATATAATGTTTTAAAAAAATCCATAAAATATACTCATAAATTAATATTTTTATATCTTATTATTATAGGATAATTTTATGAGACTTTAGTTAATTTTTCAAAACATTACAAAATCAGTTGAAAATTTAAAATCTGTATTTTTCGAGTAAATGAAGATTTTAATTAAAAATTAAATTTATCATATTTATAAAGTTATTTTCATTAAATGGAGTTCATTTTTTTAATTCTACATGTCTCAAAATGGTTAGGTTTAATTTTTGTGATTTTTCTAAAATAGTTGATTTTTTGAATAGTAAAATATTGTAGTTTACGGTATAAATATATTATAAGTTAAATACATTATTACTTAATTCATGTATGATTTAAGAACCATTGGTTCAAATTAAAATGACATTGTTACTATATTTAATCTCAAGAATAATCACTAATGTTTTTCTTGAGAAAAATAATAAAATATTGAGTAAAATAATGAGAAAACGCCCATCTCCTCCACTATAAATATCACCCCTCACCACATCTTTCCTAGCTCCTCTAAAGATTTGAGAATTCTACAGATTATTATAAAATATCTTCCCAATATCCTTCCCAATTTCGAAGATATTTATCTATTAAAAAATACCAAAACCAATCCCCCTAATGAGGTTCTCAGTAAGAAGGTGTCAAGAGGTAAAACCCTCTTTTTTTCCTTCAATTTCTTTTCAAGTTATTTTCTTTTCTTTTATTCTACAAAAATTCCCTGTTACAAGAGGAATTAAAGCTCCATTATCTTATATATACTATAATTTTATCATGTTTATGGAATAATTCTTCAAAAAATTTCTTCTTCTCTCTCTTTTTTTTATGAATTTAAACATCATCTATGATGTGCCCATTTACCACCTTCATGGATGATGTGATTTCATCTTTTAATTTCCACCTTTAATATAGGTGATGAAACAATTTTTATAGTTGAACCAGATTTTAATATATGTATCAAAACCTATTTAAATTTATGGACTAATTATATACTCATGATGTTAAAAAATAAAACAAAACAAGTTCGTTGTGAGTGAGAACCGTCCAAAATAATCCAAACAATTATCACAAACACATTATCTAATGATTCATCAACATAACATACAACAAGATGATTTATAAGATCATATAACCTTCTATATGTTCATTAATAACTTATAAATTCAACTTTAGATTTCTATTTCCATTTTATATGAACTTCCATACTCTTATATAAATAAACTGATCATGAAAACAAAGGAAACTAACGCTCCCGAATGATGGAATTGAATCTCACAACCCATAAAAAGGGACATAAATGAACTTAATAAAATTATAATAAATAAAATATGCATATAAAAGGTTCTTAAGTAATTAATTAATGGATTTAATTTGAATATTTTGGACATTATGTTCAAGTATAGAATCGTTTTGTACATAAGGTAAGGGATTCTACAAGAACCCCCATTTTTCCTCCAGATTACTCTTTCTCTCTATTAATTATAATATAATTCTTCTTTATTTTTTTATACTTATTACTAATCATGTTTATATGATTCAAACTCATTTATTCAAATCATATCATCCCTCTTTGATGTGGTAATAAATGTTTTATAAAGTTTTCATTTTCAGTTCTTCCTAATAAACAAGCCTAATTCAAGAGAACTTACAGATTTATTACCCACTTCTAAGTTCACACCATAATATATTTTAAGACACAATTATTTTTCTAAAATCACTCATTTTATTATTAAAAACTATTTGGTTATTTTCTGGTTTTATTAAAACAAATATGTATGTTCTTCATTAAATTCTCTTTAATATTTTCATTAGACCGCACTAAAATGTTTCATTTATAAAGTTTCTTAAACACTCTATTTACAGGTTTCCACTTAAAATGGACATAAATTATTATTTTATAATTCTGTATTATATTATTAATGTTAATTTATGTTCTAAATCCATTATTTCATGGAAAATATTTTGATATTACCATTTGTAATTCCTTATGACATGAATACGATACCCATTTCCTTCTATGGATAATCCTTATATATGATTTTTCATCTAGAACACATATTCTTGAACATGTTATGATTGGCGCACCCATATAGTGTTATAATTCATTGGGTAATATTTAGTCTCATGAGAAATCATATTGGGACAGGGAGTGAACCCAATTCCTTTATGGGACTTTGTGCACCGTGTTATATAGTCCTATAAGTTGGCTTTGACTCATGTTTATTTCATGTTATTTGTTGTTTCAACATTCCTGTGATGTCATGATTATGTGTTCACATGTTATAAAATTTATACTTACTTACTTTTATACATGTTTTGTGCCTTTTAAGTTATTATGATATATCTTGTAACCCATGTCCTTTGTTTATTCCTATTTTTATTCCATTACTATGATTTTTAGCTCATCCATTTTTTTCATGTATCCCCCATGTTATCCTTTGTGGATATAATGGATTAAAGGGAGTTAGGAGCTCATTATGAAGATTAAATAAAATATGTTCTTTTTTCATGGTGTTTAATTTTGTACCTAATATCTAATACATTAGGCTTTACAATCCTTGGCTTGTAATTATTAGTTAATTATGTATTAATATGTATAAATGGATAGGGTCACTGTAACACTAGTTCAGAAAAATAAGTTCCTAGGACCCCCTCTTCTATATGGTATGACATTCATCCAAACATTTTGAAGTTGGCCACTCAACATGATGGATCCAAAAGATCCTTTCATGCATCAAAACTGAAGTACATTCATGGTTGCAGCTCCTTACATATTGAATATACATCTTCTTATAACAATTATTGGGATAGTGGAGGCATCCTCATAGCATCTCCCCATATATATTTTTGTTGGAGGAATTAATCATACATTTCCATGAGGATCATTTACCTAGAAATTCATGGGACCATTTTGTGTATGATGATTTTATTTCCTGTCAATAGTTGTCAGTACCGGTCAAAATGAATAAGGATATGTAGAAGGTCTCCATAGTTAATGTAGAATGCAATTCAAACGATTGTTGAACTGATCCTAAGTTCAATGAACTTGTTTCAAAAGTGGCACATTGTTTACAATAATGGATAATAGAAAAGTACCATCCATTTGAGGATGATTGGAGAAGAATAGTGAAGTATCATCTATCTGATGATGATTGTTGAAGAATGAGGATTTGAAGAAGAGAATTATGGTTGTAGAAGTGGAGAGAGGGTGGAAGGGATTGGCCCACTTTTTGATGAAGAGAGATTATTGGATTTATTTGGAATTAACACTCCAAACGGAATTGAGGATTTGAAGTTAAGATGAACAAGTACTTTGGAATTCGTATTCCAAAGAGTATAAGACGAAATAAGGATGATTTTTGAAGATGAAGAGAATATAGGAAGTAGTGCATGGGCTTGGCACTATGATAATGGCCAAAACTGTGACGATGCTTTGCTGATTTGTATTTCAAAAATATCATAAGTTTGGAGAACTTGTGATGCAAGCCTTATGAAGGATAGGGGGAGTAAATAAGTGTTATTTGGAAAAGGATAGAAGGTGGCGCGCAAGTATATGTTGTGCATAAGTATAAGTGGCGCACAAATGTATGCTCTATGCAAGTCATATTTCAAGATCATCACATCAAAATATAACAAAGGAAATAAAGTGGCGCGCATGTTAAAGATAGCTGCACAAGTCAACAATTGTCACACAAGTATAAGTGGTGCAAAAGTATAAGTAGCACACAAGTATAAGCGGTGCACAAGTGTATGTTGAGTGCATGTCATATTTCAGCATCATCTTATCAAAATATGACAATGGAAAGAAAGTAGAGTGCTAGTGATGGAGCGGCGAGAAAGTGATAGAGTGGCACAAAAGTGATGGAGTGGCACACAAGTATGAATGTCGCGCAAGTGTATGTAGCACGCAAGTCACCAAAATTCCTATAAATAGATGGTTACCCTCTTCATTTTTGTAATCTCAACACTTAAGAGAAATTTTGAGCTCTGATCGCACTAGTAGTAGAAAGTGGTGCGCAAGCTTAAGTGCCGCGCAAGTCGGGATTTATTCATACGGCGCGCAAGTAGGGAGGCATGCAAGCAGGGAAGCAAGCTAGTATGGAGTCGCACAAGCGGAGTGGTGTGCAAATAGCATGGTGTGCAAGAAAAAGTGGTTCACAAGTTATAATAGGTGCTCAAGAAAGGATTTGTGTGCAACAAGTGCATTGTTTCTAAGCCCAATTTTGTGCACAAGTTGTGAGTTGTGTACAATTTTTGAGTGAAAGTAGTTGGTGGCACGCCAGCAGGGAGGTGTGCAAGTTGGGTGTTGCACAAGTAGGTATTGGCTTGAAATATGTTAGTTGTGATAGAAGTTCTTACTGGATTCTGGTCAACTGTGATGATGCTAAATTTATTTTTACTTTATTTATTTATCATTCACAAAGATAACTTGTGATTCTATAAAGAAGAAGATGAAGAATAGTTTGGTACAGTTGGTTTTGCACTGAAAGAGAATGTGTGAAGATGAGAAGGTTTCAGTGTTTTAGGTCATGCATTGAAGAAGCAGAATAAGAATACTGTGTATCTTATATGTTTTCTGTAGATAAATAAATGGTTGGTTACTTTCATTCTGTTATATAAGTAAAAACGGATAAGAATAAGATTGTGGGAGAATAAAGTAGCACTGTAGCATCCAACAGGTATCAACAAGTGTAAGATTCTTTTGGTGTTGCAAACTCTTTTAATAAAGAGAAGGTTATCTTTATAGGTAGTATAAAGAAGCAGCTAGAGAATTCAAGATACTGTCTACATTACTAGTATAAATAACTAGCGAGTGTAAGGGTATATCCTACTTGTTGCAAGTTAAAAGGGGATTTTTCCCTTCCCCACTACAAGTGTATGGAGAAACATTAGGAAGTGATTATTTCCTTCCCTTATCCAAGTGTAGAGATCCACACTGACTAGAGGATTTTTTTCCTAGTCAACCACTGTAATAGTTACTACATTATAGTGGAGAATCTATGCACTGGTCATTTCCATACACAGAAAGGATGTAGCTGCTCTTATTGAGTGGTGAACCTTGTAAAAATATCGTGGGCATATTTTTTACCACTTTCATATTATTACATGCGATAGGGAAAAGAGAATAAGAGAATCAAGATCCTAACAGGTCAAGTAATACAAGGATAAAAAAGAAGAAATTGGTTAAAAAGGTCCCGAACACTGATTCACCCCCCTCCTCCCTCTCAGTGTTAGGCATATCCCAAATGGGTCCTCTCAATTGGTATCATAGGGACAGGTTCACCTTTGTTGGATTCTCTACATTTATGATATTCTCTTTTGAAGACATGAGATTCTTTCCTGAGTCAATAATGAAGTTCAGTTTTGATGAAGAGTCAGTTATATATGAGTAGAATTCTATATCTACCAAAACGATGATGAACATGAAAAAGAAAGAGAAGATAAAGATAAAGAAGAAGTCCCTCTTATCTAAAGAAGAATAAGTATATGTATCTCCTTTCCTTGCTGATAATGAGGACATATCAGACATGGAAAGTAATGATATAGTGGCTTATTTTTTCACCAGTAATATAAACAACCTTCCTACCTTTAGTGATTAGGATATATGTGTTAGTAAATTTGAAAAATATTCTCAAGATGAAAATGGTTGAAAAAGCGGTGATGATAAATATAAAACCTCTCAAGAATTATTACTTGACAGATTACGAGCTATTCTGCATCAAATCCCTGAATAATGTTCATCCCTTGTTTGTGTAGTATTTCAATGTATATAAGAATATGTCACACAGCTGGAAGAAGAAAATGATGTTTTGTAGAAGGGCATGCAAGCAAAAATTATTGAATGTCTAAATCTCTCTAGGGAGGTTAGAGCGTTTGAAGAAACAAAAAAGGAATTTGAAATAATTTCCTTAAAATGTATTGAATAAGTAGAGGAGAAAGAGGGAGTCAATAAGAATCTCAAAGAAAAGATTCATGCACTTGAAGATGAGCTGAAAAGGAGCACTGAAGTCAAAAATTTATATCTGGAAGAAAATTTCAAGAAGATCAAGGAACTTGACTCTTTGTTAGAAAACAAAGTAATGATTCATGAAGAGGAACTTGAAATATTGAAGAATTATAGTGAATATAATATGACTATGATTTAAGACCAAAAATTCATCCTCAATATGATATGTCTAGAGCTGGAGGCTCAGTTGACCTATCGTGAGAAGACACATATTGAGTCTCCACAAAAGAAGGAAACATTTAATGCTAGTACTAAATGCTCACAAGAGGATTATACTATCCAAAGTCCTCTAACATGTGATAATAAGATCATGGCTTCACTCATTGATATATCATAAGGAGATGAGAAAGTGAAGGTATTATCCATGCCAACTTGTACTAATGTTTCTAAAACTGTTTCTAAAAAAAGTACAGGTTGGAAGAAAAACTCTAAACAAGTATGGATGAGTAAAGGTGATGATATTCCTACCACCATGGATAGGGTGGATAAGAAGAAGAATATGGAATATGGTTCCCAAGATAGAGCACAACAATTCAAGAAGAAGTCTCAGCAATCTAATACAAAAGATATCAAGAAGTCAAGGTTTGTGGTTCAATGTTTGTGCTGCAATAGATTTGGGAATTCTGCACTGGATTGTTGGTACAATCCCTTAAATGTAAAATCATAGATAAATCCCATCTCAAAGGGGATAAAGATAGAAAATAAGAAGAAAAATCCACAGATCTAGAAGCATTTTTATACTGCAAAGAGATTTGGAATGTTGGACAACATCTATGATGTTTGAAATGTGAGTGGTCACAGGAATGGTGAATGCTTATCTCAGAATGTATTAAAAGCTAATAAGAATAGAAGACTACATAAGGTGGAGAAGAATGAAGAATATATCTTGGGAAGTAATTATAAGTATGTTGAAAAATTAAATGCACCCAAGAAGATTACAAGGAGGAGAACTGAGAAGTCCTTAGATTCTAAATCCAAGAAGTTGACGGGTAGTGCATACAGAAGAACAATCAAGAAGGATGAAACTCTGAATAAGCCGTCTGTAAATTACAAACATGCTTCCACAATTCCTAAATACATATTGGTTATCTTGCCTAAATATTTGGAAATAATGATAAATGAGGAAGATTCACAGGCTAAGGCTGGTACCAAAAGTTATAAGAAAAGTCCACATGATGAAGAATATGTTAATAAGTGGTTGAAAACAAATGGAAACTCTAATGTTCAGGATGTTCTATGTGTGAGGTGCCACAATGTTGGTCACACAGTTAAAAATTGCATTGAACTTATTCCAGCCCAAGAAGAATTTATCAAAAGGATGAAAATTTCACTAGAAAATCCTAATGCTTGTAAATATCTTAAAGAAAGAAGATTGACAGACACAAAAATGGAAGAATTATTGATATCCACACAACCACAGTCATAATTGAATATTATTTGTAAAAGTGTGAGGAGTGAAGTAAATGGAGCATCTTGGTTGAGTAAATCATCCTATCCATTCTGCTCACATTAAAGAAGCAAGGAGGATCCACATTATTCCATTAAATATTTTTTTATTATATTTTTTTTTAATACAAGGAATTGAAGGTGAAGCAATCTCTCTGGGGGAGAACCTAAGAAGCAATAATTTCTATCAACTCTTGATATAAAAGTTGAATGATTTGTCATCCGTGGAAGATTCATCAATTGATATTAAAATATTAATATGAGGAGGGGTCACCATTGATGAAGATGATGAGGAGTGTTCCCTTTATGGGGGATATATGAAGAAGCTTCTAGAGATATTATTTCAATCAATATCAACTTCATTAGGAATCAAATTCAATTAATCTGTAAATTACTTGAATAGCATGTCATTTGAAAAGGTATGTCATTTCTTAATCTCTCATCCCTAATTACTAAAAATAAAGATATTTTTACAAAGGGGGAGTAACTAATTAAATTAGTGACATAAGAAGAATGAAAGTTCCCCAAGGCCACTTATCCTACCAATTGCACTTGAATGTTTTTGATTCGTTTGTTGAAGTGAGTTTAAGAATTTCATGTTGACTATTTTCTATCACATTCAATATCTTCGGCCTAGAATGAAAGTGGAAAACCCTTAAAGAAAAGTGTATGATATCTCATCTCATGAGGTATAATGATCAGTGGATAATGGAAAACTTTGTTGTCTAAATAAAATAATCTTGTTTTCTACCCCGAGCATTGCTCAATTAGACTTAGAGTGAAACGGTTGATGAAACATTGCTTAAGAAATGACTGATACCCTTTTCCTATGGAATTTGTATTTATTGTTAGTAAGGGTAAGAGAAAGTGAAATGAAAGTTTGAAAAGTGATGTAGGAGAGAAAGAAGTAAAGGGGAGAGATATGATTCTCATTTTGACATTGTCACATTCATTGGATGATAACTTTAAGGGATTGACAACAAAATACAAAGGGGGAGATTCTTGGGACCACTTTGTGTATGGAGATTGTATTTTTTGTCAATAGTTGTCAATACTGGTCAAAATGAAGAAGGATATGAAGAAGGACTCCATAGTTAATGGAGAATGCAATTCATACAATTGTTGAACTGATCCTATGTTCAAAGAACTTGTTTCAAAGGGGGATCATTTTTTACAACAATGAAGAGTAGAGAAGTATCATTCATTTTAGGATTATTGGAGAAGAATGGTGAAGTATCATCTATCTAAATATGATTGAAGAAAAATGAGGATTTGAAGAAGAGAATTACGGTTGAAGAAGTAGAGACTGTGTAGAAGGGCTTGGACCACTTTTGGATGAAGAGATATGATTGGGGTTTTTTGGAATTAACACTCCAAAATGAATTGATGATTTGAAGTGAGTATGAAGAATAACATTGGAATTCATCTTCCAAAGAGTATAAGAAGAAAGAAGGATTATTGTTGAAGATGAAGAGAAGATAAGAAGTAGTGCATGGTTTTGGAACTATGATAATGGAAACAATTATGATGACGCTTTGCTAATTTTTATTTCAATAATATCAAATTTTTGGAGAACTTTTGATGCAAGCCTTGTGAAGGGTAGGGGGAGTAAATAAGTGTTTTTTTGGAAAAGGATAGAAAGTGGTGTAAAAGTGTATGTAGCGTGCAAGTGTGGTGCACAAGTATAAGTGGCGCTCAAGTGTATGTTGCATGCAAGTCATATTTCAAGATCATCATATCAAAATATTAAAAAGGAAATAAAGTGGCAATCAAGTTAATGATTGGCATGAAAGTCTAAAATTGGAGAACAAGTATAAGTGGCGCACAAGTATAAGCGGGGTGCAAGTGTATGTTGTGTGGAAGTCATATGTAAACAGCATTTTATCAAAATATGACAAATGAAAGAAAGTGGAGCACTACTAATGGAGAGGCACACAAGTGATAGGGCGGCGCACAAGTTATAGAGTGGCACGTAAGTAGGAATGGATCACAAGTGTATGTGGGGAACAAGACACCAAAATTACTATAAATATATAGATACCCTCCCCATTTATTAATTTCAACTCAAAAGATAAAATTTGATCTCTGATCACTCAAGTAGTAGAAAGTGGCACGCAAATTGAAGTGTCACACAAGTCAGGAGTTATTAATAAGGTGTGCAAGTAGGTAGGTGCGCAAGAAGGGAGGTGCGCAAGTAGGGAGGCGTGCAAGTAGAGTGGTGCACAAGCAGTGTGGTGTGCAATAAGAAATGCCATGAATGTTGTAAGAATCACGCAAGTAGGGATTTGTGTGTAACAATTGTGTTGTGTCTAAGCCCGAAGTGGTGCACATGTTGTGAGTTGTGTATAATTGTGGCATGCAAGTAGTTTGTGACACGCAATAAAGGAGGTGTGCATGAAGGTTGGAACATAAGTAGGTATCAGTGCGCAAGCTGTGAGTTGTGCTTGAAGTTCTTACAAGCTTCTAGTCAACCTTTATGATGCTAAATTGATCTGGACTTTATTGATTTAGAAATCACAAATAGAAATTATAATTCTAGCAAGAAAAAGATGAAGAGTTCAATGCAGTTGGTTTTTCACTGAATGAGACAGTGTGAAGAAAAGAAGGATTTAGTGTTGTTGGTCTTGAATTGAAGAAGCAGAATAAGAATAGTGAGCATCTTGCAAGTTTGTTGTAGAGAAAGAAAAGGTTGGTTACTTGCATGCTTCTAAGTAAGTAACAAGGAGAAAAAGAAGGTTTTGGTAGAACAAAGTAGCACTGTATCATCCAACAGGTCTCAAAAAGAGGAAGATTATTTTCATGTTTCAAACTCTTTTAAAATAGAGAAGACTGTCTTCCTATGCAGTATAAAGAACTATCTAGAGGCTTCAAGACACTGTCTTCATTGGAAGTATAAATAACCAGCGAGTGTAAGGGTATATCTTACTCGTTTCATGTTGGAAGAGGATTGTTACCTTCTCCCATCCGAGTGTAGGGAGAAACACTATGAAGTGATTATTTCATTCCCTCATCCAAGTGTAGGGAGCCACACTGACTAGAGTATTGTTTTCCTAGTCAACCATTTTAACAGTGACTATATTATAGTGGAGAATATGTGCACCGGTCACTACCAAACATGGAAAGTACATAGAATCTCTTATTGAGTGGTAAACCTTGTAAAAATATCATGTGCATATTTTTACTTCTTTCATATTATTACATGTGATGTGGAAATGAGAATAGGAGATTCAAGATCCTAAAATTTTTAGAGGTACTGGGATAAAAAGAATAAATTGGTTTAAAAAGTCCCAAACACTGATTCCCTCCCCCTCTCAGTGTTATTCATATCCCAAACCAGTCCTCTTGGAAATATTATATACATCAATGATACATGTTTCTAACACTCCATGATATAGTTGGAAAGTGTTTGTTTGGGGACTCCAGTAACACAAAAGTTTGGGAATGAAATTTTAGTTATTATATACAAACATCTATGATACCTATATGGATTCATATATTGATACTTTATTTAGCTATATTTAAAATTCAATATATGTTTTTATAACTGAATATACTCATATCAAATCTAGATTAAATCCACATCCAGGGAATGGATCCAAATTAGTGTTCCACGCTTGATGTTTTTTTGTACCCACTTGGAGGAAAATATAATTTTTTTAATGTGTTTGAGGATTTAAATCATATATTTTTTGTGTAAGATAGATTTATTGTTCCATATAATGTATGATATATTCATAGAATCTTCCATAATATATTATCCTTTGGTAGATATATTTTCAATTACTAAACTCATGTAGTTGGTGAATTAAGAACCTGGAAGGTTTTGATAAGATATGAGATTTTGGCATAAGTTATAATTCCATTTACATATAGGGGAATGAAATATGATAAAAATATCATTTTTTATTCATTTCTATAAGGAATTCAAGGCATTTTATGCAATTCATGTATCACCAAAAAAATTGGATTGATAGCCTTCATCATTTGATCAATACATCTCAATATAACTTCATTAGGAATAATTTTTGGATATTTTGAAAAAAAATCAAAATTCTAACAAAGAGTTAGAAAAATTTGTATAATCGAGAGAAGGTTGAAATGATATATAAAATAATACATTAAAATGGAATTAAAATGACTAGGACAGAATTTGAAGAAGTATAAAAAATTTCTTACACAATTCTACAAAAATTTATTCACCCAACCTCTAACTGCTCAATATGTTATGCTATGGAATATTCACCCTATATAAAAAACCTAGTTGATAGTTATAAACAACATCCAATCCTATAATTATCATGTATTTATAGATAAAAATCATTTAAACTTACTAGGATTACAGTTTATATTGAGGTCACTTATGCAAGAATAGAGATATCATGTAAAGACCCGAAATTTCCATGTAATGTTTTTTATATGTGGGAATTTTACAAGTCTGTGAAAATTGACAATTCATGACTCTGAGACCCGGTGTGCTCGAAATGAATTTCTGAACTTTTTTTCAGGTACGTTCAGTAAACGTGTGAGTGGGTTTTTGTAACTTTTGAACCAGTGCTCAGAATTGAAATATGAGGGCACCGTTGAACTCGTAGTGCCAGTATTATCTTAAGAATACTTTCACCTTGATGGGAATTGGTTGAGGGTAAAAGTTAATTTTTGGTTTTTTTTAGAATAAAATAAAATAAAATTCTATAACATTTTATTTTACTTTTCTTCGGAACTCCCATGTGGATGTTGAGAGGTGGGGATCACCTTAACTAAAACCACTCAACATAGGTTATAGTGGTGGGGACCACCCGAGCCTAACCTCACATGTGGGTTATGGTGGTGGGGACAACCGAAGACTTAAAACCCCTTGAACTCCCCTCTTAAAGGGGAGAAACCTCTTGAGCTTCGCCACATTAATGGTGCCACCCCCATTACTTAATTTTATCAACTCAATTAATTAATTAAACCAATTTGAAAATTATGCCAACAACATACGAGAAAAAATAGTCTATTATTTGGTCTACCTATTCATTTTGGTGGAATTGGGAGGAAGGAGCCTTGGGAGAAAGCTCACCAACGAAGAACACAGACTTCGACTTCGACTTCTTCCTCTGGAAATTCGTTGACAAGGAACGTCTTCAATGTCAAGGAACCGATGATCGAGGAAATGTCGACATCAACAACGTCCGTCTATTCCCAACGACATCATCTCTATCGCCACGGACAATCTTCAATGAATCAAATGAATGAGGTAGGGGTTGTTATTGAATTCATGAAATTCCTCGTTCATGGAAAGAATGGAGAATGTGGATCAACCTAAATGAGTTGATCCATGATTTGTATGAAATTGTAAGGTTTGAATATTCTTCATTCATGGTCTTGTTGAGCCACTTGCTACCACCCTAACGCGGAAGGTGAAGGCCAAACAAACATGGCCCGACCCCTCTGTCATTCTACTTTACTGTTGTGTTCTTCATGATGGTGATGGAAACCGGTGACGGCAGTTGGCACCGGTGGAACTAGAGATTTGTGATGAAGGTCAAGAATTAAGGGAAGCAGGTCATGCCGGCCGCTGGTGCAGGCATGGCGCTGCACTACCCCATGGCACTCCTTCGCCCATGACCTCCACCGCCCTGTGGCCTAAACGCCTCGAGGCGCTCTGCCGCCCGCAGCACCCCACGCCTCCCTGCGACCTCGCTGCCTGCAGCCCCGCACGTCACCCCGTAAACTCACCCCCCCCCCCCCACAATACCCTATATCGCCCAGTGGCCTCACCACCTGTGGCACCCCACGCCGCCCCAAGGCCTCACTGCCCGTGGCCCCACCGGGCCACCCGCCGCACCGCCTCGCGGCTCTGCCGTCTGCGGCCCCACCGTGCCACCCTGCAGCTTCTCCTCCCTCACGGCCTCCATGCCACCTAGCGGGGTCATCCAAAACTAGGTTGTCCCATGCTGGGTCGGGCCGAGTCATACTGGACCCAGACCCACTACGACCCATTTACACTCTTTTGTCCCTAACTTTAGCACCAGGCGCCCATTTGACGAACCATCAAAGGTGATGGAAATCACGGAGCGAGACGGTACCCTTGAGTATGACCCACTGGATATTTGGATAATGTTGGAATATGGATGGGTTGGATCGATCACAAATCCAACTGGGCCCTTGGGACTAAAAGGATAATAACTTATGGACCGAGCGTTCGATTGACGCACCGTCTATTGCATTGAGACTCTTATGGCATGGCGTTCCTTTAAGATACTTCTTCATGAGACTTTAGGGAAATTGGAGTATCGACTAGTGGCTTGAAAAATGGACCCTCACAGAGATGAGTGAGCTTAGCACGGGAACCCTGTAGCTTGCTGTGACATGAAGAATGAAGAGTGATCCTGCGTAGGTCAACACCTAGCGATCCTATGTGGGTCAGCACCTAGCGATCTTGTGTGGGTCATCACCTAGAGATCCTGTGTGGGTTAGCACCGAGTGATCCTCTATGGGTCAGAACCTAGTGATCTTGTGTGGGTCATCACTAATAAATCATGTGTGGGTTAGCTCCTAGTGATTCTGTGTGGGTCAGCACCGCGCGATCATGTGTCGTTCAGCAACTAGTTGTCATGTTTGGGTCAGCACCTAGCGATCTTGTGTGGGTCAGTATTGAGTGATCTGATGTGGGTCATCTCCTAATGATCGTGTGTGAGTCAGCACCGAGAAATCCTGTGTGGGTCATCACCTAGAGATCCTATGCAGGTCAGCACCTAGCGATCCATTGTGGGTCATCACCGAGCGATCCTAGGTGGTTCAGCACCGAGCGATCATGTGTGGGTCTATCTCTTAACAGAGTAAGATGGTTCAGTAGTTACATTTGATCATCTCTACTATTGTACTTAAGATATACCTTGTTTGAGTTGATTCTGTACCTGTGTGGTACTTTCCTTCATGGTAGTACCTTGGTGGTATTCTTCTGTGTGGCGTACCTCTGTGGTACATACCATTGTGGTTTTTCTTCCATTGTAGAATAGTTGAGAATGGGGATTTGGAGTTGGACTCTATGTTTTCCTCATGATTATGATGGTTTAACATGATAACTTAGGTATATATAATGTCATATACCTAAGTTGGTTTGTCAGTTGATTCCATGTTGTATAGTTTATCCTTGGTGAATTTTGTGACACCTTAAGGGTCTCGGGGTCCCTATTGAGTATCGTTATACTCACCCCTTCATGGGATATGCCCACACCCTGTTGTGTTTGGTGAAAACGATGAATAGCATTGATAAAGGATGAGAGTACCAGGACTGGTGGTAGCTTGGAGGTGGACGTTAGACGAGGAAAACCACAGAGATGGTCATTTATGAGCTATACCTACCCTTCAGGTAGGATTCATGGTGGATGATCCATGAGCTTCTTTTCACCTATAAATCTTCTTGTACTTTCTTGTTTTACTTATACCTTTACTGTTTGGCTTTTATTCTAGCCCCCTTTTAATTTCATCACTCTATTATTATACAGTTTACTTGTTTTTCGTATCTTGTTGTGTGCTTAGTTGTGTGTGATTACAGGTTATAAAGGCAATGCCTTGTTAGTTTTAGGGAATACGCCTTTCGGTGCTAGTCACCATCCCCTGGCCTATAGAAGGTGGGATTTGGGTAGTCATGGAACGGGCCCCGGGGGACGATTCGGGACAAATTGGTATCATATGATTTGGTTCTACCATAGAACATAAGACTATGATATTTTTAACGACAATAGTGTTAATTGTAGTGAGTGTGGTTATAATTTTAGGGAATCCATTGTTGGTGCAGCAGCCGACCTATCCATACACCCGGACCCTGGCATCTGATTTCTAAATTAGTGCACAAAAACACTGATTGTGTGCGTGTTTTGAAGAGTTTTATTTGTGATCTCTTTCCGTAATCTCACCAGCTATAACTTTTTGATCGTGGCACATCTGTTTATTTTCAGGATGTCTCCACGAAGACAGCCGACTAGGGTTCTGAGAGTTGTACACACAAATATCCCACCAAGGGATGAGGCCTCGGTGTAGGGCCCTCTTCCAGTAGAGGCACCAGTGGTACCATTACCCATTGTTCCACCGATTCCACCAGCCCCAGTAGCAGAGGGTGCATGCCACTTGGCACGTTGCACGAGTTCCAACACTAAAGGTCAACTAGGTTTAGTGGAGAGATATACCCACAGGTGGATGGGGATTAGCTAGAGGTTGTAATGAGAGTCTTTTGACGAGTAGGGACACTGGCTGATCTCATGGTGATCCTTGTCACCAGTCTTCTACAGGAAGCAGTAGGCAGATGGTGGAGCATGATTCTCCAGGCTCACGACGAGGTGACACTTCTCTAAGCATACTTCAAGAGCCTGCTTCGGCAGAGTTTGTCCCAGTGACTCTTCACGCAGTGCGCATATTGGAGCTACTTCATCTATAGCAGGGTGGCATGAATATGGATCAGTTATCAGTGAGGTTCACTAACCTCTCACGTTACTCCACAGATATGGTGTGGGACACATTTTTCAAGGCCCAGACCTTCGAGCAGGGGCTCAAGTGAGAGATCGGGTCTTCGATGATCTCACTCAGAATCCTGATGCTGGCAGGGTTGTTAGAGAGAGCCCTTTTAGGGGATACTTTCCTTGCTAATTAGTCACCAGCAGTGAGACCCACTACCAATCATCAAATAGCGGATTCTTTTGTAACAGGCAGTAGACAGATGACACAGAAATCCAAGAGGACCAGACCTACAGGTGGACAACTGCATGATTCAGAGTTGGTTGTGTGGGGCACCTGAGGCAGCGTCTGTCATGCCAGGAGTGTGTAGTGTTACGCAGGCGGCGGGTAGGGTCACATGGCTCTTGACTGTCCAACCCACCATACTGATGATCAGAAAATGGTTCAAGGACCTCCCATTCAGAGACAGAGATTCGACCGAGGAGGTCCGTAGGGAGCAGGTGGACATGGCAGAGGAGCTGGCCATGCAACTAGTAGTGGGCGACGATTCAAGATGTTACCGTCAACAACATCAGGTGGCCCACCACAACCAAAGGGAGTAGGAGGAAAAGGGCGAGATCAGCACCAGGAGGATGAGGCCTATGATCACAGCGCTCTGGAGATGATATGAGGTACATTATGTGTCTACTCTACCTTTTCTGTAGTACTTATAGACACAGGTTCTAGTCATTTTTTTATCTCCACTGCCCTTGTTCAGAGCTCGGAGATTCCAATGGAGCCTTTTGCTAAATCCTTACAGCTAGAGACTCTTACGAGGGCAGATTCGACGATTACACACTGGTGTCAGCAGTGTGAGCTTACTCTAGGAGGCGAGAGCTTCGGCTGGGATCTCCCAGTGGCGGCATTGAGACCGTACGACGTCATCTTTTAATGGACTGGTTATTTACATTCCATGCTCAGATTGACTATATTAGGTGCAAAGTACAGTGTGTCCACACAGATGGGACCATTTTTACCTACACTGGTGAGAAGAGAGCCTTTGTAGGACAGGATGGACTTACCTGGAGGAGGGTGCAGCTGATTACACATCAATTGGATAGTCTTACCCTCGAAGTAGTTGATGTGGAGAGTCCGAGTTATCCTGTAGTGGTGGACCAGTATATGGATGTCTTCCCTGACGATGTTCTAGGTCGACCTCCTCGTAGAGAGGTGGAATTTTACATTTACTTGTACCCTGGGATGGCAACGATATCTATTCCATCATATCATATGGCTCCTATGGAGTTTCTTGAGCTTTAGGTATAGCTAGAGGACTTGCAGGGGAAGGGATTCATTCAGCCCAGTGTTTCTCCTTGGGCTGCCCTGATTTTGTTCGCCAAGAAGGTGGATGGGAGTTTGAGACTTTATGTCAGCTATCGGTGCCTGAACCAGGTGACCGTGAAGAAAAAGTACCCACACATGAGTATTGACGACCTCTTTGATCAGATAAAGGGAGAACAGTGGTTCTCGAAGATAGACCTTAGATCAGGTTATCACCAGCTCAAAGTCTGAGACGAGGATGTGTAGAAGACGGCTTTCAGATGTCGGTATAGCCACTACGAGTTCTTGGTTATGACATTTAGTGTAACCGATGCTCCAGTAGTGTTTAAGGGACTCATGAACATGATCTTTCAGCCATACCTTGATCTCTTTGTAGTAGTCTTCATCGATGACATTCTGATCTACTCGACTACTGAGGAGGATCATACCTATCATGTGCATGTAGTACTAGATACACTTTGAGAGCACTAGCTGTATGGTAAGCTCTTGAATTGCCAGTTTTGGATCTGAGAGGTTAAATTTAAGGGACACATCATCTCAGAGGCTGAAGTTGCAGTGGATCCAACGAAGATTGAGGCAGTAATTTTTTGGGATCCACCTAAGAGTGTGATGGAGATACGGAGTCTCCTGGGTTTTTCCGGATACTACTGGAGGTATATGCTAGATTTCTCCAGAGTTGCATCCCAACTATCAGTATTGATGAAGAAGGGGAAACCCTTCGTGTGGTCAGAGAGATGCCAGTAGAGTTTTCAGGAGCTGAGGCAGAGGCTAACTAGTGCCCCCATCTTGAGGATACCGGAGGAGGGCATAGGGTATGTAGTCTACTGCAATGCATCAGGGACTGGACTTGGATGTGTCCTGATGAAGGATCGAGCAATTATCACTTATGGTTCCCGATAGCTAAGATAGAATGAGAAGAACTATGCTACCCATGACCTAGAGTTACCAATAGTGGTCTTTGCCTTGAAGATGTGGTGACATTACTTGATGGGTGAGCATTTTACAGTGTACTCTGATCACAAGAGTCTTAGGTATATCTTCTCTCAGAAGGACCTGAACCTAAGATAGAGACATTGTCCTGAGTTCCTCAAGGACTATGACTTTGAGATAGTCTATACTCTTGGGAAGGGGAATGTTGTAGCAGATGCACTCAGCCAGAGATCTAGTATATAGCTGTTAGGTGAGGCGACAGAGCAGCTGGCCATTTTGTAGATATCCTTTGTGGATCAGCATGGAGCAGCTTTTCTTCAGTCTCTTATAGTCAACCCCCCACTTCTTTAGAGAGTTAAGGAGGTGTGGCATGGGGAAATTGACTGCGAGACATGACATGCTCAGATATCCAAGAGGAACCTGATGGATTTTCTGAAGGTGGGGAGCGCATCATCCTCTTCAGAGGACGTACCATGGTACCAGTGTCACATTGAGAGGAGGTGATTAGGGAGTTCCAAAATCCCCTCTTGTGGTATATCTAGGAGTGGAGAAGATTTAAGAGGACCTCTGATGATAGAACAGGTGTCCAGGAATGAAGAAAGGAGTTGTAGAGTTTGTCTCTTGGTGCCTCACTTGTCATCTAGTGAAGGCGGAGCATCAGGTACCAGCAGGCTTAGTTCAGCCTTTAGGGGTCTTGGAGTGGAAGTGGGATGGGATATCTATGGACTTCATGACAGGACTTCCACATACATCCAGATTTCATGAATCTATCTATGTGATCATCGACTGACTCACCAAGTCGGCCCACTTCCTACCGATCTGAGATCAGGGTTCAGTAGATATCTTGGGATGCCTCTATGTGTGGGAGATTGTGTGGGTACCTGGAGTACCCTTGATGATTGTCACCGATCGTGATACATGTTTTACTTCCTGTATATGGAAGGGTTTATAGGATAATTTCAGGACACGGCTTCATTTGAGCACCACCTTACATCCTCAGATGGATGGCTAGACAGAGCGAACCATTCAGACCCTCAAGGACATGTTGTGTGCTTGTGTCCTCGACTTCAGTCGCAGCTGAGAGGATCACATGCCTTTGGTGGAGTTTTCATACAACAACAACTATCACTCCACCATTTGGATGGCACCTTTTGAGGCATTGTACGGGCGACCTTGCAGATCACCTTTGTACCGGACTGACCCATGGGAGTCAACACTAGTGGGACCATGGAGAAGGTACAGATCATCCAGGAGTGGATGAAGACAGTACAGAGCAGGAAAAAGTCATATTCTAACATGAGACGAAGACCTCTATAGTTCGATAATGGAGACCACGTATCTCTATAGGTCTCACCCCAATGAGGTTTACGGAGATTTGGCTGAGGCAGCAAGTTATCTCTGAGGTTCATCGGTCCTTTCTAGGTCCTCAGTAGAGTTGGTGAGCTGGCTTACCGGTTAGCTCTTCCACCTCAGTTTCAATGGGTGCACGACGTCTTCCATGTATCACAGCTAAGGACATATGTGCATGACCCATCCCACGTCATCATCCACGACGAGCTGGACGTCCAAGACAGAGCGACTATTACGGAGGTTCCAGTGGAGATTGAGGATCGATAGGAGTGGGTCCTTAATGGGTGGTTGATACCACTAGTTCGTGTATTTTGGCAGTACAGGAACCTCTAGGAGAGAAAATGAGAGAGGGAGGCTCAGATTAGTGCTCAGTACCCCCGCTTGTTCCCTTAGTTTGAGTTGTGGCTTAAGGGGACGTAAATACCTAAGGTGGGAAGAATGTAACGACCTGTAATTTCCATGAATTTTTTATATATATGGGAATTTTACGAGTCCTTGAAAATTGACGGCACGTGATTCTGAGGCCCGGTGTGCCCGAAATGAATTTTTGAACTTTTTTCGGGTACGTTCAGTAAACGTGCAACCGGGATTTTTTAACTTTCTAACCGGTTCTTGGAATTGAAATCTGAGGGCACCGTTGAACTCGCAGCACCGGTATTCTCTTAAAAATACTTTCACCTCGAAGGTAGTTGGTTGAGGGTGAAAGTTAATTTTTGTGTTTTTCATGAAAGAAAAAAATAAAATAAAAGTGTATAACATTTTATTTTATTTTCCTTTGGAACTCCCATGTGGATGTTGAGAGCTGGGGAACACCTGAACTAAAACCTCCTAACATAGGTTATGGTGGTGGGGACCACCCGAGCCTAACCTCCCATGTGGGTTATAGTGGTGGGGACCTCCTAAGACATAAAACCCCTTGAACTCCCCTCTTAATGGGGAGAAACCTCTTGAGCTTCACCACTTTAATGGTTCCACCCCCTTTAATTAATTTTGTCCACTCAATTAATTAATTAAACCAATTTGAAAATTATGCCAACAAATTAATAGATAATATAATCTATTATTTGGTCTACCTCTTCATTTTGGTGGAATTGGGAAGAAGGAGCCTTGGGAGAAAGCTCTCCAATGAAGAACACCAACGAAGAATGATGACTTCGACTCCGACATCTTCTTCAGGACACTTGTTGATGAAGATCATCTTCAATTTCAATGAACTGACAATCGAGGAAATGTCGACCTCACTGACGTCCATTTATTCCCAATGACATCATATCTTTCCCTACGGATAATATTCAATGAATCAAATGAATGAATTAGGGGTTTTTATTGAATTCATGAAATTAATTGTTCTCGGAAAGCATGGAGAATGCGGATCAACCTAAATGAGTTGATCCCTGATTCGTATGAAATTGTAAAGTTGGAAAATTCTTGATTCATGATCTTGTTGAGCAGCTTGATATGGCCCTAACAGGGAGGGTGTAGGCCAAACAAACATTGCTTGAACCCTATGTCGTTCTTATTTATTGGTGTGTTCTTCGCAATGGTGATGGTGATCGGTGTCGGCTGTTGGCACCGGTAGAACTCAAGATTTGCGATGAAGGCTACAAACGAAGGGCAGTCGGTCAAGCCGGCCACCGGTGAAGGCATTGTGTCACGCCGCCCTACGGCGCTCCACTGCCTATGGCCTCCACCGCTCCACGGCCTCCGTGCCAAGTGGCGCCTCACCGCCCGTGGCAGTCTTCTACCCCATGGCCTCACCATCCATGGCACTGTGCGCTACCCCATGGGTCTGAAGTCTACAGCCCCGCTATGCCACCCCATGGCTTCGCCCCCTCACAGCCCTGCGGCCTCCACACCACCGGGCCGGGCCGCCCAGCGTAGGCTGGACCGCCCAGCAGGCCGGACCTAGCGGGTTGGGATGGGTCAACCCAAACCAGGCCGGCCCAGGCCATGTCGGGCCAGGTCGGTCCGACCGGGTCGGACCGGACTCGGACCCACTACGACCCATTTACTCTCTTTTGGACATAACTTTGGCACCGAACGTCTGTTTGATGAACCATCATAGGTTTTTTAAATCTTGGAGCGAGAAGGTACCTTTGAGTATTCCCCACTGGATATTTGGATAATTTTAGAATATAGTTGGGTTGGATCGAGCACGAATGCAACTGGGCCCTCGGGACTAAAATGCTAATAACTTATAGACTGTGCATCTAATTGATGCATCGTCTGTTGCGTTGAAACCCCTATAACATGGTGGTCCTTTGAGATACTTATTTTTGAGACTTCTTGGAAGTTGGAGTATCGACCAGTGGATTGAGGAGAGGACCCTCTTGGAGACGAGCGAGCTTAGCGTGCGAACCCTATAGCTCACTGTGACGTGAAGAATGAAGAGTGATCCTGTGTGGGTCAACACCTAGAGATCCAGTGTGGGTCAGCACCTAGCGATCCTGTGTGGGTCAGAACCGAGAAATCCTGTGTGGGTTATCACCTAGAGATCCTATGTGGGTCAGCACCGAGTGATATTGTGTGGGTGAACACCTAGCAATCTAGTGTGGGTCAACACTAAGTGATCCTGTGTGGGTCAACAGCTATCAATCTTATGTGGGTCAGCACCTATTTATCCAGTGTGGTTCAGCACCGAGCGACCCTACGTGGGCCATCACCTAGAGATAATGTGTGGGTTAGCACAAGGCGATCCTGTGTGGGTCAGCACCTAGCGATCCTTTATGGGTCAGCACTTAGAGATCTTGTGTGGTTCAGCACCGAGTGATCTTGTGTGGGTCGGCACCAAGCAATCCTGTGTGGGTCTATCTCTTAACAAAGTATGATGATTCCGTAGTTACATGTGATCATCTCTACTATTGTACTTAAGTTATACCTGGTGTGAGCTGAGTCTGTATCTGTGTGGTACTTTCCTTCATGGTAATACCTTGGTGGTATTCTTCTATGTGGCATACCTGTGTGGTACTTGCCTTCTTGGTTTTTCTTCCTTTGTGGAACAGTTGATCTTGGGGATTTGGAGTTGGACTCTGTTTTTTCCTCATGATTCTGATGGGTTTACTTGATATCTTAGGTATATGTATGGTCATATACCTAAGTAGGGTTTTCAGTTGATTCCATGTTGTATAGTTTATCCTTGGTAAAAAAAATTGAGACCTTGATGGTATTAGGGTCCCTACTGAGTATCGTTATACTCACCCTGACAAAGGCTATGCCAGCACCCTATTGTGTTTAGGGCAGACGACAGACAGTGCTGAAGGGAGAAGAGAGTACCAGGACTGGAGGTAGCTCAGAGGTGAACGTTAGACGAGGCGAACCATAGAGACGGACGTTTGGGAGCTGTACCTACCCTTCAGGTTGAATTCGTGGTGGAAGATCCAAGAATTTATTTTCACCTGTCAATCGTCTTGTACTTTCTAGTTTTACTTGTACCTTTACTGTTGGTCTTGTATTTTGGCACCCTTTTACTTTCAGCACTCTTTTATTATATATTTTACTTTTTGTTCATATGTTTTTATGAGTATGTTTGTCTGTGATTACAAGTTATAAAGGCAATGCCTTCCCTTTTTTAGGGAATGTGCCTTTCGGTGCTAGTCTTCATCCCCTGGCCTATGAAAGGCAGTCATGGGGTATTCACGGCACGGGCCCTATGGGACGGGTCATGACATATCAAATCTTGTGTTCTTTCTTAGATGAATTGTGCACCCTAATAAGGTGTTTTCCTCGTACATATAGACCTAGGGTCACTGCTTCTGCATCAAACATTAAAATATTCACCAGAGATAATGTGAACACCTATCTTTTATATTATCTCACCTATCAAGTGTTATCACCAACATGTATGACTAGTTTCAACACTAGGTCATTCATCTAGTGTAATCACTAATGCATGTTACTGTCTCTTTGAAAATGTACATGCACTATCATTTAATTAAGTTTCAATTTAGTTTTTAATTTTCATCATAATATGATCATCTTCATCCTGACCAAAACCAATTTTTAATGGGGGATTTTTTTGGTGCACAAATTTTATCAATGATGATTTTTTTACCAAAATATTGAAAATCTCAAGAGAAAAAGAGGTATTTGGTGCCATAAATTGTGTCAAAACACTACCCTAGTGTGTAATATTTAGTTTTATGCTTATTTATTCCCATGATAGTGTTGTGACTCCATATTAATGTGTCTCCATGTCTGATAGAGCACTGTCGTGGGCACCCTCAAATGATCAATGTGATTTTGGGTACTTAGGTGCAGCAGAGTGGATGACCAAGGTCGTATCTCAAAGGAGGAAGTAGATTTAAAACAACTTTTTAAAGGTATTCTAAAAATAAAATAAAAGAGAATAAAAAAACTACTTGAAAAGATGGGGGTTAGTTATAGTTTATGAATCTAGAAGAAGTTTTCTGGAAGAATATTGTATTTTTTTTGTTTTTAGTTTTGAAATGAAGTTCGATTAAAATGACACAACAAAAAGATGTTTTTTTATACAATATTTAAAAGGTGTAATCGATCTAACTATACCTATTCAATATTTTATTAATCATTGTCATTTAAATTAATATTCACTTAATTATGATCCCTTAATTTGTTAAATCCCAAACCCTATGAGAATTAACTTTACCACGAAGATGATGTGAATTTAACCTTAGGCTAACTTCGGAACATGCAATCACAACACCCTGCTTTGATTGATGTTATAAGATTATCATATGGTCAGTGGTAAATTAAGGCACATAACCTCTCTAAAAATGATGATTAATTGAGTTTAGGGATTATATTTGAACTCTACAAATTGATCCCGTGTGGTTTTGAATTACCGGTTAAGGTTTCTCTATCATAGTTCACACAATTCCCGACCTCGCGTGTTTTGTGTTAACTATTTAATTGATTTCTTAGTTTCATTTAAATTAAAACTCCATTTAATAGAACATAATATGTGAATTACAGTAGCTCATTGATTCAAAATAAATTAATTAAGAAGGATAGAGGTCGATCGATTACTAAAAAGAACTACTCTTCCATGGGTGGCGTAATCATCGTAGAAGCGTTTTGCGTGTTCAAAGGTTTATAATGGGTATAACCCAATAACGATTCTACTCAATAATTCCAGAACAAAGATGAATATTAAGAGAAAAATAAATATAAACAAAACAGAAGAAAAGAGAATAAATAAAAGAAGAACAAAGAAGTTTATTACACAAACAAAACCATTACAATGTGAAGGAGAAGAAGAAGGCTTCGTCGAAGGGATCATTGCTTCAAGAGATACCCTTATTGAAATGGTTGGAGAATTGGAGTAGATCCACTTATCCTATGCCCTCAACTTTAAAATGCACGTCCCAACCCCTCCAAATGAGAAAAACTTCAATTTATATAGGGGAGGGGAGGAGAGGTTACAAGTGGTTTCAAATGTGAATGTGGAAATTCGGAAAAATACTTTATTCAAAATTGTACCGCTCATTTGACCTCCACAACGCGTGAATTGACCGGCCTTATAGAAGGACTATTTGTTCCAAATCATGTCCGTGATCGTTCCTCAAGTTTTGGGCTCAATCCAAGCCCTGATAAAGAATATATGGCCCAAATCCAGAACCCATTTCCATTCTGCCGAGTCCAGCCCACCATTGGATTAATGTCTCATTTACTCCATCCAAATGAACTCTTTAGCTCTAGTGTCCTGAATTAAAGTTGTATACCATTAAGTTAGGAACACTGTTACAAAATTTTAAATTCAAATAATAAATATAAAAATATTTGTCTTCGAAATACTACAGTACAATATTAAGGGTAAAACTGGAATTTTCACCAAATTTTCAAATGAATGATCAAATCCAAAATATTTTATAAATAAACATATTTAACACAATTTGAGGAAATTATTTCACTTATTATCAATAAAATATTCAACAAAATAGTGTTTTATCAACTCCCCCACACTTACCCTTTTGCACTCCTGAGCAAAATCTCATATCAAGTAAACATCAATATCAAATCAAAACCAATTTTAAAACACATATCTTTGAGATCAAACAATTACACACCAAGAAACAAAAGATATCATGCCTCATAAAAAAAATTATTTCAAGTTATTCATTTATATCATTCAATATATTTCCACTTTATTTATCCTCTCATGCACAAAACACTTACCTCACTTGAATTTTCTCTTATCACACAAATGTCATTTTTTTGCAATGTCTTTCTCATCCAAACTCATACAAGGGTCACCATAAGCTTCATAAATTAATTAATAGCCACCTAATGTGAGTCAAGGAAGTATGTTTACCATGAGGGCCTTTCAGGGTTGTTATGTGGCTTTCGGTTGGTAGGATTTAGATGTGAAGAATTCTAAGGCTGAATGAGGAGGGCTTGACTCTTTTTTAAGAAAAATTCCATTAATCTAATTTTCAGTTAAATATGGTCTTCTCCTCAATCCCCATAGTATCAATTCAGCTCCATCATCATGAAAAGTCATGAATGTTTTACACCATTCATCATTTCAGGATCAAAAATTTCAATCTTCTCAAACATGATTTTCTTGAAATCTCCAGATGGGCACAGCTTTACACCTCAATTAGAAGCTCCAGAAAAGGAACAGCTTCACTTGTCATGAAAGCTCCAGAAAATGCATAGCTTTCAATATAATGAATTTCTTCAGCAGAAAACACATCTCTTCAGAATTTAATTTCCCACCCAAAGTATCACAGAATGTGGTGGCACAACACAAGATAGATTCCCCCACACAATAGCTCAACTAGATTATGCAATTTCACTTCAAGAGTTGGTTGGATAGGGAAAATTGGCTTGTAATGTGGCTAACCTAACAGGATGTGCATGGATTATAAGGTCTAAAAGGATTAAATATTCAAGGTAGGCCATTATAAAAAAGGATTCTTTAAAATAGGGGCTTTAATACCAAACAAATGCCTCAATCATTTAAACATAAATACCTCAAACCTTCAAGTTTTGACGGGAATAGATCAAATTCTGGTTAAATCAAGCATGTTTTGGTTCTCTCAAGAAGTGAGGTGAATGTAAAGAATATGAAAATAATGGTTCAGAAGCCTCACAGGAAAGTGATTTCAAATATAAAGACATTGAGATGTGGCATGGGATTCAAAATTCAGTGTACTTTTCATGAAATTACTAAATATTTGAACTTGAAACAAAGTCATTTCAGCATTCATTTAAGCTTAGTTTCAAGGGGTAAATTGTTTCACTTATTTATATGGATTTAAAAATGGTGATGAGAATCATTTCAGCTCAGAAGTTTCAAAAACACACAGAAAATTGTAAAATAAACACACAAAATTTGAAAAACACACAATTTTTTTTGGTTTTTTTTTGAATAGGAAAGAAATATAAATTACTAAACTAAAACGTTCCCTCCCCCACACTTAAAATATTACATTATCCTCAATGTGAACCCATGAGATGATATATGCACATGTAATGCAGAATTTTTAAATAGGAAAAAAAATATAAAAGTGAAAGGGTTAGGAATATCCTGATGTGCTCAAGTGATGATGCGGTAATGTAGTGTGATAAAATCCAGTGCATTAGTAGGAAGTCCCTCAATGTATCTCTTCAAACATTGCCCATTGACTGTAAATCTCCTTCCAGTGTCCTCTTTTGTGATCTCTACTGCACTATAAGGAAAAACATTATTCACAACATAAGGACCTAACCATCTGGAACGCAACTTACCAGGCATCAGCATTAGTCATGAACTATAGAGAAGGACTTTCTCTCCAAAATGAAACTCCCTTTGTTGGATCATTTTTTCATGAGATGATTTTGATCTTTCCTTGTAGATCCTTGAGTTCTCATATGATGACAGTCGAATCTCCTCAAGATCCTGAATTTTCAACTTCCTTTGGATTCCAGCTTGGGCCAAATCCACGTTGCATTTCTTTATAGCCCAATATGCCTGATGTTCAACTTCCACTGGGAGATGACATGCTTTCCCAAAAACAATCTGAAATGGGGACATACCAATGGGGGTCTTGTATGCTGTCCTATAATCCCAAAATTCATCATCCAAGCGCTTGCTCTAATCCTTCCTATTTGGCTGCACAATTTTCTCCAAAATTTGTTTCAACTCACTATTTGAAACCTCAACCTGGCCATTTGTTTGGGGGTGGTATGGTGATGATGTTTTGTGTGTCACCCCATACTTTCGAAGGAGGGAAGCAAAATTCCTATTGAAAAAGTGTGTCCCTTGGTCACTGATGATGGCCTTTGGTACTCCAAACCTGTAAAAAATCTGTGCTTTGACAAATTCCACAACAACATGAGAATCATCAGTCCTAGTGGCCTTAGCCTCCACCCATTTACTCACATAATCAATAGAAACCAAAATGTACAAAAATCCAAATGAACTAGGAAAAGGACCCATAAAATCAATGCCCTATACATCAAAAATATCACAGAATAATATGGGTTGTTGGGGAATCTCATGTCTCTTAGAAATGTTCCCAGTGTGTTGGCAACGAGAGCATGACTTACATAACACATGGGCATCATGGAATAAGCTAGGACAATATAATCAAGACTCCAAAACCTTCCTAGCTATCTGTTGGGGTCCAAAGTGTCCACCACAAGAAAGTGTATGACATAAATGCAAAACAGACTCAAACTCATGATCGGTAACACACCTCCTAATGAATTGGTCACTACACATGCGCCAGAGGTAAGGATCATCCCACACATAAAACCTAGACTCACTTTTTAATTTTTGGACTGATGTTTCTTTAAATTTGTAGGGATTTCAGAGGCAACAATGTAGTTAACTAAATTTGCATACCAAGGATGCGTACCTGAGATGGAATAAAGATGCTCATTAGGGAAAGTGTCCCGAAGTGGTACCTGGTCCAAGGAGTCATCCTCTAGTGTGTGAGTAAGCCTACTCATGTGGTATCCCACCAAATTCTCTGACCCCTTCTTTTCCTTTATCTCGATGTCAAACTCTTGAAGAAGGAGCATCCAACAGATAAGTCATGGCTTTGCATCTGGGTTCTTTAGGAGGTACCTCAAAGCTGCATGGTTAGAAAAAACAACTACTTTAGAGCCCAATAAATATGAACGGAATTTATCTAAAGAAAATATGACAGTAAGAAACTCATTTTCTGTGGTAGTGTAGTTTGATTGGGCTGAATCCAGTGTCCTTGATGCATAGGCGATCACATGTGAACATCCTTCCACCCTATGAGATAAGACAGCTCCAATCGTGAAGTTGGAGGCGTCACACATAAGCTCAAATGGAAGGTCCCACCGTGGGGGCTGTATGATTGGTGGAGTGGTCAGACACTTCTTTAGCTCATCAAATGATACCCTGCATGAATCATCAAAATTGAATTCAATATCTTTTTGAAGCAATCGAGATAAGGGTAGAGCGATCTTACTAAAATCTCTGATGAAGCGTCGATAAAATCCAACATGTCCAAGGAATGATCGAACATCACGCACACATGTAGGATATGGGAGGGATGAAATAATGTCTACCTTAGATTTATCAACTTCAATGCTATGTTGTGAGACTATATGACCTAAGACAATTCCCTTTTCGACCATCAAATGACATTTTTTCAAAATTTAAGACCAGATTCTTCTCAATACAACGATGCATCACATCACCCAAACTAGAGAGACATTCATCAAATGAGGACCAATAAACTGTAAAATCATCCATAAATACCTCCATGCAGGTCTCAATGAAACCTGAGAAAATACTCACCATGCATCTTTGGAAGGTACCTGGGGAATTGCAAAGTCCAAATGGAATCCTTCAGTAAGAAAAGGTACTGAATGGGCAGGTGAATGTCATCTTCTCCTAGTCCTCTACTGCAATGGGAACCTAAAAATAGAAAGAAAATCCATCAAAGAAACAATAGTGTGTCTTCCCAGCTATTCTCTCAAGCATCTGATCAATAAATGGGAGGGGGAAATGGTCTTTGTGAGTAGAATGATTTAGTTTCTTATAATCAATACACACACGCCAACTGTTTTGTACCATCATTGGAACTAATTCATCTTTCTCATTTTTAACAACAGTAACACCAGTTTTCTTATGTACAACCTGGACAGAGCTAACCCATTGTGAGTCAGAAATAGGGTAAATTATACCTGCCTCGAGCAATTTTTCAACCTCTTTTTTAACAACCTCCATAAGGGTTGGGTTGAATCTCCTTTGTGGTTTCCTCACCGGTTTAGCCCCATCCTCCAAGAGAATCCTATGCATGAAAATGGATGGGCTAAAACCTGATATATCTACCAATGTCCAACCAATTTCCCTAATGTTATCTCTCAAAATATTCAAAAGTTTTTCTTCATTTTTAAAAGAGAGATTGTTAGCAATGATAACAGGTAATCTATCACCACTCATCATGTATGCATATTTAAGATTTGGGGGCAATGGATTGAGTTCCAATGTAGGGGTGATGTATAGATAGAGAAATTGATGCAACGGACATATCTTCACAATGAACATCAGTATCAGAGTAAAAATCATCACAATTAGAAAATAAAGAATCAAATCCATCAACATACTCAACAGCCATTTCATAATCAGAGTGAACATGATCAAAAACAGAATATGAATCCACATCAAAATCAAATCCAATAGAGTATTGTGTATTAGCAACAAGTGTGTAAGTTCTCTTAGACATCAAACTCGAACCCATACTCATAATCTCCCTAAGCATAGGACAATAAAATTCCATGGAGTTTTTATTTGGTGGTTCAAAATGGGGGATAACAAAAGCATAATTGTCCTCTGAGGGGTACTTCATGGAATCCATAACATTAAATATCACAACTTCATCTCCAAACTCCATGGAAAGTGTACCCTCATTGACATTTATGATAGTTTTTGCAGTTTTGAGGAAGGGCCTACCTAAGATAATGGGGGCATGAGAACTTACCTGATCATCCTCCATGTTAAGCACATAGAAATCTGCTGGAAATATCATGTCTCTTACTCGGACAAGTACATCCTCAAGAACTCCTGCTGGATATGTTGTAGCTCTATTTGCCAACTGCACCACTACTCTTGTTGGATTCAACTCACCAACCTGTAAAGAAGAGAATACAAAGTGAGGCATCACATTTATTGAAGCTCCTAAATCACAAAGAGCATCAGAGAAGTGCAACTCCCCTATGGTCCATGGGATGGTGAATGTCCCGGGATCCTTTCACTTTGTTGGCATTGCTATAGTTAGTGTAATGAGTGCTGAGACATTCCATCCAAGTTTGATCCTCTCATTTCCCATGAGCCCTCTTCGATTGGTATAAAGTTCTTTTAATAATTTTTCATACCTTGGAATTTGCTTAATGGCTTCAAGTAGAGGAATGTTGATCTCCACACGCTTGAATGTATCCAAAACCATCTTTTGCATTTCTTCTTCAGCCATATTATTGGTTTGAACAACCCTGTTGGGAAAAGGAAGGGGTTTATAAGGAACATCATCAATCATTTTATTACCTTTATCTTTCTCCTTGGATTGCTCATCAGTTGGTTTGGAATGCGGCTTCTCCGGAGTTGAGGTGAATCTCGGTGGAATGGTAGGTACAGATGTATTGTTCATTTTCTTCCCACTTCTCAATGTGATGGAACTGAAATTCCCCTTTGGATTTGGAGTGGGTTGGGAAGGTAGATTTCTAGAATTCTTACTCACAAGTTCATGGAGGGCGGTGGAAATCTGGCTCATTTGAGTCTTCAACTCCCTCAGCTCCGAACTTTGACTCTTCAGCTCATTCTGTTGATTAAGAACAATTTGCTTCAAAAGATCATCAGTATTAGAATCTACATTTGGTGGAGGATTCCCTTGTTGATGACTTGTTGATGTTTGAGCTTCAAATCTCCTTTGGGGTTGTTGGAAACCCTGTTGGTAATGTGGAGGCTGCTGGAAGTTTGGTTGAAAAGGGGGCCTTTGTTGTTGTCCAGAGCCTTACCTCATGTCCGGTTGATCTTTCCACCCTTGGTTGTATGTTGGAACAAATGAATCAAACTTCTTTTGGGGATATGGTTGTTGTTGCAGCTGAAATGGTCTCCCTGGGAATACTGCTGCGCAATACTCTGTCTCTTGTAGTTGTGGGAAACAGTCAGTTGGGTGGAATGTCTTAGTGCAAATTCCACAAGGCCTTGAAAGAGGGGGTAGAGATGTCTTTTGCGCCAAAGAAATTAGCCTCATCATAGTTGTCAATTCTTCTAACTTGGTATCAATCAAAATACTCTCAAGAGAAGAAGGACATACCTGATGTACTCCACTAATATGTGGTGTACCTTGATCACCAAATTTTTGGGAGTTTTGGGCCATCTTGTCGATCAATGCACGTGCGGCTGCTGGTGTCTTGTCCACCAATGCTTCTCCAGCTACAACATCCACCATGATCCTCTCCATGGGTGTGAGTCCTTTGTAGAAGTATTGGATGAGGAGTTGCTCACTGATTTGGTGATGCGGACAACTTGCGCACAACTTCTTGAATCGCTCCCAATACTCATACATTGACTCCCCTTATGATTTCTTGATCCCCGATATCTCCTTTAGAATGGATGTGGTCCTTGATGCTGGAAAAAATATTTGCAAGAAAAGACGTTTCAAATCATTCCAACATGTTACATCTTCAGGTTGCAAATAATGCATCCAATCTTTTGCAGCTCCATCAAGTGAGAATGGGAATGCTCTTAATTTAATTTGATCTTCAGAAACATTTCTTGGTTTTAAAGTTGAGAAAACCACATTAAATTCCTTAAGTTGTTTTTTGGGATCCTCACCAGATAATCCATGAAACTTTGGAAGAAGGTGAATTAATCCAGATTTCAATTCAAAGTCCGATTCGAGGTTTGGGTATGCAATACAATTTGGTTGATAGTTAATATCTGGTGCAGCCAATTCACGAATGGTTCTATTTAGCTCATTGTTATTATTTATAGCCATTGGTTCTTCTTTTATGTTTGAATTTGAATAGCTTCCAATTTCAACATTTCTAGAAGAGAGGAATTCACCAACTAGTTGAATATTGAAACTTCCTGTAGATTGAGAATTTCTGATTCGAGTCATAAGGCTACGTTCAATCTCAGGGTCAAGATCTAAGTGATATTCGGGATTAGTTCATGTCATAAATCAAATAAAAATGAAAATAAAGAAAGTGGACCATATTAAAAAATAAAAATGATAAGTTTTAGTTGATTTTCCAAAAAGAAAAGAAGAGGATGAAAAAAATGAAAACTTGAGAAAGGGGAAAGATGAAAGAGAGAGGTGAAGAAAATAATAAAATTAAAAATACAATAAATACCACTAAATGGATGAATAAATTACTTGCCTCCCTGGAAACGGCGCCAATTTGAAAGAGCACTGTCGTGGGCTCCCTCAAATGATTAATGCGATTTTGGGGTACTTAGGTGCAGCAGAGTGGCTGACCAAGGTCGTCTATCAAAGGAGGAAGTAGATTTAAAACAAATTTTTAAAGGTATTCTAAAAATAAAATAAAAGAGAATAAAAAAACTACTTTAAAGGATGGGGGTTGGTTATAGTTTATTAATCTATAATAATTTTGCTGGAAGAATATTGTATTTTTTTTGTTTTTAGTTTTGAAATGAAGTTCGATTAAAATGACACAACAAAAAGATGTTTTTTTAGACAATATTTAAAAGGCGTAATCGATCTAACTCTACCTATTCAATAATTTATTAATAATTATAATTTAAATTAATATTCACTTAATTATGATCCCTTAATTTGTTAAATCCCAACCCCTAGGAGGATTAACTTTACCACGAAGATGAAGTGAATTTAACCTTAGGCTAACTTCGGAACATGAAATCACAACACCCTGCTTTGATTGATGTTCTAAGATTAAATTCTGGTCAGTGGTAAATTAAGGCACATAACCACTCTGTAAATGAGGATTAATTGAGTTTAGGGATTATATTTTAACTCTACAAATTGATCCCGTGAGGTTTTGAATTACCGGTTAAGGTTGCGCTCTCACAGTTCACACAATTCTCGAGCTCGCGTGTTTTGTGTTAACTATTCAATTGCTTCAATAGTTTCATTTAAATTAAAAAATCAATTAATAGATCATAATATGTTAACTACAGTAGCTAATTGATTCAAAATAAATTAATGAATAAGGATAGAGTTCGATCGATTACTAAAAAGAACTACTCTTCCATGGGCGGCGTAATAATCATAGAAGCATTTTGCATGTGCAAAGGTTTATAATGGATATAACCCAATAACGCTTCTACTCAATAATTCCAGCCCAAAGAGGAAGATTAAGATAAGAATAAATTTAAACAAAACTGAAGAAAAGAGTGGAAATAAAAGAAGAACAAATAATTTTATTACACAAACAAAATCATTACAATGTGAAGGAGAAGAAGAAGGCTTCGTCTAAGGGATCCTTACTTCAAGAGCTACCCTTATTGAAATGGTTGGAGAATTAGAGTGGATCCACTTCTCCTCTTCCCTCAACTTCCCAATGCATGTCTCAACCCCTCCAAATGAGAAAAACTTCAATTTATAGAGGGGAGGGGAGGATAGGTTACAAGTGGTTTCAAGTGTGAATGTGGAAATTGGGCCAAATATTTTATTCCAACTTGAACCACCGATTTGACCTCCAAAACTCGTGAATTGACTGGTCTTCCAGAAGTATTATTTGTGCCAAATCATGTCCCCGACCTTTCCTCAACATTTAGGCTCAATCAAATCCCTGATTAAGAATATATAGCCCAAATATAGAACCCATGTCCATTCTGCCAAGTCCATCCCACCATTGGATTAATGGTCCATTTATCCCATCCAAATGCACTTTTTAGCTCTAGTGTCATGAGTGAAAGTTGTATAACATTACGTTAGGAACATTGTTAAAAAATTTCAAATTCAAATAATAAATATAAAAATATTTTTCTTTGAAATACTACAGTGCACTATTAAGGGTAAAACTGGAAATTTCACCAAATTTTCAAATGAATGATCAAATCCCAAATATTTTATAAATAAACATATTTAAATAAATGTGAGGAAATTATTTCATTTATTATAAATAAAATATTCAACAAAATAGTGTTTTATCAATGTCCTTAGCTCTTGAAAACTTCCCCACAAGGTCACGCACTACGTCCATGTGCATGCATATCACTACCTCAATCACCCATAGTTGCATGCCTGCAAATCGCACCCCACTCACCCACACTTCATGGGCTCCCATCCTATAATAAACCAATGTATTTTATTCCCTAAATAAGTTCAATGAAAAACACATACACTTCCTTGGAACCCACTTCTTTAGAACCACCATGCCTTGATATTTCACACCCATACATAGATTAATGCTGATATTTTTCATTCCCATAAAACCAATTAGGTTCCTTGAGTGGTTATAAACCATTAACAAATAAGCTCGATCACACATTCCTACAATTTAAAATAATAATTTCCCATTGGACTCCCATTTTTATGAGAAAACACTATAAGTGGGAATAAAACATTGCAAGACCCACCTGAGTGCACAAGTTCACACTCAAGCCTCACAAACTATACTTTGGGTCATTTCCTGAGTCAAAACATAGGATAAGTAATGTGAATTATGGGTATTTGGGTTATTTGAATATTTTGATGCATAAAAGCATCATGAATATATAGATATCCTAATCCACCAATAATTATAGGATAAATGAACCTACCATGAAAATATATCATGAAAGAAAGGAGAAGCATAGTGTCAATCAGGTTATACCTTTGTTGACCCACAACCTTCCCTAAAGGGTGTCACTTGGGTGCCTACTCAGCAAATCCTCCATTTTATAGTCTTACATAGGTTTATAAACCATTATTCCCAAGCTATACTAATGTGTTTCAACACCCAATCCAACCTCAACTAGAGTCATACCCGGATTTTTATGGCACACTTGGGCACCTATCTTCTCTTATCCACCTGTCTTGGAAATCTCAACCCTTCTACAAAAGTGGATCCAAATAATTTAGTCACTCCCATGTATCCAAGAAAAACATAGAAATAAAATTCATTCAATGTATCTACCATATCATCCTGATATTATTGACTAGGTTACTCAACACATCCATGTAGAATTATCTTTCAATTATTCATTTGATAATGGGAATTGATCATTTTTTAATAGATATTTCCCTAGTTTCCCTCCCTAATCAAAAGGATACTTATAGTAAAATGTTTCATTTCCACTGAAAATGAAAATATTTATCCTAACGATACATTTGTAACTTTTCTTAACCAAATGAACTCATGTTGGGTGTTATAAACTGGTCATCATTTCTCTTAAAAATATAGTTAAAATCCAAAAGTATAATCAACATTATAGAGTTCTAAATGGGAACCCAAACTATTGAAAACCCATCATTCATTAACCTTATTTTCCTTTCAGGTTAAACATGATATTCTTATATCAACATAATCCCTAAACCAATGTTATGTTATAAAGGGTGATGGAAGATGGTCTAGAGGTTGGTGAATAGACCATATTAAAAATTATAACTAGATAAAATTATTATCAAATATTGTTTCAAAAGTTAATTATTATTGTAAAATAAATGAAATATGAAAATGAATTTTTATAGTGGTTTGGTCAAAATCAAACCTTGTATACTCTTATACCTCTCTACTATATAATAAATATGTTGTGCAATAAACTAATTTTATAACGGGAATCTTAACCCGATTACAACCAACTTTTATAGTGTAATTATAACCAAGACACGTGAATTTTTTATGGGTAGTCACAACACAATTACAACACTAAATTTAGACTGTGGGAGTCACAACCCTAATAGACCTGAATTTATAATTTGGGAGTCACAACATGAATAATGAGATAGAATTATTATGAATGTAAAATCATAAACAAAAATTGAGAGCACAAGTGAGATATTTGAAGTGGTGTTACAGACATAAGAAACCCAGATGAAAAATAATATAAATTAAATAAGATCAAGTATTGGTTATTTAGTTATATATCAGGGTTTCTCTTCAAGGGAGTAATAGAATTCAAAGGATTTTTCTTCTAGTACTTCAAAATTTTGACCAATAAATGAAAACTTGACTGCATAAGACTTGGTTTTTACTGCACATCAATTTTGAGAGTAAATATATTTCATGTTTAAAATGTTTGTGTTATTATAACCATGTGCTTTGAATTTTTCTTGATTCATTTAAATATTATTTATGAAACAAACATGCAAATATCTAACTAGATAAATTAATTTAAATTCTAACTTTATAATTATCCTAAGAGAGAAAATTATCATTCTTCAAAAATTATAAAAAAAATAATTATACTTTAAAACAAAAATACTAATATAAACTAATTTGAATTATACATTAAATGTTTAAAATAGTCTCCGAAATATTAGGTCAAATAAATCCCAAAAAATTCATAATAAAATTTGAAAATTCTAATTCTAATTTCAAAATAAATTCCAATTTCTTACAGTGATTAATTATTCAAAATTTAATAACACTTCATTAAATACTAAAAAAATTAAACAAGTTTTATGTAACTAAATATTAATTTATAAAATAAGAGATAAACAAACCAACTTAAGAGAAAATATATAAATAATACAAATACATGTTGAATATATATATATATATGTGAATATAGAATAAATTAAACATGGTTAAAATATATTTAAAATACAATAAAATATTATCCATAAGGTTAATATATAATATATATGTATTTTATAAATAATTAAATTACTTAATATAATTTATATAAGAATGTAGAAAATTATATTATAAAAAATAATGAAAAATATATCATGCTAAAAATTCAAGATTTTAGTGAAATAAATAAAGTAATAAAATAACAGCTTGTGCCTAGTGACTATGTGGTATAAGCCTTGTAGTTGGTTAACTTACACTAACACTAATTTTTTCAGTATACTAAAAATGTAAATATTTTAATTTGTGGTCACTTAAATTGTTTTAATGAGTATGGTTGGTCGAAATTTCAATGTATGGTAGGTTTACTTAAGATTAATCATGAAAAATCTTGCTTTCCCATAATAGTTTTAGATGTACACATGTAGTAAGTTAGAAAAAACCTCATGTGGAAACTTCATCATATCATATAGTCACTTAAAAAACCTAAAATCGATTAAAATAACACATATGATCACATTAAAAATAACACATGTGGTTACATTAAGAAACCCATGTGGTCACTAAACATTATAATATTCAGTGATTCATTAGACCATATAAGCATCAGAATAAAATTTGAATCTATTTAACATAACTGATTATAAATTCAAGAGCTTTCTAATGGATTAAATAACTCCTCACAAGTTCATACCAAAAGTGAGAACTAATATAGGTAATACTCGTATATTTCATATGAAAAAATTAGTTACAAAATTCTAAGTAATATAGATAGATATATAATAAAAAGGTAGAGAGGAATTATAAAACATATTTCCAATAAATTTTGAGTAATATAAAATACTATGAGGAATTGGAATGCACAAAAAATAAAATATTAAAAACAACAACAAACTCTCCCATTGGAAATTTATAAAACATAAATAGTAGTTTTTAGAATTATCCACCCTTTAGAAATTTTTCAAAAAGAAAATATTACGAAATATACAAAAAAGTATATTGGAAACAAAATTGAAAAAACATTAGTTTAAAATTAGAAAAACTCCCTTTAATAAATGCATATTAAGGTAATAAAAAAATATTAAAATTTTATTTTGAAACTAAATATCTAGCATTCCAAGATCAAGTATAATTTTCTAAAATATTAAAAAATATGTTGGTTTTGTAAAAATATCTACCATTTTATTTTCTATTTGAATATATAAAAGAATAAAATTACATTTATTAACATAATCTCTAATAAAATGAAATCACATTTTTATTTGTTTAATTATATATGGTAATAAAGTGATATTTAAAATAGACATGGTAACAGAATTATCAAAATAAATAGGTATATTTTCAAAATATAAATCATAATCAACCAAAGTTTAGTTAATCCATAAAGACTGAGAGAAACAAGATATAGTTGATATTTACTATCTTTCACTAGTAAACAATGTAATAGATTTTGGTTTTATTGATCTCAAAGAAACAAAAAATTACTAAAATGTGACACATACATGAGGTTCTATTTCAATCAAATCTAAATCCAAAAAAAAATATAGCTAAGTAACTAACAAAATCTAAAAAAATTATAATAAAAATATACAAAATTAATAGTTCCTTTAAAAAAATTTAACAATATATTTGAATACATTATGTTATATTCCTTAGGATTTGATTGAAATATATTACACAAACACACACTAAAAATTATATCGAGCCTTGAAGTAGTTATATACAGCAAACATCAAATCATGAATATAGATAATTTTGAATCAACATATTTTATAGAATCATCAAAATATAATTTACAACTAATACACATAGGGGTTTTAAAAGATTTATAGGAAACATGACCAACATATTTAGCGAAATATTTAACATATTTGTATTGATTAAAAAACATTTCATCATTTTGTTAAAAAAAATTAAGTCCCAAAATGAATTTCAATCCTCCCATAAGACTCATATCAGACTCACTTACCATCAAATTTGAAAACTATTTACAAAGAAAGTTATTTAAAGATCCAAAAAATATCATTAACATAAAATTGAAGAATTAAAATATCATTTGAAAGCCTTTTAAATAATAAATTAAGATTAAATTTAACTTTGGAAAAACCATTATTAAATAAAAACAAATTCTATCGTACCAAGCATGAGGTTCCTTCTTTTGAAAATATGAATCATTTGATAACATAAAACATGATTATGAAATATATAATTTTAATAACTAGGGGTTTAAAAGATATAAACTTCTTAAAAAATAAAACCATTTAAAGAAAAACGTTTCACTTCCATTTAAAATAACCTAAAACCATGAAAAGTAGGAAAAAAAGATAAAAACAAAAATAATTAGATTCTATAAATATTTGAAATAGACTCATAAAAACATATACATTTTTCTTGAAAATATACTTGAGGAATGTGTCTACATTTATTTTTAACAACCTATCTGGATTCATCAATATTATTTATAAAAATAAATTCTATTCCAATAACATGCTTATCTAAAGTTGGTTTAACTTAAAACAAAACATTATTACATAAAAACTGATATATCTCATCATGAATAGAAATATTTTTATTAAAATCATTTAAATAATCATTAAAATTATTACGATCCAAATCATAAATAAAATAAGAACTGGCCAAAAAAATTAAAATAGAATTTCTACTTTTAATAAAAAATTCAATATTACCAATAACATTTTAAATAGGATGATCTATATGAAACTTATATGATCTAGGATTAGGTTGAGAATGATTATTCTCCCCATAAATTTATTCATACATACCCTATGATTTTTTTCACCAAAATTAAAATCTGTAAATGCATTATAAAAACCCATAGAAATAGAATTTTATTTTACATTATCTTCATCAAACATAACATGAACAGATTATTCAATAACCATAGTTATTTTATAATAAATTCTATAAGATTTTCTATTATTATAATAACTAATAAAAATACCTTCATTAATTTTATCATCGAATTTATCTACATTATCCTTCTAACTAAAAATAAAAACAATATAACCAAATAATCAAAAATAACAATCTTAATTATTTTTCCTTTAAACAATTTAAAAAGTGTTTTATTCAAAAAATTCAAACAATATTTCTATTTTAAATATAATAATTATAAAAAATGTATTCATCCCATAAATATATAGTCAAAGTATATTCACATAAAATAGTTCTGTCCATTTCTATAAGAGTTCTATTTTTATATTCTACAACACCATTTTAATATTGTGTTCTAATAACAGAAAAAAAATATACAAAAATAAATACTCTTTTGTGTAAATATACTATAATCATTAACAAAAATTAAATTATATTTATTTTCTCCAATGATAAATATTTTATTAGGACCAAATAAATTGATATGTACTAATTGTAAAGTATGTTTAGTATTTGTTTGAGTGATAGGTCTGAATGAAACTTAATGTTGTTTCCTTTTCATGAAAGCATCATAAACATGAAGTTGTTCTTCCTTTATAGTTGGAAACTAAAACACGTTCTAATTTTTATAGAACTTATGAAACAATATAAATTTAACATGACCTAATATTCTATGATAAGGAATTATATAACTATTAAAAACCTTTAAACACTTAACATGTTGAACAGTTAGTTCAAAAAAATCAATAGTATAAATATTTTTTTCTACTATCATAAAATAATATAGAATCATCCATAAAAAATAAACAGTTATCATTTTGAAATTAAAATTACATACCATCAACACATAATTGATATATAATAATTAAATTATGTGTCAAACCTTAAATATATAAAACTTTAGAAATAAAGGTAGAATATGAAATACCAAAAACTACCAAAATCATTTACCTTTCCTTTTTAATTATCATAAAATGTAAAATAAAACTATCAGAATAAAATTAAGTGATAAAATTTTATGGGTATCCACTCATAATATAATATAATCCACTATCCATGTACCATATGTTTTTCTTGATATAAACAAGTCATTTTACCTATAAAGATCAATTACTTCACAATTTTGGCACCTAAGATACTTTGGGTCCGATCAAATTTTTTAAAAAAAATTAGGTACCTGCAATGAATTTAAAAATTATATTATTATAGTCTATATAAAAAATATTTATGAATATGAGTCTTCATAAATCCCAAATATTTCAGAAATATAAGAAAACTATAATTTTTATAGTGCCCTTTTATTCCATATTTAAAAAATGTAACAACATAAGTACAACCATTTTTACTTTTAACAAAAATTATCAAAATAAATTTGATGTAATAACCTATCATATCCAATAAAATAAGTCTTTTTATTTATTTTATTCAAATACATCATTTTATGATATTTTTTTGGACCTTAAATAAAGGAATACAAAATTTTATTAATATTTTCAACAACATTTTTCAAGTTTTCATTCAAATCCTAAGAAAAATTCAAATCATCATAAACATTAGAATGATAAAAAAAAGATATTCAAAATTTTTCATTCTCTTTTAAAGGAAATTTATTTTCAAAAAAATCATTATTTTATTTAATATTATTATAAAAATCATCATCTTTTAAAAACAACTTTTATCAATATTTCTATTTCTTCATTTAACCTATAAACATTCAGGTTTTCGAAATTATAATCAAAATCAGAATTTCCAGAATAAAATCTATAATCACTAACCTCATTCATAGATTCTATAAAGCACACATTAGATGATTATTTCTTATTTACTAGTTCTTCACTGTAATCATATTTTTCAATACACCTCTAACTAGTTTTCAAATCCTTTTTCCCCTTTTAATTTTTATTTTTATTTATTGTTTTTTTTGGAAAGAAATTAATGATATTACCTTTCTTTATGAACTCAAAACAAGTAACATATGAGGGATTATCATTTTTACTACCATTCTTATCTCCTTTATGTTTTTCCTTTTGATAATTTATTCTAAATCACTTCCTCAATCCTTTATTTTTCCTTATTTTTTATACTCTAGTCACAATCTGAGTCATATCTAAATTTTTATTATCCTATGGTTAATAATAATAAGATTCAGTAGAAATAACATTTATATATTTAAAAGTTACACCTTTTCTTTTCAATATCTCCTCTTCAGCTATATTCTTCAGTTCTAATTCCAACTAAAGCAATGATCCAAGCAATTTATCAAGAGTTTACTCTATGAAGTTATTTCATACATCATTGGTGACCTTATCTTTATTCAATTTATTTGGTAGTACCATTAAGGATTATTTAAAATTTAATATATTCTATAATTTTTCTCCAAGATAATTCATTCCAATTACAATGATTTTAAATCATTGGAAAATCTAGTTTATAATTTTATATTCACCCATCTTGATGTCTTGGTACTCATCTAAAAGAATTAAAATGTTAGTTCAAATCAATTTATCTAATCCAAGTTGAGTAACTTGTATAATCTTCTAAATCTCTTGAGTTTTCTTACACACAAAAACATGACTAAACAAACATCTATTAATAGAAAAATATAAAATATTAACTAATTTTTATTTAAAAAAATATTTTATAGTATCATTTCTTATAGGAGTATCAAGGTTTTATTCTAGTGGTTTTAATAGTTTTACCATGATTGGCTGATATTATATTCATAACTTCCTGAGATATGCCTTAATTTTGGATTTCAAGTAACTATAATCATTTCCATCAAAGTGAGGTGGATTTTGAAGAATCCAGGTATCATTTATATTCATTCATTCCATATTAAAGATATTTCCCTTAAAATGTGAAGTATAAGAATGGTTGATCATAATAAAATATAAAAATATACACTATAACCAAGAGGAATAAGTTCTTAACACAAGGTGGTTGATATTAGATAGGGAGACAGTTGTACTAATATATTCTTTATATGATCATCTTTTGATACTTTTTTTGGAATCAGTAAAAAGAAAATAAATCTAAACCAATAAATCCTAATAGGTTCATCCTTTGATACCAATTTTTTGGTATCAGGAAAATCAATAACAGAGATAAACAATCCTTAATAAGTCCCATCATTTGATATTAATTTTTATGTCAGAAATGGTGGTAGCAGATGGTCTAAAGGGGGTGAATAGACTAGATTAAAAACTTTAACCAGATAAAATTCTTATAAATTAAAATTAACAAATTCAATTAGAAGTGGAAAATAAATAAAATAACATAGTTAATTTATATATTTTTTCTTTTGAAATTGGACCTAGTCTATACTTATACCTCTCTACTCTACAAGAGATACATTTTGTGCTAAACTGATTTTTGAAGGGGAATCATAACTCGATTACAACCTACTTTTTCTAGTGTATATATAACCAATACACCTGAGTTTTTTATGGGGAGTCGCAACCCAATTATGAAAATGAATTTATACTATGATAATCACAACAAAAGTGTCCTAACTTTTGAATTTGGGAGTCATAACCAAAATAAAGAGGAATAATTCGTTTAAATACAAAAGTATAAATGGAAGGAGACATCATTTGTAAGAGATCAGAAGTAGTGTTAAAGACATAAGAAACTAGGATAAATAGAAATAAAGAAAATAATCAAAGCTATAATTTATGTAGTAATGTATTAGGATGTCTCTTCAATGTAATGGTAGAAATCATAAAAGTTTTCATTTTGCTAATGAAAACATGATCATAAAGTACTTAGTTTGTACACTACTTAAAAGTTCATAGTAAATATATGTTAGTACTAAAAAGTTTTTGTTCTCATGAACATTTAAATTCAATGTGTTTTGAAGCCTTCAAATAGGATCTATGAGACTAAAATGCCAATATCCAACCATGTAAAGTAATTTAAATTCAAACTTCATAATTATCCCAAGAGAGAGAAAATTATCATTCTTGAATAATCATAAAAAAATTAATTTGAATTAAAAACTTAAATACTGATTAAAACTAATTTTAATTACTCATTAAATAATTGAAATTACCACCAAATTAATAGGTCAAATAAATACCATAAAAATAAGAAAATTTGAGTGTTAAAATTCAAATTTCAAAATACTTTCTAATTTCATGAAGTATGTAATTATTCAAAATTTAATAACACTCCATTAAATAATGAAAATGGATTTCAAAATTTTTTATTTAACTAAATATTAGTTTGGAAAAAATTATATAATGAAATCATTTCAAAAAAATAAATAATTGAAATATATGTTGAATGTATATGCATGAACAATGAATATATTAAACACCATTTAACTATATTTAAAATTCAGAAAAATATTATTTGCAAGTATTCTACATAACATATATGTATTTTAGAAATCAAAAATTACATAAATAAATTTACATAATAATTTAGTAAATTGGAATAACAAAAATAATGAATAACAGGGCATGATAAAAAATATCAATTTTATAAAATTAATTAAAGTAATGAATTAACCGTGAGTGTCGAGTGACTATGAGGTATAATCCTTTGGTTTAGTTAACTTTCCATGAAATCAAATCATGAATTTGGTTCAAGTAGTCTTGTGGTCAATATACTAATCATGTAAATATTATAACATGCAATCACTTATTTTTTTTGTAAGGAGTATGGTCATTGAAATTTCCACATATGGTAGGTTTATTTCATATTTCATCTTTAGGAAGCATTATTTCTCATGGTAGGTTTAGATATACACTTGTGTTTGGTTTGAAAAGGCTTTATGTTGTAACATAACCATATAATGAGGCCACTTAAAACCCTGTGGTCCCTTGAAATAGAATATATGGTCACTTTAATAAAAACACATGCAATCACTTTGAGAAACCCATGTGGTCCCCTGGCATCATAATATTTGGTGAGGGGGTGTGTTCCCTTGGGTAACTTGGTACTGGTTTCCTTGTGAACACTTGGTAGATTGACAAGAGAGCAATTATGAGTATGGAAATGTCACCTAGGAATTCATGTGTGGATATGTGTAGTTTTGTATTGGGTATGAAAAAGGGAAATATGAAATTTTTTAAAGACTTGTTTGGTTTCTTTCCTTGTAAAAATTATTGGTTTGGAAACTGTTTGGTTTGGAAGACTATTTTTTCTTTAAGATAAACTTCTTTAAATTATTTTAAACTATTTTATTTAAATGTGATGACATGTTCTATCCTAGTTACATGAGTTGGAAAGTAATGAGGGAAATCCTATTAGGTTTTATAATCACTCTCTTCTTAGTCACTTTGGTTCATTTTCAGATGTGTTATACCGAGACATAGTTAAATGTAAGGTATCTAAGTTCTTTACTGATGATTATTGATACCTTGGGATTGGAATGTGTAGTTTTATCATGGAGAAGAATGGGATTTTCTCATTTGATTTCTTATACATCTTTTAGTTTTCTTGGTCTTGGTTTCCACACGGTATTCTGATATGGTTTGGTTTGGTTTTCTTTGAGTTTTATTTTGTAATCATACATCATATAGAGGTTTTTGTTATGGTGGTATTAGTTTTTTTGTTTTAGTTTCAACTGGAAAATCTTCCCCAAATTGTTTATAAATCCAATAGCATTTATTTCTAGCCTTTGGTGTCATGTGGATGTCACCTAAGTCCTAGTATCACACTTTTCACTTATCGAGTCAATGAGGAGGGGAGAGATGTTACCAATGGTATCAGTCATGGATGGTTTATATTTTATTTTAGGACAAATTGTATTAGTTTTTTCAGATATGGAATTGGAAAATAATTATTTTTTTAATCCTCAAGTTGGGTGGACAGTAAGGAGTAGTATCATCATAACTTGAAATGTAGAGCATAAAGAATCCTAACTAACCTATTTATGATAAACATCATGTTACCAAAGATTTTTGTACATGATAATGTATTTCATGGAAAAAACTTTTATCAAGTGTGGGTTTTATGGAAACATGGTCAGATCTATAATGAAATGTGGGAACATGAAAAGTAGATGGTAGATAACTGGCTTGAACTCTTATAGGACAATGGTGATTTTTAATATTATAGGGATGGAAATACCAATGGTGAGGTGAATGTAAATTCCATTGTTTCATGTACTTGAACATTTATTTATTTATTTTAAGTATATAAAGGTATTGGGTTAAGTTTGAAGATGTTTATAGGAGATTTGGAATGTTTCTAAGGCTTTCCTAGAGGTGAATGGTTTGATAAATGTTGGTATGACCATGCAACACCTCTTAGAAAACTGTGCAACAAAAACATTGGGCATCGGGTAGGAACACGGTTAGGTAAATGGTTTTTACAAATTGTGAAGTTTTCAAGGAGAAATATTGAAATTTTGTCTATTGGGTTTTATAATGGTTAGTGCATGGTTTGTCAAACCATGTAATCCAACCATGTGAGGTGTGTTTGGAGACAGTGTGTAGTGCACGGTAAGAACATGTTTTTCCTAAATCTTTACACTAATCATGCATAGTTAAAATTTAGATCTGAAAATTATTGATCTAATCCTAATCACTTTTTAAAAAAGTAATTTTTTTTCTTAAATAGTTCATAACCTGAAATCCTCTTCCTCTCAAGGATTTTTAGACCATTCCTCTAGATCTATAAGAAATTTTGAGGTGAATCTAGGAATTTTGGAGGTCGAATATGTTGGTAAATTATCATTCATTGTCATTTTAAATGGATATATTATTCTTACCTCTCATGTAATCATGGATTTAATCTATTGGGGATATATTCATGTTGTTTTATTTCAATAATTATGATATATGGTTGTTTAAATGGAATAATATATAAGGTTGGATTTAAGAGTTTCAAGATGGGTTTTTGAATTATTTGTGTCGTTCTTAATTTTTTATTAACATGAGAGGTGGGTGGATTCCATCTTGACTCCTTAGTTATAACTTGAAGGATTTTTTTAAAATTGATTGAATTTCATTAATTGATTTTGAAATTGATATGTGATTCTTGATGGAAAACCTATTTAGTGATGATTTTTTGGAAATGGTGGAAATTGGTTTTTTTTGTGGAAAACCTTGTGATTTTAATTTTAAATGATGATTTAAAAAGTATGGATTTTTCTTTAGTTTTTTGGAAAAAAAATAGAATTTTTTTTAATAAAAGAACTATATTTTTAAAATGGATGGGAATGGTTGGTTTGGAATGTAATTTTTCTTACTTGGTTGTGGTGTTTTCATTTTCATTGATGTGATGTTTTGTAAGGGGAATGTTCCATTGGAAAAATATTTATTGGTTACCTTATGATGGCTTGGTAAATCGATGAGAGAATTATCATAAGTATGGAAATATCACATGGGAATGCACATGTGGATATGTGTAGTTATGTATTGGGTATCCCAAATATAAATTTGAAAAGTTTTAAAGACATGTTTGGTTTCTTTTCGGGGAAAAATGTTTGGTTTGGAAATTTTTTGGTTTTGGAAACTATTTTGGATTTGAGATAAACTTGTTTTAATTTTTTTATTTTTTTATAAAGGCCAAGTCCCTTTTTATTAAAAACAGTAACAAGTAAACAAAAAGAGTAAAGCAGTAAAATACACCCAAATCATTGGCCCTCATTATGAATGCACAATTTTTTTCGTATCTTGTCTCTAATCATTCGTTTCGCATCTCGTAAGGCGCCCTGATCTAAAGCATGACCTCGCCCACATCTGCGACCCCTTGAGTGAAGTGCTTCAAGATTCCTTGCTTGTTGAAGAAGGCTTTCAATGCCTTCATCCAAACATGAGTCCATAGAGTGTTTCATTGAACTCAAGTCTGCTCGACCTCATCCTCTCCCACGATTGATAGGGGGTCGTCCATGCTTAACATATTGCCAAGAGCCATCATCCTTCCCTGTAGTAGGATACAAGTCTGTCATGTGGGGATCCTCTGTCATCTGCTGATTTTCCTGAAGCTTTGGTGGGTGCAAAGTCGAGGTTTCCACCTCTTTCCGAGGAGGTTCAACAACTATAGCCTCTAACTGACCTGCATCACTACATGGAACATTAGAATTGCTCACCTTCTCATGAGAAGAAGGCTGCGGATCATCCTTACCAGGTTAGGGAAACGTGGGTGATGAACCCCAACATCACCCTCAGGAAGTTGGAATTATTTTGGGGGAAACATATCAACTCCAGGAGGAACAGCCACAGTGGGATCAGAGGTTGGATACGAAGGAATTTTTCTAGCTTTTTTATCATCACAAGAATGTGTTTCAGAGGAGGAAGAAACTACTTTCACCATAACCGAATCATCTTGAACCTTGGGCAGGGGGGTCTGGGAAACAGTGAGACCCACCTTTGCTGAATCTTGAGTGAGGTACTTGGAAATATGAGTCTCACAATTCCCCCTATGCTCAACAATATCAGCCCAAGACTGAGTGCCATGCTGGCCAGTAATCAACTGAGGATGATCATGCACAATAGGTGGGTTCATAATATGATCTGTTGTGTTATCTACCAGAGTATTATGCATAGAAATAGGCTGAGGTGAAACAACCTTCTTTTGATTATTGTCAAGATCGCATTGGACATAAGGAACAGACATCGTCTGAGCAGAATTAACAGAAATCAAGGCATCCTCAGTAAAACCAGCAGTCTATGTAGTTAAACTAGAGCTATCGGCCTTCTGGTGATGTGATTTTTTGAAGCAGGAATGTATATCATGCCCACGTTTAGCACAGGAAGCACAAACAATTGATCTTCTACAATTTGAAGAATCATGACATATAGTCTTACAATCTGGGCAAAACTTGGGGAGGTTTTCATATTCAATTTTCAGTTCCAATTCATCAACATCAGTAGAGAGAAAGACCTTATCAATTAATGTAGAACAAAGATCAATTTCAACTAAGAACCTGGCATAGTGTCCATACCTGGCAGCTTCCGTTTCCTTATCCAATTTTATTGGAACTCCCATTGCTAGAGTAATATCATATAGAATACGAGGGTGCCAAAGGATCCAATTTAAACCAAATACCTTCACCCAAGTCTGAACCGTCGTATTTCCTATTTTTAGGGGGTTGAAGCTTCTCTCCCATTCTCGGATGTGCAATGCTCCAGGCATGAAGGAGATAGATCTGTGACCCCAGGCATGCATCTTAAGGTCTTTGGATGGAAATAAGATGTGGTAGAACCCTTTCCCTAAGGAGATACATTTTCAGGAGTCGAAACCCCAGACATCCATCAAGCGTTGTATTAGAAGTTCAAGCTTACATGGCGTAGAGCCTTTCGGCAAGATGAGTCTATCAATGATAGAGTGCACCCCCATCTCCAGTCTTTCCGATATAGAGTCCATATCAGATTTTTCATGAGCTACTGTGCCTTTCCGACGAATACCAGCATTCTAACCTTTGAAGTAAGTAAAGTTGCGGTTATGAGAACTGACCTCATTTCTATTCGAATCCGAAGGTTTTCGATTCACAAGAGCTGATGCTGCCTGAAGGTAAACTTGTTTTAATAATTTAAAACTATTTCATATAAATATCATAACATGTTCTATCCCAGTTTCATGAGTAATTAAGTAATTGGTAAAATCATACTACATTTTACTCTCACCCACTGGTTGGCCACTTAGGTGTGTTCGCATATCTCTTATATCGAGACACAAGTAAATGCAAGGTATCCTAGTTATTTTGTAATTCCTCTTGATACATTAGGCTTGGCATGTAGAGTTGGAGATTGTAAAAGTTTGGGAGTCTCTAAGTTGATTTCTTCTATGTATTTCAGTTTTTTTGTCTTGGTTTATGAATTTTACTCTGATATTGTTTGGTTTGGTTTGGTTTTCTTTGATTTTTATTTTGTACTCATGCATCATATAGATTTTTTTATGGTTATATTGGTTTGATTGTTTTATTTTAAAATTGAAAATAATCCCCCAATTTTTTATGAAACCCTTTGTATTTATTTCTAGCCTTTAGTGTCTTGGGGATGTCACATAAGGCCTAATAGTGCACCCATCACTTCTCAAGACGATAAGGATGGGTTGGTTGTTACATATTAATTCTATAATGGATTATTGAATTAGATAATATTATTTTTGTGGGATGATTTGACCTCCAATCCTCCCATTTATGATTCAAAACATCCTAAGTACTACAAATGTACTTTAACACCCACCCTCCATTGGAAATAGGGTCTGTAAAAATGAGAACATGGGAATATAAGAAACAATCAAAAGTTAAAACTTATGGTTCTTCATCATCATGGGAATTGTATTGACCATCCTTCGATAACTATCAACCATCATAATTTTTGTATTTTTTAGTCTTATGTGAGAAACGTTCACAACTATTTATCGATAACTCAAAGACTATAATATCAACTAATGTGGCCTCTTCAAATTAAAATTCTTACACCTTGTCCTCCTGCTCTTAGATTATTTTTTTTCAAGGGATCTTCTTCCACTAACTCATTGTGATATCCACATTTTCTCCTTTATATTATTATTCATAGATATGTTTTATTAAAGGCCATGCTCTACTTATTTTGTATCATTTCATCAATATAAGTATTTTATTAGATTGTGGATATCTCGGGAGTTATTTAATAGATATTTTATACATGTTTTCAGTTTCTTTTAGGGATATAACTAGGTAATGAAATTTTTTATATGTGGATAACAAAATTTTCCCACATAATTACATATCATCAAGTGTTTCTTCATTTACTTATAGTTTTTTCTCTAATTTCATCTCATGAGTTGATACTTGATAATGCTTTTAGAATATTTCATGTAAAGAGACAATAACTTATTTTGTAGCGATTGGATTCAAATCATATTCACTTTTTTGGATCCTTTTAATGGTTTTCATAGGGTTTTCCATGTCTCATTTTATTATTTTGATAAAACTATTTTATTAAATGTTGATTTATCAAGGCATTAATAAATGCTGAAATTATCCTTGAAATCTCTCTTACATTCAGTCTAAATTGTTGGCTTCTTAAAATATTGGATGTTATCCTTCATCAATTTAGAATTTGACTTGTTGTACTAATATCCCATTATATCCAAGAAATATTTCTTTCCAATAAATAAAATTCAATATGGGAAAAAATTATGGGAGACAAAGTACAACATAGAATCCATGATAGATCTATTTATTCATCATCCTATATTCTATTATGATGGGTTGTACTATTATAACTGATCAACCCATAGTATCATTTTATTGGATAAATATAAAAATAAGGGGATCATTTAATTTTAAAAACATTTTAAGATATTAAAAACAAATGTATAAGATATTAAAATATTTAATGTAATAATAATATTTAAGCATAAGAATGAGAATTATAATTGAAAGTGATTAACTAAAATAGTTAGTGCAGCGGAAATAAAAAATAAAAAAACACAATAAATTTTGATAATGAAGTTCATCAATCACCCACAAATGGTGCCTAATTCTCCACCCCAAGGCCTTTGGAGGATTTATAATCCCCTGACATCAACGTTAGCCAAGAAACCATATTATAATGAAACGTACTTTCTTTAAGAACCAAGAAATAAAACCCAATCTCCATCACTTAAAAAGAAGTGATAACATGTACCCTTGAACTCAATAGTAGTGAGAAACAAATCCCTCACTTTAATTTTAGTGATATATTATCCCTTGAAATCAGGTTTTTATCACACAATCCCTTAATTTAAGGAACAGTAAAGAACCAAAATAAAAACAAAATGAGGCATTCTTTTGGGAAATCCTTTTTTATCACACACTCCACTCTCTCTTTATATTGAATAAGAGAAGAAATACAAGAGAGGTATGGGATAAAAATTTCAATGATTTTTTTAATACAACAAGAATATAGAAGAGATATCTATATAAGGTAAAATGGAAGCATAGAATTTTAAAAAGTGAACTATTTTCTTCTAATAACCTAGTGGGTGTATTTATATCTTATGAAGGGTCTATGAGGGTTCATGGGGACTTGGGGTCGATTCTATCAGTTGGGAGTTGAGAGAGCATGAGGTGTGTGCCCTTTAATGTATTTTTTTCTACCATAAGTCCAAATGATATCTAGTGGGGGTCACCATCTAGATGGTGGCACCTAAACAGATTCATCATTCTATCCAGACCCCACCTACTAGCAGGTGGTACCCAGATAGAGTAGGTTTTCTTTTAGGTCCCATTGTTTATCCAGTGTGGTCCACAGTGTATCCTCCAAAACCTATATGTGGAGGAATTCAGTAAGGCCATCCACAATCCTTTTCATCTCTCAAATTTGTATGGAAACTCCATAGTACAATATCTAAATTATAAACACTAAAATACATAAAAAATAAAGGTTAGAGACATAATTGGGTGTTTTTTATCATTAAAACCCCCTAAGATAGTGAGATGTACAAAAGTATCCACCTTTTTGATGATCCAACACACTTAAGTAATTAATTAATAAAGATATTCATGGTCTAATTTTCATGATTATATCCAAAATGAATTTTAGTATTTCACAATGAAATTATACTAAGCATTTAAATAAATTTATAAATAACATTAAATAATTATTTCAAAAATGATTTCATCAACAATTCAACATCAAATCACATCCCCCTTTCAGATTATAAAAATTTCAAGGTTAAAAAATTTAAAATTCAAGAATAAATCAATTTCAAAAACCAAATAATTTAAATAAGTCAAAATCTCATTGAAACTATTACATTTTCCCTAATAAAAACAATATAAATGATTCATTGAATACAAAACATTCTCTCTTTGAAGATATAAAACCATAACAATGAAAATGATTAAAATTAGTAAAATTAGAAAATATTTGAAACCATTTGAAAATATTCCTTGAGATACTAGAATATATCCATACCATAGATTTCATAATCATCTAATTATAATTTTATATAAGGTTTTAATGAAATCATACCTTTAATTTCATCACCTTCTCATCCAATGTTATAATAATTCTCATAAACATGGTTTATATAGATAAAGGTAAATTAATTCATAATAGGATGGGGTTCATGTATAGGGGAGAAAAAATAAAATTAAAATTTTATAACCCAGAATGTTCCATGAAATTAATTTTAAGTGTTCAAAACATTAAAATTTACAATACATTTTTAGAAAACTAAAAACATCACATTATAAAACTTTTAAAAACCTTCCGTAAAATTCGATAGAAAATAAACAGATGATCATTTTTTATAAAAATATGAAATTGAAATCTAAACATTATTAAAATAAGTGTCTCCCTAGGAATTTATTTTGATATAAAAAGAGAGTTGTATTATCCTCAATTCTTTAATTTTTTTAAAATTATAAGGGACCACCAAAACATGAAAATAAAAATTGAAATAAAATGAAAAAACAAACTCACCTAAAAGAATGAGATAATAAATAAACCAAGAAAACGATATTTGATTTAATAATCATAAAATTTAAATGATATATCAATGAGTTCAATTCAAGCACATGGTTTAATAAAGCTCAAGGTTGAATGTTTAAAGAAAGTAAAGTCCTCGTGCTTGATAAAGTTAAATAAAAATAATCATATTCAAACCATTTTAAACACCCCTTTAATAAAATAATAGTCTTTTCAAGAAAGGTATTTTAGATATGGGAAGCCTTGAAAAGATATATTTGAAATTTAATTCCAAAAATAGATTTCAAGAAAATCAAGAAATAATTTCAAAAATGAAAACTACAAATAGTATCAGAAATCATGATTAAAATAATTATATAAATAAAAATGAATAATGATTGAAATCTAGTGAATAGAATAAAAATTTCAAGCATTAAGAATATTACCAAAATTATAAAATATCTTTTAGCATGCTTTATTTTTTTTAGATTTTTCTATTTAAGAACCCTGTTTTTCATTCAGGTATAGATCCTTTAATTTTTCAGTCTAAATATTTACTTTGGACCTAATAAGGATTTATAATAAGTTAGTAAATTTTATGAGGGTGTATGGGGCTTGTTCGGAGCCCATAAACCATCTTTTTGGAGAAAACATTCTTTGCACGCGGTTTGGAGTAAACTGTGTGGGATTTCCGCATGGGTTTCCAAACCGTGCAGATGGTTTTTTTAAGATAGTGGAACCTCACATGGTTGGTGCATGGCCATGCAGCCTAACCATACGAACACCCCCTCTTCCTAGGTAATTGTGCATGGATGGCACACGGTTTGATCAAACCGTGTGGAGGAAGACTTTTCTGGTAGAACCATCCCACTCAGTTTGTGAATGGTTTGAAAAACCATGCAGACTAACCATGCGCAGGGTAAAATCTTGTGTAAAATGTCAAAAATGCCCTTAATGATCTATTAAGCCAACCCCTTCCTCCCTAATCTATGTTTTTATGGGATTTAACTATTTCTCTCTTAATTTTGGGGTTTTTTGAAGATCAATGTTTGGAATAAAGATATCTTCTTTTTCTGACTTCAGATCGAGCTTATGTTCATCACGTTGGATGTCCAACAGTAAGTACTTGAGTCCTCTTTAACTGTTCTTCTTCTCTTTCACACTCAACCTAGTTATCTCTATGTGATCATTTTTTAACTTTTCTTAAATCTACTCCTATCCGAGGAAAATTAAGGGTCAATAATAGTAGGGAAGGATCATACAACCCTAAGGTGGGTGGTCTATAACACATCCCTAAAGTTTGTTGTTTTTGGAATGTTTGTGTGGGGCCTTCTGGTTTTATTAGAGATCGTTTCTTAAATTTACATTCCATGATTATACTTGTTAGAATTTAATGTTTATTATCTTTCCAAATATGTGATTAGTTGTTAGTGGTTACACCTACAACTCAAACTGTATCATGTCGAAGGTTATGACATAATTGGGTTTTTAGTGTTTTTGACATGTTTGAGCCATCGTTTGGGTGTACCTTAGCTTGAACTTCTTAATGGTGAGTCTTCCTATAATAAATGTTTTGTTGTTTAATGAGGATTGAATAATGGCATTTACCATGTATTCTCACCACTTCATCTTCTTAAGGTAAGTTCTTCAAATGAATATTATATGTGAAATGAGGAATCAAAAATATAATATCTATATAACATGGCCTTATTAAAAGATATTGAGTAAAGGTTACATGTCTGTAAAACCCCTTTCCATATTGATGGAAGGGAGTGGAGTGAACCTCGATAATTGAATATTCCTTAATGGTTAACTAAACCTTAATTAAATGGTTTCAATGAAACTTATCCTATCCAAACTAATATAAAACAAGGCATGAACTAAAAAATAAATGGTTTCAACTATACATGAATGATCCACACTAATGGAAGGCAAGACTTGAACCAAATGTATTACTACATGATTACAATATCAAATAAGAATGGACTAACCTGAGCTTTCCTGGGATTCTAAAAAGAGAATACCTTGGGTCTCAGGAACACCATTTCGATTCAAGGATGCGGTTTTCTTTGGTTGATACCCACCTAGATTCCAGTTCTTTTCTATTCCTTGGATTTCCAGTATATTACCATTGAATCCCTTTCATTATTCTAGGATACCTCAGATACACTCCGTGGATCCAACATTGACAATTAGGTGCCTTGGATACACACCTTGGACCCATCCCTTTATTAGCCCCGTGTTACCTTGGATGCACTCCTTGGACTCGGTTGGCGCCTTATTGTGGAATGCCATAGATTACTCTCTTTAGATTACACTCTTACCCCTTAGATAGACTCATATACTAGTGATTTAGCTCTCCATGAGCTTAAATTACCTTGGTTTTTACCATGGAACTCCCTCACTAGATATCATTTTCAGGTATCCTTGTTACATCTCACGACCTTCAATACTTATACTATCATGAGATGATGTCAGTGTTGGATATTCCTCACATGACCTATTAACATTAAATGGTAATTACTTAATAAAATGGATTGGTTGCATGTTCAAACACCATCCAAAGGATGAAGTATGTACTTGGGTATTTAGTTATATTGTACTAATTGATTTATTTTATATATGCATGCCTACATACAACTATATTCCATTATATGGGACAAATGTTATAGACATTGTTGGTGGTGGCCCACTGAGATTTATCTCACACCCACTCTGAGCGTCGTTTGGTACCCGAATTAGATTATATGAATCAATTGTGGACAAAGTGAATCATATATCTTCCAACACTTGATTGAGTATCGATTGGATGGAGCTTGATAGCATATGACCGAGTTGGATCTCATGATGCTTGGAGTAGTCATTTTTTCCTTTACTTTGTGGAACATGTTATGCATATTGTCTTGTATCCATTCTTTCCATTTTTTAGTTACATGACATTAAATTATCATTGTTCAGTTGATACAGTTATGGTTGTTCTCATTTACCTACGGCATCAGTTTGATTCTATTGTTTCATTATAATGCTTTTGTTTTTTACTATTACATTGTATTCCTTCCGATGTGCTATGCTCTTCTAATGAGGTCATAGTCTTCCCACAGACACACCCTAGGCCCTCACTGCTAGTTGGTAGCCTCTAGCTTTTGGGAAGATGTGCTTGAGGCTATATGGCCCACCGGGATCATGGCACACGTTAAGTGGAATCTGGGTCTGGGTCATCACAAAGTAGTATCAGAGGTGGTTTCTTTTCTTTCTTTACTATTTGGAGACACTATATTAGAGAATAGTAATGCTTGGGACTTGGTTATAAGATGTGCTTGGGCGTCATGAACCCATGTTTGGGGTAAAATCCATGTTATCCAAAATGTAATTATTGTTCTATTTTTCCAATTACAGTTGATATTATTTCACCATTGGGTGACACATATGTTGTGTGGTGTTGTTGATTATTTCTCTATTTGAGAATTTATTTCATCCTTGTCCTAATGATATGAGGGAAAGGATCATTTTTACATGAATCATTATAGGCACCTAGAATCCACATGTCATGCATATTTCCATACCGTATAGGTTAATTTTAGTTCCTTGCATTTCTTGATATGCCTATGATTGTTGAGTGATGTTTTGATAGTTTGATTGTACTTGTATTACTTTGTCTGATATTGAGTGATTGCATGTATCAATTCGTGAGGTGTATGGTCCCTCAGAGGTTAGGATGAGTAATTTACCGAGTCAATCCATTATACTATAAAGAAATGCGTGTAAATTTTGGTGATATATGTATGGGCACTGATTTATTGGAAATGGCTATCCATTATAAGGTAAATCATGAAATCTAAAATTAAATGGTTGCACATCCTTATCCCACCTTGTCATCTTTATGAAAGGTAAAGGAGTGAACCGAGAAATTAACTACAAAATGACATGAAACTTATACTTGAACACTTACTGATACCTGGCCATCTAAGTGGGTAGTTTGGGTAGTATGCATTAGGTAGTGATTTTTCTTACATTCAGCTTCCATTAGTGATTATTTATTCATTCTCCTGAGCTTATTCTAAGATGTGTGTTTTGAATTTGTATACCAATGTCATTGCATCATCCTAATGTTGTTCTCTATGAGGGTGGTGATGACCATGCTCTAAACATGGTGGGCCCTGAGCCTCTAGTCTTACTTCTAGGAGTGACACTTGTGGAACCGCATGTTGTACCTGATACGGGCACTGATGCCCAATTCTGTGATAGTTTTTTATGTCTGATGTAGTCCATGAAAGCTACTCCCCAAGTTGAACCTATGATGGATGATCTGTCCCATGAGTTCCAACAGCAGCATCCTCCTACTTTTTTAGGGGATGGCGCTTCTCAAGCTTCTGGGTCTTGGATAGAGGACATGTAATCTACCTTGGAGCTTCTGGAAATTCCTCTAGACAAGGGATTCAATCTTGCTACATATATGCTTTGGGATTCGGCCAAGCGTTGGTGGGATGTGGTTACCTAGGTCGGTCATCATCAGGGCATGTTATGGGTTGACTTCCAAACTACCTTATATTATTAGTTATTTCCTCAAGAACTCAGGGATGATAGAGCCAAAGATTTCATGCATCTCAATTAGGGTTCTATGTCAGTTATGTAATATTCAACATGTTTCACTAATATACCGCACTTTTCCCCACTTCTAGTCAGTGATGATCTTCCGCATGCTAGATGTTTTGAGGATGGGCTCTGGTATGCCATCCAAACTCAAGTGAATGTATTTATACTTCTTACATTTTCTATGATAGTTTATCATTCCCTTATCATTAAGCATAACCTGAGGGATGGTGCAAGTACTGGAATTAAAGGATTTGTGTCGTGTCAGGCCAGCATTTCTTCTGGTGGCAGGAAACGTTCCCTTATGTTTTTTAATTCGGCAAGTGGTAGCTATAGTATCCAGTATGATAGCTCGGTGGTGTGTCATTAGGGTGGAAAACTAGGAAATAAGAAACACCAATTTGATAAAGACCCTATAGAGTGTCAATATAGTGGCCATATGGGTCATCTTTAGTGATTTTGTAGGACCTTTTCACCAGCTTCGAGTGGAAAAGGGTATATACCAGCTCCACTTTCATAAGTGAGTTCTTTTTCAAATTTTTAGCTAGGGAATTGGAATAGTACTCGTAGTTCTATATGGGGAGGAGGTCGCAGTAGTGGTAGTCTGATCCCTGATCACCAGCAGCACCATCCGAACATTCATGATCGTGGTAGTCCATCTGTTGCATAGACTCGTGGATCAGGTCTGTTTCATGCTTTGCAACTGTTACTTGAGGATCAGGTTGTAAGACCATTTATATAACGAGGTACTATTCTAGTATCCTCTTCTATTGTATCTGCTTTGTTTGATATAGGTGCTTCAAACTATTTCATTTCTATATCAATCATGGAAAGTCTCGGACTAGAGATATAGTATCACTATTGTTTAATGACCCTCGATACATCATTGGGAGTATGGACGTAGGGAATATGCCAGTGCAGGGACTGTCCCCTTGAGGTTCAAAATTACCCTTTCTTATGGAATCTTTTTTTTCTCGAGATGATAGTCTTTTATATCATTCTTGAGATGGATTGGTTAGTCCACTATCACTCTTTTATAGACTATTATCGCCACAGGTTTTCTTTTACATCACCAGAAGGTAATAGTTGTCTTTCCCATGGTGGTTAGGATGTTCAAGCTTAGAGAGTTGGACCGAAGCATCATGGGATAGGTGAATTGACCACTCAAATTGCAAATATTTTCAGGGAGGAGTAGAGTTTTCTTCAAACGGATTTCCCTCCAGTGGATGATCATCTCATGGAAGTCTTTCCTGATGACTTTTCTAGATTACCATCTAAGATAGAGGTAGATTATACAATGAACTCTTTCCGAGAGTAGCTCTAGTGTCCATTCCTTCATAGAGGATGGAACCTACTGAGCATCGGGAGAACAGGTAGTAGATAGAGGAACTAGAGGATAAAGGATTTATATGGCCTTGTACATATTCTTGGGGTCCACCCATGCTTTTTTCCAGGAAGGCATATTGAACCTTACGTATATGCATGGATTATAAAAGGTTTAACTAGCTGATGGTCAACAACTGGTATCCTCTTCTTCGAATAGATGATCTCTTTGACTAGCTCTGAGGATCAATGGTTTTATCTAAGATCGAACAAATATTAGGTTATCATTGGGTGCAAGTCAAACCCTCTGACATACCTCATACAACATTCCATAGTAGGTATGGTATGTATGAGTATCTTGTTATGATGTTTGATCTTACGAACGCACCTGTTGTTTTCATGGATTTGATGAATAGGGTTTTCCACCCCTATTTAGACTCTTTTTTCATGGTCTTTGTGGATGACATCTTGGTGTATTCTTGCACTCATAAAGACTATGCCAAACAACCTGATATTGTTATGAGTACACTTATATAGCATATTTTTTAATCCAATCTTGCTAAATGTGACTTCTGGATTGAAAAGTTCCACTTATTAGGTCATATTATCTCAGAATCAAAGGTATTTATTGATCCTAAAAGGGTTAGTGAACTATTTTCCTGGGAGCATCCCAATAATGTGTTTGATATTAGGAGTTTCTTGGGGATTTATGGATATTATAGGAGTTTCATATGGGACTTATCATTTCTTTCTTTACCTCTTATTGGACTTACAAAGAAGGTTGTTAAGTTCCTGTGGTCAGAAACAAGTGAGAAATCCTTTTAGGAGCTGAAAGGGAGGCTTGTGTCAGCACTGATTCTAATTCTTCCAAAACCATGTAAGGGTTATATTGTCTTTTGTGATGCATTAGAAATTGACTTAGGAGAAGTTTTGATGTAGCAGTAAAAATTATTTTCAGACAGATCTCAATAGTTGAGGCCTCACAAGAGTAATTATTTGACGTACAACCTCTAGCTAGAAGCAGTTGTCCAAGCCTTACGTTACTGGAGACATTATCTTTTGGGTGGGAACTTTTTAGTGTATACAGACCGTAAGAGTCTCAAGTATATATTTTCCCAGAGTGACTTGAACCTCATACAGTGAGGATGGGTCGAATATCCACAATCCTTCGATTTAGAGCTTGCCAATATGCCTAGAAAGGGCAATGTGGTCACAGATGCACTGAGTGAGAAAACTCAAATGAAGGTCCTACTGGATGCCAGAGATAAATAGAAGTTAATGGACATATTTTCTGAACTTCATCTAGAGTTTCATGACAGTAATGAGTATTCATACCTCTCAGATTTAAAAATTACCTCCTCCCTCCTTGAGATGGTAAAGAGTAGGCAATTTTCAGATCCTGAAGGTTTGGTTCTCCATGAGAGTATATCATGAGATAACCCCCCTCTGGATTGGTCTGTAGATAGAGAAGACATTTTTTATTTATGTGGATGTATCTAGGTTTCTATAGATATGAGATAGGAGTTGGTGATAGAGTCTCACACTTCTCAGTGGGCAGTTCATCCTGGAATCTCAAAGATATATCAAGATATGTGATGCCAGTATTGGTGGACTGGGATGAAACATCAAATTGTAGGGTTTATTACTAGGTGTTCCACCTATCAGCAGGTGAAGTCGGAGCCCCAGAGACCTAATATATTTTTACATCCAATTCCAGTCCCAGAATGGAAATGGGAATATGTTGCTATGGATTTCATAGTTAGCTTACCTAGGTCACTGAGGGGAAGCGATGCTATAGGGGTAGTCATTGACCGACTAACGAAATCATCCCACTTAATTCTTATATGGGAGACTTTATTTGTTGATTAATTGGGAAGATTGTATGTATGTGATATTAGATGACTACTCAGGGTTCCATGTACTATAATTTCAGATAGGGATGCTCGTTTCACTTCACAGTTCTGGAAGGATTTGCAAAAAAAATGGGAACTCAGGTGCTTCTAAGCACATATTTTCTCTGTCAGACTGATGGACAATCAGAACGGACAATAAAGGTTCTATAGGATATGCTCTTAGCATGCATCCTTGATTTCAACGGTTCTTGAGAGAAGCATATTCCTCTCATCGAGTTCTCTTATTATAACAGTTTTCATGTAAAGATTCAAATGGATCCTTTTGAGGCCTTATATAGTAGGCCATGTCGATCACCCTAGTGTTGGATAGAGGTAGGTGAGGCAGCCCTACTGGGTCCTCATCTTTTTTAGGACACTTCATAATAGGTCCAACTAATCAGGAATCATATGACTACTACTCATTCTAGATAGAATTCTTATGTCAATAGCCATCGATAACCTCTTGAGTTCATGGTTGGGGGTCATGTTTTTATTTGAGTATCACCCATACTAGGGAATAGATGATTAATAAAAACTGTTGGAAATCATTTTTTTCCCAACACTTGTATACCAATGGTTCTTTTGGACCATTGGTATAGGTGTTCTTTACTAATGGTTTGCATAAACCCTTGGTAAAGATGGAATTTAGATGAGTTATCCCAATGGTTTGACGAAACCGTTGGGAAATCATTATTCTTTAGCAATGGTTCATTAGAACCATTGGTAAAGATGGAGTTTAGATGAGTTTTCCCAATGGTTTCATCAAACCATTGGGAAAGAATTGTTTTTCCAATTGTTTTTAATAACCTTTGGCAAAAAACCCCAATTTCGACTAAGGCGAGCACCCCCCCCCCCCCCCCAATTCCAGAAGCAGATTGTAGAAGGTGCGCAACTCTCCCAGAAGCGATTCCCAACTCCAAGAAGCCCTTGAGAAGCCCCAGCACAGGTGAACCTCTTCCATCAGATCAGCTTCCAAGTTATACTCCTTCCAACTCTTCTCAAGGATATCCTTCAACCTCTTCTCAAGGATATCCTTATATTCTCAAGGATATCGGTATTCCCTATTTCTAGGGTTTTTTGAAAATTTTATGATTTACTACTCCACGAATTTTGTACTCAAATCACTAAATCCACGAATTGTGTACTCAAATCACTAAATCCACGAATTGTGTACTCAAATCACTACATCGGTGTACACGTTTTCCAATTAATGTTTTCATTACACATATACATTTATAAGGGCATGGTGTCACTTTCTTGTGTTCTAATTTTAAAGATTAATAGTTTTTTTAAAATCTCAATGCTTCAAATGTTACAGCTTCATGTATATGAACTCATAAGAAATTGTGTGTAATATTTATTGAAAGTATTTCATGAAAATCACTCATTTCATTATGATCATGTCAAAAATGAAGATCTTATTCATCTTAATTTCTTTACACGATGTGTATTACATAATAAGTATGTATCATGTTTCTATAAAAATCTATATATATATATATAAGATAGTATGACTTCATTTTACTTGATATATCCAATATTATTATTGATTTATGTTCAATTTGATTATCTTTGACAAGTGATGTTATTTAATAATTTTTTATTAATGGTTGTAATAATGAGGATATAGTATAAGGGTTCACGTGGTTTGTATAATGGTTGACATGGTGTCTGTGATAATCTAGTGTTCTGGGAATGTACATGGGAATGTACACAAAGTACATTATTTGGTTATCCATGTAAATATACATGGCCAATCCATTATGGTTAAAAGTATGTTTGGCCAAATTGTGTGCTGAAAACATCCCATTTACACATGGATTTGTTTCATGGGTATGCCCACATGATGTGTTGGCCATACTATAGAGTAGGCCGTGTTCATACCTACATGTTTCACCTACACCATTCAGAGTGTGTATCCTATTACATACCATTAAACCACCATAAATCTTCTGTTTCTTTATGGTTTTTTATCAGAATGGTTTTTCTATATATTTTTTTGGGTTACACATTTGTTATCTGTTTCTAATTACTTCCATATTTTTTTTCATTGCAGGAAATGACACCCATTGAAGAGAGGTGGTGGAAAAAGATGACATAAAATAATCGTCGCATGACACAGATGGGCATTCCTCCACTCATCCCTATTGTGAGTAATTTATTTCAAATATATATATTTCAATAACTTATAATATAATGTGTTTACTTTTGTGTTAAACTTTTATTCAGGATCCACCCCCAAAACGAGATATATCTGATGAGGATCCTGATATTGCTCCCAGTACAGAGGCTGGTGGTGGGAGGGGGTGGTTTCAGAGTTAGAATATCATCTAGTGGTCTTGATACTAAGGCTGGAGGTATGAGGGTTCGTGGTGCGAGAGTTAGATGATCCACTGGTTGTACCCGATTGGACTATGCCCCTACCACAGATGTATATTTTACGCCCCATTTTGATCTTGGGGTGTCTTTGGGGACACACATGATATTTAGGCCTCCGATGTTTACACTAACAGTTGGACAGACGTTTGTGCCATCATCTTTTTCTTCTGGTTCATTATCTCCAAGCTATTATACTCCACCTTCTTCGACTCCTACTCCGACACAGTATGTGGCTGAGGAGTGTGCACTAAGGGACACTCCACTTGTATAGGATATTCCTTTAGCTTCTGCACATCCAGTGATACCCATTGATTCGACTACAACAGGTATATTTATATAACTCTAACAAATTTGTATACCAAAATTTATTTTTATTATAACTTGTACGGATATTTTTTCTTTAATAATAGATTCATCTACTAATAGGAGGCTAGGGAGGGGTGTACTCGCTTGAATGCGGTATGAAACCACCAGACATAGTTGATGGTTGAATATAATGATGATGGACAGATGATTGATAAATCCGGGTAGGAATGTCTGGGTTTTTTGGTGACGTTAGCCAAATACTCCGACATCATTTCGGTCAGCCCTCTCTCTTGGAGACATCTACCACACTAAGTCAAGGATAATGCTTGGGCACAAATATTGGTAAAAAAACATATTAGATTTAATGTAGTATTTTTTTCATTTATATGAATTAATCTATTGGGTGTCAGCTTTGGTATAACTTCCCTGATGGCGAAGGTGCATGACCAGCATGTTTAAAGAATCTATGAGAGCTTTGGAGAGCTTATAAGCATGACATGTATGTTGGCTAGTGTGATAGAGTGGGTACGAAGTTGGAGATATTACCTATCATGGATGACTGCCTAATAGAGAAATATCTCCAAATGATTACCTATTGGTCAACTGCCAAATTTAAGGTATTAATCTCATTTGAGGTATTTAAATGACAGTTTTTATATTTTTCATTAATATTATCTAATTTATTATTGAACATTATTTAGTAATATTCTGAAAAAAACAAAAAAACATTGATTCAAAGAAATACCTTCACACTTTTTGGCGCACTACTATGCCAGATCATGTGATGAAGCTGGTACGATATATTTGTTTATAATTTTTCTTTAGGACTTTCTCCTTTTATTGTTTCCTACTTAAATTATGTCATTTATTTAATATTGAATATATTATTATACTTGAATTTTATATTGTTTCAATGTCATTACAGAAGCACAAATTGAATATTGAAGGATGTATCCCTCGATCAAAATTGTTTTGCTCGAGTAGAAGGAAAAAAGATGGAACTGTGGTTAATGAACCGACACAAGAAAAGATTGTAAGTTTTAATTTGTTTATTTAAAATTTTAATATCTATTTTTAAATTTCATAATCTATTAATATTTTTAATAGGCTACTTTAGAGGCCCTTGATTCCCCAAAGCCTGACAATTTATGTCTGCATGATCATTTATATCAGGGTTTGGGAGATGAGCACTCTGGTCAAGTACGCTGCCGACCTGGTAAGAATATAGTCACGAAAAGGTATTGGTCCTCTCTAGGTATCCATTCTAGTACCACCGAGTTGGAACAGTTCAAAGAGAATTCAAGACAGTCTGATAAAAGGGTCACAGAGTTGGAAGTACAAGTTCAAACGAGGGACAAAGAATTTATTAAATTGATGAAATCTTTATCTTCATCAATTCCACTAGAGGCCTGTGCGGCCTGTCAGACATATATGTCATCGATGGGTGCATTATCCAATGCACCAAGTGGAATTTCTAGTGTCAGTAGAGATAATTATGTTCATGGTGATGACGAGGATGCTGAAGAGGGTGAGGGTGAGGATGAGGATGAGGACGAGGGTGAGGATGGGGCTGAGGGCGAGGATGTGGCCAAGGGTGAGAATGGGGTCAAGGATGAGCATGGGGATGATGATGAGGATGAGTATGAGGACAGAGATGGAGGCAAGGATGAGGTCGATGATCATAGTGGTGATATTTATGGTGATTAGGGGAATATTGGTCCATTACATTTTTGAATTATGTATAACTCTTTATTTTTTAACCTGGTTTTTCACTCTGGTATGGATATTTTTGAATTTAGTATAACTCTTTATTTTTAACCAAATATGGAAGCCTCTTTAATTTATGAATGCTTTAAATTGAATTTAGCTTCTTTATTAATTATTCTTAATTATATTGAATTGCATATCTTGAATATGTTTTCTTTAATATAATTGTTTCATTTGATAAATAAAGTCATGTTTTTATAATAAAACCCCTCCAATGGAGGTGCGCTATCTGCAAAACTCATAGTGATAGTTTAGGGTGTGATAATTTGACTCTCAATTAGTAGTTTCAAAATCCTAGTAACACTTTTATAAACAGAAAATATAAAATATATATCTTTATCATACCACAATCCTGAATCAAGAGTCTGTTTTTTATAACATAAGATCAGTTTCTATAATGTGAAGGACAACTACATAGGATTTATTTTGAATCCTGTCCGAAAGACACTGCCCCGCGGATGTCGCTAGACCGGGCCAACACACTACTATTACGCCATGGTCATTCCGCGATAATTCCTTGATTTGGCCCTACTCCAGAACGATACCCCGAGGCGGTTCACAGTCCTGTTGGAATTCGATGTATGATACCTAGATAGAGTTTTAGATACATTATTTGGATTGTGTTTATACTTCAACACAATGATCCATGGGTCATTTTTGATGTGTATGATTCAACCTCGCCTCAATCCGAGGTGCGGCGTGGCTGGTACCACTCAAAGTCTCTCTTTTGTTTCAAAAGGAAATCGTTTTAAGTGAATACAACAACTGACATACGGAAAATTGACCAAAGGCATTTTGATTCTATTGAAACGTTAGGACAACAATCCATGGGTCATATGTGACGTGTACAAGTCAACCCTACCTCAATCTGAGGGCCGGTGTGGCCGACACCACTCAAACTGTCTCACTTTTCTTTGAAATGGACAAGATTTTAAGTGAAAACAACAAATGACATACTTAAAACCGACCAAACACATTCGGATTCTATTGAAACTTTAGAAAAATGATCCATGGGTCATTTTTAACGCCTAAAAGTTAACCCTGCCTCAATCTGAGGTGCAGTGTGGCTGGAACCACTAAAAGTGTCTCACTTTTCTTTGAAATGGACAACATTTTAAGTGAAAACAACAACCAGCATACGAAAAACCAACCAAATGCATTATGATTGTGTAGATACATTAGGAAAACAATCTAATTATTATTCGTGAGGTTTACAAGAAGATGGCATGCCATTCGGATGCACAGTTTGCACGGCACGGCTGAATATGTGTTTTTTAGGTGTTTGGCGCGCTTGAAAAGTGTGCGTGGGGTGGTCGAAACCAGCTGAACGACCTCGAAATTCCATGAAATCAGACGACAACAAAGGGTTCGTGAATTGTAAAATGGTCGTCCAGACAGCACATCAATCGGAGGTGTCGTGTGACCGCGCTATCCGAAAATGCACTCCGCGTGTCGTAAATGGCCAAAACATGTGTTTGATGGACAAATGCATGCCAAATGACATCTAACTAACTTTAAATCACACAAAACACCCTAATTATTATTTTTGAGGTGTAAAAGGAGACAGAACGTCATTCAGACACGCGGTTTGCGCGGCACGACATAATATGTGTTTTTTAGGTGTTTGGCACACTTGAAAAGCGTGTGTGGGGTGGTCAAAATAGGACCAATGACCTCGGAATTCAATGAAATCAGAAAAAACAAATAGTGGGTGAATTTTCAAATGGTTTTCTAGACGGAACATCAATCAGAGGAATCGTGTGACCACGATGGCCAAAAACGTACTCTGCATGTCAAAAATGGCCAAAACATGCATTTGACAGTGAAATGCATGTCGAACGACATCAGAATGACTTGAAATCAAACGAAAACACCCTAATTATTATTATATAGGTTTAAGATGAGACGGCACGTCATTCAGACACGCGGTTTTCACGGCACGGCTGAATATGTGTTTTTTAGGTGTTTGGCGCGCTTGAAAAGCATGCATGGGGTGGTCGAAATCAGCCGAACGACCTCAGAATGCCATTAAATCAGATGAAAAAAAAATGTGGGTGAATTTTGAAATGGTCGACCAGACGGTACATGAATTGAAGGTGTCTTGTGACAGTGCTGGCCGAAAACGCACTCCGCGTGTCGTAAATGGCCAAAACATGCATTTGATGATCAAATGCATGTCGAACGACATTGTAATGACTTGAAATCACACGAAAACACCCTAATTATTATTATTGAGGTGTACGTGGAGACAACACATCATTTGGACACGTGGTTTGCACGACACAACTGAATATGTGTTTTTTAGGTGTTTGGCGTGCTTGAAAAGCGTGCGTGGGGTGGTAAAAACCAACCAAACGACCACAGAATGCCCTGAAATTGGACGACAACAAAGGGTGGGTGAATTTTGAAATGGTCAGCCAGACGGCATGTCAATCAGAGGTGTCATGTGACCGCGTTGGCCAAAAACGCACTCTGTGTGTCGTAAATGGCCAAAACATGCGTTTGACGGTCAAATTCATGCCGAACGACATTGGAATGACTTGTAATCACACAAAAACTCCCTAATTATTATTCTTGAGGAGTAAGAGGATACAAAATGTCATTCGGATGGGCGGTTTGTGCGGCACGGCTGAATATTTGTTTTTTAGGTGTTTGGCATGCTTTAAAAAGCATGCGTGGGGTGGTCTAAACCAGCCGAACGACCTCGTAATTCCATGAAATCGGACAACAAAAATGATGAGTGAATTTCCGAACGTTTGGCTAAACGGCACATCAATCGGAGGTTTCATGTGACCGCGCTGGCCGAAAATGCACTCTGCATGTCGTAAATGGCCGAAACATGAGTTTGAATGTCAAATTCATGCCGAACGACATCATAATGACTTGAAATCATAGGAAAACACCCTAATTATTATTCCTGAGGTGGACGAGGAGACGACACGTCATTCGGACGGGCGGTTTTCACGGAACGGCTGAATATGTGTTTTTTATGTGTTTGGTGCACTTGAAAAGCGTCTTTGGGTTGGTCTAAACTGGCCGAACAACCTCAGAATGCCATGAAATAGGACGACAACAAAGGGTGGGTGAATTGAGAAATGGTCGGCCAGACGACACGTCAATCAGAGGTGTCGTGTGACCGCCCTTCCCGAAAACGCACTTCGTGTGTCGTAAATGGCCAAAACATGTGTTTGACAGTCAAATCCATGCCAAACGACATCGGGATGACTTTAAATCACACGAAAACACCTTAATTATTATACGTGAGGTGTACAAGGAGACAGAACGTCATTTAGACACACGGTTTGTGCGGTACGGTTGAATATGTGTTTTTAGGTGTTTGGCACACTTGAAAATCATGTGTGGGGTGGTCTAAACTGGTTGAACAACCTTGGAATGCCATGAAATAAGACTAAAACAAAAGGTGGGTGAATTGTGAAATGGTCGGACAGACGGCACAACAATCGGAGGTGGCATGTGACCGTAGTGGCTGAAAACGCACTTCGCATGTCGTAAATGGACAAAACATGCGTTTGACGGTCAAATGCATGTCGATCGACATCGGAATGACTTGACATCACATGAAAACACCCTAACTATTTTTTTTGAGGCGTAACAGTAGACGACACGTCATTCGGACATGCGGTTTGCGCGGCCCGGCTGAATATGTGTTTTTTAGGTGTTCGGCACGCTTGAAAAGCGTGCGTGGGGTGGTCGAAACCGGCCAAACGACCTCAGAATTCCATGAAATCCGATGACAATAAAGGGTGGGTGAATTGTGAAATGTTTTCTTAGACATCACGTCAATCGGAGGTGTTGTGTGACAGCACTGGCTAAAAACGCACTCCGCCACACGGTTTGCACGGCATTGCTGAATATGTATTTTTTAGGTGACTGGAGCACTTGAAAAGCATGCGTAGGGTGGTCCAAACTGGCCTAAAGTCCTCAGAATTCCATGAAATTGGACGAAAAAAAGGGTGGGTGAATTGTGCAATGGTCGGCCAGTCGGCACATCAATCGGAGGTGTTGTGCGACCGCGCTGCCAAAAACGCACCATGTGTGTCGTAAATGTCCATAACATGCATTTAACGGTCAAATTCATATCGAACGACATCATAATGACATAAAATCACATTAAAAACCCTAATTATTATTCATGAGGTGTACGAGGAGATGACACATCATTCGGACGTGCGGTTTGCGCGGCACGGCTAAATATGTGTTTTTTAGCTGTTTGGCGCACTTGAAAAGCGTGCATGTGGTGGTCTAAACCTTCCGAACAACCTCATAATTCTATGAAATCAGACGACAAAAAAGGGTGGGTGAATTTTGAAATGGTCGGCTAGATGGCACGTCAATCGGAAGTGTTGTGTGACCGCGCTGGCTGAAAACGCACTTTGTGTGTCGTAAATGGCCAAAATATGTGTTTGACAGTCAAATGCATGCCAAACGACATCAGAATGACTTGTAATCACACAAAAACACCCTAATTATTATTATTTAGGTGTACGAGGAGACGGAATTTCATTCGGACGTGCGGTTTGTGCGAAATGGCTGAATATGTATTTTTTAGGTGTTTGGCGCGCTTGAAAAACATGCGTGGGGTGGTCGAAACCAGAAGAATGACCTCATAATTCCATTAAATCATATGAAAATAAGGGGTGGGTGAATTGTGAAATTATCATCTAGACGTCACGTCAATCGGAGGTGTCGTGTGACCGCGCTAGCCGAAAACGCACTTCGTGTGTCTTAAATGGCCAAAACATGTGTTTGACGGTCAAATGCATGTCGAACGACATCGGAATGACTTTAAATCACATAAAAACACCCTAATTATTATTCTTGAGGTGTATGAGGAGTGGGAACGTCATTCAGACACATGGTTTGCGTGGCATGGATGAATATTTGTTTTTTAGGTGTTTAGCGCACTTGAAAAGCATGCGTAGGGTGGTCAAAACCGTCTGAACACATTCGGATTGTGTTGATACTTAAGTAAAATGATCCATGGGTCATTTTTGATGTGTACAAGTCAACCCTGCCTTAATCTGAGGCATGGTGTGGTTGGCACCACTCAAAGTGACTCTCTTTTGTTTCAAAAGGACATCATTTTAAGTGAATACAACAACTGACATACGGAAAACTGACCAAATGCATTCGGATTTTGTTAAAACTTTTGGAAAATGATCCATGGGTCATATGTGATATGTATGAGTCAACCCTTCCTCAATCTGAGGCACGGTGCGGTCGGTACCACTCAAAGTGTCTTTCTTTTGTTTAAAATAGATACGCTTTTAAGTAAAAACTACCAGCATATGGAAAACTGACCAAACACATTTTGATTGTGTTGATACTTTAGGAAAAAGATCCATGGGTCCTTTGTGACATGTATGAGTCAACCTCTCCTCAATCTAAGGCGCAGTGTGGCTGACACCACTCAAAGTGTCTCTCTTTTGTTTCAAATGGACATCATTTTAATTGAATACAACAACTGACATATGGAAAACTGACCAAATGCATTTGGATTATATTGAAACTTTAGTAAAACTATCCATGGGTCATATGTGACATGTAAGAGTCAACCTTTCCTCAATACGAGGTCTGGTTTGGCAGGAACCACTCAAAGTGTTTCTCTTTTGTTTGAAATGGACAAATTTTAAGTGAAAACAAGAACTGGCATACTTAAAACCGACAAAACACATTTGGATTGTGTTGATATTTTATTAAAATGATCCATGGGTCATTTGTGATGTGTACGAGTCAACCTATCCTTAATATGAGGCACGATGTGGCCGACACCACTCAAAATGTCTCTCTTTTGATTAAAATGGGCATCATTTTAAGTGAAAACAGCAACTGACGTACGGAAAACTGACCAAATGCATTCGGATTATATTGAAACATTAGTAAAACGATCCATGGGTCATTTTTGACGTGTACAAGTCAACCCTGCCATAATAAGAGGTGTGGTGTGGCCGGTACCACTCAAAGTGTCTCAATTTTCTTTGAAATGGACAACATTTTAAGTGAAAACAACAACTCACAAACAAAAAATGGACCAAACACATTCAGATTCTATTGATACTTTAGGAAAAGGATCCATGGGTCATTGTTTACATTTATGAGTCAACCCTGCCTCAATCTGAGGTACGGTGTGGCTGGTACCACTCAAAGTGTCTTTCTTTTGTTCAAAATGGATACGCTTTTCTGTAAAAACAACTGGTATATGGAAAACTGACCAAACAAATTCGGATTGTGTTTATACTTTAGGAAAATGATACATGGATCATTTTTGAAGTGTACGAGTCAACCCCACCTCAATTTGAGGCACGATGTGGTCAGCACCACTCAAAGTGTCTCTCTTTTGTTTCAAAAGGACATAATTTTAAGTGAATACAACAACTGAAATTTACAGTCATCAACGATAGTCACAAACTCTTTTTCATGAGTTGGGTAGTTTCACTCATGGGTTAATAAGTTAAGAGACTCCTAATAAAATACCATTTTACCATATAATATAAAAAATACAAGTTCAATGCAAAATGCATCACAAATCATTACATACCCAAATCTTGGATCAGAAAAAAAATTGGGATTTGAGCCAATTTCAAACTTTTATTCAACTCTTATAAGTATTTCTTAGACTATTATTCCTATTAGAATTTGATGGGGAGGTGGGGGGGCTGTGTTGTTTGGGGGGTTGTGCAGGGGTGAGGTGAATTACTACTGGAAGAGTGGTTGTCATATGAAAATTGAAATGGGTGTAAAAAATGTTTGAGTTATTGAAATTGTTATTAACTCTACTGGATGATTGTTTTCATATAAAGATTTAAATAGGTTATTGTAGTACATGACATGGTAGGAATATATTGATGGCTTTATGAGTTTTCTTGTGTGCTATTTTAGGTGTTTTTTATTTTGTTTTAAGTCTGTTTGTATGTGGTTTTTGTGCTATTTTTTATGCAGGTGTATACTGGAGGGGCTGCTATGCAGTAGGTTTGGAAAAACACAATACCAAAGGTTTTAAACCGTTGGTATACTTTGAGAGAAATTTAAAAACTATCCCAACGGTTTTAAAACTATTGGTATAGTGTTTTGTATTCAATATATACGAATGGTTTCTTGAAACCATTGGTAAAAATGTTATACAAACATATACCAGCTGTTAGTCTACAACCGTTGGTAAATCAATAAATACAGTGGGCTATACCAATGGTTTAGATCAAACTATTGGTTTAGGGATTTCCTCACGGCTTACTACCCTATGGTTTGGAAAACCATTGGTATAGGCTATACCAATGGTTTAAAACCATTTTTATAACCTTCTTTTCCAGTAGTGAAATCAGGGAAAGTTGTTGCCTCGTTACGTCGGGATGTTATAGATTCTAGAGAGAGTTGGGCCAGAAGGTTATCGTTTGTTACTACCTCAGAGGTATCATGCCATGCACGACATCTTTCTTGTCTTACAACTTCTCCAAAATCATGTTGACTCATATCATACCTTTGATCCTGAGGAAGTTGAGTTATATATTGATGCTACCTATGAGGAGTATCCAATATGCATCATTGATCGAAGCACGAAAGTTATCTGAGGAAAGTCGGTCTCTCTCGTACAAGTGCTATGGTAGTACAAACAAGTACATGACGAGATTAGGAGAGGGAAGCTGATGTACATGCTCATTGTCTAGAGTATTTCTCAGACATTTTTTCCTTACCCTTGGAAGGAGAACTCAGGGGAGAGTTATTTAAAGGGGGGAAGACTATAAGAACCTGTTTTTTCATTCAGGTATGGATCCTTTATGATTTTTGTCTAAATATTTACTTTTGACCAAATAAGGATGTATAATGAGTTAGTGCAGGTTATGAGGGTTTCTAGGGCTTTTTAAGAGCCTGGATCCCATCTTTTTGGAGAAAACAGACTTTGCGCAAAGTTTTTAGTAAACCATGCAGGATTTCAGGATGGTTTACCAAACTGTGCAGATGGTGTTTTTTTAGAAAGTGCCACCTCACACGGTTGGTGCTTTCTTGTGCATCCAAATAGTTTGAACACCTCTTTTCTTAGGTAAACGTGCTTGGATGGTGCACAGTTTGATCAAACTGTGTGGAAGAAGACTTTTCGGGCAGAACCGTTTCACATGGTTTGTGTATGGTTTAACTAATCGTGTAGACAAACCATCCACAGGATAAAAGCATATATAAAATGTCCAAAATGCCCTTAATGATTTATAAAGCCAACCCCTTCCTCCCTAATCCGATTTTATGAGGGATTGACTTATTTCACTCTTAATTTTTGGGTTTTTTTGTAGATCCAATCTTGGAATAAATATATCTTCTTCATTTGACTTCTGATCGATCTTTTGTTCATCACATTGGATGTGCAACAGTAGGTACTCTGGTCCCCTTTAGTCATTCTTCTTCTTTTTCTCTCTCAACCTAGTTATCTTCATGTGAGTGTGTTTTAACCTTTTCTTAGATCTACTCCGATACGAGGAAAATCAAGGGTCATTATGAGAGGAGAAGGATCATACAACCCTAAGGTGGGTGGTCTATAACTCATCCCTAAAGTTCATTGTTTTTGGAATGTTTGTGTAGGGACCACCAGTTTTGTTGGAGGTTGTGTCTTAAATTTACATGCAATGATTATACATGTTATAATCGTATGGTTATGCTCTTTCAAAATATGTTATTAGTTGTTAATGGTTACGCCCATAACTCAATCCGCCTCATGTCGAAGGTTATTCCATAATTGGGTTTTTAGTGTTTTTGACACGATTCATCCACCATTCAGGTGTGCCTTTGCTTTACCTTCTTAAAGGTGAGTATTCCTATAATAAATTTTTTGTTCTTTAATGAGAATTTCATAGTGGAATGTACCATGTATGATCACAACTTGATTTTCCTAAGGTTAGTTTTTCAAATTATTATTAAATGTGAAATGAGTAATGGAAAGTATACTATGTATATAACTTGGCCTTATAAAAAGATATTGAATAAAGGTTAAACATCTTTAGCACCATGTTTCATTTTGATGGAAGGTAGGGGAGTGAACCTCAATAATTTAATATGCATTAATGGTTAACAAAGATGTAATTTAATGGTTGTAATGCTACCTGGCATATCCACACTAATGGATGACATGTCTTAGACCAGTAAATAAATGGTTTCAACTCTACTTGACCTATCCACACTAATGGAAGGCAAGAATTGAATCAAATGAATTACTACCTGATTACAATATCAAATAGGAATGTACTGACTCAATCTCGCCTTGAATTCTGAGAGAAGAATACCTTGGGTCTCAGGAACCCCATTCCAATTCAAGGATGCAGTTTTCTTTGGTTGATACCCACCTACATTCTAGTTCTTGTCTATTCCTTGGATGCCTGGTATATTATCGTTGGATCCCTTACATTCTTCCAAGATACCTTAGATACACTCCTTGGATCCAGCATTGACATGTAGGTGCCTTGGATACACTCCTTGGACCCAATCCTTGCATAGCCCAATTTTACCTTGGATTCACTCCTTGGACTCAGTAGGCACATTATTGTGGAATGACTTGGATTGACCTCCTTGGATTATACTCTTACCCCTTAGCTAGACTTAGATTCTACTAAGTTAGCTTTCCATGAGTTTACATTACCCCGGTTTTTACCCTAGAACTCCCTCACTGGATATCATTTTTAGGTTACCTTATTACGTATTGGGACCCTCACTACTTATACTATCATGAGGTGATGTCAGTGTTGGCTATGCCTCATATGAACTATTATCATTAAATGGTAATTACTTAATAAAAATGAATTGGTTACATGTTTAGACACCATCCAAGGGCTAAAGAAGGTACTTGGGTATTTAGTTATTTTTTAATGCTTTCATTATTTTATATATACATGGATACATACAGCTATGTTGTATTACACAGGCCAGATGTTATAGACAATATTGATGGTGGCCCACTGAGATTTATCTCACACCCTCTCCGGCCACCGTTTGGTACCCGGAGTAGATTATATAACTGTAGGTGTGGAAAAGTGGAAGCATACAACTTCCAAAACATTATATTGTGTTGATAGGATAGAGCTTGATAGCAGATGAACAAGTTGGATCTCAGGATGCTTGGAGTATTCCTTGTTTTCCTTTGCTTTTTGGAACATGTTACGCCTATTTTCTTGTATCCATGCTTTCTAGTTTTCTAGTGACATGACATGACATTATAATTGATAAGTTGATACATTTATGGATGTTATCATTTACCTATTTCATTATTTTTCTTCCACTATTTCATTATATTGATTCCTCTATTTAGTATTACATTATATTCCTTCTATTATGATATGATCTTCTAATAAGGGCATAGTCTTCCCACAGACACACCCTAGGCCCTCACTGCTAGTCGGTACCTTTTGGAGTTTGGGAAGATGAGCTTGAGGCTATGTGGCCCACTGGGCTTGAGGCACTTGTTAAGTTTCATTTGGGTCTGGGACGTCACATTCTACTAGAAATGTTTAAGGAGAAATAAGATAGTTTCCCCCTTAAAAATATTTTTAAAATAAGGGGATTAACCAAATTAAAAATAAACTATTTAATTTTAAATGGATTTAAACAATTAAAAAATGAATAATTCACTATATAGGTTTCTCAAGAACCCACTATTCATATATCATGTTACTCCTTGGGAATTTCTCTGGAGACATTCATCCTATAATAGAGGCATGAAACTAGAGATTTTAGAACCCATATTTTGGGTCTGGAAAAGTTATCCAATAAAGATTTTGGAACCTACATTTTCCTAGGATATTAGATCATATAACAACTATGATATTTTTTAGATAATATATTTTAATATATGTAGACCAATTTTGTTCTACCTTATCAGGATTCTTTACAGTTGCATTTATAAATCATGTTCTTGATTTTCTCACAATAATTTCAAAGTTTATGTTGAAACCTACTTCTATCAAAAATGTTATTAATGGTTTTCTAGGTTATTTCATTATTGATAGGGTAATAATTTTTCTTATTATTCCTTTTTCATCTGAGATTCATGTTCAAATTTTTCCACCTTAGAGTAACTTGGCAATGGATTTTTAAGGTTCTTTAATTTTTTTAATCCAACTTTAGAATTTCTAGTTTCTCTTTTAATTTCAAGGATAACTCGTCTTTTTATTTGAAGAGTTTATCCTTCTCACTCACAATAAGATTATATATCTTTTTAAGTTTCTTGAATATGGTGGGGAGTTCATAAAATCCTTTGGTAAATTTTTATCTATCATATTTCAGACCATTATAATAAATTTTTCTAGAAGAACAAGATGAATTTGAATAATAACAATATTAAGTAGGATATTTTACTTCATTATGGTCCATGATGCACATAGCACTTGAATCACTAGAGGAGGATGAGTAGGAGAGGGATTTAAAATATTCACTCTAAGTTGACAAATTGAATTTCATCTTACTTTCATTCTTCCCCTTTACCTTCTTTTTGAATAATCGGTACTTTGGGTTGATGTGACCCTTTTTTTATCACCATAGTACCATACCTATGGTTTAAATTTTAGTTTTTCCTTTTTCATGATGGTAATAATTATTTTTATTCATGGACTTTCATAGATTATTTTTCAAGTGATTCAATTATACATCACTTCTGGATGTGTCATCATTTATTTAATTGAAGGAAATATTATTCTTTTCTTACTTAATTTATTTTGATACCTTGATGGATTTACTTTTTATTGTAATCCCATAGGTCATAAGTGACCCTATCAGTTCTCAAATTGGCATATTATTAATGTAATTTTCTTTTTGAATCACTATGAATTTGAGTTACCATGCGCTTGGAAACCCCCAGAAGATATTTTTCACAAGGGTTTACATGGAATTCACATCACCTAGATATTTCCTACCTTTTTATATATTTGAAAATCTAGTAAACTTTTTAGAAATTGACTCATTTGGATTATTTCTGAAATATTGAAAATCTTATTGATACATATCAAGCCTTGTATCTTAAACTTTGTTGTTCCCCCCAAGTGTAACATCTAAAACTTTCCAAATTTCATGAAACGTTTCACATGTATAAATTCAATTAAATTAGTTAAGGTTAATTCTATAATGGATTTCATTAATGGATTTTCTATAAATCTTTAATGCAACAATATCTTGATTAGTCCACATGTCCTATGACTCTTGGGATGGGGTGTATTTATGCATCAATATTTTCCAAACCGATTAAACTATATTCCAAAAAAATATAGGTATCCTATTTTTTTTTAATTTCCATAACTAGTTCCATCAAAATAAAGGGCTTTCTTGTATATTTCCATTCTATAGCCCATTGAGCATTAGATATAGAGGTCATTATTAATTGATCATTCTTTATAACTAGTTAAGCTTTTGAAATCATGGTTGGATATGATACCAATTGGTTTTCTAAGTAAATATGTCAAGATGGGGTGAATTTACTTCTTATAATTTTTAAGATATTAAAAACAAATATATATAAAATTGAAAGAATTAATGAAATAATAAAATTTATATACAAGAATGAGAATTATAAGTTAAAGTGATTAAATAAAAGATGTATCACATGATAAATAAAATTAAAGAACAAGGGAGTGTTTGAAAATAATGTTCAGTAATCTCCCATGAAAGGTTCCTATATCTCTGCCCCCAAGGCCTATGGGGGGTTTATAATACCATGGATTTAGTGGTAGCTAAGAAGAAAAATTATATTGAAGATCCCTTACTTTAAGAAAGAAATAAGAAAACCCATTCTCCCTAACTTTAAAGTAAGTGATCACTTATCCCCTCACACTTTATGGAAGTGATAACCCAATCCATAATGTTAAAGTTATTTATAGACTATCCCCTCATATAAGTTTGTGAGCACCCAATATCTTTCATTAAGGGTTAAGTAAGAACCAAAAGAAAAAAAATGAGGATTTATTTTTTGTAAACCCTATGAATAACACACACCACTATCAATTTACAGTAAATAATAAATGAAATACAATAGAGTGACGAATAGAAAATTTTTGAAGAGATCTTGAATATAACAAGAATGTGTAATAGAGCTCTAGAGAAGGAAAAATGGATGCATGAGCTTTCAACAAGTAAACCAACTAATTTTAAGAACCCAAGGGGTGTATTTTTAGCCTCATTTGTTCTATGAGGGTTTTTAGTAATAAAACCATAACATTTCAAAAAAAACCCTTTGTTAGATATCTTATACAACACACAACACTGATCTTAAATGAACCATGAAATATTATTATTTAAATATGACCATTATAACCTAGCCATTAAATTGGAGAGTATGAATAGTATTAACAAAATTATGAAATATATATATATATATAACCTACATAAAACAATTTTATTTATTAATTATTAGGAAATAAGAAATCGTTTTATTTTAATAAATACATTTTTTCTTTAAAATATGTTTTCTTAAAAAATGATTTTTATTGCTTTTTGTGAAAAAATAAGATAATTAATTTAAGAAAAATTTAGAAAATTTATTTGAAAAAATAAATTTATTTTATAAAATTATAATTTAAAAAATAACTTTGGGTGATATTTTAGGATTTTTCTAAAATGATTGATTTTTCAATAAATAGTGAAAAAATTCCGATTTTTCCAATATTATCATTTATTTTCATTAAATATGATAATTTAAATGTATCATTATATTTTGGATTTGGACTTAAAGTAAAATATAATGCATTTTATTTATAAAAATATAATTTTAATTAACAAATTTTCACGATTTTCATATAAGTTTACTTTTATTCTTAAAACACATTTTTTTTTAAAAATATTGTATTTTATTAATTTATATTAAGATAAATTTCTTCCACTTCACGAAAATGAATATTGAAAAATGGATACCATATTAGTAATATTTAGTTTAAAATTTGGTAAATTGGGCCCTATTATTTTTATGCATTATGAATAGTAATAATGGAAAACTTTATTACGCCGCTATAGTGTAAATGGGGAAGCTAATGTTAAACAATAATGAGATAGGGTCTCAAAATAAACCCAAAACTTACCTTTATCATATTTATTAGGAAGATTTAGACCATTCACATCTAATCCTCCAACATAAGGACACATGTTTCCATATTTCATTTATTAGGGCCATTATATTAATTTTAGAAAATAATAAATATATAATATCTCTCTCTAAACTTTAATAAATCTAAATTTTTATTATAAGGATAAAGATAAATCAGGTTTTGTTTTAAAAGTTTATTGGAAATATAGACTAATTTTTTATCATGGTAAATTATTTATAATTTCTAGTGATTAATAATTACCTTAAATGTTTTTGAAACGCTGATATAGTATTTATTTAATTAATATAAATATAATATAAATTATTTAAAAATTAGAAAAGTTATATTTTTTTGAGTTAGATATAGTGAAAATACATATATATATATATATAACATTCTAGAGATTTTTTAAAATTATATATTCAAATTCACACTTTTTATTAATGTATTTAAAGTCAAACTAATTGAATGGTGTCGAAAATGACATTGATGATATTTTGTAACAAATAATATTATATTAAATGATTTAAAATTCATAAAAAATTTATATTCACCCAAATGAATTTTATATGGTTTAAAATATTATAAATTTTCCATTTGTGGTTCCTTTTTTATTTTTTGATAACATTCTTGACCCTTAAAGGGTAGAAAATTTTAATATTTTTTGTAATTGTCAAAAGGGTCAATGGGGAATAAAACTAAAAGATAAGGGTGAAAACATAACCAAAACATGTTAAAAATTTATATAAAAAGAGTATTTATACTAAAAAATCTTCTTATATTAGAATTATATCAATTTTAATCATTTTATACCAAAATAAAAAATAATGTTAATCTAATACATTAATAAATTCTAAGAATTCATCTTCCCTCACTTAAAAAGGGGTACCTGTTCTCTCTTTCCTTTACGCCATTTTGAGAAACCTATATCAACAAAACCCAACCCAATTAACTTATAAACATCATTATCTATGTTATAGAGGTTTTGGATCTTCCAAAATTCCAACCCTAGTTCTGTTAAGAGGATATCTAAAGGAAGTCTTCCAAATAAGAGGTAATTATCTTTACCGACTCTTTCAAATTTATTTATTCTTATAATTCTTCTTGATATGTTTTAAACATAAAAAAATAATAAATCTAGTATAATAAATATGATTATATTTTTTTATTATTATGGCACAACAATTTTCCATATTTTTCCATCCTACAAAAATCAAAAACACCTCTCATGTGTACGTACAACTTAACATCTCCATATAGTAGTGTAATTCATTTTTCATCACCACATTAGTTGGATGGTTATAAAGATTAATGTAATGAAATTATATTTTATTTAATACTAAATTATTATTCTATAATTACAATATTTTATATATCTTCTTAACTTCAAACCCATCATAAAATGATAACTTTTCTCATGCGTACAAGTGGACTACCACCTCTATAAAGTGATTTGATTTGTTTTTCATTTATACATTTTATGGAAGGTAATAAAGATTTATTTATTCAATATATATGATATATATGATTCAAGAATGATCCTTTAGGTATTAATTATTATTTACCTTTCTTTATATCCATCAAAAATTGAAAACAGCGTTCATGTATATGTACGACCTACCATCTCTATGAACGATGTAATTCATTTTTTTATATTCCTTTTTTGAATGATTATATATATATATTTAATTAATATATATGATATTAATACCATGATTAAAATTATTTATATATATATATATATTATGAAACAATGATCAAATTACAAGGACCAAAACATACAAGAAAAATGAACTATTTATCATCTGGAATAGCAACTTTAATAATGAATTATTAATAAATAGGTGAGTCTATAAGTAAATAATATATGGTATGATATATATGATTATGGTTCTTTAATATATTTATAATATATATATATATATATATTATACATGATTTCCAAAGGATTTTTCATCTCACTTTTACTCTTATGAGACATATGCCATATTCACCACTAATTTATTTTGTGTGGTTCATATACAAAAAATGTAATATGTTATATCATGAATCTATTTACATTAATGTTATTTAAATTTCCATTTAAAGTTATTTATTTCATTGGTATTAAGATTAAAAATTTACAAAAGTGTTGAGGGTTTATTTCACAATCTCTAAATTATTCAGGATTGTTTATTTTTTAGATTATTCTGTAAAAATTATTAGATATTCTACATTAAAACTAATAAATTTTATTTTACAGTGGTTATTTATTTAAATTTAAATTTTCCCTTTCATTTTATACTCCTTATGTACTCTTGATATTAAATTCATGTGTATAAGGAAAATCATATTTGTTTTTCCACTCAGGTGGGGATTTTATTTCTTCTATATTCATAATTTCCTTAAAATGTTTTAAATAATATTTGTAATATTCTCCAATTATTTATTAAATATAGTTTTATCCATTTTTTTACTTTTAAAAAATGGTTTAAAATTAATCTTGTTTTCATTTTCCAAAATAGGTACTTTTTAAATTTTCTTATAAAGGGTAAAAGGAATGTTTTTTAGATATACGGCATGAACCGAATATACCAACATCATGAAAACTAAAGTTTTTAAAGATTCTATTAAAATTTTACAATTATATTTTCAAATAAAAAATTTTCTTGAATATTTGAAAAAATATATATTTTAAATAAGTGATTTTCAAAGTGAAATGGGTATTTTCCTCAAGAAATTTTTGAGTTATATTTTTAAATTATTGTCTTCTATTTCAACATAATTTTTTGAGTATTATGATTTATTGTGGATATAATCCAATGATACCATCCAAAATATTTTTTAGATGGTTTATGTTCAATTTTTCTTATAAAATTATTAATATTATATATGATAGTTATTCTAATTTAGATAGTTATTTATTTTTAATTCATATAGATTATGTTATATTTTTTATTCATATAATGACTGAATTGGACTTATTAAGTGATGGGTGGGACCCATAAGTATATAGCCCATTGATTAATATATAGTAATATTGAGACAAACTAGTTGGATAGCCTTATTAAATGGGTTTTTGGTGTATAACTACCTATTATTTAATCTATCTTGTCATAAGACCTCTATGGTAAGATTAAAATATCCTGAATTATAGATTATATATTTTTGAAATAAGTTATTAATATCCATGTGATTATTTTGAATAATATATGTGGATATTCTTCCAGATCATTTGATTATTTATATGGTATCATTTTATCTTTATTTACTCCTACCATTTCATTCTTCAAGCTCATGTTATTGATTAAATGGAATGTGTTTTTAGTTATTTACATTTACATATTGATTATGATTTATTTACTCATGATGGATTCTTCTATACAGTTCCCTTACTAATCATATGAGTTCATATTTATTTTTATTCCATTCCCCAAATGTTGAAGATGGACTATTTAAATGAATTAAAAGATGTAGAATATTTAATTTCATTATGTTTTTTATTTTATGGTTTTAAATGTAATGTCATTTTCAATTGTGTATCTAGTTTACGAAGACTAATAAACTATATGGTTCTTTAGGATACAATTCCATGTATCTAGTTCCAAAGCAATAATGTAAACATTGGATCTAGGCTACTAGGGTAGGGGTATTTGCAGTTGATATCTGAAGAATTTTAGAGTAAATATATTGTGAACTAGACTCTAGAAAACATATATAAGGGGCCATAACTCGATGACTGAATTTGAAGATAATTATGTGAATATGATAACATCCTAAAGTTTTGGTAAGGTATAGATTATATGGGCTTTCAAATAATAAATCGACTTATGAAAACTATAAGTGGATGTGGTTTTATTACAAATTCATATAGTGGTAATAACCATAAAAATAGGTAGTTGGGTATATCTCACCCATATTTTTGGTGAAAAGTGAGTGTGCCGTTACTTTTCACCCAATTTGACACTCCTAGGGGATATTATTAAGTTAATTTATATTTTATTTATGAACCATTATGATGGATTTGAATAAATAATAACATAGTATATATTAGGATAAACCTAAGGTGTTATATAATAAATATAAGTTGTCATGATTTATATATCCTATGAATGATATTTCATGATTTCCCACTAATATTATTATGTATCATATTATGTTTTTTGTTTAATTAAATGGTTAAAATCATAATGCACCATGATAACATTACATGTGGTAGATAATGTGGTGATTATGAGAAACCAAATTGGATGATGACTAGAGTGAAATATATTTTGATTATATATAATCATTTAATAATATATATATAATTAACAACTTTCACATTAATAAAATCTCTGACGCACCACATAAGATAAGGATGGAGTTTTCTAAGTGCTTGGGTGGTGGAGACCATGGAGGAAAGAAGGCTCAATTTATTTTATGTTAGAAATGTTGATAGAGACACTCTCGGAATATCTAAAAGGAAGGGGAACATGTTTTTTTGTGTAAATAAATTTCATAAAGTAATGTATTTTTTAGAAGTTCATTGTCTAATGTGTGGGGAAAATTGTAATTATCTGAGCCAATTTCCCGATACAAAGGGTTAGCTCATACACCAAGGAAAGGCCTATGCTATGTCAATCATTGAAGTGGAAGGATTTAAGTTTCTATATATTTATAATTAAGAATTAGGTTGTATATGTTCCATATAAATTATTTTTTTCTTATAAGAATCATGAAACATCTAAGGATTATTCCATAGTAGTTTTTATCTAAGGATTTAAAAGCATGTGTTTAATGGTGATGATTAACTTGAAAAGTGATTTAGTGTAAAGGTGATATTTTATAGAAAAAACATGATTGGTGGAAATATTCCCTTAATATGTTCCTCATGTTAATGTAATAATATTTATTTGTTATAATTATATGATTGAAAATGATGATGTAAATCTGATAGTATTAGTGACCTTGAAATTTATTAGTTATTTGATGATAAAGTAATTTATTATAGATATTAATACATTTTTGGAATATTGGAATTTGTTTGATAATAAGTGACTTTATATGGATATAGTTAATTTTTTGAATTAATTATCTTTATGTTATTATTTTAGGGTGATCAAGGTATTTAAATATTTATTATGTTAAATTAAGAGTCGTGTTATGATGTTTGGGGATTGATGTTAAGTTTATTTTGAAGATTTAGTGACCTTACTTATAAATTTTTTATTTTTTATTTCATCATATTTTTTTAGGAGGGTATTAAGGATAAATACTTATGGAATGAATTAAGTTGAACTTTGGGAGTTACTGTTGTGGTTTTAGAGATTAATGTATTATATTTGATAACTTAAACTAACCATTTTGGTTTTGGTAAATATTTTAAGATATATATAAAAACTTTTCACACTTTTATATATCTTATGATATATTAAAATTAAATTTTAGTGCTTCAGAAATAAAAAATTATATTGGATATTAATTTATTAGAGTAAGAGATAAAGTGGAAATTAATTGAAACATAACCAGAGGATGAAATTGTTCTTGTTAAATAGAAATATAACAATTATATTTTTTGGTGTTCTCTATTTTGAAGGTAAATTAATTACTAAAATCTAGGAAAATGATCTTGGAAAAAATTTGATCATATTATGATCATTTCTGATGAATTGATGGCCTTTTCACCCATCATAAATTTATGGTTTTGTGGTCATTAAAGTTCTCATGAACATATTCTATGTCACTATTTATTATTCCATGGGAATGTTTTTCTCTTAAAAGTCCATATTTTCAATTACCACTAATTTTATTTTATTATAAAATTTATTTTTGTGTTATTCCATATGACCATAATATTTCCATTTCCCTCTTTTTAAGAGAAAGTCTTATTCAATCATTTTATATTGTGAGATTTCTACAAATAAATTTTCTAATGTCAAACTGTTTATTACTAAGAATATATTTAAATTATAAGGATGAAATTTATTGAAGGAGGAGAATATATCACCTGAATATTAAAAAAACACTATGTTCGAAAGCATATATTACACGGAACACTGATTTTAAACAAACCGCATAATGTTAATATTTAAAAATGATCGTTATAGCCTAGCTATTGAATTGTAAATTATGAATAGGATTATTCTCATTGTGATACATATATATATAAGAAATTTATTTATTAATTATTATGAAATAATTACATAATTTTTTTAATAAGGACAATTTTTTTCTTTAAAATATGTTTTATTCATAATTCGTTTTTACTGTTATTTGTAAAAAAAATAATAAAATAAATTTATATAAATTTTAAAAAATGAATTCAAAAAAAAATATTTTTGAAATAAAAATATCAAAATTAACTTTGGGTAAATATTTTGGATTTTTATAAAATGATTGATTGTTTAGTGAATAGTAAATAAATACCGATTTTTTAAATATTATCATTTCTTTCCATTACATCAATTAATTTAAAAGTAAATTTTTATTTTATATTTGTTCTCAAAGAAATATATGATCCATTTTATTTATAATTATCTAATTCTAATCAAAAAAAATTCTTGACTTTTATATAAGTTAATTTTTATGCTTAAAACACATTTTTCTAAAAAATGCTTTTATTGCATTTTATGCTTTTATTTTAAAATTAATTTCTCCCACATCTATAAAATGAATATTAAAAATTTGATACCATATTTAATAATATGATTTTTAAATTTGGTAAATATTTTCATTTTATTTTTTGGCATTATTGATAGTAACTGTTGTGAAATTCATCATATCGGTACAGGGTAAATCGTGTTATTAAGGTTAAAAATAATGATATAATGTCTCAAAATCAAAACAAAACACTAATTTATCATTTTTTATTGGTGTATTTTTACCATTTCTATAAAATTATCTAATATATGGCCAATTGGTTCAATATTTATTTTATTAGGACCATTATATTAATTTAAGAAAAGAATATATACAAAATGTCGCTATCTTTACTTTAATAACTCAATGTTTTTATTATAAGGAAAAAAAGGAAAAAGTTTGGTTCTAAATTTTAATTTTTAAATATAGTATAAATTTTTACCATGTAAATTTATATCTAATTTTTTTGATTAAATAATTACCTTAACTATTTACACAATGTCAATATAGTATTTATCCAATAAGTAGAAAAGTAAAACAAATTATTTTAAAAACTCTAAAAGTAATTTTTTTGAGTGAGTTATATAAAAACAGGAATTATATTGATATATATGACATATTATAGATGTTAAAAATTCATATATTCTAATTCCATTTTTTGTATTTAGGTATTGAAAGTCAAATTAAATGAATAGTGTCAAAAATGACATTAATGATATTTTATAATAAATAATATTTTATTAAATGATTTAAAATTAATAAAAATGTATATTCTTCCAAATGAATGGGATATGGTTTAAAATATAAACCATTGACCATTTATGAATCATTTTTTTTATTTTTATTTTAATGACCCTTAAAGGGTAGAAAAAATTAACATTATGGTAATTGTCAAATTGGTTAATGATGTGTTAAAACTAAATGATAAGGGTGAAAACATAACTAAAACATTTCAAAATATTATTTTATGATATTATTTACACTGATAATGATCATATATTATAATTCTATCAATTTGGATACATTTTTACATAGAAAATAATTTATATCAATTTAACACTTTAAGAAATCCCAAGAATACCCCTCCCCTCACTTGTAAAAGGACACTCATTCTCTCTTTTCTTTACACCACTTTGAGAAACATAGCTTGAACAAAACTCGATAAATTCCCTTATAAACATCATTATATAGCCTATATATTTCCTTTACCTTAAAAATACCTACCATAGGTCCCTTAAGAGGAGATTTGAGAGAAGTTTATCGAAGAAGAGCTAATTTTCATTACTGACTCTTTTAAGTTTATTTCTTCTAATACTTACTCTTGATGTGTTGTAACCATTAAAAATATTGAATCCAGTATCATAAATATATTTATATTTTATAATTATTATTTTATATTAATTTTCTATCTATTTTCCATCCTATGAAATGAAAAAACATCGCTTGTACGTATGTACGGCTAACTGTCTCCATGTAGCGGTGAAATTCATTTTTCATCTACACATAACTTGAATGGCCTTAAAGATGTAAATAATTATATTATATGATATTTATTACATAAATATTATTATATAATTATAATATCATGTATAACTTATTTCCTTCCAATCTGTTAGAAAACGATAATGTCACTCGTGTGTATATGTGGACTACCACATCTACAAAGTGATGTGATTCGTTTTTCATGTATGCTTTATTTGGATGGTAGTAAAGATATATTTAATGAATGTATATGATATATATGATATAAAAATTACATTTTAATTGATATTTATTATTTACCTTTATTTTTTCTAACTTTCGAAAATTGAAAATAGCGTTCATGCGTACTTACATCCTACCGTCTCCATGAATGGTGTAATTCATTTTTTTATATATCTGTTTTATGAATGATTATGATTATATATTTAATTAATATATATTATATTTATATAATTATTAAAATTATATATTTTATGAAATAATGATAAAATAAAAATGACCAAAACAATCGAACCATAATATACATGGAAAACATAGAAATTATCAACCAGAACAGTGATTTTAATAAAGAATTTATAATAAATAGGTGATAAAAGGATATAAGTAAATAATATATTTTATGATATATGTTATTGTGGTTATATAATATATATATATAATAAATCTATATTTATTATTCATTTTGTTTGAAGACATAAAATAGAAGTCGAACTTGAGGTAAGGATTTATCGTCTCACTTTTACTCATGGGAGACATATTCTATATTCACCACTTATATATTTTATGTGTTTTAAATACTAATACTTTTATATTTAATATCATTAATAACTTTAAAATCATTGTATTTAAATTTTCATTCAATTTTATTTCTTTCATTGGGATTATGATTCAAAAGTTACCATGGACGTAAAGTTGTATTTTCGAATCTCATAATTATTCATGATTATTTATGTTTAAGTCTCTATTGGGAAAACTATTTGATATTTATACCTTAAACACAATATATTTTATTATGATATATTTATTTCTATAAATTATGATCTTCCTTTCATTATCTACTCTTTCGGTACTCATCATACTAAATAAATGTTTTTAAGGAAAACCAACATTATTTTTTTTATTTGATTGAGAATATTTTTCTTCCATATACATACATTAATTAAAATTATTTAGAGAATATTTTTACTATTATAAAATTATTTATTAATAAAAAAAATTCCCATTTTTGAATTCTAAGAAATGGTTCAAAAGGACTCTTCCTATTTTTTTCCAAATGAGGTACATTTTTAATTTTCTTAAAAAAAGTGTAAAACGAATGTTTTTTAACTTATACGACATGAATAGAATTTCCCATCATCATGACCACTCAATATTTTTACGCTTCCACTAAAATTTTAAAAATTCATTTTTCAAATAAAATATTTTCCTCGATATTTTTTAAATTCTTAGATTTTAAATAATTGATTTTTGAATGTGAGAGGGGTATTTTCCTCAAGAAATTTTCCAACGATATTTTGAAAGCATTTTCATCTATGTAAATATCCTTTGTTGAATGATTTTTATTGTTGATGATATACTCCAAATATATCATCTAATATATTTCTATGGGTATTTTATGTTCTGCTTTTTAGGATAAATTATTGAAATTTTTTATTCTAGTTCTTCTAATATGGAAAGTTATTTATTTTTAAGGAATAATAATCAAGTTGTATTTTTTATTAATATGTTGAATTAATTGGACTTAATAAGTGATGGGTGGGACCTTGAATTATAGATCCACTGGATTCATTGGTGGGTATCATGAGAAAAATCATTTTTATATCCTTATTTAATTTTTTTGGGTGTATACCTACCCATAGTTTAAACTTTCATAGAATAAGTCCTCGACCGTAAGTTCTAAATGTCATGTATTATGAATTCCATCATTATGAAAATTAATTATTAATTTCCATGTTATTATTTTGAATAATATACATGGATAATTTTCAAGCTAATGTTATTATTTATATGGAATGATTTTATCTTCATTTACTCCTATATTATTCTTCAGGATCAAGTTATTGACTAAACGTCATGTGTGTACAGTTATTTTCATTTCCATATTGATTATGCCTTATTTACTCATTATAGATTTCGCTATACGTAGACCTTAATGAGCATATTATATCACCCTTATTTTATTTCCTTTCCCCATGATATTGAAGAAATATTCATTGAATGAGTTCATGGATATAAAATATTTACTTTCACTGTGATTTTTATTTTACATTTTCTAAAGTAATGTGAGATTCAAGTATTTATCTTGTTTACTGCGAATATTAAACTATTCTGTCCTTTGGGATATGATACCTCGTATTTGGTTCCAATGTAATAAAGTAACCACCAATTTTGGGTTACTAGGGTTAGGGAAATTTCATTGAGGCATTGGGGGTTGATTGTAATCATTGGGAGGTGAGAGAACCCAAAGGTGGAATCATAAAACATATTTTTTATCCTTTTAAGATCTCACTAGCTCATCAGTATGACCAACCGACTATCTGATGTGCTACACAGACAAGTCACTAGAACTTATAAGTGGAGGGATTCAAGAATTCCCTACACACTCCTTTTGATCCCTCTATTTGGTTTGGAAAATCCTTAGAAAAATACAAAAAATATAAACATTGAAATCAATTAAAATAAAAGGTTATAACCCAATTGGGTTATTTATATCATTAAAAACACCTAAGAGAGTGATATGTACAATAATTAGATCTCTTACATCTCATAGAAATAAAATTATAAAAATAATTACCTTTATATTATTTTTATAGAACTAAATATGGTTTTCAATAATACCCAATAAGATCATTGGATGTGATTAGATATGAAAAAATGATAGTGAAAAGTCAAAAAATTGATTTATATTCCATGAATTCACGAATTATTTGAAAGACATATATAACACCATATTTATAGGTATAAAAAACACATAGAAATAATAAACATAAACATAAATTTTAAGTCTTCAAGGTAGATGAGAGGTTATTACAGTAGGTGCCTCTCGTGGACTCAATTTGAAACATGTTGATCTTCCATTTTTTTAAAAATTCTTAGACTCTATCATTATATTGATGGTTGTTGTTCTATAGAATAAAAAGAGTTTATTTTTTAAAAATAATATTCCATAGGAATTAAAATTAATGCATTATAAGTCTCTCAAAATCACTTTTTAAAATTTTTTTTAAAAAAGGGGGAGGGTGACATGGTTTAAATGAGAACCTAAAGAAACATGGAAAATCTAAAAGGTGATTACACTATAGTTGTAGAATATGTGCCATCAAAAAATACATATAATTATAGAACCATGGACCCTTATTAAACTAATCAAGGTAAAAATTATCATATATACTACATATGTGGGATTTAACAGTGCTATAAATAGCCTTCATTGATTCTAAAAATCTACTGATGTTGTAAGACCCTTTAAGAGCCAATATCTTTTATTCATACCAAATATAACACTGATAAAATGGTACTAAATAAACATTGATAAAGGGGTTCCTTTATCAGTTCTATTTTAGTATTGATAAAGGGGCCCTTTATCAGCACTTTTTTTAGTGCTGATAAAGGGGAATATTTATCAAAACCTTTTTATCACTGATAAAGTAAACATTTATCCGCATTATTCCTAATGATAATAAATTTCATATTGTAGAGTGTAATATTAAATAACAGTACACTATATAATAAAATAAAAAATTTATTTCAATTATATTTAGATTAAAAATAAAATAAAAACACAATATATTAAAAATAATTTAAACATTGGTCTGTACAATTACATTATTATGTACTATTTATCTAAAATATCAACATATTCACAAACATTATTGTTCCATTGCCTTTGGCCCCCGATATCATCTCCAAAGATCTTAATCATGCTACCTGTTTCTAAAAAAACCTCCCCTACATGAATAAAATATTGAACCTATATAAAAAATAATAATGTTTTTAGTAATACTATAAACAAATAAATTAAACATAAATATAAAATAATACATCAATTAAATGTCACTTCTAAAATTAAAACATACACATTGTGTAAAGACCCGCAAATTTCAAGGAAATTTTTTTCTTAATTTTCTTTGGAATTTTACAAGAGCGCAGCTTCAGACGGCACCTGATTCCGAGGCCCGGTGTGCCCGGAATCAATTTCCGAAGTTTGGCTCGGGTACGTTCAGTGAACGGACGAGCGGGTTTTTCTATCTTTTGAACCGGTGCCCGGAATCAAATTCTGAGGGCACCAATGAAATCGCAGCGCCGGTATTTGCTTAGAAACGCCTCTTCCGGAGTTGCGTTTGCTCAGACGTGGTTTTTAAATTTTGCGGCTTTAAGTCAGAAATAAAATAAATTTGTGCGACAACTTTATTTTATTTCACTTAAGCTGTTTGGAAGCCACTTGAAGCCACTTAAAGGCGGCTTGAACTGAGTTGAACTGGATAGGATGCTATCCAGAAATATCCTACCCCTTGGTAGGATATTTGTGCGGTGGGACCCGCACGAGCCCCGCCGTTTCCTTTGCTAAGTAACGCACCCGCGAAAACCCGTCAAAGTAACTGAAAAGTCAACCGACGCGTTTTCTTTAATTCTTAACAGACCATTTAATTGGGCGGTTTATTTCGTAAATTAAATGGACTGTTTCTTCGTGAATTAAATGGGTCGTTTCTTTCGAATTGATGGATCGTTTCTTAACCGGTTTCGTGTTGGCATGTTTATAAAATAAGACCAACCTAAAAATCCTTGGAAAGGATTTGAGAGAATCTTCGTTCCTCCACCCTCTCCGCGAAGAACGCGAAGAACGCGAAGAACGCGAAGAACGCGAAGAACGCGAAGAACGCCGGCGACCGGAATTCGACGACGCACACCGAGATCTGCGACGTCGACGAGCTTTACCCGCGACGTTCTTCGGCGACCCCTCTTCTTCCGCAGCCAATTCTCGTTCGGCATCTAAGGTGAGAATAGGATCTTTTCTTCTCCCTTTTTAATTTCAATATCAACGGATTTAAACTAATTAAATCCGTTTGTTCTTGATCCGGAGTTTGGCGACGCGACGCCGGATACCGCGACGTTTCCCCCCTTCTTCCGCGACGAGCAATCCCGCGACGATCCCTCGTTCGGCAACGACAGCTGCGAGGTAAGGGTTGTTGGAATTCTTTTTAAAATCCCGTGTTTATTCTTTTGAAATATAGAACCCGATCACGAAACAATTTTAATTTATTTAAAATTGTTGATTGGTTTCTTTCTTGTTTCTCCCGTTGATTATGACTAACGCGGAGGGTGCGGGTCTAACGAACAAGACCCGGCAACCCTCCGTCGATCTTCCTTTTTGTGCGGATTTGGCGAGCGACGGCAAAAGCGCGACGCAAGGGCCATATGTTGATTCCGCAGTGGAGGACGCGTCCGGGGAGGAACAACGGCGCAGACGGGAGGCAAATCGGGCCACCGGAGCATCTCCGGCGGCCCGCGGAAGGAGGCGGCGGCGCGGGTCGCCGGCGCGGCGGCGCCCGGCGCGCCGCCGTGGAGGAAGCCCGCCGCGGCTGAAGCCGCGGCGGCAACGGCGCCCGGTTCCGCGGCCGCGCGGAACCGGGACGGACGCGGCGAGCCGGCCGCGTCCGCGTGGCAAGCGGCCCCCCGCGGGGCCGCGATTCTCTCCAGCCGCGGGTCGAGCCCGCGGCAATCTTCGGCCGCTCGGCCGAAGCCGAGCCGGCCGGTCCGGTCGGCCGGGCCGCGCCCAGGCCGGACCGGACCCGGCCGAGCCGGTTCGGGCCGGGTCGGGCCGACCCGGTTCGGCCGACCCCAGGGGGGGTTCGGGCCGGGTCGCCCCGGGCCCAGTACCCCCGTTTCGGGCCCTCTTCGGTCCTTCGCCCATATCTTGGGCCTGGGACCTCCGATTGACGAACCGTCAGTGGATACGCGATACTTGGATCGAGACGGTCATTTCGGTATATTATACTCAAGGTTTCGGAAGACTTTGGGTTCGGCCGGGTTGGTTCGTACACGAAACCAACCGGGCCCTCGGAGCGGAAACGCTCATAACTTGGGCTACGGACGTCCGAACGACGTACCGTCAGCTGTGGTAGTTTTCTCTAAGTGAGACGGAACTTTTGGCATACTCCGCCCGAGGATCGGATACAGGCGGAGTACGGTCGGGTTGGTTTTGCCCTAAAAACCAACCGGGCCCCTGGGACGAAAATGTCAATAACTCTCAGACCGGGCGTCCGATTGACGCGCCGTCTGTTGCGTTGAGATCCTGTTGTCGATACGGAACTTTTGGATACATCAACTTCGGACTACGTGTCAGTTGATGTATCAGCCCCTCGGCTCGTGGAGCGGACCCTCCTAAACGAGCTCGCTTTGTGCGGGAACCCTAGCGCTGGCTGTGACCTCGACGACAGAGCAGAGATCCTTCGTGGACTGCGACGACGACAGAGCAGAGATCCTCCGTGGACTGCGACGACGGCAGAGCAGAGATCCTCCGTGGACTGCGACGACGGCAGAGCAGAGATCCTCCGTGGACTGCGACGACGGCAGAGCAGAGATCCTTCGTGGACTGCGGCGACGACTGTGCAGAGATCCTCAGTGGACTGCGTCGACTACTGCACTCAGCGATCCTACGCGGATCAGTGCCCGATCCTGTGTGGGTCCTACTACCGGTTCTGTGTGAGCCACTGCCTACAGGTTCTGTGTGAGCCCGATCCTGTGTGGGTCTTCTGCGGGGGTTAGTACCTATCGATCCTTCGTGGGTCCGACGACTTAGACGGATCAGTGATCGTCTTTGACGTCATCTGAAAAAGTATACCTGGTTGAGCTGAATCTTATGTTACTCTCCTTTGTGGATTGTGTTGAACTATCCTATGTGGATTTTACTGTTACTCTCCTTGTGGATTTGAGTCTTGATTTCCTTTGTGGATTGAGTTGTTCTTGAGCTCGTGAGCAGAGCTAGAATTGGGGACTTAGGTATATGTATGGGCATATACCTAAGTCGGGTCAGATGTTACTACGTGATTGCATCTTTCTTTTGTGCTATATCCTTTGTGGATTTCGGGAGACCTTCGGGGGTCTCGGGGTCCTTACTGAGTAGCTTGTACTCACCCCTGCACGGGCTATGCCCGCACTTCGTGGTGTTGGTTGCAGACGACGGACAGCGCTGATCACGGTTGGGGCGTGGAGCAGGACGGCACCTGGAGGTGGACCACTGGTCGGGACGTGCTCGGAGCGGACGTGGGACCCGAGGAGCCTGGAGGCTATCTGTACCCACCCTTCAGGTGGGATTGCCAGTGGACGACACGAGGCCGCCGTCTTTTCTTCAGTTGCTGTACTTTACTTTTCAGTTGTACTTTACAGTTGGGCTTGTATTTCCGGCCCCTTTTCTTTTCTGCACTTTACTTTCCGCTTGCTGACTCTGTGTGGTTGTTACTTATAAAGGCAATGCCTTCCCTGTTTACTGGGATTTTACGCCTTGGTGCTAGTCGCCAGCCCCTGGCCTATGGAAGGCGGGCTTGGGGTAGTCACGGCACGGGCCCCGAGGACGGGTCGTGACACATTGAGACATATTGGGAACACCATGTGTCATATTAATGTGTGATTGATTCCTAAAAATGGAAAATTATTTATGGATTATTTTCCAAAATTATCAAGAAAATATGAGTGAATTTAATTAGTTTCAAGTATGTGACATATTTTTGAACTAAATTGTCAATTTTAAATAAAAAATAAATTGATTCATACTAGTCACAACATGTACTGTATTGATGTGAGGTTGATTATTACAAGTCAAAATAACTTCGTGATCATTTTCTTAAAGTGTCGAGATAATATAAGTTTTTCATCTATTTTTTCAATTTATGATACATGTTTTTAACTAAAATGTCATTTTTAAACTAAAAACACACACTTTGAGTCATTCCTGCCACACCATGTCTCAGATTTATGTGTGACTGATTCTTACACATCATAAATTACTTATATATCATTTTCATAAATTATCAAGACAATTAGACCATGTTATCTCATCTATTAGTTAATGACACATTTTTTTAACTGAGATTCCATTTTTAAACTGAGAATGCACATTTTGAGTCTTACCAGTCACACCATGTATCAATTTGATGTGCAGATGATTCTTATATATCACAAATTACTTGTGGATCATTTTCCAAAAGTATAAAAAATATGAATTTTTTTCTTAATTTTGAGTATTTCAGGAATCTTTTTAAATAAAATTCTATTTTTAAATATATAAAACATATTTTGTGTCATATTAGGGTCATCGTGTATCAAATTGATGTAAAAATGATTTAAATACATCAAAAATGACTTGTGGATCATTTTAAAATAGTATCAAAATATTATGATTTTTTTTCTTGATTTTGAGTTAGTGATGTCTGTTTTGAATTAAAATGTCATTTTTAGATAAAAAAAGACACTTTGATTCATACTGGCTACACCATGTATCAGATTGACATGTGGTAAATTCAAAGGCATCACAAGTGACTTAAGAATAAGTTTCCAAAAGTATCAAGAAAATATAAAAATGTTTTCTAGTTTTTCAATGAGTGAGATACATTTTTAAATAAAATGTCATTTTTAAACTAAAAGCATGCACTTTAAGTAATATCAGTTACATAATGTGTCAGACTGATTTGTGGATGACTCCAACACAACAAAAATGACTTATGGATCATTTTCAAATAGTACTAAGAAAATATGAGCATTTTTCACAATTTTTAGTGAGGGACACACATTTTCAACTAAAATGTAATTTTTAAGCTAAACCCACACATTTCGACTCATATTAATCACCACATGTATCATATTTAAGTAAAAATGATTCCACATGACTACAAAACCAGGTTTCTGCAGCACCGCTCTTTAACAGTGCTAAAAAAGCATTGATAAAGGGGGGCCTTTATCGGCGCATTTTTTAGTAGCGCTGATAAATGGGGGGCTTTATCGGCGCTTTTTCCTAGTACTGATAAAGTATATATTTCAAAAAAAAACATGAAAAATAATATATTGTTATATAACTATATTTATATTGATATAAATATAATATATATTTTTAAATGTGTTTTAGATAATTATAAATATATTATTACATTTAATATACAATAAATTTACTGAAAATGGCTTTAAAATATTTTTAAAAATATTATAATTTAACAATTTTTTATTATCATCAAATAATAATCATTTAATAATAATTTTAAGACACAAAAAATCAAAAAAAATCAATAAAAGATCGAAAATAAGTTGAAAATGTACCTCAAACTTCAAAGGGCCATAACTTTTCATCCGGGTGTCCGTTTGAGCTTTAAAGCATATCAAATTGAAGCTTACGACAATATATACATGCTAGTGAACCAAGGGAACCTTTTGTCGCATTTTTTGAGGCCCAAAAAGTCCCAAAAGTCCTCCAAAATTGAGTTTTTAGTCAGGATACCCTGATTTTTTAACATTCAAATAGGTATAAATTCTGATCCAGATGTCTGTTAGGCCTGAAACACATATCATATTGAAGATTGTTTTATTTTCTTCGATTGGACTGGTTGTGGAGTTGAAAAGTACTTCTGTATTAAAATTTATAGTTGTTTTAACATTCTATGGGTTTTCGAATACACATATATATGTACTTATTCGTTAATATATGTGTGTGTGTGTGTGTTGTATATATGTATGTATTTATTTTTTTATCAACACACATAAAAAATATATTTTATAAATGTATTTAAAACTAATCTTATAAATCTATATTAATATAAAAATAAATATATGGATAAAAATTTATAACTAAAAATATATATATAAATAAAAAAATATAAATTAATATCCGAATAAATATATATATATACTAATATATGAATAAATATATATATATATATATATATATTAATGTAACTAAATATATTTATAATAATATGAATCTATATTAATATACGAATAAATATAACTATATATACATATATAAATAAGTATTAATATATATTAATGTACGAATAAATATATATATATATATATATATATATCTTAATATATGAATAAATATATATGTATTAATATAACTAAATATATTTTATATTAATATGAATATATATTAATATATGAATAAATATAACTCTATATATAAATAAATAGATAATAATATATATTAATATACTAATAAATATATTAATATATTAATATATTAATAAATATATATGTAGTAATATAACTAGATATTTTTATATTAATATGAATCTATATTAATATACAAATAAATATAACTATATATATAAATATATATATTATTTAATAGAGAAAAAAATGAAATGGCTTAGCGTTAAAGGTGCAGGCGCGCAAGGGGGGAGGTCACGGGTTCGAGTTCGGGTGGAAGCAAGGAGCGGCGCATGGGCATGTGGGGGATGGCGTGGGAAAGGGTAGCGCTGTAACACCCCAAGTAAATAAAGAATATGAAATTTTCATATTTATCCATATTTGTGAATAAAATATTAATATGACTTTAAAGGGGATGCTATGCTCGATGGCGTACCCAACACGCAACAACGAGTTTCTTGGGAATCTTACGCTGCACTCTAATAATAAAATAATATTATTTTAAATGGTTGTTAACATGTAGACGTTGTATTGGCGGGAATGGATAGAAATAACTAAAATATGATTATATATGTTTTTTTAAATGTTTTTTTATCTAGAGGCTTAAAATACGGAAAGAATTCAATTTTAGGCTTTTATACCCTAATTTTCACTAAAGGTTCACTTATCGCCTTTTGATGGTGAACTATCATTAAAAATAGTTTTGATCACTCTTATACATTCTTTTGGACCAAATAAAACTCTTCTTTATAATCGGGACATCAAATTTTACTTTGTGTAAATTTTTGGTATTTTTCCGATAAAGTTCATTTTTTTAATGAATAGTGTAAAATGTTGTATTTTAATTCAAAACCTCTTTTTAATATAATTTATTTATATGATTCGATTATCTTTTTAATTGTTTGAAAGTGAAATTAGAAAATATTTTTACCATTAAATCCAATAGTGGTCGTTGGAATTAATTTCACTTTGAAATCGGACTTAAACTAGTGTCAATCTTTTGATACTTATTATTTCATAAAAACACGCTATTTGCTCTGACAGCGGGAATTAATTATTAAATTAATTAACGCGACTTATATGTTTTGAATTTTGTAAAATGGACTTCATTTTTGAAATCGGAATATCAAATATAGCTTAGGGTGAATTTTTGGGATTTGTCTGAAAAACTTCAATTTTTGATGAATAGTGAAACCACTAAGTGGTCCTTATAAAAACTGATTTTTCCGTTTCAATGAAATTTTGAAATCTTTGTGTTTTGAATTTCAAAAATCCTACATAAATTTTTGTCATTAAGAAGTAAAATGTGGTTCAATGGGATAAAAATAATTTTTTGGTGAATAGTAACTTATTAAGTTTTTAATCGCGATTAGAGGTAATTAGTGTAGATTAAGGTAAAAATAATGTTTTAATAATATGAAATGAAAATGACACATGTCCTAACCTCATTTTATGTGTAATGGCTGACCAATACAAGCCATGGGTCAACTTGGGGACCCCATGGATCCACTTTGGTTGGGAAATGACATAAATAACTTTTTATTTAATGTAAAAGTAAAAATGACACAAACATAATATGTTTTACGAAAACAATTTTTACATGGGGTAATAAAGATCATATTTTTGATTATAAATAGTCATTGGAAATCTAAAAAGATTTCCTACATCATAGTATTTGTTTTATAATTTTTAGACTTTAAATAAATTAAATTATTTATGACATCATGATGATGCAGCGATGTCCTCATTATTTAACGATTTAAATAAAATGTAAAGATAATGAAAACTCTAAACCCTACACATGGACAAAACCAATTGTATGGGTGGATTTCGAACCCTTATCACCTTATCCACGAAGTATATCAATTTGGTACCTTTTAAAACCGAAACACATTTTCAAATAAAGTAATATTTCTTACTTTCCAAAAGTGCCCCTCCTCTCCTCTTATAAAAGGCCCCCACCTCTACCTCATTTCACACACTCCTCAAGACTTTGGCTCGGCCAACCCCTGCCCATTTACTCTCTCCACATCCCTCTCCTCATCCTAGAGGATTCCATTTGTGCATAATCCTTTCAAAGGAAGCCTTTAGGCTCAAATCAAAAGGAGTTACACTTTTTAAGGTAATTCATTCTCTCATGTTAATTTGTTTTATTTTGCTTCTCCAACCCCATAAACTCTTTTTATTTACTTATTTTGTAACAACAGCAGTATATTCAATATACTAGTATATTTTTATAATATTTATTTGAGCTACACTCTCACACAACTATATTAAATGGTTAAAGAACATACGGTTTCCGTGGATGGCGAAATTCTGCCTCCCGAAACGATGATTGTTCAATACTCATTTAACACCTTCAATGGTGGCCCTTATGATGTCACTATATTTATATATGATATATAATATGTTTATGTTTTCCTTAAGCTTCTGTTTTTTTCATTTTGGGCATACCTTTATGGTTTCCATTATGGGTAAACAAGATATCTTCATTCAAGGAAGTGCGGACTACCACCCCCTCAAAGTGATTTGATTCGTTAAATACCATATGTGGGACGTATAAAGGATGGAAATATGATATTGTATATGATATTATACTGTAATTATAATATACCTTTATATCATTATTATTCCATTCTATAAAATACGAAATAGAAATGAAAGTAGCATTTATGTGTACGTACGGCTTACCGTCTCCATGAATGGTGCATTTCATTTCTTACCTCTAAATGATTATGTAATGTTATAAATGCATGAATGTACTGGATATATATTACATATATGATATCTACATCATGAATACAATTCTGTATATAAGAAACATTTGACCACATGAACAACATGTAATTGTAAGAAGTCCACTTTCGACTTAAGAACCAAATATCGACAAAACAAACATTATTAACTTAAATGATTAAATAATGTTTATAACATTGCAATAAGTGATCTAAAAGGAATAATGAACTAGAAAAAGGTTCTTAATAAATTGTAAATTAACTCAAGTATATTATTCAGGACGTTAAAGAACGATCGAGTCAAATCGGACCCGACGTAAGGGATCCTACTCCTCTCTTTCTTTTTAAGTACACACTTTTATGTCATTCCTTTTAAAGCTCATCTTTCTTGTTATTGGGATGATCTTTTATATTACATTTACTGTAATTTTTATGTTCATGTGATGAGAGACCCTATTCTTTCTCATCAATCCATTTTGGAAGTTTTGGGTGGCGTCGTTAGGCTGCTGAACTTTCGTAAGAGATCTAACCTCTCTCTTTCTTTTTAAGTACTCTCCTTTATGTCACTTCTTTTAAGCTCCTATTTGTAATGTTGGGGGATGTTCTTTTATATTCCTCTTTCTGTAAATTTTATTGTAATGTGATGACATACCCTATTTGATATCATCAATCCATATTCGGAAGTTTTATGTGGCGCCGTTAGGCTGTCGAGTTTTCGTAAGGGATTTTTCATCTCACTTTTATTCACGTGAGATTTATGCTACATTTGCCACAAATTCTATTGAGTGGTGTATGTACTTCCCATTATTCTACTCTTTGTGTAATATACTTTCGTTTATTATTATTGACATCAATGATCTATTATCCTTCTTTCATGGGTTGTATGTTTTGAAAGATACCCAAGTCGGTAAGGGAACCTTTCACCCTCCTCTTTTTTAAAAGACTTCTTTTGTTGGGTATTTTAATTTACATATTGTTATGTTGAGATATGTTCTCATATATCCTTATTGATGTAAATTTTTTGTATAAGTGATGAGATACACTTTTTATCTCTCATCAACTCATTTTGATGTGATGCCGTTAGGCTGTCAAGGGAACTTTTTAACCCAATTTCGATTTCTTTGGGTTCAACATGTAGTCATTGAATATGTCATCCATTGAATATGTGTGAATGACCTATTATTGTTTTACACTTAATATCCATTTATATTTGGTGTAATTATATTTGTTACACATATTTTTGAGATTGATTTGTCCTTAATTTAAGGATACCTTCTTTATAAGGGATTTCATCACATTTGACATTTCTATTGAGGGTTCATTGTTGTTATGCACCAATTCACTCTTATATGGTGTATATACTGTCCTTTGGAGTATTATATCATGAATCCATTTATTCTCATGATATTATAAAGTTCTGACTAAATTTTATTCCTCAATTATGGTATTCAAGTGTCTCTAATTTTGGTAAAACCCCTTTAACCAAAATATCGCTTTAAATGTTTTAATTATTTGTTCTTATTAATATCCATGTTTTCAAAATGGTTTTAAGGATTTATTTATATGGATATTAATGGTTTAAAATTTTAAGCTTCAAGGTGGTATGAGACACTTTGATTCAAAAATCTCTTTATTAAATGTTTTAAATGGTTTTGGAAATGGTTTCTTTTTGTATGGATTCATTATTTCAAAATACTAAAATGTTATATTGTGATTGAAATGTGGAAATGTTTTGTTTCCTTTAGTCATGTTTTATGTGATACGTTTATGTTATGGTTCTTGGGAATTGTTATGAAAACGGGTGGTTCCGTGATAAACTAAGGGTGGGTGAGCCCGATATAGCTCTCCAATGCATTGGGTAACGCAAAGGAGTGAAACGTTAAGGTTTCTCCGAATAGATTTAGGGAATATACTGTGATGGGTATTCCAAACGTAACCAAGAGGGTTACTCTCTACGTAATAATGTTATGAATGCCTCATGTTACCTTTATGTCTTATGTTTTCTATGATTTATTCATGGTTTGATGAGGTATGTTAAAGTACCTATGTTTTATGGGTAAAGTATGATTTCATTCTTATGTATATATGAACTCATGTTTCCTTTCCATATTTTTATAACCCTTACTGAGCTTTTTATGCTCATTCCAAGTTTTTGAAATGTTTTTCACAGGTCAAGGGAAAGATACATAATGTGGTGATAGTGTCAAGGATGTGTCAAGAAAGAATCCATGTTTTATTTTCAATATGTTTCCGTTGATGGGAAGAATGAATATTGTCTTTTATGTAACCACTTTGTTTAAGTGTGGAATGTAATGCATGTTTCATGATCTAATTCTCTAAAACTCTAAACCTGAAAAGATCCTCGATGTGTAATCTTGTAATAACTCAAGATTAAGTAAGGTTTAAGGCTAGGGACTTATAGTTGGTATCAAAGGTCGGTTTAAATAACTTTAGAGGTTAGGGTATTCTTTAAGCATAAGGGACATTACCATAATGGTTAGGATTTCAGAAAGAGACCTAGTTTTAGATAAAGTGAATGATTAAGTATATCTTAGTGTTTATCTTACTCATTAGTACATGATGGTTTTGTTGATATACTCACACTGACCTTTTTGGTTTTAGTAAATGGCTGGATCTAGCAGGCACCAAAGTAACAGTGGATGTGAAGGAAACTATGACAGTTTTTTGAGAAAGAAACTAAATGATATGGGAGCTGCATTAATAACTCTTGTGATTATCCTCAACCAACTATTTGGAGTCATGATTGACCACCTAAACCTTGGAGATTTCTCTAAGGCATCATATATGAAAGAAACAAATCCCTACGGATGTACAGGTAATAATCATAAAGGTAAGTGTGTTCAAAAACTTATGTGTCAAAGATGTGGAAAGAAACACCTAGGAAAATGTTTCAAAGGGACAGAAATATGATATAGATGTGGAAATGAAGGTCATAAAGTAAGAACCTGCCATGGAAAAAGGAAGCATCCAGTTGACTCGAGGAAAGGGAAAGAAGTTATTTCTGAGGGATCAATTGAATGTTTTAAATGTGGTGTGCATGGTCATTATGCAAATACAAGTCCTATGAAGAAGTTTCATGAATGGGGTCACCAAGAGCGTACCAATATTCGTTTACCAATACCTAATGCCATTCCGATTGAGGATGAAGAAACTGACAATGACCAATCAAAGGTATGTATTATTTCATGACTATTGTTGTCCTATTTTGGAATCTTAGGATATGATTCATGATTTTGTTTGTAGGAAAGAGGTATTTAGGAATAAGTTAGAAAGGAATGGATAATGGATCATGAAGAATGTTGAATGAGTAAGATGTCAACATATAAGGGCTTCAAGAGTTTTGGTGAAATTCTTAAGAGTATTAAGTCTCTTTTGATGATGGGGTTACATTAGAAGACTTTTTATATTATGTGTAACCCTGATCTTTAATATAGGCAAATTTTATTCAAGTAATAGTTATCTTTTCTTTTGTGGACATAGTTATAAAGAACCATTTGGGTTTATATGATCCTTACTTTTGAGGTAATTATGGGTTACTATATTTTATGATTGAAGTGAAAGGCATGAGATAAATTGAGGTTAAATTATATTATGGTTATTTTAGATGATTTTATCCCTTTTTGGGGAATTATTGGAGAATTATATAGTTTTGGAAAAAGGACAACACGTAGACCGTGTGACTACCCGTCGCGTCGGACAAAGCTGCGGGAATCAAACCCACAACCAATGTGCGACTGGTATTTATCGCCTACCACTAGACTACGTGAAGTCCCTGGTTATTTTGACTGATTCTTTTTAGTTAGATGATTTTATGAATTAAGAGTATGTTTATTTTGGGTTATTTATGAAAATGATTAACCTATCATGGAGGATATGTGATTAGGTTAATTACTTTTCAATACGAGACTTTAGGAGCAACTGATGTTGTTTGGAGATAAATGTTACGATTTAACTTGGAAGACTATGTGACTAAACCCTTCAAACATTTGGATTTCAATCTTAGATTGGTTTACTTTGAAGAATTTTATGGAACAATTGTTTATCAGATGGTCCTCGTTGAACTTTGGGTTTTGTTGGACAAATTTTGGAGATTAAGAATAGATTTTCTTTCTAATGGGTTATCCTTTTCTGGGTTATCTAATCTTGTACTAATCTTTGGGTTTTGGTTTTGGTTAAAGTCTAAAGACATGGGAATTATGTAGTTTTGTTTGGGTTAGTTGATTCTCTAGAAGTTGATTATAGTACACTTAATGCGAACAAGTCTCCCTAAATACTCATCTTTTGGAAAAAATATGAGTTTGATTAAGGAATCTAGTAAAAGTTGAAAGTCAACATGGTAAGTGATTATGTTTCCTTATGAATAAATTCCTCAATAAAAAGTAACTTAAAACAAAAATGTTGTCTATTAGTTTTTCCTACTAGAGAAATCAAATATCGTTTAACCCATCACAAGTTTGTGATTTTCTCATTGTTAACTTTCTCCTAGACATGTTTACTATCACTCTCCCTCAAGAACATGACCCTATGTTTTCTCCTCCATGTCCATGTTTTCCTACATGGAATCCTAGTATGGGTTAACTCAGGTGACCTCTGTACTTATCTTCCTTTATTTTAAAGTGATTGTTTTACCGACTCTGTTCCGATGTGGGACGTTCAAGGATGTTTCCAAGCTCAATTTTAAAAATTGTGAGGACGCAATTCCCAAAAGGGGGGAAGGATGTAACACCCCAGTTAAATAAAGAATATGACATTTTCATATTTATCCATATTTGTGAATAAAATATTAATATGACTTTAAAGGGGATGCTATGCTCGATGGCGTACCCAACACGCAACAACGAGTTTCTTGGGAATCTTACGTTGCACTCTAATAATAAAATAATATTATTTTAAATGGTTGTTAACATGTAGACGTTGTATTGGCGGGAATGGATACAAATAACTAAAATATGATTATATATGTTTTTTTAAATGTTTTTTTTATCCAAAGGCTTAAAATACGGAAAGAATTCAATTTTAGGCTTTTATACCCTAATTTTCACAAAAGGTTCACTTATCGCCTTTTGATGGAGAACTGTCATTAAAAGTAGTTTTGATCACTCCTATACATTATTTTGGACCAAATGAAACTCTTCTTTAGAATCAGGACATCAAATTTTACTTTGTGTAAATTTTTGGTATTTTTCCGATAAAGTTCATTTTTTTAATGAATAGTGTAAAATGTTGTATTTTAATTCAAAACCTCTTTTTAATCTAATTTATTTATATGATTCGATTATCTTTTTAATTGGTTTTAAAGTAAAATTAGAAAATATTTTTACCATTAAATCCAATAGTGGTCATTGGAATTAATTTCACTTTGAAATCGGACTTAAACTAGTGTCAATCTTTTGATACTTATTGTTTCATAAAAACACGCTATTTGTTCTGACAGCGGGAATTAATTATTAAATTAATTAATTTGACTTATATGTTTTGAATTTTGTAAAATGGACATCATTTTTGAAATCGGAATATCAAATATAGCTTAGGGTGAATTTTTGGGATTTGTCTGAAAAACTTCAATTTTTGATGAATAGTGAAACCACTAAGTGGTACTTATAAAAACTGATTTTCCCGTTTCAATGAAATTTTGACATCTTTGTGTTTTGAATTTAAAAAATCCGACATACATGGTTGTCATTAAGAAGTAAAATGTGGTTCAATGGGATAAAAATAATTTTTTGGTGAATAGTAACTTATTAAGTTTTTAATCGCGATTAGAGGTAATTAGTGTAGATTAAGGTAAAAATAATGTTTTAATAATATGAAATGAACATGACACATGTCCTAACCTCATTGGATGTGTAATGGCCGACCAATAAAAGCCATGGGTCAACTTGGGAACCCCATGGATCCACTTTGGTTGGGAAATGACATTAATAACTTTTTATTTAATGTAAAAGTAAAAATGACACAAACATAATATGTTTTACGAAAAAAAAATTTACATGGGGTTATAAAGATCAGATTTTTTATTATAAATATTCATTGGAAAGATAAAAATATTTCCTACATCATAGTATTTGTTTTATAATTTTTATACTTTAAATAAATTAAATTATTTATGACATCATGATGATGCAGCGATGACCTCATTATTTAACGATTTAAATAAAATGGAAATATAAGGAAAAATATAAAACCTACACATGGCCAAAACCAATTGGATGGGTGTATTTCGAACCCTTATCACCTTATCCACGAATTATATCAATTTGGTACCTTTTAAAACCGAAACACATTTTCAAATAAAGTAATATTTCTTACTTTCCAAAAGTGCCCCTCCTCTCCTCTTATAAAAGGCCCCCACCTCTACCTCATTTCACACACTCCTCAGGCCTTTGGCTCGGACATCCCTGCCCATTTACTCTCTCCAAATCACTCTCCTCATCCAAGAGGATTCCCTTTGGGAAGAATCGTTTCAAAGGAAGCCTTTAGGCTCAAATCAAAAGGAGTTACACTTTTTAAGGTAATTCATTCTCTCATTTTCATTTGTTTTATTTTGCTTCTCCAACCCCCTAAACTCTTTTTATTTACTTCTTTTGTAACAACACCAGTATCTTAAATATACTAGGATGTTGTTATAATATTTATTTGAGCTACACTCTCACACAACTACATCAAATGGTTAAAGAACATACGGTTTCTGTGGATGGCGAAATTCTGCCTCCCGAAACGATGATTGTTCAATACTCATTTAACACCTTCAATGGTGGCCCTTATGATGTCACTATTTTTATATATGATATATAATATTTTTTATGTTTTCCTTAAGCTTCTGTTTTTTTTAATTTTGCTCATACCTTTGTGGTTTCCATTATGGGTAAACAAGATAACTTCATTCAAGGAAGTGCGGACTACCACCCCCTCAAAGTGATTTGATTCGTTAAATACCATATGTGGGATGTATAAAGGATAGAACTATGATATTGTATATGATATTATACTATAATTATAATATACCTTTATATCATTATTATTCCATTCTATAAAATATGAAATAGAAATGAAAGTAGCGTTCATGCGTACGTACGGCTTACCGTCTCCATGAACGGTGCATTTCATTTCTTACCTCTAAATGATTTTGTAATGTTATAAATGCATGAATGTACTGGATATATATAAAATATATTATATCTACATCATGAATACAATTCTGGATATAATAAACATTTGACCACATGAACAACATGTAATTGTAAGAAGTCCACTTTCGACTTAAGAACCAAATATCGACAAAACAAACATTATTAACTTAAATGATTATATAATGTTTATAACATTGCAATAAGTGATATAAAAGGAATAATGAAATAGAAAAAGGTTCTTAATAAAGTGTAAATTAACTCAAGTTTATTATTCAGGACGTTAAAGAACGATCGAGTCAAGTCGGACCCGAGGTAAGGGATCCTACTCCTCTCTTTCTTTTTAAGTACACACTTTTATGTCATTCCTTTTAAAGCTCATCTTTCTTGTTATTGGGATGATCTTTTATATTAAATTTACTGTAATTTTTATTTTCATGTGATGAGAGACCCTATTCTTTCTCATCAATCCATTTTGGAAGTTTTGAGTGGCGCCGTTAGGCTGCCGAACTTTCGTAAGAGATCTAACCCCTCTCTTTCTTTTTAAGTACTCTCTTTTATGTCACTTCTTTTAAGCTCCTCTTTGTAATGTTGGGGGATGTTCTTTTATATTCCTCTTTCTTTACATTTTATTTTAATGTGATGATATACCCTATTTGATATCATCAATCCATATTCGGAAGTTTTATGTGGCACCGTTAGGCTGTCGAGTTTTCATAAGGGGTTTTTCATCTCACTTTTATTCACGTGAGATTTATGCTACATTTGCCACAAATTCCATTGAGTGGTGTATGTACTTCCCATTATTCTACTCTTTGTGTAATATACTTTCGTTTATGAGTATTTACATCAATGATCTATTGTCCTTCTTTCATGGGGTCTATGTTTTGAAAGATACCCAAGTCGGTAAGGGAACCTTTCACCCTCCTCTTTTTTAAAAGACTTCTTTTGTTGGGTCTTTTAATTTACATATTGTTATGTTGAGATATGTTCTCATATATCCTTATTGATGTAAATTTTGTGTCTAAGTGATGAGATACACTTTTTATCTCTCATCAACTCATTTTGATGTGATGCCGTTAGGCTGTCAAGGGAACTTTTTAACCCAATTTCGATTTCTTTGGGTTCAACATGTAGTCATTGAATATGTCATCCATTGAATATGTGTGAATGACCTATTATTGTTTTACACTTAATATCCATTTATATTGGGTGTAATTATATTTGTCACACATATTTTTGAGATTTATTTGTCCTTAATTTAAGGATACCTTCTTTATAAGGGATTTCATCACATTTGACATTTCTATTGAGGGTTCATTGTTGTTATGCACCAATTCACTCTTATATGGTGTATATACTGTCCTTTGGAGTATTATATCATGAATCCATTTATTCTCATGATATTATAATGTTCTGACTAAATGTTATTCCTTAATTATGGTATTCAAGTGTCTCTAATTTTGGTAAACCCCCTTTAACCAAAATATCGCTTTAAATGTTTTAATTATTTGTTCTTATTAATATCCATGTTTTCAAAATGGTTTTAAGGATTTATTTATATGGATATTAATGGTTTAAAATTTTAAGCTTCAAGGTGGTATGAGACACTTTGATTCAAAAATCTCTTTATTAAATGTTTTAAATGGTTTTGGAAATGGTTTCTTTTTGTATGGATTCATTATTTCAAAATACTAAAATGTTATATTGTGATTGAAATGTGGAAATGTTTTGTTTCCTTTAGGCATGTTTTATGTGATACATTTATGTTATGGTTCTTGGGCATTGTTATGAAAATGGGTGGTTCCGTGATAAACTAAGGGCGGGTGAGCCCGATATAGCTCTCCAATGCATTGGGTAACGCGAAGGAGTGAAACGTTAAGGTTTCTCTGAAGAGATTTAGGGAATATACTGTGATGGGTATTCCAAACGTAACCAAGAGGGTTACTCCCTATGTAAGAATGTTTTGAATGCCTCAAGTTACCTTTATGTCTTATGTTTTCTTTGATTTATTCATGGTTTGATGAGGTATGTTAAAGTACCTATGTTTTATGGGTAAAGTATGATTTCATTCTTATGTATATATGAACTCATGTTTCCTTTCCATATTTTTATAACCCTTACTGAGCTTTTTATGCTCATCCCAAGTTTTTGAAATGTTTTTCACAGGTCAAGGGAAAGGTACATAATGTGGTGATAGTGTCAAGGATGTGTCAAGAAAGAATCCATGTTTTATTTTCAATATGTTTCCGTTGATGGGAAGAATGAATATTGTCTTTTATGTAACCAATTTGTTTAAATGTGGAATGTAATGCATGTTTCATGATCTAATTCTCTAAAACTCTAAACCTGAAAAGACCCTCAATGTGTAATCTTGTAATAACTCAAGATTAAGTAAGGTTTAAGGCTAGGGCCTTATAAGCGCACAGGAGAGTGTGAGGGGGTCTGCCTAGTGCTGATAAGGGGGGGTCAAGAGCTGTTAAAAGACCCCCCCCCCCCCCCCGCATTTTATATTATTATTGACATTTTTTTATTTTTTTTTATTTTATCAGCTCTCAAAAATAGCGCAGATAAAAGGTTTCTTTTATCAGTGCTAAAAAAACACTGATAAAAGACCTTTTTATCAGTGCTTTTGTTGTTGATAAAAGGGACCCCCTATCTTCACCTTGATTAACAGTGATTTTTTAGAGATTTTAATCCCTTTTTCTAGCGATGATAAAGGCAATATTTGTAGTAGTTTCTCCATATCACAAATATATTATGGATAATTATTCTAATCTATCAAAACAATATGAATGTGTTTACTTTTTTTGAGTATGTGATGTGTGTTTTGAACTAAAATTTCCATTTAAAATAAAAAACACACCTTGATTTATACTGGTCACATCATGTGATGGATTGATGTTAGGTTAATTCTACATGTCACAAATGAATTGAGGATTGTTTTCTTAAAGTATTGATAAAATATAAGCATGTTTGTTATTTTTTAGTGAGTGACATGTGGTTTTAACTAAAATGTCACTTTTAAACTAAAAATGAAAACTTTTAATCATACTAATCACACCATGTGTTAGATTGACATGTGTCTGACTCCTACATGTTATAAATGACTTATGGATCGTTTTCCAAATGTATCAAGACAATTATAGTGTGTTTTATTGGTTTTTAGTGAGTGGAACATTTTTTTAACTCAAATTTAATTTGTAAACTAAAATCACACATTTTTAGTCTTATCATACACACAATTCATCAAATTGAGGTGTTTATGATTCATACATATCACTAATGAATTATGGATAATTTTCCTAAATTATTAAAACAATATGAATGTGTTTTCTCTTTTTTAGGTATGTCATGTGTCTTTTTAACTAAAATGTAATTTTTAAATAAAAAACGCACTTAGATTTATAATAGTTTCACTGTATCCTGGATTTAGGTGTGTGATTGATTCCTACATCTCAAAAAATAATGATATATTATTTTACTAAAGTAAAAAAATGAATATCATTTCTCTATTTTGAGTATTTCGTGTGTCTTTTTAAAAAAATGTCATTTTAAACTTAAAACACATACTTTGCGTAATACTAATCATATCAAGTGAAAACATTAGTGTGTGGATGATTCCTACATTTCAAAAATGAATTATGGATCATTTTTCTAAAGTATCAAGACAATCCAAACATTTTTTTCTCAGTTTTTAGTGATTGACACACATTTTCAACTAAAATGTAATTATTAATATGAAAATGCACATTTTGAGTTATACATGTCATGTCGGGTATTTAATTGAGGTATGAATGATTCCCACATATCAAAAATGACTTATATATCATTATCCAAAAGTATAAAATCTATCATAATATGTTTTCTTAGTTTTGAGTATGCAATGTGTTTTTGAACTGAAATTCCAATTTAAACTGAAAATGAGAACTTTGAGTCATTTTTAAACTATAAAATAACACGCTACTGAAAATAAATAGGTCAAATAATGAAAAAATAGATCTATGAAGATAACATATATTACCTTAGTACATCATCCTTATTGTAAAATTTATCTAGAATTATCTTTTCACTAAGAATTTTATGCTCATAATAGAGCGTAAAATGGTTGATGAAAAAACTATCGATGAAGTTATTTCTTCATGATCTCTTTGAAAATTAACTATATAAGTATTAGATAAAAATGAAAAGGAAATTAACTAAAAAAATAGATAAAACAATGAGATAATTAACTAAATAAGTAGTATGAAGTCACATCATCATGATTTATATATATATATATTCTGACACCATGTATTTTTTCCATTTGTTTCTAAAAAATATGTTTCCTCTTATTAAATATGTGGCCTACTGAAAGTCTTGGAAGTATTATAAAAATATAAACAAACAATGTATTAATAAAAATTTTAAATTATATTGTAATTATCATCTGAAATATCTCTTCTGGGATACTATTTTATTAATGGAATATTATATATTTCATAAATTTTCAAATGTAATAATGAAAATCTTTGTAATGAACTAACCCATAAGGACACATAAATTGGTATCTAAACTAATTTTCCACTAACCTAAAGAATTTTGTGGAACCCCATGGGTTGAAAATAAGTTTTTGGTTATCCAAAATAATCTTTGGGAATGATTTCACCCAAAATAAAATATATCAACAAGTAAAGTTACACTATATAAATATCATCAGATAAATAAATCAATACATCCATATCAAGTATTGGGAGATGATACCAAAAAGTGAAGACAGAACATAACTTCTAAAATATTTATATCGGTCATCCATTACAACCCACCATGTACCAAACTACCCACCCTATACCAACCTATTATGAATCCACAAAAGAAGTTGAAGGGAACACAAGTACCTGCTTTAAGAATATAAAGTCTACAATCACTAAATGGTAAAAGCATAGTGTATTCTATAGAACCGAGTAGGGTTAACCAAATATTATTTTCAATTAATTCATATGGTAATTTAGAAGTTCTAAAAGAAATTACAATAAGATAGTACAAGGCTTTTCATTTCATAATAATAAACTAAATCCATCAAGATCATATTATAACAAGATTGGGTTTTTAAAATCATAAATATAAATATTACAAAATAATTTATGAAACCAAAGCTAGAAACATGTTTTTTCATCATTTAAAAACCAAAAAATTTAATAAAAATATTTGAAAACCATTTTAAAATACAAATTTAGATAAATAATTAAAATTTAAAAACATGCACCATATATCAACAAGTTTTACAAGAGTCAATAAAATAGAATTATGGTACATTATCTCATAAAGAAATTGGAATAGGAGTGGTAATTAATCAAGTAAAGAAACTCCAGTTCCAAGTTGTGACAAAAAAATTTGTTACATATTGAGTATCAAGTATAATGACTCTGTGGGTATAACATATGTATGATAGTGATTCTACCATTTTATATATAATCCATAAAATCAAGATTGATTTGGTGTCTCACATAAAGTCTCATGGGTCTCAAGCAAACCAATTCTACACACACTTACTTTCCTATCCAAATTTATGTATCTTAAATCTATCATATTCTATATGGATCCACGAAGTAGGGTTTGAGTCTACTAGAAAATCATAAATCTAGATCATCTCCTCCAACTACCTAGGTTCTCATGGCCAGTCAAATAAGGTGAGTGAGATAATCAGGTTAAGAGGATCATAAAGGGGATTCTTATCAATATCCATATGGAATCATTCTATTTACATTTAAATAATTATTAGATCACATCTTACTCTCACCACTTTACACCCTCAAATTGAAAAATCCATTTTTCAACACCCATCAATGGGTAGCATAAGAATCATGTATTTCACCACAAGGGATTACCAAAATAGAATATCATTACAAGTTTCCCATTAGGTCATTATGAGTCATCATTTTCAAATCATATCCTTCACTTCAAATCAACATTCAAAATGGTATTAATACCTTCTTCCTTTCATATATAAACATTAAAATTACAAATGTTCCTTTAAAATAATTATTTCTCTAAAAAAAACCTTAAGGCATTCAAAAAAAAGTTTCACGATTTAGGAGGCTTGATGTCATTTCAGAATAAGGTTCACCACCCATTTAATTTAAATAAATTAATTTTAATTTAGAAATAAAAAATAGTTTTGATCCTTTTATTTACTCAAAACATAATTTAAAATATATTTTAAGAGAAATAGAAACCAAATTGAAATTAAAAAAATTATAAATAGTGAGAGGAATCATGATCATAACAATTTTTTCTATGCCATGTTCAATTCATAGAGAATGGAATCAAAGAAGATTTCATGAGATATTTCACGTTTAACATTCTGAGAACATGTATTAAAAAATAAGAAACACATTTCTATGAATTCTCAAGAACCAATTAATTATAGTATGGAATAACTGTATAGAAATACCATCCTTAATAATAAAATTGTAGAACACCTAATGAGGGAACTGTAATAATAATTAGATAAGGTCGACACATAGTAAACAAGGAAAAACACCTCTAAAAAACTCACATATATTTCCCAAATTTTGTAAACCTGAAACTCTCTAAGAGGATATCTAAAATCAAATTTAACAATGCATCGAGTAAATTTAAAAATAGAGGAGGTATTTTAGGTTTCATCTTTAAAACCAAAAACTAAAAAAACTATTTAATTTTATATTTTAATGAAATATTGAAAATATAGGGTTTTAAATCATTTAAAATAGGGTTCATATATTTAAATAGGTTTAAATAATTATATTATAGTTATTTCTAGTTTCTAAAAACTTTTAGAGGAATTATAGGGTCGTTTTTTAGGAGAAATTGAAAAAAGTTTTAATTTAATTTTCACCCGGAAAGAGAACTATGTAAGGGTAACCTGGTTTTACCCTTATATAGCTCTTATTTGTAGTGTAAGGGTACTAGGTTACCCATAAAATTCATTTAAAACTAAGGTACAACCATTACATAACTCATTTTACCCTTATATAGTTCCTTAAGTTCCCTTAAGCAGCCTTTGAAAACCTAAGGCTACCCATACACAAATCATATGAATAAGGGTTTACCCTTATGTAGAACTAGGATTACCCTTAAGAGGAACATGTACATAGGGATTATACTTACATATCACCGGAGTTACACTTATATAGTAAGTTTTTACCCTTACTCAGCCTTTATAAAAACTATGTTACCTTTATATAGCATATATAAATAGCACCTTACCCTTACACAGTGGCCTATTTAACATTATGAAATGAATAAACCTATGGTTTTACCCTAAAATGACTCTTAAAATTCACCATTTTTAAAGGTAAGAGACACTTAACCTTATGTATAACCTAATCCATTCATAAGGGTAAAAATTAAGTTATAATTTATTTAATTTACATTCAAAAGATTTATAAATAAAAACAAAATTGAGACTTTAATTATTATAAAAATGATTATGTTATAAAATTTTCCATTAGTTTGTTACAGACACTGCAAAAACATTGAGAAAAATAAGTAATTTGTTTTTGTATATTTTTTTATAGTGAAATATTATTATATATAACATAAAATATTATCCACTTTTAGAATTCGATAATATTTTTATGCTCATAGACTATCCTCATGCCATGATTTTGATGATATTTAAACAATAACCTATCCTAACAAAAAATTTATTAAAACAAAATATAAAATGTATATCTTGATGTTTATTTGTAAAAATGTTTATGTAGTGTATTAAAAACACATAAACTTCATCATGTGTGGTCAATATGTTGGGTATCTATACATTGAATCCCAAAAAACTAATCTTTGGATTATCTAAATTGATTACAATAGGTAATCACTTATCCATAAAAAAGGAATAAGTAATAAAAGAAATGAAAATATATTTTATATGATTAAATTTTAGAGTTTTACCCCTACATCATGGGTATTAATAAGTTTCTATCATATATAAGTTTTTTTCAAACATTGTGAACAGTTTTTCCACTATTATTAAAGATTCCTCTTCTTTCAATTACTTTTTTGTGTAGAAGTGATGTGAGGACTAATGAGTCCAAATGTTTGTTCACAAGGTTTTCACTTCAACTAGTACTGATATATACACCTACAAAAAATATGAATAATATTTAGTTGTAATTAACATAGTATATCAACTATTAGAAGAAAAAATTATGAGAACACACCTCATGTATACATTTACAATTGAGACTCCTAGCCATCCATGTCGGGAGATTTGATTTACATTATCAAGTCAAAAGAAACTCTGTAATGACCTATCCATACATTTTTTCTTCAAAATCAATGATATTTGTATCACTATAATTAAATTTTATATCCACATGAACTTATAAAATTAGTAAATACAAAATTTGAAATGAAGAGTTAAAGGTACTTTCTTGAGTTCTTTTGGATTGATTTGTTGATCCTTTAGATTATTTTGATTTAGCCTCTTGTTTCCCCTTCTGTTTCTCAGTATATAATAACATTCCTTGGTTAAATATTTTTTTAATTAATTTTTATGGTTTTGAATAAAAAAATAAATTATAAATAAATACCTCCTTGTAGAAATGTATATGAATATTCTAATAAAATGTTAGAAAATGTGAATATCCATATAATCAAGAGGACTAGGTAACCCAATTAATGAGCTATGTGAATCCCCACTCTCACATAACCTTTTAATTTTTTATGTATAATATTTCCTTAGATTTTGTACACTATACCCCTCACAACAAGTTAATGGGTGAGCATTGATATATATAAATCACAATCATTTTCACGCTGAATAATATTGGTACATAAAAGGTGTTAGTGTCTTTCAGAATCAAATTTCAAGAAAATATGACAAAATTGATTAAATCTAGTAAGGAAAACATTTTAGGGTAATGTATTGCCTCAAATATAAGGGAAATCATCATGTAGTGGTTTTTGTTGTTGGTCGAATAATGACTGCACTAAGACTCAAGAGGGGGTGAATTGAGTTCATTGAATTTTCATTCCATAGAAAACCACCCTATTTATGGTATGATATGTTATGATCATTCCTTAACACATTAATATAGTAGAAATAAAATAATAAATAAAAAAATATCATATAATAGAGATTTATAGTGGTTTGGGGAACAAAAATACCCTTGTCTACTCTAAAAATGCTCATCTTCTAAAGATTAGTGATTTTCACTCAACTAGACCTCTAACTAGGGACTTACAATCCTTTTCTCGTTGACTTCACAAATGATTTAAAGTAGTTGAAACTTGGTACAATATCATGTGATTTTACTTGAATATAATAAGGATTTAAAAACACTATTTTTAAAGGTTATTTTACCTATAACCTTTACACTTCAAACAAAATGATAGAATATGAAAGGTTATGGATGAATATCATAGTATCAATATGTAAATTATAGAAGAAAATAAATATATAAGATATTGAATAATAATGAATTGAAACTTGAGGGGAGTCTTCCAAATCATATGGATAATTATATTGGTAGTGTAACTATAAAAGTTGAATCTTCTCCTTCTTTTTATGTAAAATAGTGTAAAACTCATAGATCTTTGAGAGATAGATAGATATTTTAGAGTTGATATTTCAAGATTATATTACTCTCATATTTTATCATATTTTATACTTATGAAAATAAATTCAAATATACTCTCTTAGTTTCACAGTATGAGATCAAAAAAATATGGGTTCTAAAATATCATCCAGATGAATTTTTCTAAAAAAATCCCTCAAAAATAGTACTGAACTCTACATTATCCATGTGAAATTTTCTTCTAGAAACACTTATAACCTTTTAATAATCCATTTTAAGATAAATATAAAATACAATAGTTAATGTGTGCACAAGATCGTCACTTTCCACTAAAAGTGATCTAATGTTAATAAATTATTGTTTGTAGAATGACATTGTCAATTCTGGATCACCACATAGCTGAACTAAATTGATTTTAATTCACATATCCAAATTTATCCACATCATCATTCTTCACATAGACAATTTATCCATGTAGCTAATTTGACATGGGCATTCTCCATGTAGCTAATTTTCCTCACATAGCATTCTTTCTCACATAGCTAAATTTGACGTGCTCGAATGAATACCATAAAAAATTTGAACCACATGACCATTTTCACCATGTATCTAAATAATATAGCTAATAAATCCATGAAATAGATTAATTTATTCATTTGATCAACATTTTCAATTTCTCGTGTTTTTGATTCATCGATGTAAGTGATTGGTCAAATATATAATTTCAAAAAGAAACTAATTCGAGTAGGTGATTACTTCACAAGACAATTTATGTGTCTAATTACTCAACATATTTATTTATCCATGTAGTTGAATGCCTCACATAGATGAATTTACATACTTACAAAAATTTTATCAAACTTCTGTAATTTGTAGAACTAATAGAATAATTACTTAGTTATTGATGAAATATAATAAACACACTTAAAACCCAAAAGAATTAGTAATATATGAGGGGTATTTTAGATCCTAAAAACATAAAGTACATGGGATATATTGGAAAAAAATTAGTACTTTAACAATCTCCCATGTTTTGATGATCACAAAACCCATTAAACATTAAATATTAAATTTTAACATATTTAAATGATTTTGATAAAATCTCTGTAATATATATTTCTTTTAAAATGTTGTGTTTACGTTTTTATCCCCCCTTAATTATATACTTATCCTCCTTTTGTGTCACTAAAATGGAATAGTGAGAAGAGATAAAAAACATTTAATTTATCACTTATAGTGATGAAATATTTAAGGACAATTCTAAAATAAAATTTGATTTTTGAAAAGATTAAGTATCATAATATTAAATGAAAACAATCACAAATAGACGCAATAAATGAAAAAAGTCTCAAATAATGACACAAGAAATTTATAAAAATGGTTTCATTAAATATTATCATTAGTATAAAAATTAATTCACTCAATATCTATAAAAATACATATACAAATCACTATTCAAAGTACCTAGGCTTATGGATTGGGTTGAACTAAGAAGGATGTTTGGGTGGATATTTTTTGAAGGTATGAGAGGTCCAAGAGGTTATAAGAGGGTCTATTATTGTAGGAAACACTAATTTCCCAACAACAAAATCTTCAAACCCAACTATTATTCTATCTCTAGCATTCTAAGTAGGTTGGATGAGGATTTTATAAAAAAATTTAGAAGCTACATTGAAAACATATGAACAAGTATGGATAATGTCCAACTTCTTTATAGGTCTTGATGGAGAGACTTCTAAATAGATCTCTTGGCAGAAAGGGAAGAATCAACCTTGGGTTGTAATTTCCTATAATTTTTTTCTAGATTATAAAATATATATACTCATTTCATGGTACCTTTAAATGTATCAGGATGAGTTGGTTTGAAAGTTCTTCTTCCCCTCAAAGAAAATAGGGATTCATCACACATATCAATATTTTTGATGATATCTAACTTCAATAACTCTATAATATTATAGAATTATTATATATTCATCTATGAAAATATTGAGAGACCATTTATTGGAGTTACTTTGAAATATTCAAGATATCTGGAGTGAAAACTCTTAGGGTAATTGAACATGGAAATAGGATCAAAACTAGAGAAAACTGGAAAAGGTTTTACATAAAACCTTCTGTGAATTTTTTCTGCTCAAAATTAAAAACTTATTAGTCTAACTTTTAGATATTTCATCTTGTGATCCACATTGTATATCTACTCTGCTAAAACTTGATTGACCACCTAAACATCATTACAAGGAACTTAATGAACTGAGGTACTAGTAAGAGTAGGTGAAACGAGTAAAGATATAGCATGGGTAGTAGTTGTTGTTAGTACCAAAGGGATAATCTTGGGAGGCTTATAGACAACAAGATCTATTCTTGTAGAATTGAATATAATGTATGGATTATCCGTATACTTTGAGGAATAAGAATCTTCTTCTTTATAATCTATATACAATCCTTCAACTTCCACAAAGATCATAATTAGTAAGTCGTTATAGCACTGATGATTTCTGGTTTTTGGAAAAAGTAACAATAAACCATTCCTTAAACATCTTGAGATACTTCCAAGATATCTTTCATCTTATTACTCTGGTATTCTTAAAGACACCCAACCTCGTAATTCCAATACATTTCAGTCTTGACACAAAGCCTTCGAATAGCTTCTCATGTATCTTATAGATCGTCCAAAAGTTCCTTTTGAAATATTACATGATTAGAAGGTTGAAAATTTCATAATGAAGAGATTTAATCTAAGAATACATGGATTAGGATTCTAAACATTGAAATTCAAACTAATTCTAAAAGTCAGGAACCATTGAAAGTGAAGATGAAGAGCATATATTTACTTGATAACTCTTATGGTACTCAAAATGAATTATCACTATACTCTTTAAATTATGTAATATCTCCTTAATTTTAAACTTATAACTCTGAATCTAATTAACTTCATCTTGAGGCATATCATATTTAATTATAGGAAGATTTTGAATCATTTCCCTTTGAATAGTAAAAATAACACAAATATCATTTATCTCAGAATTTTTAGAATAGACTCTATTAACATCATCTCATTAATATTTCATCTCCTCAATATATTTAGCATTAACTTCAGAGAAAAAAGGTTTCATAGGGTTTATATTTTTTATTAGGTTAATTTGGGATTCCATTATCCCAACTAGACTGCCAAAATTAGCACTAAGAAACTAAACATTCTTTTAGTTTCCTTATATCATACTTATAGGATATCAACTACTTCAAAAAATAAATATAATATTAAATGATATTTTCAATTTCAACCATCATGGAATAAGAAAAAGTTTTACATATCATAAATTTCATAAATCTTTCCTATATATGGTGAATCCTCATGCGTAAGAGGAGGTGATGACATAGGTGTTGGAGAGTGTGGAAGATCAGTAGAGTCTATAAGTGCATTTGAGTAGGATATCCAAGAGGCACTGGATCAAACCTAGTGTTATTAACCTCATATTTGACTCTTCCTTCATCATCTATCACATTATACCCAGTTTCAACTAGAATTTATATAGGATCTATATAAATTGTCTCAATACATGGTTCAACATGATCAATATATTTAGTATCTAAAATAACTTATACTTCTTGGATCTAGACCCCCTTTTCCATAGTAGGATTTTTCAATGGAAACTATGGATTTGATATGGAAACTAATGACTCTTGTACCTCCCTAGTAGAGATTGTCTTAATCAGAGATGCATTCCTATGCAGTGAGGTTTGGGGTGGCTCCCCCTAAACCACACCTTCCTAACCAATAACCCTTATGGAATTTGATGTGGTATCCCAAAATTACCTAAAAGTATTCAATAACATGGATAAAAGTGTGTTACTTTTATTTCACTTTTCAACCTATCCATTATTGAGATCCACCACTTTCTTTAACATAAGGGAAAATAGCCTTATATAAGGGTAATAATTTAAATTTCCATTCCCATGATAGTAGTGATTCATAATCCACATCATATTCCAAGTTAAATTTAGATTCATATTATTGATCAAGACATATAATGTATAAATATCCTAAAATAATAATTTTTCTATCTCTTTGGCTCTCTGAGAAATACCAGTCTGAAAAAAAAACTTACAATGAAATTTTAATTCCTATTTTAAGTCCTTTGAATTATTTTTCTCAAAATTTTTGGTTCTGAACAAGAACTTGAAAAACTCATATGGTCCCAATGAACATGTATTAAATAGATTCTGGATAAAGTTAAACTCTCCCTCGTGATAAAATAATTACTTCAACTATTTAAACTAATGAGATAAGAACAACATTTCCATTGACTTTCTATAATGGAACATCCTCTACTTTATTAAACTAGAACTTTGCATTCATCATGAACTCATTTTCTTCTTCCTAAAATAATAAACCCAACTTATTCTCATTAAAGATGATCTCCCATCCTTTAAATTGAAATTATTTATTCAAAAATATGTTGGTACTCTTCATGCAAACCATATTCATGATTTAAAATAAATTCATTTTTTTCAAGTGAACTGTACCCCATCATTGCATTATGGTAGGGGTATGTTGGTTTTGATTCGCACTTCTTATTTTCAACATTTAGATTTTGTTTCATAAATAAATTCTTTATCAATGTGATTAATACATATATTGTCAAGTAATGCATTATCAATCATAATGCACCTGAAAATATTCATCCTTTTGATGACCAATAGATACATTCAATGTTTCTTTGTTTATCATTTGTGCATACATCTATTGTGGGAGTGGGTTTACTTTCCCTTAAGTATCTCCGAGATTATTCTTCATAAGAATTGTATGAAATCCTAAATGAGCCTTTTCAGCAACCATTAATACAAATTTCATTCATAATTCATCAAGTATAAATGCACTCTACAAGGGATAATGAATACGAAATCAATATTACATTATTTTAATTTTTTAGTAAAATAAATAAATTAAATTTTAATGTTTCCCTAATCCTTTCCCAAATTAGCACCTAATTAGTGGGAATGACAATTTTCCACCTATCTACATCAATCACCTCATGAATTTGAGTGGTTACCTCAATGTAACTAATGAAAATGGGATTTTTGGGTTTACAAGTCAGTCATATGAACTCCATTCAATATCAAATTTAATGTATCTTCTTTTTACCTAGTTAATTTTTGTTAACACCATTATACCGTGATGATACTATTTTTTGTATCAATTTTTGTTCATATTTCACCATTTATTTGGCTTAAACATCGCCAATATATTGTTCCTTGGGATTAGTAGCATCACCCTATGGAGAAACTTATAGTTCTTATTCATTAGGAGCATCATCATGTTGACCTTAATGGATCGAAGGCCTTCATTTTTATTTATTTTTGATAACCCCCTTTCAAGGGATGAGGGGGAACCCTTACAAGGCCTGTAGTCTCAGAGATTACATGGCTCGTAGGCTTAGGAGATTACATGACCCAAAGGTATTAGGGAATACAACCAGACTCTATAAGGAACTGCCCCTCCCCAGCATCTGCATCATGATAGTAGCTATCCACCATCACATGCTCATCTGGCTAGGCTTCCCGTGCAATCACAGGCTAGTCCCAATGGCATATCCATACCCTCTCATTCTGAAAAATCCATTTGGCTCTACTCTGGTGAGTTCACCTGCTCTGAATCCTCTTATAGGGCTGCTTATTTTTTGTAGTGTGTCTAGGTCAACTGCATGTGGCCCAAAGGCCTTGAGGTGGGCCAAAGGCCTTAAAGGTGGCCCAAAAGCCCTAATGACTCGAAGGCCTGGGTGGCCCGAAATCCTTAAGAACTCCAAGCCCAAACTGATGGCCAAAGGTGAACAGTTCCTGCTGCTACAGTGCCAAACAGTAACTGCTACAGTGCCATCTCCAGTCCCGCACACCGTACAGTTCTGTTATAGTACCTACACAGTGTAAAGTTCTATTATAGTACTTCTACGGTACCTGCTGCAGTACTACTACAGTACCCCAGAAATATGCCTCTACTTGTTTTTGAACCTGTGTCTTGTGGATGCACATAAGGATACCTCACCAATGGGGTTGAGGCTCATGTGCAACATCAGCATGTTGAGAAAACTATTATTCCTTTGGATTATAAGCATTAGAAAACAAAAAAAACCATTATCTGTAGAAGTGGTCAATCATTTAATTTATATTGAATAAATACAGTAGTGAATGGATAATAATATAAGGTAAGGAAAAGTATATTACAAAAAATATATTACCAGCTTATTAAACACTCATATTTTAAGGATGAAGGGATTTGACCTCTATATCGAGTATTTCAATCTCCAAATTGTGTTATCCTATAATATATAATACCTCATAACACTACTAGAGAAATGGGATTTGAATCCCCCTGACACGGGTGGCTGCCTTTGGCAGTCATTGAGCATTAAAAAAAAGGCTTCGGCACCCCCCCCCCCCCCTCACAAAATCCTACCCCGCGTCCCCTCCCCTCGATCGCTGCCACCTGTCTCCCATCGCCCTATGCCCTCTTCCCTCACCGCCTGTCCCCTCACCATCCTCCACCCCTCGCCGCCCATCCCCTCACCTCCCTCTTCCCTCCACCCTCCACCCTCCACCCCCTCCGGCCTCCTCCCCCTCCACCCTCCAGCCTCCGCCCTCCGGCCTTCTCCCTCCGCCCTCCGCCCTCCACCCCCTCCGCCCACTCCTCCCTCCACCCCCTTTGGCCTCCGGCCTCTGCCCTCCATCCTCCTCCCTCTTCCCTCCATCCTCCACCCCCTCTGCCCTCCGCCCCCCTCTTCCCTCTTCCCCCTCACTACCTGTCCCCCATCCCCTCGCCACCATCCGCTCCGGCTCTCTACCATCTCTTGTCCCCTCCACCTTTGTCCCCCTCCCTCGTTGCACCGTCTCTACCCGTCCCCTCCCTCACCATCCCCTCTCGTGCAGCACAGCCACTGCCTGGTCCCCTCCCTCCCCACACGGCCACTGCTCGTCCCCTCGCCGCTTCCACCCATCCAATCTAGATCCTCGTTATCCTATGTCCCCTCCCTCATTGTCCCACCCTCACTGCATCGTCACCACCTCATTTCCTTCTCTCCTCTAGCTCACCTTCGCCACCGCCGCCCGTCCCCTCCCTTACCTCATAGTCTCCGGCTTTGGCTCCCCACCGTTGCCTCTCCTCTCCCCCGCAGCACCGCCTTCGGCTCCCCACCCTTCTAAGTTTTTAGCGCAATCAGGTATGACATGGGATTTCACTTACATTCCATTATCTATTCTATTGTTTATTATTCAGAGATATAATTTTATTATTTTATCAATGGTCCCCAAGCAATTCATTATTATTTATTTTAAATGTATTTGATATGAAAAATTCATGTAATAAGTCTTGTGTAAATGTTTGTTATACATATATTATTATGGATAAGAGTTGGATTGATCTTCCAAATCAAACTTCTAGAGAATATTTCAATGGTATTATGTAGTTTATTGACTTCACGAGAGGATTTGAAAGTGTCTATACTAGTTGTCCATGTAGAAAATGTGCTAACAGATATCAATTAAAATGAGATACTGTGAGGGGTAACCTATTCTTTAACGAATTTTTGAAAAATTATAAGAGTTGGACTCATCATGGAGAAGAATATGGTCATTTTCAAAATACAGATGCAGTTCAGATGGATGTTAATGCAAGGATGAATGATCCAATGCATGAAATGCTTACTGAAATGGTACGTGGGTTGGATCCTGAAGGCACTGACATCCATAATCTTGATACCGGTGAGATAAATATTTGCTCTGGTGTAGATCATGATTCGGGGAGGTTTTATGAATCACTTGATGATGAAAAAATAGAATTATATCCTACATTTACTTATTACAATAAATTGCCATTTATTGTGGAGTTGTTGCATTTGAAGACTTTGAATCAGTGGTCAGTCACATCATTCAACATGCTGTTGGTGTTATTGAAAAAGGTTCTTCCTGTCGACGCTAAGATTCCCGAGTCATATTACCATGATCTTAAGTTGACATAGAACTTAGGTTTTATATATGATACCATAGATGCATGTGCAAACAACTGTATGTTGTTTAGAAAGGAAACTACCCATTTGGATATTTGTACGGTTTGTGGCGCTTCTAGGTTGAAAAAGAATTGGGGAAAGCAGACTCATCAAAGTCAGACTGCGATACAGGGGAAACCGATTGCTGTAAACAAAATTACTTACTTTCCCCTTAAACCAAGGTTGAAAAGATTTTTTATGTCATCTAATGTTTCTAATTTAATGAGATGGCATGCAGAAAGAATTCGTGAAAGTGATATGTTAACCCACCCAGAAGACTCTCATGCATGGAAGGATTTTGATAAGAGACATCCCAAATTTTCTAAAGATGTTCATAATGTTCAATTGGGGTTGGAAGTATATGGTTTCAATCCATTCAAGTCTATGGTTTGGGAAACTCATAGCACATGGCCCGTGGTGTTGGTTTCGTATAATCTTCCTCTATGGATTTCTATGAAGAAAAAATTTATATTACATTCCACTTTTATTGATAGACCTAGAATTCATGGGGATAAGATTGATGTTTACCTTTAGCCATTGATTGATTAGTTGAATGAATTTTGGGGTGATGGTGTGATGACTTATGACCGAGAAATGAATGAAATGTTCAAACTACAGGCTTCTTTATTGTGGACTATCAATGACTTCTCAGCTTATGAAAATTTATCAGGCTGGAGTATGAAAGGGGAATTTTCTAGCCCATGTTGCAATAAAAGTAAAAAATATATATGCCTTAAACATTCAAAAAAATATGCATACATGGGTCACATATGTTTTCTCCCCCCTCAGCACAGGTTCAGAAAGGACAGAGTGGAATTTGATGGTTCTAGAGAGTTCATCCCAAGAACAAAAATCATGGAAGGAGTTGAAATGTTATCACATATTGAATAAGAAAACAACCGCATGGTATATGAAATTCAAGATTTGGTGGCTCATCCATTACATAATATTCATGCTGCGGGTAGGTAGCGCATTCAAAATTGAAAAAAGAAAAGTATTTTTTATAGTCTTTCGTATTGGAAAACTAATATGCTAAGGCATAATTTGGATGTCATACATATTGAAAAAATGTTTGTAATAACATATTGTGGACCATTTTCATTGTTAGTGGAAAATCGAAGGACCATGTTAATACACTTCGTGATTTAGAAGAAATGGGTTTAAGGAAATAGTTTCATTTACAGCTAGTTGAGGGAAACAAGTCATATATGCCTGTTGCATAGTATACAATGACTAAAAAGGAGAAAGAGACATTTCTTTCTATTTTGAAGATGCTTAATGTTCCTGATGTTTACTCTTCTAATATTTCAAAGTGTGTGAATCTGATGAGCAGCACATTGCAAGGGTTGAAAAGTCATGACAATCACATACTACTTCAGTAGTTGATTCCTATCGCAATTTGTGATTGTTTATCTACCAATTTTGTACAGCCATTGATTGAGGTGAGTAATTTTTTTAGAGAGATTTTTTTATGAAATAAACGAATGAGTGATTTAAAAAGTTTGCATGACTGAATTGTACTTACGTTTTTTCACTTTGACAAACTATTTCCCCCCTCATTTTTCGATGTTATGGTCCACTTGACAGTGCACCTAACTAATGAAGTAATGACTGCTGGTCCAGTGAAATTCAGGTGGATGTATCCTATTGAGAAATATTTGAGTACATTGAAATTATTTGTATCCAACAGAGCTCTTCTGGAGGCATCAATAGCCAATGGTTATTTGATGGATGAGTGTACTACTTTTTGTGCAGAATATCTTACTAATGTTGAAACAAAATTAGATAAGCCCTATCGGATTCATGATGGTCCAGTTGGAGAAGGAACCATATTTGATATGGACAACATTGAGTGGATACAAGCGCGTTGATATATCTTGTTCAATACTCCTTCAGTTGAACCATTAATGTAGTAAGTGTCTCAACACTTTTATTGTTTAACTTTTACATGTTTTGTTTGCATAAGTTGATCATTTAAACATTGTGTTATCATTTGAAGGAAACACATTAATGAGCTGAAAGATGATATGTATTGTGCGACTGAGTATCAAATTCAAAAATGTCATTATGTGTCATTTCATGTTTGGTTCAAGGATTATGAATGTATAAATTGATTTTCATTATAAGTGAAGTATTATACTAATTTATTTCTATATAAATCATTATTGAATTCTATGAATTATGTAGGTTCATAAGATGAGGGAGTTCTGGGACCCCACACTAACTGAAGAATTTATCCAACTGGTTGAGGGTCCATCTATAAAGGCTCTTTGTTATAAAAATATAGATGCTAATGTTTTTAGATTTCACATTAAAGATGTTGATGAAAAACGAACAATAGAAAACAGTGGCATCGGTTGTCCATTTGTTGATTCTGGTTATTACTAGTCAATTTATAGACATCATTGAGGTTGTATACGCACACGGGTTGAAGTACATATTGTTAAAGTTTAATTGGGTTGATCTAGTGCATGGATGTAAAGTAGATCAATATCAGTTTTCATTGGTGAATTTTAACTATATGTTATACAGAAATGAACGAGTTGATAATGAACCTTTCATTTTGACATCACAAGAAGAACAAGTATTCTTCATTACTTTGCCTTCGAATCCAAGTCGGGATGTTGTTGTGAAAATTCCACGGCAGGGAGTGTCTTTATTTGAACATGATGAACCCGAGACTGTTCTGTTTGTTTCCCAACAGCTTGATCAACATACCGTAGTTCAACATGAAGAAGATATTTATTGGGTCAGAGCAGTTGTTGAAGGAGAAACAGTCAATTTTCATGCTTAATTAAAGGTATAATTTTTTTCCCACTATTCAGTATTGAATTTCCTAGGATATCATAAATTATCTAACCATTTTATAAATCCTTGTAAGTTTTAATCCTCACTTTTGGAAGATTGTTCATTTATATATATTTAGGGTGATTTATCTTTTGGTATCTTCATGTTATTGTTGGTGTATCTTCCCATTGAGGTATTCTTCATTTGGTTCATGTGCTGCTTCAATTTTTATTAATTCAATCTAAAATTTTGATATGCATTGATTGGTTTTGTACATAATTTGTATATTTGTTTTGTTAACATTCTGATTTTTTAAAATACATTCACAACTAATTATTCAATCTGTTTTTTTATTAACAACTATACAAGATTTATTTTTTAAAAAACAAACCAATTTATCTTTTGGAAACTTTGTATAGTCCCTTTACTAATGTTTTCTATGATTGTAGGCATGTCAGGGTAAGAGGCAGCAGATCCACATCATTCAACTGTGCCATATACGTCTCAGGGTCGAGGTATGTTGGAATGTCATTGTGTCTATTTTTTATGTAATTGATAAATATATATATATATAACATCTATCAAATTATATATAAAATTGTTTTCAATAAGATCAGACTCGACTTCTTCTTCCTCTTGCAAGAGAGGCCCTAATTGTTGCATTTTATCATGGAATTTCGACACGACATTTGATGTTTCCTTTGATGAGCTATTTCATCCTATGGGATTGAATGCCACTAAATTTATTCTTCAGTTGGGTCATATCATAAGTGACCCACATCGATTTCCATTGACCACACGTGATTGGGCTTCTATCCCTCAAGACACATTAGATCATCTTTGGAGGGAGGTTCAGGTAAGAAGACCATTTTACTTTCTTACCTAAGTATAAACAATACTAACATATGTTTTTTTTCATTAATAGCAAAATTTGAAATTATGACCCGATGATTTTTAGCCCATGTGTGTGAGAAAATATCATAAGATTTGGAAAGATTATAAAGGCAAAGACAAGAGGGACAACTGGGTACCAAATGTGGGTGCCCCATACATTTTGGAAAATGTCCTGAGAGTTTTAGTTGCATATTGGTCTACTGAGGGTGTTTCGGTTTGTAAATTTATTTTTGTATATATATTTTCAAGAATGTGTGATTTTTTTGAAATTTGAATTAATTGAATATAGGTGGTGTCAGCATGCCATTCTTAGAATCGAGCATTGTAGGGACCACCTCACAGGCTCGGGACTTTTTACGTGTCTCAGATCCTACAAGAGGTATTTATTATTCATTTTTTTAATTTATTAATTAATATGGTTTTGTGTTTTTGTTCTATTATAATACAGTTATGGGAGCAAGGTGCACCGACTGATAAAATGTTGGTGTGGATGAGGACTCGTGATCAAAATGATCTAGAGGCTGTAGCAATGATAGTAAGTGTCTGTACTCATTACCAATACGTACATAAATCTGTATATTAACATATATATGTATATATATTTAAATATTTCACAATCTCAATTTGAAGCTGAGTTAGAACAGTTTCCAGAGGACCAGCGACAGCTTCCCATGTGAAGGGATAAGATCTTCCATCGCATTATTAGTCGGGATGAGCATGGATATAGTTTGACCTATGGAATAGGGATTCCTCATTCTATAGTATCGCGCGCTGCGGTTGTTGGTCCTATTGTTGCTCAGATGACACAATAGTTGTCAGATTTCGAGACACAGTTGCACGCTTCCGTGGAGGTAAATGTGCAATTGATCGCTGAGTTTAGAGCACTGTGAGAATATGTGCGTCAAGGTGATGGTGTAGGGGATTATACGACACAGGTTTATACTGTATTTATTTATTAAATTTCTATTATTTTTGTTATGAATATCATTATAATTTTTATTTGTTGTAGGCCCCTGGCCCACCAAATGGAGGTAGAAGTCATGACCACACATGACGCATCATATTCACGAGGTGTGTTTCTTTTTTTATTGTTGGGGTTATTATTGATGTTTAGGTTCGGTTCCTAGTGAGATGTTTTGAGATTTGGGGGTATCATGTGTGTTTTGTCCTTAGGCAATGTTTGTGTGCATGAATTGAGAAGTAACCATGAAGCTAATTAATGATTCGAATATTTTTAGTTCATATTATTCTTTAATGTATTCAATTGCATGTTCTATGAATAGTTTTGAAAAAACCATATGATTTTTAATAGAAACCATGGAACTTGTTTTTGGTGACTGAGCTCAGGTTCATTATTTGTAGGCCCCTAACCCACCCCGAACAGCCCCCCCCCCCACCTCGGATAGCCCCCCCTCCCCTGGACAGCCTCCCCCACACCCTGGACAGCCCTGCCCCCCACACCCCCACACCCACCCCCACCACCCCCCCCCCCCCCCCCGCACCCTAGAATTCATTAGGACAATTGACCATTAGGTCCATTGGGAAATTGTTCATTAGGCTGTTAGGCCATTAGGGAAATTGGCCAGTTGGCCAATTGTCCAATTGGATGTAGGCCAAATGGCCATCAGACCATTATTCCATTATTTCAATTGAACAACTAGACAATAGGCCAATATTCCAATTGTTTTTTAGGCCACTATGCCATTAGGGCATTAGGTGAATTGTTAAATGGGACAATTTGACATTGGGTCATTAGGAAAATTGACCTTTAGGACATTATGATGATTTATCATTACGAAATTAGGCCAATTGTCCATTATTACAATTAATCATTATGCCCCCCCCCCACGCATGCATTTCAAGCGTGGCAAACACCTAAAAACGCATATTCAGTCGTTTCGTGCAAACCACGCGGCTGAATGACATTTCATCTCCTTGTACACCTGAAAAATAATAATTAGGGTGTTTTCCAATATTTTCATGTCATGCTGATGTCGTTCAGTATGCATTTGACCTTTAAACGCATGTTTTGGCCATTTACGACACAAGGCATGCTCTTTCGGTCACCGCTGTCACACAACACATCTGATTGATGTGTCGTCTACCTGACCATTTCACAATTCACCCACCCTTTTTTGTTGTCTGATTTCATGTCATTATGAGGTCATTCGGCTAGTTTTGATCACCCCACGTACGCTTTTCAAACGCGCCAAAACGATGTTTAACGGTCGAATTCAGAGCAAACATGCTCAGAATGACTTGAAATCACACGAAAACAATATGAATATTATTCATTACATGTAGGAGGATATGGAATGTCAATCAGATGTGTGGTGTGGGGTACAACCGAATATGTTGTTTTGAACAGTTTGGTGCGCTCTAAAAGAGAGCGTTGGGTGGTCAAAACCAGCCGAACGACCTCGGAATGCCATGAAATCGTACGACATAAACCATGGTGTGAATTATAAAATGTTTGGGTAGAAAACATATCAATCAGAGGTGTTGTTTGACCACGGTAACCGAAAACGCATTTCTGGAGTCATAAAATGCCAAAACGACGTGTAATGGTCAAATTCACAAAAAACATGCTCATAATGACTTGAAATCACACGAAAACAATAGGAATAATATTTGTGACATGTATGAGGAGATGGAACATCAATCGGACGTGCGGAGTAAGTAGTACAACCGGATATGTTGTTTTGAACTGTTCGGTGTGCTCTAAAAGGGCACGTTGGGTGGTCAAAACTAGACGAAAAATCTCAGAATGCCATTAAATCATATTAAAACAACTGCGGTGTGAATTGTGAAATGGTTGGCTAGACGGCACATCAATCGACGGTGTCATTTGACCGCGGTATCTGGAAATGCATATCTGGAGTCATAAAATGCTAAAACAACGTGTAACGGTCGAATTCATAGAAAATGTGCTCATAATGACTTGAAATCACACAAAAAATAGGAATACTATTCGTGACATATAGGAGGATACTGAACGTCAATCGGATGTGCGGTGTGTGCGGTATGACCAAATATGTTGTTTTGAACAGTTCAGTGCGCTCTAAAAGGGCTCGTTGGGTGGTCAAAATCAGCCGAACGACCTCAGAATTCCATGAAATCATACGACAACAACCGTGGTGTAAATTTTGAAATGTTCAGGCAGATGGAATGTCAATCGGAGTTGTTGTTTGACCTCAGTTACTGGAAATTCATTTCTGGAGTCATAAAATGCCAAAATGACGTGTAATGGTCGAATTCAGAGAAAACATTCTCAGAATGATTTTAAATCACATGAAACATTAGGAATATTATTCGTGACATGTAGAAGGATAGGGAACGTCAATCAGACGTGCGGTGTGTGTGGTACGACCAAATATGTTGTTTTGAACAGTTCGACGTGCTCAAAAAGGGCGCGTTGGGTAGTCAAAACCAGTCAAATGACCTCAGAATGCCATTAAATCATACGACAACAACCGTGATGTGAATTTTGAAATGTTTGGGTAGACTTCACATCAATCGGATGTGTCGTTTGACCGTGGTGACTGGAAATATTTTTCTACAGTCATAAAACGCCCAAACGGCGTGTAAGGGTTGAATTCAGAGAAAACGTGTTCAGAATGACTTTAAATCACACAAAAACAATAGGAATACTATTCATGACATGTAGGAGGAGACGACACATCAATAAGATGTGTGGTGTGTGTGGTACAACCGTATACGTTGTTTTTAACAGTTCGGCACGCTCTAAAAGGGCGCGTTCGGTGGTCAAAATCAGTCGAACGACCTTGGAATTCCATAAAATTATATGACAACAATCATGGTATGAATTATGAAATGGTCAGGCAAATAGCATATCAATCGAATATGTTGTTTGACCGCGGTGACCTGAAAAGCATTTTCAGAGTCATAAAACACCAAAACGACGTGTAACGGTTGAATTCATAGAAAACATCCTCATAATGACTTGAAATCACACAAAAATAATAGGAATATTATTCGTGACATTTATGAGGAGACGACATGTCAATCGGATGTGTGGTGTGCACGGTACGATCGAATATTTTTTTTTAACAGTTCGGCGCACTCTAAAAGGGCGCGTTGGGTGGTCAAAACCAGCTGAACGGCCTTGGAATTCCATGAAATCATACGACAACATTCGTGGTGTGGATTTTGAAATTTTCGGGTATACGACATATCAATCGGAGGTTTTTTTTTACCATAGTGATCAAAAATGCATTTCCAGAGTCATAAAACACCAAAACGACGTGTAACTGTTGAATTCACAGCAAATGTCCTCAGAATGACTTGAAATCACAAGAAAACAATAGGAATATTATTTGTGACATGTAGGAGTAGATGACACGTCAATCAGATGTGCAGTGTGTGTGGTACGACCAAATATTTTTTTTAACAGTTTCACATGGTGTGCACAGAGAGCAATCCTTTTTAGACCACAAAACACTTCCACAAGCTAAACCAAAGACTCCAAAATAATAATAAAAATCCTAAAATGATAACATTTCTTAAAATGGGGGTTTTAATTTATTATTTCACCCATAATTTGATGTCAGATTTAATTTAATTATATAAATATTAACTGAATAAATATGCTTAATTTATATTTGTTTTGTTTAGTTGTTTTTTGGTATCTTATGGTAGGTTTATTGAAGCATAAGATTGAAATGGATTGGACCTGTTTGGATCGTTTATTGGGAACCGTGAATTTTTTTTAAAAAAAATCTCCAGGATAGAGACCGCCATTGGCGGTCGCTATAGGTCACCTACTAAACAGGATAACGACCGCCATTGGTGGTCCCTATAGCTTGGACGAGCATTAGAACTGTGACCGCCACTAGTGGTCGTTGTAGCTCGGCTAAGGATCAAGACAGTGATCGCCACTGGTGGTTGCTCTATCTCAGCCGAGAAATAGGTCAGCGACCACCTGGCGGTCGTTGTAGGCCATATTTTTTGCCTCCTTCAGTGACCGTCTTTGGCGGTCAGTATAGGCCTACGGAGACGGGGCTAATACGACCGCCATTGGTGGTTGCTGAGCAGTCTCTATAGTCCATTAGCGACCACCAATGGCAGTCGCTAATGGCCGAATTTTTAGTAGTGTCAACATTGGGACCACCATGAAATGATTATGATTTCTCAATGAAATTCCAATCCTTAGTTGAATGGACATCTAACCCTTCAGTGGTTTTTATCAATAAAAAAACATTTGACCACATTCTTTTTATAGGATTCGGGCCATAAAATACTTTTACTACCTATGATTCTATTATGAATGGTTCTTACTTATACCCTTCCTTACTAAAATAAACATTTAAAATTCCCAATTCCTTAATTTTAACTATATTATTTTTATCAAACCACTTTTATTGAAAAATTATTACTTGGGATGTTGTATAATAAAACTCCCATATATTTTTTATGGTAAAAAATTATGACATATTCATATAAATTAGTTTTTTATCCTTGGTAAGAAATACATACATCTCTTTAGAAACAAGTGTAACTCCACTATTTTTCATGTTAAAACATTCATAATTCATTATATATAATGAATAACCACTAATTATATAACCATTATATGATAATACATGCACCCTTGGTCCTCTATCTAAACATCAAATTCATTCTAAAATTGAATTCAGATATTTAGTTGACTCCTTAAAAATAAGGTCTCAAAACCATCCTATAAAATATTTTTTATGTGTATCTAATATCTATATTTCATCCCTTGATGGATTAAAATGCCTAAGAATTTATTTTTGGGTGTCAACTATAGGTTCCGAGCATAGTGGAAGTGTTGGTGTTGGGTTAGATATTTATAATTTATTTTAAATAAAATTTCCTAGAACCCCATGAGAGGATCATTCACTTTAAATTTATAATTAACTTTTTTATAATTGGAAGAAATGATATACTTGGGATCATGATATTTCTTCATTAACAATTTTGATCTTTCAAAAACCATTTCAAATTAACTTTGTTGCACTGTAAGGATTCAAGTGTATAATCCCTCTAGTGGTGATCCATATGTACTAATTTAATCTCTGAGCAACACCAATTGATTTTTAGGTGCTACTGTGGAGAATCAATTGTCTTTCATTTTTATTCTTTATCACTCTAAGATCCATTAGATTTTAAGGAGTTTTTCTAGTAATTGAGAGGAAGATGAGAGGAATTCGAGTCATTGTGTGCAATGATTATTAATTCACAATTTTTTATTAATTCTACATGATAGACATAACCATCGATTTATAGGGCTAGGGTTTAGGTTAAAATATTATTTAATTACATGTCATCCCTTAAATAATATAATAATATTTATTAATCCTCATTCAGAAAATATTATTATTATTATTATTATTATTATTTGGTATGATCCAACCCGTGAAATGATAAATAATATTTATTGTCTTTTAAATAAATATTTATCAATAAATGTGGTCTTGGTCCAATTATCCTTCTCTACATTTATTGAATAAAAAAATTAATATTTAATTTTAATATTTCATTCATCAAAAAATATTTCTGATCAATAAAATGTGAATAAAATTATTCCTCAATCTTGATAATAATATTTATTATATTAATTAAATTTAAATATAATTTAATCTTGATCAATGAAAACACATAGTGTGTGACCCTATTGGATTCTTTCTTGTTGGAATTTGGTGGGATCACCTAAATTTCAATATTATTATGTAGAAATTGGTTCAGTAACCCAAGAGAAAGAACTTTTCAAAGACAACAACCACATATAAATTCTCACTATGTAATATAATCTCTTTGTCACGATATCTAATCAAGAAGGTTTCACATCCATGTCACCAACCTATATGCTCAATATGACTTTCTTTAACTATCTGAAATAAACATGTTGTTACACCATGCCCATGGAATTTAATGTGATGGTTTTATTCCATTAAAAGGGTTGAGATTTCAACCTTCATAAATATGGAAGGGATAAATCCTTCCTCAACTATTATATTAATAACATGTCATTAGTGATGCACCCAATATACCCTACTTCCCACCAAGATATGTGATGAATTTTTTGGCTAGTAAATCTATGTGTGTGATTCATGACATGAATCAATGATAATATTCAAGTATAAGGACCATTATACATTCTCATGGATAGGAATATCTAATGATTCCAAAACATGAAAAATTGTTACTGGTAGGTTTATTCTTATAATCTCATGTGTTTTAGATTATCAAATACAAAACTTAGGAGAAAAAATCCTAATCTACTAATGAATACTCAAACTTGATATTCACGCTCTATGTGTCCCAAAATGGAACATTATCTAACCATATAACTATATTTAAGAATTTTGTCATTATATTTCTAGGTTCTCATCATAGCGGAGAACCACTATGACCTTATCAATGTGATAGAAACTCTAGGACATTACTACAATAAATTCATGTTGAAAAATGAAAAATATGTAATAATATATTATATTAACATTCAAATTATTTAATATACATGTAATAAATGTAAAAATAGTTGGTCCTAGGATATAAACTCCAATGAACTCTTACTTGAACTAGAGTCAACTATCTACGACTTTCAGTTTGGTAGACCTCACCCAATAATCATGTTTCTACTGAGTTAAGGATTTTGTCAAGGGTTCTTCCACATTATCTTATATGGAAATACTACTCACTAAAATCTCACCTCTCTAAGAAAAATACCTTAAGAGATGATAATTATGAAGCATGTTATTTATCAATTTATGTGACCTTTTCACTTTTTCATGATCCACCACAATAGTATTATGACAATAGAGTGTGATATGATCTTTACTACTAGGTACCACATCAAGATATTGGACAAAGTTAAGTATCCATATTACTTATTTATCTACCTCAAAATATGCAATATACTAAAACTATACTATAGAATTTATGACCATAGATTTCTTTGATCTCTTCCATATTATAACACCTCCATTAAAATTGAAGATAAATCTAATTTTCTATTTCATATTGTCTTTATTTTTTTAGAAAATTGCATATGTATATCCTATGGGGACTAGTTTCTCATCTCTTCCATAGACTAGGAACATATCCTTAGTATGCCTCATGTAATTAATGATAGACTTGACTGTCATCCAATGGAGTTAACCAAGGTCTACTTCATACCTTCCTGTCATACATAATAAATAAGTGACAAATATCCTAGTATAGAGCATAGAATATATAACTGACCTAATCACAATGTGTTTGGAATCCTTTCCATTATTTTTCTTTCCTAATTTGTCTAAGGAAACATTTTCTTAGAATGATGATTTTCTTATGACACTAGAAACAATTCCCTATTGGATTGTTCCATACTAAACCAATTTAGTATCATGTCAATATATATACTTTGACTTAAGCTGAGTAGCCTCTTGGATTTATCACTATGGATCTTGATCCCAAGAATATATATCGTCTCACCTAAGACCTATATGAATAATAATTTGTTCAACTATTCCTTAATAGACTATAATACTGGTATTTCATTTCCAATAAGTAATATTTCATTGGAATCAACTATTATGAAAATTATCACACTCCCACTAAAGTGTTCATAGACACATGGCTCACATTCATTCTTTATGAAACCAAATTCCTTTATGGATTTATCAAAATTAATGATCATTACCTAGATTTTTTAGTTAATACATAAATGGTTTTTAAAATTTTTATATCATGTTGGAATCTGTTGGATTCATTGACCCTTTAGGTCATGTCATATAGACATCTTCCTAAAGGTTCCTGTTAAGGAAGGCTATTTTGATATCCATTTTCCAAATCTCATAGTCATGGAAAATCTTAATAGAAAATATAATTTTTATGGATTTCATCATTGCAGATAGTGAAAAGGATTCATCGAAGTTAATGAATTGACATTTTTTTAAACTATTTTGAAACTAGTCATGCCTTATAGGCACTGAATTTTCTTTTCATGACTAGTTTCTTCTTGAATACCCATTTAAAACCAATGAAATTTATATCCAATAGAGGATTTACCAAAATCCATACTAGGTTTTGATAAATGGAATCCATTTCACAATTCATGTATTCTTTCCACTTGAAAATATTTGTGCCACTTACAACTTCATTATAGGTTAGAAGACCATTATTATCAACTAATAATGATTCATTGTACTTAGTAACGAGAAAAACATATCATTCCAGTTATGTAACCTCTCTTGTACTTCTACGTAGTACTTGTGTCTCTAGAATATCTTCTTATTCTATAGGGTTTTGTTTTATCTATTATTATACCAAATCTTATGTATCTTGATCTTGGAATTCATTAAAGTCTATCTCACTCCCAGTATATTTTATAGAGATGTTCTCACCCTCAAGGAATATGGTGTATCTTGCCATCATTACCTTTTTTTAGAGATCATATAGGTAATACCCCTTGTTTCCTTAGGGTATCCTATAAAGGTACACTTTTTTTCTTAGGGTGAAAGTTTTTAACCTAAATAGTCCTTAGAAAATGCTTCACTACCCACACATGTAAATCCAACAACATGGTTTTTATTTGACTACAATGTTCATATAAAATACCATTTATCAATTTAGTTGGAACTTGGTTTTCTATGTGTGATGTTTTTTTTAATTAGTATCTCTAAAAGGATAATAGAATACTCAAATAATTCATCATTGATCTCACATTTCTAATAAGGTGTGGTTTCTCCTTTTTCTTATAACATTCCATTTAGTTTCATAAAGAGGAGTGGTTTGATGTAGAATTCCAAAACTCCCGTAAATAATCAATGAAGTATTGATTAAGATATTCTCCACTATGGTCTAAGTGTAGTTTATTAATATTCTTACCAAGATGATTCTCAACTTCATTCTTGTATTATTTGAGTTTATCAAAAGAATATTACTTATACCTCATTAAGTAGATATATCCATATCTACTAAAATAATTAGTAAAAGTTATGAATTATTAGTACCCACTCATTGCTTCAATAGGAAATGGTCCACACACATAGTTATGAACTAATTCAAGTAGATATTTTTTTCCTTTCTTCATTAATACTAATGGGGATTGGGTAATTTACCTTTTAATCATTAATGGAATACACAAAGTTGTTTTAGTTCAAAAGAATATAAATATTCATATTGGTTCAATTTAGTAAAAAAAACATTTACATAACCTATTTGTGATTCCAATGTTGGGTGTGGTGTGAATCAAGTGAAGTATTTTCTTTATTGATTTCCATTACTTGGATTGTGTAATACATCACATAAAGTACATTAATTAAATGTTCCTTACTATAAAAATTCAATCTTTATAAAAGAATAAAAATTTATTCCCAAACTTAAAAATAAAACCATATATACCAAGTCTGGATATAGAAATAATGTTGTTGGTAATGAATGGAACATAATAAAAAACATTCAAAACCAAAATAATTTCAGTTGTCATCATGAGGTGGTAGTCCCCAATAGTTATAACAACAATTTTAGCTTCATTAGCTGCTCATAGATCTACCTCTCCATGATAATATTTCTGAATATACTTGGTCCCTATATTTGAATACATATATAATCACCTCATGATGTATCTAATTACCCATTTGTAGAAAAATATAAATTGAAATAGATAATAAAATCACTTGGAGCTTCCCCTTTCTTCTTTATTTGGGTTGAGTTTTTCTTTCAGTTTCCCTTATTTCCACATGTGAAACAAACAACATCTTAGTACCTTGATTTTTCCTTGATGTTCCACTTCTTGGAATGGAGAAAATAATCTTTGGTATTAGAGATCTTCACTTTCCCTTTCTAATTGTTCACTATAAGGATGGAATAATTTTCAAGCTTTATCTCCTTATCAACATAGTGAATAAGAGTGAATAGATTTGGGAGAGACTTCTCAATGTTGTTCACATTAAAATTTACAACAAATCTAGAGAATATCTAAGGGAGTGATACATGAATGAGATCAGTGTTTAGTTATTCATGGAGTTTAAACCCTAGAACCTCTTGTAACTCAGTGTATCCAATTGTCTTGTCTATGTGAGGCCCATCTAGTGAACACACAATAATATTAATCTAAAAGAGTATTTCAAATATCTCAATTTGTTCAGGTATTTCTATCTCCTAGTATAGACCATGGAGATTCTTGAGCATGATATAATCATCTATGTTTTAATGAGACATAATGTGTTCACTATACATAGATGATAACATCAAACATTGAATGTCAATTGCATCATTAATATGTTTTTTATAGAAAAGGAACTCTTCATAACTTTCTACCTTGGTATGTGGATTAGGAATTAAGGATTCTAGCACATAAAGTTTGTGTTCATAGTGCATCACAACCCAAAGGCATCTGAACTGCTCCTAAAAGTTACTATCGTTGAGGAGATGGTCTTTATCCAATATAGATCATAGGGATTGTGTGGATAATGAACTTTACATTTTCTAAAATTATAAAAGATCGTATTATTATTACTTTTCTTAATTACAAATTATGTGATAAATAATAATAATTAAAATTTTATTAAATCTCTTGTTAGTTTATCAATTCCCAATATCCCCTATAATTGAACTCAGAATGTTTAGATTCTAGGTCATTATAGTGGAAATAATCCATATTCCCCTTTGTGTAACCCCAAAAAGGGTTGGTCAAGCTTGTTGAATGTATTTAGGTTGGTAGGCCTTTTCTAACTATTGGCTTGTAGCTTCTTGATCCATTGAGTAGATTCCCCAATCCTAAAATCCCAACTTGTATTTCCTCAACACTTGCTTCCAAATTACACCAAGTCTTTAAAAGGATAATCCTCTTTATATAAATGGTTAATCCATACCAAAACTTTTATAAGAACTCCCTTTATAAAACTAATTTTCTAAATAAGGGTTTATCAAAAACATAGTTCTATTGAGTTTTATTCCTAATCAATTAATGGAAGGCCAAGTCTGACATAATATTTCTTTGAGAGATTTTATTTTATTATTCAAAAACTTTATATTATATTTTTCTTTTACTAAAATTATTAGTATTAAGTTGATTTTACTTAATTAATTAAACAAGTTTGATAAAACATTTACACACAATCCATTTAATTAAATTTCATCTTTTCTAATTAATTCATTTATTTATGTGATAGAAATCTTACATACATTAAATAAATAATTCTTAAGAAATAATTAATTAATTAATTAAATTACCCAATATGAGCTTATCTAATGGTTGATTTATTGAGTGGACAATAAATCAACCTTTAACCTATAATAATAACTACTTTTTTCAATATTTTATGAGTTATATAATTCCACATGTCCACATATGAATCACCTAAGTTGGCATCATTATAGTTCCACCTTGAATTGCCTCCATGAACCTTGGGATACTCCATTAATTACAAGTATTTATTAATCACATGCTTGTTAGGGTAACCAAAGAATTGGTTTAAAAGGCATTACATAAAAAACCATGGACACGGATGTCCTACATAATAATGTAGGTAGGGATGACTCTCATGCTATAAATTTAATTTAAAAATTAATAATTACAAACTCATGTAATAAATTAAATTAAATAAATTTCAATACATACATACATATTTTTCAAGCTTATGATTGGTCAAACATATAATGAATATGAAAAATTAACAACTAAACATTCATTTATTATTCATTATTTGTTATTAAGATAAACCAAATTTCATTAATGAATTAATTAAATTTATTTTATATTAATGACCATAAAATTCATTTGAATATACCCACAATTAATTGAATTATTGTAAAATAAACAGCAGAACCAATAATTATATATTTATTACAATAAATTAATTGAGCATTTAAAATTCATTAAAAGCATTATTAAATTTTCTAACACAACAACTGTGAATCAATAAAATAATGTTTTAATATTTCAATTATCAATTTAATGTAATTTAATTATTACATTAATAGGGAGATTACACGGGCATGTATTGTCTAGCTACATTCCATTTATCTCAGGTGTCACGTATAGAGGGTCCAGGCCTGGGTCTTTGGCATGTACCTCGACCAGACTACATGATGTTAATAAACTAGCTACATACCATGTATTTCACAATATGTGTGCCTAATATACACTCCTGGGTCTTTAACGTGAATCTTAGTCGATTGCATGATGTGTACAAACCAACTACACATCGTGTGGTATTAATATCATGTACCCATGCAACCCACATAAAGACTCAGTGTGTTATCGAATGAGATAATACACATCATGTACAGTCCAGCTACACATCGTGTATCTCTTATACCATCTATCTTATTTTCTCATGAAATGGTTCAACATGTATTTTGGATGTGGTAAATGATGAACTACATGTTTTGTACATAACATATACATCATGTATATCATTAATGTTCTGTATTTCTAGTCTCACATAGTTTAACTATGTATAAAGACCACACATATTGTGAAACAATTTCTACTAACCCATGTAGACTACATGGAGTGTACACCAGCTACACAGCATGTAATCTGACATGTCATATGCCATGTTGTAATAGTCAATACATGGTGTAAAATTAATGCACTACATGTAATTAACTATTCAGCATGTTGTATATCCTATGACATGACCCGGTATAGTGCACTTGGGTGCACGGTGTGTACTCTAGATACACTTCATGTAATATCATGCTATTCGGCCAGATTATTCAGCACTTCCCATTGGAATTTCATGTCATTCATTATCTATTCTTAGACCTTTAAGAAAATGATACTCTGAACGAACATGATTAATATGTTTATAATATGTTACTTTAAATCTAATTAAATAATGAATAAAATGAAATGAAAATATAAAAAATATTGTGTATAGATCAATAATCAATTAAATAATTATAAATTTTAAACTTCACCCCTCTGATACCACTAGTAGATCCTCAGCAGAGCAGAAGAGCTCATAGTGGGAGATATATTTAAAATTTATTTTCAATAAAATGTCCCAGAAACCCATGAGTGGATCCTTCATATTAAATTTATAATTAATTTATTTATATATAAGAGAAATGATATGCCTTGGATTAGGATATTTCATCATTAATGGTGTTGATCTTCCAAAAACCCTTACGAATTGCCTTCGTTGTGCTGTGGGGATTCAAGTGTAGATTCACTCTTGTGGTGATCCACATGTGCTTATTTGATCTCCGAGAAATTCCAATTGATTTTTAGGTGCTATCATAGAGAATAAATTATCTTGTATTATTCTTCTTTATTTATCTAAGGACTTTCATCCTTGAAGGAGTTCTTCTCATTCTTGATTGGAAGGCTTGATGCATTTTATAAAGAGAGAGAAGTCCTTTGTGTGTAATGATTCTCATTTCTCAATTTTCAATTAATTCTACAAAATAGACATAATCATATATTTATAGATTTAGGGTTTAGTTTAAAATATTATTTAATTTCATATAGGCCCTTAAATAATATTTTAATCTTTATTAAACCCCATGTCAAAATAATATTATTTTTATTATTATTATTTTATGGCATGCTCCAGCCTGTGCAATGATAAATGACATTTATTGGCTTGTAAATAAATATTTATCAATGGATGAAGTCTTGGTCCATTTACCCTCCATGAAATTTATTTAATATATGAATAAATATTTATTTTAAATATTTCATTCATCGATAAATATTTTAGATCAATAAAACGTGAATAAAATTATTCCTTCGACTTAAGAATAATATTTATTCTATTAATTTAGTTCAAAAATAATTTAATCAATATCACTAGAAACACAGAGTTTGTGACCCACTAGGATTATTTCTCATTGGAATTATATGGGATTACCTAAATTCGAAGATTATTATCTAGTAAAGGGTCAAGGAACTGAAGAGAAATAACTTAATTACATAAAGATGACAATCACATGTGAATGATCATTGTGTAATATAATCTCTTTGTCACAATATCACATCAAGAAGGTTGCATATCTATGTCACCAACATATATGATCAATACATATTTCTATGACTATTTGAAATAACCACATCATTACACCATGTCCATGGAATTTAATACGACAGTTCTATTCAAATAAAAGGGATGAAATATCAACTTCCATAGAGATGGAAGGAAAAAACATTCCTCGACTTATCCATTAATAACATGTCATTCGTGATGCACCCAACATACTCTACATCCTACCAACAATTGGAATGTCATTTTTTCTATAAATCTATGTTTCCAAGTCATGAAATTCAGCAATGATAATATTAAATTCTAAGAACCATTACACACACTCACATATAGAAATATCTATTAACATCGAAACATATAGAATTCCTATTGTCTGGTATGTTCTCATAATCTCTAATCTTGGAGATTACCAAGTGTGAACTTAATTAAAATAAGAATATTTCCCTTATGAGTACTCACACATGGTAGTCACATTCTATATGTCCTTTCATAGAATGTTATCTGAACATAGAACTATATTTATCAATATCATCATAGAATTTCAAGGTTCTCATCATAGTAGGGAAGTGCTATAATCTTATCAATGTGAAAAATACTCTATGACATTATTAAATTAAAGTCATGTAGAACAATAAAAAATATGTAATAAGATATTTTATTAATATTCAAATCATCTAATATACATGTAATCATAGTATAAACAGTTGGTCCTAGGACACTAACTCTATTATCAATATATGGAACAACCTGTGAAATATTATGTAAAAATTAATGGTGAGCCTAATCCCACTCTGTAATAGTAATTTCAACTACATATGTTCTAGATATTTCTTTACCCACAAGTCACCCAATGTGATGATATTTTGGTACATCAATGCTTTCCTCATCGGACAGGTTGTTGGTATAGAATTCAACAGCTTCCTTAACAATATATCACCCCATAGTAAAACCTTCTAACAGATTTCAATTTTTGATATAACCTTTCAAAATCATCATATACCATTCAATGGGGTACAACCATTTATGACATATAATACCACATAGTTTTATTTCTCTAACTAAGTGAAACATCATATAAAAGAATAACAGTGGAAAGAACATATCCAATTCACATAATATGATAGTAATTTCATTTTCCATAGTGGTAAATCTCTTCAGTTCGATACATTTACTATATATATATTTGAAAAGGAAACAAATATTCATTAATGCATGACAGAAATTCTTAGGGAAAATACAATGTAAATATATAATCATTATATATTTCATGAAAACATGATAGTCAAGTGATTTCATACCATTTATATTTAAATCGATAATTTACATGATATTCTTAATATTTGGTCAAAACCCATATAAAACCTTTACATAATTCAAGAAGATCCAAAACTGATATCTCTCTAGCCTAAAAATAGTGTAAGTAGCTAGAGGAAGAAAATTTTGTCTTTCACCCTTCACTAGCACTAAATCTTCCCATGTCCTCATGTCAGTCATGTCCAACCTAGCCTTAATGCCATCCTTTGTTTTTAGGTGAATTTAGTAATGTTTCAATGATGCTATCGCATTTTTTTCACATGCATCACATCAAGAAAATTTATGGAGTGAAAACAATTCTAGTATGATAATTTAAAAAAAACTTATAACTTTTTCCAATTTATTTTCATAAGATTTATTTATGAAGGTTTACCAAATGTAGTGGCTATGCCCTTTACTTTATCAAATAGTTGAATACCTATTAGTAGAGATGATGTTGTACAGTCTTCTAAATTTCTATTAAATGATGTCGTACAATATCGGTATTTATTTCATCGAGGTAGAAATCTATGATTCATTAGAAGAATAGTCTTCAATGAATGTTTCATCTTAATTAAGTGTGTTCATTGTTCACAAATAGGACACCCTTGGGTTACATTAATTATATATCGTTAAATATTTTCATAAGAAGTTTAGTCATTTATTGTCCCATAAATCATGTCCCTCAACATGAAATCTTCATTTTTTAAGCATCATACAATGTAACACCTGAAACCCACATTAATTTCCAATCTTCGATCAATGGATCCAAAAAAATCAATATCTTTACCCAGTTTTTTTACTAATATAAGTAGAGACAGCATAATTTATTTTCACTTCATCCAGAACCATGGTGGAAAGTTATAATTTACCAACATAACATGCCATGTACTATGAGTGATACTTTATAAACCAAAAAGTGTCACTCCATCTATAGATAACACAGGGTGACAGTTTCTCATCTCGTTTCCAAATTCAAGATGATCATGATCAATTTTCTTCCACAGAAGATAGCTTGTTCGGTGATGAATTTTCCCATATTGATTTATAATATTTTTATACCATTCTAATTTTTATGCATTCTCCTCACTTCTATATAAGCATCTAAACTTTGAAATGATTAGAGAGAACCATAAAAATTCTAAAGGACTTGATTCATCATTCTTGTATCGAGATGCACCACACTTAAGTATTTTTTGAAGTTATTTATAGTCCCTGAGAAATAGTATACAGTCATTTGGGTATGCATGTATTCTTTTATAGATCATACCTATTGAACTTAGAATTAATTTAGTGTTATATATTCAGCAAGTAAGCTCATTGTCTTTTGATATCATATCATTCAAGAGAGAAATTAGTTCAGTAATACTGGTGTCACTCCATCTATTCCTAGATTTTACATTATATGGATTCAGTATGGCTAAAAATGTTGTATATTTAGAACAAACATCATACAATGGCGTCTTTTCACAACTCTTTGAATTCTAAAATAGTTTTGGACATTCATGAAGTCATCTTCAATTGTCATTTTCATTTCCTCAATATGATCTTCTTCATCGTTCACACCTCTAATCATATGCTAGATACAGTATTCATCATTTTTCACATTTGTACTCATATCAGTTGATTCATAAAACATAGTGTTATCCTAGTCACTAGCTACATTCATTTCATCCCCGTGTTTAGTCCAACATTTATAACTTTGATCTATTCCATAATAGATCAAGTGTTCTTCCAACTCCTCTAGACTAATTATTGAATAAAAACAACATAAATATGAATAAAGGATTTGAGAAGGGTCATATATATGATCTTTTGAAAACACGAGGAACTCTTTCACCCCATCCCCACACTCTTTTATGATGTGATTTGTATCCATCCATTTTTTATTCATATCCTTTCTATTTGATATAGTAATATTCATATTTTAAAAAATAAATAAATACACAAAAGGTATAAGCTTAGAATTCTAAAATTCTATTATTTATATATACACATATATAATCATTATATTTGATATAAATTTTCATCACATTGAAAACTTGTTAGAATATCTAAACACCAAGGACTAAATGAATTTAAAGTACTATGACACTTATTTTTTATTACAAGAAGTCACATTTCATAAATCATTCTATTTTTAAATAGATTCATCAAGATAGATAATTCACTTTGTATGGATATCAACGCTCACAAGAAACCTATGAATTTATAAAATCTGATATGTATTAGGGTATATATAATAATATTTCACTATCAAAACATATATCAAAACAAATTACTTATTTTTTACAATGTTTTTGCAGTGTTTGAAACAAAGAAATCACATCGATTATGGTTACTACATTGGTAAATTTATGAAATGTATCATATTCAAAATCTTTTTTGTTAATAATCAAAATAATAATTTTGATATTCTGTGATATTTTTAAAAAATTCAAGATTTTTGGTTGATGGGGAAAAATTAATTCTTTAACCAAAATAACCCAAATTTTTTAAATTTCAAAACCATGAAGAGGATGTATTTATTCAGAAAAAATAATTTTAATGTGTAATGGAATTCAAAAAATTAATAGCCTTTTTTACCAATCTTAGGTGAATTATATTAATTATAATTTTAATTTTTAATTGATATTAATTCCAATAATTCCCTAATATTTTCATTAATATATCACATTTTTTGTGTTTCAGAATATATAGGAGATAAATTGTTCAATACCTTAATTTCATGCATTATATTTTTTTATGAATTTGAGAATTAATTTTGGTATTAGTTAATAATTTAAAATGATATTTTCATTGATTTTCTGGTGTAAAGTGCAGCTACATATGATTTATTGTGAATTTCATGGGTTTTAGATGAGTAAAATGGGAAATATACACTCATCTGTGATTAATGTGAGTTCAACTAACTCACATCATATTAAATACACTCCCAACAATTATGTGAGATTTACTCGTGATATTTAATCACATTTCCAAGGATCATGAATGGTAAATCTGCACTCATGTGTGATTAAAGTGAGTTCGGCAGACTTGCATCATTTTAAACACGCTCCCATAAATTATTTGATATTCACACATGATATTTAATCACATTTCTAAGGATTATGTGGGATTAAAGGGATGATAAACTCAAAAAATTCAGGCAACCAGAAGGATTGTGGCTTGTATGAGATTTTTAGGAATAGAATTGCATATGAGAGGCATAGTTTGCAGTATAAGCATGCAATATAAAAGAAGATTATGCAACATTCAAATTTTATTTATCCTGTATTTTTAATTTAATTACCCCCACACACTATATTATTAGACTGGTCCTAGAGAGGTTTCTAACTATAGAAGGATCATGTTTAATAATCTAAAGTGCACCATCCAATACAAGATTTTTAATATAGCACTCACCCACACTACTTGCACATACATGCTACGAGGCTCCCCATTTCCCACAACCCACTAATAATATATTCTCAAAGGCCCATCCCTAGGGAAAAAGATCAATTGAGATTCTTAAAAAATAAGTTTTAAATTTCATACCTTTAGTTTTTGAGGTTAAATTTGTAAAAAACAATCGGTTTTGGCTACAGCAGACCTCCAGTTTTGCAAGAGCTTGAGTGCGGTGCGATAAAGATGTGGTTTTAGGGTTCTTTTATAAAGTTGGTGAAGGGTTTTATTATCACTTACTTTAAAGAAGATATAAAAGTGTATTTTTTTAGTGCTCAAAATAGAAGTATTGATAAATACTAATTTTTCCAGCCCTTTCTCAATGGTGATAAAACATAACCTTTAACAGTGCTAAAAAAGTGCTGAAAAAATAGTATTTTTCCATGCTTATGTTTTACATCGAAAAAATATATTTTTATAAGTGGTCAAACTAACGCTGAAAAAAATGTAAAAAATGAATAAAAATGAATGAAAAGATAATATTTATTTTATAAATATTAAAAATTTTAAAAATAAAATATTCTGACTATTTAAATTATAATAATATTAATTAATTTATTAAATTAAATTAATTATATAAATTACAAACATATAAAAAATATTAAAGCTTAATAAATAAATATGTATAAATAAATACTAAAAATGAATAAATTCTAAAAATATTAAAAATCAATAAATATCAATAATTATTAAATATTATTGAATAAATGAATATTAAAAATGAATAAATATATTTGAATAAATTATAAATATATTAAAAAAAGTGAATTCATAACATTAATTATATAACTTACAAAAACATAAAAAAAGGAATAAAATGAATAAATAGATAATATTTATTATATAAATTAAACAATTATTATGAAATAATAATATTACCTATTTAAATTAAAAAATTATTAAAAATGAAATTAAATTAATTAATTATATAAATTTCCAAAATATTAAAAATGTTAAAACATAATAAACAAAAATGAAAAAATAGTATTCATATAAATTACAAACAAGTTGAAAATATTAAAACATAGTAAATAAATATGTATAAATAAATATTAGGAAATGATTAGTTTCCAAAAAAATATTAAAAATAATAAATATTAAAAATGAATAAATAAAATAAAATTATTGAATATTAAAAATAAACAAATTTAATTTAATAAATAACAAAAATATTTAAAAAAATGAATTCATGAGATTAATTGCATGAATTGTAAACACATACAAAAATGAAGAAAATATTAAAAAATGAATTTAAATAATTTAATTATATAAATTTTGAACATTTTAAAAATATTACATCTTAATAAATAAAATTGAATAAATAGTTATCATAGAAATTAAAAAAAATGAAAAATATTAAAACATAGTAAATACTTTTGAATAAATAAATATTAAAAATGAATGAATTCTAAATATATTAAAAAATTATAGATATTAAAAATGAATAAATAATATCTAATGAAAGAATAATAAAAATAAATAAATAAAACTGAATAAATTAAAAAAATAAAAAGTGAATTAATAACCTTAATTACATAAATTACATGACCATAAAAAATGAATAAAAATGAATAAATAGATAATATAATTCTGAAAATGAATTATATTGACAATAAAAAATATTAAAATTTAAATTCATTTATAGGGAATCAATTATATAAATTTTATACATATTAAATATATTAAAATATAATAAATAAAAAATGAATAAATATTAATCATATAAAATAAAAACTTATTTAAAATATTAAAACGAGTAAATAAATATTTATAAATTTTAAAAAATAAATAAATTCCTAAAATATTAAAATTAAGTAAATATCCAAAATGAAAAAAAATATTATATGAAATAATATTAAAAATTATTAAATAAAATTAAATAAATGGAAAAAAATTTAAAAAATGAATTCATATAATGAATTACATGAATTATAAACACATAAAAATGAATAAAAATGAGTAAATAAATAAATAAATATTATTATTAACTATTGATGTATTCATCATATTGATTTCATATAAAAATTATAATTAATATTTAACCTTTAGAATTTGTAATTATAATTAAAAATATTATTGTTTAATTAAATGTATAAATATTTAAAAATATATAAATATCTATCAAAATTGAATATATTAAAAAATACATTAAATGAATATATATATTAATAAACAATAAATTACTATAAATACTAAAAATAGAGAAATATTAAAAATAAATAAATAATATTAAATCAATAAATAAACATATACAAAGACACATACATGTATATATACATTCATATACATATACACATATACATACACATATACATATACATATACAGACACATACACATACAAATACACATATACAAGCATATGCATATAAACACACATACACGTATGTATACACATACAGAAACATACAATTACATAACGTGCATGCACATACATACACATACATATGAATACACACACATACTACATGAACATACATACACGTACACATACACATACCCACATACCTATAAATGGACATACATGTACACAAACATACACACACATACACAGACACATACACATATACATAAACATACACATACACATACACATACACATACACATACACATACACATACACATACACATACACATACACATACACATACACATACACATACACATACACATACACATACACATACACATACACATACACATACACATACACATACACATACACATACACATACACATAAACATACACATACACATACACATACACATACACATACACATACACATACCCATACACATACACATACACTTACACATACACATACTCATACACATACACATACCCATACACATACACATACACATACACATACACATACACATACACATACACATACACATACACATACACATACACATACACATACACATACGCATACACATACACATACACATACGCATACACATACACATACACAAACACATAATCATACACAAACACATATATAAACACATACACATACATAGACACATACTCACACACATATTGTAACATCTTGTTACTATTTTCAGGTATTCCTAAACCCTTATTTTAATTGAGATTGGGTTGGGTTTCGTTTGGGGTTATTTCAGGTTGAAATTTTATGATTTATGACAATTCTGGGATGGTGCACGGTTAGTACATGGCTTCTGTACGGTTTACCAAACCGTGCGCCCTATTAGATAAAAAATGTAATGTTTTGGACAGATAGATCTACATGGATTGTTCATGGTTAGTCAAGTTGTGCATCCCCTTAGTATAAATCGTGTGACCCATTTATAATAGATGCACAACCTATGCACAGTTTTTCCAAATAGTATGTTGTTTCGTAGAAAACAGTGCAGATGAGATTTTAATTAATCTGATTTTTTGTTAAAATTTCTCAAACCCCTTTTTTAGGTCTCGGACAAACCTACTTTGACCCAAACTAGTTTATCTCAACCTTGGAGCTTCTAAGAAGGATTATTGGACCCTCATACCCCTCCCAGATGCGATCTGAAGCTAGGTGAATGTCAGTTGATCCTTATCCAGTTAGTTTCCTCTTCCCGTTCTTAATCTCTCGCGATCTCTCTCTTTCTCCCTGGTGATTTATATATCTCGATATGTTTTTGATGGATCTAAGACCTGATGTTATGGATCTAAACCTAGTATTGAATCTTGTTTCTCCCAGATCCCGTTTTTGTCGTCCTTCTTTGATGAATCTCAGCTAGGGTTTTGTGATCCATGTTCCATATATCCCAAGGTAGGTGGCTCCATTACGATGCTCAAATTTTATTAAACCTAAATTTCCCTATTTAATCTCAACTATTTTGAATTAAATTAAATCGATTATTTTTAATTATGTGGATTTTAATTTTTTTATTAGAAATAACCAATTCTAGTGAATTGAATTTTTTATGAAGAATGGGTTTTTTTCTTGAAATAGGAAAACCCCCAATTTCATTGAATTGGGGTGTGGTTATGAAAATTGTGGTATGACCATGCCTCATAATATAATTGAACGATAACGGATAAGATAAATTGTAACAAGTGGAATGGAATTGTAATGAGGATATTCTTTTCTTTAAATGAATTGAATGCATGTTTGAAATGAAATTGATCGTGGATTTTGAATTTCATAATAGGTACTACCTTATGTGTTATATATATTAAATGTAAAAACTCATTTATAATGGTTTATATTGGTGGTAAGGCCATGCCTTTTTCTTATGTTTTTCAACTGCTTATGTGAATTGATATGTTCCTTGATTGTGTGGTTCACTTGATGCGGGTCGGGTGAGAACATGAGTTTCATATTAAAGACTCTTGGATAGACTCTCATTCTCAGGTGGTTATACCACAAAGCATCAGGGAAGCGATGTTTTAGGATCTCTAGGAAAGGGCTTTCCCCAAGCTATTTATTATACTATTGGGTGATACCAATTCCCTAAGGGGAAAATGAGTATGGTTTCAATGCCAATATGGCTATGCCAAGCCTCGGAATATACTCAGTCCCTTATGTGTGATTATAGAAAATTACACATATTTAATATACCACGAGTGATACTTAGACTTTTGAAAGGATTGTCTGTGATTGGATCATGGAATTTGATATAATTGAATAGATGTACACTACTGGAATGTGGGTTTTTCCCCACAGTTACATACCAATGGTTCTATCGAACCGTTGGTAAATCATTAAAATAGAGGTTTTTCCCAACGGTTTCTTAGAACCGTTGGGATACCTTGGTTTGGGGGGAGTTTATCCCAACGGTTCTAGGAACCGTTGGGAAAGGCCTTGTTTTGGGGAGTTTTTCCCAACGGTTCTAAGGAACCGTTGGGGTAGGCCTTGTTTTGGAGAGTTTTTCCCAACGGTTCTAAGGAACCGTTGGGATAGACATTGTTTTGGGAGGGTTTCCCAACGGTTCTAAGGAACCGTTGGGATAGGCCTTATTTCGGGGAGATATGCCAACGGTTTTAAAAAACCGTTGGCAAAGGTTTTCCCCAAATCCGCAGTAGCCCGTTCTCTCCCCCCATTCGCGTTACAGAGCCCTAACGGGAGCAGCAGAAGGCGATTTTGGAGTACTGCCGGCCGGACCTTGAACCTCTTCTTCAGGTTCTTCTTATTCTTTATCTCAAAAGCTATTCAAATATTTGGATAGTATTGAAACTTATTTTTATTTTTCCCTTCAGTTTAGACGATTTTTGAGCTACTGCCCGCGCCTAAGGGTGAGTTTTCTTGAAAATTCCTTTTTGGATTTTACCCTTTGAACATGGGATGTCATTTGTGAAAGGTTATATAAATCGAATTGATTGTTCGATTTATGAATTGAATTGTAAATTAAATTAATTAAGGGTATTTTATGGTTTGCATTCCCCTTTAACACTTATATTTTATGTTACCATGTTAGATATATTATAACTAATGCATGTGATATCTTTATAGTCTTGTTAGGAGTGTTATATTAAAAATTCGAGTGCTTTAATTTTCATTGAATTTCTAGCCATTATGAGTTATGTTGAGACCATGATATGGAATTGATTGATTAAGCAAGAGAATCTCATTATCTTGTCATTACAACATGAGTAAATGAAGCTTCATTCTTTTCAGGTTATTATTTGATTGAGTCGCCATTTTGAGGTGAGTTGTATTAAATACCTTTGTTTTTGACCTTGGTATGTTTAATGAATTGTTGAAATGAAATGAAATTCATTAAATGATTAATAGTAAATAGTGATACATGGATTCTATTAGGATGTCAGGTATATAATCTTGTTTCTATTAACTTATATGCTTTATGTGATAAATGGATTCACAGTGGAATTCCACGGATAGACTCATTTCTTTGAATATTGATTAAGCCATTGGTGATACATGGATCCAAGGGAGGGATTCCATAGATAGACTTATTGAATGTAGAATTATATTCCAATTGATACATGGATTCTTATGATAATTCCATAGATAGACTTATTGAATGTAGAATTATATTCCAATGATATGCGTCTTGTGTGGTGGTGGTGTGGTTTATGTGTTTTATGGTAGTAGTGAAGTGTGTGATTATGTAGTTAATGTGAACCCATAGGTTGAGTATTTTGTGCTATCTATATATCATGTATTTTTATGTTATTTCTACACATTCCCAACCAGAGTTGGATAAACTTACCAACGATCAGAGGTTTTGAGTTATGGGTATTTTTTCTAATATCTAGGATGGTGGTTATATGTTTGGATAGCTACCATGTCTTCCCTACTCTTCCTTAAAAAGTGATTGACCATGTGTTTTTAGGCAAGATGCGATGTGATTGTCCATGTGTCTTCAGGTGAGATGTACTATGATTTCCCTAGTGTTTTTCGGTGAGGTGTGATGTGATAAGGCTATAATAAGATGTGGCATGTGGTTGGGGTCATGTAGGGTAGGAGGATGACACAAGGTTGATGTTATTCATGTTCATGATACCCTACTAATATGGTTATGGGATGAGTCATGTTGTTATGTGATATAACACATTAAGTTCTTGTTGGTTTTACATTTTTTCAATAACACATTTGTATGTTTTTTTGACATGTGTAGTTGATACCTTGATTATTTTCTTCCTTTATCGTTTACTTAAATGTATTTTCTATTATAGTTAATGCCTATTGAATTGTTTATGACAAAATGACTTATATAAATTCTTTTTACAGAATGGACAGAAGTTGGATGTATGAAACCGATCGGATCTCAGACGATTTTCAAAACAATTTGGAGAGCTTTATAGATTTTGCATTTCACAATGCTTCAGATAGTGGTCGCATACACTGCCCATGTTCCAATTGTGTTGGTAGACCTTGGTTGAGCCGTGAAGAAGTCAGCTACCACATAACCAAAAATGGGTTTCAAGCAAACTACTTTCTGTGGTATCACAATGGGGAGAAAACGAAATCTCAAATTGGTGATGATCGAAATGAAAAGACTGGAATGGAGAATTTGTTAGATGATCGGTTTCCGTTTATTCGTCATCATGAAAAAGAAAGGATTTCGACTCAAGAAGACTTCGATATGAGGAAAGCTGATGCATCTAGTGAAAATGATGATATTGATAGGGTGAAAAAATTGAATGATGCTGCCACGACTCCAGTATATCGACAATGCGATAAAATGAAAAAGCTGGAATTTTTAATCCGATTATTTCATGGGAAAACTATGTATGGGATTTCTAATACAGCAATCGATTACATTCTTACCCTCTTGAAGGATTTACTTCCAGATGATGCAGATATTCCCTCAAACCACTATATGGCATGGAAGTTAGTTGAGGAACTTGGATTTTCAAGAAACAAAATTCATGCTTGCCCGAAAGATTGCAGTTTATTCTGGGAGGAAACCGCTGAACGAAATGAATGTATAAAATGTGGCACGTCCCGCTGGAAGTCAAAATCTGATGGAACACCATCCCGCGTTCCACAGAAAGTAATGTGGCACTTTCCATTGATCCCCAGACTCCAGAATCTTTTTATGTCTGATGACATATCAATAAAAATGAGATGGCATGATACCGAGAGAAAAAAGACTGATGATGAGTTGGTTCATCCTGCAGATGGATTTGCATGGAAGAGATTTGATGCTCGACATCCTGATTTTGCAGCTGACGTGCGTAATGTGAGGCTGGGTCTTTCATGCGACGGTTTTAATCCGTTTGGGCAGATGCTTACTTCGCACAGCACATGGCCCGTTTTTATGCACATTTATAATCTTCCCCCATGGTTGTGTATGAAAAAATCTTTCACTTTCATGAGTATACTCATATCTGGTCCTTCTGATCCCGGCATTGATATTGATGTATACATGCAACCTTTAATAAAAGAGTTGAAGCTTCTTTGGGATGTGGGTGTGCGCACATACGATGCATGTTCGAAAGACATATTTCAGATGCGCGCTGCGCTTATGTGGACAATCAATGATTTTCCGGCTTATGCAATGATGTCTGGATGGAGCACGAAGGGGAAACTGTCATGTCTAGTTTGTATGAAGAATACACGATCCAGAAGACTGAAACATCGTTGTAGTTTCAGTTTTATGGGACATCGACGATTTTTTCCAAAGGATCATCCATATAGAATGAATCGTCAAAGATTTGATAATACTATAGAGACCGATGATCCACCTCAGCGTATGTCTGGAACTGATGTGCTTAATGAATTGAAAGATTTCAGTTTTTCGTTCGGGAAGGGTCAAATGAAATCTGGAAAGAGAAAGAATGTTTCCACAGAAACCTGTTACAATTGGAGGAAGAGGAGTATCTTTTTTGATTTGCCTTATTGGTCAACCAATTTGCTACGTCATTGCTTAGACGTAATGCATATTGAAAAGAATATATGTGAAATGTTTCTTTCAGTTCTTCTAAATGTCAAGGGGAAGACAAAAGATGATTTACGATCTCGACGTGACTTGGTGGATTGGGGCATCAGACCAGAATTGCATCCTGTGCGTATCAGTGAAAATAAATGGCAACTTCCATGTGCTTCTTATGTGATGACACCTACTGAAAAAAAACAATTTTTGGAAGTATTAGAGACTATTAGAGTTCCTGATGGCTATTCAAGCAACATATCTAAACGGGTCAATAGAAGAGAGTTGAAGCTAAAATCTTTGAAGACTCATGATTATCACGTTCTACTGCATGAGTTGCTTCCAATAGCAATCCGTCATCTTTTGTCCAATAATGTAAGGGTGGGTGTTATTCGGTTGTGCCATTTGTTTAGAGATCTTTGTGCTAAGAAGTTGTCCAAGTCTTTCTTGCAAAAAATGTTGACAGATGCCCCATTAATTTTGTGTGAGTTGGAGAAAATATTTCCCCCATCATTTTTCACATGCATGATGCATCTGACTGTCCATATTCCAACTGAAATACTTCTCGGAGGACCTGTTTCTTTTCGTTGGATGTATCCAACTGAAAGAAATATGTTCACATTAAAGTCTTATGTTCGAAACAAGAATCATCCCGAAGGTTCTATCGTGAACGGTTACTTAGCTCAAGAATGTATGGATTTCTGTTCAATGTATTTGTCTGATCTTACTACAAGAATGAACAGACCAATGAGAAATGAAGAAGAACAATATGAGCAAATTGAACCCAGTTTTCCATCACTTCCTCAAACAGGAGGAATTCCTGGATCATATACATTGAAGACATTAAGCCATGAAGAGCGGGAGATGGCACATCGCACAGTTTTGTTCAACTGTGATTTGTTCGATGACTATATCAGGTAACAAAATTGAATATGTATATATCTTACATATATATCTGTTAAACTATTCATATTTTTTTATCTACAAGGAACATAAAACAATGATAAATAGGAAGCATCGTTCTTTATCTTTGAGAAAGAGAGAGACTTTGCATAGCAAAGAGTTTTCTGCTTGGTTAAAATTGAAGGTAAAAATATTACTGTTTAAATTAATTATTTCAATATTTACTTAAGTTTAACTGTCATTTATATTGCAGGTATTGAGTTTGTCTGCTGACTCTGTCTCTGAGGAAATAAGAGCTTTGGATTTTGGTCCTAATACCGTGGTTCGTGACTGTAAATCAATTGTTATCAATGGGTACAGATTTATTGTCACTGAACGAGCCAAAAACATGAGAACACAACATGATGGTATTATGGTTACTGCCACAACATATTGTTATGCCAGTGCATCAGATAGTAGACCGCGACTTGAAAATGTGGGTTATTATGGAGTCGTTGAGAAAATAATAATATTGGATTATTACTCTCATGGACGAGTCACAATGATGAAATGCCATTGGTTTGATTCGATGACGAGACATGGCACATTTATTGATGATTGTGGATTTCGAGTAATTAATATGACCCGCACTCTTGCAACTGAAGAACCATATGTGTTGGCATCAATGGCTAAACAAGTTTTTTATGTCAAAGATCAACTTCAACCTGAATTTGGTGTCGTAGTTGAAGTAATTCCAAGACATATTTTTGATGATGCTGATGATGGAATTGACACTGTCCCTATTGCCATTGGAACCAATCCATTTATTTCTTTTGATGACTCCAATAGCTCAATTGTCAGAGTTGATTGTGAACCTGAAGTTGTGGTTGGAAATATATAGAATCATTCATCCATGTTCTCAATTCTTTTGGTTTACCTCGAGTTGGGTTGTTAAGGTTGGTAATATTCATATTTATTTAGTATTGATCACAAATATGTTTTAGCTGACTTGACCGTTATGTGAATTTTCAATGTTTATTGGTTGCTGTTTTATTTGAATTGCATTTTCTAATTTGGAATTGAACTGTATTCAAACCAAATCAAACAATATTTCTAACTTGGTGAACATTACAACTTGTATGTTTTATTAAATTCATTCAAGCTCTTCTAAAACAATTGATAGCTAAATTACCAATGAATCCCTTCATTCCCTCATATATTTAGTTTTTTGGTTTACAAATTAATTTTCTTTTTATAATTAATTACATATTTGTTTTCCAATGCAGGAAATGAAGCCAATTGAAGAGAGACGAAGAAAAAAAATGGTGGAGAACAATCGTCGGATGGAGGAGATGGGCATTCTACCATTAGTGCCTACAGTGAGTACTTTATTTCAAATATATATATATATATTTACAGAATATATAATGTCATGTGATTAATTTTTTTTGTAAACTTTTTTGTAGGATCCACCATTACGTCGACAGTTATTCGACGAGGAGCCTAGTACTGGTCCTAGTACTCAGGCCGGTGGTACGAGGAGGGTTCGTACCAGAGGTGGACATAGAGCTGCGCGTGCCCGACTAGACCCTGCCCCTCCCACTGACATTTCAGCCTTCCCACATTCTGATCCCGGTGTGTCGTTAGGGACACACGGGATATTTAGACCTCCCATGTTTTCGCTACCTTCTGCATCTTCTGCCCCATCATTTTCACATCCCATGATGATTCCCACTCCCCAGTCAGCATCAGGTCATACAGTTGTTCCATCTTCTTTTCCTTCTACTTCTGTCTCTCCGAGCTTTTATATTCCATCGTCTTCGACTCCTGTTCCACCAGAGGGTGTTCCATCAGGTTCTGTGGATCCGGCGCCACTCATTGATCAGACTAGCACAGGTATATTTATAAAACCCTATCAAATTTTTATAGCAATATTTATTTTCATTATAACATGTTTTGATAAAATATTTGTTTTTCTTTCATGACAGATACATCTACTGACAGGAGGCGGGGGCGGGGCCGTACACGCATGCGTTCGGTGTGGAACCGTCGCACACAGGTTATGGTGGAATATAATGAAGACAATCAGATGGTTGAGAAAACAGGGCAGCAATGTCGGAGTTTTATGGCGACGCTTGCCAAATACTCCGACATCATTCCCGTCAGCCCGCTGTCGTGGAGACATTTGCCACATGAGGTCAAAGATAGAGCTTGGGCAGAGATATGGGTAAAAAAATCTGTTGTATTTAATGCCATGAATTTTTTTTGTATTTATATAAATTAATATTTTCATTTCAGCTTCGATTTAATTTTCCTGATGGTGAGGGTGCACGACTGGAACGTCTAAAGGATTTAGGCGAGCTTTGGAGAGCCTACAAGCATGAGCTGTATATTGGCTGGCGTGCTAGAGTTGGCACTGAGTTAGAGGCGGTACCAGTCGTGGATGATTGTCCTATAGAGCAGTATCGTCAGATGATTACTCATTGGACGAGTACCCAGTTTAAGGTATGAATTACATTTGAGGTATTTAAATAATAACTTTCAAGTTTTGCATTAATATTATCCTTTGCATTATCGAATTTTATTTAGGAATCATCTGGAAAAAATAAAAAAAACATTGATGCAAAAAAATACCTCCATACACTAGGACGCACGACGATGCCGGATCATGAGAGGCAGCAGGTATGACAATTGTTTATAAGTTTTCTTTACGACTTACATTTTCTTTTGTTTCCTCAATTATTTAATTATTTTCTGAAGTCTTTATATAAATTTTGTTTTCAATGTCATTGTAGAGGCAAATACAAAATATTGAAGGACGTGTGCCTCGAGCAAAACTGTTTTGCTCGAGTAGACGAAAAAAGGATGGACGTGCTGTCAACGAAGCGACTCAGCAATAGATTGTAAGTTTTAATCTGTTGATTTTATATTTTAATATCTATTTCGTAACTTAATATTATATTTATATTTGTAACAGGATGCTTTAGAGGCCCTCGATGCCCAAGAAGCAGACAATTTTGGGCCATCTGATCACTTACATCAGGTGTTGGGAGATGATCATTCTGGCAGAGTACGCTGCCGACCTAGGATAGCCCCGACGAGGTATTGGTCTGCCTCAGGTACGAGTTGTAGTGCCACCGAGCTGCAGCAAGTTAGGGCACAGGCAGAACAGGCTGAGAAAAGGGCCACAGAGACGGCAGAACAGTCTGCTAGGGCAAACAGTGCATTTATGAAATTTATTGAAGTTCTACGTCCAACACTTCCAGCAGAGGCCAGCCCAGCGATTGATGAATACATGTCGTCGATACATTTTATATATGGTGCACCAGGTGGCAGTTCCAGTGGTGGTCAGGCCGATGTCCAGCTTGAAGATGATGATGGCGAGCAGTCTGATGCGGAAGAGGAGGGAGATGAGGAGGGCGAGGAGGAGGGCGAAGGCGAGGAGGAAGGCGTTGTGGAGGGTGAGGACGATGAGGAGGACGATGATGAGGGCGATGATGATGATGATGATGGAGATGGTGATGCTGATGTGGGACATATTGATCCGTTACATTTTTGACTTGAGATTTGATGTTTAATCTATTCTAGTTGTTGGTTTTATCTAGACTCGTAGTATAGTATTGGAGTTGAGTTATTTTTATATATTGTCTGTTTTTATGGATGTTGTTGTCTTTTAGTGGTTGTGTGTTTGAGAACTCCCTGGACAACCCCCCTCATTCTTGGACCCTGGACAACCCCCCCTCCCCCTTGGACCCCGAACACCCCCCAAACACCCCCCGGACAGCCCCGCGGATAGCCCCCTGGACAGCCCCCTGGACAGCCCCCCGTACAGCCCCCAACCCTCCACCCTGGACCCCGGATAGCCCCCCGGACAGCCCCCCGGACAACCCCCCCACCCTCCCCCTTAGACCCCGGACAACCCCCCAAACACCCCCCGGACAACCCCCTGAACAACCCCGGACAACCCCCTGAACAACCACCGGACAGCCCCCTAAACAACCCCGGACAGACCCCGCACAGCCCCCCCACCCTCCTCCTTGGTCCCCGGACAGCCCCCCGGACACCCACCGGACAGCCCCCCCCGGACAGCCCCCTGGACAGCCCCCCGTACAGCCCCCAACCCTCCACCCTGGACCCCGGATAGCCCCCCGGACAGCCCCCCGGACAACCCCCCCCACCCCCCCCCCCTGGACCCCCGGACAACCCCCTTGACCGTTGGACGCCCGTTTTGGCCGTTTATGACACCATAACTGCGTTGTCGGTCACCGCGGGCACACGGCACGTCCGATTGACATGCCGTCTGCTCGACCACTTCATAAATCACTCACCCGTATTTGTCGTCTGATTTCAGGCCATTCCGACATCGTTCGGCCCGTTTGGACCCCCCGCACGCGCGTTTCGAAGCGTGCGCATCACTTAAAACACGAATATTGAGCCGTACCGGGCAAACCGCACGTCCGATTGACGTGTCGTCTGCGCGTACACGTCACAAATAATAATTAGAATGTTTCACGGTGGTTTCGGGTGAATCTCTGGTCGTCTGCTATGAATTTGACCGTTTAACGCCCGTTTTGGCCGTTTATGACACCCGAACTGCGTTCTCGGTCACCGCGGGCACAGGTCATGTCCGATTGATGTGCCGTCTGCTCGACCACTTCAGAAATCACTCACCCGTATTTGTCGTCTGATTTCAGGCCATTCCGACATCGTTCGGCCCGTTTGGACCCCCCTCACGCGCGTTTACGAAGCGCGCGCATCACTTAAAACACGAATATTGAGTCGTACCGTGCAAACCGCACGTCCGATTGACGTGCCGTCTGCGCGTACACGTCACAAATAATAATTAGAATGTTTCACGGTGGTTTCGGGTGAATCTGTGGTCGTCCGCTATGAATTTGACCGTTGGATGCCCGTTTTGGCCGTTTATGACACCATAACTGCGTTGTCGGTCACCGCGGGCACACGGCACGTCCGATTGACGTGCCGTCTGCGCGTACACGTCACGGATAATAATTAGAATGTTTAACGGTGGTTTCAGCTCAATCCGAGGTCGTACGCTATGAATTTGACCGTTGGACGCCCGTTTTGGCCGTTTATGACACCATAACTGCGTTGTCGGTCATCGCGGGCACACGGCACGTCCGATTGACGTTCCGTCTGCGCGTACACGTCACGAATAATAATTAGAATGTTTCACGGTGGTTTCGGGTGAATCTGTGGTCGTCCGCTATGAATTTGACCGTTGGACGCCCGTTTTGGCCGTTTATGACACCATAACTGCGTTGTCGGTCACCGCGGGCACACGGCACGTCCGATTGACGTGCCGTCTGCTCGACCACTTCATAAATCACTCACCCGTATTTGTCGTCTGATTTCAGGCCATTCCGACATCGTTCGGCCCGTTTGGACCCCCCGCACGCGCGTTTCGAAGCGTGCGCATCACTTAAAACACGAATATTGAGCCGTACCGGGCAAACCGCACGTCCGATTGACGTGTCGTCTGCGCGTACACGTCACAAATAATAATTAGAATGTTGCACGGTGGTTTCGGGTGAATCTCTGGTCGTCCTCTATGAATTTGACCGTTTAACGCCCGTTTTGGCCGTTTATGACACCCGAACTGCGTTCTCGGTCACCGCGGGCACAGGTCATGTCCGATTGATGTGCCGTCTGCTCGACCACTTCAGAAATCACTCACCCGTATTTGTCGTCTGATTTCAGGCCATTCCGACATCGTTCGGCCCGTTTGGAGCCCCCTCACGCGCGTTTACGAAGCGCGCGCATCACTTAAAACACGAATATTGAGCCGTACCGTGCAAACCGCACGTCCGATTGACATGCCGTCTGCGCGTACACGTCACAAATAATAATTAGAATGTTCCACGGTGGTTTCGGGTGAATCTGTGGTCGTCCGCTATGAATTTGACCGTTGGACGCCCGTTTTGGCCGTTTATGACACCATAACTGCGTTGTCGGTCACCGCGGGCACACGGCACGTCCGATTGATGTGCCGTCTGCGCGTACACGTCACGGATAATAATTAGAATGTTTCACGGTGGTTTCAGCTCAATCCGAAGTCGTACGCTATGAATTTGACCGTTGGACGCCCGTTTTGGCCGTTTATGACACCATAACTGCGTTGTCGGTCACCGCGGGCACACGGCACGTCCGATTGATGTGCCGTCTGCTCGACCACTTCATAAATCACTCACCCGTATTTTTCGTCTGATTTCAGGCCATTCCGACATCGTTCGGCCCGTTTGGACCCCCCTCACGCGCGTTTCGAAGCGCGCGCATCACTTAAAACACGAATATTGAGCCGTACCGTGCAAACCGAACGTCCGATTGACGTGCCGTCTGCGCGTACACGTCACCAATAATAATTAGAATGTTGCACGGTGGTTTCGGGTGAATCTCTGGTCGTCCGCTATGAATTTGACCGTTTAACGCCCGTTTTGGCCGTTTTTGACACCCGAACTGCGTTCTCGGTCACCGCGGGCACAGGTCATGTCCGATTGATGTGCCGTCTGCTCGACCACTTCAGAAATCACTCACCCGTATTTTTCGTCTGATTTCAGGCCATTCCAACATCGTTCGGCCCGTTTGGACCCCCCTCACGCGCGTTTACGAAGCGCGCGCATCACTTAAAACACGAATATTGAGTCGTACCGTGCAAACCGCACGTCCGATTGACATGCCATCTGCGCGTACACGTCACGGATAATAATTAGAATGTTTCACGGTGGTTTCGGGTGAATCCGTGGTCGTCCGCTATGAATTTGACCGTTGGACGCCCGTTTTGGCCGTTTATGACACCATAACTGCGTTGTCGGTCACCGCGGGCACGCGGCACGTCCGATTTACGTGCCGTCTGCTCGTACACGTCACGAATAATAATTAGAATGTTTCACGGTGGTTTCGGGTGAATCCGTGGTCGTCCGCTATGAATTTGACCGTTGGACGCCCGTTTTGGCCGTTTATGACACCATAACTGCGTTGTCGGTCACCGCGGGCACACGGCACGTCCGATTGATGTGCCGTCTGCTCGACCACTTCATAAATCACTCACCCGTATTTTTCGTCTGATTTCAGGCCATTCTGACATCGTTCGGCCCGTTTGGACCCCCCTCACGCGCGTTTCGAAGCGTGCGCATCACTTAAAACACGAATATTGAGCCGTATCGGGCAAACCGCACGTCCGATTGACGTGCCGTCTGCGCGTACACGTCACAAATAATAATTAGAATGTTGCACGGTGGTTTCGGGTGAATCTATAGTCGTCCTCTATGAATTTGACCGTTTAACGCCCGTTTTGGCCGTTTATGACACCCGAACTGCGTTCTCGGTCACCGCGGGCACAGGTCATGTCCGATTGATGTGCCGTCTGCTCGACCACTTCAGAAATCACTCACCCGTATTTGTCGTCTGATTTCAGGCCATTCCGACATCGTTCGGCCCGTTTGGACCCCCCTCACGCGCGTTTACGAAGCGCGCGCATCACTTAAAACACGAATATTGAGCCGTACCGTGCAAACCGCACGTCCGATTGACGTGCCGTCTGCGCATACACGTCACGAATAATAATTAGAATGTTTCACGGTGGTTTCGGGTGAATCCGTGGTCGTCCGCTATGAATTTGACCGTTGGACGCCCGTTTTGGCCGTTTATGACACCATAACTGCGTTGTCGGTCACCGCGGGCACGCGGCACGTCCGATTGACGTGCTGTCTGCGCGTACACGTCACGAATAGTAATTAGAATGTTTCACGGTGGTTTCGGGTGAATCCGTGGTCGTCCTCTATGAATTTGACCGTTGGACGCCCGTTTTGGCCGTTTATGACACCATAACTGCGTTGTCGGTCACCGCGGGCACACGGCACGTCCGATTGATGTGCCGTCTGCTCGACCACTTCATAAATCACTCACCCGTATTTTTCGTCTGATTTCAGGCCATTCCGACATCGTTCGGCCCGTTTGGACCCCCCTCACGCGCGTTTCGAAGCGTGCGCATCACTTAAAACACGAATATTGAGCCGTACCGGGCAAACCGCACGTCCGATTGACATGCCGTCTGCGCGTACACGTCACAAAAAATAATTAGAATGTTGCACGGTGGTTTCGGGTGAATCTCTGGTCGTCCGCTATGAATTTGACCGTTTAACGCCCGTTTTGGCCGTTTATGACACCCGAACTGCGTTCTCGGTCACCGCGGGCACAGGTCATGTCCGATTGATGTGCCGTCTGCTCGACCACTTCAGAAATCACTCACCCGTATTTGTCGTCTGATTTCAGGCCATTCCGACATCGTTCGGCCCGTTTGGACCCCCCTCACGCGCGTTTACGAAGCGCGCGCATCACTTAAAACACGAATATTGAGCCGTACCGTGCAAACCGCACGTCCGATTGACGTGCCGTCTGCGCGTACACGTCACGAATAATAATTAGAATGTTTCTCGGTGGTTTCGGGTGAATCCTGGTCGTCCGCTATGAATTTGACCGTTGGACGCCCGTTTTGGCCGTTTGTGACACCATAACTGCGTTGTCGGTCACCGCGGGCACACGGCACGTACGATTGACGTGACGTCTGCGCGTACACGTCACGGATAATAATTAGAATGTTTCACGGCGGTTTCAGCTCAATCCGAGGTCGTACGCTATGAATTTGACCGTTGGACGCCCGTTTTGGCCGTTTATGACACCATAACTGCGTTGTCGGTCACCGCGGGCACACGACAAGTCCGATTGACGTGCCGTCTGCTCGACCACTTCATAAATCACTCACCCGTATTTGTCGTCTGATTTCAGGCCATTCTGACTTCGTTCGGCCCGTTTGGACCCTCCTCACGCGCGTTTACGAAGCGCGCGCATCACTTAAAACACGAATATTGAGCCGTACCGTGCAAACCGAATGTCCGATTGACGTGCCGTCTGCGCGTACACGTCACGAATAATAATTAGAATGTTTCACGGTGGTTTCGGGTGAATCCGTGGTCGTCCGCTATGAATTTGACCGTTGGACGCCCGTTTTGGCCGTTTATGACACCATAACTGCGTTGTCGGTCACCGCAGGCACACGGCACGTCCGATTGACGTGTCGTCTGCTCGACCACTTCATAAATCTCTCACCCTTATTTGTCGTCTGATTTCAGGCCATTCCGACATCGTTCGGCCCGTTTGGACCCCCCTCACGCGCGTTTCGAAACGTGCGCATCACTTAAAACACGAATATTGAGCCGTACCGGGCAAACCGCACGTCCGATTGACGTGCCGTCTGCGCGTACACATCACAAATAATAATTAGAATGTTGCACGGTGGTTTCAGGTGAATCTCTGGTCGTCCGCTATGAATTTGACCGTTGGACGCCCGTTTTGGCCGTTTATGACACCATAACTGCGTTGTCGGTCACCGCGGGCACACGGCACGTCCGATTGACGTGCCGTCTGCTCGACCACTTCATAAATCACTCACCCGTATTTGTCGTCTGATTTCAGGCCATTCCGACATCGTTCGGCCCGTTTGGACCCCCCTCACGCGCGTTTCGAAGCGTGCGCATCACTTAAAACACGAATATTGAGCCGTACCGGGCAAACCGCACGTCCGATTGACGTGCCGTCTGCGCGTACACGTCACAAATAATAATTAGAATGTTGCACGGTGGTTTCGGGTGAATCTCTGGTCGTCCGCTATGAATTTGACCGTTTAACGCCCGTTTTGGCCGTTTATGACACCCGAACTGCGTTCTCGGTCACCGCGGGCACAGGTCATGTCCGATTGATGTGCCGTCTGCTCGACCACTTCAGAAATCACTCACCCGTATTTGTCGTCTGATTTCAGGCCATTCCGACATCGTTCGGCCCGTTTGGACCCCCCTCACGCGCGTTTACGAAACGCGCGCATCACTTAAAACACGAATATTGAGCCGTACCGGGCAAACCGCACGTCCGATTGACGTGCCGTCTGCGCGTACACGTCACGAATAATAATTAGAATGTTTCTCGGTGGTTTCAGCTCAATCCGAGGTCGTTCGCTATGAATTTGACCGTTGGACGCCCGTTTTGGCCGTTTATGACACCATAACTGCGTTGTCGGTCATCGCGAGCACACGGCACATCCGATTGACGTGCCGTCTACGCGTACACGTCACGAATAATAATTAGAATGTTTCACGGTGGTTTCGGGTGAATCCGTGGTCGTCCTCTATGAATTTGACCGTTGGACGCCCGTTTTGGCCGTTTATGACACCATAACTGCGTTGTCGGTCACCGCGGGCACACGGCACGTCCGATTGACGTGCCGTCTGCTCGACCACTTCATAAATCACTCACCCGTATTTGTCGTCTGATTTCAGGACATTCCGACATCGTTCGGCCCGTTTGGACCCCCTCACGCGCGTTTCGAAGCGTGCGCATCACTTAAAACACGAATATTGAGCCGTACCGGGCAAACCGCACGTCCGATTGATGTGCCGTCTACGCGTACACGTCACAAATAATAATTAGAATGTTGCACGGTGGTTTCGGGTGAATCTCTGGTCGTCCGCTATGAATTTGACCGTTTAACACCCGTTTTGGCCGTTTATGACACCCGAACTGCGTTCTCGGTCACCGCGGGCACAGGTCATGTCCGATTGATGTGTCGTCTGCTCGACCACTTCAGAAATCACTCACCCGTATTTTTCGTCTGATTTCAGGCCATTCCGACATCGTTCGGCCCGTTTGGACCCCCCTCACGCGCGTTTACGAAGCGCCCGCATCACTTAAAACACGAATATTGAGCCGTACCGTGCAAACCGCATGTCCGATTGACGTGCCGTCTGCGCGTACACGTCACAAATAATAATTAGAATGTTTCACGGTGGTTTCGGGTGAATTCGTGGTCGTCCGCTATGAATTTGACCGTTGGACGCCCGTTTTGGCCGTTTATGACACCATAACTGCGTTGTCGGTCACCGCGGGCACACGGCACGTCCGATTGACGTGCCGTCTGCGCGTACACGTCACGGATAATAATTAGAATGTTTCACGGTGGTTTCAGCTCAATCCGAGGTCGTACGCTATGAATTTGACCGTTGGACGCCCGTTTTGGCCGTTTATGACACCATAACTGCGTTGTCGGTCACCGCGGGCACACGACAAGTCCGATTGACGTGCCGTCTGCTCGACCACTTCATAAATCACTCACCCGTATTTGTCGTCTGATTTCAGGCCATTCCGACTTCGTTCGGCCCGTTTGGACCCTCCTCACGCGCGTTTACGAAGCGCGCGCATCACTTAAAACACGAATATTGAGCCGTACCGTGCAAACCGAATGTCCGATTGACGTGCCGTCTGCGCGTACACGTCACGAATAATAATTAGAATGTTTCACGGTGGTTTCGGGTGAATCCGTGGTCGTCCGCTATGAATTTGACCATTGGACGCCCGTTTTGGCCGTTTATGACACCATAACTGCGTTGTCGGTCACCGCGGGCACACGGCACGTCCGATTGACGTGTCGTCTGCTCGACCACTTCATAAATCACTCACCCGTATTTTTCGTCTGATTTCAGGCCATTCCGACATCGTTCGGCCCGTTTGGACCCCCCTCACGCGCGTTTCGAAACGTGCGCATCACTTAAAACACGAATATTGAGCCGTACCGGGCAAACCGCACGTCCGATTGACGTGCCGTCTGTGCGTACACGTCACAAATAATAATTAGAATGTTGCACGGTGGTTTCAGGTGAATCTCTGGTCGTCCGCTATGAATTTGACCGTTGGACGCCCGTTTTGGCCGTTTATGACACCATAACTGCGTTGTCGGTCACCGCGGGCACACGGCACGTCCGATTGACGTGCCGTCTGCTCGACCACTTCATAAATCACTCACCCGTATTTGTCGTCTGATTTCAGGCCATTCCGACATCGTTCGGCCCGTTTGGACCCCCCTCACGCGCGTTTACGAAGCGCGCGCATCACTTAAAACAAGATTATTGAGCCGTACCGGGCAAACCGCACGTCCGATTGACGTTCCGTCTGCGCGTACACATCACGAATAATAATTAGAATGTTTCTCGGTGGTTTCAGCTCAATCCGAGGTCGTCCGCTATGAATTTGACCGTTGGACGCCCGTTTTGGCCGTTTATGACACCAGAACTGCGTTGTCGGTCACCGTGGGCACACGGCACGTCCGATTGACGTGCCGTCTGCGCGTACACGTCATGAATAATAATTAGAATGTTGCACGGTGGTTTCATCTCAATCCGGAGACGCGGTGTGGCCGACACCACTCAAAGTGTCCGTCTTTTGTTTCAAAAGGACGTCATTTTAAGTGAAAAGCATCAACTGGCATACGGAAAACCGACCAAACGCATTCCGAATATGTTGATAATTTATCCCAACAATCCATGGGTCATATGTGACGTGTACGAGCCAACCCGGGATGAATCCGAGTCGCGGTGTGGCCGGGATAAGTCTAAGTGGCTCTTTTTTGTTTAAAATGAACACCATTTTAAGTACATACAGAAAAACGAGCAAACGGATTTGGTTTCCATTGAAACTTTAGGAGAACGATCCATGGGTCATATGTGACGTGTACGAATCAACCCCGCCACAATCGGAGACGCGGTGTGGCCGACACCACTCAAAGTGTCGGTCTTTTGTTTCAAAAAGACGTCATTTTAAGTGAAAATCATCACGTGACATACGAAAAACCGACCAAAGGCATTCGGACTGTGTCGATACTTTAGCACAAGGATCCATGGGTCGTATGTGATGTGTACGAGTCAATCCCGCCTCAATCCGTGGAGCGGTGTGGCCGACACCGTTCTAACTGTGTATCTTTTGTTTAAAATGGACAGGATTATAAGTGAAATGAACAACTGGCATACGCAAAACCGACCAAACGCATTCCGAATATGTTGATAATTTATCACAACGATCCATCAATCATATGTGACATGTACGAGCCCACTCGGGCTCAATCCGAGTCGCGGTGTGGCCGGGATCAGTCTAAGTGGATCTCTTTTGATTAAAATGGACATCATTTTAAGTACATACGGAAAACCGACCAAACGCATTCGGTTTTCGTTGAAACTTTAGGAGAACGATCCATGAGTCATATGTGAGGTGTACGAGTCATCCCCGACTCAATCCGAGGCGCGGTGTGGCCAACACCGCTCTAACTGTGTCTGTTTTGTTTAAAATGGGTAGGATTATAAGTGAAAAGAACTGGCATACGCAAAACCGACCAAACGCATTCGGTTTCCATTGAAACTTTAGGAGAACGATCCATGGTTCATATGTGACGTGTACCAATCATCCCCGTCTCAATCGGATTCCACATATAATTGTCATCTAAATTTTAAATTGAATTATATATGAATTATGTATGTTTATGAATTGTAAATTAATTATGGATGTGTATAGTTTCAGGATCCATTATATGTTAAATGTGTATGAATTTGTTCTTAATTGTATATGTATGTTTTAGTTTATTACAGGTATAATAGTTGGATCGAAAATGAGGTGAGAATGAGGCCTGATGAGATGAGAGGTGGCTGATGTACAGAGGGGCTGTGCAAATTGCAGGCTGCTGCAATTTGCAGCCTAGGGTATGCCAACGGTTTTAAACCGTTGGCATAGAATCTTAAAAATATGTTTTTACCAACGGTTCGTTGAACCGTTGGTAATAACTCTTTTCCCAACGGTTCTAAACCGTTGGGAAAGAGTTCATCAAATGTATTTTTCCCAACGGTTTTTGAAAACCGTTGGGAAAAACAGTGTTCTGAGTTTTGCCAACGGTTTGACAACCGTTGGGAATGAGTTTTTCCAACGGTTTGCAACCGTTGGGAATCTTTTCTCAGTATTTTTCCCCTCCTATATCAACGGTTCACTGTAAACCGTTGGGAAAAGTTTTTCCCAACGGCTTACTTGCCTATGGTTGGCAGAACCGTTGGTATAACATATACCAACGGTTCCCCCGCCTTTCCCAACAGTTCTAAACCGTTGGGACATCCTCTATTTCCAGTAGTGGTACCATAGTGATACCTCAAGGACGGGATCAGACTCCAACTCAAGATTTTTTTGAATTGCATTGAATGATTGATTGGGTTAATTTTTCATACTATACTTATTTCTTCTATTTATATTAGAGCATGTACTTGTGACTTTTCCCTCTTTCTTATTAGCATAATTATGTGATGACATGGGAATTATCCCCAAGACAAAGAACAAGATTGGGGGTGCACCTTTTTGAGTTTCCTTGTTACTTTTGGCATTGGTACGCATGTTATGATTGTACAGGTACCTCCTTTCTATATTCCATCTTAGGTCAAATGAGGTGGTATGGGAAGGGTTTCTATTTTGAAATCTGGATGAAGTGGCTATTATTAAATTGTTATCCAACATTTATTTTACATGGATAACTTCTTAATTTATATTGCATTTTCTAGATTGGGCTAGACATCGTGGGTGTTGGCCAACTGAGATTTATATCTCACACCCTACTCGAGTACCCTTGGTACCCAATTATACCTTATATTTATAGGATCTAGGTTGTTTTCTATATTTACTACTTTTGTTACTTGTCTTCTATTTATATTCTATTATACCATTGTGAAACTCTAATAAGAGGGTATATTCTCCCCACTATCACCTCTTGAGAACCTTGCTTCTATTTGGCATATAGGGAGATGCACCCAAGGTCATGTGACCCACCGGTTCAGACACTATCATGGAGGTGAGCTGGTTCAAGAAGTTACAAAGTGGTATCATAGAAGGTTTATTTTCCTTTTTCTTACTATATTGGGTTAATAGACATTATCCTAGGAATGTTTTGGTGATTGGTTAATAGTAATGCCTGGTAATGATCACCCCGCATATGGGAAATGACCAAGTAGGCATGGATGGAAATTATGTTCATGATTTTCAATATTATAGTTGATATGATTTTACCTCGATTGATTGGTTTAATTTCTATTGATGATGGATTTATGGAGTTTATGGTCTTTTACCCTTGGTATGTTAATGAAAGGATGAAACATATCATGCATCATATTAGGCATGTAGGAATTTGTGTTCCATTTATAGTGTCATGCCTTGTAGTTGCATTTTAGTTTGCCTACTGATATGATTGAGTGCCTTGAATTTCATTCCATGTATTGTATTTAATTAGCATGAATGTTTATATATCATGTTTCGGTGATATATTTAGCATACTAGCATGTTTCCATGCAGCCTGTCTACTAGCATGTTTTCCTTATATCAGGATTTTGTGCTTATTAGCATGTCTCTGTGATTAAAATGTCATGATTATGTGATTACAGCGTGTTTCTCTCTATTAGATGATTGTAGTGGCATACTAGATTATTTAATATGAAATTGGTTGTTTTTTATAAAATTTATTAGTTGTAATTAAATGGGAGTCAGATGCCACCTTTAAAGTGTATGGGAGCTTTATGGATTAGTAGATGTCCTTCCATATGACTGGGTTGTTGAACATGTGCATGTTGTATTATGAAATGGTTTTAAATTTAAAGGGATTCTAAATGGAACATTTAGAGGTGTCCTCTATTTTAGACCCTCGTGTAAGGGTAGATAAATCTTCTTTGTGTTTCCTTGGAATGAAATCACGAACATTTTTTGTAGGCACACTTTATTTTAACAATGTCTTAGATGATCATATTTTGATCCTAGTGAATTCTTTTAGTGTGACCCAGTGTTAGGTTCAATGATTGTTCTTTGTAAGGGGATAGCATGTGGTAGGTATAACCCTTAGAACTTAAAATACTTATTAATGTTGTTATTTTTCATCCTTTTGGTGTCGTTTTCATGTCGTTTTACCTTGTATGACTTTTACTTTCTAAATGAACCCCTTGTTTGGACTGGTGGTCATGGTATCCTTGACTTTTGTTTCAGGATTGAGCATCAGGTAATGCTCGTTTTCAGTAGGTTAGACATGCCTTGGGCATGATCAGATTCTTCTTAGGTTGTTCGACCATCTCTTATCCACATTGATGGATGACTTAGTATGTCATCATCTAATTTAAAAGTCATCTTTCTTTTGTAACAACTCAGGGTAGTATGCATTCATGTACATGGTGCCAGTTGAGTGCTTAATTTTCTTACGAACTGGATGAGTTCAGTGTAATCATTAATCCTTGTGCTATTAAATATGTTTTGGGTACCCTCTATAATAGAGATATGTGTGCATTAAAATAATTATGTTTGTCCCAATTATTGGGATCACTTCCAGTGACTTAGGTGTTTTGACATACTGTTCAGTTTGGTTTTGGTTTTCATGCTAATTTTTTAAACGTTTGAATTTATGGAGGTTATGAACTAGAGTGATTTTGAGTGGCTAGTCTATCTCTTATTTTTGATGATTAAGACACTCCTAAGTTGTGGATTTTTATTTTGGTTCTATTAAATACTTTTCCTTCCAGGTAGAAGGTACACATCCAAATAGGACCATTATAGAATTGTTGGGATGTCTTAAATGTTGTGAGGCTTGTGAACTTTAATTGTGTTCGTGATTTCTCAATAACATGATGATGGTGTGGTTGGTAGTGTATACAGCCTTTGAGTAACATCGTTGGTACTGGGTGGACTATGGTGTTTAATCTTGAACAATCACGAGATACCTCAGGCAGTAAAGGATAGGTGATCAGTTAATGATGGTGCATCGATAGGTGAATCCTAGTTTCTTCTAAGGTATCGACTAGTAGTGGTTCATATGTTTTCCTTTTGGTAGTCTTTAAAAATCCTCCTAGTTTACTCTAGTTTAGTGACAATCATGTCCCCTATCTTGACATTTTCCTTGATACTCTAAGAGAGCATCGGTTTTATGTCACACTAAATTTTAAAATTTATTAGGAAATCTCTGTTTGGTTGCATGATGAGCGCATGGTTCTTATCAAATCTTGGTTAGTCTTGAGTAACCCTTGGACTACCACGTAGAAATACCTTGGATGAACTCTTGTACACCAGACAGTTCTTTTGAATTAACCACCAGGCCGATGCCACTCAGGGCTCAGTCAATGCTCTATTGTGGAAGTCTTGGATTCGTACCAACATCTCACTCGTAAACATGGTGTATGGACTACCTTAGGTTAGTTACTTATACTTCTTTCATACCAATCTGATGTTATCCTGGACTTTTTGTCAAGCCTGGTGATGTTCAAATAAAGTAATGTCATCGGAAGATAGGTATGGACTTCGATGGATGTGTTGGTGGTGAATGTGAGATACCATGGAAGAAGGAATCACACAGTTCGTTCATAAAACATCAGCCGTCTAAGATGAGCGTCTTTTTGAATGGTCATACAGAGTGTCTCAACAAGTTATCTCTATTGCTTAATGAAGTTATTCGTGATTAACCTTTTCTAGCATGTTTTTAGTTGAGTGAGTGTGGTTTGTATTGGCCATGGATTTTCATTAAAATCCATATCAACTTGGGCTTTATGGCCAATGGGGAATTGACCATTTTATACATTATGGAAATCATGTGAGAATCGTCTCTAGAAAACTTAAGAGCATATCTTGTGGGAAATTCCATTGGTGGATGGTTTTCCCCTTTATAATGTAAAAAACTAAGTTGGGAAGTACATTTTCCTAATGTTTGTTGTCTTAGTGTTTCGATTGGGATATGAGCATTGGATCATATCACAATGGATTATGTTCCACTTTTCTAATCAATGCTTGAAGGTGCGTTGAGCAATTGGAGACACAACATGACCATTTTTGTGAGACGGCATGACCCTTGTTGATCGGATGAGGGTTACATTGTTCCTAAAGGCTTCTCAAGGATGAGAAGATCTAACGTGGGAAGTTTTTAACGTCTTGTGTTTTGAACCAGATGAAAAATCAAAGGAATTTAAATTTTTTTGCTAGCTAGGTAGGACGTTTATTAAACCGAGCATTAGGACTTTTTACTTCCAAGAGTTGACACTACAATATGTTTTTCTTAAAGAAGTTAAATTAATTAAATTAATGTTAAAATAGAAAATAAATTAAATGACAATTAAATGGGAAAATAATAATACAGGATTTTTTTAATAATAATAATTATAATTTAATTATTATTATGATTACTATTATTGTTGTTATCTTTATAATAATGATGATAATTATTATTATTATTATTATATGTTTTAATTTAGGTTTTAAGAAAAACTAAAGGTGAGATTCTCCCTTTCCCCCTCTAGGTCACGTGGCCCCCTCCCCCTCTCCTTGTTGCGTCGCACACCAGCACCCCCTCCTCCGTGCAGTGTGCACCCTCTATGATTGAGACCTCCCTACAGCGCGACACCCTTGCTCGACCCCCTACAACGTGACACATACTCCCTCTACCTCTTCCTTAGGAACACGACGCGACCCCTTGGCCAAGTCCCAACGACGTGTGTGAGCCCCCTCCTCTGGGATCCCTCTTGGATCATCATTTGCACCTCGTTTCTTCACTATTATCCATCAAACTGGTGAGGTAGGTTTATTTCCTTTATTCCCCTTCCTTTTCCAACCACTTTGAGGTCTCCTCGTCACCCTATTCATTCGACCAAAAACCATAAGGTTAGGGTTTGACTGTAACATCCCAGGTAAATAAAGAATAAAGAATTTTCATATTTATTAATATTTACGAATTAAATATTAATTTTAATTAAAAGGGGTTTCTATGTTGGATAGCGTACTCGGTACGCAACGATGAGTTTCTTTGAAAACTTACGTTGCACACAAGTAATAAAATAATATTATTTTAAATGTTAGTTAACGAGTAGCCGTTGTACTGGAGGGAATGCATAGAAATAACTAAAATATGATTATATATGTTTTTAAATGTTTTTACATTTACCCAATAAAATATAAAGGCTTAAAATATGGAAAGAGTTCAATTTTAGGCATTTATACCCTAATTTTCACGAAAGGCCCACTTATCACCTTTTGACGGAGAACCGTCATTAAATATAGTTTTGATCGATCTTATAAATTATATTGGACCAAATATAACTCTTCTTTATAATCGGGACATCAAAATTTACTTTCTGTAAATTTTTGGTACCTTTCTGATAAAGTTCTTTTTTTAATGAATAGTGTAAAATGTTGTATTTTAATTCAAAACCTCTTTTTAATATAATTTATTTATATTATTAGATTATATTTTGAATTGGTTTTAAAGTGAAATTAGAAAATATTTTAACCATTAAATCCAATAGTGGTCGTTGGAATTAATTTCACTTTGAAATCGGACTTAAACTAGTGTCAATCTTTTGATACTTATTGTTTCATAAAAACACGTTATTTGCTCTGACAGCGGGAATTAACTATTAAATTAATTAATGGGACTTATATGTTTTTAATTTTGTAAAATAGACTTCATTTTTGAATTCGTAATATCAAATATAGCTTAGGGTGAATTTTTGGTAATTTTCTGAAAAACTTCAATTTTTGATGAATAGTGAAACCACTAAGTGGTACTTATAAAGACTGGTCTTCCGTTTAAATGAAATTTTGCCATCATTGTGTTTTGAATTTCAAAAATACGACATACATGGTTGTCATTAAGAAGTAAAATGTGGTTCAATGAGATTAAAATAATTTTTTGGTGAATAGTAACTTATCAAGTTTTTAATCGTGATTAGTGGTAATTAGTGTAGTTTAAGGTAAAAATAATGCTTTAATAAAATAAGATGAGCTTGACACATGTCCTACCCTCATTGGTTGTGTCATGGCCGACCAAGACAAGCCATGAGTCAACTTGGGGACCCCATGGAGACACTTTGGTTGGGAAATGACATAAATTACTTTTTATTTAATGTAAAAGTAAAAATGACACAAACATAATATGTTTTACAAAAACAATTTTTACATGGGGTTATAAAGATCATATTTTTGATTATAAATAGTCATTGGAAATCTAAAAAGATTTCCTAAATCATAGTATTTTTTTATAATTTTTAGACATTAAATAAATTAAATTATTTATGACATAATAATGATGCAGCGATGACATCATTATATGATGATTTAAATAAAATGGAAAGATAATGTAAAATATATGAACTAAACATGTCCAAAACCAATTGGATGAGTGGATTTCGAACCCTTATCACCTTATCCACGAATTATATCAATGTGGGACCTTTTAAAACCGAAACACATTTTCAAATAAAGTAATATTTCTTTACTTTCCAAAAGTGCCCCTCCTCTCCTCTTATAAAAGGCCCCCAACTCTACCTCATTTAACACACTCCTCAAGCCTTTGGCTCAGCCAACCCCTGCCCATTTACTCTATCCACATCCCTCTCCTCATCCTAGAGGATTCCCTTTGGGCATAATCCTTTCAAAGGAATCCTTTAGGCTCAAATCAAAAGGAGTTACACTTTTAAAGGTAATTCATTCTCTCATGTTCATTTGTTTTATTTTGCTTCTCCAACCCCCTAAACTCTTTTTATTTACTTCTTTTGTAACAAAACCAGTATCTTAAATATACTAGGATGTTGTTATAAGATTTATTTGAGCTACACTCTCACACAACTACATCAAATGGTTAAAGAACATACGGTTTCCGTGGATGGCGAAATTATGCCTCCCGAAACGATGATTGTTCAATACTCATTTAACACCTTCAAAGGTGGCCATTATGATGTCACTATTTTTATATATGATATATAATATGTTTATTTTTTCCTTAAGCTTCTGTTTTTTTCATTTTGGGCATACCTTTATGGTTTCCATTATGGGTAAACATGATATCTTCATTTTTGGAAGTGCGGACTACCGCCCCCAGAAAGTGATTTGATTCGTTAATACCATATGTGGGATGTGTAAAGGATAAAGTTAATGATATTATATATGTTATTATACTGGAATTATAATATACTCTTATATCATTATGATTCCATTCCAGAAAATACGAAATAGAAATGGAAGCAGCGTTCATGCGTATGTACGACTTACCGTCTCCATGAACGGTGCATTTCATTTCCTACCTCTGAATGTGATGTAATATTATAAATACATGTATATGATGAATATATATGATATATATGTTATCCAAATCATTAATATCATTCTGGATATAACGAACCTTTGACCAAATTAACAACATGTAAGTGTAAGAAGTCTATTTTTGACTTAAGAACCAAATACCGACAAAATGAACACTATTAACTTAAATGATTACATGATGTTCATAACATGGTATAAAAGGAATAATGAACTTGAAAAAGGTTCATAAGCAAGTAGAGATTAACTCAAGTTTATTATTCAGGAGATTAAAGAACGGTCAGGTCAAGTCGGATACGAGGTATGGGACTTCGTCTCAATCTCCTTTCATTGAGGCATATTTTATTTTATACACAACTTTATTTTATACGGTGTATAAACCCCTTTGACTTTTACGTTTATTCAAAAGGAATCTTTTTTATATGAAGCGTTTACTAAACGACAAAAGGGAATGTTTTTGTCGTACGTATGCGGCAACAACGACTTCTCTGCCATCGTGACCGTTATTTGAGTTTCGGCTTCCTCTACAAGCCATACCTTCTTTTTAAAAGAAAAATAAATACCATGTTTTACTTTTCTTTTATTTTGGTATTGAAAATGGTTTTCACAATGTTTTTTGTGTTGTATTGATATCTTGTGATTGAAATGTGGAAATGTTATGTTTCCTTTATGCATGTTTTATGTGATACGATTATGTTATGGTTCTTGGGCATTATTATGAAGATGGGTGGTTCCGTGATAAACTAAGGGTGGGTGTGCCCGATATAGCTCTCCAATGCATTGGGTAACGCGAAAGAGTGAAACGTTAAGGTTTCTCCGAAAAGATTTATGGAATATACTGTGATGGGTATTCCAAACGTAACCAAGAGGGTTACTCCCTACGTAAGAATGTTATGAATGCCTCAAGTTACGTTTATGTCTTATGATTTCTATGATTTATTCATGATTTTATGAGGTATGTTAAAGTGCCTATGTTTTATGGGTAAAGTATGATTTCATTCTTATGTATATATGAACTCATGTTTCCTTTCCATGTTTTTATAACCCATACTGAGCTTTTTATGCTCATCCCAAGTTTTTTTGAAATGTTTTTCACAGGTCAAGGGAAAGGTACATGATATGATGATAGTGTCAAGGAAGTGTCAATAAATAATCCATATTTTATTTTAAATGTGTTTCCATTGATGGAAATGAAGAATATTATCTTTATGTAACCACTTTGTTTATATGTGGAATGTAATGCAAGTTTTATGATCAAATTCTCTAAAACTCTAAACCCGAAAAGATCCTCAATGTGTAATCTTGTAATAACTCAAGATTAAGTAAGGTTTAAGGTTGGGGCCTTATAGTTGGTATCAGAGGTCGGTTTAGACAACTTTAGGAGTTAGAAAAGTGTTAAATTATAATATGATTGAAATGATATAGCATTTACGGATTACCATGTTGCTTCGCCTAAGATATTTCTGTGTTTAGAATGGTTTTCCGCAGAGGAAACCAAGAAGCTATGTTGGGACGGCATCAGGAGGAAGATAACCTTCCAAATCAGCAACCTGAGATGGTCGGAATCGGAACTGAACAGTTTGTTGCAGTGATGGCACAGTTGACTCAGGCTATAAATGGTGGTGGTATCCATGCACGAGATCAGCCAGATCAACCACAGAGGAACATGTCAGTGGTGGAACATTTCATGAGGAAACATCCCCCATCATTCAGAGGATCATCTGACCCTGTGCAAGCTGAAGGGTGGATTAAAGCACTGGAGAAGATTTTTGATGTCATGGGGTGTTCAGAACATCAAAAGGTTAGTCTTGTTGTTTAAAGTTTTGAAGGTGAAGCTGGTCAGTGGTGGTCGATGGTGAAAAATATAAGGGATAGTGATGAGATTGAGGATCTTCACTGGGACGAATTCAAAGGTATGTTTCTTGAGAAATATTTTCCTAAGGTGGTTCTTCTTAGTATGGAAAACAGTTCCTAGAATTGAGGTAGGAGGATGATTCAGTAGCTGCTTATGAAGAAAAGTTCACTCGATTGGCAAGGTATGCTCCAAACTTCATATGATATCTTGATAGTAAAATAAACCGTTTTTACTCAAGGTTAAAGCCAAAGTATCGAAGGGCTTTAGCTTCTCGTGAGTTCAAAAGTTATGAAAAACTTGTTCGATGTGCGGAGAAGGTGGAAATGGAGTTTTCCGGTGATCAGGTGTTCTATGACAAACAATAGAATAAGAGGTCTAGTTGGCAGGAAAAAGGGAATAATTCATCAAAGAAGCAAGGAGGTAAGAAAACCAAATATCCATCCTGTGAGAAGTGTGGTAAAATGCATCCTGGAGAATGTTTATCCAAGTATAGTAAGTTCTTTCGGTGTGGTAAGTCTGGTCATATTGCTCGTAACTGTAAGGAAGATGATCAAGCAGGAAATGAAAAGCCAACGGTAAGATGTTTTAAGTGTAATGAAATGGGTCATTATGCAAACGAGTGTCCAACGAAGAACTCAACTGGGGGAATGCAGCCAGACTACAAGCAGAAAGGGGTGGTGAAATCCTTTGCAACAACTTCAGCAGATGTTGGGCCATCGAATGAAGTGGTATCAGCTCCAGGGAGCTCAGTATTTTTCGAAGATTGACTTGAGGTCGGGGTACCATCAGTTGAAAGTAAAAGAAGCAGACGTTCTGAAGACTGCGTTCTGTACTAGATATGGCCATTATGAATTTGTAGTTATGCCTTTTGGGTTAACCAATGCACCTGCTGTATTCATGGACCTTATGAATAAAATTTTCCATGAGTTCTTGGATAAGTTTGTGTTTGTGTTTTGAGGTTTGGGAAGAGGTTATGTGTGCCTTGTGATTCACAGTTGAAGAATGAGTTGTTATGTGAGGCTCATAGTTCTCCGTTTTCAGTTCATCCTGGAAGTACTAAGATGTATAGAAAGCTGCGGGAGTATTACTGGTGGGATGGAATGAAAAGAGACATTGCTGATTTTACTGTGAAGTGTTTGACATGTCAACAGGTTAAATCAGAGCGGAAGTTACCGAAATGGATGCTTCAGCCTTTACCAGTGCCAGAGTGGAAATGGGAGAATATATCCCTGGACTTTGTTGTTGGATTACCGAAGACATCTCGAGGTAATAATGAAATCTGGGTTATTGTTGATCGCTTGACCAAATCTGCTCATTTCCTTGCTATACGAGATACTTTCTCTCTTGATCAACTTTCTCGTTTGTATCTTAAAGAGATAGTCAGGTTACATGGAGTTCCTCTCTCCATCGTATCGGATCGTGATCCCAGGTTTACTTCTAACTTTTGGAAAGGCCTTCAGAAGTCGTTGGGTATTGAATTAAATTTTAGTACAGCTTTTCATCCTCAATCAGATGGGCAGTCAGAACGAACAATTCAGACCTTGGAGGATATGCTACGAGCTTGTTCGATGGATTATCAGGGAAGTTGGGACCAACATCTTTCTTTGGTTGAGTTTTCTTATAATAAAAGTTTTCATTCCAGTAAACAGATGGCACCATTTGAGGCATTATATGGGAAGCGGTGTCGAACTCCAGCATTTTGGAATGAAGTGGGTGAAAGGATGCTGATGGGACCAAAATTGGTAGAAGAGATGGCAGAAAAAGTTCAGCTGATTCAGAAACACATGAGAACAGCTCAGAGCAGGCAGAAGAGTTATGCGGATAACCGGAGGAAGGATCTATCTTTCGAGGTAGGTGATCATGTTTTTCTCAAGGTTTCTCCTTGGAAAAGTGTGATGAGATTTGGTAATAAAGGAAAGCTGAGTCCAAGGTTTATTGGACCATATGAAATTCTGGAGAGAGTTGGATCAGTTGCATACCGGGTGGCTTTACCTCCGAGTTTATCTCAGGTACACAATGTTTTTCATGTTTCAATGTTGATAAAGTATATGCCAGATCCATCTCATGTTTTGAGTCTAGAGGTAGTTCAGTTGGAAGAGAACCTATCTTATGAGGAACAACCGGTCCAGATTCTTGACCACAGGGAGCAGGTGTTACGGAATAAGGTGATTCATTAGGTAAAGGTTTTGTGGAAAAACCATGTGATTGAAGAGGCAACGTGGGAATCTGAAAATGCTATGAGGCATAAATACCCCCACTTATTTTGATAAGTGAATAAAATTGCGAGGACGCAATTCCCAAAAGGGGGGAAGGATGTAACATCCCAGGTAAATAAAGAATAATGAATTTTCATATATATTAATATTTACGAATTAAATATTAATTTTAATTAAAAGGGGTTTCTACGTTCGATAGCGTACACGGTACACAACGATGAGTTTCTTTGAAAACTTACGTTGCACACAAGTAATAAAATAATATTATTTTAAATGTTAGTTAACGAGTAGCCGTTGTACTGGCAGGAATGGATAGAAATAACTAAAATATTATTATATATGTTTTTAAATGTTTTTACATTTACCCAATAAAAGATAAAGTCTTAAAATATGGAAAGAGTTCAATTTTAGGCATTTATACCCTAATTTCCACGAAAGGTCCACTTATCACCTTTTGACGGAGAACCGTCATTAAATATAGTTTTGATCGATCTTATAAATTCTATTGAACCAAATATAACTCTTCTTTAGAATCGGGACATCAAAATTTACTTTGTGTAAATTTTTGGTGCCTTTCTGATAAAGTTCTTTTTTTAATGAATAGTGTAAAATGTTGTATTTTAATTCAAAACCTCTTTTTAATCTAATTTATTTATATGATTACATTATCTTTTGAATTTGTTTTAAAGTGAAATTAGAAAATATTTTTACCATTAAATCCAATAGTGGTCGTTGGAATTAATTTCACTTTGAAATTGGACTTAAACTAGTGTCAATCTTTTGATACTTATTGTTTCATAAAAACACGCTATTTGCTATGACAGCGGGAATTAATTATTAAATTAATTAATGTGACTTATATGTTTTGAATTTTGTAAAATAGACTTTATTTTTTAATTCGTAATATCAAATATATCTTAGGGTGAATTTTTGGTAATTTTCTGAAAAACTTCAATTTTTTATGAATAGTGAAACCACTAAGTGGTACTTATAAAGACTGATTTTCCGTTTAAATGAAATTTTTCCATCATTGTGTTTTTAATTTCAAAAATCCGACATACATGGTTGTCATTAAGAAGTAAAATGTGGTTCAATGAGATTAAAATAATTTTTTGGTGAATAGTAACTTATTAAGTTTTTAATCGTGATTAGTGGTAATTAGTGTAGTTTAAGGTAAAAATAATGCTTTAATAAAATAAGATGAGCTTGACACATGTCCTACCCTCATTGGTTGTGTCATGGCCGACCAATACAAGTCATGGGTCAACTTGGGGACCCCATGGAGACACTTTGGTTGGGAAATGACATAAATTACTTTTTATTTAATGTAAAAGTAAAAACGACACAAACATAATATGTTTTACAAAAACAATTTTTACATGGGGTTATAAATATCATATTTTTTATTATAAATAGTCATTGGAAATCTAAAAAGATTTTCTACATCATAGTATTTTTTTTATAATTTTTAGACATTAAATAAATTAAATTATTTATGACATAATAATGATGCAGCGATGACATCATTATTTGACGATTTAAATAAAATGGAAAGATAATGTAAAATATATGAACTACACATGTCCAAAACTAATTGGATGAGTGGATTTCTAACCCTTATCAACTTATCCACGAATTATATCAATGTGGGACCTTTTAAAACCGAAACACATTTTCAAATAAAGTAATATTTCTTTACTTTCCAAAAGTGCCCCTCCTCTCCTCTTATAAAAGGCCCCCAACTCTACCTCATTTCACACACTCCTCAAGCCTTTGGCTCTGCCAACCCCTGCCCATTTACTCTCTCCACATCCCTCTCCTCATCCTAGAGGATTCCCTTTGGGCAGAATCCTTTCAAAGGAATCCTTTAGGCTCAAATCAAAAGGAGTTACACTTTTAAAGGTAATTCATTCTCTCATGTTCATTTGTTTTATTTTGCTTCTCCAACCCCCTAAACTCTTTTTATTTACTTATTTTGTAACAAAACCAGTATCTTCAATATAATAGGATGTTGGTATAAGATTTATTTGAGCTACACTCTCACACAACTACATCAAATGGTTAAAGAACATACGGTTTCCGTGGATGGCGAAATTCTGCCTCCCGAAACGATGATTGTTCAATACTCATTTAACACCTTCAAAGGTGGCCATTTTGATGTAACTATTTTTATATATGATATATAATATGTTTATGTTTTCCTTAAGCTTCTGTTTTTTTTTCATTTTGGGCATACCTTTATGGTTTCCATTATGGGTAAACACGATATCTTCATTTTAGGAAGTGCCACTACGGGAAAAAACGGCTTTTTGCGACGGGTTATTTGCGACGGGAATAAATCCCGTCGCAAATAGTCCTGTTAAAAACTTATTTGCAACGAAAGGATTTTCCCGTCGCAAATAACTACTTATTTGCGACGGGGAAATCCCACCCGTCGCAAAAAGGTTGGCGCGCATTGCGCGCCAAAACGCGGGAAAATTATTTGCGACGGGTGGTTACCACCCGTCGCAAATAACCGGCGGTGGTAAAAAGTATTTGCGACGGGAATATACCCCCGTCGCAAATAACCGGCGGTGGTAAAAAGTATTTGCGACGGGAATATACCCCCGTCGCAAATAACCGGCGGTGGTAGAAACTATTTGCGACGGGAATATACCCCCGTCGCAAATAGTATGTCGGCAGGTTATTATTTGCGACGGGTCCCGTCGCAAATAACTATTTAACCGTTGACCGTAATAAATGCGGGCTAAAGTATTTGCGACGGGTCCCGTTGCAAATAGTATTATTTGCGACGGGAAACCCGTCGCAAATAGTCCCGTCGCAAATAATCTAACTTATAAATACACCCAGCCGTTTTTTTTCCATTCACTCTCAACTTCTCTAATTTTAGAGTTCACAGTTTCTTAAGTTTAATTTTTTTTGCAGATTTGATATTGAAGTCTTCAACAATTATCGGAGATCAACCTCAGATCAATTTTGAAGGTATTTATGTTATTTTTAATTTAATATTTATTTTTAATTTTTTATTAGTTTTAATTTTTTTTAATTAGTTGTAATTTAATTATGTTTAGATTGTTTTGTTATTTAATAAATTTAAATTATTAGTATTCATTGTTCATAGTTAATGGTAATTAGGAGTAATTAATAATAATTAGAAATAATTAATAATAAATAGGAATAATTAATAATAATTAGTCATAATTATAGTTATATATATATAGTTATATTTAGCCATATATTAATATAGATTTATATTAATATAAATATATTTGGTTATATGAATGAATAAATATATATATATAGATATATTTATTCATATATTAATATATATTTATTCGTATATTAATATATATTTATTCGTATATTAATATATATTTATTCGTATATTAATATATATTTATTCGTATATTAATATATATTTATTCTATTTGTATATATATATACATATAGATATATATATATATATACATATAGATATATATATATACATATAGATATATATATATATATGTAGTTATAAGTTTTTATTCGTATATTTATTTGTATATTAATTAATATATATTTATAAGCTTAGTTTTAAATAAATTTATAAAATATGTGTATTTATGTGTATTTATAAATAAATAAATAAATACATATATACAATACACACACACACACACACACACACACACATATATATATATGTATAGTTATGAATGAATACATAGAAATGAGGGGGTGAAAATCCTCTGAGAATGTTAAAATGACGGTAACTTTTAATCCGTAAGTCCGTTTCAACTCCACAACCAGTCAAATCGAAGAACATGAAACGATCTTTGATATGATATGCGGTACAGGCCAAACGGACATCCGGATCGGAAGTTATAGCCATTTGAATGTTAAAAGGACCATAACTTCTAATCCAGGAGTCCGTTTCAGCTCCACAATCAGTCAAATCGAAGAACATTAAAAGATCTTCGACATGATATATGGTAGAGGTTTATCGGACATCGGGATCAGAAGTTATAGCTGTTTGAACGGTGAAAAACTGGGGTGCCCCGACTAAAAACTCAGTTTTGGAGGCCTACGGGGCCTTTTTGGGCCTCGAAAAAACCTTGGACGGGTTTCACCCGTCCAGAGAGATGTAGAGCTCGTCGCAAGCTTCGATTTGATATGCTGTAGAGCTCAAACGGAGTCCCGGATCAAAAGTTATGGCCGTTTGAAGTTTGGGTTTCATTTTCTTCTTATTTTCCATCTTTCATTAATTTTTTTATTTTTTTTATATTCAAAGAGTTATTAAATGACTATTAATTGATAAAAATTATGTAATTATTAATTAAAAATATTTTTTAAAATATTTTATAACCCACATTTACTGAACATCTTATACATTCATATTTGATTTTTATTCATCCTTTCTAAAACATATTTTAAAAATAAATATTATATTTATATCAATATAAATAGGTTTATTGATTTATATATTAATAAATAATTTTTAATTTTTTTTTAAATTTTTTATTATTATTTGCGACGGGAATATATTCCCGTCACAAATAAGTATTTGCGACGGGCCCGTCGCAAATAGTTGCTTCGAAGGAACTATTTGCGACGGGAAAAGGCCCGTCGCAAAAACTTATTTGCGACGGGCCCGTCGCAAATAAGTTTTTTAAAAAAACCACAAATCTATTTGTGACGGGTCCTTTTCCCGTCGCAAATAATTGTTTTTGCGACGGAACCGTCGCAAAAAAAATTTGTTGCGACGGCGTTTTCCGCAACGGGCGATTTGCGACGGGATCCCGTCGCAAATGCCTATATTTCCTGTAGTGTGCGGACTACCGCCCCCTGAAAGTGATTTGATTCGTTAATACCATATGTGGGATGTGTAAAGGATAAAGTTAATGATATTATATATGTTATTATACTGGAATTATAATATACTCTTATATCATTATGATTCCATTCCAGAAAATACGAAATAGAAATGGAAGTAGCGTTCATGCGTACGCACGGCTTACCGTCTCCATGAACGGTGCATTTCATTTCTTACCTCTGAATGTGATGTAATATTATAAATACATGTATATGCTGAATATATATGATATATATGTTATCCAAATCATTAATATCATTCTGGATATAACGAACCTTTGACCAAATTAACAACATGTAAGTGTAAGAAGTCAATTTTTGACTTAAGAACCAAATACCGACAAAATGAACACTATTAACTTAAATGATTACATGATGTTCATAACATGGTATAAAAGGAATAATGAACTTGAAAAAGGTTCATAAGCAAGTAGAGATTAACTCAAGTTTATTATTCAAGAGATTAAAGAACGGACGGGTCAAGTCGGATGCGAGGTATGAGACTTCGTCTCAATCTCCTTTCATTGAGGCATATTTTATTTTATACACAACTTTCTTTTATACGGTGTATAAACCCCTTTGACTTTTACGTTTATTCAAAAGGAATCTTTTTTATATGACGCGTTTACTAAACGACAAAAGGGAATGTTTTTTTCGTACGTATGCGGCGACAATGACTTATCTGCCGTCGTGACCGTTATTTGAGTTTCGGCTTCCTCTACAAGCCATACCTTCTTTTTAAAAGAAAAATAAATACCATATTTTACTTTTATTTTATTTTGGTATTGAAAATGGTTTTCACAATGTTTTTTTGTGTTGTATTGATATCTTGTGATTGAAATGTGGAAATGTTATGTTTCCATTATGCATGTTTTATGTGATACGATTATGTTATGGTTCTTGGGCATTATTATGAAAATGGGTGGTTCCGTGATAAACTAAGGCCGGGTGAGCCCGATATAGCTCTCCAATGCATTGGGTAACGCGAAGGAGTGAAACGTTAAGGTTTCTCCGAAGAGATTTAGGGAATATACTGTGATGGGTATTCCAAACGTAACCAAGAGGGTTACTCCCTACGTAAGAATGTTATGAATGCCTCAAGTTACCTTTATGTCTTATGATTTCTATGATTTATTCATGATTTTATGAGGTATGTTAAAGTGCCTATGTTTTATGGGTAAAGTATGATTTCATTCTTATGTATATATGAACTCATGTTTCCTTTCCATGTTTTTATAACCCATACTAAGCTTTTTATGCTCATCCCAAGTTTTTTTGAATTTTTTTCACAGGTCAAGGGAAAGGTACATGATATGATGATAGTGTCAAGGAAGTGTCAAGAAATAATCCATGTTTTATTTTAAATGTGTTTCCATTGATGGGAATGAAGAATATTATCTTTATGTAACCACTTTGTTTATATGTGGAATGTAATGCAAGATTTATGATATAATTCTCTAAAACTCTAAACCCAAAAAGATCCTCAATGTGTAATCTTGTAATAACTCGATATTAAGTAAGGTTTAAGGTTGGGGCCTTATATTGACCATGTTTTTTTCTTTCGAATTTAGGACATGTGATGGATCTCTTAGGACCTCTTAGGGCGTGATTCAGTTTTCACCGCTGAAGGCAAGGCATTTCGAACCAATTTCAGTTGTCGACGCTGTAACATCCCAAGTAAATAAATAATATAACATTTTCATAATTATTAATATTTTTTAATTAAATATTAATTTTAATTTAAATGGGAGGCTATGTTCGATGTCATACCTGATACACAATAATGGGTTTCTTTGAAATCTTACGTTGCGCACTACGTTGAGTTATACTAAATAATAATAATATATTGTTATTTTAAATGGTAGTTAATGCATAGACATTGTAATGGCATGAATTAATAGAACTAACTAAAATATGATTATATAGGTTAGTTAAATATTTTTACATTTATCCAATAAATTTTAGATGCTTAAAATTTTAATTAATCTAATTTAAAGCATAAATATTCTAATATTCATTAAAAGGTCAATTTACCACCTTTTGATGGTAAACCCCCCTTAAATCTGTTTTTGGTTACTTTTATATGTTTTATTTTACAAAATAAAATTCTTCTTTAGAATCAGAACATCAAAATTTTTGGGGTAAAGTTTTGGTATTTTTCTGATAAAATTCATTTTTTAATGAATATTGAAAAATACTGTATTTTAATTCAAAACTACCTTTTAATATAACTTATTTATATGGTTAGATTATCTTTTTAAATGGTTTTAATGTGTAATTAGATAATATTTTTACCATTTAATCCAATACTGGTCATTGGATGAAATTTCCCTTTGAAATTGGGCATAACAAGTGTCAAATCTCAAGATAGTTATTATTTCTTAAAAACATGTTTTTTGTTTTGACAACGGGAATTAATTTTAAATTAAATAATCAAAATTCTATGTTTTGAATTTGTTAAAATAGACATATTTTTTTAATTCATAATATCAAATATATCTTAGGCTGAATTTTTTGTATTTTTCTGGAAAACCTCAATTTTTCATGAATAGTGAAACCACTAAGTAGTTGTTAAAAACTGACTTTTTATTTAAATGAAATTTTAATACTTCATTGAATATAATTTAGAAAATTTGACATACATGGTTGTTATTAGTATGTATAATTTGGTTCAATAATATGGAAATAATATTTGGTGAATGGTAACTTTGGACTTCTATTTACCGCAGTTAATGGTAAATAGGATAATTCAAGGTAAAAAGAATGTCATAATAATAATAAAAATTACCTTAACACTTATCATAATCTTATTAGATAAGTAATGACCGACCATGGACATACTTGGTTATATTTTGGGACCCCATGGATCCACTTAAGAGTGAAAATGACACTTTATTTTAATTAACTTAAAGTAAAGGCAAAAATGACATAAACAAATATCTTTTATTAAATCAATTTTTGCATGTGGTTATATAAGTTATATTTTGGACTATAAATATTATTTGTAAGTATAAAAATATTTCCTACATCATTTTTTTATAATTTTTAGACATCAAATAAATTAAATTATTTATGACACAATAATGATGCAGTGTTTACCTCATTAATAAATGATCTAAATAAATAAGATTATAATGATTAAAATAATATCCAAACCTATTCAATTATTATTGGGTGATTTTATTTCAATCATGAGTCATCTTATCTTTGACCTTAATGAGTTTTGGACCTTTAGAAACAAAAAATCATTATATAATAAAATAATATTTTCACACTTTCCTAAAGAGCCCCTCCTCCCCCTTATAAAAAGCACTCAATTCTAAAACATTCCTCACACTTATAAAGCCCCTTGTATCATTCAAAATATGCCCAATTAATCTCCCTACACCCCTCTCTTAAACCTATAAGCCTTACTTTAGTCATAAGGCACATCAAGAAATTCTTTTGGTTCAAACCATAGGGAGTTACCCGATTTAAGGTAAGGTTTTCTCTAAAGTTATTTTCTTTTATTTTACTTCTCCAAACCCTAAACTCCTTTTATTCATTTATTTTATAAAAACACTAGTATCCTCAATATAATAGTTTATTTTTAGGAGTACTATTCAAACTATACTTACACACACCTCTATCTAATGGGTAAAGAACATATTGTTTCTGTTGATGGCAAACTAACACCTCACGAAACGATGATTGTTCAATTATCTCATATCACCTCTTATGGTGGCCATTGTGATGGAACTGTATTTATATATGATATATATTATTTTTATTTTTTCTTTGTTCTTCTATATTTTTAATTTATATCATACCTTTATGGTTTCCATTATGAGTAAACGCGATAATTTCATTTGAGAAAGTGCGGACTACCGCCCCCTCAAAGTGATATGAATAATTCATATTGTGCATGGGACGTATATAGTATGGATTTATTAAAAATAAAAATAGTATATTATACTGAAAATATAATATAACTATGTATCATTAATTTTTCATTAAATTAAAATATGAAATATAAATGAAAGTAGCGTTCATGCGTACGTACGACTTACCGTCTCCATGAACTGTGCATTTCATTTCTTATCTCCAAATGTTATGTATTGTTATATATATATATATATATTGGATATATATTATATATATGATATATAAATCTTGAATATCATTCTGGAGATAATGGACTCTTGACCACATGGACATCTTGTAATTATAAGGTGTTCATTTTTTACTCAAATACCAAATATCGACAAAATGACAATTATTAACTTAAATGATTACATAATGTTTATAACGTGGTAATAAGTGATATAAAAGGAATAATAAACTTTAAAAAGGATACTTAATAAAGTATAAATTAACATAAGTTTATTATTCAGGAAGAACAAGGAACTAACAAGTCAAGTCGGACACGAGGTAAGGGATTTCATATCTCACTTTTAATTCCGTAAGATTTCCTTTATTCACCACTTATTTATTGCATGTGGTGTATTTTTTAATGCCATTTGATATATATTATCATTATTATATTTATATTCATGGTATTATGTGATTCATTTGGTGGTTAGTAACTTTTTTTTATACAACTCGATTGATTACAATGTGGTAAGAGGTTTCCATCTCACTTTTATTTTCCTGAGATTCATACTATATTTGCCACTATTTACTTTTGTGTGGTACATGTACTGCACATGATTGCATTATTTGTGAAATATACTTTAATTTATGGGTATTTATATCTTCATTGTATGATCCTTCCTTCATGGGGTGTATGTTTCGTAAGTTACCAAATCAGTAAGGGAACCTTTCACCATACTATTTAGTCAAAGACTTCTTCTTTGTTAAGAATTTTAATTTAAATTATCTTAGGTTGGGATATGTTCTTATATATCCTTATTTTTTAAAATTTTATTTCCAAGTGATGAGATATCATTTTCTCTCTCAGCAACTCATTTTCTGATTTTTAAAGTGACATCGTTAGGCTGTCGAATTTTGGTAAGAGAACTTCTTAACCCAATTTCAATTCATTGGGTTAAACTTATACTTCTTGATTATGTCGTACTATGAATATGTGTGAATTTCCTCTAATTATATTACACTTAATATCCACTTATATTGGGTGTATTCTTATTTGTCACACATAATTATGTAATTTATTTATCCATAATCTAAGGATACCGTCTTTATCAGGGATTTCATCTCAATTTACATTCCCTTGAGACTTCATTGTTGTTATGCACCAATTCACTTTTATATGTTGTATATACTGTCCTTTGGAATATTATACCATTAAAATCTTTATTCTCATGATATTATAAAGTTTTGATGAAATTTTATTCCTCAATTATTTGTATTCAAGCATCTCTCATTTGGTTAAGAACTCCTTAACTAAAATATTGTTTTACAGTTTTATTCTTCTAAATATTTCTCATTAATGTTCATGTTTTAAAAATGGTTTTAAGGATTTATTTATATGGACACTAATGTTTTCAAATGTTAATTCCTTTAAAAGTTTTAAAGTTGTATGGGACACTTTGATTCAAAAATATCTTTATTAAATATTTTAAATGGTTTTTTAAAATGGTTTGATAAAGAATTTATTATGTCAATATCTTGAAATAATATATTGTGATAGCAATGTGGAAATGTTATCTTTCCATTATGCTCGTTTTATGTGTTATGACTACGTTATGGTTCTTCGGCATTGTTTACATATACGGGTGGTTTCGTGATAAACCTAGAGATGGTGAGCCCGAGATAGCTCTCCAATGCATTGGATAACATGACGGAGGTAAATGTTAATGTTTCTCCTAAGAGATTTAGGGAATATATTGTGATGGGTATTCCAAATATGACTCCCTATGTAGTTGTGATAACTACACTGTAAGTATGTTATGAATGTCATAAGTTACCTTTATGATTTATGATTTATGTGTGTTATTCATAGATCTTATGATTTTGTAAGGTAAGTTATGATTGAAAAGTATTGGTTTCATTGATTTGTATTTATTTATGGGATAATGTTTTACTTCCTTATTTTATAACCCTTATCGAGCTTTTTATGCTCATCCCTAGTTTTTTAAATGATTTCCACATGACATAAAGATGAATAGGGTCAAGGATGAGATCAAAGAAAAAGTCATGTTCTCTAAAACATGGAACTAGACGTGTTTCTTTTTAAGAGTATTTATTTTGTGAAAAAACTGGAAACTGAATAGAAGTGTCTACTTTGAGATGTAATGTAATAGTTATGGCCTAATTCTCTAAAACTCTAAACCAGAAAAGATACTCAATGTGAATTATTCATTTAATTCAAGATTATGTAATGTTTAAGGCCAGGTCATTATAGACGCTACTTGAGGTAAGGTTTATCTTCCACTTCCCAATCTCACCCTATTTAATTTTTAGTCTTTATGTATTTTTGAGTCCCTAGCATTTAATTTGTAGTGAGTTGGTTTTTACCGTGTGATTTTGGGGGGTCACCGATAAATCTGTCAAGTGCCAGGTGTCTCCTTGGTTCTCTTTTGAGGTAGGGTCCCTCTCCTAGCCTCTTTAATTCCAGAATGATTTAAATTTAATTTAGCTTCCCTCTTATTTCTGTTTGTTTATATTATATTTCATTCTTGAATATATTTTTAGTTAAGATAATTGTTTCATTTGATAAACAAGTCATGGTTTTGTAATAAAACCCCTCTAATGGAGGTGTGCTATCAGGAAAAACTCAAAGTGGTAGTTTATGACAATTTATCTTGCTTTTATTTGGTCTTTCTCCATGCGTTACTATCTTGTTTAGTAATATGGAATGCTTGTACATTGCCTTTAATCATGTTAGTGAATGGAGTTCTATCCTTATAAAAATATTTCATTTACCATTGCACCAACTAAGTGCATGTTTGACACACTCTTACTCAAATGACTATCAAACCTAGCTCCTTCTAAGGGTTTATCTTGTTCAATAAATAGGGATTTCCAGTGTAGGGCATCTACCCTCTTTCTCTATACTTTCATCGCTTATTTTCATGTAGTGTTGTTGTGCTGCTCGCCGAAACCTTACGACAATGCCTTTTTATCGCTTATTAAATTTTTTTGGTTTGTTCTATCATGTCTGTTGTGGCCTTCGCTTATGGTGAAACCCATTTGGGGTGTTCACTTTGCCTCTTGGCCACACCTTTGGGTGTGCCCAACCAAAACCCCATTTTTCATAATGCCTTGAGTTACCATTTGAGGTGAGATGTTTAGGAATAGTTATTGTTGTTTACCTTAACTTGTTAAATCAGTTTTATTAAATGTTTCGAATCAGGTGGTACGACCACGCCTCATAATATAATTGAACAGGAATGGTTAAGATAAATTATAACAAGTGGAATGGCATGGTCATATGGATATAATTGAATGCTTGGTTAAAATGAAATTGATCATGTCTTTTGAACTGCATAAGAGGTGGTGCCTTATGCGTTATATATATTAAACATAATAAGTCATTTACAATGGTTTATAAGGGTGGTAAGGACACACCTTTTCCTTATAATTTGCAACTGTTTATGAGAATTGATATGTTCCTTTCTTGTGTGGTTCACTTAAAACGGGTCGGGTGAGAAAATGGGTTCCATATTAAGGACACATGGGTGGACTCCTATGCTCGAGCGGTTATACCACAATGTGTGGGGGGAGCGATGTTTTAGACTCTCCAGGCTAGGGCTATCCCCAGGATCTTTATTATACTATTGGGTGATACCGGTTCCATAAGGGGAAACCGAGAATGGTTCTGTTGGCAAGATGGTTATGCCGAGCCTCAGAAGATACTTGGTCCCTTACATGTGATACCAGGGGACGGACTCATAGTTACCATACCACGAGCGATACTTGGACTTTTGAAAGGATCGTCTTGGATGGGCTCGTGGCATTGGATATAATTGAATGGATGAACTGTTGCGATACCTTAGGAACAGACTCAGACCCCAACTCTAGATTTGTTTGAATTGCATAGAATGATTGCTAGGGTTAATTGCTCGTCCTATACTTGTTGATTCTATTTATATTAGAGCATGTACTTGTGAATTTTCTCTCTTTCTTATTAGCATACTTATGTGATGGCAAGGGAATTAGACCCCAAGTCTAAGCACATGTTTGTGGGTGCACCTTTTTGAGTTGCCTTGTTACTTTTTGGCATTGGTACGCATATTATGCTTACACAGGTATCTCCAATCTATATTCTGGCTTAGGTTGAAGCAGGTGGTATGGGAAGTGTGTCTGTTTAGGAACCCAGACCAAGTGTCTATTATTAATTTGTTATCCCTCTGCATTTACTTTACATGGCATAGTTCTTAATTTATATTGTATTGTTTGGATTGGGCTAGACAACGTGGGTGTTGGCCGATTGAGATTTATATCTCACACCCTGTTCGGGTACCCTTGGTACCCGAGTAGACCTTATATTTGCAGGATCTAGGTTGTTTGTTGTATTGCTTGTACCTGGGAGTTAGGAGCAAAGGACCGAGTTAGAGCTTGGGATGCTCATGGAGATCGCCCGTGGGGCTTTGTTGTCTTTTTTTTATTATTATTATACTGTATTGTAAAGCATTCTATATTGTTTATTGCTTTCAGTTGTATATCATTACCATGTCATGCATTCATTTGTTGTATAACTTTTTTTATTTAATTGTCATATTAATGCTTCTGCTGATATCTAAGTTTTACTATCTGTCTGCCACTGTTGTCTTTCATTTATTTATTGCTTTCGCTAGTTGTCTTCTATTTATATTCTGTTATACCGCTATGCAACTCTGATAAGAGGGTATAGTCTCCCCATTATAACCTCTCGAGACCCTCGCTACCGACTAGTGTACGAGGAGACGCGTCAGTGGTCATGTGACCCACCGGGTCGTCCCCCCGTCTTAGAGGTGTGCTGGGTCGGGACGTTACAGATAAGAACAGGAATCAATATAACATTGGGGGAGCATAATCATTATCATCATAACATAGAAATTGGATCGTAATCATGAGAGCAAACATTAAGAAAATGCTTGGAATGTGGCAATGCATAAAAATGAAAGATCATGCCTTAGTGGTCAACTACCACACATAGTTGTAAACAAATCTAGCATCAATACACATAGTTGAGCTCTACCACATATCATATCGAAGCTTGCGACGAGTTTTATGCCCCACAAATCAGAGAGGACTCTGGTCACATTTTTTTAGGCCAAAATAGGCCCAACAAACCTCCAAAACTTAGTTTTATTGTTGGGTACCCCAATTTTTCAACATTTGATGAATTTTTATCCTTATTTAAAGGGATTTTATTGCCTTTTTTGGTGGAGACTCAATTTATTTTCAGGATTCATAGTCATAAGGATATTATGATGTTGAAATTTTTTCATTTTTGATAATGTACTATTATTCATAATTAAGTATATACACATATATACATATTTGTATATATTCACACATAAAAAAATTATAAATAAATATGTAAACATATTTATATAAAAAATGTCTATAAATATATAAATCATATCTAAATAAAAAATAATATCCATTTTATTTAAATTTAAAAAATATGAATATTTATATATCTATATAATGTGTGTGTACACCCACAACACAACACAAACATACAGGCATATAAATACATCCATATTCATAGACATATATTTTAAATGATTTAATATGAACATAAATATATGAATTCAAATATAAATGGCATATTTAAATAAATATATTCATTTATATATTAATATATGTTTAAATAAAATATTAATATATCATATTTATATTAATTATTTATACATTTTGTAATAAATGTATATTATTTCATTTTACTTATTAAAGGTACAATACAACAAAACACACACACCACATCATTGAGATGGGAGAATAGATCATAGCCCTCATCAACCCTACAAACTTTTTAAAGATAGCTTGGAGTTTTTAGACCTGAAAGCGCTGTGTTTTGGGCGGAAGACCCCCTTATTTCCGTGGAGCCCGTGGAGGACCTGGCCAGCTCCTCCCACATGGCACGTCCATCTCGCTGCCGATTAGCAGACGCAGTAGCCCGCCGCGCCCCGCCGAAGGTCGTGCGTCTCACCGACCGTCGCCCGGTGACAGCCTCGTCGTCCACCCGCACCGAGAGAAGGTCATCGCGCCGACACCGCCTCGGGATTTGATTTCATCAACTGCATCTTTCCCTCCCGCAGGTGGGCTTTACTAAAATAAACATATCAGATATCAACAACTGTTTTTAAAACCTGCGCGATCCCGCACAGCACTTGATATCCAAAAACCAACACAATCGTATCGCAGCTATTAAGAACGCTCCGTCCAAGACATTACTCCAAAAGGAGTCTCCGGGATTCTCTACAAGTGGGTTAATTACGCCAAAAGGGATGCCCTCCTCCACGCGCTGCCCTTCAATCTTATCGCAACCTTCAAGCTTTGTGAAATTAACCCAATTATAAAGAATCGCCGAGACTCCCTTTTGAATATTGCAGTCCATCTTCTTCTCCATGATCAACTCAGATGCGATGCGAGCATCAAGAATTTCAAGAGAGGGTGGTCCAAGGCACCAACAAACGGTCTGCCGCACAACAGTGGCACGCGCACCTCGCGCGGTGACGACCAACTGGGCCAAGAATCCTAAAACCACCAACATCGGTATTTAAAGAAGAGGCCCTTCGTCCGTCAACCCAATATTTTTGGCTATTCCTTGTATTTTGGATGAACATAAATTAAGTTCCGCTTCAAAATCATATATATGCTTTCCTCCACCAAAATAAGGAATAGGGTCAAATGACCAAAAACATACATTACAAGGACCAAAAACACAATAACTAAATTGAAAAACGCTTTAAAAAAATGTTCTCGATCAAAACGATTGAATCTTCACTTGAGGGGACTCAAACCAGAAGTAATAGAAAAAGTGAATGAGAAATGTTAGATCAGATGCCACTTGTTCAGGAATGAATACAACAGTTGTTTAACTATAAGATGTACTATAAAAAATCTTAAAATGCAAAACAAAATACAATTGTAAAAAGGTATAGTGATTGAGATGAATCATATGCAATGTTATCACAACTTATGGAATTGTTGTTTCTCAACAATCAGATTGTTTATCATTTGGACATTGTTGAGTATGTCTCCCCAAATAACCGAGTTGATCAATCAAATGTGATGTTCAATAGGATGTTTTGGGTATTCCAGCCATGTCTCGTTGTGTTTCCCTATGATAAACAATTCATTCAGGTCGGTAACACTCTCCTTTATGGAAAGTGTACAGGTGTTCTACTTAATGCTACCACATATGATGACAATCGCGCTCCTCTACCATTTGCATTCGCTATTGTTAAAAAGAATAATTTTTAATTCTGGAGTTGGTTTTTGACATGTATACACATTCATGTCACACAAAACTAGAGAGTGTGCTTGATATCTAATCATCATTAAGCAATTATGCAGGCCATTAATAGTGGTGTCGTTTCATGGAGAGAGTTGAATGCTTATCATCGATATTGCATTTAACATGCTGAATTATAAATTCTAATTATCTACCTTATTTTTCTTGTAATTGTTTTTTTTAAAAGTAATTTTTTTATATAAATCACTATAAAAAAGTAATGATTGTGAAGATGGAAGGTCCTCCATTGCTCACATTCCAGGATGGGAAGGTTTTGAGACTAGTTTTAAAGGGTCCTCCAGTGCCTCATTTGAGTCTGCATAGATCTCATCATTTCCATCATGTTGCACCACCTCCATCTATCATCCCCTATCTCCATCTTGTTGGGTTCTATGATGTAGTGATGCGTAACTTCACCTTTGTCAACCATTAGCTCATTGTTGCGCTTGTAAAGAGATGGAGGCCAGAGTCAGATACATTCCATTTTACAGAGAGGCAGATGACTGTTACACCACATGATGTGTCTACTATGTTGGGCCTCCCCATCTATAGTGCAGCTGTGACAGGGCGAGTCAAAGCAGATTGGCTTGAGATGGTTCATTGATTACTGGGCATTGAGGTCCATAACGGTGGTAGGCCAATCGTCGATAGTAGATTATGCATTCCATGGATATATTAGTGATGTAGAAATGTCAGGATTCACAACAGAAGAAAGAAACAATTCATAGAAGAGTAAAAGGGAGAAAACAAAAGAACTTGGACACAAAGATTTATGTGGTTCGAGAAATTATCTCTACATCCACAGAGGGGTATATTTTTCACTAATTTCAGGAGCACAATTTACAGGGTGTATCTCAAGTTTCTCACATAGAAAGCCTAGCCCAAAATGGACTATTAAAGGAGGAAAACGATTCATTGTTCCACCAACCGCACATGAAGTCTACATCGCTACAATGAAAGGTGGTTACCCAAGTCAAAAGTTCTACAGTGGCTGGCGGATGTAAGTCTAAGGAGCTAGAGTATTGTTGAATCTAAATTCCGACCTGCTATAATACCCTATTGGTGTCGGTTGGTTAGCTCTGCTACAGTGGTGAGAGATGCTACAGTGCTCCAAAAATTGGATCGGGGCTCTTCGGCACTTGGAGCTAGGGCGCATTGCCCCATGCAACCCCTAACAAGCTCATCACAAAGTTCAACCCATGAAGGTTGTGGCCTAGTGTGCAGTACGAGCTGCAAGCATTTGACCCAAACATCATTCAAAATAGATTGGTCTAAACCAAACAAAAAATCTCCCACTTGGAGCCTCATCCGCTATGATGACTTTCTTCAATGCCACTAACTAAGACAACTAACTTAATATGAGCTCTTCATCTTCTCCACTTACCAGGGCATGCTTTCCATTCACAACTTCAATTTCAAACTGACGATTCATGAAATACCAGTCGTTTTCCTTTGTGCTCCCATTGTGTCCTCCCTTATTCTAGCTCTCATCATCCGTTCATCAATGGTGGCCAACAGAGGCACAATAGTGCCTCAACATCAATATTACCATCAACTTCGTCAACATGTCTACCAGATTATTGGTTCCACAAATCTTCTTCAATGTCAGTAACTCATCCTGTATCAAACCTCTGATGAAATGATACTTCAACTGAATTTTCTTCATCCAGGCATGAAACAATGGGTTCTTTGCAAGATGTATAACACTTTGACTATCACAGTGCAATACATTCTCATCTCGCTTTCTTCCCAACTCATCCAATAATTTCTTCAGCCAAAACATCTCCTTCCTAGCTTCTATTACAACAATGTATTCTCCCTTTGTGGGGGATAAAACCACCACCTTCGGCAATTGTGATATCCAACTTACCATAGTTCCTTCACAGGTAAATACATAACCAGTGGTACTCCTCCTACTGTCGACGTCACCTCCCAGGTCAGTAGATACATACCTCTATAATGAATTTCCTCTCTCAAAGAATATAGATACCTTCTTATTGCCCTTTAAATACCTCAGTATCCACTTCACAGCTTCCCAATGTCATTTTTCAGGGTTATCCATGTACCAGCTCCCAACTCCCACTGCATGAGAAATGTCAGGTTGAGTGTATACCATGGAATACACCAGGCTTCCAACGATTGATGCATATGAAATATTTTCTGTGTACTCAACCTCTTATTCCATATTCAGTGATTTCTTCTTTAATAGTTTGAAATGGACCTCCATGGGAATAGAGACTGTCTTTTCTTCTAGCATGCTAAATATTCTCTAAACCTTCTGAATGTAGCCAGCGTGTGACAACATCAAGGTTACAACTACACGATCTATCTTGATCTTCATCCCAAAAATCTTGTTAGTTTCTTGAAGATCCATCATTTCAAACTCCTTAGCTAATTTTCCTTTCAATTTATCAATCCTCTGCATATATGATCCTGAAATGAGCATGTCATCCACATACAGAAGCAATATAACATATTCATCATTAATGGATTTTATGTAGAAACATTGATCCATGCCACATTTTATGTATGAATTTTTATTCATTAATGCATCAAACTTTTTGTTCCACTGCATGTGTGCCTGCTTCAACCCATACAACATCTTCCTATGTTTTCACACCATGTCTTTCTTCCCAGACTCTACATATCCCTATGGATGTTACATGTAGATGTAATTCTCTAGATCTCTATGAAGGAAATAAGTATTGGCATCAATCTACTCAAGATGCAAGTCTTCTGATGCTACAACACTAAGAACCACCCAGATGGTGGTAAGCTTCACTACTGGTTAGAATATTTTAGTGAAATCAAGTCCCTCCTTCGGTTGAAAGCCTTTCACCACCAACCTTTCCTTAAACCTACTCATTCCATCATGCTATTCCTTAACCTGGTACACCCATTTGTTCTACAATGATCTCTTTCCTCTTGTTAGAGGTGTCAACTCCCAAGTGTTGTTATCATGCATTGAGAAAATCTCCCCCTTCATAGCCAACTCCCACTTGCTCAAATCTTTCAATTGCATTACCTCTTCAAAACATTATGTTTCTCCCCCATCAGTCAATAACAGATAATGTAAAGATGGTGAATACCAATGCACATGCCTTCTCAACCTTGTTTATCTCCACAACTTCACTAGAGTAGTAGGTTCAATCGGTTCTAATGTCTCATGCTCAGGTACACCTTCAAGCTCTACTTTCTCTTTGCACTCTGATTCTTTGATCCCATTTTCATCTTCAGTTGCATGGTGATCCTTATAAATGAAACCTTCATTGAATATCACATTATGGATCCTGATGTCCATCTTGTTGAGATCATCCCAAAAGAGATAACCAAACTCCTCAGTACCATAGCCAATAAAGAAACATCTTTTGGTCTTAGCATTAAGTTTGTCCCTTACATTAGCATCAACATGAACATATTCCAAACTACCAAAAAACCATAAATGTGAGAGTCTTACCACCTTACCAGACCAGAGGTCCTCAGGTAGAAATTATCCCATTAGCACAGATGGACTCCTATTGATGGGATATGTTTCTATGTACACTGTGTCATCCATAAAAGGTCCTGGGTAACCCCGAGGGTAACCTCACACTCCTGGAACATTCATTAAACATACTATTCATACTCTCTGCCACATGATTAGACAATTAATGAGTATAATATTCATTTATTATATTATAATATTCATTTTCTTTATTAATAATAAATACCTTTTTAGTGCATTTTACACATTGAACATTATTTCATATTATGATTGTAATTCCTTCTTAAAATGTACTATTACATGGTACATTTTTGAACACCATATAAAATACCCAATGATCTTGATTTTATTTTCATATTTAATTTTCAGGTTTTTAATTACATAAGGAACAATTCATGATTTTGGAGTACTTGAAGATTCACATCAGAAGACCACCAATGTAGGCCTTGAACCAACAACATTCTGGGCGAAGTGATCTAGACTGCAGCCCAATAAAAGTACATTAGTGGACAAGATTCAAGCCCAATGATTATAAAAATTTAACTTAAGATATATGAAGTCATAGGGAACATTTCATAAAAAAGTAAAAAGAGATAATTCGAATGTATTAATGGATTTCTAGCTAGCCCAAGTTGAAGATAAAATTCTGGGCCAAATTCTACCTCCCAAAGAAACATTCCACCATTTCAATCATATCTCGCAAAAAAAATCAATTTGGGCTGAAATTTTACAGGAGGTTATGAGAAATATGGGGATAAATTTTCTTCTTATATGGACCACTCTAATTCAGCCATCTATAATGAATGTTTGACACCTCATTTCAGTGGGTGCAAGTTGGATTCCACTTCGGGTCAAGGGTGAAGATGTCCACTCTCCCTTACTTTCCACAACCCTAGGCCTACCATAATCAAGTGGTATAATTTTTACTACTTATGGATATACCCAAAGCTTCTAAAATACCTATTTAAGAAAATGGTGGTGAAAGAGTTGAGGATATTTGGTGCTTTATTTAATTGTAATGTTATGGTGCGATTTTGTTGCCTTGGGTTTTTCTTTCTCATATAAGTCATTCAATTCACCTTAGTTTCTTAATAAAAGTTATTCTTCTCCTCTTATTCTATTATTATTCATGTAATGTTTATATCATTGGACCATGGTGTGAATTTATTCACACCAAACCTTGTAAAATTATCACACAATGGTTCAGTGATTTTTATTTCATTGTCTTTGTTTTTACTTCTTCAATTCCTCCCTCGTGAGTCTACTTTCCGCTTCCATTGAAACCATAGCATCAATAGAGGGATAACCCACATATGGGTTGATCCAAGAGAGTAAAAAGGGTATTTATTGGATGTTATTTATCACTCTATTAATGTTTAATCACTTATTTTAATTGAGAATTTTGTTTGATGATCTTTAAACTCCTTCTTCCATGTTGAATTTAAGGCCACACACTTCAAGTTCTAATATGATCCTTTACCTTAGAGTGCTCAAAACTTTGATCCTCCATGTGTATAGGTGATTAGTATTAGGGTGTGTAGGCACTAAACTAGTAAGTGATGATGTTGTTTTATCTTTTTAAATAAACCCATGTCAAATATAAGAAATTGAAATAGTTGAAAAAGGAATGCATCCAATTCACCCCAAGTGACAAACTAGGATAAATTCATTATTTTAAATTGAATTAACTTAATTATATTAGAGTTTAATTAAACCAATCTAAAATAAACCCAAGTTGGAAAATTCATATAAAAAACAATACATATAATGTACGTGTCTGTAGGTTACTTTTTAGGTCTCTGAGGATTTGACAACCCAAGCTAAACTACAAGAGGCCTCTTAACCCTAAAATATTAGGTAAATTTGGGTGAGACCAAATTTTGGCACCATTTTGGGGACCTAAGTAAGTTTTATTAGACACTAGCATCATTTTCTCACCCCGTATTCTCTATTCTCACCCCCATTCCACTTATCTTTTCATCTTTCTATTTGTGTGTGTCCTAAGAATCTCAAATCCCAGTTTCAGTCTACTCTAATGGAGTCTCTTCAACATTACCCTATCATAAACCCATGTTGGACTCAAATTGGAAATCATTATTGGGAATACACTAACTTCGTGAATTTCTTTGATCCATCCTTGAATGACCCCCCCACACTCGGTGAGATGCACAATCATTTAATGATGACTGTTTATAGGATAAATTTCCAGCCCTCTCAAAGAAGGTTGAAGAGATCAATATTGGGAAAGTACATGATGTTCAAACTCATAAAAATTATAGGCCTAAAACATTTATTGAACAATTGTGTAATCAAATGGAGATAATGAATTTCGAAGTTTCATCTTTGAGATTAGAACTATAAAGCTTTAAAACTTGTGAGGAACCCATCCCTACACCAACTGTCCCTTCCATAACCTTATGTGAAGTGTCTAGTTTCCCAAAAAATATCTCATGAATTTACTGAAGAGATAACCATTGGATTTTGGATATATGAATAAGATCAATTCATTGTTTAAGGGTCTTTCAATCAGGAGGAAACTGATTTTTTGTATTCAAAAGTGGATAATTTTAGATCATGTATTGAAGTTCCTGATTACTGTTCCATTAATGATTTTTTTAGAAACACAAATCACTAAACCATTGGGAGAAATCAAAAAATTTGAGTCCATACCCATTCCTAACAAAAACCTTTCCAATTTTGTGGTTGAATCTTCTATTCAAAAGGAACCAATTTTGTTGAGAAATTTGGAAAATGAAACCATGTTGGATTCAAAATCCCATCTTGTGTCAAAATGTCCAATCCAACCAGAGCTCAAGATTATTATCCTTCCTTCCCCGCTCAAGTATCTCTTTATAGGGTATAACCATGAAATTTATGTTTGAATTAATTCTTATATTGAAACCAAAAAAGTTGGAATGATCATTGATGTGTTAGGCAATACTACAGAGGAAACTAGATCAACTATTTTTGATATTCCTTAAATTTTCCCACTCCTTATAGAACATAGGTTTGCACATGATAGAAATTATAAAAAAATAATCAATATAAATCTATAGGACATGGAGAAATATGATGTATTTAAAATGTTGAATATCGGTATTGGGTAAGTTAGGGGGTTCATGTCGAGATAGCAAAATTAAACAAAAGCGTTGCACATGAGGAAACCCGTGGTTTTCATGTTTCCAATCTTTGTGAATCATCTTTTTTTTCAAATAAGATTAATGAATCATTTTGATATTTAAAAAAATACATAATCAATCAATTTTGAATATGATAGTACCTTATACTGTTGACTTGTTCTTCTTTTATGAGTATGGATGAGCATGAAAGGGGAGCGCCATATTCATCTGTGTCATGTGGTGTAATCGCTGAGTAATACCTTACCTAAAATTTTAAGTTTGTTTTATTTTTATGTGTTTTTAGGTTAAAATAAAAAAAATCAAAAAAAAGACACATCATAGGTCATGGGGAAAACCCCTTCATAACCAAAAAAGCCACGTGGACTCAAACCTGGGACCGAAGGGAGATGGGGGCACACGCTTTCCACTGACCTATGGCTTACAGTGAATCCTTATTCTATAATTTTTGTATATATACTTATATTTTACTATATATATATATATATTGTTTTGTTTTGTTTTGTTTTTTTATTTCCTTGTTCCACTATGGAACTATGTGAGTAACATGGATATCAAATGATTAAATTGGAGTAGCACAACGTCAACTTCAACTACCAGGTAACTTCATTCCATGATTCTGATTTTCAATATCCTCTTTGAACTCCTCTAATATACCCATTCTATGTTTTATTTTCTTTAAACACTAGGGAAAATGTTATTATAAGTTGGGGGTGAAAATAAAGAAAAGAAAATTACTTTTTTTGTGCATAAAAAATGTGTACAAGAAAAAATTTCTTTAACATTGAACATGATAATACACATTGCACATTTTGAAATTGAATATCAAATAATTTAGCATGCCTTGATTCTGATTTTAATCCATGTATAATTTCATGAGCATAGATTTTTGAAAGTGTGGCTGTCTAATGTGATATTTCATCATTTATATTTTCATCCAAATAAATAAAATCACAGCGCAAATCCTTTGGATAGTGGGGTATTAGTTTGAGTTCATGGGGTCCCCCAAATAAATATCATAGGTTTAGTGATCATTTTAGTTTAAATATGAGTATTAAATAAAAAAAATAAAAAAAATCAAGAACAAATCAATTAATTTGCGTGTAGAGCAATGAAATGACCTAATGCATGACTTTCGAAACTTGGGGATCATGACTCCATAGTTGTATGACACAGAGTTAGTAATTTTATCTCTATTTGTGGTAATTTGACTTTGTTTTTGACTAAGTTAACTTGAGATGATTCCTGAGTATGTGGGCTTCACTTGTTGCCCTATGGTCTTTGAGCCTCGGAGTCATCAGCAAAGTCTCGCTACATTGCTTGACTCTATTGAGTGAAATTTCAATTATCAAGGCAAAATTGAAAAAAAAACAAAAACAAAATAAAAAAAATTGAATAATCATCTTAATATTGAAATGTGATTCCAGTCAGGGGCTGAAGCAGGTATTGGGGTATTTAGTTACATTATGTTTCTTTACTTTATATATGCATGCTTGCCCACTGTTACACATCCATTAGATGGGCCGAATGTTATAGACATCATTGGTGGTGGCCCACTGAGATTTATCACACACCATCTCTTGCACTGTTTGGTACCCGGGTCAGATTACATGTATGTAGGTGTTGACAAAGGGAAGCAAATGACTTAGAACTCTTGATTGCTTGCTATTTAGAATGGAGCTTGATAGCAGATGAACGATCCCGAGCTTGTGATGCTTGGGATTGTCTTTGGTTTCTTTTATACATTTTTGGAACAAGTTATGCCTGCTGTCTTGTATCCATGTTTTCCAGTTTTCTAGATACATGACATATCATCATTAGTTGTTTTATGGTATTCCAATTATTTCAGTTATTGTTACTATTGTCCCTATTTTCCTCTATGCCTTCTGTTTACTTTTATTGCTTCCACTATTTACCTCTGTTCATATTTAACCGCTGCACTACACTTTGCAAATGAGGGAATTGTCTCCCCATGAACACACCCTAGGCCCTCATTTCTAGTTAGAATCCTATAACTTTTGAGGAGATGTGCTTGAGGCGATGTGGCCCACCGGGCCCGGGGCACCTATAAAGTGGTATCTTGGTTCATGACATCACAATATTAATACTAAGTATTATTATCCATATATGTATATTAAATAATAATCTTAAATTTATTATTAAATATTAATTATATTAATTATTTTTAATTCAATAAATATTACTATTTAATAATTAATTTAAGATGATTATTTATTATATATAATATAGATTATAATAATACGTATTAATATAATAAGTATTCATCTTAAGTTAATTATTAAATGGTAATAATATCATTACATATGACTAAATATTAATTAAATAATCATAAATATCAATAAATATTAATAAATATCACTAAATGATAATAAATATTCTTAAATATTAATATTTACTTATATTTAACAATATTTAATAATATTTGTTAATATTTATTTAGTAGATATATATTATTTATTAATATTTATTAATAAATATTAACATTTATTAATATTTAATAAATATTTATTTATATTAATTATCATTTAATTAATATTTATATTCTTTATAAAATAGGGTTTCACCCTCAACCTGTTAAAAAATATATTAAAAATTATGAATATTTATTTAATATTTATTATTATTTAATTGATATTTATTAATATTCACTAATATTTATTAATATCTACTTAACGTTTATTAATTTTTAATTAATATTTATAAATATTTATAAATGTTGAAAAATATTTTGTTACTATTTATTAATATATGTTTGTATTTTATTTGTATTTTTTATAATTTAATTAATATGTATTAATATTTATTTATATTTATTGATATTTTATATATATTGATGGATTTTAATTGATATTTAATTTTATTTAATTAGTATTTAGTTGCCTTTTATTATTTTTATTACTATTTAATTAGATTTATATTTATATATATTTATTTAGTAATATTTATAATTAGAAAAATTCTAAAGAAAGAGTGAATTTCGTTCATTCTTCCTTCAGAAAACTCACACAGGTAGTGTGAACCTTGTTCATGCTTCATGGCAAGGGGAGAAGCATAAAATAGGTTCACATTTCTCCAGTTCCCCTTTTTAAAATACCTCTAACACTATCCCTTTTTTTAATTTAAAAAACCATTTAAATTTTTTATCCAAATATGGTTTTTCATATATATAAGGAATGGCCATAAAAAAATGTGTTGTGGGCCGAAAAAAAGCGTAAATGAATTTCCAAAAAACTAAATGAATTGAAAAAAAACAAACCTATCAAAATCTTGCAAGTATTACTGTCCCTAATTGAGTTTTTAACTGGCCATTTCAATACATGGCCAAGATGTTGACACGTTTCTAGTTTTAGTTTATACTTATTGTGTAGGGCATGCCGAATATTTGACGTTGAGACATGTTTTCTCTTTTTGGAGATGAAGCCTTGAGACAACATGATTCTTCTCTACAGCTGTTATAACGACTCTGGTGATTCTTACTTTGATACTACAAAGGGATTATTAGGTCTACTAGGTTGAATACCCTGAGAGGGGGGGGGGGGTGAATCAGGGTATGACATATTAAAATATTTTCCCTATCAGATCTTGTTTAGTTGTTAGAAAAAACTCAATTATCTCTTCCTCCCATAGAAATATATGAACAAATATGAATACATGCCCAAGACATTGAAATTTTTACTTGTTTCACCCTCACTGGGCTACGTCCAAGGAGAATACATTAGTGGTGTGTCGATGTACCAAATTCACTAAGCCTCACAACCAATAATGAGTACAATGTACGAGAAAGATATTCTATGCCCAGGATCACTGCCTTTACAAGGTTTAGGTCCTACTCACTACATTCCCAAGGATCACTCCCTATGCCTCTTTCTCTAGCTCACTACTGGTGGAAAGGGTCACCGTCTTCCTCTTTCTGGGCTCACTTCTCTTGAAAAAATAATCTATACACAGTTTATGGAATTTTAGGTAAAACATAATCTATGGACATGTAGGTACCTTAATTTTCATAAATTCTTGCATCCTTAACTTTAGGTACATGCTCTGTTGAATTTCCTTTTTAACCCTCAGATGAAGTCCACCTTCCCGAGTACTGCTAGGTACCAGAAAATAATTTCTCAAATTGATTTGTAGCTTTCACAAGATTCCTTGTGAAAACCTTGAACCATATTGTTCCTATGCATACTATGTACCAGTTATGGTACGTGGAACACCTCCTCCACACACCGCTTTCGCTTTCGCGAACCTCCCTTTGTCTATGGAATACCTCCACCTTCGCTATCATGTACTGCCTCCGCGTATCGACTCCGTGAACCACCTCTGAAAATCAACTTATGTCCGTGAACTATTTTTTATTCACAAACTACCTTCACAAACCACCTATGTACTACACATTCTTCCTCCATGTACCGCATCCTTTATGGGATATAATTCTCTACTAAAACCTTCGGTGGAATTTCTTCTGTGTGAACCACTTCATCTTTCGCAGAATTCTCCCTCATGAACATCCTTCAGTCTTTTCCGAAATCCCTAAGAAAAAAGATGTTCTCTAATAATATTCGGTCCCTCTAATAATTTATGGGATCAGCACTTCTTATATAAGAAAAGATATCCGCAAAATATGCTAATCTAAGAATTACCAAATCTTTGATTTGGTACAACCTCCGCCACATACCGATCCTCCTGCCGCGAACCACACCCATTCTGCAAACCATTTCCCATGAAGGTCCACATACTTCCTTTTCTTCTACATGGTTTATCTTCTCTTCCAATGACAATCCATCCTTATACCACACCACCTTCAGCCACAAACCATTTTTGGTTTCGTGAATTGCTCTCGCATACCATTCCCGCTACCTAGTATGCGACTGCGTACCCTTCCAATACATGGTACATAGTACATGTTCCCTGATATGCCTTTCTCTTTATTTACCAATTTCATTCACCATACTTCACACCATCTTGTCTTATGATGAAAACCTTACATTTCCAAACACAAATTTTTGATTTTGAGGCAAAAAAATTTGGCAAACACTGGGAAACTGCGTCACCTTAAAAACTTTTCTTCAAAAAACACCAACCATACTCATTCATGATAGTTTGGTTTTTTCAAAAAACAAAATCACACCCAAAACATACCAAGAGGACACATTGTGGGATTTTATCCCAATAATATCCCCCTTTGGGTTTGTTGAAAATTCTTCTCATAATAGTTTGTATCATTATGAAACTTTGTTAACATTCCATCTTTCTTCAATCAATATTTGCTTCATGCGATTAAGATAGTGATCACAGATTTACTCAACATATACTCTAAGCCCACATGATCCATGCTTGATGTAAGAAACAAGAGTATAATGAAAAGTTCATCAATGAATCAATTCACTTCTGAAACCAGCTCTTGAAACCAAAACTACTTTTATCATGAAACTAAAATGTTGTGATTTTTAAACTTTGATCGAACACTTATAGCATTGTCAGATTTAATGCTCCCCCTATGTTGCAGCTCCTCCAAACAGCTTTATCTCATCTTCAACTCCCCCAATCTCACTGCTTCACCTAAAAACTTCTCCCCATGCCTTTTCTCCCCTATAATAGTCACACTTTCTCCCCCTTTGTTAATGAACCCTAAGGGCACTTCAAGGCTGTCTACAATTTGGTAACGAAAAAATATCACTACATTATGGGAAAACACATCATACCATAGGGAGAGGGGGTCCCACATCCACACTTTTTCAAGTGAGAGAATTCGAATGCACTCCAAGAGCCAGTCGATTCCTTTCAATTGATTCTTTGGGTAAGACCTTTTTAAGAATATCTTCATCTTGTTGTTCTGTTAGCATATACACCAACCTCATAAGCCCTTACTCCACCTTCTCCTTGATAAAATGATATTTGATTTCAATGTTATTTGTCCTTGAGTGATGGTCTGGACTTTTTCAAAGATTTATAGAACTTGAATCATCATAATAAATTCTGATAGAAGATTTAACTGCAACTCCAATGTCTTCAAGCTGTTGCTTCATCCATAATAGCTGCGTGCAGCCTTGAGTAGCCGCAATATATTCATCTTCTACAGTGGTCATATAAATGAAATCTGGTTTATTACACTGCCAAGAAATACATAATCCTCTAAGATAAAAGGCACCTCTGGACATTGATTTCCTATCATCTGCTGATCTAGCCCAATCTGCATCTCCCAATAACTCTGGAAAAGATTTGTCATTATACATTAAACAAAACTCCACAGTTCCATTGATATACCAATGTATTCTTTTCACTATAATCATGTGGATATCCTTTGGATTGCTTTGATATCTCATTGCTTGGAATGTGTAAAAAACAATACCAGGCCTTGTTGTTATCAGGTACAACAGACTTTCAATGATTTGCCTGTATTTTGTGATATTAACTACCATTCCTTCATCATCCCACGAGAGTTTAAATCGGGTAGCAACCAGAGTCTTCATTTCTTTGGAATTATCCATTCCAAACCTTATCAAAACATCCTTAGAATATTTAAATTGATAAATAAATGTTCCATTCCTTCCTTTCATCACCTGTAAGACAAGGAAAAATGTCGGCGCACCAATCATGGACATTTCGAACTCGCTTTTCATGTATTCAAAACACTTTCTGCAGTGTTCTTCATTTGATCCACCAAAGATTATGTCATCAAAATAAACCAGCACCATCATACTTTGAATATTTTCATTGTTGTAATACAAATTTTAATCAAATCCACCATGATAAAAATAAATCTTATTTAGAAACTGATCAAGCCTTGAATACCATGCTCTTGGTGCTTGCTTCAAACCTTATAAATCCTTCTTCAGCTGACAGACTCTATTCTCATCTTCATGAATTTGAAAACCATATGGTTTCTCAATGTATACTACTTCTTCCAAAACTCCAATCCGAAATGATGACTTGATATCCATCTAAATGACATTAAACTTTTTTTCACTACTATGGAAAAAAATAATTTGATTGTCTCCGGCCTTGAAATAGGTGAAAATGTATCATCAATATTAATACCGTCTATCTGAGAGTACCTTTTGCACACCAGGAATTATTTGTTTCAAATCACAACACTATTTCCATTCATTTTTTCATTAAATACCAATTTTTTCCCTATGAAACTCTTGTATTACGGTCTCAAAACAATTTCCCCCATCTTCTTCTTCTCAATTTGGTCAATCTCTTCATTCATTTCTTGAACCAAATTCTCATCTCGAGTAGCTTCATCAAAGCATTTAAGATCTTCTTGTGATAAGTATGATTCTTGATGTAGAGAATTCATCCTCCTTATCTGCATTTGTGTTGTCAGATCACCAATTATGTTCTTCTAGTAAATTTTATCTCTTCTCACTAGTCTCTGGGTAGACCCTGATTTATTATTATCATACGAGTCTTCTTCTAAATATACCTCTAGAGCTGGCGTGTCTCCTGACCTGCTCATCTCTTTATCACTATCCTCCTAAGTTTTATCATGTATTTTCTGAATATTTTTTTTTATTCTCCACTATATCCACATCATGAATTTCAACAATATTTCACATCCACTTATTGAAGAATTTATATGCTTTTCTTTTCCTTGAGTAGCCAAGAAATATTCCTTCATCTCCACATGATTCAAACTTCTTATGTTTCTCATTATTTAGAATGATACATTTACATACAAAGACTCAAAAATACTTCAATGAAGGCTTCTTTCCATACCATAACTCATATGGAGTCTTCTCCTCTTTCAGACAAAGTAATGCTCTATTTGAGGTGTATAATGTTGTCACCATTAATTATTTACAAAATTTATCTGGAAGGTTTTTCTCAATGAACATTGTTCTGACCATGTTGTTGAAAATCTGATTTCTTCTCTCAACTATTACATTCTACTGTGGAGTTCTTACTACTAAAACTTGATGCCTTATCCTATGTTTCTCAAGATAATCCTCCACTTGGATATTTTTGAACTCCGTTCCATTATCAGTTCAAATCGTCTGGATTTTCCGACTGAGCATCTTTTCACATTCTCGTCGATATCTTATAATTCAACTAAGCACTTAAGATTTGTGGGTGATTATTGATACCCATGCCATTATGCTATATTCATCAATTAAGAGAACATAATATCTCCTCCCATAAATATCACTTGGGAAAATTGTCCCACACACATCAATATACACCAACTCAAGCAATATTATTGACCTTTTCTCATTTGGTTTATATGTATTTCGAATGATCTTCCGTTGTTGACAAACATCACATGTATGAGTATGATCACATGATAATCTAGGTAGATTTTGAGTGGCATCATATTTCACCAGATCTTCCAAGTATGATTGGCTTATGTGGCCAAGACACTTATACGATAACTTGTTTTCTTCATCCTTGGACAGAAAGAACATATCTTCTTCTCCACTCACGAGGTAGAGATTTCCTTTTGTACGCCTTCCTTGCAACACAAAACACCATCTTTTCCTTGAAGATACATAGTTTCTTGGAAAAACTTATGGCATGACCTGAGTCACATAATTGAATAACACTAAGAAACTTGTGACTAAGCCCTTCAACAACCAATACATCTGCTCATCTCATGTCTTTTACTCCAAACTTGGTTTTTTCTGAAAAAATAATTTTCAAGCCCTCATCATTACCAAATATTACGATACCTTTTTTATCGTACCTGATTCTGGTCACTAGATCCTTACTTCCCATAATGTGGGATGTGAATACACTATCAATGATCCATATCCTAGTGTGATCTGATGCCTTGAACACAATTTCTGCAACCACTTCCCATTCTGACCTTTTCTTTTTGACCCAAGTATTTGGATTCATATCTGACATGGAATGATAACATAGATCTTCCTTAGTATGTGATAGATTAGCTTCAACCTGTAGAGATAAAAATCGATTTTCAATTTTTATCTCTCTTAAAGATACATTTGGCTGATTCTTATGAGAAAATTCAGTATTCCCTGGAACATTCTTTTTCATTATTGATGTGAAATATCTTGCTATATGTATGAGTCCTTTACACCTAAAACAATGACCATCAAATGATGAACTGAAATTTTGAGCTCAGTAAAACCACATATGTTGGTCTTGTTTCCTTTGGTACCACTTTTCAATGGAACATACATTTTGAGAGTTTACTGTATTTCCATAATAATATCATCTTATGTGAGGTATATTCTTGTGTGGAAATTATGCACCACTAGTTTTGCCTTGGGGTTTTTGAATTTTCTGATTATGCTTGGTACCCAAATCAATCTTCAATCTTGGAGTGGATTCTTGTGGTCAGACTTGAACCATAATTGCTTTCCATTTTAGATCAAGCCCCATAACAACATTATCATTTAGATTTTATTATTGCTTATGTTATGCTAGAACACTTTTCTCAAATCTCATATTCTTTGTTTCTTGTATGATCATCATTCTTGATGTAGTACCAGGAGTTAAAATTTTCTCTTGATCTTTAACTGTTCATTACAGACTGATGACTTCCTCTTCTATTTCTTCAATACGTTTGATTTGATCTTTTCCAGTTTTAGTCAAAATTTTGATTTCCATTTTATGTTCTTCAATTTTGAGTTTGTACTCAACCACCTTTTCTGAGCTTTCTGGCATTTAAGACCTCAACTTTTCAATTTCTATATTCATCTTAGAATTCTCTTCTTCCAACTACTACATATAGAGTTTGGCATCATGAACAACTTTGTTAGATTTATTAATTTTGGATCTCAAAATATCTACCTATTCAAGGTAATATTCTAATTCAACCTAAAGATCAACTATTCCTTTAATTTCTCCTTATTCATTGTCACTTTCTTCTCTAGTTAAAGAATTTACGACAACTTCCACCAAAGAATCTACTTTATGATTCATACAGTACTCCAAATCTTCGACCTTAGATTCTTCTGAACTTTCATCTTCTTTTGAAATATGATTCTTCTTTTTGATGAAATTTCTCTTAGAAATTCTCTTTACTTTCACATTTAATGAATACTTATTTTGGGGAATTTCATCATTGTATTCATTTTCATAATCAAACTTCTTAGGAAACTTTATTTCAAAATTCTAAATATTTCCACATCGAAATCATGAAAATGAAAGTTTATATTTGAACTTCCCTTTCCCCCTTTTCAAATATGAAGAGATAAATGAATGACATCATCCAAACTGTCCTCCTTAGGGCTATCTTCAATAGTGATATTCTTCATGGACTTGAATGACACTTCACTGGACTTACCCTTTTCTGCTACATCGTTATCATCATTTCTCATTTCATATTCTACAAGGGTACTGTGAAGGTTATCTAGTGTCAGCTATTTCATGTCTTTGTCTTCCAACACAGAAACTTTTGGATTGAACCGTGGTTGAAGTTTCCTTAAGATACGTTTCAAAATATTTATATCTCAATGATTTCTCCAAAACCTATCATGTCTTACACAATAACATTTACCCTATAAAATAATGCATCAATAGTTTCATTGAAGTTCTTTCATAGATCCTCATACTTGTTTCAAAAAACCAGCAGCTTTGCTTCTCAGACTTCTGTGTCGCCATCATAAATGTTCAACAATTTTTACCAAAAAGCATGTGATGTTGTATAATAAATCACCTATGTATAAATTGAATTTTATAGGGATCCCCTTAAAGCATTGATCCATTTAGAATCAGCATCCAATTACCTTCAATCGACTTATGATAAAGAACCACTGTTGATGTTAGCTGATATTCCATGCATAACTGCTGTGAAGACATCTATCCCTACTAATCAAAAGTAGTGCTGCATTCGATTCTTCTATAGTTGATTATTATTTACATTGAAGATAAGAATTACTATATGTTTTAACACCTATATTTATTATTCTAAGATAGAAACATTTACTTTCAACCCTTTCCTATGATACCAATTGTTAGGTCCACTAGGTCAAATACCCCAAGAGGGGGGGGGGGGGTGAATCAGGGTATAATAGATTAAAACTTTTCCCTATCAGATCTTGTTTTGTTATTAGATAAAACTCAATTCTCTCTTCCCCCGTATCAATATATGAACTGATATAAAATCATACATAGGACTCACCATTTTTTACTTGGTTCACCTTTACTGGGCTACATCAAAGGAGCATACAACAATGGTGTGCTGATGTACAAAATTCACTAAGGATCACTACCAATAATGAGTACAATGTTTGGACTAGATCTTTTATGCCCAAGATCACTTCCTTTACAAGGTTTAGGTTCTTCTCACTACATTACCAAGGGTCACTTCCTATTCCTCTTTCTTTGTTTCACTACCGGTGGAGAGGTTCAATGTCTTCCTCTTCCTAGGCTCACTGCTCTTGAAAAGGAATCCACACAAAATTTATGGAATTTTAGGTCAAACACAGTTTATGGACATGTGGCTCCCATCATTTCCATGAATTATTGCATCCTAAACTTTAGGAAGATGCTCTATTGAAGTTCCCTTTTCACCCTCAGGTGAAGTCCACCTTCATGAGTACTACTAGGTACCATAAAATACTTTCACAAACTGATTTGAATATTTCCCAATCTTCCTTATGAAAATTGAGAACCACCTTGTTCCTTTGCATACTATGTACCATATATCGTATGCAGAACACCTCATATTCATACTACTTTTGCTTCCACAAACCTCCCTTCATCCGCAGACTGCCTCCACCTTCGCTATCGCGTACTGCATTCACATATCGACTCCAAAAACCTCCTTTGTGAATCAAACTCTATCCACAAACTATTCTCTATTAGAGGAATACCTTCGCAAACCACCTGCGTACCTCACCTTCTTCCTTCGAATAATGCAACCTTTGTGATATATAGTTCTCCATAAAAATCTTTGGCAGAATTTCTTCCACGCGAACCAATTTAGGTTTTGTGGAATTCTCCCTCGTGAACTTTCTTTAGACTTTGCTAAAATACCTAAGTAAAAATATGTTCTATAATGATATTTAGTCTCTCTTCTAATTGGTGGTATTAATACTCTTTATATAGGAAAAGATATCCAAAAAATCCTCTAATCCAAGATTTATCAAATCATTGATTTAGTACATTCCCCACTGCATACCGATCCACCTACCGCGAACCACACCCATTCCATGAACCATTTTTCCATGATGGTCCATATACTAACTTTGATCCTATTTTATTGATCTTCTATGCCAATGAAAATCCATTCACGCACCGCACTGCCTTCATCCATGAACCATTTTTGGTTTTGTGAATTGTTCCCGCAAATCGTTCCTACTTCCTTATACATGACTGCGTACCCTTCCTAAACATGGTACATGATCCATGTTATGAGCTCCAAATTTCTATTACTTTTCTAATTTCATTTACCATTATTCACACCATCTAGTATTATGAAGGATAACTTACATTTCCAAACACAATTTTTTGATTTTGAGGCCCAAAAATTTGGCAAACACTGGGAAACTGCGCCACCTTAAAAACCAGTCTTCAAAAAACACCAACCATACTCATTCACTATTGTATAGTTTTTTCAACAAACACAATCACATACAAAACATATTGAGAGGACACATTGATGGATTTTTTCCTAATAGGGATGAATTCACCCTGGATTACATTACTGTTGATTTTCGATCAACTTACCAACACATGGGTGCTATTCTTCTCGATGATAATTGAAACAATCTAGTACTGTGTAACAAAGGTTGTGTCATGTTTCCCCCAAGCCTCCTACAACACAAAGGCATGATCCACCTTCCCCATGAAGTTTGGTGATTCCAATAAATATTAATTTCAATCACTGATGTTGTATTATTTTATAAAAGTGGCACCAATGGAGGAAGAAAGTAGGTTATCTATTTTTAGTGAAAGTTTTACTACAATTACTGCTAAAATGTGTATTGGTCTTACAATTGGAAACAACCATTAAAATTTATTGGGAGTATATTTATAGAGGAATGTAGTTGAAATTTCATTGAACTTAGACACATTGCATAGAAATTTATTCCTTTTTAAGAGGGGAAAATACTCAGTTGTATCACCTTTGGAAGTGTAATATATCCCCACTAAAATTACAATTGAGAGATGTGATGAAATTTCTCTATAATTTTTCACTGAATTTCCCACTAAAATATCCATTGAAAGATTCATTTAAATTCCAATCGAAACTACCATTTAAATACTCTTTAAGTTATATCAGATGTTCTATTGGATGTTACATTGAAACTTCCTCTGCAACTTCTACAAGATGTTTAATTTTTCATGTGATCTCCTTACATGGAATTAAATATATTTGATATATTCAATTCTATAAAAACTATCAAGTTTAGAATATCAATGTGTATTGACATGACGAAAATTTCAAGTTCATGTAATTAATGCACAATGGGTTATATATTTAAATTTTATTTCAAATTTTGAAGGAACATTGTTATAATATTTTATTACTCACAATGAAATTCTATGACTTTTATCATAAAACATTAATCACTCAAACCACTTTAATAAATTCTGTACATATTTTGGAGAAATTATATTTTTTAACTTTCCCCATTTTCTTTCTTACTGGATATCTATTTGGATTCAAATTATCAAGCTGTATTTTCAAAAATGGTGGAAAATCACTTTTCCATTTAGTAAAATGTTTTTTTGTTTCATTTACTTTTTGAATTCAAAATTTTTATATAAAATTTTATTTAAATGGTGTAAGTCTGTAGCTGTAAAATTATATAATCAACTATTTAGTTTTAGAATCCACTAAATCCCTTGGGAACACAAGATGTTCCACTAGTTTAGTAATTTACATATAAAGGTTCCATTAGAAGTTCCACTTAAAGTTGAATAAAACAGGTACTTTAATTTATTGAATCCCCAAACAAACATGTTTTCTATTTCACTAATTTTTTTTTCATGATTGAGGTTGAGATTGTTCATATTTTTCCATAGGAAGGTCCAGTGAAGATTCCACTGGATTATCTCTTAGATATTCCAATGGAACTCCAATTCAAGATTCCACTAGAACTTCTAGTGGAACCTCAAACCCTAGTGGACTTCAAATGGAGATTAAACTAGTAGTTCTAGTAGAATTTCTATTGGAATTTCTTTTAGAGTAGATGTTATAGAAACAAATATTTTTAATTTGATTACATTTGTATTCAATGATCTTAACATTCCTCAAATATATTGTTACATATTGTTCATTATTCTGCATAACTTTAATGTAATAAATTCCTAGAGTATCTGTCAAATTTATAAGGTTGTAGTTGTTCCCTGCTATGATGTGAACCTTGAAATGCTATGATGATATTATTAAATAAATTTTTACATTCAAATAATTTTCTATTATGGGACTCATAAAATGTGACCATTAGGTGAGATTACTCATAAGTCGATGAGAATCTACTCATGAATTTCACACTTCGTAATATATACGATGAGATATTATGAGAATAGACATTCTAGTAGAAATTCCACATGTTTTTGTGTCATCTGATATTTCTATCTGTGAGCATGTGTACTGGTCATTATACTTTAGGATTATTATTAATTCATATTATGACTCACACTTAGATTTATTTCATAAAACATGATGATACAGTTCATGGTGATGTTGGATACGTTGGGTGAATCATGAGTGATGTGTTACTAATGAATAATCAAAGGAACGATTTGTCCCTTACATCTGTATGGTGTTAATATATTGTCCCTTTGATTGGAATAGAAACATATTAATAAATTACATGTCCATGGTGAAATGACGTGTTTATTTCAGATAGTAAAAGAAATACATAAAAAACATATAGGTTGGTGACATGGATGTGTAACATGCCCGATGAGATATTTTGGTAAAGGTATTATATTACCCAATGAGCGTTTGTAGGTGGTTTTCAGCATCAGAACGTTATTTTTTTTTGTCTTAGGTGAGTTGGACCTTTTATAGAGAGTAATCTTGGACTTTAGGAAATCTCACCTACGAGGAAGGATCATAGTGAGTCACACACAATGTCTTTCCGTTGATCTCGATTAAATTTTATTCGAATTTAATTATTTGAATAAATATTATTATCAAGACTAGGGAATATTTTTATTCAAGCTTTATTGATTAGTAATATTCGCAATGTAATAAATAATTTTTTATTCATTAACAAATAATTTATTTAATTACATTAATATTTAATAAATATTTATTCACCAGATTGTGGATAAATTATTTATTGATGAATGAAATATTTAATGAAATATTTATTTGGGTAGTCAATAAATTCATAGGAGTTGGAGCAGACTAAGATCATGCCCAGTGATGAATATTTATTTTCAAGTTGGTAAATACTATTTATCATCACATGAGATAATACTTGACATAAAATAAATATAACTATAATTTATGGCATGGGGTTTGATAATGATTATTATATTATTTAAGGGTTGTTATGAAAAAAATAATATTTTAACATAAACCCAAGATCTATAAATATATTGTTATGTCTATTGTGTAGGGTTAATTGAGATTTGAGAATAATTAAACATAATTAAATTCTCTCACCATTACTTCCCATCTCTTCCTCCCAAGAATGAGAAGATCTAGAGAGATTCCTTCAATCTTGAAGGAACTAGAAGTGTTCAACATAAAAAACACAAGATAATTGATTCTTTGTGCTAGATCCTGGAAATAAACTGGTGCCACTTAGAGATCAAAAGACAACATTTGGATCACTGAAAGAGCGATTTGACACTTGGCTCCTCCTAATGCAATGAAGGTAATCTGAAAAGGGATTTTATAATATTAACACAACCATTGAATAATGTTCCCTAGAGTAAGTTACTATTCCATTAAATCTTAAATAAATTAATTAAAAATTTAACAAGAAAAGATCCTCTCCAGGTTATGGATTTTTCTTATGTCAATATTTATTGGAAAAATTACATTGGTCATGGCGTTCAAGGCATATAAAATATTGTGAATAATCCATCGAGTAAAAAAAACCTCTTGGTTTATCACACACAATGGCACTTTCACTACACCCAAAACATTCAAGTGGTATTAAATAATTCTACATTTCAAATTTATAACCATTTATTTGATTTTTTATCTATATGTGTAGTAGTGGTTAGATTTTCATATCAAGAATTATTCATTATTCATTATTTTTTAATTAACCTAACTTTGAAATTTTAATTGTCATCATTCATGATTTCATTTTTTTTAAATGACTAAGAAAATATGAAGAATGACCAGAGATACCACCAGGAAGTTCCAAGAATTTTAGCCGAGAAGACTGGGTTACACAGTGTGTAGCCAGAGTACATGTCGTGTACCCATGTGCACTGCATCTAGCCATGTCACAGGATACACAATGTGCCAACCAGTAATTAAATGCTGTATTTATTATACACCATGTGTAGACTGGGACAACCTAGGACACAAATCATCAGATTATAAATAGTGTAGCTTGAATACATGTCATGTAGTCTACATGGTTTAGCTGTGTAATTCAAAAAAAAACAGTGTGGTCAAATACATGGTTAAAACCACACGATACTAGCATCCTAGAGAAATAATGATATACATGACATTTAGTTAGTGTATATGATGTGTAGTTCATTATTTCGCATGTCTAAAGTATATGACGATCCATTTAGTGATTCATGTAGACAAAAAACTAGCAGAAAACATGACATACAACTAGAGTACATGTCATGTGGTCCCGCATCTAAAGAACATGCTGAGTCTTTTTGTGGGTTTTGCAGACACACGACAAGAGAAATAAAAGGTGTGTTACTGACTAGTATACATCGTGTAGTCCAACTGAGGTACACACCAAATCCTCAAGCGTGTATCATGGGCACAAAAAAAACATGGTACATGATGTGTAACTCATAAGTACAAGTCATGTTGTCTCTATTAAAGGATAAAATTAAATTACATTAAATTTATAATTACCACATTAAAAAATTATTGTATTTATTGAAACCAATTGTGTTTGAATATTTAGTAATGGTTTTCAAGAATTATTAAATTCTCAATTAATTTATTATAATTATATATGATTATTAGTTCTGCCATTTATTTTCCATGAATGAATTTATGATGGGAATCTCCAAGTTAATTTATATTGTCTTTAAGATTAAAGGGAATTAATTAATTAATTAATTAAATCATGTTTATCTTAATAAAAATAAAGAATAAATAGAAATGAATGCTAACTGGTTAACTTTTGTGTATCTTTTTAATTTGTATGTATGATTGTGATTTTGACCAAGACCTGTGTATGTGTTAACATTATTTAATTTAATTAATTTCATTATTTCTCAATTATTTAATTATTTAATTAAATAAGATACCTTGTGTGTCATCCCTACCTCCATTATTATGTATGACCTGTGTGTCCAAGGTGATTTATGTAATTCTCCTTAACCAACCCTTTGGTTTCCCTCACTTGCATGTGAATTATAAATACTTGTAATAAATAGAGTATCCCAAGATGTGTGGAGGTTGTTCAAGAAGGAACCAAGATGTTACCAACCTAGGTGATCCATATGTAGACTGGCAGAATGGTGCAACTCATTCCAAGACATACATACAACGTTTTACCCTAGGTCATAGGTTGATTTATTTTCCTCTAAATAAATAAACTCTTGGATAAGCTCATGATCAAGAATTTATTTATTTATTTATGTATTATGAATTATTTATTTTATGGATGTAGGACTGTGATCAAATAAATAATGGAATTAATGTCAAACTATGGAATATAAATAAATGGATTATATGTAAATTTTTTATCTAACATGGGTAATCACCTAAATAAAATCCACTTAATATTAACATCAAATTTAAAGGATAAAAGAAGAAATTTTTATAAATAATAAAACAAAATCCCTCAATTTAATATTAATTCATTATTCATAATATCACTTAAATTAAGATTAAACAATTATTAAAGTGTCTGTTCAGCCAATGTTGGGGCACTTTTAATTATCATGAAATATTGGTTAAGGTAGTGGGTTAACTTAACCAAATTTTTATTGAATTTAACGTCCAAAATCTATTCAATACAAATTTGGGGGAAATTATTGAGAAAATACTCATATGGATTTCTAGATTGGGGAATCCACTCAAAGGATCAAGGATCTACAACCCCGTAGTTGGAAAGAATGCCTACCCAAATACCTTCTCATGATTTTCATGGTCAAAGTCTGAATCATAGAAAAGGGAAATATGGATCCATGCCACTATAATTTCTTGAGTGATGAGATATTCTTAGTTCAATGGCGAGGGAAGTTAATACTTGGTAAAACATTTGGAGACTGAATAAAAATAATTATTATTTATCACCTAAATTGTAATCAATAAGAGTAATAATAATATTTTCTTTTATAGTTGCATAAAATTGAAAATATCATCATAAAATTTATACCTATGATATATATTAGATAAATACCATCTCCTTTCTAGAAGAAACTTCCATGAATGGTTTAGATGATTTAAGGTTATGTTACACCCTAAAAAGAAATCTTACATGCTAGAATCCTTATTGCCTGATCGATTTAAAAATGAGGCCAGTGATGAAGAGTTATTTGTCTATGAAAAAAACATGAATGGTGTGTCTAATGTTCAATTTTTTACTTCAGTCATCTATTTCTAGTGATATTATGAAGTCACAGAAAAAAATGGATGATTATAGAATGCTTGAGCATCTCCGTGGTCTTTACTAGGAGAGATCTAGACATGAACGGTTTGCGATCCCCAGTTTACTTTTTTTAGAGTAAGATCGGAGTGGGTGCACCAAATGGGCCTCACATATTCAATATCATTAGAAACATTGAGAAAATAGAGGTTCTAAGGTTTAATCTCCTTGATGAATTTTACACTAATCACATTCTTGTTTAACTCCCTCCAAACGTATCTATCATTTCTGTTCATTTTAATATGAAAAAAATTGAGAAGTATCTCCCAGATCCAATTAATATTATTCACCAAGTAGATAAGAAGACAAAGCATGAAAATAATTCTTTCCTTATCAAGACTAAATAGAAAGGATAAGCAAAAATAGATAAGCCCAATCTTCTTCACAATTCCCTTCCAAGAAGAAAATGAAAAAGGGGAAAGCAAGGGAGAATGATGATATCTGTTTCAAATGTGGTAAGAAGGGACATTGGAAGAAAAACAACACCAAACCAAATAAGCAAGGGGAAGATTCATGTGTGTTTTTTATAGAGTGAAAATTGGGTATTTGATATAGATTGTGGTTATTAAATATGTATTCAAATGCAGAAACCAAGTAGACTTAACAAGATTGAACGAGGGGAGGTATATCTATGGGTAACCAATAGAGATAGAATTTATTCCATAACTCTTGGTGACTACCACCTCACATTTCCAATGAGAATGATCACAATTTTTAAAGGTTGTTCTTATGTGAAACCCATTACAAAAAAATTATTTCTATATTCAAACTTGTTACATATGGATTTATTTTTAAATTTTTGATTAAATGTTTATCATTTTATAATGATTGAAATTTTCATTTTAATAACCATTTAAATAATAATCTTCATATGTCTGATTACATGAACCACGTAATGTAAATTGATAATGAAACTATATCACATGGTTCACACAAAACCCAACTATGGAATCACTGACTAGTTCATGTAAAAAAACATTTGACAAAATTTCACCAAGATAGATATTTATATTCCTTTTAACTAAAACCACATGGTGTATGTCATGCATGTTTATAAATAAAAATGACCAATTCTCCATTTAGTGGAAAATGCGAAAGGGACAAGCATCTTCGTGAATTAGTTCTTAAAGATGTGTGTGGACCTCTTCTAGTTGAAGAAAGGGGTGGGAGATATAGACATGCCTACTAGATGAGGTATAATTCATATTAATTTGAAAAAGTTAAGGAATACAATAATGAAGTTGATAAATAGATTGGTAATAAGTTTAAGAAACTAAGATCACACCATGGTAAATAATATATTAATCAAGACTTTATTGATTATTTATGGGAGTTTTTTATTTTATCTCAACCCACACCTCCTTATACCCCTTAATTTAATAATTTAAGTGAAAGGAGGAACACAGCTTTGTTAGGCATGGTGAGATCAATGATGAGTCATACAAGTCTTTTATTATCCTTTTGGGTATACAAATTAAAACAAAATAATATATACTAAACATAGTGAAAACTAAATAAATAGAAGGTATTCCTTAACAATTGTGAATTGAAAAGAAACTCATGTTGTCATACTTACATTTTTAGGGATGTTAATCATTTTTTAATGCCTCTTCAGGTAACAAGTTTGTATCCCGATACAGAAAGTTTATCTTTTTTAGGAAATCCCAAGTAAATAAATGGATACTACCTATATAATCCTTCATAAAAAAGGTTTTGGATAACATAATCCCCAAATTTATTAAGAAGAATAATATATCTAAAATTGATAGTGGGAGAAAGATAAAATTCGATGAATTCTAGACTTAATATAAACAAGAGTTGTCATAGTAACAAATTCCAAAAATCCCTATATATGATGATGTTTTGGAGACACAAATATGACATATGATCAAAATATAGATTATAGAACAAAAAAATAGTTTTATAGTTAGAGAGGATGGTAAATTGTTATTAGTTGATAATAAAAATGTTCTAACCTACAAGGAATAATGAAGCAACATAGATGTTTCCCAGTGGAAAGAAGCTATGAATTTTGAAATGCATTCCATGTACCAAAACCAAATCTATATTTTCTTTCTCCTCCAGTGGATGTAAACCCAATTGGTTATAAATGGTTATAAATAATAAAATGGACATGGATTGACAAGTCAATATCTATAAGGAATTACTGGTTGAAAAAGGTTTTAAAAAATTTCAAGGCACTGACTACAAAAATTACCTTTCACCAATTTCTATGATGAAATCCATAAAAATTATACTTTCTATTATAGATTTCCATGACTATGAAATTTTTAAAATGGATTTCAAAATAGCATTACTTAATGTTAACCTTCAGTGATATTTCTACATGAAACTTCCTAGAGGTTTTGTGACTCTAAAGGATGCCAACAAGGTATGAAAATTGAAAAAAAAATACATTTATGGATTAAATAAAAAATCCAAGTCATGTAACATTTGATTTGATGATACCATAAAATAATTTGGTTTCATAATGAATGAATGTGAACATTGTATCTATAAACGATTTAGTGGGAGTGTGTTCATTTTATTAATGTTATATGTCGATGACATATTACTTATTGGAATTGAAATATAGTCTTACATTCTTTTAAATCTGGGTGGAAAAAATGATTCTCCATGAAGGATGTTGGCTAGGTAGTTTAAATTCTTGGGATTAGGATCCATCATGATATATCCAAGAGGCCACTCGACCTAAGTTAAGGTATATATATTGACAGGATATATAAGAGATTAAGTATAGAACAATATTAGAGGGGATTGTTACCGCTTTTATAGGGAATTCATCTATCCATTAAAATGTGTCCTCATACACATGAGGAAAGACAAGGAATGGAAAGAATTCTATACACTTATGTGATTGGATCATTCATGTATGCTTTGTTATATAATAGTCTAGATTTCGCTTATTCCCTGTGTGTGTTATGAAGATATCAAGCTGACCTACATGAACACCATTGGATGGTAGTCAAGACCATTCTTAATTATTAGAGTGTCCTAAGGATATGTCCTTGGTTAATGGATGATATAAGGAACTAGTTATCAAAGGATATGCATATTTTATTTTCAAAATATATTAAGATGATATTAAATCATATATGGGATACATATTGACTTTTAATAAAGGTGTTGTGAGCTAGAAGAGATCAAAGAAGGCTATAGTCACATATTATACAGTAGAGTCTAAGTATATGATAACTTTATAGGTAGCTAAAGAATTAGTCTGTATATGACAATTCATCCAATATCATGACGTGGAACCTAATAGTAAATATCCTAACACACAATATTATGATAATACTATAGCGATGGATCTCATAAAGTATCCAAGGTCACATCAATGGATAAAGCACATAATTTGGAAGTATCATCTTTTAAGGGTTTTTTCACAAAGAGGAGAAGCCACAATGAGAATTATATCCATGGAACCCAATGCGTAAGACACCATGAATGAATCCTTGACTTATAAAAATATGATATTCATGTGAGGTATAGTAGACTAAAAGTCAGAGGTAGTTGGCTCTAGTCCAAGTTGGAATTTGTTGGATTTTTTGTTCTATAACCAAAGTTCTGTACATTAATTACATATATATTAAATGATTTCAATATTAATAAAACATATATATTGTTTATTTTTCAGCATTACATTAATGTAATATTGTCTTAGAGTATATACTCCATTAATAAGGTCATAAAAGTTCTCCACTATAATGAGAACCTTGAAATACTATGATGATATTAATAAATATAGTTTTATGGTTAAATAATGTCATATGATGGGAGAAACATAATGTGAATGTAAGGTGTGAGTAATTGTAAGTATATCAGACTAATTATCATGAATGTTTTTACTTGGTAAACTACAAGATGAGAGATTATGAGAACATTCCTGTCAATAAGAATTCCACATGTTTTGATGTCATAAAATATTATTATCTATGAGCTTGTGTAACATTCCATACAATTTAAGATTATTGTTAATTCATATTAAGACTCACACACTTAGATGTCCTAAACCATAATGATACAGTTCATGGAGAAGATGAATATGTTGGGTGCATCGTGGGTGATGTTTTATTAATGAATATGTTGAGGAAATATTTTTCTCTTCTATCTTTAGAAAGTTTATATCTCATCCCTTTTATTGAAATAGAACCGTCACTATAAATTCCATGGTCATAGTGTAACAACGAGTTTATTTCAGATAGTCAAATAAATACGTATCAAGCATATAGGTTGGTGACACAGATGTAGAAATTTATTGATATGATATTGGGACAAATGAGTTATATTACACCGAGAGTGTTTGTATGGGATTGTCAATATTGTAATATTATATTCTTTATCTTGGGTTCCTTGATCCGATTCTAGATATTAATCTTGGAATTTAGTTAAGCCCACTTAATTACAATGAGAAACAATCCTAGAGAGTCACACACTAGGTGTTTCTGTTGACCTCAATTAAATTCTATTTGAATTTAATTATTAGAATAAATATTGTTATGAAGATTGAGGAATAATTTTTTTTCAAGTTTTATTGAAATGTAATATTCACAAGGTAATAAATAACTATTTCTTCATTAATAAATAATTTATTTAATTACATGAATATTTTCTAAATATTTATTCACTGAATTGTGGATAAAATATTTATTAATGAATGAAATATTTAATTAAATATTTATTCAAGTATTCAATAAATTTTGAGGAGTTAGAGAAGACTATGATCGTGTCTAGTGATTAATATTGATTTATAAGATGGTAAATAATATTTATAATCACATGAGATACCACATGACAGAAAATAATAATAATAATAATAATTTATGAAATGATGATTTATAATGATTATTATATTATTTAAGGTATTATTTGAAAATAAACAATATTTTAACCTAAACCTCGACTTTATAAATATATGGTTATGTGTATTATGTAAGGTGTAATATCCCAAACCCAGATGCCACTAAAAGGTTCCCCAAGCCTGGTGGGTAACATTGCCTCAATAACATCTCCCCAAATGTCAGAGGTTGCCGACTAGTAGTGAGGGCCTGGGTGAGTCTGTGGGGAGACTATGCCCTCATTAGAAGAGTGTATCCCAACAAAATATCAATAGAAGATACAAGTAACAGAAGTAGTAAACCATATAATACAAATCAATAGGGGAATAATGAAAGAATAAACCAACCCATAAATCATATTAAATACATGATGATGATATATGTAACATGTTTCGAACAAAACAACCAAAAAAGGAATAGAGAAAACATATAAAATACATGTCCCAAAATTACAAAAAAGAAAAAATGAGTCTAAACCACATCGTAAGCCTTAGCTTAGTCCCATTCTCTCCTATTCCTATGCAGAATATCAAGTACCTATATTAGGGATCTTTGTATTATCATTACCTACAATTATATGATATTTTTGTGTCTAAAAACATTACCCAAACCGGGTGTGAGACTATATCTCAGTAGGCAACCACCCATGGTCTGTGCCAATCAGTCTGTGAATATATATAGTAGGTAGTGTGAAATAAAAAAAATAAGTAAGCAAGGAAGAACTGAAAAGTAGACATCCCACATACACTGGTTTCCATTTAATATCTTTTTAAAATTTGAATCATATTGAAATTTATAAGTCTCAAGATCTGGCTCAAGCCTGACATCCCCCATGTAGTTGAAAGCACAACAGATGTCTCAGAAGTCCATATAAATAATAAAAGTAAAGACCGACCCAATCTTGTGCTTTGTCTAGGAGATGCATCACAATTATTTCTATTTCATTCATTTATTCATATAGAACCTGAGTTTATCCTTAAAATTCCTAATTTAGAAATCAAGTATCACTCCAGGTGATCAACCAACATCATACGAGCCCATCCATAGAGAGCCTCTCATGAACCCATGTATTGCTCTAGATGTGGTATAAATTCCATGCCATGTGATTCCATCCTTGGCGGTCCTCTAATAAAACCCCAAGTATCAATCAGGACATATAATCAATTCCCTTTGAGTCTGTCCTTTGTAATCCATTTTATTTCCAAGTATCACTCAACATATAAGTCTAGTCTTAACATGTTCATCCATGGAATCTCTCATTTAGATCCATGTATCACTCAGGACAATATCATATTATCCATTGAGTCCATCCAAGGAATTCTAAGGTGAATCCATGTATCACATGAGGTATAAAGGTCAATAGTCACATGATTCCATCCATGGAATTCTAATTTGAATCCATGTATGAACCAAGTATATTTATTATTGAACCAAATAAATTTCATTAAAACAATTCATTTAACATTCCAAGGTCAAAACCAAAGGCATTCAATATATCTCACCTCAAAAGGGTGACTCAATCAATGACCAACCTCAAGGGCTTAGCCTTTCATTTACTTATGTGGGATTAATTCATATAACAAGAATCACATTTATAAAAAACTAATACACCGATTTAACATCATTTAACTCACATGGGAATATTATGGTAATGATCTTCCTGTGTTTAATCAATCCATTACAAATCATGGTCTCAACATAACTCACATGAGCTATTAATCAAGTTCCATTAAAATACTCACATGACCATTTTTAATATAACAAGTGTAACAAGCCTATCAAGTTATCACATGAATTAATTATAATATAAATCGAATGGTAAAATCAATAGTTTAAGTAGTTAAATCCAATTTCATCAATTCAAGTTATAGCCTCTACTTTACTCACAGGCACAACACATTACAAAGAAACGTGCTTAAACATGTAATGACATACATGAGTCAAGGGTAAAGTCATCCATCCTGAACCCTTAATTCATTTCAGATATAAACTAATTCATCAATGGATTATAATTCAATTTACCCATTTAAAACCGTGGAAATACAAGGCACATATCAAGGGAATTAAAGTTAAAATGAATAATCCATCAAAATGGCCATTATAGCCAACAAAACCAAAGGGGTGGTTTATTCATAGTTATCAATGTATAACATGCATAAACGATATAATTTAATTGAATATGGAATACCTAATGATTCTAGGATTCAAATTCAATTTAGGTGATGCATGGAAATTGGGCACGCAACACACCAACACATATAAACGATCTGAATTATAATGAAAAGCACATGACCACCAACCTTTGGTCCATTCTTGATTGCTCATCCAGTATCAAGCTTTGATTTATCTAGGTTTGAAATAAATATGAATAATGGGCAAAGAATGAAAAATTGTGGTATATGCGCCTAAATTAAAATATCACAACCTATTCCTAGAGGAATGGCATAAGATAAAAAAGGAATTAATGCCCTACAATTATAGATCCTTGGAGATGAACCACACTCGAATTGGAGTCTGTACAGAGAGGATCCTTTGATTCCAAACTTAGTAACCAAGGAGAGCTCAAGGAGGGAGGTGACATTACTATACCCAGAAAGAGACCTAAATTAGGTCTTATATAATATTTTTATTTTAATTTAAAATTATTAAAAACCCAACATAGTAGGTCTAACACGGTTTAACCGCATAGTTTTCAAACCATACAGAAACCATGAATGAATTCTTACAGGCTTAGGGAATAGCACACGGTTACCTTGAACAGTTTATAAACTATGTGAAAAATATTCTTAAAAAATATTTCAAAGTATGCTGAAAACTATAGTCCTATCACACGGCTGTGCGGATCCACTCTCATGGTTTACCCAAACCATGTTGCTTGTAAGCCCCCAATGTCCATCCTCACATGGTTCAGTCAAACCATTCGGTCTTCCCCACATAGTTTTATCTAACCATGTGCCAGGATAAAAACATCCAAACTTTGGGTTCCAGGTTATGGACTATCCCCATGAAACCTAGATACCTTGATAACCCTAATGGGAATCATCATTAAGACATAACTAAGAATTTAAATTGAGAATTGATGGAAAGTCATGAGATGGGTCTGAATAGTAGCATGGAAGATGAGAAACATGGAAGGTTTCATGCATAAACCAGTACCTCTGAGGTAACTAGAACCGATAGGATACCATCCCTACTCTCTCTTGAATCTTGAATGGACCGATGTATCGAGGCGAAATCTTACCCTATCTCCTAATCACCTTGTATCCCTACCTAGGTGAAACACATAGGATAACCCAATCTCCGACCTCAAACTCTAGAGATCTTGTGTGGAGATCTATATATACACAATATCCATCAGCTTTCAAATCAACTTCACCTATTCTGTGGTCTATTGGAAAAGACAATGTACCAACATAGCTACCTGTCCTATCTCTAGCCAACATAGGGGTGATCAGAATAACCTAATGTAAAAAACCTCATATAGAACCATCTGAAAAGTATCCTAAAATCTATTTTTGTAGGTGAACTCCACCAAGGGTATATGCCTCTCCTAATATCCCCTAAAATCTAGGGCGCATGCCCGCAACATGTCTTTAAGCGCATGAATCGCGCACTCTAACTGACCATCTGTCTAGGGGAGGTATTCCATGCTCAGAAGCACCTATGTACCAAACTCCCTCTTTATCCCTTTCCACAACCAATAAGTAAATCAGTTTTCCTTATCTAAAATGATAGAATATAGGACCCCATGTAGTTTTACTATCTCAGGAATATAAAACTTCCTTATACCATCAATTGAAAAGGTATCCTTGATAGGTGGAAGTGAGTGACCTTTGTGATCCAGTCAATAATAACTCATAAAACATCATTACCTTGAGGCGACCTCAGTAAACTTGTCACAAAATCTATCGCAATGTCATTCTATTTCCACTATGGAATGGGTAGCTACTGTAAAAGTTCATCTAGTCATTGTTGTTCTTCCTTCACCTACTGATAGGTGGAACACATAATAAAAAAACCAACAACATATATCTTTATTCCTGACCACATATAATGATTATTTAAATCCCAATACATTATAGTGACTCCTAGCTGCACTGCCCAAGCTATAGCAATAAAATCCAGCAATATCTCCTCATGCATGTCTGAAAAGACCCAAACGAGACCATGTACTCACAGTATCTCATCATCACCTATGGTCCATCTAGGATGAGGTTCCTCACCTACCACACTCTCCCATATAATTAGGCCTTCATAGTCTGATAGATATCTCATCCTCACTCTATCCAAAAGTTTACAGGTAACTGCTAAAGAAAAAAGGTTTGTCTACCCTTAATTATCATGAACCTCTAAGTGTATCTCAAATAACAATGCCATAAGATACCACTCTCTTCTGGCCTAATGCACTACTTTTATTTTAGTCCTCCTACTTAGTACATTGACCATTGCATTGCCTTTTCCAGGCATGTAGGAAAGAAAAATGTCCAAATACTGTAGGTACTCAACCCACCTTCAGAATCTCAGGTTTAGATCACACTATGTAAATATATAATTGAGGATTTTGGGGTCCGTGTACACCAAAAAATCCACTCCCAACAAGTAATGTCTCCAACAACACATTGTGTGAACAACTACAGATAACTCGAGATCATGATTTAGGTAGTTCCTCTCATGTGGCTTCAACTACCGAGACCTGTATGTAGTGACTTGACCCCCCTATATAAGAACTTCTCCAAGTTAGATACGTGATGCATCATAGTATATACTGTAACTCTTTCCTGGTTCTGGAAAAATCAATATCAGTGATGAAGTAAAACTCCATTTCAGCTCCATAAAGGTCATATCATAAGAACATGACCATATATACTTCACACCCTTCTTAGTCGAGCCTGTAAATGGGCATGAGAATTTATGTATAAAGTGCATGTAGTAACCATCCAACCCTGAAAAACTCCATACCTCAAAGATGTTCTTGTTCTTCTACCAGAAAACTATATCTCTCACATTATATGGGTCCATAGATACTCCTATATTTGAGATTATGTGACCTAGTAAGTGAATCTAATCCATCCATAAGTGCCACTTTGTGAGATTATAATATAACTAATGCTCCCTCAGTGTATTCAAAATTATCTTAAGATGGGTTTCATGGTCATGTCAATTATAAGAATACACTAAGATATTATCCATAAAAACGTCCAAAAAATGAATCTAGATAAGGATGGATCACTCGGTTCATCGGTTCAATGAAGACCACTGGCACATTTTTGATACCGAACGGCATAAAAAAATACTCATATAGACCATACCATCTCTAAAAAGAAGTGTGAGGTATTACTGATGTTCTTACATGAAACTGATGTTAACCATATTTCAATTTTTTTTGAGAAGACCCAAGCTCCTAGGAGCTAGACGAAGAGATCATGTATCCACGTTAGAAAATATTAGTTCGTAACTTCCAACTGGTTCAACTTCCAATAATCCACCCAACTCCTAAGGGTACTATCCTCCTTTTTTCTAAAAATGACTAGGGAACCCCATGGAGAAGAACTTGGTCTGATAAAACCCTTTGCCTCTAAATCTTATAGCTGCCTCTTGAGCTCTTGCATCTCAGTAGTATCCATCCTATAAGGAGGAATGGATATAGGTACAACTCTTGGAACTATCTTGATAGAGAAATATACCTCTCTCACTTAAGGTAATCCTAAGAATTCATCCAAAAAGACATCCCTGAAATGATCCACCACTAGAGGTAAATCCACCTGATGTGTTCGCTGATCATCAAGATACAAACTATCAATATGAGCTGTCATCCCACACAACCCACAATGCTTCGGTCTAGCTTGGATCATCTGGATATCCCATTAAACCTTGTGAATAAACTTTTTACCCTTTGGTGATGTGAATGTAACCCTTTAATAATAGCAGTCATCAATATCTTGATAAGTTATGAGCCAGTACATCTAAAGTATGATGTCAAACCCTATCATGTCAAGGATATAAAGGCTCCCAAAGAAGCGAAACCCACCAATCTCAAGGGGGAACTATCTTCACTGGTGTACAACCTCCATTATAATTCCAAATAGAGTGTATAGTGTGATAATTACCTTATAAAACTATACATTAAGACCAAGGATCTCTACAATGTAAATAGATATAAAACTATGTGAAGCCCCTGTATAAAAAAGTGCAAAAGCTAAAGAAAACGCTACTAGAATAGTACCTCTAACCCTAGAAAGATCGAGATCTTGCTCCAGATGGGTCTATTTCACTACGTATACCTTGCCTAAACTATGAACCTATGATAATAACTGGCTACCTCAAACAGATCTACCCTACTGTCATTGCACAATTAGTGTATGAATACCACGACCATGACCACCACCTTGGACTGATCGACCAACTGTATTCTATCTCCATGCCTAGTCAGAAGCTGCTAACCCTTCCCCTAAACATGGAGTTAGTGTAGACCCTATCTCACTAGCTATTAGTGGAAATGTTATGTAGAAGTGCTATAGATGACCCATCTTTCCACAAGAATGACCTTCAACTGGGTCCCTCATACATTGTAGACTCATATGTCCCATCCTAGCACACTGGTATTACCTAATCTGGCTACCTAAAGATATTTTTGAACTACTAGTATCACTGCATGGAATCTCTAGACGACACTTCCTACTACCCATCAATGCAGTACTAGACCTAGGTTTCAAATCGCCCTAGCTCACAACACCAGATTCCCTCAAGTTACGCTCTATGATAAGAACCTAATTCACTATCCTAGATATAGTAGTCAGCTGTTAGACATTTACCTATGATCAGATTTCATACCCGACACCATCCTCAAATAACCTCACTTTAGATAGATCTTCACCCATTAGAATAGGTGCAGAGCCTTGGAGATTAGTAAAACGGGTCGATTAATACATAACTGATAGTGCACCCTACTCTATATGCATAAAATCTTGGGATTTATTGCCCCTCAACATCTCGTGATAGAAGTATTCATAGAAGGACATCTGAAAATCCCTCCAATACATCACTTGATGACATTTTGTCTGAGTGATAACATTTAATGTATCGATTTTTATGTGTATTATTTTTAAATATTATATTAAATTATTACGAGACCAGGCGTAGAGACGAAACATCATTTCGAGGCTCAGTGATCCCAGAATGGTGGTTCAATTTTTTTAAGTTAAGTGAGTCGACACTTGTGCGCGGTTGAGGCATTTCCCAAACGAATGCCCGAATTAAAAATCTGAGGGCACTATTGTGTTCGAGATGATGACTTTACCTAATAACAAGTCTAACCTTGACAGGCACAGGTCGAGGGAAAAAGTTAATTTTTGAATGTTTTGAGAAAGAATAAAATAAAATAAATTCTTAATGTTTATTTCATTTTATGGAAACATCCGTTGTAGCGTGGCGACGGGGCAACTGTTTCCTTAATAAATTCCACATCATAATGACACAGAAATTTCAAGTTGGACACATTAATACCGCAACATACTTTTAATGCCAGACACATTTGCCTTTTTATTGTAATAATTGAACGTCGATTGTTGGCAGGAGATTTAGAGGAAACCCTGGTGAAAACCCTCGGTAACGAGCAACGACAGATCGAAGATGCGAATAGCTGCACCAACGAAGTTGAAGGATCTCGACGATGAAGGAAACATGAACCTTCATCAGTGATCGATCCCAATTGAGGTAGGGGTTTTTTATTTAAATTCTTTTCCCCGTTTTTTATTTTAAACGATGAATGCTGATCAACCAAGAACACATTGATCTCTGGATTCACACATTATTGCGGGAGGGTTTTATTAGGATGATTCAGGGATTTGATCCATGTTGAATTCTTGTTATTTGATTCTCCTTCATTTAATCCTACTAACTAGAGAGGATCAATGCCGTGACGAACGACGGTGGAGGTTCGTTGCTCGACTTGTTCATTGGATTTCTTCCCCTTTCTTTCCTCCATGTGTTCTTCGTGTTCTTCATGGGGCGATGAAAAATGGATCGTTGCACAACCATTTTGCAACACAACTATCCCAAATTGGGGATTCGACACCACAACTACCTTGCGGAGGTGCGACGACAATGGTAGATGACGAATCAGACCGGATCGGGAAGGGCCATTCTTCGAGCGTTCTTCGCACGGGTGGATCGTTGCACATTTTCGGAGCCCATTAGAGGTCCGAAAACAACAAAATCGGTTTTTTGGTGTTGGGCCGACCAAAAACTATAATGTTTGTGGAAATCGGACGACCGGATCGATGAATGGGACATCACAGAAGGTGCGACGATGAAGGTTCGTGTTTCTGGAAATTTCTAGAATACACGACGTGTACTTCTGAAGAACACGCGCGGATTGGGTTTTGGGGGACAGAGAAGAATCACACAGTGTGTGACTCTGGTCACACAGTGTGTTTTACTTTCCACAATGCTTGGCAAGTATTTTGGGAAGTACACATACACGGGATGGACTACACAGCTTCAGACGACAGGACGTGTACTCTCTATGCGGAATGAAAGAAGCGGCTACGTGGGACGCAACATGTATCCCGGGGATACACGGACATGGGATGGAGTACACAAACGTGTACTCCATCACACGGTTAGGAAAGTCTAGTAACACAGGTCACCCCGTGTACCAATTATATGGGTTGGAGTACACGGGTTGATGACCGTGTACGGGCACATGGCCAGTGTACACGGATCCAACCCCAGTCACTCGGACCTGGTGTGTACACCATACTACATGCCGTGTACTCACTTTTCTACTCAAATAGCCTCACGACATAGGACATTGTACACTGGCAGTACCTGGGGTCAGACAACACACTGTGTAACATTTCTACACACCGTGTACTTTTTGGAAAATGCCATGGTCCTCTTGTTCACCGTATCTTGGACATCTTTAGTTTGGGTTAGTGCCCCTTCTTATCATTCCCCTAAAGGTCATTCATTATTTCCTTCTATATGATTATGATCGCTTCAGCAGAACATTCTATGATGGAGTCGGCATCCCTCCGAGAGGCCCGAAGTGAGATCCTCTATCCATTCCGGACCCTAGGTAGAGTCAGGAATCGACATGACCAACTCTACTAGGCATTGATCCTCTACCTAGATGGTGAATCACCTAGCTGGTGAATCTGAATGTGTCGCGATATCCTCCATGGCCCTGACAGTGATCCTCATATGTGTATCGTGATCTTTCCCACTCCAGAGTGTGTCTCCCGTAATGAGTGATTCTATCTATCGTGATTTTCCCACTCAAGATTGTGTCTCCCATAATGAGTGTATCTACCTATCATGATGTTTCTCGACAAACAATACTTCTCAGATGGACATCATCAGAGATACCAAAATCATGGAGTGTATTCTCCTGGAATGAGTACTTCATCGAACCTTCGAACTGAATCCCAACCATAGGTATGCAGTTTTGTGAATTGTATCTAGACTACGGGTCTGGGTTTTGAGTATATCTAGATTGTGATCTCCAATTATATGTTTAGTAGAAATATATTATGTATAGATGAATATTCCTTTCCTTTGTGTACTTGCTTTGTGTTTTTCTGGGTCCTCTACTGAGTATTGTTATACTCACCCCTGCATGGGATTTGCCTTCACATGTCGTGTCTTGTGCAGATGAGCAACCTTTTGACAGATTCCAGGGTGGACCAAGACAAGACCACGCTTTTATATTTCCCTACAGACTGAGGAATTCTTTCAGCTATGAGTAGCAGTCCCAGTACCTCTTTGTGTTTATAGGTTAGAATTTTCCGTTTTTCAGACTCTTGTTTTTGGTGGGCTTGTATTCTAGCCCAGTTTACATTCAGTAATTTACTTTATGTTGTACTCTATTGGTTGAGTTTAGTTGTATGCATGCATCTTGTTTCTTAGTGGTTTTTACATTTCAGTATTTGTGGGCTTGGAGATGTGTGAGTGTGTACAGGTTCTTAGGAAATGCCTCCCATGTAGTAATATCCCTACTCAGGGCTAGTCACTAGCCCCTGGCCTATTGGAGGTGGGCTTGGGGAGTCACGGCATGGGCCCCACTGGGAAGGGTCATGACAGAGTGGTATCAGAGTGGAAATGGGATGGAATATTGATGGATTTCGTGAGAGGCTTACCATGAATGTCCAAGGGGCATGATTCCATCTGGGTGATCATTGAACGACTCACCAAGTCAGCCCACTTTCTAGCTATCAGGGAGCAGAGTTTCTTAGAGAGTTTGGGATGCCTCTACGTATGGGAGATAGTTTAGATTCATGGCGTCCCTTCGACAATAGACTCAAAACGAGATGCCCTCTTTACATCTAGGTTGTGGAAGGGATTGCCAGAGGCCTTTGGGACTCAGCTATGCTTGAGCACGATGTTCCATCACCAGACCGATGGTCAGACGGAGAGGACCATTCAGGTTATGGAGGATATGTTGGAGGCCTATATCTTTGACTTTAGTCATTGTTGGGAGGACCACCTATCACTGGTGGAGTTTGCATACAACAATATCTACCACTCCACCATTGGTATGGCACCATTTGAGGTCTTGTATAGGAGACCCTGCTGGTCACCGCTTTGCTGGACCGACCCCAGAGAGTTAGCACTCATGGGTCCAGAGTTGGTGCGAGCTATCACCGAGAAGGTACAGATCATCTAGGAGTGGATGATGACTACAAAGATCCGGAAGAAGTCTTATGCTAACAGATGACAGAGACCCCTGGAGTTTGAGGAGGGAGACCATGTCTTTCTTCGAGTCTCACCTCAATGAGGGTTATAGAGATTTGGCTGGGGTGATAAGTTATCTGTGAGGTTCATCGAACCTTTTTAGATACTGTGTAGAGTTATCATACCTCCTAACTCTACCGCCGCAGTTGCATCGGGTACATGATGTCTTCCACATGTCGCAGCTGAGGAGGGATGTGCATGACCCATTGCACGTCATTGAATGGGGTGAGTTGGACATCGAGGATGGAGTGACCTTTGCTGAGTACCTGGTGGAGATCGAGGATTAGCAGGAGAGGATCCTTCATTGGTGATCGATTCCATTGGGGCACATTCATTGGAAGCACAAGAATCATTAGGAGAGCACGTGGGATCGGGAGGCTCAAATCTATGCCTAGTACCCAAATCTTTTTGAGTAGTATTTGTTTTGGATTTTCGGGGATGAAAAGCCCCAAGGTGGGGAGAATGTAATGTCTCGGGTTTTCCGTTTATTATTTTTAAATATTATATTAAATTATTACGAGACCAGGTGTAGTTATGACACATTATTTCGAGGCCTGGTGATCCTGGAATGGTGGTGAATTTTTTTTATGTTAAGTGAGTCGACACTTGTGCGCGGTTGCGGCAGTTTCCAAACAGATTCCCAGATTAAAAATTTGAGGTCACCGTTGCGTCCGAGACAATGAATTTACCTAAGAATGGGTCTAACCTCGACCGGCGCGGGTCGAGGGAAAAATTTAATTTTCAAACATTTTTAGAAAAAAATAAAATAAAATAAATTTGCTATGTCTATTTTATTTTATGGAAACATCCGCTATAGTGCGGCGACTGGGCAACTATTTCCTTAATAAAAGCCACGTCATAATGACTCGGAAACGGGAAGCTGGACTCATTAATACTGCAACATATTTTGAATTCCATACACATTTCCCTTTTTATTGGAATAATCGAATGTCGATCATTGGAAGAAGATTGAGAGGAAACTCTGGAGAAAACCCTCGGTGACGAGCGACAACGGATTGAAGCTACAAATCGCTATGCCAACGAATTTGAAGGATCTCAACGATGACAGCAGCACGACCCTTCATCAGTGATCGATCCCAGTTGACGTAGGGGTTTGTTATTTAAATTATTTTCCCCATTTTTGATTTTAAATGATGAATGTAGATCAACCACGAACAAGTTGATCCGTGGATTCGTATGTTCTTGCGGGAGGGTTTTATTAATATGATTCAGGAATTTGATCCATATTGAATTGTTGTTGTTTGATTATGCTCCATTTAATCCTACTAAAGGGAGCAGATCAACTCCGTGATGAATGATGGTGGAGGTTCATTCCTTGATTTGTTCATTGGATTTCTTCCCCTTTCTTTTCTCCGTGCGTTCTTCGCGTTCTTCATGGGGAGACAAACACCAGATCATCACAAAACCATTTTGTGATGAAATGATCCCAAATTGAGAATTAGACACCACAATGACCTTGCGGAGGTGCGACGACGATGGCAGACGATGAATTGGACCGGATCGGGAAGAGCCATTCTTCAAGCATTCTTTGCACGGGTGGATCGTTGCACATTTTCTGAGACGATTGGAGGTCCAAGAACAACGGAATCGGCTTCGTGGTGTCGGGGTGACCAAAAACTTGTAGTTTTGTGGCAATCGAATGGAGGGATCGACGAACAAGACATCACGGGAGGCTTGATGGAAGAGGTTCGCGTTTTTGGTAATTTTCAGAATACACGACATGTAATTCTGAAGAACAAGCCATGTAGTACTGGCAGTGGCAGCTAGGGTTTTGGGACTCAGAGAGGAATCAAACGACTTGTGACCTTGGTCACACTGAGTGTTGGACTTTCCCCGAAGCTCGACGTGTATTTTGGGGAAGTACACGGACACGGGATGGACTACATGGCTTCAGACGACACGACGTGTACTCTCTACGCGGCATGACAGAAGTAGCTACGCGGGACTCGACATGTATCCCGGGGATACACAGATGCAGGATGGAGTACACGACCATGTACTCCATCACAGGGCCAGGCGAGGCTAGTAATGCGAGTCACCCCGTGTACCGATTATACGGGTAGGAGTACACAGGTTGATGACCGTGTACGGGCAGATGGCCAGCGTACACGGAGCCAACCTCGGTCACATGATCATAGTGTGTACACCGTAATACATTCAGTTTACTCACTTTTATACATGACCAACCTTACGACATGGGCTGTTATACACGGGCAGTACCTGGGGTCAGACAACACGACATGTAACATTTCAACACGCTGTGTACTTTTTGGAAAATGGCATGGTCATCTTGTTCACCATATCTTGGACATCTTTCGTTTGGGTTAGTGCCCCTTATTCTCATTCCCCTAAAGACTAGGCATCATTTCCTTCTACAGGAGTATGATCCCTTCAACATGACTTTCTGTGATAGAGTCGGCATCCCTCTAAGAGGCCCGAAGCGAGATCCTCTATCCATTCGTGACCCTAGGTAGAGTCAGGGATCGAAGTGACCAACTCTAACGAGCGTTGATCCTCTAACTAGCTGGTGAATCACCTATTTGGTGAATCCGGTTGAGTCACGGTATCCTCCATGGCCTTGGTAGTGATACTCATCTGTGTATCATGATATTTCCTACTCAGAAGTGTGTCTCCACTAATGAGTGCTTCTATCTATCATGATCTTCCCACTTAGGAGCGTGTCTACTGTAATGAGTGTATCAACATATCGTGATGTTTCCCGATGAACAGTACTTCTCGGATGGATGTCATCAGAGCTACTAGACTTGTGGAGTGTGTTCTCCAGGAACGAGTACTTCGTGGAACCTTCGAACTAAATCCCTAACGGGGGTATGCGGTTGTTTGACTTGTCTCTAGACTACGGGTCTGGGTTTTCAGTATATCTGGATTGTGATATCCTATTATATGTTCAGTAGACATATATTGTGTAGAGCTGACTATGCCTTTGGGTTTTTCGGGGTACTTTACTAAGTATTGTTATACTCACCCCTGCACAGGCTTTTCCCACACGTGTCGTGTCTTTTGCAGACGAGCAGCCTTTTGACAGAGTCCAGGGTGGACTAGGATTGGACCGAGCTTTCTAAGTTCCCTACAGGTCGAGGCGTTCCTTTGGATATGAGCAGCAATCTCAGTACCTATTTGTGTTTATAGGTTGGACTTTGCAGTTTTTCAAACTCTTGTTTTTGGTTGGATTATATTCTATCCTAGTTTACTTTTGGATCTTTACATTCTATCGTACTATGTTGGTTGGGTTTAGTTGTATGCATGCATCTTGTTCCTTAGTGGTTTTTAAATTTCAGCATTTGTGGGCTTGGAATGTGTGCGTGTGTACAGGTTCTTAGGCAATGCCTCCCATGTAGTAATATGCCTACTTGGTGCTAGTCACCAACCCCTGGCCTATTGGAGGTGGGCTTGGGGAGTCACGACACGGGCCCCACTGGGATGGGTTGTGACAAAACATCCCACCATCTCTTGGCAGAGTCACACAACATATACATATAGAGCTTGACTCAACTCTCAAGAGGTGTCTCAAGATGATAAAAGATAGATAGCATGGCCTCCATCTATGAATTTTTAGCCTATGGTCTACCATCCCCTGAAAATGTGGGTGGATGATACTTTTGGAACACTCGCATTATCTCATCCATAGTTTTGGCTAGTTACAGTTCTCCCTTAAAGGTTTTCATGAAGAGAGTAAAGTTTTCATGGAACTACGCCTCTACACCTATGTCCGGTACAACACCTTATGCTTCAGCTAGCATAATTGGAGGATCCACTAGTAGCCCAAAACCTACCTCCTATATAGTATGATCATCACCACCCTCCGAGAATATCACCTGAGGTCGTTGTGATGGTATGGACCTACAATGCCAAAAACACACCTCATTTCATAATCGTTAAAGAGTTCACATCTTAAAAGTGTATAAATAGTGATAGGATAGGTACAAGACTTCCAATTCAAGAAAACATCACTCCACCTACCCCATGGGTTAGGTCTAGGTGTTAAACAGATCATGTAAAAGAGAGACACTATCAAAATCCCCCTACCAAGGTCGATTCTGGTCAAGTTATCTGTTATAATCTATTTCAGTTTCACATGGATTCATTTTTCTTTCATTTCAAACTGATTTCACGTTCAAATTTATTTAATTCATATTCATTTCAATTTTATCACATCCCTTTTATAAGGTTAAACCAATGGTATAATGAATTCTGATCCCTGGGGCCCCGTACTCTGCAGGGATCAAAGTTTAGCATCCACCTATGGAATATCACAATACATTCATTTTAAGGTTGAACCATGATCCATAAAATTATGATCCAAGGGGTTCCATACACCTCAGACACCAAATCTTGGAATCCATCCAATCCACACTATAACATATTACAATATACCTATCACAAAAGTAGGCATATGTATCACAACACCTTCCACAATAACATGAAATCGATAATTCATCCTAAATTGCATGGAATAATGTATGGCATGTGAAATATATTAGGTACTTATATGAGGCATGAGATGTCATAACCTCATCTCATCAGTTTGCAACAAATTAGAACCCAAAACTCATATGAACAATAACAACATAAATCGATTGCATCGCCCAAAAATGGAATCAAATCAACTATAACCGTCAAATTCAAGAAAATATCAATTTCATTGCAAGGCAATTTGTATTTTCCATATACATAGGTAATTTATGGCTGGGAAAAACTCATTAACAAACTCCAATTTATTTCTATCATTTCAAAATAATAAATCAAACCAGAAAAGAATCTCATATGATACCACTTTGTAACATCCCAAACCCTGATGCCACTGAAAGGTGCCCTGAGCCCTGTGGGTCACATGGCCTCAGGCACATCTCCCCAAATGTCAGAGGTTTCTGACTAGCAATGAGGGCCTGGGTGAGTTTCTTGGGAGACTATTCCATCATTAGTAGAGTGTAGCACAACGAAATATCATCAACAAATACAAGTAGCAGAAGCAGTAAACCATATAATAAAAATAAATAGAGGAAGTCTGATAGTATAATCCAAAATAGAAATCATATTATATTCAGTATAATTGTTGGGAAAAAATCCCTCAATGTATCATTGAAGCATTTTTGAGGTGATTGTGTTTGTTGACAAAGTGAACATCTGTGTTGTGATTGTTGACAATACAAACCATGACATACAAATTTTTTGAAAAAGGGGATTTCATGATGGAATGTCGAGTTCAAGAGCTTTGGTTAACGATCAATGTTTGATTCAAGAACTTTGACAAAGGAATGGATGATCTGGAGGTGGTACAAAAATAACAAATACAAGGTGACACCGTTTTCCAGTGTTTGCCAAAATTTTGGGCCTGAAAATCGACAAATGAAGAAAAGTGGTTTTTGGAAAAGGGACTTGCGCGCCATGTACATGAAGGCTTGCAAACTTGGGCGCCATATGTTTTTCAAGATTATATCATCAAAATATGGCAAAGGGATAAGTGTCACGCAAGTATTGGTGGTGTCGCGCAGGTGACTTGCACGCCGTGAAGAGACTTGCACGCCGATGCCTTGGAAGCTTGAGAACTTGCGCGCCTATGGTTTTTTCAAGATTAGAAGATAAAAATATGGAAAAGGAAAGAGGTTTGTGCAAGTTTGGAAGTAGGTTGCGCATGTGACTTGCAGGGGAAGAGACCTGAACACCGAGACTTGCGCGCCGACGGTTGACTTGCGTGCCGTCACGCAGGGTGGTCAAATTGCCTATAAATACTGGACCACCCCTCCTCATTCTTTACCGGAGTTCAACACTTTGATAAATCAGATCTCCCGTCGTGCAGGTGTGGAAGTCGCGCAAGTGGTGTATGGTCGTGCAAGTAGGGACTTGCGCGCCGGTGTTGTAGTTGTGGGCCATCTATTTGTTGAACGCCTAAGGTGTTTTGGGTAGCAAAGGAAGTGCGTAATGGAAATTTGGAGAATCTTAAGCTTGAGTCGCACAAGTGTTAAGAAATAATTGCATGCCAGTGTGGACTTGCACGCCGAGACTTGCGTGATGCCTTAATGAAGGGTGCCAAGTAAGGTTGATTTCCTGCAGTGATTCAGGGCTGCGTGGAAGATGGGGGATTGCCCGATACCATCAGTGCAAAGAGAAATTCATCTACGGGTGAAGGTTCAACTTCAACAGAGCATCTACATAAAAGAGAGGATGTATTCATTTGTGATAATGAAGAGACCTACAATTCTATAAACTATGAGTGGATCCTTTCTAGAGCAGTAAGCAATAGAAGAGGAAGAAGGTGATCCTCTCTACCGGCAGTGAGCCAGAGAGAGAGAAATAGGGAGTGACCCTTGGGAAAGCAGTGAGCCGACCCTAAACCTTGTAAAGGTAGTGAGCCTGGGACATAGTGACTATTCCCGAACCATTGTATCCACATCTAGTTAAGAATAGTGGAATTTGGTACGACCGACAACTTGTTGGCATATGCTCCTTGGACGTAACCCAGTGAGGGTGAACCATGTAAAAATCTTTGTGTCTGCATGCTTGCTTCCCTGCATTACATTCAAAGCATCATTGTAATATAAAGAAGAAAAGAAGTGATCATAATAGACACACAAGTGAAAACAAAGTGACCCTTTTAATAAAGAAGTCAAGATCTAGGGGGTAGGAATAACATTGAAAAAGAATATCCATACCCTGATTCACCCCCCCCCCCTCTCAGGGTATATAGGCCCCGATTGGCCCTAACAATTGGTATCAGAGGGAATGTTTCTTTTATCAGATTTGTTTTCTCTGACTTGGTTCAGTCGATTTCTCAGGTGAAAGATCCAATCTACTCTTATCATATTGTTCCATAGAGAAGGGAAGAACATCAAATAAGAATCATAATTTAGGAGATATCCCTCAGTAAGGAAGTGTTTAGGGAAAAAGTGTGATTCAACTAAAAGAATCAAACAGGTTATTGAAGGAAGGTCTGGATGAATCTGATAGAGAAAATATTGATTCCCTCAATCATGATGCTGGAATGAGTGAAGTACATGAACATCAAAGTGATACTGAAAGAACTGATGATGAAAATGTTTTGAGAAGGGAGCCACCAGTAGATTTTGTCAACATAACAAAGAAATCAGATCAGAAATTAGATGAAGAAGTTAAATCTAAAAATATCAGGATCCAAGTTTTGGAAATTGAGGTCAACAAGCTAAGAGGCCTAAATCAAAGGCTTATTTATGTGGCTACAGACCTAAAGGAGAAGAATTATTCTTAAGGTGAATAACTAAAAAATATGGATAAAATGAAAGGAAAACAAAAGGATGGTGATTATGAAGAGAATCAAAAGTCAGAAGAAGTTCAGAATCTGAAAACTAGAATTGATGATCTAGCAACACAGTTGTCTGAAGAAGTTCAGAAGAATCAAAGGCTACAATAAGAGAATGAATCTGTCTCTGAATATGGTTCTCAAGAAAAATTAAAGGTGAAGGAGAAAAGTTACATGGTGGAAAATCTCACACAGGAACTTGAAGATGAGTTGAGGAGCTAGAATAATCTCAGAAAAGAACTTAATGCTCAACTTGAATCAAGAGATATAAAGATTCAACAATTTAAGTAAGTGATAGAAAAATCCACAAAAGAAATGGAGATATCAAAGGAAAATGGAAAACCTAAGTTGAAGGATGCGCTAAACCTACTATTTGATTGTCCTTCGAAAGGTGATGATAAAATGAAAAGGAAGTATGAGATTTCTGAGGAGAAACAAAAAAATATTTTCTCATATCAAAGACCATATAGCATGGGATAATCTGGCATCGGATATGATGATCCCACTCCTATGCATGATAAGAAACATGCAGTGAAAATCTCCAGAGGTAAGAAAACTCTTGTAGGTGCTGGAGATAGGCATAAGAGGACAGGTTCAAAAGGAAGTGACGACATGTGCTATTTCTGCGGGATTCACGATCACACATCAAGTTTTTGTTCAGAGGCCCAGGAATAATATTCATATTATGAAAATTGAAAATGTAAAAAATTTAAGAATAATATGAAGCATCATAAGAAATCAGAAAGAAGAGTCGCTTAGAGGAAAACATTCATCAAATGCTACTACTGTGGTAGAAAGGGACACACAATGAGTATGTGTCAGGAAGATCAGGAGCTCAATGTCAGAGGAAGAACTCAAGCTACATCAATATCTCGACATAGAAATGATGAAATGAGGTATGTCATTGATGGAATATGTTTCATATGTTCTGATCATGGGCATTTGGCCAGACAATGCAGCAAAACGAAAGAAGGGAAGGAAAAGGAACCCAGAAAGAGAATTTCATCTTCAGTGATGTAGAATGAGAAATTATACACTGGGAGACAAAGTGTTAAGGTGAAGAATAGGCTTAGAGCCTTAGGGGAATCACATGGTGCTGAACTAAAGGTGTATTTGTCACCTCCTCTGTCACACTCACAACCGCCCTCTAAGAAAGAACATGAACATATCTGGAAGAAAAAGGGAGGAAACACTATAACTGTGAGTAAGGAGAATGTATGTTCAGTGGAGGACCCACCACCAAATCAAAATAGGGTGGTGACTCATAAATATGATAAAAGGCAGATAAACAAAGAATTCGTTGAAAAATTCACATGTCATGTGCCATAGAGAGGACTGGAGGAAAAAGGAAAATCCCTGCAATGGTGGGAGAAGAAAGGGAAGACGGAAAGAAAATAGATTCCTGTTCAGTGTAATAATTAAGGAAAATGGAATTTTGGAAGAACATCAAAGACAAAAATGTGTACTAGTGAGTTTAAACCCCAAATTGCAGGAAAGTCCAGGCCTTCAGAATCTTCATATCAGAAAAAGACTCAGCATGCAGGTAATGAATTCTTATTCATATGGCCAGAGCAGTTGAAGTTGGCTAGGAAACTGGAGGAAGCAAGAAAGGAGTGTCATGTGCTCCAAGAAATAATTAAAGGGTTGACCCATCAGGATCAACCGCAATCTTCTTGTTGAGGATTCCAGAAGATCCCCTCTCCCTATGTGTATAAATTCTATTGACTAATGATTCAAATGTTTTAGGTTTTAGGGAGATACGATCCAAGGGGAAGTGGCATCTAAAGATGTAAAGTGGAGAAGTAATATTCTCTAGAGCTTCAATTGATACAAATCAGGTACCATAGTTGAAGAGGAAAGGGAGAAACATAGCATAATAGGAAGTGATTGTGTTATTAACTTTATCTCTTGTTTCCTACATCGAGTTCCAACTCAGTAGGCTTAGAGATTTTGTTAATGGCTCAATTCCAAGTGGAAGATGAGGATAGATGATGGAGGAAGAGAAGAATAGATATGGGTCCATACAGTTGGACCTGACAACTGGAAGAGCTGCATAACATAGGGGGTGCATTCTCTATCTCCTAATCAGATGAAAGATATCAATGGGATACAAAGGACGAGTGTTTTTGATCAAGAAGACATACTGTGGGAGAGGCAGAAAATTCATATATTTCATAATTGTTACTTCTGTTCTAAAAATATGGTATCAGCTGACTATTTTCAGGATACCAAGAAGCTACAATAGAAAATCAAAGGCGCGTCAACAAAAATCTGAGAGAAGATGTTCAGAGAAATGACGTCATTGAACAATGACACAGTGAAAAGTTTTCTGTTAAAAGTGAGGAAGTGATAAGAGACTCAGAGAGAGAATATGTGACTGAAGATGATTCAGAAGAGGATACTTATGGTGAGTACGAGGAAGTAAAATCCTTATCTACACAAAAGACAAAGAGTCTAGATGAAATTGACAAGCAGAATATCATTAGTGATCAGTCAGCTCCAGTTCAGACATAAAGAATTAAATCACTGCAGCAGACATCATTACTATCACAGGTTGAGACGAAATGATTTACTGATGCAGTTGGAGATGAAAACTGGGTTTAGGCCATGAATGAAGAGCTAGATCACATTGAGAAGAATCAGACGTGGGAGATTGTTTCGAGGCCAGTAGGTAAGAATGTCATCGGGACTAAATGGGTCTATCGCAACAAGATGAATGAATATGGAATAGTGATTCGAAACAAAGAATGACTAGTGTGCAAGGGATACTCCCAAATAAAGGGAATAGATGTTGATGAGACATTTTCACCAGTTGCAAGGCTGGAAACGATCAGACTATTTTTGTCCATAGTAGTGCAAAGAAAGTTCAAAGTGTTCCAGATGGATGTCAAATCCGTATTCTTAAATGGAGTTCTGGAAGAGGAGGTATATATTGAGTAGCCAGATGGTTTTCTATTTCATGAGGATTAGAACAAAGTTTTTAGGCCGAAGAAGGCGTTGTATGGGTTGAAACAAGCACCAAGGGTATGGTACTCAAGGCTTGATCAGTACTTGAAGAAGCTTGGTTTCCAGCGTGGAGGAGATGATTACAATATATATTTCAGCAATGATAGTAATGAAAGGATGATGGTGCTGGTGTATGTCGATGAAATAATTTTTGGCGGATTAGATGAAGCTCAGTGCAGACAGTTTTCCAAATTCATGAAAAATGAATTTGAAATGTCAATGATTGGAGAGCTAACGTTTTTCCTTGGTCTACAGGTGACACAAGGAAGGAATGGAACATTCATTTCTCAATCTAAATATTCCAAGGAGGTTCTGAGAAGGTTTGGAATAGAGAATTCTAAGGAGATGAAGACTCCGGTTGCTTCCTGGATGAAATTATTAAAAGATGAGGATGGAAAGACAGTCAATATCACTAAATATAGGCAAATTATTGGAAGTCCATTGTACTTAACTACAACAAGTCCTGATATTGTTTTCGCCACATGCCAACAAGCGAGATATCAGAGTAATCCCAAGGAAAGCCACATGCTTGCAGTGAAAATAATACTTCAGTATATCCAGGGAACAATGGATTTCGGCTTGACATATACTGACAAATCTCAGACAGAGTTATTGGGATATACTGATGTAGACTGGGCCGGTTCAGCAGATGATAGAAAATCAACATCAGGTGGTGCATTCTATCTTGGTGGATTGTGTATTTCTTGGCTTAGCAAGAAGAAATATTGAATTTCATTGAGCACTGCAGAGGCTGAGTATATTGCGGCCACTCAAGCATGTACACAGTTATTGTGGATAAAGCAGCAGCTTGAAGATATGGGAGTTAGTGTGAAGTCTTCAATCGGAATCCAGTGTGATAACTCAAGTGCTATAAATCTTAACAAAAATATTGTTCATCACTAAAGGACGAATCAAATTGAGATAAAATATCATTTTATCATGGAGAAAATTGAACAGGGAATCATGAAGTTGGAGTATGTGCCTACAGAGCTATAGGTTGTAGACATTCTGGGGAAGGCCTTACCCAAGGAAGCATTTGAAAGGCATCGACTAGCTCTGGGAGTTTAGTCGATTCCCCGCACTTGAAATAGTGTGGATGTGGAACCCCCCCCCCTCCCTGAGGTATGATATGTTTTCCCTAATGTGCTGATATGAATTCTCTACTCTATTACAGACTACAAACGAGTGATCTTTGGGTTCGTTGACAAAGGGGGAGAAAATAGTGATTGTTTAAGGGGGAGACAACATGGATATTTGATAAATCATGATTGACGTGGGGAGAAGATGACAGGTGGAGCATCCAGATAGGGGGAGTTAAAGCTAGTTGAATGTTATTAGCCAGAGATTAGCTTGGAAAACATAGAAAATAGGGATAAAGAGGTTTTGAAGCTGACAAGGGATGAAGCTGTGAACAGAAAGGGGGAGAGTATTAAATCTGAAGATGCTAGAAGTGATCGATCAAAGAATAGATATCACGATAGATGATGATCATAATAAATGAAAAAGGGAGATGTTGGAATGTGGTAAGAAGATTTCCAACAACTGGTATAGGTTTGGTAAAAATTGGTATTAGTTTGGTGTCAACAGTGGATGTCAGAGATGAAGTGATTCATTAATGAACTTTTCATTTACTCTTGTTTCTCACGCCGAGCATTTCTCATGTGGGATTAGGGTAAGTGTTGAGTAAATCTTTGATCGATTTCATAATCACAATGAGGTGAATGGTGGATAAATAGTCAATGATGTATCTTTTTATGGAAGAGTTGTCAATAAACCCACAGAGGGAGATTGTTGGGCAAAAATCTCTCAAGGTATCATTGATGCATTTTTGAGGTGATTGTGTTTGTTGACAAAGTGAACATCTGTGTTGTGATTGTTGACAATACAAACCATGACATACAAATGTGTTGAAAAAGGTAATTTCATGATGGAATTTCGAGTTCAAGAGCTGTGGTTAACGATCAATGTTTGATTCAAGAACTTCGATAAAGGAATGGATGATCTGGAGGTGGTACAAAAAGAACAGATACAAGGTGGTGCCATTTTTTAGTGTTTGCCAAATTTTTGGGCCTGAAAATTGATAAAGGAAGAAAAGTGGTTTTTGGAAAAGAGACTTGCGCGCCATGTACATGAAGACTTGGAAACATTCGCGCCATATGTTTTTCAAGATTAGATAATCAAAATATGGAAAAGGGATAAGTGTCGCGCAAGTATTGGTGGTGTCGCGCAGGTGACTTGCGCGCCGTGAAGAGACTTGTGCACTGGTGCCTTGGAATCTTGAGAACTTGTGCACCTATGGTTTTTTCAAGATCAGAAGATCAAAATATGGAAAAGTAAAGAGGTTTGCACAAGTTTGGATGTAGGTCATGCAAGTGAATTGTAGGTGAAGAGACCTGCACGCTGAGACTTGCGCGCCGAGGCGCAGGGTGGTCAAATTGCCTATAAATACTGGACCAAACCTCCTCATTATTTACCGTAGTTCAACACTTTGAGAAATCAGAGTTCCTTTCACATAGGTGTGGATGTCGCGCAAGTGGTGTCTGGTTGCGTAAGTAGGGTCTTGCGCGCCAGTGTTGAAGTTGCACGCCATCTATTTGTTGAACGCCTAAGGTGTTTTGGGCAGCAAAGGAAGTGTGTCGCACAATTTTGGAGAAGCATAAGATTGAGTCGCGCAAGTGTTACGAAATACTCGCATTCCATTATTGACTTGCACGCCGAGACTTGCGCACCGCCTTAGATAAGGGAACCAAGTAAGGTTGATTTCCTACAGTGATTCAGGGCTGTGTGGAAGCTGGGGGATTCCCCGATACCTTCGGTGCAAAGAGAAATTCATCTACGAGTGAAGGTTGAGCTTCAACAAAGCATCTACATACAATAGAGGATGTATTCATTTGTGATAATGAAGAGACCTACAAGTCTATAAACTGTGAGTGGATCCTTTCTGGGGCAGTGAGCAAAGGAAGAGGAAGAAGGTGATCCTCTCCACCGGCAGTGAGCCTGAGAGAGAGAAATAGGGAGTGACCCTTGGGAAAGCAGTGAGCTGACCCTAAACCTTGTAAAGGCAGTGAGCTTGGGACAGAGTGACTATTCTCGAACCATTGTATCCACATCTAGTGAATAATAGTGGAATTTGGTACGACTGGAAACTTGTCGGCGTATGCTCCTTGGACGTAACCCAATGAGGGTGAACAAAGTAAAAATATTTGTGTCTGCATTCTTGCTTCCCTGCATTACTTTCAAAGCATAATTTTAATATAAAGAATAAAAGAAGCGATCATAATAAACACACAAGTGCAAACAAAGTGACCCTTGTAATAAAGAGGTCAAGATCCAGTGGGGCAGGAATAACTTTGAAAAATAATATCCATACCCCGATTTACCCCCCTCTCAGGGTATATAGGCCCCTATTGGCCCTAACAATAATGATATATGTAACATGTTTCTAAAAAACATCCAAAATAGGTACAAAAAATACATATACAATACATGTCCCAAAATTAAAAAAGGATAAAAGAGTATAAGCAGCATCGTAAGCGTCATCTTGGTCCCATGCTCTCCTACTCCTAAGCAACATATCAAATACCTATATCAGGGTGCTTTCCCTTCTCATTACCTACAATCATATAATCTATCGGGGTCTAAAAACATGACCCAAAAAGTGTGTGAGACTAAATCTTATTAGGAAACCACCTAAGGTTTGTGCCAACTAATTAGTTAATATATATAGAAGACAGTCTAAAATAAGAAAAAATAGTAAGGAATAACTCAAAATTAAACAACCCCCATGCCCTAGTTTCTATTTAATATCCACTTAAAATTTCAATTATATTTAAATTTTTAAGTATCGATATCTGGATCTTTTCTGACATCCCCCATGTAGCTGAAATCACATCAGACGCCGTAGGAGGCCATCTAAACAATACAAGTAAGGACTGACCCAAGATTGGGCTTTAGCTTAGAGATGCATTGTAATTCATTCAATTCCATTCATTTATTTATATAGAACCCGAGTCTGTCTTTGAAATTCCTAAGTATGAATTCTATTATCACTCTAGAGGATCAACCAATACCCTATGTTCTTATCCATGGAGAACCTCTCATGAACCCATATATTGATCTAGATGTGGTACAAAGTCCATGCCATATGATTCCATCATTGGAGATCCTCTAAGGAATCCCCAAGTATCACCCAGGACATATAAATAATTCCCTATGAGTCCGTCCTTGGTAATCCATTTGAATTCCAAGTATCACTTGATATATATGTGAAGTCTTAATGAGTCTATATATGTCATATCTCATTTGGATCCATGTATCACTCATGACCGTATCACATTAACCATTAAGTCATCCCTGGCATTATAATGTGAATACATGTATCACTCAAGGTATAAAGGTCAATAGTCACATGTTTTCATCCATGGATATATAATTTGAGTTCATATATCACCCAAGGCTATTTATCATTTAACCAAATCCATTTCATTAAAACAATTCATTTAAAAGTATAAGGTCCAAACCAAAGGGATTCAATATATCTCACCTCAAAAGGGTGACTCATGCCAAGACCAACCTTAAGGGCTTGGCCTTTCATTTACTCATATGAGCATAATTCATATAAAAAGAATCACTTGTATAACAAAATAATACATGGATTTAAAATCATTTAACTCAAGTGGGAATATTATGGTAACGAGTTTCCCATCCTTAAGCAATCCATTACATAGCATGGTCTCAACATAACTCACATAGGCTAGTAATAAAGGGCCATTCCAATACTCACATGGCCATTTTTAATATAATAATCCTAACAAGCCTATCAAGCTATCAAATGGATTAATTATAATATAAATAAAATGTTAGAATCAACAATTTTGGAAATTCAATCCAATTTCATTAATTCAAGTCATAGCCTCTACTTTACTCACATGTGAAAGGAATTACAAAGCAACATGCTTAAACAAGCATTGACATACATGGGTCAAGGAGAAAGTAATCCATCTCGTACCCTTAATTAATTTCACATATAAACCAATTCATCAATTTATTATAATTCAATTTACACATTTAATCCCATGAAAATACAAGGCACATATCAAGGGCATTAAGGGTCAAATACATAAGCCATCAAATGGCCATTATAGACAACACACCCAAAGGGGTGGTTTATTCATGGTTCTCAACCTATAACATTCAATAATGATCCACTTTAATTGAATAAGTAATACTTAACAATTATAGGATTCAAATTCAATTTAGGTGACACTCATAAATTCGGCACACGACATGCCAAAACATATAAATGATCATACTTTTAATGAAAAGTACATGGCCACCTACCTTAGGTTATTTAATGATGGATTTTATAGTATCAAGCTCTGATTCTTCCTAGTTTGGAAGAAATATAAATAATATACAAAGAATGATAAATTATGGAATATGAATCGAAATCCAAATAGTGCAGCCGATTCCCAGAAGAATGACATAATATCAAAAAGGAATTAAGGACATACCACTATGGATATAAGAAGATGAAACACACTCAAATTAGACACCATACGGAGAAGATAATTTGATTCCAACCTTATTCACTGAGGAGAGATCAAGGACGGGTGAGGTTTCAATATGTAAAAGGATACCTATATTAGGTTTTATGAAAGATTTTTATTTTAATTTAAAATTATTAAAAACCAACACAATAGGTGTCACATAGTTTAGTAACACATTTTTTCAAACTGTGTGGAAATCACGCACGACTTCCTATAGTCTTGGGGAATAGCACACAGTTACCCAACACGGTTTATAAACCATGCACAAACCTTGCTTAAAACCTCTATCAAAATTGGCGAAAAACTGCAAACCTATTGCATGGAAGTGTGAGTCCTCTTGCACAGTTTACCCAAACTATGTGGCTTATAATCCCCCACTCTTCATCCTATCACAGTTTAGTCAAACCGTGAGGCCTAACCTGCACAGTTTTCACGAACCATGCACCAGTCTAAAAACACACAAACTTTGAGTTCCATGCTCTTGAGAAACCCTGAACACCCTATAGAACTTCATGACCTAAATGATCATCATTATTAGGCCATAACTAATCATTTAAACTAAGAATTTATAGAAACAAGAGATCCATACCTCAAAGAAGAAATGGGTTCTTATATAAGGTTAATTTTGATTTTTGAATCGTTTCACACAAGTAAATTCTCTCACTATTCCTTCTAATCTCTTCATCTCAAGAATGAGAAACATGGGAGATATTCCTTCATGCTCGAATTTACTAGAATAGATCAACTTAAAAAATGAAGTATAAATGATTCTTTACGCTATCTCTTAGAAATAAATTCATGTCACTCAGAGATCAAAGGAGTACATGTGGATCACCTCTAGAGTGATTTAAAACATAGATCCTCCAAACACAATGAAGGTATTATTAAAATGGGGTTTTAAGATTAACATCATCATCAAAGAAAGTTAATAAGATTAGTGTTTCCGACGCTTTCGCCGGGGCGCGCACATCCGTCTGTGGAGGAAGACGCGCAGCTATGGCCCCGCATTCCCGCTTTCGAAAGGCGGGCGACATTCGTTCCTTGTTCAGGTACGTCTGCTCCTTGATCGAAACGGGATGATGGGATGTCGGTTCTTCCCTCCGTGGATTCCTCCTCGGAGCTCATTACCTAGTCCGGGTGTCCCTCATAGATTTAAGACGTTGTTCATGAATATCATTCACGGTGCCATATCTTCATGGACGCCGGTTAATTACGCTGCTTCCGTCAAGACGCTCCAAGGGGTCTTGTCGGGACAACAACCTGCAATGAGGAGAATGGTCACGTTGGGGCATCGTCTGCATGCCTGTCTTGGGTCCCTCATCACAGGGCTTCTCGAGGGCGCGGAAGCCCGAGGCATCCCACATCGAACGCGGGGAATGTGTACCATCTGAGGTTTTCCTCAGCTTCCCATGTTTAACACGGGGTATGTCACGAGTTTAACATCTTGCAGAGACAGATCGGGTTAAAGGATCCCTAGGGGGAACACCGATGTTGGGGCCAGCACATGGGCGGCCTCCCGTATAACATGGAGTGGGAAAGGGTGGCATGATCTCACCGGGATGTGGCGGCCCGGGTAAGGATCAGGATGGATGGTGGAGTGAAGCATGGGGCTTACGTTCTGAGACGGCCCAAGAGGGGGGATACAGTTTAACGTCATGCGGGACATAATATAGTTTAACGTCATGAAGGATGCGATACAGTTTAACGTCATGTGGGACGGGATACAGTTTAACGTCATGCGGGACTGAATACAATTTAACGTCATGCGGGACGAAATATAGTTTAACGTCATGCGGGACGGAATACAGTTTAACGTCATGCGGGACGAAATACAATTTAACGTCATACGGGATGGAATATTTGGGGCTTACGCTCTGAGGCAGCCCAAGGTGGTCATGGAACCGACATGGAGAGGTCGGGATGACCGGGTGGTGGGCTTGAACCTTGTGGAGGCTTCCTACGTACCATGCGTTAGCACGGATCAAAGTCCACGTAGTTCGCTGGGATGGGGCTTACGCTCTGAGGCGGCCCATAAGAGGATGTCATGGTCGATGCGCACTCTAATCCCACATGAGTCATGCTCAGTGTGGGAAACAAGAGGCAGCAGGGACCAAACGATCACGTCGTGAAGGGTGCGTCCGTGAGAAGTGGAATGGGGCTTACGCGTTGAGCGGCCCAAAGAGGAAATAGGGGCTTACGCGTGGTTAGCGGCCCTTGGTGCCGGGGCTTACTCCAGGGTGGAGGCCCATGGTGCGACAAAGCGCAGTGGGAAAAGGACTCCCCTGGCCTTGGCAGGGGGGAAGTACGGAGATGCACGGGTGCAATCATCCGTACGGAAGGTTAGGGGCTTACGCTCTGAGGCAGTCTCTTCCCCCGCGGACAAACGTCGCTCCGATAAGGAGGATCTCATTCCATGTGAGGAAGAGTCCATTCCCGTGGAGACGAGTGGGCGTAAAAAATGTCCGAGATGGGGGGACCCTGCATGCGAAGCACGGGGTCAGACCACAATTTAACGTCTTGTGTTAAGGACGAGGTGCTTAGCAGTTTAACGTCCTGTAGCTTGGATGAGGTGGGTTTGCTCCACACCCCTAGGGATTACATGCCCAATGCCCTCTACCCCTTGTGGAAGGGAAGGCATCGACAAGGCCGTGGTGAAAGGGGGTCGCAGGGCAAACCACCGGGGGGTCCACGTTAGCATAGCTATGCGAAGAAGCAATAGCCGTTAGCGTGCCTATGCGGAGAAGCATAAGGAAAATCAACGCAACGGGAAACATGGAACAAGGGACCTTGAGGTTACTTCGCACGAGCCTAGAAGGCCGTGCGGGAAAACAACACATGGCGTGCATGCACGGCAGGGAAGACATCAGGTACCGGTGCAGGGGGCAGCCAAGGGGCGTCAAGGTGAGGGGTCCTCGGCCTTGCGCGCGCAAAAGGGACGATTTGCGCGCAAAACACCGGGACGACGCGCAATAGGAGTAATGGAATTGTGTGCGAAGAGGGAATTACACACAAAGTTTTGCGCGCACGGCAGGGTATTGCACGCGTGGACCACAGTTGCATGCAAGTGGGGAAACCGGGGGTAGGGGCAAATTCACTGAAGCCGGTGGAGTTGCGCAAATGCGAACTCCGGGGCAAGGTTGCACGGAATTCGGGATTACCTGGATGTCATATTTCGCGCAGGGGGAGCCAAATTGCACGCACGAGAGTCGCTTCAGATTCCTCAACCCCCAAACCATTCGGGGTCACCTTATATTTATAGGTGACCTCCGGCGCGGAATCCAGGCGGCGCGCGAAGTTTTCCGCGCCGGGAACCGCTTGCGCGCAAAATCTCGCCGCGGAGAAACGGGGCGTGCAATTATTGCGCGCCTCACTGGTCCAATTCCGCGAATCCCGGGAGCACTTCGCACGCAGAACATTTTTGCGCGCAGATCCTCCTTTATTTCGCGCACCACTTCCCGGGCCTCCGGACTGGGCCTCTGATTCCAAATATGACTTCGCTTCGTCATTCTGAAACTTCCTACGGGAGTTGCAGGCTTTTTTCGGTGTCAACAAATGCCCCCCTTGGAATTGGATCGGCGAGAGGTCGCAACGATCGAATTCCAAGGGAAATTCCAAAACGCCAAAGTACGGAGCCTCTTGGTCAAGTTGCGCGCACAATTCACATGGGGCACGCAAAATGCCGAACTCACACGGAATCCTCTTTCTGCGCGGCGCAGAACTTTGGCCTCGCCTATAAAAAGGGGCGCTGGGTCCCAACTCCGTACATCCTCTTTTTTCCGCACGATAAGTTGTTCACTCTCGTGCACGAAATCGCTCCGCGGCTGTGCGTAATAACGCACTGGCAGCGCGGAATTCCTTCCGAAATTTGGCCGTAATTTCACACCAAACCGGGATCTTCCGGGCTTCGCGTGCCGATTGCACGCTCATATCCAGGATTTCGCGCAACTCCTTCAGATTTCACGCCGAACTCTCCAATTCCGTGCACTACATCCCAATTTCGCCCAACTCCCGAAAAATTCGAGATGGCTACAAACCGAGTCGATGAGGGGGAAGAAGCTGCCCGTAGGACAGAAATGGCAGCGAATGAGGAGGTATATGGCTCCAAGGTGATCGTCTCCAAAAATCTCACCTTGTTCAATCTGCTAACTCCGGCCCAAAAGGCATATCCCTTGTCGGACAACCTCCCGCTCTGGAATTTTGGCATCCTGGAGGAGGTACCACTACCGGGCTTCGAGGTGGACACACCACGGTCCTCGGTGACTCAGGAGGATGAACTTCCTCGCTACAACATCACCAACAACGGTCGTCCTGCCAGGGAAACTAGACACATGGATGTATATGTCCTGAACCTGAGGACTAGGACCATTACCGGGGACGAGCCTGTGGCGGAGGATTCTCCGGCCCTCTATGCGAGCACGTTCCGTCAGAGCATCACAGATGACACGAAGGGCTGGCTGAAGGATTGGGACCTGCGGTCCGGGGGTAACTTCACCAGCGAATGGGCCTGGGCGTTCTGGGTTCGCCATACCTGCGACCAGTTCGGAGACGAACTGCGGTATATCGGCCTGTTCGAGGCGGTATGGACATCGCAGTTCCATTTCCACCATCAGCCTGAACTTAGACCGGATCTATTCACCTGGTGGTCTCCTGACACCAACATGTTCCACCTTCATCATGGGGAAGTCGGCGTCAGTCTCTGGGATGTTCACTGCATCGGCGGTATCCCACTGGAGGGTTACCAATACGACGAGTTCGTTCCTCCAAAGAACACCCGGGGAGACAGGTCGCGGACGCCTATGCTGACGTGGCACCTGCTGCAGCTGGACAAGGAGAGGCTGGGGGTCAAGGACTTCCTGAAAAACATCGCCTACAAGGGCTGGTTCAGCCTGTTCCTTGAGAAGGATCCTGCCGTCAAGATGCCGGGACGGGGCAAACGGTTCCCAACCGCGACTCAGAGGAACAAGGACGGGTCATACTGGAAGACCTTGGAGGCAAGGCAATACCAATCATGGGGCTACCGCGTCATTGAGGCCCGGGACCCGAACGTCCGGTATGCCGGGTTCCTTGCCGCCTTCTTGAGCAGGTGGCTCCTGCTGGTGCGGGACGCAAGGATTGGAGTCCGTCCATCGACTTTGGTGATGGCAGGCTCCATGGCCACCAACAAACGGTTCAACGTGGGCGTCCCCGTGCTAGCCAAGCTGTATACCATTCTGGGGTGCATCTCATGAGGGGGGTCGCCTCGGAGAGTCTGTGGTCCCTTCCAGATCTTCCATGGCTGGGTGGCAGCTCATCTCGGCGGGTATACTTTCCCAAACATCGTCCGTCCTCCGGGAAATGGCTTGCGACTGTCCTTTCTAAACATTGCAGGGGTGGCTCCATTGACGCTCAATGAGGAGGGCGTGAGGATCCGCATTGGTAACCATGCCAACTTCAACTTCAGCCCGTTCCCCACCCCGGTTGGCCAGCTGGTGGACAACGGGTGAGGCTCTCTGGAATAGCAGGAATACTTCCAGAGCATTCGGGGCGGGGTGCTCGTGGCTCGGATCGACGGGAAGGTGATCTGCGAGCCGTACGTGCCATCCCCATTTGCCAGGCAGTTCGGGTGCCTCCGGCGAATGCTAAAGAAGGTATTCACGGCTGTCTGGTAGGAGAAGAATCCATGCGTCCTGCGCCAGATGTGGTTGATGTTTACCACCTTTGGCTCTGGCAACGTTGTTACTCTCCCTCCCACCAGGGTCGATGCCGGCCTAGCAACCGAATATTCCAAAAACTAGACCATTGCGTACCCTGAGGGGCTATTACGCAAGCGCGCCCAACAACTCGAGGTTACTCGCGCAGAAACCGGGCGACGAGAAAGAAGGGAAGGTGCCGTCGGAAGGGGAGAACCAAGGGCGCGTCAGGCAGCGAGGCTTGCGCAGGCCGGGACTTCGGCAGCGAGGACATCACATGGTGCCTCCACGTCCTCGTTACCCGTAGGTGGGTCACATGAGGCGGCCAGGGAACTGCCTGGGAAGCAGATAAGATATCTTCTTGAACCTTCTCAAGACGCAATTCTCCCGGCACTGTGGTCGGCCTGGATGACCCTGCGGCAATCACTGAGCGTCGAAGCCATCTGGCAGAAGATAATGCAGAACGGGATCCAACTGCCGGAGGTCGGGCTCGTTCGGATTACCGATCGAGTAAATTTCCATCGACGAAATGCTTATGTGATGGCCATGGATGCATACGCACGCCAAAGGGGGCGGCGTGCAGAGCCAACTTTCCTAGTGAAAGTGATGCTCGACCAGGAGCATGATCCGTAAGCAATGCCGTCGGGAGAAGGCGACAGTGATGAAGAGCCGGAGGGGGAGGAGGAAACCGGAGAGGAAGAAGGCAAGGGAGAAGACGAAGAAGAGGAGCCCGAAGGTGAGGGTTCGCAAGGGGATACCTACCAAGGGAGTCTCCGAGAGAGCGGTGAGATTGCCGACTCTGATCTCGACATAACCGAGATTCTCGAGGTTTGTCTCTTCCGTCATTCATTTCCCTCATTCATCCATTCTACTTTCCAACTTATAACTCACTTCCCCATCCTACTCAGGAGAAGCTGAGCGGTGGACGGGCGTCCCCACTAGAGGAAGGCGGATAGGAACCAGTGGGACATGATGGGGATCCGACACCCATCATTGAATTAACCAGCGCTGAGGGGTCTCCCCTTATGGTGGCTCCTGCAGCGGCCGAAACACTGGGGACCGACGCTCTGGATTCCTGTAAGTCTCACGCTTCACTAATGGTGCTTGGTGTCAAGAGATACCGTCTGACCAGTGTATTCCCCGCGCAGTGATCTCATCACTGGAGGCACATCAGGCTACGGAGCCCGAGCCATCCGCGAGTGGACCAGCGGTGGACATACCACCTCGCTCGGAAAATGCTCTCTACACTGAGTCGGCCCCGAAAATAGTTGAACAGAGGGCGGTGGAAATCATCGGCGCTGTTCCCGAAACGCGGTCGGAAGCTGGTGGAGGCATCGTTGCTGCTGGGGCGAGGGAAGGTCGCCCGGACGTCGAGGATTCTATTCCTCATGAAGACATCCCTGGGGTGGATCCTGCTGCCGATTTGCTGGCAGCCTTCCCCATATACCGACCTGCTGACCCTGAGGAGATTGATGACTCAGGCTCAGAGGCAGCCGAGGAGAGCCGGATGACACGGCGCAAGGGGTGAAAGTGTATCCAACGCTTTCTCAGGCAGCCCCAGTCTGATTGGATGAGGCGGATGGGATCACTTCAGACCTGGCTGCGCTTCCTGTGCGTCGGAGGGGCTGATGCTCAGCACCTTCATCTAACGGTCCGTGATTACATGGCTGAGAAGATGCACGAGAGCAGCTGGCGCACTGACATTTCCCAGTTCCAGGAAGGATCGACGAGCGCTCAAGCGCTGCTAAGGGCGGAGCAAGAAGTCCGGCACTTCGAAGGGCAGGCGGCAGATAAAGAGGTCTTCATCGCAACATGCTCTGAGCTCATGGAGAAACTGACCACCCAGTTGGCTGATGCCCAGGAACAAATGGTGGAGGTGAGTAACCAGATGAACGTACTTCGAAGCGAGCGGGCGTAGGCACAAGCTAGGGCTGATGAGCTGCGCTCTGTGGTGGCCGATGAGGAGAGAGTCTTCAAAGAGAGAAAAGCGGTCCTAGAGGCTACCAGCCAGAGGGTAGCAGTGCTGGAACGATCGATTCAGCACGGTAAACCCTGAGGGCTTTGTTTTTTCCATCTCATGAACTTTTTACTTGTACTGCTCATCGTCTCAATCCAATATATGGCCAAATACACTCTTTTATACCCTTGGTTTAATGAGCTCAACCATAGCTTCGAAACGAATAACAACTCACCCCTAGGCTCCTGTGGGACATTCCCAACGCAAGAAGCAAGAGATGATCGTACCATCATTCCGTTCAACTATGGGGCATTGACCAAGCTTCAGGCATCCAAAATCGGGCCTGGACTTTTGAAGAGACCCCGTGCCGATTGATGTGTCGACTTCTCAATGTGCCTTAACACACGAGCGGGGCAATGCCAGGGGCATTGAAATCCATACGAACACAGGGGGATGGAGAGAAAGGGCGCATCACGCTGACCAAATTCGGAACCCAATGGGGCGCAACCATGGAGGATAACTGTCAACCGTGGCGGAAACACAGCATCCATATCACGTTGGCCCGGAATGGGAGGACAATAAATGAGGGCTGACTGCTGACCATGTTCGCAACACGGGGCCTAACTCAAATATCGTTGGTCGGTTTTCCGGAACGTTGGCCCAGGACAGTAGGCGGACCATAGGTCGAGCATCCATACTGTTAGGGGGTCCCGTCAAACATGACCAGTTCTCCAGAACGTTGGCCCAGGACAGTAGGCGGACCATAGGTCGAGCATCCATACTGTTAGGGGGTCCCATCAAACGTGAAAGGAAATGTGGGTCCGAATAAGGGGGAACTCAAAGAGTGGGAGACAGAGTGGTGGCTTGTTCGAACAGAGTCCAACACTCTCGATATTGCGCCACCAGGGAGAAGGCGCATTTGGCGGACGTACCAACATGATCACGGGTCGTCTCAATTTCTAGGAAGGACCTCTTTGGAGAGAGAACTGCCGCTTCCCATCATTACCATGGGGCATCCCGAACATGCTCAGGGTAGATATCCTGATTACACCATTTCTCATGAAGTCGGGACGAGGGGCCGACAATAAAGAAAGACGGTGTTCAACTATCCCTGGGTCTGGACCCAAGAAGAAATGTCCGGCGGTCCTACGTATCTCATAAGGATGAGAATCAAGCCACACATAGTTCTGAAAATATAGTTTAACGTCATGATGGATGAAATACAGTTTAACTTCATGCGGGACGGAATACAGTTTAACGTCATGCAGGACGAAATATAGTTTAACGTCATGAAGGACGAAATATGGATCTTAGTTTTAGGTCTTAGAGCTCGGACCAAGAGGAAAGGGGAGAAACAGACACATGGACAGGCGGTTAAAAAAAACCCGACGTGAAGGAGGACCTAAGCCCTACTTAACATGTGCTCTCCGGGGAAACGCTCGAGTCGAGGGACCGAACACGGAGGTAGGATGGACTCGCGGGGAAGTGCCCCAGGTGTTCCTACGTATTTCATAAGGATGAGAATCAAGCCACACATAGTTCTGAAAGTGACATAGTAAGATACCAGTGCCAAGGGAAAAGGGGAGTGCGGGCGTGGCCCTTGCACTAAAAGAAGCGGCATTTGATAAATCATGTTTGTCCTTTAAGGTGAGTGGTTTTTCTGTTGTGAAGCGATAGGCCCAGAGTAGCAGGCCATGGTGTCGCCACAAGAATCAAGCCACGATAGGCGTTGACAAATGGCATGGAATAAAACCAATACCCAACGTGATGTCCTCTACAACGAGGTCAGCACAATATAGTGCCGTTTTTCGTCGTGCGGCCATGACGATAATGTCACAGTTTATGGTCGTGTGATAGGACCAACAACACAGTTTAAGGTCATATGGTTTGGACCAACAACATAGTTTAAGGTCGTATGGTTTGGACCAACAACACAGTTTAAGGTCCTATGGTTTGGACCGACAACACAGTTTAATGTCATATGGTTTGGACCAACCGCACAGTTTAAGGTCATATGGTTTGGACCGACAACACAGTTTAAGGTCATATGGTTTGGACCAATCGCACAGTTTAAGGTCATATGGTTTGGACCAACCACACTGTTTAAGGTCATATGGTTTGGACCAACCGAGAGAGGAGCCTCGGGAAAAGGAGCCTACGAGGGTTCAACAATCAGGGAGGGGTAGCAGACGCTAGCTTCCAGCTATGCTGGGCCCGAAACGCAATGTCTGGGCGACTCCTCACTCCCCTAAGGGGATGAAGGTCAAGCTGTGCGCAACCCGTAAAGAAGAGACCCAAGCACATAATCTAGCGCTCGGATCGCGGGAGCCCTGAGAGACACCGTGACGCAGCTCGGTCTGTCTGATGTGCGGGGGTGTACTGAGGGTTAGTACAAGGAGTGTCGAGATTCCACCTTGGCACGGCGGGGCGGAACATGACATGAACCATGTCACCAACATTCAGGGCCTGGGGAACCGGCATGACGACTGAGGACTACTGTTGACCATGTTCGCAACACAACATCCTGCCGTGTTAGCCATGGGGAAAAACAAATGAGCATCAACCGCTGACCATGTTCGCAACGCGGGATTTGTATCAATTTGTTGTCTGAAACCCTCAGGGGCGATGGCCCATAATGGTAGGAGAGCCCTTGGGCGTTGTATCCAGGCCGTTCTTGGGGGTCCCTCCAGGTATAAAGGATGACGGGGGCCCGGATGAAGGGGAACACAGAGCTTGGAAAGTGGATGGAACTTGCCTAAGTCGAATCTGGCACTCCAAGTTCTAGACCAGAGTGCTTTGAGCACATCAGCAGACCACTGGAAAGGGTCAGAGGGGTTAGTCCGAGAGCGGCCAAGAGATGGCGGATCCCTGGGCAAAAGAGGGGGCGTAATGCCAAACACCTTGGGCACCAGGAGATCGTGGGATATCCTAAGAGATGGGGCTGGACCTGACATCTAGGTGTTCAGGAGGTCCTACGTATCCCATTAGGATGGGAATCAAGCCACACGTAGTTCTTGATATGCGTCTTTAAACGCCGTTGGACAGAGGAGGGCTAAACCCTGAGGACAGGGTGCGCAGGGTGCAACTATGGCAAACCCGACGTGAATGGGTACATAATCTCACACCACGCCACGCGACCCTGTGATCGAAGTCCCAAAGGCGAAACAGACGCGACAGCGAACCTCAAGATGGACCCAAAGACGAAAGGTCTGGGCATTCCTACGTATCCCATTAGGATGGGAATCAAGCTAGACGTAGTTCTGGCAATACAGTTTAACGTCATGTTGGACGGAATATAGATCTTAGTTTTAGGTCTTAGAACTCGGACCAAGAGGATCTTAGTTTTAGGTCTTAGAGCTCGGACCAAGAGGATCTTAGTTTTAGGTCTTAGAGCTCGGACCAAGAGGATCTTAGTTTTAGGTCTTAGAGCTTGTACCATGGAGCCCAGATGTGGGGTAGAGTGCAGTTTAAGGTCGTGCTGGACCATACAGTTTAAGGTCATGCTAGACCATACAGTTTAAGGTCATGTAGGACCATACAGTTTAAGGTCATGTAGGACCAACAACAGTTTAAGGTCATGTAGGGCCATAATAGTTTAGGAAAAGTACTTCTTGAGGAACCTGGAATTGGTGGGAGGAGTGATACGCTCCCCATCCATAGTCACCAGGGAATATGAACCATTGGGATAGACCTTGTGGACAATAAAAGGTCCCTCCCAGTTGGGCTCCAACTTGGGTGGTTTCCTGCCGGGAATCATTGGCGCTCTGAGAGCCAACACCAGGTCACCTTGCAGGAAGGAGCGGAGGCGAACCTTCTTATCGAAAGCTCGAGCCATCCTACTCTGATGCCTTTCCAGGTTATGTAAAGCGCGAAGCCTACTTTCGTCCAACGCTTCCAATTCGGCTAGACGGATCTCGGCAACTCTGTCCGGCGCTTTCTGGTCGTAGACCGCCGTGCTCAATGAGGGAAGTTGGACCTCGATGGTAAGGAAGGCCTCAACTCCGTACACCAGGGAATACGGGGTCACCTGGGTGGAATTGCGAGTCGTCGTCCTATAAGCCCAGAGGGCATTGGGGAGCTTGTCCGGCCAACTTTTCCTATTCTGACCAACCATTTTTTGCAGAATGTTAGAGAGGGTTTTGTTAAACGCCTCAATCTGTCCATTCGCCTACGCATGATAACGGGAGGTGTGGTTCGAGCGAATGTTGTACTTGGCATACAATCTCTTCAGCTCGGCCGCTCGGAAGTTGGTTCCGTTATCCGTGAGGATATCGTGAGGTATTCCAAACCGGTGAATGATATTGGAACTCACGAAGTCGGCAATAGAACCAGCCTTGACTTCCCTAAGTGGGGCTGCCTCTGCCCACTTCGAGAAGAAGTCTATGGTGGTTAAGATGAACCAGCACTGGCGGGCCGTCGCCGGTGGGTAGGGCCCTACGACATCCAACCCCCAGACTGCAAAGGGCCAAGAATACATAGTAGTATGGAGAGGCTCCAGTGGCTGATGCACAAAGTTAGCATGCACTTGGCACGCATGGCACCTCTTGGCGTACTCGATGCAGTCATGGATCATGGAGGGCCAGAAGTATCCCAGTCTCCGAATCTGGTGGGACAACTTCGACCCGGCCTGGTGGGCGCCATAGGAGCCAGCGTGCACTTCCTGCATGACCAGTGGGATCTCAACTCCTTGAAGACAATAGAGGATAACAACATCAAACCCACGCCTTTAGAGAAGATGATCACGACTGGGACCGCTTTGAAGGGTGAACTGCGGCGCACGACGCCGGATTCGTTCCCGCTCCTCTCGGTCCATCGGAAGATTGCCGTGATGGAGATATTCAACCAGAGGTTTCCTCCAGTCAGGAACTATCTCGATCACCACGCCTGGAACCCCGGGGGGTCCCAACGTGGGGGCACCAGCGGTGAGATGGTTCACTCGCGGGCCACAACCGCCCTCCGGGATAATAGGAGCAATGAATCTTCGGTGTGCCACGTGGATGATTAGGTCATCCTGTTTGGGCTCCGCGAGTGATGAGGCCAGGCTAGCCAAAGCATCTGCTCGACTGCTCTGTGACCGGGGAATGTGAACGACGTCTGGTCGGGAGGGGAACTTAGCCATTAGATGGAGGGTGCACTCCAGCAACGACACGAGTTCTGGATTCCTGACAGCGTAGTCACCGTTAACCTTCTTGATGACTAGCTCAGAGTCCCCTTTTACATACAGGTGGGGTACGTTAACCTCCAGAGCCAACTCGAGGCCAGTGATGAGGGCATGATATTCTGCCTCATTGTTAGTGCAGCCCTCTGACAATAAGAAAGAATATAGAAGCACGACTTGCTCCGGGGTGATGAAGATGATACCCAGGACCACTCTGTTAAGCCTAGGATCGTTGAGCCTTCTACCGGTAGGGCTTCGGGAGGCGCCATCAAAGTGCATCTGCCAGCATGGGGTGGTGTGATCGACTGAGAGGATTGCCTCATCAGGAAATCCCACATCCAGCGGCTCGTCCGCAGAGGTTGGATGAGCAGCTAAGAAGTCTGCCAATGCCTGTCCTTTGACGGCCTTCTAAGGTACGAACCTAATGTCGAACTGCTGGAGGATCACCGCCCAGCGTGCCAATCGGCCGGTCAACATAGGCCAACTCAAGATGTATTTCAACGGGTCTACCCGAGAGACCAACTGTACCTCATGGTGCTGCAAGTAGTGCCGCAATTTCTGTACGACAAATACGAGCGCCAGGCAGCTCTTCTAGATGGGAGAATATCTAATCTCCGCGTCGAGGAGCATGCGGCTGAGGTAGTAGAGTCTATTCTCTGTTCACTCGTTGTTTTTCTGGGTGAGAAGGGTGCCGAGGGATCGCTCCAGGGCGGTCACGTAAAGGACCAGTGGCCTTCCGGGAACGGGTGGCATCAGGACCAGAGGTTGAAGCAGATACTACTTGATTTCCTCAAAAGCGGTCTGGCACTCTTCATCCCACCCATAGGCGGCGCCTTTCTTCATGAGCCGAGAGAAGGGCTTACACTTGCCGGCCAGATTCGCAATGAATCGGAGTATATAGGCTAAGTGGCCTTGGAGGCCTCGAAGCTCTCAAATATTACTCGGGGGAGGCATCTGACTGATGACCTTGATCTTCTCGGGGTCGATCTCGATACCTCGATACCTGACGATGAAGCCAAGAAACTTTCCGGAGGTGACCCCGAAGGCACACTTCAACGGGTTCATATTCAAGTGACGAGAACGGAGAAAACCGAACACTTTATCAAGGTCTTTGAGATGGTCCTGGCGCTGACGAGATTTAACCACTAGGTCATATACATAGCACTCCACCAGTGTCCCGAGGATCGGCTTGAATATGCGGTGCATAGACCGTTGATAGGTGGCACCGACGTTCTTCAGGCCGAAAGGCATAACCCGATAGCAGAAAGTGCCCTGGGGGGCCCTGAAGGCAGTGTACTCTTCATCCTCGGGGGCCATCCGGATTTGGTTATACCCGGAGTACCCATCCATGAAAGAGAGGGATTGGAACCCTGCCATTGCATCGATCAACAACTATGTCACAAGAAGGGGAAAGTCATCCTTCGGACAGTGGTGATTAAGATCGCGGAAGTCGATGTAGACCCTGATCTGCCCGTTCTTCTTCCTGACGGGCACAATGTTGGCTAGCCACCTGGGGTACTAGACTTCCCTGACGAAGTTAGCCTTAATGAGCGTATCAACTTCGGCCTCAACCATGGCACCGTGAAAGGGGTGCATTTTTCTGGGAGGCTGCTTGAACCCGCGATGGTTTGCTGGGAGGCCAAGGCGGTGGACAGCTACCTGGGGATCTAGTCCCGGCATCTCGTCATAACTCCATGAAAAAACATTACAGTGCTGTTTGAGGAAGTCTATGTACCATTTCCATTCCTCGGGAGGTATAGCGGCGCTGACCAACGTGGGTCTCGGGTCTGCCTCACTACCGAGGTTCACCTGTACGAGCTCGTCGACCGTGGTGGAGACGCCCTCCTCAAAGGCAGGAGGAGCATCTTCCATGTCTTCTTCTCCGCTTGGGGAAAGATCGTCCATGGGGGGAGCCATTTCGGGGATGCTCAACCCTGATGGGGAGCTAGCACTGGCTTGGGCGGCAGAGGTCGTCACGATGGGAGGCTCATGCACCGCGGAGACCGTAGCGACAAAGGCGGTTGATCCAATCCCATCCGGCCTGTGGCCCAAGGGGCCACGCTTTACGACATCGAAGTAGTGGTGTCGCGTTGTCCTGAGCCGGTCGATCCCGGCTCGGCGAAACATGCACGTATGACGCACCGCCGTTGCCATAAGCCCAACGTCCCGATATCGTACGGGGGTAGGAGGCTCGGGGATCACCCGAGCCTGGTTGGTGTAAGAGTACGAGGTGATTTCCTGCCGTTTCTTAGACCCGGAAACATGCATTCCTCTGGTACCCGAGACAACAAAGCACTCCCCCATATTGGGAGTTATGGCCTCCAACCGATGGATTGGGTAGACATATGCGTCATCCAAACCTGCCCAGAGATCACTCGCGACAGCGGCAGGCTCAACCTCACCTGCCAGGATCTACTTGTCCTTGCTCTTGTAATAGTCTACATCCAGGTAACGAGCTTCACAAGAGGCAAACGAGGACACATCTCCTTGGAGCACACCCAATCGACCCTTAAGGGAGTATTTGAGGCACTGATGGTATGATGAGGGAACCGCTGCATGAAGATGGTGCCACGACCTGCCCATCAACGCGTTATAGGCAGTGTCCTGAGAGACAACCATGAATTCAGTATTGGTAATTAAGCCACCGAACTAGGTCTTCAGAAGAATCTTGCCGAGTGGAGTCTGCTCGGTCCTGTCATAACCCTGGATTCTGAGGTCGGAGGGAGTTAAATCATCCTCGGACAACCCCAGTTTTCACAGTGTCCGAGTTGGGATCATGTTAATCCCAGAACCCATGTGGACAAGACAGCGACGGACCTCCACGCCATTGAACTGGCCGGTGATGTACAACGGCTGGATGTGCCCCTGTATGGGAGGGTCTTCAACTTCACCAGAGAATGAGATAACCGCCTGACATTCGGCGTCCTCAATCACCTCGGTGTGGAAGGATTCTGCGGCTGCCACCTCCATTTCAAACTGGAGGGGGCTCCTCAGAGCCTCGGCGAGCGCCTCACGCATTTCAGACGATAGGATGAGGGCCTCAAGGCTGGAAATCCTCGCCGGAATGCCGACCAGATGCTTCAAGACATCATACTTTTGCGCCAAATGCGAGCTTCTGCTTACAGGAGGCCGCTCTGCGATTGGGGGCATGACGGGCCCTGCTAGCAGGACCGGTGACTAACTGGTACTAGGCATGTCCCGCTGTTCACTAGCTGAAGCCCGGGAGGTGGCTGCCATGCTAGGACCGGAAGGCCATAGTCGGACAATGGTAGGGCTGGGCTGGTTGCGACGCGGGCAATGCGATTCCGCCCGATCCAGCAACACGAACGGTGGTGGAAGCGAACCTGTTGTCACCAGATGAGGGAGCCGCGAGTGCTGCTCTCTACACCGGGCCTGCTGCCTGGTTTCGGTGGCGTGCACGGCCTGACTGGAGGTGACGACCGCCATGCCCCGACGATTCACATAGCCACAGCTCCGTCGACGTTGAAGACTGCTGGGGACATTGGGGAGGTTCACCCGGCGCTCCTCGTCGTCGGGAGGCACAAAGGGATTTACCAACTCTACAGTGTTAACCAAAGCATACCCCGGGCTCTCGGGGAGATTCACCCGACACTCCTCGTCGTCGGGAGCCACAAAGGGATTTACCAACTCTACAGTGTTAACCGAAGCGTACCCCAGGCTCTCGGTCGAGGAGTCATCCATTACCAGACGGGGTCTCGGAGGGATCCCCATTCCTGGGGGCATGAAATCGCCAAGTGTGCGAGAAGATGACGGCAATGGAAGGGCGCGTTCTTTCTTCTCACGTCGCCTCCTGCTCTTCTGGGAAGAAGTAGGCTGGGACGACGAGGCCGAAGCGGCGCTCGCGGATTCTGAGGGCTCTGGCCAGTCCCGGCGGGCACGGATGATGCCATGGGCACGGGCGACCATCCTGCGGGCCATCCAGTCATTATACTTCTAGGACCCACGGTCAGAAACCTGTTCCCACCCGTCCCCGTCGTCACTACTGCCATTTGATCCCACGAAGACACCTGCCACCTGTGCCGGGGCTGGGCCCAACCTGACTATGTTGTTGTCAATCTGGTCTTGGAGCCAGTCCTTGAACACATATCATTGTTGGATAGTGTGTCCCAGGAACCCATGATAAGGGAAGTAGTTAGGGCGATCCGTGAGACACGCCTCTTCTGGCTTCCGGCACTCAGGCAGCCGCACGATCCTCTGCTACAAGGTGCTACGGAAATAACCGGGGACCTGGACCGCGCCAAACGAGTAAGCCCAATTCCTTCTGCCTGGAAAGGGGACCCTTGGGGGATGACCATGGACAGGGACCGGAGGAGCAGGACGAGGAGGCGGAGCCAGATTACCTCGCCTAGGTGGTGGCGGTGCGTTATGCAGAGGCGCCTGCCGATTTTGAGGCGGTCGCTGCTGGGCCGGAGGCTGTGGGGGTGGATCCCTATGATCCTGCTGAGCTGGCCTCACCAGAAGCAACTCTAACTATATGGGGGCCTCTATCTGCACCACAACAGCGGGCTCGGATCTGGCGGCTCTCCTTGCGGAGATCACAGGAGGCAGCGGGCGTGCCTGACTGGCCTGTTGTAGGGCTTCTTCGAGGCACTGAGCCTTGTCTGAGAAGTCTCGGAACCCTCCAGGGTAATTCTGTGTGATCAGGGAAGGAACCAACTCCTCCTTGACGTTCCCCACACACATCGTCAGTAATTTCTCCTGATTCAGTGGCATGTCAAGGGAGTACGTGAGCCCCTTCCATCAGGCGACGAAGTCCGCGACTCGCTCGTCGGGCCTTTGCTTACACCTGAAGAGGTCTGCAATGTTTGTCTTCCAGGTTGTGGAACTGAACTGGTAGAGGAATTGTTGACGAAGGTCCTCCCAGGTAGTCACTAATCCAACAGGGAGATGGATGTACCAAACGAACGCTGGTCCCTCCAGCGTCTGAACGAAGCACCGGAGCTTGGCAGACTCCTACTGCGCTGGAGTCCCCAACATAGGCCCGCACCTCGAGTTGAAGTGGTCCAAGTGTTGTGGCGGGTCTCCGGTCCCATTAAAGGGGGAAAAAGTGGGATTCCCAAATCCTGGCGGGGCCGGCATGTCATCCACCCATGCAGGGTACGGCTTGCCATCCGGTGGGATCGCCACCTGCCGAGTTTTCAGGGCCTCCAAGCGAGCGATGTGTACCTCCATCAGATCATCCGGATGCGGATTCATGTCCTGACGGGGATCTCTAACCACAAGTGCATTTCCAGGCTCTTCGATACGATAGTCGCGCTCAGCGACTCGGGGGGCAGCTGGTGGAGCGACTGTTGGAGCGGCGGGAGGAAACCGAGCAGGCTCTCCCAGGTTGCCTCGCTGCTCGGGAGGGTTCGGCGAAACATATTGCGCCCTCTTGCCATGGGCTTCAGTGTATCTCCTGTCGACGAACATGACACGGTGACGGTTTCCCGGGGGGATCTCAGAAAAGGGTAGATGCTCCTGCCCCTGCTGTCCTGGTCTAGGGTTGCCGTAGACAGGCCGCCGCTCTGCAAAGCGTTCGGCCAGGAGCTCATCAACCAGCATCTTTTGCTCGGCTAGCTGTTGGCGCAGCGTGGCTTTCTCGGGATCTTCCTCTACCTTCTGCAGTGAGGCAGATGGGTCGGCGAGTTTGACAGACCCGACGGGCTCTTTACCCTTGCCGATGTTTCGTCCCAGCGCTAGTGCCTCCGTGGGTACAGGAAGGCCTAGGAGGCTCCTCTGTTGGCGAGTAATCCTCCCATATGGGTCCAGCAGCGGCCTGTCCTCGGGGGGTGAGTCCCCGTCGAGGGGCTCCACAATGTTTACCTCATCTAAATGGTTAGCCATGTTGACTGTGACCGCCGTTGGCGACGTTCCATCAGGGCCGCCCAGTGGGTCGGGCTGCCGGTGGATCGCACAGAAGAGGAGAGCAGCGTACTGCACCCACCTGTGGACGTGCACGTGGGGGGTGGCCTCCTCAATAACTCTGCGGAGTACTTGAAAACTCTGGATGCATTGTTACTGAAGGGCCTCGTGGAGGCCCAGCGACTCGGGGTGCCAGACCGCGGGGAGTGCTGCTAGGTCAACCCGGCGGCACTGCTCACCAATCTCCTCGAGATGCTCTTGGCTCCCGAGATAAGGCGCCAGCTGATGACGGAGGCATGACTGAGTCACCCGAAGAATCTGGCGGAAGCATTCAAACTCTCTCGGGGTGAGTGACTCTGGCACATCAAAACCCGATTCTACGACCGGCCAAAACTTCTCAGGGAAGTGGCCTTCTGCAAGAATGGTCCAGATGTTCCATGGCTCCGGCTCAGTGTCCAGAACTTGCCGCCCCTACTCGTCCACCGAGGAAAGTCGAGGAATTGGCAATGGCACCGAGGCAGTCCGTCGGGGCGGTGGGCTGGCCGGCGGGGAATACAGCGAACATGCCGATTGGCCGCCGATCCCTGGGTCATCCTCCCGAGGTTGCAGTGCCCTGGCCGCCACGTCGCGATAGGATGGGTCAGTGGATGGGCCTCCCGTCACAACGTCGGTGCTCGCCGAGGGTGTGTCGCCTCGCGATCCTTCCATCGGTCCCCATAAAGGTTCCTCATCCTCTCTAACAGGGGCGGGAGGTGCTTCCAAGGAGATCAGCGGAAACTGCGGGCTTGATCTCTGGCGGTACGACAAATCCTCATCCTCCTGGATATACCTTCGAAGGGAGGAGGAAATCATACGGATCTTGCATTCGGGGAGTACGAGACTGACGCGCCGCGTCCCCATCCCTGCCCTCAACTCGAAAGGTTGGGGGGGAGGTTCTATCGTCGAGTCGTACTCTACCTCAGAATCCGAGAAATGGAATGGTCTGATTCCCGTCCGAACTCCCCTGACATTCCTCCTACGGAGACAGCGCCTGACCTTCCTGCCCCTGGGTAGCTCCTCAGGATAAGGATGACTTCCGTCATGGGGTCCCCCGACCACCATAGAGCTGGGGAAGAGGGGACCGAAGGCCGGGGTGCGAGCAGCACTGGGACAGATGTCGAAAGGGACATGGGGAGGACCTCTATGTGAGTGAGAAACCAAATACACAGCGGCTCCATGCTCGCGACCAGCAGTAGGGGGAGTGACCTCATACCCCATGTAGTGGGTGCTGGAAGGAGCCATACCCGGAGCATAGCCATCACGGAGAAGCTTTCATCTTCCCAGATCGGTGGCACGGGATGAGCCTTCATGGTGAGCGACACTACTGCGGATTGGCCCGCAGTGGCCATTGCCAGTGTCCGCGACCGGGAGATTCGACCCAACCTGCCTGCAGGGCAGTCGGGGTTTCGATCCCAGTCGGGCACGCGGCTGCCCCTGCTCAACATGCGCAGGGATCTGGGAACAGGAGTCAGTAGTGACTGGGGCCACAATGGTTGCTGATGCTGGTGCCCCAGGACGGGCGTTCTCCCCCACTCGCGCACGACGTTGGCGTCGAGTCAGATGGGATGAAGCCGGCGGTGCGGGCATGAAGATTGCCTGCTCCTCGGCTCGGGGAGTTGGGAGGCGGCATCGACGCGACCTGGTGGGGGTTCTTACTGGTAACCCCTGTGAGGGATCACCGATCGGGTGGACCCTGACATCCCCCACCTCATTGGCGTAGGGGAGGGATTTGTCACAGCACTCCAGGGATAGGCTCCTGAAGCGGTTGAACGTCAGCGTGGGGAGCGGCGGCTCCCTGCGCGGCCCTAGAGGGCGGCGATAGTGGTGAGGCACGACCACCTCTAGATCCAAGCAGGCCATTCCCCTGGTGGGGATGATCCCTTCCTCGTCATACCTACGAACCAGGTGATTGATCACCCTCCGTTGTATGATTTCTGACGGGGAGAGGGGGCGCAAGCGCCTGGATGCTACAACGGTCGAAGTCGGAGCGACCGTGGGATAGGTGGGACCGCGCGGGGTAGCCGTGTCAGCACTGCCCCTGCCCCTGCGCCGGTGGGCAGGTGGCGATCGAGCTCCGAATGCAGTGATCTGATTCCTAGAAATAGGGAGATGAACCCATTAGTGTCAACAAGAAAGGAGATCGACAAACAAGGTCCAGCATCATTCCATCTTCAGTGGTCGGCAAGAGGGAACCACGCTGACGACGTCATAGAACGGAGTAGTCAACATCCTGACGGCCTCAACCCCTGGTGGGTTCACGTCCCGGTGAGGGTTACCCGGACCTGGTGACATGCTATTATTCCGATGCTCCAACGGCTACCATTCCCCGTGTTGAGGAGAAGATCTTCACGTCGGGTTCACCATTTTTTGTTTCCGACGCTTTCACCAGGGTGCGCGCATCCGTCTGTGGAGGAAGACGCGCAGCTGTGACCCCGCATTCCCGCTTTCCAAAGGCGGGCGGCATTCGTTCCTTGTTCAGGTACGTCTGCTCCTTGATCGAAACAGGATGATGGGATGTCGATTCTTCCCTCCGTGGATTCCTCCTCGGAGCTCATTACCTAGTCCGGGTCTCCCTCATAGATTTAAGACGTTGTTCGTGAATCTCATTCCCGGTGCCATATCTTCATGGATGCCGGTTAATTACGCTGCTTCCGTCAAGATGCTCCAAGGGGTATTGTCGGGACAGCAACCTGTGGTGAGGAGAATGGTCACGTTGGGGCATCGTCTGCATGTCTGTCTTGGGTCCCTCATCACAGGGCTTCTCGAGGGCGCGAAAGCCCGAGGCATCCCACATCGAACGCGGGGAATGTGTACCATCTGAGGTTTTCCTCAGCTTTCCATGTTTAACACGGGGTATGTCACGAGTTTAACGTCTTTCGGAGACGGATCAGGTTAAAGGATCCCTAGGGTGGAACACCGATGTTTGGGCCATCACGTGGGCGGCCTCCCGTATAACATGGAGTGGGAAAGGGTGGCATGATCTCACCGGGATGTGGTGGCCCGGGTAAGGATCAAGATGGATGGTGGAGTGAAGCATGGGGCTTACATTCTGAGGCGGCCCAAGAGGGGGGATACAGTTTAACATCATGCGGGACAGAATACAGTTTAACGTCATGCGGGATGCGATACAGTTTAACGTCATGTGGGACGAGATACAGTTTAATGTCATGCGGGACGGAATACAGTTTAACGTCATGCGGGATGGAATACAGTTTAACATCATGCGGGACAGAATACAGTTTAACGTCACATGGGATAGAATATTTGGGGCTTACGCTCTGAGGCATCCCAAGGTGGTCAGGGAACCGACATGGAGAGGTCGGGACGATCGGGTGGTGGGCTTGAACCTCGTGGAGGCTTCCTACGTACCATGCGTTAGCACGGATCAAAGTCCACGTAGTTCGCTGGGATGGGGCTTACGCTCTGAGGCGGCCCATAAGAGGATGTCATGGTCGATGCGCACTCTAAGCCCACGTGAGTCATGCTCGGTGTGGGAAACAAGAGGCAGAAAGGACCAGACGATCACGTCGCGAAGGGTGCGTCCGTGAGAAGCGGAATGGGGCTTACACGTTGAGCGGCCCAAAGAGGAAATAGGGGCTTATGCGTGGTTAGAGGCCCTTGGTGTCGGGGATTACTATAGGGTGGAGGCCCGTGGTGCGACAAAGAGCAGTGGGAAAAGGACTCCACTGGCCTTGGTAGGGGGGAAGTACGAAGATACATGGGTGCAATCATCCGTATGGAAGGTTAGGGGCTTACGCTCTGAGGCAGACCTTCCCCCGCGGACAAACGCCGCTCCGACAAGGAGGATCTCATTCCATGTGAGGAAGAGTCCATTCCCGTGGAGACGAGTGGGCGTAAAAAATGTCCGAGCTGGGGGGACCCTGCGTGCGAAGCACGGGGTCGGACCACAGTTTAACATCTTGTGTTAAGGACAAGGTGCTTAGCAGTTTAACGTCCTGCAGCTTGGACAATGTGGGTTTTCTCCACACCCCTAGGGCTTACATGCCCAATTCCCTCTACCCCTTGGGGAAGGGAAGGCATCAGCAAGGCCGTGGTGAAAGGGGGTCGCAGGGCAAACCACCGGGGGGGTCCACGTTAGCGTGGCTATGAGAAGAAGCAATAGCCGTTAGCGTGCCTATGCAGAGAAGCATAAGGCAAAGCAACGCAATGGGAAACACGGCCCAAGGGACATTGAGGTTACTTCGCACGAGACTGGAAGGCCTTGCGGGAAAACAACGCACGGCGCGCATGCCCGGCAGGGGAGACATCAGGTGCCGCTGCAGGGGGCAGCCAAGGGGCGTCAAGGTGAGGGGTCCTCGGCCTTGCACGCGCAAAAGGGATGATTTGCGCGCAAAACACCGAGACGACGTGCAATAGGAGTAATTGAATTGCGCGCGAAGAGGGAATTACACACAAAGTTTTGCGCGCATGGCAGGGTATTGCACGTGCGGACCACGGTTGCTCGCAAGTGGGGAAACCGGGGGAAGGGGAAAATTCACTGAAGCTGGTGGAGTTGCGCGCAAAGGTGAACTCCGGGGCAAGGTTGGATGGAATTCGGGATTACCTGGATGTCATCTTTCGCGCGGGTGGAGCCGAATTGCGCGCACGAGAGTCGCTTCGGATTCCTCAACCACCAAACCGTTCGGGGTCACCTTATATTTATAGGAGACCTCCGACGCGGAATCCAGGCGGCGTGCGAAGTTTTCCGCGCCGGGAACCGCTTGCGCGCAAAATCTCGCCGCGGAGAAACGGGGCGCGCAATTACTGCGCGCCTCACCGGTCCAATTCCGCGAATCCCAGGAGCACTTCGTGCGCAGAACATTTTTGTGCGCGGATCCTCCTTTATTTCGCGCACCACTTCCCGGGCCTCCGGACCAGGCCTCTGATTCAAAATATGACTTCGCTTCGTCATTCCGAAACTTCCTCCGGGAGTTGTGGGATTTTTTCAGTGTCAAAAATTAGGTAACCATTTCTTATGATATTAAATAATTTAATTTCAAATTTAATGCGAAAATATTCTATTCTGGTTCTGGTTTTTTTATGTCAATATTCAGTGGAAAAATGATTTTAGTCATGAAATTTATGTCTTGTACAATATTTCTAATGATCCATTGAATAAAAAAAACTTCTTTGTTTATCACTCACCATGGCACATCCTCTGTACCCGAAACCTTCAAGTGGCATCAGAGTGTGCCACGTTTCAAATTTATAATTATTTATTTTATTTTTTATCAATATGTCTAACATTGGTTAGACTTTCATATCAAGAATTATTCATTCTTTAATATTTTTTAATTAACATTCCTTTGACATTTTAATTATCATCATTCACGATTTAATTTTTTAAAGGAATAAGAACAGATGAAGAATGATCAGAGATACTACCAAAAAGTGCCAATAATTTTAGCTAGTAAGACATGGTTACATGGAGTGTATCCTGAGAACACACCATGTAACCAGGTGCACTACATTTGGACATGTCACAGGATATATGACATGCCAAAAAACAATCACATGGGGTATTTATTATACACCGTGGGTAGAATGGGCCAACCTATCATATTTTTTTTTTGGATTATAAGGTTGTTAGATAATGTACTTGTCGTGTAGTCTATATGATTTAGCTGTGTAATTCAAAAAAACCATATGGTCAAATACATGGTTAAAATCACACGAGACTAAAATCCTAAAGAAATAATGAAATACATGATGTTTGGCCAACGTAAATGAAATGTAGTTCATTATTACCAATGTAAAAAGTATATGCTGAGCCATTTGGTGAGTCAAGTAGACACACAACTTGAATAACACACGACGTGTAGCTAGAGTACATGTTATGTGGTTCCAAATCTGAAGATCATTCAGAGTATTTCAATAGGTTACGTGGAAACATGACAATAATGATAAACAGTGTGAATGACTATTACACATCGAATAGTCTAGGTGAGGTACACACCAAAGCCTCATGCATGTATCATGGGAACAAAGAAATTAAGGTACATGACATGTATCTCGTAATTACATTCCGTTTAGTCTCCATTAAAGGATAAAATTAAGTTACATTAAATTTCTAATTATTGAATTGAAACCTTATTATATTGATTGAAATATGTTGTGATTGAAAATTTAATAATAGTTTAAATATTTTTTCAATGATCAATTAATTTATTGAAATTATCTATGATTATTAGTTCTACCATTTATTTTCTATGAATTAATTTATGATGGGTATCTCCAAGTAAATTTAGATGGTCTTTAAGATTAAATGGAATTAATTAATGAATTAATTAATTCAACCATGTTTATAATAATAATAAAAAATAACAAATATAAATGAATGTTAAACAATTTAATTTTGCGTATTCATTGAATGTGTATAACCGATCATGAGTTTGACCAAAACCCGTGTATGTTTTAGAATTATTTAATTTATTTTATTATATGGGTTTTCAAATATTTAATTATTAAATTAAACATGATAGAATGTGTGTCATCCCTACCTCTATTATTATGTATGGCCTATGTGTCGAAGGTGATTTGTGTAATTATCTTTAACCAATAATTTGTTTCCCCTCACTTGCATGAAAATTATAAATACTTGTAATAAACGGAGCATCCCAAGGTGAATGGAGGCAGTTCAAGATGGAATAAAGATGATACCAACCTAGGTGATACCTAGGAGGATAGGTGGAATGTTGTAACTCATTACAATACCAAAAAATATATTTCCCATAGTTCATAGGTTGATTTATTTTCTTCGAAATAAATAAACTGTTCGATAAGATTATGATCGGGCCATTTATTTATTTATTTATGTCTTATGATTTATTTATTTTATGGATGCAATATCGCAATCAAATTAAGAAAAGAATTAATGTGAAAAGATAGAATATAAATAAATGTATTATAAATAAATGTCTTATCCAACATGGTTAATCACTAAAGTAAAATCCAATTAATATTAAAAAGGCATATAAAGGATAAAAAATATTTTTTTACACATAATAAAACAAAAAAAACTCAAGTTAATATTAAGTCATTATGCCTTCTATCATATGAATTAAGATGAACTAATAGTTAAGTTGTCTATTTGGATAACTTCTGGGGAAAATTTAATTATTAGAAAATATTAACAAAGATAGTGGGTTAACATAACCAAATTATTATTAAATTTAACAACTACTATCTGTTTAATAAAAATTTGGAGGAAAGTGCTAGGAAAATCCTCTTAAGTATTTCTTTATTGGGGAATCCACTCAATGTATCAAGGAGATGCATGCCCATAGTTGTAATGATCACCTACCTAAATAACTTCACATGGTTTTTGTAGACAAGTAATAGATCATAAAGATGGGAAATTTAGATATATTCCAATAGAATTTATTGAGGGATGTGAGATTATTATTTCAATGGGGAGGGAATTTGAGACTTGGTAAAATAGTTATATTGAATAAAATTAATTATAATTTCTAACATAATTTATAATCAATAAAAGTACTAATAATCTTCTCTTTTATAATTATAGAATATTGGAAAGCTCGTCACCAACTATATCCCAATGATCTATGTTAGTGAAATACTATATCCTCACTTGATGTAAATTCCATGAATGTTTTATATGCCATTAGGTTGTGTTCCACCATAAATAGAAATCTTATAAGAAAGAATATTTGTTTCCTAATCCATCGACAAAGGAGGTGAGTGATGATGAGTTCTTTGTCTTTTAAAAAACCTGAATGATATGGTTAACTTTCAATGTTTAATTATATCATCTATGTATAGTGATCAACTAAAGTCACATGAAAACATATATAATTATAGCATGACCAAACATCTTCATGGTGTTTACCAAGAGAGATCCAAACATGAATGATTTGATATCTCCAAGGTGCAATTTTAGAGTAATCTTAGAGTGGGTGCATGAAGTAGTCCTCACATATTCAATATCATTGGATACATTGAGTGCTTATAGGTTTTAAGTTTTAATACCCATGATGAACTACACAATAATCTCATTCCTATATAAATATCTTAGAGCTTCTCTATCATTGTTGTTAATTTTAATAAGAACAACATTGAGAATTATCTACCAAATCTGATTACTATTCTTCACCAAGTAGATAAGAAGAAAAACCATGAAAAGTGTTCTATCCTTATGGTGACTAAATATAAAGGCTAAGAGAAAAGAGAAAAGCCCAAAGTTTCTTCAAAATTCTTTTCCAAGAAGAAAATGATCAAGGGGAAATCAAAGAAGAATAATGAAATCTATTTTGCAGGTGGTAAGAAGGTCAACTGGAAGAAAAACTAAACCCAACCAAAGAAGAAAGGGGAAGATTAATGTGTGTTTTTATTGTGTGAATATTTTGTATTGGATACATATTTTGGTTATCAAATATCTATTCAAATACATAAACTAAGTATATTTATAAAGATTAACCAAGGGGAGGTAGATCTATGAGTATCCAATAGAGATAAAATTTATATTGTGGCTATCAGAAACTACCACATCACATTGCTATTGTGAACAATATTGGTATTTAAATATTGTTATTCTGTGACACCCATTACCAAAAACATTATTTATTTATTCAAACTTGATATAGATGGATTTATTTTCAAATTTAGGAATAATTTTTTATTATTTTATAAGGATATCATTTTTTATGGTAAGGAACATTTAAATAATAGTCTTCACATATTGGTAGAAATGAACCAAGTAATAGAATTTGACTAAAAAACTATATCACATGGTTCATACAAAACCCAACTATAGAATCACTAACGTGGTCATGTAATCAAAAAATGTTTAACAAAATTTCACCAATATGGATATTTATATTCCTTTGAACTAAAACCACATGGTGTATGTCATGCATGGATACACGGAAAAATGACCAAAGGCCCATTTAGTTGAAAAGGTGAAAGGGACATGAAGCTTCCTGAATTAGTTTATACCAACGTGTGTGAACCTATTATAGTTTAAAAATTTGCGAAAGATATAGATATTTCTACATAATAAAGTATATGTCATATTCATTGTAAAAATTTAAGGAATAAGATAATGAAGTTTAGAATAATATTGGTAATAAGTTTAAGAAACTCTGCTCAGACTGTGGTAAATAATATCTTAATCAAGAATTTTTGGATTATTTATCAGAGTTTGTGATTTTACCTCAACTCACACCTCCTTATACACCTCAATTTAATAATTTAATTGAAAGGAGGAACAACACCTTATAAGACACTATGAGTTTAATTATGAATCATGAAAGTATTCTATTATAATTTTAGAGACACACATTACAAACAACATCATATATACTAAACTAAGTACCGACAATATAATAAAAGGTATTCCTTACCAATTTTTGATAGTAAAGAAAATCGTGTTTCTATACTTACATGTTAGGTTAGTGAATAATTTTTAAGGCCTCTTCAGGTAATAAGTTTGTACCTCGAGACATGAACCTTGTCCTTTTAGGATCGATATCCTAAGTAAATAAAGGTATACCACATATATAATCCTTTATAAAAAAGGTTTTATATAATAGACATACAAAATTTAATAAGAAGGATCCTATATCTAAAATAGATAGTGGGAGAAAGATATAATTTGATGAAGTCTAGGATCAATATATATAGGTGTTGGTATATGAACAAATTCCACAAATCCCTATAGAAGAATAGGTTCTTAAGACACAAATACTACATATGAGTACAAGTAAGGTTAGAGAACAAAAAAATGGTTTTCTAGTCACCAAGTATGGTGAATTATTATTAGCTGATAATAATGATTGTCTAACCAATAAATAATCATTATTTGGAATAGATGTTTCCAAGTGGAATGAAGCTATGAATTTTGAAATGGATTCCATGTAACAAAACCAAGTATAGATTTTGGTTGATTCTCTAATGAATGTAAATAACATTGGTTGTAAATGGTTATTCAAGAATAAAATTTAAATGGATGGATAATTCAGTACCTATAAGTCATTAATGGTAGAAAAATGGTTTAAACAGTGTCCAGTAATTAAGTATGAAAAATATTTTTAACCAATTTCTATGTTTAAATCCATTAGAATTATAATTTCTAGTGAAACTTTTCATGACTCTGAGATTTAGAAAATGGATGTCAAAATAGACTTCCTTAATAATAACTTTCAATGATATGTCTATATGACACAACCCAAAGGGTTTTTTACTCCAAAGGATTCTAACAAGGTTTGAAAATTGTAAAAATCCATTTATGGATTAAAGAAAGAATACATTTTATGTAACATTTGATTTGATGATGCCATAATGAAATTTGGTTTCATAATGAATGAATTTGATAATTTTATCTACAAAAAATTTAGTGAGAGTGTATTAATTTTACTAATGCTATATATTAAAGACATATTACTTATTGGAAATAAAATATAGTCTTACATTACATTAAATCCCGGTTGAACAAATTCTTCTCCATGAAGGATTTAGGTGAGATAGTTTATATTCTTGGGATCAAGATCCATCATGATTGATCTAAGAGGCTGTTCATAATAAATTAAAGTATATATACTTATAGGATAGTAAATAGATTTAGTATAGAATGATCCTAGAGGATATTGTTACTGATTTAATATGTAATTCATCTTTCGTGGAAAATGTTCCCTCATACACATATGGAGAGACAAAGATTAGAAAAGATTTCATACACTTCTATGACTGGATCATTCATGTATTCTTTTTTATATACTAGGATAAATGCTTCCTTTGCCCTGAGTGTGGAATAAAGATATCAATATGACCTAGCTGACCTCCATTTGATGATAGTTAAGAACATCCTTAAGTATATGAGACGTACTGAGGATATTTCATTGATAAATAGAGGATACGAAGAACAAAATATCAAGGGATATACGTATTATAGTTTCCAAATATATTAATATGATATGAAATCATAGATGGGATAAATATTCAATTTGAATAAAGGTTTTGTGAGCTATAAGAGATCAAAGTAGGCTATGACAATAGATTCTGTAGAAGAGTATGAGTATATTGAAACTTATGTGGTAGCTAAAGAAGTAGTTTGTATATGGAAATTAATCCAAGATCTTGACATGGAACCCAACATTAAAGATCATATCACACTCTATTATTATAATACTTTAGTAGTGGCTCTCATAAAGGAGAAACGGTTAAATTAGCAGATAAAGAAAATAATTTGGAATTATCATCTTTTGAGGTATTATTCACAAAGAGGAGAATCCATAATGAATAGTATATCTATGGAAGACAGTGTTTAAGACCCCATGAAGGAATCCTTGAATAACCAAAAACATTATATACATGTGAAGTCAAGTAGAATAAAAGTCATAGGCAGTTGGCTCTAGTCTAAGTAGGATTTTATGGGATTTGGTATTCTAGAACCAACTATTTATACTTTTATTACATATATATTTGATTATTTTTATATTAATAACATATACTATTATATATTGTTCATTTTTTATAATTACATTACTGTAATAATGTCCTAAAGTATCTATTACATTGATAAGGTCATAACAATTCTATGCTATGATGAGAACCTTGAAATACTATGATGATATTCATAAATATAGTTCTATAGTTGGATAAAATTATATGATAGGACACATAGAATGTGATAGTCGGGTGATAGTACTCATAAGAAAATGAGACTATTTCTCATGATGTTCACACTTGGTAATCTCCAAGATGAGAGATTATTAGAACACACATGCTAATAGGAATTCTACATGTTTTGGTGTTATTGAATATTCTTATTTCTGAGCTTGTGTAATGGTCCTTAGAATTTAAGATTATTATTAATCCATATTATGACTCGTACACTTTTATGTATTTCATAAACCAAGAGGATACAGTTCATGGAGAAGTTGGATATGTTGCATGTTTCATGGGTTATGTTTCATAAAGAAATAAATTGAGGAAGGATTTGTTTATTCCACCTTTATGAAGCTGATATCTCATCCCTTTGATTGGAATAAAACCGTTACAATAAATTCCATTGTCATAGTATAAAAACATGTTTATTTCAGATAGTCAAATAAATACATATCAAGCATATAGTTTGGTGACACAGATGTGCAACATACTTGATGAGATATTAGTAAAAAGGGATTATATTACATAGAAAGTATTCGTATGTGGTTGTCAATGTTGTAATATTATGTTCTTTCTCTTGGGTGCCTTGAACTAATGCTAGATAGTAATCTTGGAATTTATGAAAGCTCACCTAATTCCAATGAGAAACAATCATAGAGAGTCACACACTCTATATTTTTGTTGATCTTATTTAAATTCTATTTTGATTTTAATTATTGGAATAAATATTATTTTGAAGATCGAGGAATAATTTTTATTCAAGTTTTATTAATTAATAATATTCACAAGGTAATAAATAATTACTTATTCATTAAAAAATAATTTGTTTAATTATGTGAATATTTAATAAATATTTATTCACTAGATTGTGGATAAAATATTTATTGATGAATGAAATATTTAATTCAATATTTTGTTTTTTAATAAATGCTCAGGAGTTGGTGTAAAACCATATCATTTTTAGGGATAAATATTTATTTTCATGCTGGTAAATTATATTGATCATTACAAGAGATAGAGAATGACATAAAATTATAATATTAATAATATTATTATATATAATGGGGTTTGATAATGGTTATTATATTATTTAAGGGTTGATACATAATTAAATAATATTTTAACCTAAACACTACCTCTATAAAAATATGGTTATGACTATTGTGAAGGGTTAATAGAGATTTTATAATCATGGTGTATAATATAATTCTCTCTCCATTCCTCATCTTCTCCTCCTCTCAAGAATTATATGTTCAAAATAGATTCCTTCAAGGTCAAATTAACTATAAGTGATCAACCAGAACAATGAAAGAAAATTTATTCACCTCACTAGTACCAATAAATTAATTAGAATCACTCAAAGATCCCAGGAATGTGTGTGGATCACTTCTAGAGGGATTCTATACTTATATCCTCCTAACACAATGATGATAATCAGAAAAGGGTTTTCAAAAGATCAACATAATCATAAAATAAATTTTCTAAGATGGTGCAACCATTTATTATGATCTAAAATAAATAAATTATAAATATAACATGTGAATATACCCTCCAAGTTTTAGGTTTTCTTTATGTAAATATTCGGTGGAAAAACTTCATTGGTCATGCTATTCACATCATGTACAATATTTCAAATTATCCACCAAATTGTAAAAAAATTATTCGTTTTTCAGAAATTATGGTGATTTCTCTACCCCAAAAACCTTAATGTTTTAGTGTAAGTTTTGGTAGAAGTTCTAGTGGAATATCAACATGAAGTTCCTTTGGAGCTTCAAGTCATATTCTAGGTAGTTACAGTATTATGATACCTTATGTTTTGACTGAAACCTACAATGTAATTTGTGGAATCCCAAAAAAACATTCTATTGCACTATGATTGAGAAAGGAATTGTTATATTTTTTCCACACTAGTATTTCTAGTGGAGATACCACTAGATCTTTAATGGGAGATTCTATTGGAACCTCAAGTGGATATTCCATTGAAACTTCAAGTGGAGATTCCACTAGAGCTTTAAGTAGAGATTCTACTGGAACATCAAGTAGAGATTCTACTAGAACTTCTGGAGGAACTTCCACTTGAACTTTCACTGGAACATCCACTGTACATTCCACTGAAACATCCAATAGTAATACCACTTGAACTTGAAGTGAATATTACACCAAAATTTCCATTGGAAACTTCTTTGTCACTTCCATTGTAATTTCCTCTTGATATTGTAGTGGAATATCCTCTAGAAATTATAGTTTAACTTGAAATTCTAGTCATATTCTAGAAATATATAGTCTATAGCTACCTTAAGTTTTCTCTGAATCTTTTACTAGAATTTGTGTAATCCCAAAAAATGTTCTCTTTGTTAAACTAATTTTTTTAATGATTTAAGAGGGAATTTCCTTATTTCTTACACACTAGAACTTCTAGTGGATATGCCACTATAAACTTCTGTTGAACTTCCAATATAACTTTAGAAAATTACAATATAAACATTCCTTAATTTTTATATATTTAACTAATGTTTTTCAAGAATAATAATGGAATTTATCTATTTTTCCCCACTAGAAATTTCACTTAAAATTATAGTCATATTATATGATCTATGATTCCTAAAAATATTTTTTACTTTCAATTTTCAGGTGTTCATTTTAGGTAAATTTTGATATCCTTACAATGAATTGTATAATAAGTCCAACCAAATTTAAAATATGTTCACATATATGCAGTGAGGGACAATAAATTTTGGAATATATTTTGAGATTTTTTATCCAACTATGTATCAAAATAAAATTATAATAAATCATACATCTCTATTTTCTATGTGCTTTATATCTATGATCACTAAAAAAATATATTCCTAATTGGTGGCGTGGAAATAAAATTTGTGCAGCTAATGTGAAAATAATATTTTGGATTACTGAAGGAGAAACTAAAATGGAAGACTCCTATTATTTTAAACTGACCATCTCACCTGTATATATAAAAAGGTTTGGAAAATGTTAGACTATACACATAGAAAGTATTAAAAAATGAACCTTCGGATGTTTTTATGCGCAATGAAGTAGATGACCACGTGAACACAAAAACATGCCTATATTCGTACACATGTGCTACTATGTTTTCCTCTATTATAGGTTCTTACTGGAGTTGGGTTTTAATTATGTATGTGGATAGTGTTATGGATATTATAACACTAAAGTGGTCTCATGTAATTCACCCATAGTTGATGAATTCTGTCAAAGAATTTCATAGGCACTGGTCAAAGATTACGGGGGATGTTGTGTCATTACTAGTATAAATTGAAATTTATTTTCAATTATATGTAGAATTAATAGTAATAAAATTATTATTTTTTGTATTATTGGTATTTTTGAGTAATAATACTAGTGAAAGGAAATAAAAAAGGTGGTAATGTGTCTTTCTCAAAACAGAGCTTTCCATATTTTGATGTAGTTATTAAGAAAAAAACCAAAGAATCAACAAGTTCAAGATACTCAGGTAAGTATATCAATTGTATTATTTTAATAATGGTTATCTAAAAAAACATTTATGTAAAATGACATATTAGAGAACAAGAAATATGAATAAGGTTCTCAGAAGACAATATCCACTAAGAAATGTGGTGTTCCACTACACCAGATTATGGATGATAAAAACATATATAAGTTCTTGAAGGACAAAAAGCAATATTGAAAAAAAACTAGAGACTATGGAATCCAAATTCAAGAAAGATGGGGATTTTTGTAAAACTAAATCACTTCATAAGTTCCAACAACAAAAAAGAAGAAGAAATCAACATAGGTGAATATCAAACTCTTATAGTGATACCTATTGTGATAAACCTAAACCAGTCAGTAGATCCCAAGGAAACCAGGATCAAGGAGGAGGCCAGGAACTTAAGCGTAGAAGGGCATCTGACATTCCATATACCCAGTTCAAAAATAGAACCCCAGGATTAAGCTGTTGAAGAAAGAACACCTATCACAAATAACAATGCTATTTAAAATCTAGAAGTAGATAGTCACTGAACCCGATCGTTGATTAGACATGTTAAATATAGAACTAGAAAATAAAATAAACCAGAATCATAATATGTTTATGACACTAGAAAATGAGGACAAGTGACAACGATAAGAAAGAAAAAACCCTGATAGAACCAACCAATCCAAAAAAACCATCAAAATTCCCAGTATATTTGTAGAATAAAAAAAGGTCATTCTAGGTCAAATTTTAAAACTGAAATGGGTGAGTCAATGCAAGCAGTTTAGAAAATCAGGCTATGAGTTTCTTCATAAGATTAGTGAGTTGAATCCTAACTGACATGTTGTTAAGAAACCATAATTGATACTTATTTAATAAATTTCCCATTATAGTACATTTTTTGGTATACTTAACTATTCTTGTTGTATAACAAATACATATACTAGTATGATAATAACCTATATTTAGTTGGAATGGATGACATTTTTGATATTTTGAACAAAATAATGATGATCCACAGGGTGATATATTAGCTAAAAAATCTTCTTGTAAAATAAGTACCACTAAATGTCACATTTTATACTCATTTTCAATGATATAAGGTAATATATGTATATGCATAAATAATAAAGAGAAGGTGTCAAATGGGAAGAATTGATGGAATTTTCCCTGATAATTCAATATTTATTACTAATGAGCTAGATTCATAATTTACATATATTTTTGTCCATAAAAACTATTTTTATACATTAATTGACTATTACTTTCCAAATTTAATTTTTTTTGTGATTTATATAAGTATATGGAAAATTTATGTAAAATGGGAAAAAAAGTGTTTATTAGAGCATACTGAAGACACTTTTCACCACATCACGAACTAGCATGTCACAACACCAGATTTATGAAGGTAGATTGATCCTATAATGAAGTCGAGGACATGTGATGGACCAAGTCCAATGTTCAAAACTGAACATCTAGGAAGTGAAATCATGCCATGCACAAAGCTGTGAGAAGTGTTTGTTATGGGAGAAACAAAAGTGTGCACTGGTGGAAAATATATTAAAATTACTTTTAATACTTCTATATATAAAACCATGAGTGAGGATCTTGAACATTAAATTTATAATTAATTTATTTAGATTGGAAGAAAGAAATTACTCAAGATTATAATCTTTCTTCATTGATAAATGTTGATCCTCTAAAAAGACCCTTTCAGATTACCTTCATTGTGCATGTGAGGATCCAAGGATATAATCCCTCTAGCAGTGATACACACACGATCCTTTGATCTCTGATAATTGATAAATGATCTATAGATGTTAGCATGGGGAATTAGATGTCTTAAGTTTTTCATTATTGATCACTCGTAATTTTTTCTTGAATAAATATCTCTAGAATTTCTCATTCTTGAGTGGGAGAGATATAGAGGAGTCCAGAGAGAATCATTGTGAACAAAAATTCTTTTTTATTTATATTAGATTCAATATACAATATACATAAATGTATATTTATAAATATATGATTTAGGTTAAAATATTATTTAATTGCACATCAACCATTAAATGACATTTAAAACCTTTAATAACCCTCATGAAATATAATAATAATAATAATATTATTATTTTATGGTGCATTCCAACTTTCTCAATAATAAATATTATTTAACTATCTTGTTAATTAATATTTGTCACCAAACTCAACATTGGTCTGTTTGAACTTCTATAGCATTTATTTAACACCCAAATCAATATTTTATTCATAAATAAATAATTTATTCAAAATCTAGTGAATAAATATTTTTTAAAATATTTAATAAATAAAATAAATATTTTATTCACAATCCAATGAATAAATATTTTATATATATTCATGTAATAAAATAAATTACTTATTAATGAATAAATAATTTTTTATTACCTTTTGAATATTAGAAATCAATAAAACTTAAATAAAATTATTACTCAATCTTGAGAATAATATTTATTTCAATAATTAAATTCAAATATAATTTAATAGAGATCATTAAAAACTCTTAGTGTGTGAAAATTTAGGATTCTTACTCATTATCATTTAGTGGGATAGACTAAAGTCCAAGATTAAAATCTAGTAATGGTTCAAGGAACTGAAGAGAAATAACATAATATCTCAACAATGATAACCACATACAAACACTTACTATGTAATATAATCCCCTTTTCCAAATATCTCATCAAGTAGGTTGCACATCCGTGTCACCAACCTGTACGCTCGATACGTATTTCTTTGACTATATGAAATAAACACATTATTTTACCATGGACATATAATTTAGGGAATTGGTTCTATTCCAAACAAAGATCAATATATCCTCTTACATAAATATGGAAGGTAAAAATCCTTCCTCAACTTATCCATTAATGACATATCAATCATGACAAACCCAATATACCCTACTTCCCACCAACATATTTCATGAAAGTTTTGGTTAGTAAAACTAAGTGTGTGAGTCATGACATGAATCAATAATAATATTAAAGTCTATGGACCATTACACACACTCTTGGGTAAGAATATAAAATGACACTAAAACAAGTGAAATTCTTATTGGTAGGTCTGTTCTCATAATCTCCCATCTCAGATATTACCAAGCATGAATTTCATAAGAAGAAGTATCATCCAATTAAAAGTACTCACACCTGACACTCAATGTACTATGTGTGACATCACAATATGTTTTCTAACCATAAAAAAATATTTAAGAATATCATCATATTACATCAAGGTTCTCATCATAGCAGGGACATATTATAACCATATCAATGCAACATATACTCTAGGAAATTATTACGTTAGATCGGTGAAGAACAATGAAAAATATACAACAATAAGTTTTATTAATATTCAATATATCAAATATACATGTAAACAATGTACAAATAGTTGGACCTAGGACACCAACTCCAACAAACTCCCACTTGGACAAGATTCAACTGCCTACGACTTTCATTCTGCTAGTCCTTACATGATAGTTATTATTTTTGAGTAAAGTATTTTGTTAAGTGGTCTATTACATTATCTTCCATGTAAATAATGTTCACTAAAACATCAACTCTTTGAGAAAAATACCTTCATAGATAATACTTCCAAATTATGTTCTTCTTCTATAGATGTGACCTTAGCTCTTTTTCAAGGGCCAACAGTCAAATATTATCATAATAGAATGTGATTGGATCTTTACTAATAGGTAATATGTAATGATCTTGGATGAATAAACAAATCAAAAATAATTCATTAACTACCTTAAAATCCATAATATAATCATACCCTGCTATATTATCTATGACCATAGCCTTCTTCGACCTTTTCCAGCTCACAACACCTCCATTCAATGATAAGATGTATCCTGTTTGTGACTTCATGTAATATTGATCAGTTAGAAAACTGGAATATTTATATCCTATGATTACTATTTCTTTATATCCTCCACAAACTTGGAACACATCCATAATACACCTTATATACTTAAGGATAGTCTTGACTACTATCCAATGGAGGTAACCTCGGTCATCTTGATATCTTCCTACAAAACTTAATTCATAGGATACATCTAGCCCAGTACATATCATATCATACATGAATTATCTAATAGATGAAGATTATGAATTCCTTGAAATGTGATTATTTTACCATGTATCAAAAGACACATTATCCTAGAAATATTAATACCATGTGATACTGGACACAATCCCCTCTTATATTGTTTCATAATAAATCTCTGTTGTATCTTGTTAATGTATATACTTTTACTTAGCCCAGGAAACCTCTTGGATCTATCATAATGAATATTTATCCCTAGTATATATGCTACCCCACCCAATTCCTTAACAGAGAATCATTTATTCAACCATTCCTTAATAGACTGTAAGGTTAGTATTTCATTTTCAATGAGTAATATGTTATCAACATATATGATTAAGAAAATGACTACACTACCACCAATACATTTATAGACATAAGGATCAAAATAATTCTTTATGAAACGAAATTCTATTATGGATTCATAAAAATGAATTTTACATGAGTTGGATGCTTGATTTAATCAATAAATGTGTTTTGTTTTCAATTTTCATATCTTGTTGGCGTCCTTTGGAGTCAAAAACCCATCGGGTTGTGTCATAAAAACATCTTCCTAAAGGTTCCCATTAAGGAAGGATATTTTGAAATCCATTTTCCAAATCTCAAAGTCATGGTGTTTCATAATAGATAGAGTAATTATGATGGATTTCATCATTCCAAATGGTGAAAAGGTTTCATCGTAGTCAATTCATTGACTCTATTTAGACCCCTTTTCAACCAGTCACACCTAATAGGTACTGAATTTTCATTCCATGTCCCATTTCTTATTAAATAAAAATTTTCAAACAATGATCTTTATATCCACTGGAGAATATACCAAAATCTACACTTAATTTCGGTACACGAAATCTATTTCATAATTCATGGATTATTTCCACCTGGAAACATCTATTCCACTTACTGCTTCCTTGTAAGTCATAGGATCATTATTATAAACTAATAATGAGTCACTATCCTCGGTGACTAGAAAACCACAATATTCTAGTTCTATAAATTCTCGTGTACTTCTATATAGTACTTGTATCTTTGTAACAATTTTTACTTCCACGAGGCTATGTGGAATCTATTCCTATGCCAACTATTATATACCTAGAACCTCAACTTCATCAATGTCTATCTCGCCCCCACTCTAAATTTCATAGATGTGCTATCTCTCAAGGAAAATGACCTGTCTTTCCAATATACCCTTTTTAGGGTTCTTATAGGTCATATCCCCTTCTTTCCTTGGGGTATCATATAAAGGTACATCTTGTGCCTTATGATGAAAGTTTATTACCCGAAGAGGCCTTGACAAATTCTTTAGAACCCCACACATGAAAAATCAAAAAAACATGGGTTTTGTTCAACTCCAAAATATCTACGGAATACCATTTATCTATTTAGATGGTACATGGTTTAGTATGTGTGTATTTTTTTGTAATGAATATACCCAATAGGATAATAGAAGAATCAGATGACTCATCTTTGATCTCACCATGTCCAACAAGGTGTGATTCCTTATTTCAATTACACCATTCCACTTAGGTTTATAAGGAGGAGTAATTTGGGATAGAATCCCAAAATACCATAAGTAATCAATAAAGTTTTGATTAAGATATTCTCCACCAAAGTATAAGGAGAGTTTCTTAATCTTATTATTAAGTTGGTTCTCATCTTGATTCTTGTATTCCTTGAGTTTATCAAAAGAATCCGACTTATACCTCATTAACTATAAAAATCCATATCTACTAAAATCATCAATAAAATTTATAAAGCATGAGTACCCATCCATAGATTCAATAGGAAATGGACTAAACAAATTGGTATGAACTAATTCAAGAATCTCTTTAGCCCCTTCACATTTCCCACTAAATGGGGATTTGGTCAGTATTCCTTATAAACATGCATGATATACACCCAGTGGTTTTACTTAAAAGGACTATAAATAAACATCTTGATATAATTTATTCAATAATATTCATTTACATGACCTATATGGTGATTCCAAATTTCAGTGTGATATAAGTCATGTGAAGTAATTTTGTTATCGATTACCATTACTTGGTTCATGTAATACAATACATAAAGATTGTAATTTATTTATTCCTTACCATAAAAATGAAATCTTTATAAAATAGGAATCATTTATTCCCAAATTTGAAAATAAATCCATCCATATCATGTATGAACATAGAAATAATGTTTTTTTATATCAAATGACACATAATACAATCCATTTAAAAGAAAGATCATTCTAGTCGGTAACATGAGGTGGTATCACCCAATATCTACAACAACAAGTTTGGATTTTTTGACTGCTATACATCTACCTCCTCTTAGTCAATCCATCTAAATTTACTTGGTTCCTATTTTTGAATAAATATCTGAGCACCAGAATCCAAATATAATACCTAATTTTTCAAAACAAATAAATTGAAATCAATAACAAACACACATGAAGCTTCCCCTTACTTCATGTTTTGGGTGTAGTTTTTATTCCAGTGGACCTTACTACCACTTGAGAAACATAAAACATTATTTTCCATCGCATTACCCTTAATCTTACTCTTCTAATAAAGGTGTAAATAAAATTTGGACTAAGAGATCTTCTCTTTCCATTTACATTTTCTCACAATAAGGAAGAAAGGATTTACAAACTTCATACCCTTATTTAATTTATAAAGAAATTGAGAATATCTAGAATAGTATTCTCATTGATGTTCATATTAAAATTAATGAAAAAGTTAGAGAAGATATGAGATATTGATTCCAGAATGAGATTGGTGCCCAATTCATCAAGGATTTTAAACCATATAACCTCTAAAGGATCAATGTAGCCAATGATATTGACTACATGAGGCCCAGTTGGGGCACCCTCTCCAAGATTTCACTAAAAGAGCACCTTGTAAATCTTAAACTGTTCCTGTCTACCTCTCTCCTAGTTAAAACCACAAACGGGATCATGCATGATATAAGTATCCATGTTATCTTGAGACTTCATGGGTTCACTATACATAAATGAAATCATTAAACATTGAACATCAACAAAATATATCAAATGTTTTTTATAGACAAGTAACTCTCAATCACTCACCTATTTAGAAGGAGTATTAGAAGTTGAGGATTATAGCATGTAATGTTTCTTTTCAAAGCATATTATAACATGAAGGTGTCTAAACCACTCCTAGAAGTTACTGCCATTTAGGAGGTTGTATTTTTATAATATTGATCCTAAGGATTGTGTGTATGGTGTGATTTCCATTTTATTCTATAATAATGATAGCATATTATTAGTACTGTTTATTGATTATAAATTATGTGATAAATAAGTAAATAATTAATTTTATTAAATCTCTTACCATTTTATGAAGTCCAAATAACCCTCACCATTGAACTCATAATGTTTAGTTTCTTTAACATTATGGTGGAAATGATTCACATGACCCTTCACATAACCCCTATAAGGGTTGATGAAGTTACTTGAAGGTATTTAGGTAGGAATGTATTTGCCAACTGTGGGCTTGTATCTCCATGATCCATTGAGTGGATTCCCCAACCTTGAAATAATAACTTGGATTTCCTAACACTTGCCCTGAAATTATACCAAGTCTAGCAAGGGATATTCCCCTTGTTGTAAAATGGTTATGTCAACCCAAAAAATTCATAAGAAATCCCCTTATAAAAGTAAGTGTCCCAAAAATGGTCGATCAAACTCTTAGTTCTATTAAGTTTTAGTTCCCATCATGTAATGGATGACCATGTATAAATTAATATTTAATTGAAGGATTTTAATTTATTATGAGTAAATTTTATCTTGTTTTATCCTTTACATGTATTGTTAATATAAGTGTATGTTACTTAATTAATTAACAATGTTGGATAAAACATTTACACATAATACATTAATTTCAATTCCATATTTGAGAATTAATTCATTTATTTATTTGATCAAAATATTACATCAATAAAATAAATAATTTCATTGAATGAAATAAATAAATTTTTAAATGATCCATTCTTGAGCTTTAACTAACAGTTGATTTAATGAGTGAACATTGAATCAAAATTTGACCTAGGGGAAATAACACTTTTTGAAGGTCTTAACATGAGTTACAACATTCCACCTATCGACTTACGTATCATTTTAGTTGAAAACATAATGGTTTCATCTTGAACCTCCTTCACATGCCATGAGAAAGTCCATTAATTATATGTATTTATAACTCACACACAGTTAAGGGTAATGAAAGGATTTGGTTAAAAGGCGATTAAATAAATATCCTTGTAAATACATGTACTAAATA